>JAWHQI010000029.1:10730000-11980000 GCA_033032865.1 Dactylorhiza incarnata
TAACATGCTTTTGCGTTAGCTTTGTGAACGGAGCAGCAAGAGAGGAGAAATCCTTGACAAAACGGCGATAGTAACCAGCAAGCCCAAGGAAACTGCGAATCTCAGAAGGGGTAGAAGGTCGTTTCCAGTCCATAACAGCTGAAATCTTGGCAGGATCAACAGAGAGTCCATCACCAGAAACAACATGTCCCAGAAAAGCAACACGATCCAGCCAGAACTCACATTTGGACAGCTTGGCATAGAGCTGATGCTGACGAAGAGTGGTGAGAGTGAGCCTTAGATGTGCTGCATGATCCTCATGGGTCTTGGAATAAACCAGAATGTCGTCGATGAACACGATGATGAACTTATCCAGATATTCACGAAAGACACGGTTCATCATATCCATAAAAGCAGAAGGAGCGTTAGTCAGACCAAAAGACATCACCAAGAATTCAAAATGACCATACCGAGTTCGGAAGGCGGTCCTGGGAATATCAGATTCTTTGATCTTCAGCTGGTGGTAACCAGATCTAAGATCTATCTTGGAGAAAACTGAACTACCTTTGAGCTGATCGAAAAGGTCGTCCACACGCGGAAGGGGATACTTATTCTTGACGGTCACCTTGTTTAGTTCCCGATAATCGATGCAGAGCCTCATAGAACCGTCCTTCTTTTTCACGAAGAGAACGGGGGCTCCCCAGGGTGACGAGCTGGGACGAATGTACGCACGCTCAAGCAATTCATCCAACTGCGATCTAAGCTCCTCTAGCTCGCGCGGGGCCATACGGTACGGAGCTTTAGATATGGGGCGAGTTCCCGGCTCTAAGTCGATAGAAAACTTCACATCTCGATCAGGAGGCATCCCAGGCAATTCGGCAGGAAAGACATCAGGAAATTCAGAAGCAACGGTTATGGATTCAAGAGAAGGAGAGACAGAATCCGAATGTGCAGCATACACGAAACACGCAGAACATCCTTGACTAAGAAGGCGAGTGGCGCGTACAGCGGAAATTACCTTCATGTGACTGCGGGTCTGAACATGAACGCTGAAATCCTTGCCATCAATGCTGAGGTTGACCCTCTTTGCCACGCAGTCCAATTTAACCTTATACGCAACCAGCCAATTCATTCCCAAGATTACCTCGAACTCTGACATCTCCAGGACTATGAGATCGGCCGAGACTTGCAATTCACCAAGCATGATCGGACAACTGGGAATGCCACTACGCGAAAGATGTAGATGATCAGGCACGGAGATCTCATAAGGGACCTCAAGAGGCGAAGTAGGCCAACGATAACGATCCACAACATGACGAGCAATGAACAAATGGGATGCGCCAGAATCAAAAAGAATCTGCATCCATTTATTGTTGACCCTAAATCTCCCTAAGAAAGAAGAACATGTACGCAAAACATGATTGTCCGGATCGAAGGAAAATAAGCTAAAATAAAAATTGTAGGAAATAACAATAGTGCATTACATACCAGAGATGACGTCAGTGGATGCAAGTGCCTCGCCCTGGGTAATGACATTCAGCACGGCTCTACCCTGTTCCTGAGTTCCCGGAACAGACTGCGGAGGCTGAGCGGGAACCGGGCAGTCCCGAATATGGTGCCCAACCTGACCGCATCGGTAGCACGTATTCTGCTTGCGGCGGCAGTCCTTCAGCAGATGACCTGGCCTCTTACTGTAAGAGCAGTCAGAGGTAACAGTGGCAAGCGTCAACTGGGGTTGCTGTGCAGGAACAACCATCTTCTGCTTCTTCAAGAGAGTGCGGCAGACTTGGGCGACATGGCCCACCTTGTGGCAGAACGCACACACCTCCTTGGACTTGGGGCCTTGTTCCTGGAATGGTGCACCTTTGCGCTTGAGGTCAGACGATGCAGCATTGCTAGATCCATGTTGGACCTTCTTAGAAGAACGCTCCAACTCGATAGCTTCCACCTGCAACGCGGCTTCCACGGTCTCGGCATAGGTAGTGGCGCCATGAGCTACCACATGCTGACGGAAATCATGCCGAAGCCCTTTCACGAAGCGGCTGATCTTCTTGGACTCGCTTGGTACCAACTCCACAACAAGGAGTGACAGGCGGGAGAACTCTCTTTCGTACTCGGTCACTGATCTGCCTGGCTGCTGAAGAGACAAGAACTTCTCGGCTAGCCGGTCACGCTCCACGGAAGAAAGGAACTTCTCCATAAGAGCTCCTTTAAACTGAACCCAAGTCATGGTGGCAGAGTCGGGAAGAGTGCGGCGCTGAAGCCACCAAGTGTACGCATCCTCGGTCAGCTGATAGGCCGCAAGAAGAACCTTCTGGACATCTGGAATTCCAGCGTACTCGAAGTGCTTCTCCATTTGAGAGAGCCATTCGGAAATGACGAAGTAGTCACGATTGCCATCGTAAGATGGCGGCTTTAGCCTTTTGAACGCCAAAGTGTCTGCCATCGCCACAGGAGGAGCAGTCGGAATCGATGCAAGCGGGGTCACCAGATTGACGGCGAGCGGGCTGATTACAGGTTCAGATGCAAGAGGGGCGGCTTCAGGAGTGGTAGTCACTCCTGCTGTCCCTGAGGGGCCGGAACCAGAGGCTGGGTCAGGAGTCTGACGATCCCCCTCAAGACGAGTGAGGCGATCCAGGATCTACTTCAGAATTTGAGCAGTAGCACCACCAGAAGTTTCCACTGCGGGAGGGGTTGGCTTCTTGCGCTGAGGACGCTTGGGAGCCATCTAGAAGGAGGTACGAGAGCATCAGATTAGATCGAGAGTCAAGCAAGAATAGGATAATTGGAAAACTAGAGGTTCAAACACTTCTTATACTGTCAGGTATGTAAATCATGTAATAATTACGGCATTTTCTTTGGACAACTGCTAGTAATGATCATGCAAATGCGACAAAAATCAGGTGCAATTTGTAACAATTATCAAATTCATGTGTGTACAATCATTATCTGTTGTTCCTAGCTTGACACTTGTGCAAATGATTTATGTTATGCATGTAATGCAATTCTGCCTAAATGCATCTCTAATAATGTTTATGAATGGATATGCATAGCATGTTAAGTGCCCATATCACTTAACATGTCATGCATACTATGCAACTAATGTCATCGCACTTGAAAATATTAAAATTGCTCATAACCATTTAATATTTGCAAGCGGTGTATATCTTAGTGGAAATTCATATGCACATAAATGTTAAGTTTGCTCATAACCCCTTAACATTCGTGTGCATACTACGCATGATTATGCGTGTAGTGTGTGCGTGTTTCAGCCAAGAACAACAGAAATGATAAGGTGAGTGAAGAAATGATGCATGCATAAATATTTATAAAATAAGATTTAAAATATTTGATAATTGTAAAATACTTTATCCTGAGATGCTAACCTCCCTCTGATACCAACTGTCACGACCCGTCTCGACAAGAGTCAGAGTGCGTTTCGGGGCGAATCGTGATGCCACAGGCAATGGCGAAAAGAAATCCAAGCCTGCTAAGGCGGAAGCAGAAGTACTACGAATAGTTTTAAAATAGTTACTTTTACGAAAAACGGATTGATTTAAAATAGTTACTTTTACAAAAAAATAAAGAGACATGCAAGCAAAATGTGAAAAACTCCATTTGAAATTTCCAGTACAGATACAAGTAAAATAGACCTCCGGGAGGGTGAACATGCATTGATACAAAATGATAATACATATAATAGCCTAACAGTTGTCCTTGATACAAGAGAAAATGGCTAACCATAATCATTACATAATATGAAATAACTGACAGTAAAGGAAATACAACATGGAACCTGACACAGCAACTAACAAAAGAAATCTCCAGGGAAGCAGGAACAGGGTGCAGAGCAGGCTCAGGTACCACGGGGCGCAGTCACGGACGCTAAGGCAAATTCCAAAGAAAACAAGGAAAAAGCCTCAGAACTATGATACATGTAGTTAAAGCAAGGTAAATAACAAGCTAGCAAGACAGGTAAATACAAGAAATGCAGAAACAGAGCTGAAACAGAACTGAAACATTAATCTACTCCGGAGTATAAAAGTCTAAGTGATAATAACATAAGTTGAGACAATTGAAAGTGCAGGTGTTTTGTTTGATGCACATGATTCATGATTCAGACAGATTCAGATATGGATTCAGAAGATTCAGAAAATTTAAGCTCGCTATGACCGGTCCTTTGTTCTCATTAGGGATTCAAGAGGGATCCCAAGTCAAGGAGTTGCATCAATTAAACCCTACCTTTCAATGTTAACTTACGTTATTAATGACTTAGATGCAAAATTACATGGATTCTAGCACACTGAGACAAGTAATCAAATCGAGGATTCAGGTATCTGACAGGAAAGTCATAAGTAAAATCATGAGTTTGCAAGTGAGAAGTTTCTCTACTTGCCTTAAGTAAGGCTGAAGTTGACGGTGGCGGCTAAGGGCGCAACCAAATTAACAATTTCAGTTCGACCTGATTAAGCACAAACATGAATGAAAATTGCCTTAAACAGGTGACACCACATGAGCATGCGCGTTTTAAATTGCAAATTAGACAGATGCGAGATAGCGAAGAAAACCATACCTCCCTCGAAGATGAGGGGAGAGAGGATTACACGGAGGAACCGGAGATTTGGCGGCGCTTTAGTCTAGGGAAACCCTAATTCGGAAGGGTCTTCAAGAGACTCCGCCAATTGGTGCGACGAACGACGCCGGGGAGCACGAATGCCTAAGGGTTTGGCGATTAGAACATGCACAAAACTCTAAAAATGCAAATTGGGCGCAAAAATCCCAAATAATCAAGGCAAAATTCTGAAATAAGGGAGAAAGAGAGGAGATTTACCCCAAGGAACTCAAATCCGGGCTCGAGGAGGAGAGGGAAGAGAACCCTAGATTTTTCTCCCGAAATCCACGGCCAAAACGACGAGGGGGAGCAGTTGCCGGCTGCTGGAGGGGAGCAGAAACTGATGTCGGCCCTTGAAGAGGTTGCTGCCGACCTTGGAAGGGGAAGAGGGGCCTTACTGCGGGAGGGAGGAGTTGGAGGTTGACGGCTTGGTGAAGGAGACGGGCTGCTGTCGGCCAGAACAGGAGGAGAAGACGGAACAGGGGGCGGCGCCGGCAGGAGGGGGAGCAGGAGATGGCGTCGGCGGAAGGAGGAGCAGGCGGCGGCGTCGGGGCTGTGCGCAGGAGACGGAAGCGGAACGGGATCGGGAGAGGAAAACCGCCTGCGGAAAACCTAATACGCGCGATTCTTTTTCTGAAAGGTTCGGGCCGGGGGGGGTTTAATCGTGTGAGGGAGTTTAAAGAGGGGGAGAGCTGGGCTGCGGTTAGTCCCAAATGGAGGATAGTGTTTTTTATTATTATTATTATTATTACCTTTATTATTAATGTTATTATTAATTTGGGGTTGTTACAGTGGCCCTTCACGCGGCACTTCGCATGAGATTAGTGCGGAAATCTGCAGGCATGGCAGAGTAGCGGGAGGCGTAGATGCGGAACTTGGAGAGGATATACATGGTGCAGTGAGCGTGGAGAAATAGGCGCATGGACTTGACGAGCGCAAGAGAAATAGGCGCAAGGATTGACGATTTTCACGCGTGCGGGACTTGGAAGCACACGCACGCAGGACTATAGGTTACAAGGACGCACACGCTGGGCCGCGGGACTGCGGGACTTGAAAGCATGCGCGGTACTGCGGGTTTACAAGGAATCACATGCGTGGCTTTATTTTCCCACATTTTGCCTCGATTGACCGCGATGCCTCATTTTGCCTTTGTTGCTCGTGGTGCCTCCTTGTTAACGATTCCTCGAGGTCGTACGGCTCATCAAAGAACTGCTTGCTATCTTATGTCGCGCCTAAGTGTTCGGCGTCGCAGTGATTGGCAAAGAGGCATCAATTAAGGTTGGTTGTTCTTCATGGAGAAATTGGTTGACAAGATGGAGGCGGACTTTAAGGTGTTCTTTGAGTTCTTACGAATGTCCAAATGCGAGGGATCGGCTCAGTTGCCGCCACCTCCGGTGAAGCTAGATCTACCCCCCCTCCTGGGGGGGGGGGAGTTGAAACTCGATGGATCAACTACATACTTAAGCTGGTCATGTCGGGTAAAGAGGGCACTCTCCGGGAGGAACTTGGAAGGTTACCTAACTTGTGAGAAGGGAGAGCCAGAGAGGGACTCAGATGAGTACAATGAGTGGAAGACTACGCATAGTCTTCTACACACTTGGCTCCTCAACTCGATGGTCGCGTCTATCGCTGTCACGGTGGATGACATAGAGACCGTGGCGATGTTTGGGGAAAGTTGTAGAGGATCTATGTAGGAGTCGACAACAACATGAGGGTTTTTCAAATTGAGAGGGAGATAGAGACAGTAACACATGGAGATCGATTGATCCAGGAGTATGTAACAACCCTACTTTTAATTTAAGTATTTATTTGATTTGGCTAGCCGCAGCCCAACTTTCCCTCACCCGATTAAACCCCCCCCCTCTTTTTATCTTAACCGCAACCCGGTTTCCCCCCGATAAAATCTCCCGCAAACCGCTCTGCTAGGTCTCCCGATCCCGCCTCCCGAATGCGTCGATCTCCCGCTCGCCCTCTGCTCCCGTCTCCCGCACGCAAGCCGCCGTCTGCTGCTGCTCCTCCTGCCTTGGCCGACGTCGCCTCCTCCTCTTCCTTAGGCCATCGACAGCAGCGCCTCTACCTCATCAGGCCGACAGTTTTTCCCTCTGTTCCCTAGGTCGGCAACTGCAGCAGCCCTTTTTCCTCCTTCCTCTGGCCGACAGCAGCAACCTTTCTTTCAGGGGTTGACAGTCCTCCTATCCTCCAAGGGGTCAGCAACCCTCCCTCTCCACCAAGGGACTGGCAGCCCCCTTCCTCCTCGTTTTGACCGGGGATTTGCGAGAGGGACGACTAGGGTTCCCCTTCCCTCTCCTCCTTGGGCTCGGATTCGACTTCCTTGGGTAAGAATCTCTATCCTACCCCCTTTATTCAGATTTCTCTTGAATCCTTTGCATTTTTCGTGCCCTAAGTTGCAGATATTTGTGATCCAACATTTTTGCCCTCTTATAACCGTCTAATTTCTAGGTTTTACCGCTCCCCGACGTCGTTCGTCGCTCCAATTGGCGGGATCTCTTAAAGACCCTTCCGACATAGGGTTTCCGCAACCTAAGCGCCGTCAAGTCTCCGTCTCCGCGTGGAATCTCTTCTCCCCTCTCTTTTGAGGGAGGTATTTTCCCAAACTCTCGTTATTTAAAATTTCGCGTCGTAGAAAGCATGTGTTCGCGTAATAATTTATGCTGCATCGCTTTCGTTGCGCTTGATCAGGTTCTAATGTGATGTCTGCTTTTGCTTGCGCCGCTTAGCCGTCGCCGTCAGATTTATCCTCATTTCAGGCAAGTAGAGATCTCTCTCTCTTGCAAGCATTGAATTTAATTGTCACGACTGTTCTTATGTTTATATGAATGCATCCTTGAATGCTTGTTTCGTCGAATAAATTTAGACATCGGATCCCTAAATAGACTTGTTATTAGTTTGAGGTTCACGCGATTGGAATAACAGCGAGTTGTGAATGTAAATGATGATATTTGGATAACTGGAAGACAAGTTAATGAATGATGGTTACTTGAAAATTCATTTAGATGAATTGTGTCTCATTTGTTGGAAGACGAGTTAGTGAACGAAAGTGGCTTTAAATTGGATTTCCACTTAATTGAATTGCATCTCATTTGATGGATAAATGAAAGACTAGTAGATCTTTTCGAGCAGAAACATTAATTGTTATAATGATAAATGTTAAGATCCTGCTAGCAACTAGATGAATTGTGCTTGATATAAAGTATTCGGCTCGCACACATGGTTTACTTAGAAGATATTCATGTCCTTGAATGACGTAAGCTAAAGGAATACTTGATATCCTGGAAAATGATGTATAATAATCTTATTACTCGTGAATACTTGAATCCGCAAGTTCCAA
The DNA here is from genome assembly GCA_033032865.1 of Dactylorhiza incarnata. NCBI lineage: Eukaryota > Viridiplantae > Streptophyta > Magnoliopsida > Asparagales > Orchidaceae > Dactylorhiza > Dactylorhiza incarnata. The sequence continues at coordinate 10,737,941 of JAWHQI010000029.1, forward strand.
AACTCTTTATCGAGTTCTCTGAGTCATCGAATCTTGTTTCTTATGCCTGTCTGGTTCTAAGACTTGAGTAAATAATGTTCTATATCTTGATTCCTCCCGTTTCACGTTTGTAAATATACTCTTGTATATCTGAATCAGCATTTTGGTTACATATTTTGATATGCTAGAATCCACGAAATCCTGCACTAAGTCATTGATAACGTAAGTTATCATTGAAAGGTAGGGTTTAATTGATGAAACTCCTTGACTTGGGTTCCCTCTTGAATCCCTAATGGGAACAAAGGACCGGTCATAGCAAGCTTAAATTTCTGAATCACTTAGGTCCTGAGTGTCATAAGCAAATCTTGAAAACTAGGGTTTAGGTGGTGCATCGTATTGTTTGCATGGTCGCGGTAAGCAGGAAATACTCTTAGGGTCTGTTTGGGAGAGCTGCTGCGGATTGAAAAGCTGTTGATTGAACAGAACTCTTTAGACAGAGCTCTTTGAGGTGCTGTTTTGAAAAGCTGCAGACTGTTTGGGGTGTATGGGAATAACTGCTGATTGAACAGAGCTGTTTCAATTTGAGCTGTTTGGAAAAACAGCTGCTGGGAGCTGTTTTTTTAACTTTCAAAAATAAAAAATAAAAAATAAAAATACTTAAATATGTAAACATAGCACAACAAATACAAATTTTTCTCTAACGTTTTAACCAAAATAGTACAAGTTTTCAAAATGTTCATTAAAAAAAGTAAACGATCATTGCCCAATAAACAAAAATATGCTTCCTCGTCATCTTCATTTTCTTCAATCTTTCTTCACCTACGTAAGAAATACATTTGATATTAATAAGAATTACATTTTTTTTCAAATTTAAAATGTGATATTAACAAATTAATACCCGCGAGCATTGTACACATCTTCGGCAATACTATCTCGCACTGCAGACATTTGATCTACAGTCCCAACATCAATGGTATATGTCTCAATTTCACCCCCAACTTCTGCGTCAACACCTTCTGGGTGTATGAATGAGTCATCAGCATCACATGCATTAAATTCCGGGTCCCATCGAGATGGATGTCTACGAATGAAGTTATGCAATGCCATGGTCGTAAGCACAATCGAACGCTGTTTCTTGAATTTGTACTGAGACATTTTTTTAAGAATGTGCCACTTTTTCTTCCAAACCCCAAACGTCCTCTCAATCACACTTCGAAGAGATGAATGCGTCTTATTAAAATGCTCATGTCTGCCATGGATGGGACGACTCCCGCGTGCAAAATCTGTCAAATGATATCACGTTTCTGGATATGGTTTTAAATAGCCCATTTTTAGTGGATATACAGCATCCACTAAATAATATTTACCTGTAATAAGTTGATATGTTAAATATAATAATATGATAGCGAATTAATAATGCATATACGATCATTTATTGAACATTTTACCTTGAGGAGGATGCGGAAAATGTAGTCTATCGTCTGACAATGCGCGCGCGAAGATACGACTATCATGAGCGGATCCTTCCCACCCAGCCAGTGCAAATGTGAAGCACATATTAAAGTCGCAAACAGCCATCACATTTTGCGTTGTTGTACTATGACGTCCAATATATCTAACTTGATCATCAACTGGTATCCTCGCATTACATGTGTACCGTCAATTGCACCAATGCAATCCTTAAAGAATGGCATGTAACGGGCATCATACCTTATTTCCATAGGTATTTCTCTAAATTGACGATCAATTGGTTTTATAACATCATCTGACAGTAACATTAGTGATTTAAGACCTTTAGAAAAATATCTACTTATTGTTTCAATTGAGTGTTGAAATCGCTCTTTTGTTAATCTCATAGAGCCTCCATGTACTAGGATGTACAATGTAATTCCTAGGATTTCTCTTGAGGTTGTGCGTTGTGATCCTTGTAATTCATGATCGTTTTCTAACTTTGAAAGTAAATCAATAAAAATTCGCTTTGACATTCTAAATGCGTCATGAATTCTATCTGGGTGCCCTTCAAGCAACTCTTTCAACCATTTCTCACATGTTTGAGTAGACATCATGCATGGTCTCTTTTCCCGTATGCAATTATTTATCTCATCAATTGCGGAGATAGCTCTATTGCAGTATTCAATATATTGTACCTGTTCTGGAGAAAGAGAGGTATCTTCTCCTGAATTTTCACTGGAAGAGTCATGTGCTTCCATCAACCTTAGCTGTCAAAGAATTAAAAGTAATAACAATTACAAGATGCCTCCAAATAACATTTACTTAAACAACAAACAACAAGGTAGTAAAATTATGAATAACAAAAAGTAATGACATTTACTTAAACAACAAACAACAAGGTAGCATCAACACAGAACAATTCAAAAAGGTCAAAATATATGTCTCCAAATGACAATACAAGATTCAAAAATATAAAAGTTTCCAAAACAACATTACAAGATTCAGAAATAGTAAATAGAAACAAAACTTGGGTATCTCCTCCGCTCAAGAAACATCAGTCTGTCCTATTCTCATAAGCATTTTTGATCCACCAAACTCGTATATCTTCTGGAATGCTCATGAAAATCTCTCTGTTGTTCTTGTCCTTGATATAGTTCACAACAAAGTAGTATAAGCCGAGGTCAGAACGTATCTCTTGAATGCTGGAAATCAACTCCACCGTCTCCTTGATTGTGGTAACTGGCGGTGGCTTCGCTGCAAGTGCACAATCACGCAACTCAATCATATAGGATATAGCCATTCCTTTTTTCTTTCCCATTCTTCTTTTTTTGCTTGAAGAGGTAGAACCATTTCCAATGTTGGTTGATGCATTTCCACCTAGATCTTCAAGTCCACATCGCTGAACATCCACCTCATCTTCTAAATGATCTTCTTCAACTATATTCTCCATTTCAGATGGCACACTGCCTTGGGATGGTGCCCATGAATCTTCACCAGTTGCAACTACTTGACTGAACATAATATTTAATTTTTCCTCTGACTCAGGGGAAATACCACCATATCTAAATTTTTTTGCAGCATGGACAACCTGCACAAAATATATATAAAAGTGTCGTTAAATGAAACAAATTTCAGATATATAGGAAATTGTAACTAGTAGGTTTTTGAGATGACCTTTAACTTTTCCTCCCACCACTCATCAGATGCAGCAATTGTTCTCTTTTCCTGATCCCAGCCCAAACCGGTCTCTCCATGTTTTAGTTCTCTCCACAACTTCCAGTCTTTCTTGAGATGATCTCATTTATTTTTCATTTGCATTCTATCATAGCTTTTTCCGGTGACTTGTTTAAAAGCCAAGATCAAATTTTTCCAACCGTCTTTGCTGAAGTGGGTGGTAGGTCGATTACCAAGCCCGATTTCTTTAATGCAAAGATCACAGAAAATCATGACTTCATTTGACTCCCAACTAGCTGCAATTCCTCCATCCCTTGGTTTCCCCATTTTACTATAGACCCAAACATAACAATTAAAATACTAACAAATAAACAAGTTTATTGAACATAACGCACACATACACATATACATACACACACATAAACACACACACACATACACATATACATACACATATATACATACACATAACACACACACAAACATAAAACATATACACACACACACATACATAAACCACATATAATTCACAAACACACACACAAACATAAAACACACACACAAACATAAAACACACACACACAAACATACAACACCACACACACATACACATATACATACACATACACATATACACACACATACACATATACATACACATATACATACACATACACATATACACACTAACACACACACACATACACATATACATACACATATATACATACAACACCACACATACACAAACACAAACATACAAAACACACATAAACACAAACACACACACACAAACACACATATACACAAACACAAACATACCCAAATCAAACAAACATACAAACACAAACATACAAACAAACATATACATACAACAACACATAATTCACAAACACACACACACAAACATAAAACACAAACATAAAACACACACACAAACATAAAACACACAAAACATACAATTCACAAACACACACACAAACATAAACCACACACACACACACACACACACACACAAACATACAACACACACACACACACAAATCACATACACACAAACACACAAAAAACAAACACACAACACATACCCTCACACACAAATCACATACCAATACAACACACACATAAACATACAACACCCACACAAATCACATACAAACACACAAAAACAAACACACAAAACACATACCCATACACACAAAAACAAATCACACAAAACACACACACACACAAATCACATAACCATACAACACAACAATAGCATAAATCACATAACCATACAACACAACATAAACATACACATTCACATACACATTCACACACACACATCCACCCCCCCCCCCCCCCCCCCCCCCCCCCCCCACACACACACACGTCCACAAATCAATAGCAGAAATCCACAAATCCAAAACACATATAATAGCAGAAATCCAACACAAAAAATAATAGCAGAAATCGGGTAGAAAAAAATGCAGAAATTGGACCTGTAGATGAACTGGAATAGGGTGTCGCCGGAGGCCGGGAGATCTGGAGAAGTGAGGTCGCCGCTGTCGCCAAGACTGGAGGTCGTCGCTGTCGCCGGAAGGGGAAGGAGATCTGCGCCGGAAGGGGAAGAAGATTTGTCGCCAAGATGGGAGATCTGCGCCGGAAGGGGAAGAAGATCTGCTCGCCAGAGATCGGGAGGAGATCGTAGATGTCGTCGGAGTCTGGAGAGACCGTTGTTGTCACCAGAGAAGTGGAGAAGGCCGTCGATCCAGTCGTCGGAGAAGGGGAAGAGGAGTGCGTGCAGGGAAGGGCTCGGGCTCGCGCTGATCGGGAACGAGAAAAAAGAATACGCGATTCTTAGGGCACTGGACGCGGCAGCATATCAGCTTCCCTGGAGCAGCCGAAAAAACGCTGTTTACGATCCGCGCTTTTCAGAATTTGATGCACCCAAACGGTTACAAAACAGCTCCAGCGGTTGGAAAATAGATTTTCCAACCGCTGGAGCTGTCCCAAACATACCCTTATTCTAGTAAGACTTACACTTGGACTTGAGTGTGAACCATGCGCACCCACTATAAACACCTACGCATTTCATCAATTACAGCTTATGTCGTTGCAAAATAAATGTTTAGGCTATACTTCAGAGTAGTCTAATAATTCTAGATATTTCTGTTTGTCTCACTTGCTTGTCTGTCTTGTTAGTTCTGCTTCATGAAAAGCGGTACACAAATATTCTGTTTCTCCTGCTCGTATTTTTTATTTAGCTTTACTCCTGTTGATTTTCAATGTTCCGAGGCTTTTCCTTCTGGTTGGATTTGCCTTAGTGTTCGTGCCTGCGTCGTCTGCTCTCTGAGGCCAATCTGCGTCAAGTTTCAGGTTTTGTGTTTATGTTTCATTTCTTTTACTGTTGGACATTTCTGTTATGTAGTAATTACGATCAGCCATTTTCTCTTGTTTCATGGACAACTGCTAGGCTAAATATTATATGTACTAGAATTTGACATATTTTGCATGTTCATTCATCTGCGATTATCACTGCATAAATTTCTGTTCCAGAACTTGTATCATGAGCTTTTACTAATATGCATGTGCACCTGTTTCAAGTTATCATATTTTAAAGCTTCCGCAATAAATCAACCTGTTTTAATCAAAAGTAACTATTTTAAGATTATTTGTAGTATTTCTGTCTCCGCCTTAGCAGACATGGATTTCTTTTCGCCCATGCCTGTGGCATCACGGCCCGCCCCGAAGCACACTCTCACTCTTGTCGAGACGGGTCGTGACAGAGTATGCCGCAGATTTGGAGCGACTGTGGGCAGACTATGATCATCTCTCACCAACTACATGCTGCAAAGATCCTGAGTGCGCGAAAGGGGAGCGAGATGCTCAGAGATGGACTATACACTTTATGAAGGGGTTGAACCCAGCATTTGAGCTAAGGTGTGGAATGCTTCTTGCTCAGCCGAAAATTACATCCCTTGATGAGACAATCTCAGCTATGATGCAGGAGGAGAGCCGGATTAGGCTTCAGTCTAGTGTAACTACACTTTCAGGGGTAAAATCGGCACTAGTGGTCACCAATTCAGGGCACACCGGATACAAGGGTGAGACACGACAATGTTTCAATTGTGGTGAGATAGGTCATTTATGACATGCTTGCCCCAAACTACCAAGGGAGCGGGATGCATGTGGATGGGGAAAGTTTGGGAGTCGTGGACGTGGAGGTCGTAGGGGTGGTGGAAGAGGATCCTACCAGGCAAATCTGATGATAGCAGAGGGGGAGACAAAAGGGAGTATGGTTGATAATGGTTACTCAGAGGAGCAGGAGATTTTAGATGCTTACTCCCATCTGATGCGGAGAAAGCAAAAAAGTATGATCGATGACACTCACTTCAGCTTCATCAAGGGGTGACGTCGCCTCTTTTGCTCACTCAACTACAGGTACTTGTGATACACTTGCACTCGCATCTATACCACCACTAGATCATCAAATTGGATAGTCAATTCGGGTGCTTCTCGACATGTTGCTGGGGTTGCTAGGGAATTTCGTTTGTATACTCCCATACCAGAAACTCTTATTCCAGTCCTGGTAGTATGAGTTCTTATCCATTTAATCTAGTACATTCTGATGTTTGGGGACCATATCTCACACCCACTGTGAATGAATTTCGGTATTTTGTGTCTTTTATTGATTGTTTCTCTCGTGTTACCTGACTCTATTTAACGAAAAACAAAAGCGATATGTTTGACTGCTTCAAAGATTTTCACAAAGGCGCTCAAACTCAATATTGTGCAGTTGTAAAGGTGTTGAGGTCAAGACGACAATGAGACAGTGTACATTAACAAGGCGTTTGGAGAGTACTTGTCATCACAGGGAATCCAACGTCAAACCACTTGTCCATACACACCAGAGCAGAATGGAGTAGCCGAACGAAAGAACAGAAACATTTTGGAAGTAACTCGGAGTATGCTGATATCAATGAAAGCGCCAAAGTACTTGTGGGGGCAAGCTGTTCTAACAACAACCTATTTGATCAATCAGATGACCTCGCAAGTTATGGATTGGAAGTCTCCGATTGAGATGCTGCAAGGGAAGAATGGAGACATTATGTCCATCAAGACCTTTGAGTGCGTGTGCTTCGTGTAGGACAATAGACCAAATTTGGGAAAGCTGGATCCAAAGGCGCTGAATTGTGTGTTTGTTGGGTATTCGGCTACCCAAATGGGGTATGTGTTGGAGTCCGGTGGAGAGAAAATTATTCGCAGTATGAATGTCACATTTAGAGAGCTTGCGTGACACCCAAATTTCGTTGTACGACATAAAAGGTTATAAGTATTTGCGAAATGTCACCGTGACGACTTGCAATTTATAAATGTTGTTTTATTAAAGTTTATCTTATTGCAATTATTGCATATACAATTTATTTAATTTAATATGTAAATGAAGCACATTGGTGTGATAATAGTTGATGAGGTGTGCAAATATTTAATGGTGGGTTGTGAATAGAAAACTGAAAGAGGCGTAGATAGTTAATGGTGGGCTGTGAATAGAAAATAGAAAGAGGTGTGCGGATAGTTAATGGTGGGCTGCGAATAGAAATAATTGAAAGAAGCCTTAAGCGGTGCAACTTTGGACCGGCTCCCCCTCTTTAATAGAAAACCGAGCCTATCCAGCCTATCGTCTCGGCAGAAATCCCGTATGTGTGATTCCAAGGTTGTCGCTCTCGCCTAGCACTTGCCGATCGCTCTCTCTCCCCCTCCCTCCTCCGATTTCTCTTCCTCTCGGCAAAGAAGAGGTTGGATTGACCCTCTTCCACTTGATACCAGCTCCTCTTCTTGGTGGTGGCCGGTTTTGGAAGGCTTTTCTAGAAATTGAAGAAGAGTTTGGGGCATCCTCTAGCAAAGCCCTAATTTCTCCTTTCTTTCCCCACTGTAAGTCCTTGTAACATCCCAGTTTTTATTGGGTCACTAGCCCCTAGTAGACCCAATAAAAGTAACCCAACTTCCCACCCCAAAACCCAGAAGAAAGAAAATAACCCGATTTTAGGATATTATGCTAGAGAACTCCGATGAGAGTTCTGTCAGTTCCTATAGCCTCATATAATCAATACGAGAGCAACGAAACTCGTTTCATTCCAATCCGAGGATGTTTAGAGAAAACGACTATTTTGAGTATCGTAGCACGTCATGACGACGTCATTTTGGTATAGTGACTATACGTGCTCCGAATTGACTTTTGTCAGTTGTGTTAGACTCGTATAATCAATACGAGTGCAACGGAACTCGTTTCATTCCAATCCGAAGTCGTTTAGAGAAAACGACTATTTTAAGTATCGTAGCGCGTCACGGAGACGTCATTTTGGTATAGTGACCATACGTACTCCGAATCGGCTTTCGTCAGTTGCGTTAGACTCGTATAATCAATACGAGTGCAACGGAACTCGTTTCATTCCAATCCGAGGTCGTTTAGAGAAAACGACTTTGAGTATCGTAGCGCGCCACGACGACGCCGATTTTGTATAGTGACCATACGTACTCCAAATCGACTTCCGTCAGTTGCGTTAGACCCGCATAATCAATACGAGTGCAACAGAACTCGTTTCATTCCAATCTGAGGTCGTTTAGAGAAAATGACTATTTTGAGTACCGTAGCGCGTCACGACGACGCCATTTTAGTATAGTGACCATACGTACTCCGAATCGACTTCCGTCAGTTGCGTTAGACTCAGTACAATCGATACAAGCACAACGTGATTCATTTCATTGCAATCGGAGGTCATGAGAAATATGACCGTTTTAGGTTTCGTAGCCCACCACGACTCACTTTTAAAATATTAAACGAAGAAACTCGGAATTGATCACGGTCAGTTTCATTTTATTCATAAAGTCAAAATCAGACCTACGAAGTTCGTTACGACGAATTTCGACGTCACGAGGTCAAACTACGGTCAAATCAAGCTTTATGGCACACCGAAAAATGTGCGCACACCAATCCTACCACAATACCCCAACATTGACACGTCCCCGGTGACTGGGACCCACTTGGACTTTGACCAACATGAGGGACCAACCCTAGGGTTGACTTTGGTCAAACCCTCAAAATTCCTATTTTTTTAATTATTTCCCCCAAAAGGAGGCTTCACCCCCTCCCCCCGCCTCACCAAATTCTTGTGCTCCACCCCTCCATTCCTAGTGAAGTTTATAAGGATGTAGTCTTAATCACCTAGAGGGGGGTGAATAGGTCTCTTTGCTTTTAAGCTAATGTCTTGCTGTTTTCTGATTTAATGTTAGCAAGAAATAAAACATACAGAAAGCACACAAGTGTTTATAGAGGTTCCTCAAGACAGGGTGTCTTGAGTAGTCCTCTTTCCCTCTTCACCTTTCTAACAATGAATTAGACAAGGCCAACACCTCTAATCTCAGCTCCAAGAGCTTACAACACAGATCCCTCAGGATCTCTTAGGTTTTCCCAAACCCTACTTCAGGCTCAACAGCCCTACCTCAGACACAGCTGCCCTACAAGCTCAGACCTATCAAGAAGTCCTACCTCAGATCTCCACTGAGACCCTACACTCAAGCTGAACTCTCAGCTCTACACTCAGGCACAAACAGCTCTACAAGCTCAGGCAAAAGCCCTACAAGCTCAGAACAAATGATGTTCCTGCAGAAGGTAATGAAGGTAATGCTTACAATAGAAGACAAAATAGATACTCTTTTAAGCCTTGATCTTCTGTTGCTGACTTGAAGCTGAGAAGAGAACAACAGCTTCAATCTTGCCTTTCTCTGATCCTTCTCTTTAGTAGATGAGTATGGATCAACTTGCTCTTCTTCAATCACACAGGAAGAACAATCTTTCTCTCCTTTACAGCTTCAAGAAGCAGGAGGAGAGGGTTTCTTTCTCTGATCCTTCTCTTCAGTAGATGAGTATGGATCAACCTGCTCTTCTTCAATCACACAGGAAGATCAATCTTTCTCTCATTTACAGCTTCATGAAGGAGGAGAGAGCTTGTTGACAACCGACAATGTAACAGTAGTTGTGTATTCTTTTTGCCAAAAAGCTTCTACTTAAAGAGCCCTAAGTTATTCTTTTATACTTCTCCAATCTTCAACGGCTTTCAGATGGCCCCTGACATAGCATGAAGGTGATTGGAGTACCATAACTTGCTTTTCTGTCGCTTGCGCCAAAAGAAAACTCGCTAGCATTTTTGAATCTGTCTCAGCGGTTGGGCTGAGACAGCTTCCAGTCTCAACGACTACTTCTGTCCCGTCCTAATGGATCCGATGAGACAGACAGTTGTCTCAGCGGTTTTCCTCTATCTGCAACTAACCTCAGACACCTTCTCAGCGGCTCCTGGCCTTGTCTCAGCGGTTCAGCTGAGACTGAGAACTTGTCTCAGCGGTTTTGGCAGTGAACCACTGAGCTTACTCCCCACCTTGGAATAATCTAATCCTGCATAGTCATGAGATGAAATAGGGTTTATCAAATACAACTTGTACTTAGCATTGAGTGTGAAGCTTCTTCAAATCAAGGGAACAGTAAGGGTAATATTCCCAACAATCCCCCCATATTTGAAGAAGACAGAACACCCCCAATGCTAAGGTACATATTAAAATAATTATTCATTATGTATCTTCACTACATGACATTCATCATAACATATACATGTAAACATCAATATGGCATCAAAGATAATACCATAATAGATAATATTCATGAGAGGCATAGTACCAACAGAGTTTACCAACCCAATAATATGATTAGATTCATGTCAATGCATCACAGAATAACTTAAACAATGACACAGAGTAAATTTAAGCTAGGACTCAGATTAGCTTACAATATAAAGTAATCAATTCAATAATTCATTCATTTGCATTTCAGATTAAGTAATGAGACATTGTTCAATATATATTTAGAAATTCATAACACTTAGATACATTCATTTAAATTTTTCTCTTCTTAGAAGAAGTTGAGCACTCAGCAATGTCAGCAGCAACTTCTTTTCCTTTAGCTGAGGCCTCTTGGTCTGCTGCATCAGCCACATCCATATTTTCAGGAGGATTGGTGGCAGTGTCTTTTTCAGCATTAGCTGCCTCTATTTTAGCTATCTTCCTCCTATTTTCTTGCCTTTTGAAATATAGGAATGACTTAGGAATGTACTTTGAAGGCATCCTTCTTGGGTTGTCCTTCCTTACCAGATTGGCTTTGAATATCCTATCTCTTTTAGAATTTCTTTCTAAGTGTTTTATCCACTCTTCAGATGGATATACCTTATCAATATCTTTGCATATTTGACCATAGCTCAGCCATGCATTTAATATTATACTTTTGGAGTCTTCACTCCAATACTCAAAATCTGGATCCTTAGACTGCTCATCCATTTGCTTTGCCATAAATTCTTCCACTAGCATTATGTGCTCTCTTTCTCTTCTTTTTGCTAGTCTGACATTTTGAGCAATCTGCTCCTGTCTTGGGAAGTTTCAATCTTCTTCCTTATTTCTGTCCATAAGAGGAAGGTTTAAGGCTAACCTTGTTCCTTGCAGAACCTTGAGAGCTAGCTTAGAATTTATTACAACATTGTTATCCTCCCCCTTTCTGGCTTATTCAAATATTCTTTGACTTATATGTTGCTGAGCAGTAGTTATTGTGCCAGAAATTGCTTGGAAAATATTTTCCATATCAGCTTTTAGCTCATCCTTGTTCCTCTCAATATCAGCCATGTCATCCTTGTTTCTGTCAGCCTCATCATTCAACTGCAGAGCAGTGGAGTATACATATTCTTGGATATGATTTGAGAATTTTTCAATCACCTCATCTGTCTTGCTGACATAATTCTTGACATATGTCATATCCTGTTCAGAGAGTTGGAGGTGTTTGTCCATTGATTTGAGAAAAGTATTTTGAGAGACCACTGATTTCTCTGCCAGATCAAACCACTTGGTCATTTGTTTATTCAGGATGACAGTGTCTTCCTTAATTTCCTTGACCTCAGCCATTACATCAAATTTTACATTGAGAATGGACTGATTAATGTATGCTTTAACTGTAGAAGCTGACTTGTCTACATAGTCCTTCATAGATGTTAGATGAGTCTCTAACATAATTTGAATAGCATTTAGAATGCTCTCATTGGACTGTGAGGAAGTGGAGGTTTGTTGATCAACAATCATTTGTGCTTTGAGTCTTTGTGATTTGAATTTCTTGTTCCCTTTCTCCTTTGCCTCAGTGGGTTGGCTCATGGGGAGCACCCTGGTGAACCTATCTAAGGTCTTTATATCCATCCTTTTCAGGTAATGGATATTTGATCCTTTTAATCCTTTAAGCTTCTCAGGATAGGTCTGAATTAGATATAGGGATAGAATTCTACCCATATTTGGTGCTTGCAGACATTCCTTAAATCTCTGAAATATGACTTCTCCCCAGGAGGTTTTCTTAGTCAGAATGATCCTTGTCATAATGTCAAACATAGATTGGGAAATTGTATCATGAGACCAGGCTTGCATAGGATTGCTTTTCCCACAATCTCTGATAGAAACTTGCCTCTTTGATTGAAGAATTTCATTTTCAAAGATCCAATTTTATTATCACAATAGTCAACCCACTTCAGAGCTTTCTTCTTATCCTTATCAGAAATTTCTTCCTCCTCATCCTGGCTGCATGAGGGAATGTGGAAAGCTTGTTCAATTCTTGCTGAGGAGATTTTCACTCTGTCTCCTCCTATTTTAGACTTCAAAGAGGACTTGGAGGAGGACAATTTGGCATTACTGAACCATTCCAGAACTTCAGTTCTGAGAATGACTGTGGGTTCAGATAGAATGTACTCCAGGCCTTGTGCTTCCAGGAGTTGAATCACTCCCTTTATGTCTTCTGGAGCATGGGCAAATCCATTTCTCACAATTTCATACCCCTCCAGAAGATCCTTTGAACTCTTGGGTGTCATTGTTGCTGTAGAAGAATGCACTGGGACTGAAGAGAATATGATTCGTCTCGGCGGCTAGGAGGGAAAGGTTGTGTAGCTTTCGTTAATTAACAATTGTCTATTTATATGGCTTAAATCTGTGTTTTGATTTGCCCTAATAAGTAAAGTTAAGTGAACTTATAGTTGTAAGGAGATTAGGTCAATTGGGGTTGCATTTAGACAAACTGTAATGGGACCAGCCCGTCTCAGCGGAACCGCTGAGACGGTGACCTAAACCGCTGGGACAGAGCACTGTCAACCGCTGGGACAGTTTAGCAGTCTCAGCGGTTCAGCTGAGATTTTTCCCAGCTGTCTCAGCGGCTCAGCTGAAATAGACTTTTCTGTTTTAGCTGACCTTACTATCTAAACATTAGTCCTTTTGAGATCTGATTGAGTTATGCCTTAACCATGTCACTAGGAGTATTGATAGGACAACATTTTGAATCATAACATATCATGCATAAAATCATATATGATTGAAAGAAGGAAATATTTGACACTATTCAATATTTTTAACATTTCTAGTTCAATCTTGAAAGCATTAAATTTGGCCTCATCCATTGGCTTTGTAAAAATATCAGCAACTTGATTGTCAGTGAGGACAAATTCAAGGCAGATGTCTACATTCAACATGTTCTCTTATAAAATGATATCTTATCTCTATGTGCTTAGTCCTGCTATGAGTGACAGGATTCTTAGCAATAGAGATAGCACTGGATGAGTCACAATATAGAGGAGACTCACATACCTTGAGGTTGTAGTCCTCTAACTGATGTTGTAGTCCTCTAACTGATGTTGTATCCACAAGAGTTGTGCACAACAATTTCTTGCAACAATATATTCAGACTCAGCTGTGGATATTGCCACACTTGTCTGCTTTTTGCTGTTCCAGGATATCAACCTCCTTCCTAGGAATTGACAAGTACCACTTGTGATTTTCCTATCTTCTTTGCATCCTGCAAAATCTGCATCTGAAAATCCAGTTAGTTCAAAGTCATTGTTCTTAGTGTACCAAAGGCCAAGATGTAGGCTGCCTTTAAGGTATCTCAAAATCCTCTTTGCAGCTGAATAGTGAGATTCCTTAGGGCATGTCTGGTGTTGGATCGGTCGGCGCCCTTAGAGAGGGGGTGAATAAGGGTTTTAAAAACTTTAGATTATATTTAGAAAAACTTCGGAATATTGCAAGATTAATAATGAGACATTAAGTAAAACAATAATAAAGAGATATGCTTTATTGATATTAAATAATGTTTTACAAAACTTGATTTCTTTGACGCTAGAAATCGGAGGCGACTAATAAAAATTCTTTTTCGTTTTCTATACCGACTCGTATCCCCACGAACCGGTTGGCTTTAGCCGATCTCTCCCTAGATACGGCCTCAAGCCGCTCTAGCCGATCTATCCCCAGAAAGGCCTCGAGCACCCCCTAGATCTACTCCCTACACCTAGTCGCCAACACGAGGCGAATTACCCCCTCAGTCTAACCTAGACCTAGTCGCCAACACGAGGCGAATTAACGAACCGTTTACAAGAATAAGAAATGAAATAAAAAGACAAACAATAATATAAAACTCCCTCTATGTGGATCTCCTGGAGAAGTGGACGAAGGCCCGCAGAGTATGATCGTAGTCGATGCGGCCTTTCGTCACGATGATGATGCGTGTTGAAATCTTCTCCACGGATCTCCTTCAGCTTTTCAGATTTGTGGGAGTATCTCTCTACAACTTCCTCTCTCTGCTGTGGCACGAGGCTCTGGAGTTTAGGATCTAAAGAGGATGATGAATACGAAGGCAAGGGGTCCAATTTATAGCCTTCACGCTACCGCCGGCGCTAGCGCTACCGCCGGCGCTAGCGCTACCGCCGGTGCTAGCCCGGATTAAGAAACATTGTGCGCGCCAGAATCTCCAATCCGAGGCAACAATTCCAGCATGCCTTCTGAGTATCAAGCTAGCGCCGGCGCTATCTACTATCGCCTGCGCTATCTCATATTAGGAGACTTTGCGCGGCAGAATCTTCAATCCGAGGCAACAATTCCAGCATGCCTTCTGTGCATCGAGCTAGCGTCGGCGCTATCCACTATCGCCTGCGCTAGTGATCAGTTTGGAGTTGATGGCTCAATTTCGGGGGCAACCACCATATGTAAACCTTGAGTCATTTTGACCTGTTATCCTGCACACTCAGATCACACAAGATTAAATACACACATAGGATTTGTTATTCTCAAACCTAGGAGATGCGGAAGACCGTGTTCCAACAAACTCCCCCTTTTGATAATAACAAATCCATTAATGATAAATCAGAGCATTAATCTATATAAGCATGAAGAAAACATATTTGTGTGTGTGTGAAAAAGGATGACTAGGATAAAGAATGATTATAGCACTTTAGTATTGCTCCCCCTAAATACATGCTCCCCCTATGTGAATGCTCTTCTAATATGTAAGCTATCATCTTAATTAATCATGTTGGGTTTTTATTTTGATAGCGGATTGTATTTATAGGTCTCCCCCTTTTGTAATTTATCATGTTAATTCTCCCCCTTTGTTATTAGCAAAAGTGGGTTAGGAGGCACCTACAGAGAAGTTTGATAATAAGATAAAGCATGATCGAGCTTCTTAGTGAGAGGAAATGATAAGAAGTTTTAGAATAAGGTGTAGAGAAAAATAGATCAGAGTTTTGGCCTAAGAAAAATAATGATTCCCCCTTTATATAAAAAATATCAGAGTTTTAGCCTAAGAAAAAATAATGATTTCCCCTTTTTATAAAAAATATCAGAGTTTAAGCATAAAATTGTGATTTCCAAGTAACTAGTCTACCCAGACAATATGTCTACACCCTAGCCCCGTACTAAGTGACGGATGGGCATGAGGAGCTGCAAACACGCCGTAGGTTGGGGTGTTAGTCCCATATGCAAACACTAGACAAAACTTAACCTATCACTCTTTCCCCCCAGTGCCTCGCAAGGCCCCACTGGAACCCTCCCCGGTTAAGGACAAGACATGACTAGAGATAAGGTTATCTAATGTCTACAACCCTACGCCCCCGCTATGGTGAGATGTGAAGTCATGGATAATAATTGTTGGAAACATTAAGCATTTAAATCTAATGATAATTTATAGCCTATGAGTTTTTATTTTTATTTGTCTTTATGAAAAACACTCCCATAGCTATATTGAAAATCATGAATGAATCAGAGTTTAAGCATTTGCGGAAGATTTAAAAAAGAAACATAATAAGAGTTTGAGTTTAAAAAAAAAGCTTTATAAAGATAAGAGTTAAGGCATTTTTCAACATCCTCAAAAGTAAAATATGATTTGTAGTAATAATAAGAAGTTCTTATAAGCAGTATTTCACTTGTTGGAGGAGTGTTTAACATAAAAGTTTATAAATCAGAGTTATTACAATAAAAATGATATGCATGTAAGAACAGCCAATGTAAATTTTACCAAGCAAGTCTACCATTTGTTTTTAATAAAAAATTGAGATTTAAGACTTGATATAAGCGTGAAAATGCAAGGTAAAAGTGATATGGTGATAATGCGGAAGACTTGTAGAAATACATGAAACATCTTATTTTAATCAAGGATAATCCATAAAAAGATATATGAGTTAATTTCAAACAGAAGATGTTTATGTAAATCATGTTTCAATGAAAATCTTTTATGGTTGACAAGAATAACCGAGCATGGAATAATACTATCACAAAGAGATTACTACAATGTTATTTCAATTCACAATTTTAAGTCATACCAAACATTGTAGAAAGCATGCTAGGTTATCTAGTGCATTTCATAAGTAAAGAGTAGTATAGAGTTTGCATTAGGATCCAATACTCATGAGAAGAAGTGTTATGGAAGATAATGATGTGCACATTAGTGTATTTTTGAGTAGAGTAAACAAATGTTTTAATCAAAAATACAAGTAATATGTAAAGTAAAGAGCACAATAAAACACAAATAATTTTACTTCCACTCACTTCAATGCACAAAGAAAAATGTACAACAACCAAGGTGCTCTACACACACAATGCTCATTAAGACTTATCAGGGTGCAAAGTAGTGTTTGGGGGATCACATAATTTTATTCTTGTGTTTTTTTTATTGTGATCCGGTGTACTTAAGAATAAGTGGTTTTTATTTTGAAAGAAAGATATGGTTTGCACAAGATACTTTATTATTCTTTCCAAGGTGCTCAACCTCACAATGCTTATTAAGACTTATCAGGAGGTTCAAGTAGTGCTTGGTGGAGATAACTTTGTTAAATTATTTCATTTTTTTTTGTTTTGTGCAAAGTTCTCCGAATACACTTGTTTTGCAAACCAATATAATTTATAAGAAAGATAACCACTTTTCTTAATTTGTAAAAGTGCAAATAAAGGAGTGTAGATAAGATACTTGTGCAATTTTAATTCATTGTACTAATACAGAACATACACAAGCATTCTTAGATTTAAACACAAATGTAGACAATGCCAAAAATAAGTGAGTGAATAAAGATCATTATCAAACATAAAACATTTACTCATACTTAGAGGCATGCTACGCATAGTTCTACACAACTTTTACAATATAATTGATGCACACATTAATAGATGTATCAAAGCATGATGAAAGCAATGTTCAAAGTAGTTTGAAAAGATAAATTGCAACATCATAGAAGTTCTAAATGATGGGTTAAATCATGCTTGATTTTCAATACAGTCCATACAATATTTTTGATATTTTTGAGAAATAATTTTGAATTAAAGTTTGAACTCATAAGATTGATCTTGGACTTCCCGAGGACTACCTTGTGAGAGGTTCGCCCGGTACTAGGTGATATGATGAGATGATAGCCCAAATCACCCTTTCGCAAGATACATAGAAAAGTTAAGTTCAGAAGAATAATTTTGATACTTGTTTTTGTTTTGTTTTATATTTTTGTAGTTGATTTTTACAAATAAAAGCATATTTTTGTAATTTTTGCTTTTGTAATTTTTATATTTGATTTTTGCATAAAGATGAACTTTAAATAAAGGAAACAACACAAGCGAAAAAACAAAACATATTTTTTGTAATTTGGTTTTTTTTTTGTAGTTTTGTATTTGATTTTTCAAAAAATAAAGAAACACCGAAGTGCAAAACTAAGTAGAAAATATAGATCAAAATATTTTTAGGAATTTTTAGAAATTTTAAAAACACAGAAATTCGAAACTCGACGCTAGCGCCGGCGCTAGCGCTAGCGCGGGAAACAGTAAGTGATTTTTTAGGGTTTTGAAAATTTTGATGCTTGGATTTGATTAGGTGTCCCATTAGTAGTTTCATGCTGAATTTGTAGAATTTTTGGAAATGTTTTTGATGGTTAAAAATGAAGAAAATTGCATTTGTAAGCATGTTTTAACATGAAAGATCTAGGACACCTATCTCAAGTCTTGACAAACGAGATCTTGCATGAGCTATAAGATAGATTATCATAATGTATGTGAATTCAAATTTTTCTAGTCACATAGTTATTTTATCGTTCAATTTTATTTTACTTCGTAATTAATTCATTATGGTAATATGAGATAACTAGCATGAATAATATCTATTTGTTGATAATGCTAGAATAATGAGTTTGATTGTAATTGTTATACCACAAGATTAATTGAGATAATGTTGCATGTATTCAAGAAAGTGATTTCATTTGATTTCATTTGATTTGTATAAAGTTGATTCTATGGTTTATAAACAAATGAGATACATGCAAGTCATACTACATTAATTCATTCATGTAATTATTATGATCACCAATGAAATGTTAGAACTGAGTGGATCTTTTGAATTTAGAGATCTTTTGATTTTACATAATTATGATTTTAATATGTCTTATGTGTTTTTCTTTTTAATTTAGATAAGTATCTCATAGCAAATTCAGAATTTTATCCACTTGTTGGTGAAGGCTAAAAATCTAATACCCGAATTTAATTTAAAATATCTTATAACAAATTTAGAGTTTGATTCAAGTGGATAATATAAGATATTTTAGAAGCAATGAATATAAGAATAAAAGATAGGTCATCAAAATAAAAATATGATTTTGAATTTGATTAATTTAATTTTATAAACATATTAAGCTTTTAAGAGATAAGATCATATTTTCAATATTGTATAGGATGACCATGACATGATAGTTCAAAAACAAAAGAAAATAAACAAAAAAAGGTTTAAGCATATCATGAAGTAGAGAAATGATATTTCATTTTTAATTGATTTCTACTTCATGCAAATGATGGGATACTAATGAGTAAGAGATTTAGGAATCCAAAGAAGACCGGGAGTAGCGGTTCCTTTGGGTACCCAAATATAGCGAGATGACTTTTGGGGAGACAAGTACGAATGGACCCTTTCAAGTGGAGTTGATGTTTCATCTTTAATTTTGGGTTTCCACTCATACTTAGGTTTAATATTATAATTTTGCATTAAATTTCCATATATATTAAATTTAGGCTTAAAATAATGATGACTATTGATATCATTTTTCATAGGAAACTTTTGCAAATTTGATTTTAATTTTGAAGAAATATAGTTTTGTAAATGATGGTGATTTTGATTTACAAATTCTTTATGTTTTTTATTCCCATTATTAGACTTAGTTATGATATTCATATTCATGTTCAACTTGCTTTTGGATATTTCTTGATATTGAGAATTTGTATTTACAATTTTCATAAGCAAGTTGATTTTTGATTTTAATTCATCATTTTTAATTTTAAAATTATGTCTAGCTTTATTATAAGCGATTGTGCTATTTTTAAGAGTGGAAACAATTGAATCTATATGATCTTGATAGTTGTTTCTATATTCATCAAATGTTTCATCCATCTCTTTAATTTCAATTTTATAGTCCTTACACTTAGCACAATTACTTTTTAAAGATGAATTTTCTAAACATAATTTTTCATTTTGTTCTCTTATAAAAGTAATTTCTTTTTCAAGTTCCTTAAGTCTTTCCTTAATAATATCACAATCAAAACAAGGTTTTGTGTTTTCAAGTAAAGGACAAGATGGTGAAAACACATCACAATTTGATTCTAAATTAACATTAGCTTTTAATCGCTTATTTTCTAAATGTAAATTTTTAATAGTGATTTTCAATTTCTTGATCTTACGTTTAGCAGTTTTTAGTATATTGAAATTAGAAATGAAAGTTATTACAAAAGAAGAAGATTTAGTCTTCCTTACAGCGCTATTGGAGGAGGCAGATTGTGAACATGAAATTCCTTCGTCATCTTTTAGTTCTTCCTCCATTATAGATGGATCTATATCTTCCCTTTCCCTTGGTGTATAGTTCTCCTTTTCTATTTCAATATTCTCCATGGCTTCGCTCCGAGAGAGATCTTCTTGGATGATTATGGATGCTTGTACGTTCTTTTCCTCCTGTGTTTGTTCCACACCCGCGAGAGGAAGATCATATATTTCTTCAAGAAAGCGCCATATTTTGTAAGCACTAGAAAAACAATATATTAATTTGAAAATATCTTGAGATAAAGCACAAAAAATATAATGCATAGCTTTTGCATTTAGGTGACGCTCTTGTTTATTTGATTCGTCCGCTGGTCTAACTATTGCTAAATCCCACGCATTGATATCTAAGCTTTTAATAAATTTTTCCATTAATAATTTCCACCCTTTATAATTTTTCCCTTCGAATAAAGGTGGTTTAGGTGATTTTTCTTCTTCACAAAAATTTCCCCCACTAAAAGAAGCGAGATCATGAGACGTCATTATTCCCGGTTGTTAAGCCGATTGGAATAACCTACCTCTGATACCACTTGTTGGATCGGTCGGCGCCCTTAGAGGGGGGGTGAATAAGGGTTTTAAAAACTTTAGATTATATTTAGAAAAACTTCGGAATATTGCAAGATTAATAATGAGACATTAAGTAAAACAATAATAAAGAGATATGCTTTATTGATATTAAATAATGTTTTACAAAACTTGATTTCTTTGACGCTAGAAATCGGAGGCGACTAATAAAAATTCTTTTTCGTTTTCTATACCGACTCGTATCCCCACGAACCGGTTGGCTTTAGCCGATCTCTCCCCAGATACGGCCTCAAGCCGCTCTAGCCGATCTATCCCCAGAAAGGCCTCGAGCACCCCCTAGATCTACTCCCTAGACCTAGTCGCCAACACGAGGCGAATTACCCCCTCAGTCTAACCCAGACCTAGTCGCCAACACGAGGTGAATTAACGAACCGTTTACAAGAATAAGAAATGAAATAAAAAGACAAACAATAATATAAAACTCCCTCTATGTGGATCTCCTAGAGAAGTGGACGAAGGCCCGCAGAGTATGATCGTAGTCGATGCGGCCTTTCGTCACGATGATGACGCGTGTTGAAATCTTCTCCACGGATCTCCTTCAGCTTTTCAGATTTGTGGGAGTATCTCTCTACAACTTCCTCTCTCTGCTGTGGCACGAGGCTCTGGAGTTTAGGATCTAAAGAGGATGATGAATACGAAGGCAAGGGGTCCAATTTATAGCCTTCACGCTACCGCCGGCGCTAGCGCTACCGCCGGCGCTAGCCCGGATTAAGAAACATTGTACGCGCCAGAATCTCCAATCCGAGGCAACAATTCCAGCATGCCTTCTGAGTATCAAGCTAGCGCCGGCGCTATCTACTATCGCCTGCGCTATCTCATATTAGGAGACTTTTGCGCGGCAGAATCTTCAATCCGAGGCAACAATTCCAGCATGCCTTCTGTGCATCGAGCTAGCGCCGGCGCTATCCACTATCGCCTGCGCTAGTGATCAGTTTGGAGTTGATGGCTCAATTTCGGGGGCAACCACCATATGTAAACCTTGAGTCATTTTGACCTGTTATCCTGCACACTCAGATCACACAAGATTAAATACACACATAGGATTTGTTATTCTCAAACCTAGGAGATGCGGAAGACCGTGTTCCAACATCTGGTACCTAGCACAAACACATGTATCATACATAATGTCTGGTCTACTAGCAGTTAGATATAATATGGATCCAATAATGCACCTGTACATGGATTCATCAAAGGCCTTGCCCTTCTCATCCTTGTCCAGGGAAATGTTGGATCCCATGGGAGTTTTCATGGTGGAAGCTGATTCCATCCCAAATTTCTTTATAAGTTCCCTAGTGTACTTGGTCTGAGAGATGAATATTCCCTCATCAGACAGTTTCACTTGGAGGCCTAAGAAGTACTTGAGCTCTCCCATACGGCTCATCTCAAACTCCCCCTGCGTAAGGTTGGCAAACCTTTTGCAGAGATTGTCATCAGTAGACCCAAATATTATGTCATCAACATATATTTGGACTAGGAGACACTTGTCCTTGTTTCCTTAAGAAACAATGTGTTATCTATCTTTCCCCTCAAGAACTTGTTCTTGATGAGAAAATTAGACAAGGTCTCATACCAAGCCATAGAGGCTTGTTTTAGACCATATAGAGCTTTCCTAAGTAAATATACATGAGAAGAGAGGGTTGGATGTACAAAATTTGATGGTTGTTCAACATATATCTCTTCCTTCAAGTCACCATTGAGGAAGGTTGATTTGACATCCATTTGATATACTTTGAACCTCATGTGGGCAGCATAGGCAAGGAATAGCCTAATTGCTTCTAACCTTGCAACAGAGGCAAAAGTTTGATCAAAGTCTATTCCCTCTTCTTATCTATAGCCCTTGACTACTAATCTAGCCTTGTTTTTGATGATTATGCCATTTTCATCCAACTTGTTCCTGTAAATTCATTTGGTGCCAATAATGTTGTGTCCTTGAGGTTTTGACACCAACTTTCATACCTTGCATCTTTTGAATTGAAGAAGTTCTTCTTGCATGGCTTGAATCCAAAATGTGTCTTGGTTGGCTTCTTCAAACTTCTTGGGCTCCATTTGTGATAGGAAGCTTAAGAATAAGGCTTCATTGTGAGCCCTACTTCTGGTCAGTATACCTTGGTTCTGATCTCTAATGATTTGTTCTCTTGGATGATCTCTTAGGTGTCTTGTAGCTGCATGCAATCTGTCCTCAATTGGTTGTATTTCTTCTACTGGTTCAGCAGTATCTTCAGCACCATGCACCTCTTCATCTTCTGGAATTGCAGCATCTGTATAGGCTTTGCTACAGCTAGGTATGTCTTGCACAGACATCTTTTCCATTTCCTTTTCATTCCCTGTCAAAACAGAAGACTAGACCAGCCTTTATAGATTAAGCTGGGCTCATCAAATACCACATGCATAGACTCTTCTACAACATGAGTTTTCTTGTTATAAACTCTATAAGCTCTACTGTGTGAGCTATAGCCAACAAGAACCCCCACATTGCATTTCTCTGCAAACTTTGTTAATTGAGATTTTCCATTGTTTAAAATGTAGCATTTTGAACCAATGATTCTAAAGTATGAAATTGTTGGTTGTTTGCCTTTCAGAATCTTATAGGGGGTAATTCCATGAACCTTATTGATGGAAGCCCTATTGAGAACATAACATGCAGTATTGACTGCCTCAGCCCAGAAGTATTCTGGGAGTGATGAGTCACTAAGCAATGTTCTTCCAGCTTCTATCAAGGTTCTATTTCTCCTCTCAACCACACCATTTTGTTGTGGAGTCCTTGGGGAGGAAAACTCTTGGGTGATACCAAATTCTTGACAAAACCTTGTCATGGCTTCAGATTGAAATTCTATGTCATGGTCAGTCCTAGTCCTGACCACAGTACATTGTAAATCATTCTGAATTGCCTTGACATGGTTTGTAAAGACATTTAAGGTATCTGATTTCTTCTTTACGAAGAATACTCTTGTATATTTTGAGTGATTATCACAATCATCAGAGTATGCAACTTTCCACCTAGGCTCTGAATTGGCAAATGACCAAACAAGTCCATGTGCAATAGATATAGACATCTTTCAGTGTCTTTGGAGCCAATACTTTTAAAGGTGGTCCTTGTTTGCTTACCCATTTGGCAAGCATGACGGGGATCACTTTTAATACATTTCAAGTTTGGACTATTCCTAACAAGATTTTTAGAGAATAGTCTATACATTTTCTTGTAGTTAATGTGGGCAAGTCTCTTGTGCCATTGAACACAAAGAGACTCACTTTCATTAGCTACAAGACATACAGATGAGAGAGAATTACTGCATATAAAATCTAAGCAATAAACATTCTCACTCCTAGTGCCTGAGAGAATGGTCTCTAAGTTATTAGACTTTTTGATCAAGCACTTGTCCTTGTGGAATTCAATGACATAGCCTAAATCACATAGTTGACTTATGCTTACTAGGTTGTGTTGCAACCCTTCAACATAAGCTACCCTTGTGATTGACACTATGCCATTGGAGATCATACCATATCCTTTGGTGATTCCCTTTTCAGATCCACCAAAGATGACTTTAGGTCCATTCTTCACAGCTGTGTAGTCTTATAGAAGACTTCTGGTACCTGTCATGTGCATTGAGCACCCACTGTCCAAGTACCATATTTGTTTAAGATTGGTACTTGAACTAACCTGCAAGAAGGAATTTAGTTACCCTTAGGAGCCCAAATGATTTTGGGTCCTAGG
This sequence comes from Dactylorhiza incarnata, assembly GCA_033032865.1. Lineage (NCBI taxonomy): Eukaryota > Viridiplantae > Streptophyta > Magnoliopsida > Asparagales > Orchidaceae > Dactylorhiza > Dactylorhiza incarnata. The sequence goes on from JAWHQI010000029.1 coordinate 10,762,549, forward strand.
TCCTTGTTAACATGATAAAATGACCTTACACCTGCTGCACTCTTTGCATGAAGGCTCTTCTTTGCACTTGACACATTGGGATTGTGTCAACAGTCTATGGCAAAGTGTCCCACCTTACCACAGTATCAACATTCATGAATATTGTATCTCCTCTTCTGAACACCTCTTGAGGAAAGAGCATTAATATGTTTGTGTTCAGGAGGGGAGACAGCAGCATTTTTCTTGTTCCTTTCAGCAATGATTTGGCTGAATGTTAACCTATGAACAGTCTTGACACCCTTTGTCTTAATGGCATCGGTTTGCTTTGGCTTGGGAGCCAGGCAAGATTGGATGACATCAGACACTGAGCAGCAGGACTTGTCTACAGATTTGACAGCAGCCATGTTCTTTGCTGGACAGAACTTGGAAGAGCTAGCTTCCTTACTATTGAATGATGAGGCTGAAGTACCAAATACAAATGGTCCAGGTTTGGCCATTTGAATTTCTTCATGGGGAGCCTTCATGGCACTCATTCCCATGCCCTTTCTTCCACTATAGGAAGGAGTGTTTTCCTTCTTATAGGTGCTTCCATTCTTCCAGTGACCATACATACTGTCATGATCATACATGTTAGAAGGAAGTAATACCTTTTGAAAGGTGGTATGAGGCTTAGCCTTGTCCTTGCTCTTTTCTCCACTCTCTTCTCCTACTTCCATTCTATTGAACCCTAGTCCTCTCCTATTGGTTTGAGAGGAAAAGATGTCAATAATAGGAAGCACATATTTGGGCTTATAGAATTGAGCCACTAGGCTCTTTTCTTTCATAAGTTTCTCCTCAAGGTCCTTGATGATCTTGTTCTTTTGAGATATGGTGCTCAAATGAACAATTGTTATCCCCTTTAGATGGTTTATTTCTCTACTCATCTGAGCCACCATGTTGGGTGACTCAGTGCATTCTTTCTCAGCCAACTTAAGGGAAGCAATTTCCTGGGCTTGCCTCTTGGCCAGCTTCTTGCTCTTTTTCAGAGCTTCTAAGAGAGCACCATACCTGTCAATAAATTGATTGATATATTCCTCAGATTCTGAATCACTTTCACCATTTGATGAAGGAGGTTCAGTGTCTGGGCTTGTCTCATAATCAGAAGAAGAGATGCAATGAATCAGTACATGTTCATTGTCAAAATTGTTCTGACTTGCTTCCTCATCAGTGATGGCCATAAGGCCTAGCTGATCTTTGTCTTCTTCATCCTCCTCAATATCACTGTCTGAATGTGATAGAGGGGCCCTGATTCCAACCTTGGCGCAGGAAAATCATCATCATTTTCTGCTGCAAACAGCCCAATGTAGGCTTCCTCTTCATCATCTGAATTTGAAGTTGAGGATTCAGATTCACTCCAGCTCTTCCCTTTTTTTGCTAGGAAGGATTTTTCCCCCTTCCTATCCTTCTGGTGATAATGTTTCTTATCACCATTTTCCTTCCTCTTGACTGGACAGTCAGCAATGACATGTCCAGGTTTGCTGCAGTAATAGCATATGATGTTATTTGAAACATGTTTACCAGGTTTAGATTCATACCTGTCACCCTTGGTATGCTGTCTTTCAGATCTTCTGTGATCCTTCTTGGAATGTGAGGAGGAGGAGGGCTTGTTCTTTCACTGATTCCTCATTATCTTTTTTGAACTGCCTTGAGAAGGCAACAAACTCCTCATCAGATGAAGAGCTGTCTGAGGTACTGTTCTCAGATTTCTTAGATTCAGCAGTCCTCCTTGGAGGAGACACCATCCTAGCTTTGCTCTTCTTGGAGCTGCCAGCCTTGAGAGCAACAGATCTCTCCCTTGCATGAGCCCTTGTGGAAGTGTCCTCTTCCTTCCTTGTAGACAACTGCATCTCATAAGAGAGCAGCTTCCCAAATAGTGTATGGGTAGGAGTTTCACCTAGCTTGGCCACTTCCCTGATGGCACATATCTTTATGTCTCAGTCTCTAGTTAGAGATCTTAGGAACTTGTCATTAAGCTCATAGTCACTAAATACCCTTTCATAGGTTCTTAGTTCATTGACTACCCTAAAGAACCTTTCATAGCAGATGGAAATGCTTTCCTGGATCAGCTGCCTGAAAGCTTCATATTCTTGATTGAGAAGTGATTTTCTATCATCCCTCACTTCAGCTGTCCCTTCCATATACACCACTAGTGTATCCCACATTTCCTTGGCAGTTGTGCAGTGCACCAAGTTCTGAAAGGTGGAGTCATCAATTGCATTAACAATGATGTTTTGGGCTCTTTTGTCCATTGTGAACAGTGTAAGTTCATCCTTGGTCAAGTCATTAAAAGCCTTGACCACTCTCCTAGTTGGATCTATGGTGGAGGCAGTTTGAGAAGTGAAAGGGTCTTGTTTTACAGTGATGTAGATTCTTGGGTCTGATGCTTCTATAAACAACATGACCCTTTGCTTCCATATGCCAAAGTTTTCTTTATTGTATATGGGCAAATTCATAAATCCCATCTCCTTCTGCAATCCAGAGGAGGTCATTGGATTCAGGTATGACTACTCCTTTATAGGATCTGGTCAGACAGTTATGTCCTTCTTGACCAACCTCCCTCTGATACCACTTGATAGTTTATAAGCATGTAGTCTTAATCACCTAGAGGGGTGGGGGGAGGTGAATAGGTCTCTTTGCTTTTAAGCTAATGTATAGCTGTTTTCTGATTTAATGTTAGCAAGAAATAAAGCACACAGAAAGCACACAAGTGTTTATAGAGGTTCCTCAAGACAGGGTGTCTTGAGTAGTCCTCTTTCCCCCTTCACCTTTCTAACAATGAGTTAGACAAGACCAACACCTCCAATTTCAGCTCCAAGAGCTTACAACACAGATCCCTCAGCTCTGGACGACCCCCAAGACCTGCTCCGACCTCTTCCTCGTCAGAAACCGCCGCCACCTCCCATGGCAAACCAAGCTAGCACCTCCCGAACCCCACCACTACAGGTGGAACCTCTCCCCCTCCCCCTTTCTCACTCCCCCATCACCGTGCATGCCTTCCCCGGCCCCGGAGCGCCGCCGCCACCACCCGAATCATGCTTCAGGCTCGAGTGGTGGCCACGCGGGGTACCCCCCCCCCCCCCCCCCCGCCCAGTGCCGGTGGTGGCGCTGGGAGGGTGCTACTGGCCTAGAGACCCCTCCCCCCCCCCCCCCCCACCCCTACCCCCGACAGAGAAAAGCAGCGGCGCCGCCAGAGAATGCGTCTCAGGTAGCACCCATGGAGACCGTCATCATGACAGGCTCTGTTTCCAACTTCCTGCGGTGGCCGGCGTCGGGAGAGGACCGACCCCCGACGAGCCGACCAGGGGCAGTAGTGTGGCCACCAGAGAGGGAGGGGCGGCGCGACACCAACAAGAATGGCGCGGCCGCGCCACCCGCCCTCGGGTTAGAAAATCCGGAGGTGGCCGGCAACAGTAGGCCGCCGGACCACCGCCAGATGGTTCGCCGGCCCCCGGCGAGTCAACGGGGGTGGCACCGGCGGCGGGCGGCTGCTGGCCGACGGTGGCAGAGGCTGCCACCCTTTGCAAGTCGAGGAGCAGCAACTGCCGTCCGATCTCTCTGATGAGATCGGATGGCAGCGGGATCCTTAATTCCCGCCTATGCATTCACGCCCCCCCCCCCCCCCCCCCCCCCCCCCCCCCCCCCCCACACGGCAGAGGCTCCTTGGCAAAATTGTTTGAACATGAAAAATGTTCCCTATCATGAGGGCTAACTTCACTTTTTGGGGGATTTTTATAAATTGATTTGCTAATTTTAAAGGCCTAAATAAGATTTGTTTGGCCAAAACAAATATCTTAAAGAGCTTGGAAAATTTTGGAAAAATTCCTAGACTCATAATAGGACCTCTTGGATGTACTATCAAAATTTGGGATTTTTATAAATTGATTTGGTATTTTAAAGGAAAAATTCCTAGTCTCATAATAGGACCTCTTGGATGTACTATCAAAATTTGGGATTTTTATAAATTGATTTGTTTTTTTAAAGGCTTAAATAAGACTGGTTTAGCTAAAATAACCCCCTAAAGAAGTTGAAATTTTTTTGGAAAAATTGGTAGACCCATAGTAGGCTATCTTGGGTGTACCATCAAAAGTTGGGGCCATTGGGATGAGAATCGTGTAATTGCCGAGTGTTAAGAAAAAAAGGGGGTCGCGCTTTAAAATATCGAATTGTTAGAAGATCGGAAAAAGGGATCATAGTACGCGATCGCGTTATAATTAATGGATGATTTTATTAAATAAATAATGACCAGATGTATGAAGATGAAATCTCAAGCTCGAAGCAATGTAGGGTTTTTACGAATCATCGAAATGCGTTTAGAATAATTCTCGGACATTGGAAGTCGCCTCTTTTTTTGGAGAAATTTAAGAACTCATAATAACGTTCCTCGAGTCCACTTAAGACCTGTTAAAAAAGGGCAATTAAACCTATGGTCAGACTTTAATATAGAGCAGAACTTAACTCCTATGAACAGAGATAGAGCAGAACTTTCATCCTATGAACGGAGATGGAACTGAAGCCTCCTGAATAGGGAGTGAAGGACTACTAACCTTTTTATTTTATTGCACTTTCCTTTACTCCAGTCTCATACTGGTCTCATTCCTTTCAGTAATTCAATTTCAGTACTTTCCGTTCAGTTTCTTTTCAGTACTACTCCAGTCTCGTACTGATCCAGATTGTTTCAGCAATTTATTTAAGTTCGTTCATTTCAGTACCTTTACAATTTAGTACTTCATTTCTGTAGCTTATTTTGCAGCACTTTTTCTTACCACACTCAATTGCTGCGGTATACTGCTCCTGCATTTCATAAACCAAAGCAAATAAGGGCAACTCCCCTTCCATAAATAGAGGCAGACATCAACCTCATATCAGGATAAAAACCCACCAAACTTTGTCATCATTAACAAACTCATGATAATGAAGGTGCTGGAAACTTAAGAAATTAAGTAAATCACTCATCATTCTTATATCAACCATTCAGAAAGAAGCCAAAAAAAACTAAGAGAAGCAAGAAACAGAACCGAGATAAGCAAGAGCAAAGCAAGAAGCAGAGCCAAGAGAACCATAAGCATTCAGATATCAGCTTTCATAATGCCGTAAATAGGATCACATGCAGAAAACAGAAGCTCAACGGGATTAGGCAGCAGACAAAATTAAAGTAGCATTAAGAAAATAAACTCACAGTGCAATTAAAATAGAATCATGGAAGAAAATAGATCCGGATTTCAGAAGCTGAGAATTAACCCAGTCGTAACCCCCAAAAAATAGAACAAAAAGTACTAAGCAAAAGCCAAAGACCGAGTCGTTGGAAGATAGGGTACATGAAAGAGGTGTCAAAACTATGGCAGAAGAAAGAGGCGTCGAAACTAGGGCAGTTGACGACACAGAGAGCACTAAATGAGAGCGAGGTGAGGGAGTCGGCGATGCTAGGGTAGAGATTGAGAGCATAGAAGAAAATAGTAAGGTTTGGCCGCTTAAATTTTAAGCGAAAAAAAAATCAATATAATACTTGCTTCGATATATCAGCACGAGAAGTTGCCCAATATATCAGGCAAAACTGAGACATCAGACGCTATTTTGAAAAACGAGATTTCCACTTGAAATCTCGATGTTGTTGTGTTTTCTTCTCCAAACTTTTATGTCTATCAACATTGTCGGATATGTCGGTCAACATCTACGACCTGCCGATGTTATTGTTTATGGATAGGAATGAGTGCTTGCTTATACGTGCGAGGGAAAACTTCAAATTTTTAGCTTAATATTTGTGGTTGGGAAGATTTGATGGTACCCAACATTGATATTGTAGCTCAGGGACCAACATCTTTATCCAATAATCTGTTGGAAATCAGGTTACTGGCTTCTAACCTAGATCTAGATGTGTGAGAGTGGAGATTTTGGGGTTAGTCCCACATTGTTTGTCAAAGGAGTTGTGTGCTCGGCTATAAGCGTCAAAAAAGACCTCTTCCTTTGAGCTAGTTTTGTGGGTTGAGAAAGTCCAATAGCTCCCAACCCCTACAAGTCTCAATATTATGGGAAGTTTGAATAATATTGTCTTTGTTTACTTGCAAAATTGGAACACTTTGTTATTTTGGTTGGTTGGTTGGGAGGTGAGTTAAATTGTTTCACAAGCACATGCAATAACCAAGGTAGGTGGTCTCAGCCTTGTTCATGTCTCTCCCACAGTACTATGCAATATTGAGGGGTGTTTTTTATGAATGTTCTTGTAGATATGTCTTTTCGAATTAATTGTCTTTTATTTATTTATTCCATAAGTGTGGTTTAGCATTTCTATAGGCTACAATGGATGTTTTCTTCTTGATTTTGTATGCCCTATTGATTTGTACACCTATAACCGTCTTGTTATCTTCTCATATTTACTATGCCTTCTTTGATATTGCCTTTCTTAGCTATCTCCTCTTTATTTATGAGGAAAAAGAAACCTTTGCCTCGGTTTGTTTATGAAATCAAGCTAGTGCATTTCTTTGATTCTCAAAGAAACTACTATCTTCCCTATTATATTTTTTTTCCTATTCCAACCTTCTTTCCCATGGTACTTCTGCTTGATTTGAGATAGGGTAATCCTACAAGCATATTCTAATGTGGGGTTGGTAAGGAAAGCAAAAAATGTTCGTCTTGAATTCATTCTTTATAAGGTCTTGAATTCATTCTTTATAAGGTCTTGAATTCATTCTTTATAAGGTTGTTTACCAGGATTTCCTTTGTAAGTATGCTAAATTACAGTTTGTATCCCTCTTTCTTTTGTAATTACAAAAATCTCCCATGAAACATTTTATAACATGCATGCACAAAAATACCTCCTTGGATGGGAGCCTCAAGGGGGGTATTTTTTGTGCATACATATTATAAATTGTAAACTTCATGAGAGATTTTTGTAATTTCAAAAGATAGAGGGGCGCAACTAAGGGTTTTTATGAACCGAATCGAATAACTCTTCCATCAAATTCAAATTTGACATAGAATACAGAGAGCAGCTCAAGCTCACGGGCTCGAAACTCGAGCTCAATAAGTAGACCTTGAGCTTGAGCTCGAACCGAGCAAAATGACTTCGTCGAAAGACCGTGACATCGAGTTCGAAATGTTTAGCTCGAGCTTGAAAATTTTGCCTAGCCCGACTCGAGCTTGAGCTTGGAAGTTTTGCCAAGCTCGACTCGTTTGCACCCCTACAAGAGGCTTTTCATATTGCCCTTAATTTTGAGTTGTACTAGTGAAATATTGCGCTGTCTATATTGTGACTCATGTTTATTATGAGTTTGGTGTGGCCTAAGTTTAGTGCGAACGGTATGTGATGTGGTCCATTGCAATCTTATGCGAGTTTAAGCTCAAATTAAGCCCAAAGAAAACTAATCATGCTAAGATCAAGATGGCCATAATTTGCCTATGAAGTCATTCACGTGGGCAAAGCATACCGTTCTTACGAAGGCTTGAAGGACTCAATCAAGCAACCCCTTTGTTGAAGAGATTTGGAGATTAAGTATGATGGAGTTGTTTCCTAGGCCTCCAAGAAATTGATTGTTCATTGGATCGACCCCATCTTCACTCAAGAAAGTTAAACTTCATACACCATAGTTGAATATAGATTATTAAATGCTATAATCTTTGCATTATTACATTATAAAAGAGAATGTAGTTGTTGATTCTCTATGATATATGTAAGGTTAAAGATTTCATCTACTCCAATATCATTGTTTACTCTAGAAGCTCAATTGATAGAGTGCTTTGAGAGATTAGAGTTGTCTTGCAAGGCCAACTAATAAGGGCTATATGGTACTGCAATCCATCATATTAAACTAGATATGTGGTGCATTATTCCAAGATAAATGTTTGTGTAGGACTTGTCCATTTGGAGAGAGGAGAGATGTCCTTCATTAGGCGCACTATTTCGACTACATTATTCGTGATCATGTTAGTTGCTAGATGTATCGGGCACTGAATATTCGGTTTTTGGCAGCCAAATTTGAAGAAAACCATTGTAAAGTTCATTTCCAAGGTGTTATTCATGTCATAAAAAGTTTTCACCAAAGTTGCAAGCCAAATGATCAAATGATATTTAACTATAATCATATGTTATTTGCATAATACCTATAAGGCAGCTATTTTTTAGTTAAAAAATGACTTACGAACTCAATAATTCTCTTAACCAAGAACTCAAAATGATTTTGGGTGGAGTCTGATTGAAACTATATTTTCTGATGTTCAAAAAAATATCAGAGCTAGTATTTATATAATGAGAATAATTGAAATTGGCAGAATAATATAAGCAAAATCATTGTACTTTGCCAATAGAAAATTAAATAGCAATGAAAGCAAAGATAATGTTATAAACTTCTACAGCCATACACTGCTGGGTGACTAGAGCCACCACTGAGCATAAAAAAAATCTGAAACAATAAGGTTCCATTTGTTCAGATGGAATTTGGGCTCTAGAATTAGAATTAAAGGCCATTTTGATAGGAATTAGACCTTCAGATTCATCTCTAAAGCCACAATTTCTTCCGACCGACCAAACCCCGAGGGATAAAGAAAATCGACCATGAGGGATTAATGTTCATTCAAGAATGACAAATCTTACACATTCTAATAAATTGAAAAATTCTCAAATGCAGGGTGGGGGATTCTGGATCCCCATAAAGGTGGGCCTGACGTTGACGCACGTCGAAGTAAGGGCGGTCTTGTGTTCTGAGGAGAAGCTGTCTTTTCCGCCGACATACTTAAGGCTCACGTCCTGCAAACTCACGTCTTTGCATGGGATTACTTGGCTGCACCGCAATGTAACCGCCTCTCGATAATTTGTTGTGCCTCTTATGTTCTTAAACTTGATGTTGCTAATCTTCACTCGAGACGGGGCCTTGGTTTGAATCCAAATTTAAAAGTTTAGGACAAAAATAAGTGAAAGATATGATAAAAGATCATTATATATACAATGCGTTAAAACACGCCCCTAGAGACCATACATTCAATCTAAAATCAATATTAAGCACACATGACTGTTAGTTTTTCAATGTTAGACTATTTTCAGCACGACCCTCATATGTAGGGACTTCGGTCTGCTCTAATTAATTATTTGTGAAGAGACTTAATGATCTTTATTAAGTGCACAATATTATATTAGGCTTTTAATATGAAACCACTTTTAACACTAACGGCCTATTAGATTGATCCTCTAAGGCCTCCTTTGGAGGAGAGATCAAGATGTGAAATAGGATACTCAGAATGCAACTACGACTCTCACTCGGAGTCTGAGCGTTCCCTCTCACTAGGAGACTGATTCTGAGCCCGAGTGTTCTGCTCTCAAAGCAGAATTCACTCTAGAACGTTGATTCCAACCGGTTTCGAATCATGATCAAAGTTCAGTGGAAGGTTGAAAGGATGCACTTACCGAAGAGTCGCATTTGGGGTAGGGGCAGTACTGTTGGTCTATGAGAATAGGTTTGTCCACGTTCTTCATAACGATGTTCTCGAATGTCAGATTAGTGGCAATGGTGGCGCTTGGGGAATTCTCCCATGTCTTGATCCGAACACCGTTGGTCGTTCCTCTGATAACGCAGTTCTTCACCACTAGCCCAGTCACATCTTGTTCACCATTATACTTTCCCAAGCTCCCAACACTGTCAAGCAATAAAAAAATGTATTAATAGTAATCATCTATGTAAGCTTGTTAAATTGCAGGTTACACACATTTATCTTTTGAAATTACAAAACCTCCCATATAAGTTTGCATTTTGTAACGTTCATGCACAAAAATACTCCTATGCATATTATGAAATATAAACTTACAAAGAAGTTTTTTGTAATTTTAAACGATAGAAAGGGCGCAACTTATAATTGTATACTAACTTCCAGGAAAAGGTTTGGGTAATAAATAGTTTAAAAGTAATTTCATTGAATTCATGATGATCAAAGTTCATATTAATTTGACTTACCTTGAGATTGAGTGGTGGCAATGTGAAATTATGGTAACAAACATAGTGGTGGAATTTTATCTTTGTTTAAAAATTTGTTATCACTCTTTTAGACCAAATTTCGCCTAATGGGATATGAGTGTTCATGACTACTAAAGCTTGATCACATCTACATAACTGTGGTGACATTTTGGCTTAAAACATCATTTTTGAAATATTATTCTTGTGACCTACCGTATTTATCCAAACCTTGCCCACATTTTCATAATTGCGGTCACAATCACCACCACAATGCAACCACTCTCCTAAACATGGCAACATTTGATATCATTTGAGTTCTTTAGATTTCATTCAAGGTGTAGTTCTTGGGCTCAGATCAATAGCGCTACCTGATCCCGTGGCCCGGTCCACATTTGACGCCAGTGATGGTGACATCAGTGTTTCCATGTCCTACGGAGACGCAATCATCTCCGGTGCCAATACTCAAACGTGACAGCGTCACCCCAGTGTTTCTCTCCAAGTGAATCCCATCGGTGTTCGGGCTATTCGCAGGCGCGATGATCTTAATGTTGCTGCCATTAAAATTCCGGCATCCCAGAATACCAATGTGGAAGAACTTGCTGTTAATGGAGGTGATCCCTCGCACGACTGTATTATTGTTGTTCACGAACATTATGCTCTGCAGTACCAATTCAAATTTTGTTATTCAGAGGAAAACATGTCAATTATCGTGTCAGATGAATGGCCCAGAAACTTACGGTTGGGAGGACCTTGCAGTTCTTCTGTTTAGGGCATTTGTTGAAGGGCCATGAAGCCGCTCCTTGGCCATCAAAGGTACCTCCCACTAAAATTAGCCTCTTGACCCACCCAAACTCCAGCCATTCTGCACTACGGTACTGATCAAGGGAAGTGGTCGCCTTTAGAATTCCCTGCACCATTGTTATCATCCGATAAGTGCAACTCGAGTTGGTTAAAATCGATGGAAACCGATTCATATAAAATCTGTTCAATTTTTTTGGAACTAGAACCGACTAGTATACTCAGAGCCTAGAACCATGTTCTACAAGTGATCAACTAAAAGTGATGTTTTTTTGGATTCATAAGTTTTAATTTCAATAGTTACATATTGCTATTTTAAAACAAACTTAATATGACATTATCATTCAATAATTCAAATCATCACATGTTTACAAACTCCATATATCACATTTGTGTCCCTAATCATCAAGTTCTTGGGTATCCACCCCTAGAACCGAACCCAAACCAGAAACCATTAGAACTGAACCAAATTGCCAGATTGGGTCGGTTCCTTCGGCTATTTTTACACACCCCTTGTAATGTCAATTATAAAAAACTAATAATAGTAATAATAATACTTGCCTGCAAATGAACTTTGAGGGAAAGAACATTCTTGCATGGCCCCTTGAACTTAGTTGGTCCTAAGAGATAGGTTCCCGCTGGTATAACGATTTTGACCACGCCCGAGGAGCCGCATGCAGCCTTCCATGCTTCCAGGAGTGCCTTCATTAATTCATTAAAGCTCAGAAAATGATAACTTGATCAGATACATGATATATAACTGTGTCATTCATGATGAAAAAACATTACAACAACAACACTCAAGCCTTTATCCCACTATAGTGGGGTCAATGATGAGAAAACATTAATCATCATAAATGTATATTATATAATTCTTTTTTATTTATAATTGTTGCGGCTCACTCAAGTCTCGTGCAAACCGGTCTAAATTGCACCGTCTTATCCCGGGAGCGGCGAGCGCGCAAAGAGTCAATGAGAATGAGACGGCTAACAAGAGACTTTTTTTTAACGTGGAAAACCTCGGAAAGAGGTGAAAAACCACGCGGCCGGAGCAGTGTCGACCAAACTTCACTATTCTTGGTTGCTTTACAATGTTTCTGAGAGAAGGCGAGTGTGAAAGGCCGCTCCTCGTTACAATTGTTGGGGGAGAGGAGAGATACGCTCAGAGGGTGACAGACCACCACTCGCAAAGTTAAGTATTTCTTTCGGCGCAGAGGAGGGCGATGCGCACTGTGCGCTCTGGAGTCGATGGTTGTAGTTTGATGGCTTGGGCGGCGTGTTTTGCGCGCCTTGGTGTCTACGGCTTATCTCCTCCTGTGCAAGGAGGAATCTGGAGCGGTATTGGAGTGCGCTGCGGAGGGCGATGCGCACTGTGCGCTCTGGAGTCGATGGTTGTAGTTTGATGGCTTGGGCGGCGTGTTTTGCGCGCCTTGGTGTCTACGGCTTATCTCCTCCTGTGCAAGGAGGAATCTGGAGCGGTATTGGAGAGCGGAGCGCACGGAGGCGCACTTTGGAGCGGTCTTGAGAGCGGAGCGCGTAGAGGCGCACTTTGGAGCGGTCTTGCGAGCGGAGCGCGCAGAGGCGCACTTTGGAGCTGTCTTGAGAGAGAAGGCGCACTTTGGAGCGGTCTTGAGAGCGGAACGCGTGGAGGCGCACTTTGGAGCATTCTTGAGAGAGGAGTGCGCGGAGGCACACTTTGGAGTGGTCATGAGAGAGGAGTGTGTGGAGGCGCACTTTGGAGCGGAAGAAGACCTTCGAAGAATCTTCAAGGCGCTCGAAGATCTTCGAAGGAGTCTTTGAAGGTGAGAGAGATCTTCAATGAGTTCCTTGAGGAGCTCTCTCGTGTGTAGGAGGAGAAGTGGTGGGAGGAGAAGATCTAAATGAAGGAGGGCACTGAGTCGTATTTATAGGACTCAGGGGTGGTTATGTTGGTTATCCGCAGGCCATAACCACCATTTTTACTATTTATAGGGCTATTTAATATAGATTAATATGCATATTTTATAATAATTTACAACGCGCATGTTGTTATGATTTCTGCTATGTGCACCCACCTATAATGGGTGGTTGCGTCAGTGGTTATGTGGGCAGTTACCCGCTACATCTGATGGTGGAGAACGCGGTGGAGGGTCGGTTGGTGTGGGGTTGATCGATGGCGAGACCCGGCCGACAAGGGTTGGCCAGTGGAGAAACCGGTCTGGGCACTCGACGAGGATGGCCTTGGCCGGTCGTCGGCGGGAGGCCGGGAGGCCAAGGGGCCGCCTGATCTTGGCAGCCAAGAGGCCGCCCGTTCTGTGCGGCTGGAAGGCCGGGAGGCCAAGGGGCCGCTCGACTAGGGCAGCCAAGGGGTCGCCCAAGGCTGCGTGCTGGAGCACGCACCCAGGGTCGCCCAAGGCTGCGTGTTGGAGCACGCACCCAGGTTCGTGCATAGGTTAGCGTGCAACCAGGCAGGGTTGCGCGCAGCCACGCGGGGCCTCATGTGGGTGCCCATGGTCAGGGGTGCGCGCAGCCAGGGACGCACGTAGGTGCGCAAGGCCATGGCCGCGCACAGGCGCGCACGGCCCTGGCCGAGCACAGGCACGCACGACCGGGGACGCGCAACCATGGCCGCGTACAGGCGCGCGTGCCCAGGTCCGCGCACAAGCATGCACGCGGCCAGGCGGGGCTGCACAAGTGTGCACGTCTGGGGCCGCGCTTAGGCTTGTGCATGCAGGTGTGGCCCCACGCGGGCGTGAGCGCGGCCAGGCGGGGCCTCGTTCATGGAGCGACTAGGGACGTGCATTTGTTCGCACGCGTCTCCGACGGTTGTGCTTAAAGAATCTTTGGTTCGATCGAACCTATTCTGGGAACCCCATCAAATGCCCCCCAATTTTCGGAGGTCATTTTCGTAGAGAACGAGCCCGAAAATTTTCCCGGCGCGTGTTATTGAGTGTGCGTGTTTGTTCGGGTGAGTTGTCGTACCTTGCGTGGTTATGGGCTTTTCTGGCTTATAACATTACTTGTGTAACGACTTGACTTTTGTGGTGTCGGCGTTGTTCCATACGCATGACCTTGATTAGAGTCAATTTCACGGGGGTAGGGCCCCAAAGTTTCGGCGAAGGGCTGACGCTTCAAACCTTGACCTAACATAAGGGCGAAGGGCGGATGCTTTGTGTCGTGGCAGTGAGTTCATTGGGCGAGGAGAGTGAGCTCTCTCTCTGTCTGGTGGACGTTTGGTCCTTCGAAAAATATCAGAGTCTCCACTTGGGATACCCGATCATTCTGTTCGAAAGAGCTCGACGTCTCTGCATAGGATATCTGAGTGCTTTGTTCTGGGAGAGGTCGGAGTCCCTTATTGGGAGATCTGAACACTCTATTTTGGGAGTGGTCGGAGTCCCTTGTTGAGAGATCCGAACACTCTGTTCTATGAGAGGTTGAAGTCCCTTGTTGGGTGATCCGAACACTCTGTTTTGGAAGAGGCTGAAGTCCCTTGTTGAGAGATACGAATACTCTGTTCTAGGAGCGGCCGGAGTATCTTGTTGGGAGATCTGAATACTCTGTTTTCGGAGAGTTCGTAGTACCTTGTTGAGAAATCCGAACACTCTCTTTTTTGTGAGAGGTCAGATTCCCTTGGTGAGAGATCCGAGTACTATGTTTTGTGAGAGACCGGAGTCCCTTGTTGGGAGATCCCAACACTCTATTTGGGGAGAGGCTGAAGTTCCTTGTTGGGAGATCCAAACATTCTATTTTGGGAGAGGTCGAAGTTCCTTGTTGAGAGATCCAAACACTATGTTTTGTGAGAGGCCAGAGTCCCTTGTTGGCGGATCCGAACATTCTGTTCTGCGAGAGAAAGAAGACCTTCGAAGAATCTTTTAGGCGCTCGAAGATCTTCGAAGGCGAGGAAGATCTTCAAGGGGTTCCTTGAGGAGCTTGTTGTAGGAGCGCTACCCCAATGGTATATGTTGTTGTTGAAACTTTGCAGGGTCCGACTTCAAAGGGGCAGGACTCTGGCGATGGTTGGTAGAGGTCTGTCGACCTTGCCTATTGTAATTTAGCATGGACCGATCACTAAAGAGGGCAGGCCCTTGGCGACGATAGGTGTAGGTCTTGCGACCTTACCTATTGTGACTTGGAAAGGACTAATCGTTAAGCGAGGCAGGTCCCTGACGATGGCTGGCGGAGGTCTGGAGACCTTACCTATTGTAACTTGGAAGGGACCGATCGTCAAGGGGGGCAAGCCCGTGACGATGGCAGGCTGAGATCTGGAGACCTTACCTATTGTAACTTGGCAGAGACCGATCGTTGAGGGAGGAAGCCCGTGACGATGGAAGGTGTAGGTCTGGCGACCTTACATATCATAATTTGGCGGGGACCGATCGCTAAAGGGGTCAGGCCCTTGATGATGGCACGTGGAGGTCTAGCGACCATACCTATTGTAACTTGGCAGGGTCCAATCGTCAGGGGGGCAGGCCCCTGACGATGACAGACGGAGGTCTGGAGACCTTACCTATTATAACTTGGCAGGGACCGATCGTCAAGGGGGGCAGATCCCTAACGATGGCAGGTGGAGGTCTTGAGACCTTACCTATTGTAACTTGGTAGGGACCGATCGTCGAGGGGGGCACGCCCGTTACGATGCCAGGTGTAGGTCTGGCGACCTTACCTATCGTAATTTGGCGGGGACCGATCGCTAGAGGGGGCAGACCCCTGACGATGGAAGACGAAGGTCTGGCAACCTTACCTATTGTAACTTGGCAAGGACCGATCGTCGAGGGGGGGCAGGCCCCTGACGCTGGCAGGCGGAGGTATGACGACCTTACCTATTGTAACTTGGCAGGTACCAATCGTCGAGGGGGCAGGCCCCTGACGATGGCAGGCGGAGGTCTGGTGACCTTATCTATTGTAACTTTGCATGGACCGATCGTAAAGGAGGGCAGGCCTCTAACAATGGCAGACGGAGGTCTGACGGCCTTACATATTGTAAGTTTGTTATCTGAAACATATGAAGTAAATGAAGTCAGAAAAGTAATTAGCAGAAATAATGTGCGGAAGTTCAATCACACATCTTTATGGAATGCTGATAAAGCTGACAGGGCAGAGAGGAGACGTAGGTACAACTCGTTGAGTGGGAAGGGAGCTTTCTCCTGGTACTATTACTTTTAGGGGTTGCCCCCAGTCTTTCCTGGCAAGCGGGCGAACGATCCCTCAATGGCCATGGTGGCGCTGATCGATTTAAGGCTTAGCTTCGCAAGAACCTTCTCAGAAGTCTTTCGGGATTAAGACGCTCGATTTCCTTCTTCAGCTTGGTACAATTTTCTGTGTCATGCTCGCGTTCGCGGTGGAACTCAAAGTGATGTGATTGGTCTCCTTTGTTTGGAGCGATTGGCTTGGGCCTGTGGAGCGCCACCTTAACTTGGATTGCGTAAAGTATGTTGGTCCTAGAGGTGTTGAGGGGAGTGTGGTTCTGATGTTGCTGGGTGCAAGGTTCACCACAACAGTCATTGCTCTTCTTTAGAGGCGGCGACTGTTCTCGCTCCTTCCGCTTCGAAATTCCTTTGAACTGTTGTCGGTGAGCGTCGATCACCTCATCTATTGTATTCTGCGCCTCGAATCGGCGTACGAGGTTAGGGTAGCTGGAGACCGTCTCCCTCATTAGTGCTGAGTAAAATCTGTTCGTCTGGTGTCCTCCTAGGAGGAAACTACGCAAGAGTTGAGGGTCGATTCTTGGAATCTATCGCGCTTCAGACATGAAGCGATGAAAAAAGTCTTTGAGGGTTTCGCCCTCGCTCTGACGAATTACTGAAAGGTGAGAGGGGTCCCGCACAATCCTTCAGTTTGCGATGAACTGGTCGACAAAGAGTTGAGATAAATTTGCAAAGTTGTTGATCCCTCCTTCCTTCGGAGAGTAGAACTAGGAGCGAGCTTGTCCCTTTAGTGTTGTCGGGAACACTTGACATTACAGTTGATCGGGGGCATTGTTGATCTTCATGATGGTGACGAAGTGGTGGACGTGCTCTGATGGATCTTCCGTTCTGTCGAACGCCTCGACATTTAGAAGATCGAAGCCTTGCGGGACTAGATGTGCCAGGACCTCAGGTGCTAATGGTGAGCGATATATGGTGAAGAGGATGGCGGGTTAAAGCGACACGTTGCCTGGCCTGTTCATATTCCTCGACAATCATGTTGCAAATTTCTTCACAAGTGGGCCTCTCAATTGCGTGCCCCATAGATGCCGCTTCTGAGGGTTTGTGGTGATGAGTTTTTGGTTTTCCAGCCGAATGGATTAGGTGCATTGAGTTAGCCGTGTTGGAGAACTCTTCTTCAGGTAAGTGGTGCTTGCGAACGAAGTCCTCAGCTGGAGTATGGTCCATGGGTGGCGGAGGCGGACTGCTTTGTTCGGAGGCAGGATTATGAGCTCGAGGCGCTTTTTCTGTTTGCGGGGTACTCTTCAATTGGGCGTACGCAGTCGGAGTAATGCCAACTAAACTTCACTATTCTTGGTTGCTTTACATTGCTTCTGAGAGCAGGCGAGAGAGATATGCCGCTCCTCGTTACAATTGTTGGGGAGAGGAGAGATGTGCCGGGTATTTCTTTCTGCGCATAGGAGGGCGATGCGCTCTGGAGTCGATAGTTGTAGTTTGATGACTTGGGCGGCGTGTTCTGCGCGCCTTGGTGTCTACGGCTTATCTCCTACTGTGCATGGAGGAATCTGGAGCGATCTTGCAGAGCGGACCGCGCGGAGGCGCACTTTGAAGCGGTCTTAAGTGCAGAGAGCGCGGAGGCGTACTTTGGAGCGGTCTTAAGAGCGGAGAGCGCAGAGACGCACTTTGGAGCGGTCTTGTGAGCGGAGCGCGCGAAGACGTACTTTGGAGCTGTCTTGAGATCGAGCGGAGCGCGCAGAGGCTCACTTTGGAGCGGTCTTGAGAGCGGAGCGCGCGGAGACGCACTTTGGAGCGGAAAAGGCCTTCGAAAAATCTTCAAGGCACTCGAAGATCTTCGAAGGCGAGGGAGATTTTCAAGGGGTTCCTTGAGGAGCTCTCTCGTGCGTAGGAGAAGTGGCGAGAGGAGAAGATCGAAATGAAGGAGGACCCTGAGTCCTATTTATAGGCCTCAGAGGTGGTTATGTGGTTATCCTTAGGCCATAACCACCCATTTTACTATTTGTAGGCATATTTAATATAGATTAATATGCATATTTTATAATAATTTACTGCGCGCGGGCTGACATGATTTCGGCTATGTCCACCTACCCATAATGTGTGGTTACGCTGACTTTTAACCACACATCGGACGGTGGAGACCACGGTGGAAGGTTGGTCTGTGAGGGGAACGATCGCGGCGAGACCCAGCTGGCGAGGGCCGGCCAGTGGAGAGACCGGTCGGGGCGCCCGACGAGGACGACCTTGGTCGGTCGTCGGCGGGAGGCCGGGAGGCCAAGGGGCCGCCCGATCTGGGCGGCCAAGAGGCTGCTCGATCTTGGTGGCCGGAGTGCTTGGCGGCTAAGGGCCGCCCGACTAGCACGGCCAGGGGTGCGCGCGGCCAGGAGGCGTTGCGTAGGTGCGCGCGCCCGGGGCCGCCCGTAGGCTTGGGCACGTAGATGGGGCTGCGTGCGGGTGTGAGCGTGGCCAAGCGGGGCCTCGTGCGTGGCGCGACTAGGGACGCGTAATCGTCTGCACGCGTCCCCGACGACTGTACTTAAAGAATCTTTGGTTCGATCGAACCTATTATGAGGAACCCATCAAAAATAAAAAAGAAAATAAAACCTCAAAAATTAAGATTATTTGACTATTTTTTTTTAAATAAAAATAATCATTAAATTTGAAGGATACAATGTGTTATTATGTTGTATATAAGCAATGTTGAAAAGAATTAAAAGCGGTCTGAATTAGCATATTTCTGGGCAAACGGGCCTTATTGACATGCGCGACGGGGATAAAAAACTCTTCATCTGGGCGGAGTTACAGAACATACGAGTACATTAAGGCGTATTGTTTTAGTATGATTTATTTTCTATTATTTCATTTATCATGTTAGGGTTCTCTCCTGTGATGAATTCCAGTGTTCTTCTCCTTAGCTCAATGATATATATATATATATATATATATATATATATATATATATATAGTTCGACTTTTTTGACCTTATTTTCATTTGGAAGCAAATGGATTCAATACATCAGAGTGCTCGTCATTTAATCCAACGACTAATCGGCTAAAGTACTTCTAACTTGTATCGTTGGATTTAACGAGGGATGATCTGATGCATTAAATCCATTTCTATATTTTATGTACTTTTAGGTGGAGATTGAGCTCATCTCTCTCAAATTTATTTTTAAATAATCAAATGATTCACAAAACTATTGCATGGAAACACATAATTTCATCATAATGTGAATATGGAAGAACTACATTTCATGCATCCAAAACAAAAACAAAAAATTGATCAAAAAAACATTATGATCATATTAAGAGAGGTAGAATTGAATAATTAACCTTGTTGTCATCTGAGAGACCGTCAGCTCGAGCGTCGAAATTCCTAACGTCGAAGATGATGGGCTTGCTCCGTGCTCAGGCGACCAGCGCTGCCCGGCGAGCCATGAGAATGACGAAGAGAAAGTGGAAGAGCCAGAAGAAGGCCTGTCTCCATACTCGTTAAACAGAATATTTTCTATGGATTTGGATTCTGCTCATCTTCCATGATGAAGGTTCCTTCAGGTGAGCCTTAATATATAGGAGGCCAAGCACGTTCAAATTTAGGAAGAGGAAGCTTGTGGTTCCTTAACCGCCGTTAACCGGCTTCATCCACTTCCCTCCTCCATTTAGAAATATATATAGCTCAGTTAATCCCCTCCGCCAATTACATTTTAATCTTCCCCTTTATTTATTTTTTGTAGAATTAAATCTTCTTATTAGGAAATATAAATTGGACGATATCAGATTAACCGCTATTGCGCCTTAAGGTTGTGACGAAAAAAAGAAATTAGTACTTCATTAACCACATGGGAAGTATTTTTTGCTTGAGATTAATAAAAAACACGGTCAAATAGGTTCAACCTTGGTTGATTCTAAATGACATAATAAATATACAAAATAATAATATTTATTATATTAAATTATGTACTACTGAATAAATATAGACGATTGTTATCCGCACTCAGTTTTAGCTATCCGCACTCTTTTTGTATGAGTTATTACGCGTCTTTTAGAAATATGACTTGTGCGTGCATTTTTAGGAAAAGTGATCAACACGAAAGTTGTAGATCTCATCGAGATCTACAACTTTCGTGTTGATCACTTCTCCTAAAAATGCACGCACAAGACGTATTATCGTTCTGATTGAAACATGTGTGTAACTATAACGAATTTTTGGAAATACGTCTTGTACATGCCTTTTTAGGAAAATTGTTCAAACACTAAAGTTGTAGATCTCGACGAGATCTACAACTTTCGTGTTGAACACTTTTCCTAAAAATGCATGTACAAGGTGTATTTCCAAAAGGCGTGTATTAATTCATACAAAAAGAGTGCGGATAGCCAAAACTGGAGTGCGAATAACAATCACCTAAATTTTTTGAAATAATTGACACATAAAAGTTTATGTTCAACCTAATACTATCCACTTGACTCAAAAGTTGAAGAGAACAATTAAATGTAAAGTAATTTGGTTCTGATTAAGCTCAATATATTAATTTTTAGTAGAATATTAGTTTGAACTATTTTCCATTTTCAGCCTAACCCCTTAGAATATACAATAAAATTTTCTTTAAAAAAACATATTTTGAAGCCAAAATTTGAGAACCACTCCGGTATTTCAAAACTGGAACCGGTTTAGGAGTTCATGAGCATGATCATTTCTATTTGTAGGCCGCTTGACAGTCCGATCTTTCCTTGAAACGGAGGCTTTGGCATATATATATAAGGTAAAATCATACAAGATTACATCATGGTGTCTAGGCCTAAAGAGCTCACTCGAATAACTTCTTGGTTTTAGGGCATTCCCCATTCCCAAGAGTAATCAGCATGACATCCCAATTTTGGTAAATAGTCAGCTATGTAGCTTGCATTTCTGTTTCTAGTTCCCCTCAAGGATTTTGCTCATTTGATTAATGGTTTCTATAGAATCACCTTCTTGCACAACTCCAACACAATCCTGGAAGAAAGATTTTGCTATATAAGTCTCAAGAGAGTGCTTTTCAGCTCCGCGATGTTGATCGATCTGGTGGTGAGATTAGCACCCTGCGTGGCACAGATAAGCTCATGGCAATCCCGTACAATGCAACCAATACCCGCATTACCATTTTCCCGGACAGCACCATCAAAATTCACCTTGGTCCAGCCAATGGAGGGGGAGGTCCATGACAAGGAATGTCTTAATGGAGATAACGGCCGCCTTAATGGTGATAAAGAATGCATTGATGGTGAGTAAAGGATGAAGTAATGGCTTGGAAACTTCTATCCGTTTTCAATTTTTCATACATTGCAACACGGTCATCTCCTTAATATCTAGTTTTAATTATCTTAATTATTGTAATTGATGGTTTTGTGATGTTTTGTATTCTCAAACCATCTATATAATGACATCATGTAATGTGTGTTTGATAACAAGGAAGATGAATACTTCAAAGATATTTTAGTCTTCTCATGGTATCAGAGTCATTTGGCTAACACCACTTCTCTCCTCATCTCATTTCTAGTTCTTCTTTTCTTTTCTTCAAGGCGAGCTCATCTATCTCTTCCTCCTTACCCACTGGAACAAATATCATGTCACTTCTTCATATCAAACTCACTCGTGACAATTATCTTGGATGGAAGATGCAGTTTAAAGCAATCCTCAAATCTCATGGATACATGGGGATCGTCGATGGTACTGATCAATGTCCACCAGTATCTCTCCCTTCTGAGAAATCCGCAACCACGCAAAATCCAGCTCATGACATATGGCTTCGGAAGGATCAATTGATCCTCAGCTAACTGACCCACTCATCTCCCTCGTAGTGGGTTGTACTACGTCAAAGGCTGTAAGGGATACTCTGGCCAAAGCCTTCGCATCACACTGTCGTGCCCGGGTGCTCCAATTAAAAACGCAACTTCATAATATCAAGCGATGCTCCTCCACAATCACTGAATACATTCAGAACGTCAAAACTATTGCAGACAATCTTGATATTATTGGTCATCAAATCACTGACTCAGATCTTGTCATGCAAGTCCTTGCAGGCCTTGGTCCAGCATATGATTCATTTGTCTCATCAATCACCACTAGACTTGACGAAGTCTCCCTTGAAAATCTTCATGGCATGCTTCTTGCCCATGGATCTCTTCATCAATATCAAGAAAAATCATTAGATGACCAATATTTTCCTTCTGTTAACATGGCCACATTTGGACATGGCTTCTCTGATCGTGGTGGCCGTAGTGGCTGAAGTTTTCGTGGCCGGGGTCGCAACCGCGGACATGGCCCACCGCGCTGCCAAATCTGCATGGAGATAGGGCATTATGGTAACAGTTGTCCACAACGCTTCAACCATACTTTTTTTGGTGGTCCATGCCCTACACTTCACACTACCAGTCCATCCCAACGGTACCTACCCTCCTCTGAGGCTCCACCATCCGCCCTCTATGTATCTCGTCCACAATATGTCGTCGATGAATTTTCTTCATTATAACTTGGGAGCACCTCCTCGCCTTGGCACCTTCACTCAGGCGCCACTCATCATATCACACATGATTATACACTGCTCTCTTGTGCCGAGTCCTATAAAGGTACATATTTGGTTCATGTTGGCTGTTGGTGCCAAAAATGGTACCTCCAAATTCGCACTAAAGGAGACGAGAGAAAACTGCGAAGTGCAGGTTACTAAGACAGAAGATGCTGGAAAAAAGAGAAGGCGATCGTAAAATGGCGATCACGGAAAAATGAGACTGCTTACACAAGTTGTAAGCTGGAGCCTCCCAATCCAGTCCCTTTTCTGGTACCCCTACCCCTCTATTTATAGACGAGGGGGCTGCCCAAACGGGCAGAATGATAAACTACGGGCTGCCCGGGATACAGGAGAGCCGGGCAGGGAGAAGAGGTGCAAATAACAAAGATAAGGAAAAACGATCAGACCGCTTAAACTGACGATCTCCACTGTCCTGACCGCTTGGTACTTAGAAAATCCTGGTTGAGAAGGTAGCTGGCGGTCTGGGCGATCACACAAACTGAGACCGCTGCAACTGAAGAAATTGGCCAGTAAGAGGAGGTCACGGGCTTTCTGGGCAAACATAATCCCCGCACATTTTTAAGTTGCACCTGGAACTTCAAAAATGTAAACTTTGACCGCTGAGACCGCGTCCATCATTAATGCGGCTTGGTCTATAAATACCGGCTGAAAACTTCATTTTGCAAGACATTGAGGAACTCCACTATTCGAGCGGTCTTTGATAATTAGGCAGGTGCGGCCTTACAAAGATGACCATGCTTGATCTCTTAAAAGCTCTCCCATCGAAAGCGAACTCTCCTGGGAAAAAGGAAAGCGTTAGCTCAAAGAAAGGAAAGAAGGCGCCGAAAAAAGTGAGCACTTCAAAGGAGACCGCCCGATCCCCGCTAAAGAAAACTGAGCTTCCTGAGGGCCCGATTGTGCCGGTCTCTGTTGCTTCTGATCTGTCTAATACTTCTTCAGATCCTGTATTGAAATTGCCTGACTTTTCCATTTCTTTTAATTGTCAGAAATCTATGGAGGCACTGGGTCAAACATCTTCCAAGCTTCCTGAGACCGCCTCCACCGAGATCATTCTGGCTGGGCTGCGTCAGAAGGGAGCTGAGGCCGAAACCTTAAGGCAGAAGATCGCTGACCAGGAGATCGCTGCAAAGGACAGGAAAAGGAAGAATACAAGTCCATCTAGTTTAACTTATAAGAGGAGCAGAAGAAACGAGGAAGGAGGAGATGTGACCGCCATGGAGGCGACCAGATTTTCTGAATCCATCGATCTGGAAGACTCCGCTGATTTTCAGGTGAATGCTAAGGGCGATCTCCCCTTCCTTCCCGCGGTCTCAACCTTACCAAGAGAGGATGATTCTGGATTAATCGCCTACCTTGATGAGGTTTCTTCTAACAATTCATCTTTTTCATCATTGCAGGTGTTGGATCCCTTAGAGGCTTCAGCTCTCAGAAATGCCGTCGTTGATGAGGAGATCGCGGGCAGGGAGAAGGAGATCGCCGACGCAGCGATCAAGGCAAAAGAGGAGGAAAGGAAAAAGATAGAAATGGAAGAGATAGTGAAGAGGAGAAAAGAAAAAGTGGTTGAAGAGCAGAGGGAAAAAGAAGAGAAAGAGAAGGAGAAAGAAGAAAAAGATAAGAAAGAAAAGGAGGAGAAAAAAGAGAAAAAAAAGAGGGAGGACGAGGAGAAGAAGAGAGACAAGAAAGATAAGAAGGAAAGGGAAGAAGAGAAGAGGAGGGAGGCGGTCAGAGTTGCTGAGGAGAGAGCGGCTCTGATCGCTGAGGAGAAGAAGAAAGAAACGGTCAGGGTCGCTGAGGAAAAGGCGGCCCTGATCGCTGAAGAGAGGAAAAAGGTTGAGGTCTTGCAGACTTCGGATAAAAACGGTGAGGAGACCGTGGAGAGGCCGCGGATTGCCAAGGAAAAAACTGTGCTTTCTAGCGGTCTCCCGGATGATCTTCTCCAGGGAGATCGTTCGAACAAGGTTGCAGCAGATCGTGCGGCGGCGGCCTCGATTTCGCGAGCTGGTAAGAATAAAACGATTCTTCAGTCAGCTGAGTTCCCTCCATTTCCTACAGTTCGTTTTGCTTCTCCTGAAAGAAAACACGGGATCATTTTTATTGAGACCGACAATGTCTTCTTAAGTAACGAGGAATTAAAAAGGAGAAGAAAAGAGGGAGAAAAAACGCAGAAAAGAGATTTGGAAAGAACGGATCTGGAGCGCTTAAGGGGATCAGATCGTCTTTCTTTGACCGCAGATCCCGCGGTCACTAAAGATATCGGAAGAGCTTTACGTGACTGCGGTCTCGACTTTTTTCCAAGTACTCTTTCTGTTTATTCAAAAAGCTTATCTGATCATATGTTTATGATTGAAATAATCCATCTCCTATGGCCGCAGATAACAAAAATGCTGAGATCGAGGAGGGAGAACTTCTTCAACCCATCGAGATCACCCCTCAGCTAACCAACATCCTTAACCCCATGTTTGAGGATGTTCATTCTATGCTGATGAGGGAGCGGACGCAGAATGATCAGATCCGTGATCTTGAAGAAAGATTGCGTTCCAATGAGAAGAGGATTCGTGAAGAATGCGATCTGAGGGTTGCCGAGATCGCGCGGGCTCTTAAGAAGGCTGAAAAAGAGGCTGAATACTATAGGGGAAAAGCTGCGGCGCTGTCCGCGGAAAATGAGAGGCTGAGGAGCGGTCACGGAAAGATGCTGATGCGACCGGGCACCTCCAGCGATCATCCGGCGGAGAGACCGCAACCTGAGATTGTACTGATCCCCATGGAACAGGTGGACAAGGAAATGTCGAAAATTCACCGGTCTGCAATGCTGGCTAACCACAGCCTGGTGTCGGTCATGGCCGCAGTGAACGACATGCAAGATGTCGCAGCTCATGTAGGGAGGAACAGGCCTCCTAGGAGATGAACATTTAACCTGAGACCGAGCGGTCTCCAAATTTAAACTGTTTTCGTAAAATTTCACTGTTATTTCTCCATTGATTTGTGGTTGTTTTTTATTTTAATGTTGTGGTCTTGATTTGTTAAATTTCGATCTCTTTATGCCTGGATTGCTTGTATTGCTGCTGTATTTTTTATTGATTGAGATCGCCAACCATAGTATGCTTTCATATTACTTTGCATAGGTCGAGCGGTCTGATCATGTTTTAGCTGGGCGGTCTTCAAGATGTAATGATTACGAAATGACCCTTGGTCTTCTATAAATAGCTGTCTTCATGGTCTTTATTTTATCTTTTCTTGAATGCGCTCTTAGCACCGATCTCATCGATCGCTCAAAATGGTGTCCGCTCGTGCTTCTTCTGCCACCATCTTCCGGAATGCCGATCACAAACAAGGTCGCCTGTCAAAAGATGAATATATTGAGTTCATAAAGAAATACATGATTCAAACTCAGGTGGTTGTGAGACCGCCAACTAAACAAGAAAGGTTGAACTTTTCGGAGGAGAAAAAGTTTATTATCCCTATCGATCACTTTGATAATGGGTTGAGGATTCCCCTCCCATGGGAATGGCTAGAGATCTTGGAATATTACGGCTTCGTGCTCGCCCAATTGGCCCCGAACTCGATCGGTCTAGTTAATGTCTTCATTAATTACTTGAGATCGGTAAGAGTGAAGTTTACAATGAATCTGTTTCGTGCAACCTTTACCGCGAAGATCTTGAAGGAAGGCAGAAAAAAGGAAGAGTTCAAAGGGTTGATGTACTTTTCAGCAGACGGAATAAAAATCCTGAATCTTCCAAACAAAATCTCCTTCTGGACAGAAAGGTTTCTTGTCTTTGAAGGTGACCTTGGCGGTCTCAAGAACTCACCTTCTCCACGACCTGACAGTATCTTTAAGAAGATAAGAGCGGTCTCAGAAGAGGAGCTGAGAATCTTGGCTTTCTTGGCGGGCAAGAGGATCGATCTTGTTCATTATCTAGCGATCTGGCCTGAGATCGCCGAGATTACGCCGGCTGAAAGTAAGCTTTTCTTGCGGTCTCGAATAATTTCCTTTCATACCTTTTGTATGTTTTCCTAACTTTTTCCCGTTTTTAGCGACCTTTGCGGTCCCTGTTCAAGATCCGATCTCCCCGGCTGCAGAGGTTCTTACTCAGAGGGAGAGGAGGCTGAAGCGTGAGGCCGATGTGTTTGGCACCACCTCTGAGACCGCCGAGCGAGATTTTCCATTGATCGGTTTCAAAAGAAAAATGAAAGACATTAAAGGAAATCCTCTCCTCAAATGGGCGGCCAAAGGAAGGTCTGTGAAGGTTTCCACTGATCTTCCTTTATGGAGTGGAAAAGTGACCCGCCACGCATATGCGGTCACTGCTGCTCTATACGGCAAAAAGAATACAAACGAAATATTGAATATAGAGACCGATGCTCTCCCCGACCTCTGTGCCCAGGTGACCGCTAGGAGCGCGATCTTAAATCACCATATGGGGCGATCTCTTCGCGGTGCTCTGGACGAAATAACTGCTTTGCAAGAAGAAAGAAAAGTAAGAATTTCACTTAATATTTTATGAATGCGTTACCTATGATCGCGCGGTCTTAACACATATCTCTTTTGCAGCAATCTGAAAATGCAGCTTATGACCCTGAAAATCCGGCTTTTCAGAGGGCTATGATGCATCACATTAAGGAGACCGCCGACCAAGTGCTGAATGAGGTTCGAGTTCGAGGTGGTTTTACTGAAGAGTATAAGGACATTACATTTGCCGATATCTTCCCTGATGCGGCACAGAGGATTGAAGAGCAATCTTTAACTGCTGAAGAGACCGCGGATTTTGTTGATGAGACCGCTGGTCAAGATGAAGACGTGGTGATCGAAGATGAAGAAAGCGGAAGCCGTTACACTCAAGGCCGGGACTCAAGCTCGGGTTCTAGCTCTGGATCCAGAATTCCTCTTAGTAAATCGGAAGAATCTTCTGCAGACACTGATTCCACTTCTTCAGATGAGCGATCTCCGAAGAGATCAAAAAAGGAATGAATTGTAGTGATATATTTTTTTTTTGGAGACCGAGCGGTCTCGTTGTAACAGATATTTTAGAATATATATGAAAATTGGATTTTTGTTAAGTTCTGGGCAAACTTGTTTTTGATGTACATTTATTTGTTCTTCTGAGTTCAAAAATCGGCATTCGATCTCAATGCCTTGGGTTTATTACGTAATTTTCATATCAACATTAAAGAACTACAGATGGCGATCTCTTGAAAAAGACATCAAGGATTTTGAGGGAAAAGTAACTTTTGCGTAGATAGAACTACTTCTACGGTCTTGAGATAATCAAACCACTGAAAGAATATTTAGCAATTTAACTGTGATCAGAAAAATAACCAATTTATTTGCAACAGTTATGCAGTCTCATATTACACAGATCGCGATACAAAGGAATTATCTTGAAGATTTGAACTTATTGGACTCTGGGTGATCGGCGCCCAAATGACTTTCAGGAAATCCATCTGATAAAGATCCCTTGATAGTCAAGGTTATTACTTGAAAAAAGGAAATAACTCTTCATAAATTCAGTTCAGCGATCTCATTATATTCAGACCGCCCTTGAAGAAGAAACCCCACTTTCCCTTGATAAGAACACCATGATTATTTCATGTAACTTTGAATAACAAGGAATATCGGAATCTCGTTCTTACTGAGATCGGGCCGACCTCTATCGGGCTGGCATAGAAGATTCCTGAATAGCGACCTCAATTATCCTGGAAAAAATTTCATCTGACGATCACAAGCGACATCACTCTTTATAGGAAAGAAAAATTGGCGGTCTCATAAACTTCTGACCGCCCGATCTCTGTACAAAAAGATTAAGAGAGATTTTTTTTTTGTAGTAAGAAGATGGGAAAAAGGGATCTCAAAGATGACCCAAAAGGATGGTGTGGTCATGCCGCGGAGGCTATACCGACATTGCCTTTTTAAAAGAATTCCCGAGTTTACTGCAAATATGCCAATCCAAGGTTCAGGCGACGGTTATGGATGTTTCTGACCGCCCCTTACCTAACCACGCTTCAACGAGTGTTCGAGAGTTACAAATCAAAATGATCTGTAGGGCAGGTGTGGTCATGTCGCGGAGGCTATACCGACATTGCTTTCCCTGAAAGATCATTAAGATCGTAACAATGTCCTTCCTATTGCATGACAGAGCTGAGCCAGCCACCCAGACCCCCTTGAAAAGCTGAGGTGTGCCAGATGTCGGCAAGGACCCGGTATCCTAAACTTCCACCGCTCGAGCTTGGCGAGCTACTGCTACACAGATTCGAAATCTCCCCGACATCTGTGGTCCTGACAGAATTACACGTCGAGCTGACAAGTCGAGGGGGAAGATAGTAGGATCCGTCGATGTCTCACTTGACAGGTTTTTGGCTTTTTCAAAGAATAACATGCTTAAAACTTTGTCACCCATCACTCATATTGCGAATGCTTTGATAATACATTTAAGAAAAGAAGAGTTTGAGATCATCTCCGCTCCATGAATGAGGCAATTCTTTCCCTTCATAAGTTTGGAGATGGTAAGCGCCATTTTTAAGTACGCTCTTCACCACAAACGGTCCCGCCCAGTTTGGGTTAAGCTTTCCGACTGAACCAGCTCTTGCTGCTGAATCTACTTTCTTTAAGACTAGATCCCCAACAGCGAACTCCTTGGTTCTTACATTTTTGTTGAATAGCCTCGCCATTCTTCTCTTCACCTCTTCTTGCCTGATGATTGCCGTATCTCTCAGCTCCTCAATTAAATCAAGGCTGCATTTTAGCTCCTCGTCATTTCCTTCCATCCAATCAATTTGATTTTGTTATGCCAATAACACTCTCGGGCTTTTTACTTCAAACTCCACCGGAATAAGTGCTTCGGAACCGTGCGACAGTTTGAACGGAGTTTCTCCAGTAGCAGAACTCGGAGTTGTCCTCAAGGCCCATAAGACGGAAGGTAATTGTTCTGCCCAGTTGCCCCTGACATTTTCTACTTTCTTCTTCAAGAGATTTATGATGAGTTTGTTGGCGGCTTCTACCTGTCCATTGCTTCTAGGGTGATGTACGGAAGCGAAACGTAGTTCGATGCCAATTTGCTTACAAAAATTAATAAGAGTCGAATTATTGAATTGAGAACCGTTATCCGTGATGATTGCCATTGGAATCCCATGTCGACACACTATCTCTCCCCAAATAAAATTTTTCACGGCTTGAGTGGTAATTTTGGCCAATGCTTTTGCCTCTATCCATTTGCTGAAATAGTCAATCATGACTATAATATATCGACGTTGTCCACTTGCCATAGGGAAAGGCCCAATCAAATCCATTCCCCAAACTGCAAACGGCCATGGAGTTGCTATCGACTTGAGTTGTTGAGCCGGCTGATTTTGGAGAGGAGCGAACTTCTGGCACTTTACACATTTCTTAGCAAATTTTTCCGCATCTTTCCTCATTTGAGGCCAAAAATACCCTTGCCTTAGAATTCTTTTTTCCAACGTTCTAGCTCCAGAGTGACTTCCACATTCTCCAGAATGGACCTCCTGAAGGACCGCTGGAATTTCCTCCTCTGAAACACATCGTGCTAATGGTGAAAGGAAAGTTCTTCTATAAAGCACTCCTGCAACAAGATAATAGTTAGCTGCTTTCCGTTTAAACCTTTTCCTATCCTTTATTGATGAATGGAGCTCTCCAGTTGAAAGATAAAGAACAAACGGATCCATCCAAGATGGACGTTGATCAATCTCCATGACCTCTCCTTCTTCAATTGCCGGGCGAAACAACTCCGAAGTTGTTCCTCCTGAGAGAAGCCCAAACTTTGCCAACTCGTCTGCTTCCACGTTCTCACCTCTTGGAATATGATTGATGGTAAAGCTTTTGAATTTCCCAACCTCAATTTTTACCAGAGTTAAATACTGCTTTAAAATACTATCTCTAGTCTCGAAAATCCCATTTACTTGAGAAGCCATCACCAAAGAATCTGTGAAAACTTCGACATCGTCAATCCCCAGCTCCTTGGCAAACTTGAGACCGGCTAGCAAAGCCTCATATTCCGCTTGATTGTTTGTTACTTGAAAATAGAACTTCAGTGCTTGATCAAGCCTTACTCCATTTGGGTTGATTAAGATAACTCCTGCTCCAGAAGAATTTTTCCCTGAGGCTCCATCCACGAAGATTTTCCAGGCAAGGGGCACTCTGACCCCCTTCTGCGACTCAACTTCTTTAGCATCCACCATGAAGTCCGCTAAGACTTGAGCTTTGATTGCCATTCTTGGAACATAGGATATGTCAAACTCACTGAGCTCTATTGCCCACTTTGCCAATCTGCCTGAATGCTCCGGCTTCTCCAAGACACTCTTTAATGGAAGGTCAGTGACGACTAAAATCGAATGAGCTTGAAAATACGGTCTTAGTCTTCTTGCTGAAATTACGAGCATTAAGGCTAGCTTCTCTAGGATTGGATACCGAGTCTCTGCATTCTTCAAAATTCGGCTTACATAGTAAACTGGAAATTGTTTCTTTTTCTCTTCTCTGACCAAAACAGAGCTTATAGCATCGCCGCCAACTCCCAAATACAGGAAAAGATCTTCCCCTTCTCGCGGGCTTTGGAGCAGAGGAATTGACGTTAACTGCTTTTTAAGCTGACTGAAAGCATCATCACACTCTTGAGTCCATTCAAACTTGGCCCCTCCCCGGAGGGTCTTAAAGAAAGGTTCACTTTTATCCCCTGATCGGGAGATGAATCGACTCAAGCCTGCCATTCTCCCTCCCAACTGTTGAACTTCTTTTGGGGTTTTGGGAGGTGGCATTTCCAAAATAGCTTTTACCTTGTCTGGATTGGGCTCTAACCCTTCTGGAGTGAGGAGATGACCCAAAAATTTACCTTTGTTTGCTCCAAAAACGCACTTCAATGGATTCAACCTCATATTGAAAATTCGTAAGGTTGCAAAAGTTTCCGAGAGATCTTCGAGATGAGAGGAGAAGGATTTGCTTTTCACCAAGAGGTCATCGACATACACCTCAAGGTTCCTTGCCTTCTGACTTTTGAAAACTGTATCCATCATTTTTTGGTAAGTTGCTCCAGCATTTTTCAACCCGAAAGGCATCACGAGATAACAGAAGCAACCATCATTTGTGATAAATGAAGTATGCGGTATATCCGGTTTATGCATCCTGATTTGGTGGTAACCTGAAAAAGCATCTAAAAAACTCATAAAAGAATAACCTACCGCAGAATCCACTAAAGAATCTATTTGAGGCAAGGGATAGCAATCCTTGGGGCAAGCTTTATTGAGTTTGGTAAAATCGACACACATCCTCCACTTTCCACCTGGCTTAGTTACCATTGCAACGTTTGACACCCACTCCGGATACTGGATCGGTTGAATGAACTTTGCCTTCAGAAGCTTCTCTACCTCTTCACGAATAGGTTGAGCCAGAGTAGTTGCAACAGTTCTCTTCTTCTGCTGGACCGGAATGACGTTTGGACTAATGTTGAGGTGATGGCAAGCAACATCCGGATTCACTCCAGGCATGTCGTCTGCCGACCAAGCGAAGATGTCTAAATTTTGCAGGAGACAAGAGATGAGCTGACTCTTGTCGGCTTCAGATAATTCAGCGTTGATGGAGAGGCTCTTGCTCTCATCTTCCTCGCTGATCTGAACATTTTGAGTTGCTTGGGCAGGTTCCAAGCGGACTCCGTCTCTCGCATCCTCCACTTCTTCTGCAGTTTGAACTTGTTCAGGAACTTCAATGGATTCAGTCATCATAACTTCCTGGGGTGGAGAAGACATGATCATGTTGACCGTCTTTACATAGCATTCTCTAGCTTTCCTGGGGTCGCTCCTGATTCGATGTTGTTTGCCATTCAAGGCGAACTTCACCGCTTGATGATAAGTGGAGACAATGGCTTGATACCCGTTCAGAAAAGGTCTCCCGAAAATTGCGTTGTAGCTACTGGGAGCATCAACGACTATAAATTTGACCAGCCTTACTATTCCTCCAAGAATCACGGAGAGGGTGACGAGCCCTTCAACTTCTTTCTTTTCTCCTGAAAAACCATAAAGAGGCCCTTCAGTTGGTAGGAGAGGTTTACCTGTCTTTAATGCCTCAAAGGCAGGCTTAAAAAGCACATTGACTGAGCTCCCCGTATCTACTAGAATTTTTTCCACCGTATAGTTTTCGATCACAGCTTTGATGACGACTACATCATCAAAGGGATTCGCGGTCTGAGGAAGATCTTCATCTCCAAAAGTGACCGTCCCTCGAATCGGAGCCGAAGAAGTAGCGGCAACCTCTGATTGATAAACTCTCTTCAGACTTGCCTTTCTTGAGGACTCCGGGCCTGCGCCCCCATGGATGCAGAAAAGGTTGCCCAAGGCACCCTCATCATTAGCGTCTACACATTCGCTGGGAAAACCGATGTTGCCCAGATGGCCAACATCATCTACTTCCTCGCACTCCCAGTGGACTTCTGCTACCTCCTTGGCCTTGGAGGTTGAAGCTTTGGCAGAGTCATTCTTTTGAATGAGATCGCGGAGCTTCCCCTCCTTTAATAGTTTCTCTAAAAATAGGCGGAGAGCTCTACAGTCTTCTGTCAAATGCCCCCTATCTCTGTGATACTCACAGTAGAGGGTTGGGTTTCTGGTTTTCGGATCAGAATTCAGCGGAGCTGGCCTCTTAAAAAAGGGCTGTTTCTGAAGAACTTGCAGCACTTCATTCATAGAAACACCAAAGTCCGTGAAGGACTCTTGGGATTCATTATAAAGTGAAGGAATGGGTAGAAGAGGAGGTTGAGTATACTGGATCTGGTGGATGGGGGTGACTTGCGGAGCAGGAGTAGCAGGAGTTTGAAGAAATGAATTTTGAGGTGAGAAAAATTGATTACCTCGGTTGAAGCGGTTGTTGCGGTAATTCTTACCTCTTGGAGCTGGAGGCGGAAGCTCTTGTTTAGTTTTTGAGGAAGATGGAGCAGGATAGAATCCCGCAGAGCCTTTCTGAGTGGCTCTGTTGGTCAGATTGCTCACGTAGGTGGGGTTGTTGATCTCCCCTTCTATATAGCGATTGGCGATGCTGATCAGCTCCTGATAGGAGCCAGGCTCTTTGGTTGTGACTTTGAACTTCAGAGGACCTTCCTGCAGGCCGCTGATCAAAGCCACCATATAGAGCTCGGGATCCATGTCTCTGACCCCCAGGATCTCTTTCTGAAAACGGTCAACGAAATGCGCTGCAGTTTCGTTGTCCCCTTGCCTGATCTTGAAGAGGGTCGCAGGACCACTCTTCCTTTTTTTTGCAGTGGCGAACCTCAGGAGGAGCTCTTGCCTTAGGGCAGCAAAGCTTGGGATAGAATGACAAGGCAGCTTATAGAACCATTCCATGGCTGACCCATCGAAGGAGGTGACCATCAGCTTACACCTCACTCCATCTGAAATGTTCCTGAGAGCCACGGCAGACTCGAAGGCTTGAAGATGACACATGGGGTCGGTCTCTCCCGTATACACTGGGAGTCGAGGTTCTCTGAACCCGTGAGGAATGGGATCCCGACGAATTTCATCGGTAAAGGGGGAGGGCTCCCCTAATTCAGAAGGCCCCAGAGGAGGTAAAAAGGAAGTAGGAGGAGCTTGAGGGTAAGCAAACCCTTCTTCAAAATTCAGGGTCTGAGCTGGAGGCCCCTGGGCCGCGGCTCGGAAGGAATTATGACGAGCGGCGAACTCCTCATGCTGAGATCGCTGAGGAGCTGCGGGCTGGAAAACTGGATGATCGCTATGGTAACCGCTTGCCACTCGGTCAGGAGTAGCGATCTGAGAGGCTTGAGGAAGGATTTTCTGGGAGATCGCGGCCAGAACCTGGTTCATGGCCTCAATCTGTTTCGCGGACTCCTGCTGAGTCCGGACAACTTCTTGTCGATCTCGAGCGGCCTCCTGCTGAGACCGCGCGATCTCTTGCTGAACAGCGGCAGCGTCCTGCCTAGCTCGGGCGGCCTCGCGAAGAGCCTGCTCTACGCGAAGCTCGAAGCGGCGCTCCATCGCCTCTAACGGATTGTGATCGGAAGGGGGAACACTGGGAGACCGCAAGGGACGACCTCTACGGCGATCAGCCATCTTGGAAGTCTAAGATTCACCTGACACTTCGAATCTGAAGGTCACGTGTTCGTTCTGTTGGTGCCAAAAATGGTACCTCCAAAATTCGCACTAAAGGAGACGAGAGAAAACTGCGAAGTGCAGGTTACTAAGACAGAAGATGCTGGAAAAAAGAGAAGGCGATCGTAAAATGGCGATCACGAAAAAATGAGACCGCTTACACAAGTTGTAAGCTGGAGCCTCCCAATCCAGTCCCTTTTCTGGTACCCCTACCCCTCTATTTATAGACGAGGGGGCTGCCCAAACGGGCAGAATGATAAACTACGGGCTGCCCGGGATACAGGAGAGTCGGGCAGGGAGAAGAGGTGCAAATAACAAAGATAAGGAAAAACGATCAGACCGCTTAAACTGACGATCTCCACTGTCCTGACCGCTTGGTACTTAGAAAATCCTGGTTGAGAAGGTAGCTGGCGGTCTGGGCGATCACACAAACTGAGACCGCTGCAACTGAAGAAATTGGCCAGTAAGAGGAGGTCGCGGGCTTTCTGGGCAAACATTGGCAATGGTATTGGTTTACCTATTCTCAACCGTGGTCATCTCAAATTTTCTTCTCCTTTGAGACCAATAACACTATCAAATATTCTTCATGTCACCTCTATCACCAAAATTACCTATTCTCTTCGGTTTGCGATGAACTGGCCGACAAAGAGTTGAGATAAATTTGCAAAGTTGTCGATCCCTCCTTCCTACATAGAGTAAAACCAGGTGCGAGCTTGTCCCTTTAGTGTTGTCGGGAACACTTGACATTGCAGTTGATTAGGGGCATTGCTGATCTTCATGATGGTGATGAAGTGGTGGACTTGCTCTGATGGATCTTCCATTCTGTCGAACGTCTCGACATTCAGAAGCTCGAAGCCTTGCGGGAATGGATGTGCCTGGGCCTCATGTGCTAATGGTGAGCGATGGTGAAGAGGGTGGCAGGGTAAAGTGGCGCGTTGCCTGGCCTGTTCATATTCCTCGACAATCATGTTGCAAATTTCTTCACAAGTGGGCCTCTCAATTGCGTGCCCCATAGATGTCGCTTCTGAGGGTTTGTGGGGACGAGCTTCTTGTTTTCTAATAGAATGGATTAGGTGCATTGAGTTGGCCGTGTTGGAGAACTCTTCTTTTGGTAAGTTGTGCTTGCGAACAAAGACCTCAGCTGGAGTATGGTCCAGGGCTGGCAGAGGTGGACTGCTTTGTTCGGAGGCAGGATTATGAGCTCGAGGTGCTTTTTCTGTTTGCGGGGCACTCTTCAAATGGGCGTACGCGTCCCTCCAATGTCGCACGGGGTGCGTGCATGGCCTCTTCCGCGAGAGGTGTGTTGACGTGTGAGTGGGAGGGAACTGGATCGACGTTCCCCCCAGAGACTAATCCTTCAGGAGCGCGGGTAGCTCTTCTTGCCATTGTTGTCAGTCTTCGAGTATCGCTGTGAAGAGGATACTGTCTTCAGAATCTTCTGGGAATGTTGGGAACACGTTCCCACACACGACGCTAAACTATTGCGTCTCACTTGAGGCTTCTACAAACCGGTCTAAATTGCACCGTCTAGTCCAGAAGCGGTCGATGACGCAAACAGTCAATGAGAATGAGGCTGGCAAGTGACTTTTTTTAACTTGGAAAACCTCGAAAAGAGGTGAAAAACCACGCGTCGGAGCAATGTCGACTATACTTCACAATTCTTGGTTGCTTTACAATGCTTCTGAGAGCAGGCGAGGGTGATATGCCGCTCCTCGTTACAATTATTGGGGGAGAGGAGAGATGCGCTCGGAGGGTGACATGCCACCTCTCGCAGAGCCATGTATATCTTTCAGCGCTTAGGAGAGCGATGCGCTCTGGAGTCGATAGTTGTAGTTTGATGGCTTGGGCGGCGTGTTCTGCGCGCCTTGGTGTCTACGGCTTATCTCCTGCTGTGCATGGAGGAATCTGGAGCAGTCTTGCAGAGCGGACCATGCGGAGGCGCACTTTGAAGCGGTCTTAAGAGCGGAGAGCACGGAGGCGTACTTTGGAGTGTTCTTAAGAGCGGAGAGCGCAGAGGCGCACTTTGGAGCGGTCTTGAGAGCGGAGCGCGCGGAGGCGTACTTTGGAGCGGTCTTGAGAGTGGAGCGCGCAGAGGCTCACTTTGGAGCGGTCTTGAAAGCTGGGTGCGCGTAGGCGCACTTTGGAGCGGAAGAAGGTCTTCGAAAAATCTTCAAGGCGCTCGAAGATCTTCGAAGGCGAGGGAGGTTTTCAAGGGGTTCGTTGAGGAGCTCTCTCATGCGTAGGAGGAGAAGTGGCGAGAGGAGAAGATCGAAATGAAGGAGGACATTGAGTCCTTTTTATAGGCCCCAGGGGTGGTTATGGTGGTTATGCGGTTATCCGCAGGCCATAACCACCATTTTTCCTATTTGTAGGCATATTTAATATAGATTAATATGCATATTATATAATAATTTACTGCGTGCAGGCTGATATGATTTCAGTTATGTCCACCCACCCATAATGGGTGGTTACACCGGTGGTTACGCGGGCGTTTAACCGCACATCGGACGGTAGAGATCGCGGTGGAGGGCCGGTCTGTGAGGGGACCGATCGGCGGCGAGACCCGACTGGCGAGGACCGGCCAGTGGAGAGACCGGTCGAGGCGCCCGACGAGGATGACCTTGGACGATCGTCGGCGGGAGGTCTGGCAGCCAAAGGGCCGCCCGATCTGGGCGACCAAGAAGCTGCTCGATCTGGACGGCCAGAGTGTCGGGCGGCCCAGGGCACAAGTGCGCACGGTCAGGGGTGCGCGCGGGTGCGCGCGACCAGGAGGGGCTGCGCAGGTGTACGAGCCAGGGCCGCGCGTAGGCTTGTGCACGTAGGTGGGGATGCGCGCAGGCGTGAGCACGGCCAAGCAGGACCTCGTGCGTGACGCGACTAGGGACGCGTATTCGTTTGCTCGTAAACCCATCAAAAATAAAAAAGAAAATAAAACCTCAAAAATTAATATTATTTGACTGTTTTTTTTTATAAAATAATCATTAAATTTGAAGGAAATAATGTGTTATTATGTTGTATATAAGCAATGTTGAAAAGAATTAAAAGCGGTCTGAATTAGGATATTTCTGGGCAAACGAGCCTCGCGAGGGGGATAACAAACTCTTCATCTGGGCGGAGTTACAGAACATTCGAGTACATTAAGGCCTATTGTTTTAGTATGATTTATTTTCTATTATTTCATATATCATGTTAGGGTTCTCTCCTGTGATGAATTCCAGTGTTCTTCTCCTTAGCTCAATGATATTTTTTTTAGTTCGACTTTTTGGGCTTATTTTCATTTGGAAGCAAATGGATTCAATACACCAGATTGCTCGTCATTAAATCCAACGGCTAATATGCAAAATGTACTTCTTCTAACTTGTACCATTGGATTTAACGAGGGATAATCTGATGCATTAAAGCCATTTCTATATTTTATATACTTTTATAGTTTTAGGTGGAGATTGAGCTCATCTCTCTCAAATTTATCTTTAAATAATCAAATGATTCACAAAACTATTGCATGGAATCAACTTCAAACACATAATTCTATCATAATGAGAATATGAAAGAACTACATTTCATGCATCCAAAATAAAAACAAAAAATTGATCAAGAAACCATGTGATCATATTAAGAGAGGTAAAATTGAATAGTTAACCTTGCTGTCATCTGAGAGACCGTCAGCTCGAGCGCCGAAATTTCTAACGTCGAAGATGATGGGCTTGCCCCGTGCTCCAGCGACCACCGCTGCCCGGCGTGCCATGAGAAGGACGAAGAGAAAGTGGAAGAGCCAGAAGAAGGCCTTTGTCTCCATACTCGTTAAACATAATATTTTCTATGGATTTGGATTTGGATTCTGCTCATCTTCCATGATGAAGGTTCCTTCAGGTGAGCCTTAATATATAGGAGGAGGCCAAGCACGTTCAAGTTTAGGAAGAGGAAGCTTGTGGTTCCTTAACCGCCGTTAACCGGCTTCATCCACTTCCCTCCTCCATTTCGGGAATATATATAGCTCAGTTAATCCCCTCCGCAAATTACATTTTAATCTTCCCCTTTATTTATTTTGTGTAAATGTATATCTTCTTATTAGGAAATATAAATTGGACGATATCAGATTAACCACTATTGCGCCTTAAGGTTGTGACGATAAAAAAAGAAATTAGTACTTCATTAACCACTTAAGAATTATTTTTTGCCAAAGATTAATTAAAAAAACACGGTCAAATCGGTTCAACCTTGGTTGATTCTAAATGACATAGTAAATATACAAAATAATAATATTTATTATATTAAATATACAAAACTATTGCAGACAATCTTGATATTATTGGTCAGAAAATCACCGACTCAGATCTGGTCATGCAAGTCCTTGCAGGCCTTGGTCCAGCATATGATTCATTTGTCCCATCAATCACCACTAGACTTGACGAAGTCTCCCTTGAAGATCTTCATGGCATGCTTCTTGCCCATGAATCTTTTCATCAATATCAAGAAAAATCATTAGATGACCAATCTTTTCCTTCTGTTAACATGGCCACATCTAGACATGGATTCTCTGATCGTGGTAGCCGTAGTGGCTGAAGTTGTAGTGGTCGGGGTCGCAACCGCAGATGTGGCCCACCGTGCTGCCAAATCTGCATGGAGACGGCATTATGGTAACAGTTGTCCACAACGCTTCAACCATACTTTTTTTTGGTGGTCCACGCCCTACACATCACACCACCAGTCCATCCCAACGGTACCAACCCTCCTCTGAGGCTCCACCATCCACCCTCTATGTATCTCGTCCACAATATGTCGTCGATGAATTTTCTTCATTACAACATGGGAGCACCTCCTCGCCTTGGTACCCTGACTCAGGCGCCACTCATCATATCACACATGATTATACTCTGCTCTCTGGTACCGAGTCCTATAAAGGTACAGATTTGGTTCATGTTGGCAATGGTATTGGTTTACCTATTCTCAATCGTGGTCATCTCAAATTTTCTTCTCCTTTGAGACCCTCAACACTATCAAATGTTCTTCATGTCCCCTCTATCACCA
The DNA here is from genome assembly GCA_033032865.1 of Dactylorhiza incarnata. Taxonomy (NCBI): domain Eukaryota; kingdom Viridiplantae; phylum Streptophyta; class Magnoliopsida; order Asparagales; family Orchidaceae; genus Dactylorhiza; species Dactylorhiza incarnata. The sequence goes on from JAWHQI010000029.1 coordinate 10,802,119, forward strand.
AAATTACCTATTCTCTTCGGTTTGCGATGAACTGACCGACAAAGAGTTGAGATAAATTTGCAAAGTTGTCGATCCCTCATTCCTACATAGGGTAAAACCAGGTGCGAGCTTGTCCCTTTAGTGTTGTCGGGAACACTTGACATTGCAGTTAATTAGGGGCATTGCTGATCTTCATGATGGTGTCGAAGTGGTGGATGTGCTCCGATGGATCTTCCATTTCGTCGAATGTCTCGACACTCGAAGCCTTGCGGGAATGGATGTGCCAGGATTTCAGGTGCTAATGGTGAGAGATGGTGAAGAGGGTGGCGAGTTAAAGTGACGCGTTGCCTGGCATGTTCATATTCCTCGACAATCATGTTGCAAATTTCTTCACAAGTTGGCCTCTCAATTGTGTGCCCCCATAGATGTGCTTCTGAGTGTTTGTAGTGATGAGCTTCTTATTTTCCAGCCGAATGGATTATGTGCTTTGAGTTGGCCGTGATGGAGAACTCTTCTTCAGGTAAGTGGTGCTTGCGAACGAAGTCCTCAGCTGGAGTATGGTCCAGGACTGGCGGAGGCGGACTGCTTCGTTCGGAGGCAGGATTATGAGCTCGAGGTGTTTTTCTGTTTGCGGGGTACTCTTCAATTGGGCGTACGCGTCCCTCCAATGTCGCACGGGGTGCGTGCATGGCCTCTTCCGCGAGAGGTGTGTTGACGTGTGAGTGGGAGGGAACTGGATCGACGTCCCCCCAGAGACTAATCCTTCAGGAGCGCGGGTAGCTCTTCTTGCCATTGCTGTCAGTCTTTGAGTATCGCTGTGAAGGGGATACTGTCTTCAGAATCTTCTGGGAATGTTGGGAACACGTTCCCACACATGACGCCAAACTGTTGCGTCTCACTCGAGGCTTCTTCAAACCGGTCTAAATTGCACCATCTTAGCCCGAAAGCGGTCGATGGCGCAAACAGTCAATGAGAATGAGGCTGGCAAGAGACTTTTTTTTTTAACTTCGAAAACCTCAAAAGAGGTGAAAAACCACGCGTCGGAGCAGTGTCGACTATACTTCACTATTCTTGGTTGCTTTACAATGCTTCTGAGAGAAGGCGAGGGTGATATGCCGCTCCTCGTTACAATTGTTGGGGGAGAGGAGAGATTCGCTCAGAGGGTGACATGCCACCTCTCATGGAGCCAGGTATTTCTTTCAGCGCATAGGAGAGCGATCCGCTCTGGAGTCGATAGTTGTAGTTTGATGGCTTGGGCGGCGTGTTATGCGCGCCTTGGTGTCTATGGCTTATCTCCAGCTGTGCATGGAGGAATCTGGAGCAGTCTTGCAGAGCGCACCGCGCGGAGGCGCACTTTGTAGCAGTCTTAAGAGCGGAGAGCGTGGAGGCGTACTTTGGAGCGTTCTTAAGAGCGAAGAGCACGAAGGCGCACTTTGGAGCGGTCTTGAGTGCGGAGCGCGCGGAGGCATACTTTGTAGCGGTCTTGAGAGTGCAGCACGCAGAGGCTCACTTTGGAGCGGTCTTGAGAGCGGAGCGTGGGTAGGCGCACTTTGGAGCGGAAGAAGGTCTTCGAAAAATCTTCAAGGCGCTCGAAGATCTTCGAAGGCGAGGGAGATTTTCAAGGGGATCGTTGAGGAGCTCTCTCGTGCATAGGAGGTAAAGTGGCGAGAGGTGAAGATCGAAATGAATGAGGACCATGAGTCCTTTTTATAGGCCCCAAGGGTGGTTAGGGTGGTTATGCGGTTATTCGCAGGCCATTACCACCCTTTTTACTATTTGTAAGCATATTTAATATAGATTAATATGCATATTATATAATAATTTACTGCGTGCAGGATGATATGATTTCAGTTATGCCCACCCACCCATAATGGGTGGTTACGCCGGAGGTTACGCCGGTGGTTACGCGGGATTTTAACCGCGCATCGGACGGTAGAGACCGCGGTGGAGGGCCGGTCTGTGAAGGGACCGATCGGCGGCGAGACCCGGCTTGCGAGGGTCGGCCAGTGGAGAGACCGGTCGGGGCGCCAGACAAGGATGACCTTGGCCGGTCGTCGGCGGGAGGTCGGGCGGCCAAGGGGCCGCCCGATCTGGGCGACCAAGAAGCTGCTCGATCTGGGCGGCCGGAGTGTCGGGCGGCCAAAGGCCACCCGACTAGGGAGGCCAGGGGCCGCCCTATCGGGGCGGCGGGAGGGCCGGGCGGCCAAGGGGCCGCCCGAGGCTGCATGCGGGAGCACGCAGCTAGGGCCGAGCGCATGCTAGCGTGCTGCCAGGTGGGGCCACGTGCAGGTGAGTACAACCATGCGGAGCTGCACACAAGTGCCCACGGTCAGGGGAGTGCGCGGGTGCGCGCGGCCAGGAGGGGCTGCGCAGGTGCGCGAGCCCGGGCCGCGCGTAGGCTTGTGCACATAGGTGGGGCTGCGCGTGGGCTTGAGCGCGGCCAAGCAGGACCTCGTGCGTGGAGCGACTAGGGACGCGTATTCGTTTGCCCGTGAACCCATCAAAAATAAAAAAGAAAATAAAATCTGAAAAATTAAGATTATTTGACTGTTTTTTTATAAAATAACCATTAAATTTGAAGGATATAATGTGTTATTATGTTGTATATAAGCTATGTTGAAAAGAATTAAAAGCGGTCTGAATTAGCATATTTCTGGGCAAACGAGCCTCGCGAGGGGGATAATAAACTCTTCATCCGGGCGGAGTTACAGAAGAGTACATTAAGGCCTATTGTTTTAGTATGATTTATTTTCTATTATTTCATATATCATGTTAGGGTTCTCTCCTGTGATGAATTCCAGTGTTCTTCTCCTTAGCTCAATGATATATTTTTTTAGTTCGACTTTTTTGACCTTATTTTCATTTGGAAGCAAATGGATTCAATACACCAGATTGCTCGTCATTTAATCCAACGGCTAATATACAAAATGTACTTCTTCTAACTTGTACCGTTGGGTTTAATGAGGGATGATCTGATGCATTAAATCCATTTCTATATTATATACTTTTAGGTGGAGATTGAGCTCATCTCTCTCAAATTTATCTTTAAATAATCAAATGATTCACAAAACTATTGCATGGAATCAGCTTCAAACACATAATTCCATCATAATGAGAATATGAAAGAACTATATTTCATGCATCCAAAACAAAAAAAAAATTGATCAAGAAAACATTATGATCATTTTAAGAGAGGTAGAATTGAATAACCTTGCTGTCATCTGAGAGACCGTCAGCTCGAGCGCCGAAATTCCTAATGTTGAAGATGATGGGCTTGCCCCGTGCTCCGGCGACCACCGCTGCCCGACGAACCATGAGAAAGACGAAAAGAAAGTGGAAGAACCAGAAGAAGGCCTTTGCCTCCATACTTGTTAAACAAAATATTTTTCTATGGATTTGGATTTGGATTCTGCTCATCTTCCATGATGAAGGTTCCTTCAGGTGAGCCTTAGGCTCTGTTTGGTTGGGCTGTTGCTGATGGAAAGCTGCTGATAGGAAAATTGCTGATTCTGGAAACACAAGCCAAAAAGCTGCTGATGCGTCCCACCACTCGTCTATAGTCCCACCACTCGTCTGAGGTGTCTATAGTTTTTCTTGATGGATTCCAACCCAAACCGGTCTCATCACGTTTCAACTCTGTCCATAATTTCCACTCTTTTTTCAAATGATCTCATTTGTTCTTAAGTTGGATATTATCATATTTTTTCCTAGTCTGTGCTTCAAATTTTTTCATTACATTTGTCCACCCCTCTTTATTAAAATGCGTGGTTGGTCGATTCTTAAGCTCTATCTCTTTTATGCAGATATCACAGAAGATCATCACATCATTATTGTCCCACATAGCGGACACCCCACCATCTTTTATTTTGCACATCCTTAATAAATTAAACAAGATAAACATTCACACACATAAATTATTCACATATACACAAACATACACACACAACACACAACACAATAACACACACACAACAACACACACAACAACACACACAACACCACACACAACACCACACACACAACAACACACATACACATACACACACAACAACACCACACACACATACACACACAACAACACACATACACACAAAAACACATACACACAAAACATACACACAACACATACACACAACACACAATTAAAAATACACACACATACACACAACAACCCACATACACACAAACACATACACAACACACATACACACAAACACATACACAACACACATACACACACACACATCTACATACACACACACACACACATCTACATACACACACACACACACCGACATACACACATACACACACATTACATACAAAGGTGTTGTCCATACACATAACACAGATGACCTCACAACAAGCTGAAGCACTGGATTAGGGGATGAACTAGAGGACATACTGGAGTACATACACAAACACAAGCCAAAAAGCTGTTGTCCACAAAAAAAACCAAAAAACTGTGCATAATAGGGGACGAAATAGAGGAGGAAGTGAGATACCTCACAACAATGTTGAAGCACAGATTAGGTAGCTTCACCGGCGTCGTGGCCGTCAGATGGGAGGAGAGAGTTGCCCGGTTTGCGTCGGAAGGAAGCGTCGGATCGACGAAACAGGAGACGGGGCAACGAGGACGAGCGGTGGTTGATTGCCGTCGCAAACTGGGAAATCGCCGCTAGGTTAGGGGAAGAAGAAACAGGAATCGCCATCGGGCTAGGTTAGGGGAAGAAGAAGGAATCGCGCGAATCGCAACCTGTGGCTTGCTTTTGCGGTCAAACGTGAAATCAACCTGCGGTTGGAAGGAAGAAGGAAACAACAAATATAATTAAAAGGAGTTTTGGAAATAAGCCGCGCAAAACGCAGATGATGCTCCTAATTCCGGTGTGTTTCAAACACACGGCACCCTAAAAGCCCTGCCAAACGGCAACTTAATATATAGGAGGAGGCCAAGCACGTTCAAGTTTAGGAAGAGGAAGCTTGTGGTTCCTTATTACACTACACCATATCATGCATATGGTAACGCTTAATTTGTAGCGGTTAAGTAAACGCTGCCAAAAGATATTTATGGTAGCGTTTATAACCGCAACTGTAGATAAATAAATGCTACTATACACTTACGGATTAAGTTTGCCTTTGGCGTGACCTGTGGGTTAAACCCTTCCAGAGTTCTAGGTTAATTGATTTATTTATTGCTAAAAAAAAGTTCTTTTGGGATGCCTTTTGGCTTTCTAGGAGCCCCCACATTAATCTGAACCCTCCAACAAATACCTCCCCTTTCATCGAAGCCACCCAAAAAACTTTATTTTGAATCCCGTAATTTCAAAGCTCGCAATTAATTGTCGGCAAAAGAGGCGCTCTCCCGCATTACTTTCACGCTCTAGCTTATTTTGTAACACCTCAATTTATTTAAAATTGGTTTTGGGGTGCGAATAAAGGTTATGGGGTGCGAATAGAGGTTATGGTCTGCGGATAGTGCTTTGCTAGGTTTAGAATAAAACCGAAAACACTAAGCAACCCTCCCTCTCCCCGATCGCGTGAAATGGCCGCAGCCCTCCCTCTCCCTCTCGTCGCACAGAGCAGCCCCCCGATCCCTCTCCTCCCTCTCTCCCGTCACCTCTCCCGTCGCCTCTCCCTCTCTCGACGCCTCTCCCTCTCCCGTCTCCCCTCCTCCCCGTCGGCCTGGAGCAGGGAAAACGCCGCCCCAATCCCTCTCCTCCCTCCTCCCCGTCGGCCTGGAGCAAGGAGGAGCCGAGCCACTCAGATTCAGAGACTCAAAAGGAATGTTGAGCATCGGCCGATCATCTTCCACTTTCTCGGTTTCTCCTCCGTGGTTCCGCACTTCCGCTAAATCTGATGGCTAAGGGGAAAAAAGGTTCATTTCTTTCTCTCTATACCTAGTCCAAATTTACTTTATCATCTTGTCTATCTGATGGATAGATATTGTCAAGAAATGCTAGAGATTTTTTCGACTTTTTCTTGATTATTTTCAATTTTTTCATGATTTCTTGTATTTTTGTCTAGAAATCCTGATGTAGAGTTTGTTCTGTCTGATGATGTAGCTGGACCAATCCGATAGGCTAAGGTAATAGAATGGTGGTTTACTACCAAAAACCTTGTTCTATCTCACGAAGGTTTACATTGTGTAAGCGCCGATTAGGTTCAAGTTTTTTCCCAAGTCTTTGTGAATGAATTCTCACAGCTTTTCTTCAGGTACTACTCCACTTATGGGCATGTTGAGAAGCTTGCTCATGAGATATTTATGGGTGCCTCAACAGTTGAATGTGTAGAAGCTTTACTTGTCATTTTGTTAAATTAAATACAATTCTATGTATCCTGATACTACGATCACCATTCCAAATATGGAAATAAATTATACACTGTAAGAAAATATTCATATAAGTCAACATTTCCTGGGACCTTATAGTTTGGAGAAACTCATTGACATTGTTCTGTATAATTGAGTGTGTTCTTTGTGCACTATATTTTCTCTCTCAAAATTGACCTCAGATTTATCTTAGAATGACTATGTTTGTTCTTCCATCATCTTTATCATTATAATCCTACATACTTGGCTCAGCCTAGGTACCTGAAATGTTGTAATGCCCCTTAAGTGTGACTTTTGAAGATAATGATGATGTACTTAGGCTGAGCCGCTCAACCTTCGTCCTTCCCTGCGAAGTCGCTGGACCGCCTTCCGCCCCCGCGAAGCCGTCGGGCGCCCCTCTTCCCTCAACGCCCTCCTCTCTCGTGAAGACGTTGAAACCCTCTTCCATTTACATATTTGTTTCCTACGTGAAGCCGTGATCGTGAGTTTCCCCAGTAAAACCCTCTTCCATATTGATTTCTCTGTTCTTCGTATGTCATGAATGTTGAATCTCTCCTCCTTTTCTTTAATTGAAAAATCTGTTGTGATTGTGGGTTTCCCTGTCTAACTAAGGCTTGGATTGAAAAATTTGGTTTGCTGAACCATTTTGAATGCTCTTTTGAAAGAAAAATCTGAGCCAAATGATGAACCCCTTTTAAGAGCGGCTTGAGGTTTGTGAATCTTGTGTTCTACCGTGGTGGCTTGCAATTTTTGCTTTGGACTTATCCACTCATGTATATATATTGTGTCTATTCTGGAGAATCTATGATGTATCATCCAAAATGTATAAATTAAATTTGTATAAATTATGTTATAATTGGTTGAATGGTGGCGTATGTTGGCGTTGATAATGATATGATATTTACTGTTAGTGGGTCGTGATTTAAAGTATTGTTCTATTTATTAAAGTTTTATTAGGAATCTGGAACAGATTTTATGGCTTGTATAATGTAGCAGGGGTACAAATTAGTAAATTGAAGTCTGGAACAAATTTTATGCCTAGCTTGCTCATGATTTTGTACTTGAAATAAACTTTTTACTATGCATGGATGAGTTTATAATATTTTAAATGTTGTCCTAAAATTATGAATTGTTTCTGTCATACATGTGTGCGGTATCCACTTAATCTTACATTTAGTTTTTTTTCCTGTAATTGGAAAGCAGGATGTTTTTTCTCCATGCCTCTTTGTCGTGTTGGAGCAGCAGGATCGCGTTGTTCACCTTGCCAATTGGATGTTATTTGTTTTTTTACAAGTGATCCATGCATTATATTGATGTTGCAGTTGCCTGTCATTTGTGCTGGTGTTGATTGCGATTTTTGGTCTGCTGCAGATGGCTACTGTCGACTCTTGAAGGTTGTGGTTGACTGCCCATTTATTGAAGCAAATTGTGGCGGAATTTTGATTTCATAAGTGGCTGAATTTTCTATATTCCTGCAGGGTTTGTGATTCATGGAAGGCAAATTCTAACCAACGCTCATGTAGTAGCCGATCACACTTTTGATCTTGTAAGAAAGCATGGTTCGCCGACGAAGTATAAAGCAGAAGTTCAAGATGTAGGACATGAATGTTATTTAGCACTTCTCATGGTCCAATCTGAAGAATTTTGGGATGGTATGAGTTCTAATGATTTTAGTCTTAATAGTTTTATTTATGAATTTGTCACATAGAAAAATTAATGTTGTAAATTATGTTTAATGTTGATATGAGTCATAATTGTTTCTTGCTTATAATGTATACGTCCTTTATTTTGTTTTAGGTATATATGAGAAAATGAGGCACCAAGGGAGACTTTGAAGAAGGAAGAAGACAAGAAGGATGAGCCCGTGAAGAAGAAATTAAAAGAATAATTTTCATGTATTAATTATATATGTTTTCTCATGTATTGAGTTTATTTAAGAAAATTAAGTGATCTATATATTGATTGTATTCATGAAGGGTTTGTGCTATCTCCCACCTTCTTTTTACTATTAATAAAAAAAATATTTGAATTCTTTTACACAATGGATATTATCTCCATTATTTGAATTTATTAAAATAAATTTTGTGCATTATTATGCAAGAATTCAATTTAATATGTTAAAATGCATTTTATACAAATAAACGCACGGTGATGAAGAATCGTAGTCATTGCTGTAGAATTGTAGCGCTCAATAACTGCTACCATTGAAAACAATAAATGTTATAATAGATGTACCTATGGTAGCGGTTTCAGAACGCCACAATACATTGTGTAACCGCTACCATACCCAACGACCACGGCGGCAGATACAACACACACGCAACTGCTACCGTAGCCCTACAGTAGCGGTTTTTTAATATATAGCTCAGTTAATCGCCTCCGCAAATTACATTTTAATCTTCCCCTTTATTTATTTTTTTGTAGATTTAAATCTTCTTATTAGGAAATATAAATTGGACGATATCAAATTAACCGCTATTGCTTAAGAAATTTGACGAAAAGAAGAAGAAGAAATTAGTACTTCATTAACCACTTAGGAAGTATTTTTTGCTTAAGATTAATAAAAAAAACATGGTCAAATCTGTTCAACCTTGGTTTATTCTAAATAACATAATAAATATACAAAATAATAATATTTATTATATTAAATTATGTACTACTGAATAAATATAGGCGATTGTTATCCGCACTACAGTTTTGGCTATCCGCACTCTTTTTGTATGAGTTATTACGCGTCTTTTAGAAATATGTATTGTGCGTGCATTTTTAGGGAAAGTAATCAACACGAATGTTGTAGATCTCATCGAAATCTACAACTTTCGTGTTGAACACTTTTCCTAAAAATGCACGCACAAGACGTATTGTCGTTCTGATTGAAACATGTGCGTAACTATAACGAATTTTTGGAAATACGTCTTGTACATGCATTTTTAGGAAAATTGTTCAACACGAAAGTTGTAGATCTCGACGAGATACGAAAGTTGTAGATCTCGACGAGATCTACAACTTTCATGTTGAACACTTTTCCTAAAAATGCATGTACAAGACGTATTTCCAAAAGACGCGTAATAACTCATACAAAAAGAGTGTGGATAGTCAAAACTGTAGTGCGGATAACAATCGCCTAAATATATTGAAATGATTGACACATAAAAGTTTATGTCGAACCTAATACTATCCACTTGACTCTAAAGTCGCAGAGAACAATTAAATGTAAAGTAATTTGGTTCTGATCAAGCTCAATATAATAAATTTTTAGTAGAATATTGGTTAGAACTATGTTTCATTTTCAGCCTAATCCCCTAAAATATACAATAAAAATTTAATTAAAAAAACATATTTTGGAGCCAAAATTTGAGAACCACTCCGGTATTTCAAAACTGGAACCGGTTTAGCAGTTCATGAGCATGATCATTTCTATTTGTAGGCTGCTTGACAGTCCGATCTTTCCTTGAAACGGCGGCTTTAGCCTATATATATAATGTAAAAGTATACAAGATTACATCATGGTGTCTAGACCTAAAGAGCTCACTCTAATAACTCATTGTTTTGGGGGCATTCCCCATTCCCAAGAGTAATCAGCATGACATCCCAATTTTGCTAAATAGTCAGCTATATAGTTTGCATTTCTTTGCACAAGGAATAGAACAATTTGTGGAGATTATTTTAAAGAACAATGCAATTTTGGTTTCTGTTTCTCTTCAGAAGTTCCCCTCAAGAATTTGGCTCATTCGATTAATGGTTTCTATGGAATCACCTTCTAGCACAACCCCAACAGAATCCTGGAAGAAAGATTTTGCTGTATAAAGCTCCAAGAGAGTGCTTTTCAGCTCCACAATGTTGATCGATCTGGTGGTGAGATTAACACCCTTCGTGGCACGGATAAGCCCATGACAATCCCGTACAATGCAACCAATACCCGCAATACCATTTTCCCGGTTGCGCTTTCAGGCTACAAATCCAGCCCGCGTGCAATCTGGATTTAGTGGACTCATGCACATAGAGAGCAGCAGGTTTTATAACTATTTTCTAAGTTAGGCTCCAAACAAGCATGTCCTCGCCCCCAATGTATTCTCCGGGGAGAGTAGAAATTAAATATGCAAGAGGCTTGCCAAAAGACAGCTGCACTTGCATGGACCATCACCCATTTCCGTAAACCAGTCCGATCTTTCCGACTGTTCTGTCCAATCCAGCTCTTAAAATACTTGTAAAAAACTAGAATTTCAAAAGTTTGATTTTATTATATATTTTCTTGTAATATAAATATTGAGGATTTATTTGTAGTCATATTTTGGGGCATCAATCCAAAGAGGTTAAAGAAATGAAGAGTAATAGTTGTGAGAGTTTAGATTAACATCAAACCAGGGAATTAACCGGCTAGTCTTGATGGGGTTCCCCAAAAGCGGTTCGGACGAACAAGAGTTTTCATCGCGACCTCGACCGGCTCACGGTCACAATTCCAGCAGAATCATTCTCGCGCGATCCTGAGTCCGTTTGGCCTCCCAAACGGATGTCGGTATACACCCGTGGGTGGCACATGCAAGCTGCCTCCAGACGCATGCCCACGCCCACGCACAACGCGTCCGCACCGGCTCCGCACGCAGCCGCACATGCACAACATGCATGCGTGCTCAACAAGCATGTAGTGTGCTGGTGTGAACGCACACGCTCGCGCATGCGTCGAGCGTGCTAGCAGGCACACCCAGCACGCTAGCGTGCGCACAATGCGCTAGCGCACGCGCCCTGCGCGTTCGCGTAGCTTACGCTTGTCCTCGCACTCTCCGTGCGCGCCGGAGACACAACACCGCCTCTGACCGCCGTCTCCATCACCGTCGGCGAACCTTCCCGGACCGCCTGAGGGGCATTCCCATCATTTTCCAGAAATTGGTGATCTAGGTGACCAGAATCGTGCAACCTCATTCGTCAGCTCAAAATCCAAGATGACGCAATTACCAGGGTGCCCCTCAGAAAAACTATAAAAGGGCTCTTAGGCCTTCATTTGAAGACAAGCAACCAAGAAGAGAGAAGAGAGCTCTGGGGTTTTCTGGTGAAAACCGCTCAGAGGTCTCCTTCGGAATTGAAGGCCTACTTCGGTTCTCAAGTCCTCCTTCAAGAGCAACATGGAGATCTCCTTCTAAGTTCGATCTACTCAAGCGCCTTCTCCAGGGTCTTCTTAAGCGTGGACTTAGCTTTCCACAATGTCTACTCAAGGGCATTCTCTGGTGTCTTCTCAAGTGTGGACTTAGATTTCCATAGTGTCTGCTCCAGCGCCTTCTCCAGTGTTTACTCTCGAAGCCCCTCCTACGAGCGCCAAGAAAGAGTCTGCATAATTTTTATTTTCAAGTACTTGTAACCTTAGTGGCATGACACCCTCTCAAAGATTCTAAGACTTGTAACCTCAAGCAAATTAGTGGATTTGGTCGGCACCGAACAAACCCCGTGAATATTTCCCTTTCCGAGTTTTTCCAGGTAAAAAGTCTTGTCGTCGCTGCTATTGGTTCTCTTTCAACTGTTTGCATGCTTGCCTCACTTTCGAGCTAAGGCAGTTTGGCTTCTTCTGTGGGAAGGTGTTCCCCAAAGCTCTGAAAAATTTCTAATGACTGTGCTTGTTCTACACAAGCACTCATGACCAACAACAATGGCAAGAACAAGTTCTCACACCACTAACGGAGCTGCTCTGAGAGAGCGGGTCAACCAAGCTGCCTCCACCACTCACTCCCCAGCAATATGTCACATCTCAAAGGAGCTGCTCACTTCAAAAAATTTGTGGCTGATAAGTTACCTGGCGCCACTAGCTCCACGCAGCCAGCGCCACCTGGAGGGAACCCTAAACATGCGCATCACAATCCCCTCCTAGTGGGAGTAGATGTCATACAACACGACAAAAGGATTACCCATGAGGAAGCGTGTAACATGATTGAAGAGGAGTACGAGCGCGGTGGACAGCAGTTCGTGTATCCATCACAACCCTTTTGCCATAGCTCCCCCTAACTCCGCAAGTTCTAGCGCACACCATTCCGCGTGGATTCAAGCTCCCAAATAGAGAGACCTATTGTAAGACCCCCCTCCCCGGAAGTAGTGGCCCGACCGTGGGATCTTATCGCACACCACTGTCACTACATGACACTGAAGCGACTAAGAAGGGTGAAGACACGTCCTTCTCCTATCCCTCTCCTTGAATACTCCGTTGTCATGAATCAAGGGTGATGTTAAGCAAATATCACTACACACCAACATAGTAGGGAAATAGTTTTCTAGCGGAAGACACCTTGTACTAATTAGCGGAAAACATTGTCTTATTAGCGGAAGACAAGTTATCACATAAACCCAATACTCAAGATCTGCGAAGTAACATCAACATCTATACCACGTTATAACATATTAGTCAAGGCTCTATAATTATCAGGAGATATGTAAGAAGAATGATGTGGATATGTTAAGCTATACCTAAGGTAGCCTGCTCAGCAGCTTTCTCAGTCACTTGCACTAACATTCACCCGTATCTGTCACCTGCGCCCGGAACAAACCTTAGAACCACGAATAGAATCCAATCCATATTAACATCAAGTGTTGTGATGTATTTGTAAAGGGGTAACATTTGAACTTCTATTGGGTCGTGTCAGTCTTCCTATCACCATCACATATGTACTCTGTATTAACCTGCATACGGTCTCAGACCCACGTAGATCACACGGGTGGCCCCCTTCCAGGACATCCTTCGTGCGTCTTGCCTCAAAGTATAACTCGTCAGACATCCGATAATTTCTCATTGGCACACTTCTCGAAGGCACATTTCTTGAAGACACATTTCATTCATGTAGGAATTTCATCTTCAAGGTTCATATGAATTAAATATCGAGACACAATTCATTCCTGAAAAAATTACATCTCGTAGGCAAGATTCATTCATGAAGGAATTACATCTCGGAGGCACAATTCATTCCTGTAGAAATTACTTCTCGGATGCGCAATTCATCCCTGAAGGGATTACATCTCAGAGGTACAATTCATTCCCGAAGGAATTACATCTCTGAGGCACAATTCATTCCTGAAAGAATTACATCACGGAGGCACAATTCATTCCTGAAGGAATTACATCTCATAGAAACAATAATTTATCCCCGAAGGGATTAAATATCACATGCACTATTCAAAATTATAGACAAATATGAAATAAAAGCCAAAACCTCAATCTGTCCACTCTAAGCAAGAGTGGTGGCCAGTTCGGTACTCTTTAGGGTTGAGCTCGAAGAAATACCCCATTTACAAGTCAACTCTAAATTAATAGGCAAATCTAAAAAAAACCTTGATCTGTATACTCTACTCGAGAGTGGCGGTCAGTTCAATACTATCTAAGGTTGATCTCGAAGGAATACCCATCTCCAGGCCAACTCTAAATTATTAGGCAAAATTTGAAATAAAAGCCAAAAGCTCAATCTGCCTTCTCTACTCAAAAGTGGAGGACAGTTCGGTACTATTTCAGGTTGATCTCGAAGGAACACCCATATTCATGTCAACTCTAAATTATTAGGCAAATTTGAAATAAAAGCCAAAATGTCGATTTGTCCGCTCTACTTGAGAGTGACGGCCAATTCGGTACTATTTAGGGTTGACCTCGAAGGAACACCCATCTCCAAGTCAACTCTAAATTAATAGGCAAACTAAAATAAAAGCCAAAAACCTCGATTTGTCTGCTCTACTCGAGAGTGGTGGCTAGTTCGGTACTATTTAGGGTAGACCTCGAAGGAATTCTCATATACAGGTCAACTATAAATTATTTGGTAAATATAAATTATAAGCCAAAACCTCGATCTGTTCTCTCTACTCGAGAGTGGCGGTCAGTTCAGTACTATTTATGTATGACCTCGAAGGAATACTCATCTCTAGGTCTCTAGGTCAACTTTAATTATTAGGCAAATCTAAAATAAAAGCCAAAACTTCAATCTGCCTACTTTACTCGAAATTGGCGGTCAGTTCAGTACTATATAGGGTTGACCTCGAAGAAACTCCTCATCTCTAGGTCAACTCTAAATTCCGGCTAAATGAGAAACCGACTAACTTAGTGGAGGGACCCAACCGGGTAAAAAACAAAGAGGCAAGCTTCCGCGGTTCACTCTCCCTAGTGCCTAGAGTTGTCAACCCTCTTATGCTGGTACGAACGGCTAATGGGCATGATCAACCTGCCACTTTAACCACAAATCAATTTACAAGCATTATAATAAGAAAACATGTTTGCACCTTTCATCTCGGCAGTCGCTTGCCCTACTTGACATACAATAAATCGGTCACACGACTTTTCCATAAGGCTTGATCGTACTATATATGCCTTAATTAAAAAGTGTGGCGATCAAAAGCGCTCATTATTTAGAGTTATTTAGGAAGCATCAAACACGCTCATTATTTGGAGGAATGTCCGTCTCCAAGTTAACCATATCTAATGGTTATATTAAACTAAACCGCGTAATAGGGCGAAACCCTTAAGGAAGGTGCGTAAATAAATACATTAGTAAATCACAGTATATAAAAAAATGTTGTAAATAAAATGTGGTATGTAAAATGCCGAAAAAAGTACTGTAAATAAACTGCTGAAATAAAGTGCAGTAACTGAAATACTGACATAGAGTGCAGTAATCAAAATACTGATCTAAAAAGCAGTAAATGAAATATTTAATTGAAGTGCAGCAATTGAGATACTGAAATAAGAAAAACAGAATAAGAAGCAGGTCAAATTCCAATAACTGTATTTTGTTCTCCATTCCAAGGAGGTATCTCCATTCTAAGGAGGCAACTCCGTTCTAAGGTGGCATGTTTAGTTTACTCTCCATATCGAGGAGGCATCTCTGTTCATAAGAGGCATCTCTAGCTGTTCATAAGAGGCATATCCAATTGGAGGAGGCAATTTTGTTCATAGCATCTCTGTTCATAAGAGGCATCTCTATTACGAGGAGGCAACTCCATTCCTAGGAGGTATCTCTGTTCATAAGAGACACATTCTATATTCGTCGTAGCGGATTTAATATTAATCAGAATTTCATAATCCGCTGGGTTTTATGCCGTTCAGACTCAGATTATCATTTAAGTTGTCACTTCCTTATCTTTAATTATCAAAGTGTAAATCTTGGTGGTTTGTCTGAGCCTTTAATTCTTTTAATTAAATACGGAGGTGTCTCTTGTTGGATTTTTAGGCGCCCTTAGAGGGGGGGGGGGGGGATAAGGGCTTTATGAATTTTATATCTTATTTAAAAATATCAGAGTTTGTGACCGAAGTTTCAAAATATTTTATAGGAAAATATATTTTAATATCTCAGATAAAGTTATATTGAAGATTACGTTTTAAAGAAAACAAAATTCTATTTTTCTCCACAACCACCTGCGTTAGTGCTAACGTTCGACGCTAGTTCACAGAAGTTGAATTCCTCAAGTTAATGATCAAAACGAATCTTACAATTGATTTTGCTTTAATGCTTTGATGAAAATATAATTTAAAACATTTTATAACTTGGAAATAACAATAAAATAATATGACAAAGAGAGACATGATTTTATTTCTCTAGAAATAGAATACAAAAATATTTGACATCTATAACGCTAGAAATCAAGGCGAATATAAAAATTCCTTTTTGATGATTCACCAGCCCTTCTCCCAAGGACCGGTTGACTATAACCTATCTTACCCCAGATAAGGTCTCTAGTCACCCCCTAGATCTAACCTAGACTTAGTCTCCACACACAAGGAAGCGAATTCCCCCTAAACCTAGCAAGGCCTAGTCACCACACACAAGGCGACGAATTTCCCACGGAATCATTCCCAGAATCCGGCGTTCTCCCTGAACGATTTCTTCACACCCGTTACAAAATGATAAAAATAAAAGAGATTACAAAATAGAAATAATGTAAAAGAAACTCCCAAAGAAATTCTGAAGGTGAAGACGAAGGCGATGTGGAAATCACTATTCTTGATGCGTTCGCCCTTCGTGTTGAATATACGTTGTAGACCTTCTCCCTAGAAATCTTCTTTTGATCTTCATGTTAGCCCAAGGAAGTTCTCTCAATGTATGGATACGAGCCTCTCTCAAAATAATTAGAGTTATAACTTTAGAGGCAAAAAGATATCAATCATAGAATGAGAGGAGCCGCTCTTTTAAATAGAATCGGGAGCTAGCGCCTGCTGTAATGTTAACGCCCCATGGTAGCGTATCGTGTTGAAACGTGCTCGATATCATGGCGAATGTGCTAACCGCAACGGATCGTGCACCTACCGCATCGCGGTAAGTCCTAACGCGCTGTGTTAGCTTCCACCACTTCTTCGCTGCACAACCGTCTGCCGACAGTTACCTGACATCATTCCCACTACCGCCAGCGGTAGTGTTACCGGTCCGCGGTAGCTCAAAATTCAGTTTTTCAGCTTCCATCTCCTTGTACAATCAATGTTTGTACCTCCACAACCTACACACTAAAAACACACAAAATATAAGATCAAATACAATACGGTATTTGTTATTCTCAAACCAAAATATGCGGAACATAGACTCCAACAACATTACTTTTAATAATTTATTAAAATACTAGATATGTCTGGGAAATTTTGAGATTAAAACCAGATACTAGTGTTACCATTAGTAGCTCCCCACAGTCTTATCAAGTTATATCGAGTTGAATATTAGCTTCCAATAACTTACTTAGCCACATTTTACCCCCCATTTATACTTAGCCACATTCAACTCCTAAAAATACCAAATAAATCAAAAGCCTTTAAACTTTTGTAGGTGGTTTACATAACCTCCGGTGATCAGCCCATAAATTTGTAAAAAATTTGATTAAGAAAAATGTGCTATGATAATTCAAAATCAAAGTTTTGTCCTATTTTAAATTCATTAAAATAGTAGAGCATACTAAAAAATCATCCAACTCTTATCATGGGCTTATAACATCCTTAGAGTGCTACCACAAATTCTTCAGGCCCTTTTGAGCTCCCATTTAACTATGATAATTTATTTTGCCCCCTTTGAGAACTAATTTAATTCATAAAATTAATAGGTATCCTCAAAAATTCCCCCCAAAAATTCAAAGAGTGTGATTCATCCTTTCAAATTTTTCATAAATTTAAGAGGTTTTTTTTACTGACCGAGTAATTCTACAATAATTAAAAATAGAGATCATAACTTATTTTTAATTATCTAAAAATAGTAAATCTCCTCTTAAAATTACCCAATAATTACAGTGACTGTAGTCAGTCCTGCAGATCATTCATAATTATCTCGGAACTTTCCCTCTATGTTAAGGCCCTATGTTAATTTAAACTAGAGGATTTCAGCATCTTTTTAATTACTAAAAATAATAAACCTTTTTAGAAAAATCCCAAATTTTTACTGGTGTTATATACTGATTAAGGATTTAACTTTGATATTCAAAAAATTTCACTTTGAGCTAAATATTCGAGTCTGAAAAAACCCAAATGATTTTTGCTGTTCATAACCAAACAACACGAATCCTAAAGATTACCGCATGACTAAGGTAGAGCCATGTGGAAGAAAGGAAAAATGGCCCCATAGCGGATCCGCCTCCGATCCGCTGTGGGGCTAATTATTACTTAGCAGCTTTTAAGGAAACTAGGACCGTGGATCTCTGGGAAGAGATCCAACGGTACCTGTAAGTTGGCGGTGGCCGGGAGCTCTTGGATCCATCCACCGTCGGCTAGTCGCCGGGTTGCTACGCTGCCACTTTCGGCCGACTCGTCGTAGGTGGGCGCACCTTTCGGTGGTGGTCCGACGGCCTGTCACCGTCGGCGACCGCCAGAAGGGAACTTCACAGAGCCTGGCTCTCAGGCATCACTGGAGCTCTGCTCTCCAGCGGTGTCGCCGCCTTAAATCCTCCTGAAGAGGGTCTGGTTTTAACAACCCGGCATGAGGAGTTCGGCTCTCCGGTCGTGTCAATGCAGAAGATGAAGTTAAAGTCCAAGTCTTCAACTTGACGGATGCATTGATAAGAACTCGGCGCAACGTCGACATCTGAGTTCAATCAGAGCTAAGAAGGAATTCAAAGTTGCTTCAATAAGAACTCAGATGTGCGTCGATCTGAAGGATAATGAATTCGACGCAGCGTCGAATATAGACAGAAAAGGAAGGTTTTCTATTATCCTCTCTGATGCTTTTCCAGATGATCTACAAGGCTAAAATCTGCTCTTTAATGGCTCGTTTATTGCCAAAAATGGAATGAAGTATTTCAGAGATACATCAAAGATATTCTTGGAAGTTATTCAAATCAGACTTGACGAGCCGGGAATATAAATAGAAGGAAATATTTATTGACCAATGAACATTCCTTCTAAGGTGAGACCAGAAGAAGAAAGAAATTCAAATACTAATGGTCAAAGAATAAATATGTTGAGGAAGAAAGATAACTACAATGAATTGAATGATACTCAGTTCTTCTTCTTCTTCATCATCCTGAAGTTTTCTCTCTGAACAAGAATAGGAGAACAAGAACTTTTCTGTACATATATACAAGGCCGATGCTTCTTCTTCTTAATCTCACAGCAACAAGCCAACAAGAGTACAAAGATTAATAGGACCACAAACATCTAACCCTTGCATTCTTCTCTATCATAAGCACGTGTTCATCATATACAGATCTTGAAGAATACCAAAATACAACATCCAATGCGATAGCTGCTATAAGATTCATACACCAGAATCCTGATGACTGGTATTTTAGTCATCGTTTTAGGCTAATATCTTATTAGATATTTAATTAAATTATCGCATTTGTTCGTTGTTTTTATAAATTTTCGTAAAAATAATATTGTACATTATAACTAATATATTTTCTATATTTTTGTAGGGATTTGGCAGGCCTGGGGGGAATTTATGTGCGAAGTCCCGCTGTCGCGTCCAAGACTCGCAAACTGTCATACATCTCTAGAGTATATATATATTTATATATGTTTTTATATATATATGATTATATATATATGTTTTAATATATATATGAATATATATATGTTTATATATATATATGTTTTTATATATACGTTTATATATATACACGATTATATATATACATATGTTTATATATATATACGAGCAGTCGTGCACGGGGGACCCCGTGCGGGGCGGCGACATTGGTCGGGGCGAGGACATTGGTCGGGGCGGCGACATTGGTCGTGAGCGGCGACATCTGTCGTGGTGGGCGACATTGGTCGTGGGCGACGACATTGGTCTTGGGCGGCGACTTTGTTCGTGGGCGGCTACATTCGGCGGGGGCGGCGACATTGATCGCGAGGGGCGACATTGGTCGCGGGAGGGCGACATTGGTCACGGGGTCGACATTGGTCGTGGGCTTGACATTTGTCGTGTGGGGGGGGGGGGGGGGGGGGGGGGGGAGGGGCAACATTTGGCGTGGGAGGCGACATTCGGCGGGGACTGCGACATTCGGCAGGGGCGGGGAGATTCGACGGGGGCGGGGACATTGGTAGTGGGCGGCATCATTGGTCGTTGGCGGCGTCATTTGTCATGAGCGGCGACATTGGTCATGGACGGTGACATTTGTCGTAGACTTTGACATTTGTCATGGGGGCAACATTTGTCTGGGCGGCGACATTCGGTGAGGGAGGCGACATTCAGCGGGAGCGGCGACATTCGGAGGGGGAGGCGACATTCGGAGGGGGCGGCGACATTCGGAGAGGGCGACAACATTCGGTGAGGGCGGCGATATTTGGCGGGGGCAACAACATTCGTCGGAGGAGACAATGCTCGGCGGGCGGCACTCGATGCTCTCTTGTGGGAATTAGGAAAGGTGATTTTTGTTACAAAAAATGTACATGTCCATTTGAAGAGCTTTCTACTATTTAAACGGGGACATTCAACATGAATTTGCATCCTAAGTAATGTTTAATACTTCCCATGAAGCATTTACCCAAAAAGTGAGGATATAGCATTGTCATAAATTACTTTATATAGCAATGCAAATACAATATATTCCATTTTGAAAGTGAGCACTGGAAAAAAATTGAAGCTTTTAATTAAAGTGCACCAAACACAAAACTAAACTTGTATGGCAAGCCAACTCAATAATATTGAAAATTTTGTATGCTTTCAATATTGCCAGATTGTAGGAATCCTTCTCATTTAATTATTTCTAAGACATTGAACCCTGTATTCGTAATCATTTAATCATTAAAACCTAGAAAATGCTTGATTCCTATGACCTGCAGACAATCAACAGAAAAAGAAGAAGACAACACACATGCGATAGAAGACAACAATTATACTAAGAAACTATTGCAATAATGAGAATGTGTAGACTAAAGGAATGACTCTGAACCAGTAAAAAAAAGAACAAAAATGTGCGGCATTGACGGTGGTGAAGGGGTCAAGGAGGCGCGGTGGTTTTTGAAGAGGAGGCGGCGAGGAGGAGATTTCGAGAATGGAGCTTCCGAGAAGGAAGCTGCTTATTTTTTCATGGTAATATGTATTAACAACCTGCTTATTTTTTCAAAGGATTAACCTGCTTATTATTTCTAAGGAATAACAACAAATAATATAGAAAATTAACAACCTGATTATTACTAAAAATAAGAAAAATAATAACAAACTCTTAGGCAAATGTCCCCCTCACAGACAACTTAAAACTCCTAAACAAATACTTAAACAAATGTTCAAAATATGTCCAGCACACTCAAGTCAATTACTTTAGTTGCTACTAAATTTAATGAGAATTATTTTTACTAAATTTCATTAGACAACCAATCAGAGGGAAGTTTAGATGACAGAAAAAATAATTCTCCATTCAAAAGAAATGATGCATGGAATTTAGCATTCACACCCTAAATCATCGTCAAAATGAACACCAACGTCACAACTATATATAGCATTTATTCTCCTATAGCGCATGAATGGCGAATTTCAGAGTCCCCCTCAATTTTGCAATTGAATGGCGACATCAACTTCATCCCTGCAAACTCATTAATTCTCCAAGTTGCACGCAAGGCTTAAAACTGATAAAGGCAGACCTTTGTTCCATTGTTCTTGTTTGACTCCCTCAGAACTCACTCCCGATGTTGTAATTTCTTTGAAAATCTAAATAGGGATCTGAAAAAAATAATGAAGATAAATAAGTGAACCTTAGTGAAATTAATACTGGTAAATTAAGTAGATCTAATAGAGCATACAACACATGTGCATGTACAAAACATTGATTGGTTTTTAATTTTAAAATACAAAGATAGACAAAAACACGAACAATGCCTACCAAAAATTTAGGACGCCTGAGGCCCATGGTTTCGAACAACAATGAGCCTCTTCTTCCTTTTCTCCTCCATTCCAAATATATATAATAGAACATGTGTAATAATTGTTACCAACCTCTCTTAAAATCCTGATTAGGATCAAAGCATCTGAAGCAAGTTAAAATCCTGAAAAAGCTAAGCCAAAGAGTCTCAAATAAACATGTCTTAGGCAAACGAACAAACAGTTGGTGTGCAAACTGAAAAGCATTGCATTATATTGCAAACAGTTGGCTCTTCCAAGCCGAGTACTAAAGTGAGAAAACTGCAGTTTGATTAGAAAAGGGCGCAGTTTGATTAAAAAAATACAGTTTGATTAAAAAAATGCAGTTTGTTTAGAAAAATGAAGAAAATGCATGATGATATGATCGTGGGAGGGCATGGCTGAATCCACAGAGACAGATAATTGGTAGAGAGAGGAAGTGAGGGAGTTAAGCAGGAGGACTGACCGTGGGAGGGCATGATGATAATCTGCAAGCGTTAAAGCTGGAAGATGTAGACGCCAGCCTTATGATGATGTTGTAGGCAGCGGATCGTGGGAGGCCATAGCTAAATCTACAGAGACAGTAAAATATATAGCCTATGATGATGTTGTAGGCAACGATGATGAGAAATCACATGTATAGTTGAAAATAGAGAGCTGTAGTAGTAAAATGGGAGGCCATAGCCAAATCTACAGAGTAGTAAAATATATATAACTCTCAACCAGATATGAACGTTGTGGTGAACATCGCTGCCGTCGGCGAGCTCGAGCAGCAATGGTTGCATCGTCGACATGCTCTTTCGAGTGATGACGATCACGACTTTGGCTTCCGGACGACCCTGCGGCTTCCTGACGAAGATGGAGTTCCATCGCGAGGCACAAATTTGCGAAAGGCCGAGCAGTGCTGGAGTCGCCGGAGCTCGGTAGTGTTGCCTCCGCCGTTTCTTTCTGAGAGTGAGGTGGCAGTAAAAGGGGGGAAGGGTAGAGGTTATGCTGAAGGGAAAATTTTTTGGTACCTCAAACGTATAGAAAAAACGTGCGTCATATAAATAGCCCCCAAAATGTCGGGCCCACCTCCATTTCTCTTCCAAAGGCAAAATTTCATATTTCCCTCCCTTCCGGCTCTTCCCGCTAACCTTCCAGCTCCCCGACGGAAAATTCCTGGCCTGAAAACCCTGCGTGTAATCCGGCGGCCTCTGAACCCGGACCCTCCATTACCATCCAGGACCACGACGCATCATCCTAGCCTGAAAACCCGGCCACTCTTTAGTCGGCTTCTGAATCCGGACCTTGACGCAGTTCCTGGACCTGCCATTACTGGGCTTCCTTCTCCTCCCCCGTGGATTTTCGAGTTTCAGTCCCTGTGATCTACTCTAAAATCATGTTTTCAAGTCCTGAAATTTCTGAACCCGAGCTCCCGCAAGTGGAGGAGCAGGTAATTTCTGAAGAGCTCCCGCAAGTTGAGGAGCAGGTAATTTCTGAAGAGCTCCCGCAGCAGGTAATTTCTTTTTTTTTTTGTGTGTAATCTGAGTGTCTTCCGGTCGGATTTACTAGAGAATATGCAACGTGGTAGCTACGTCCGACCGGATATAGTCAGTGATTTTTTTATGTAACCTGCGTGTCTTCCAGTCGGATTTAATTGACCACTCGTGCATATTTTCCGGCAGTGCATCTCTACGCGACTCGTACAACCCGGTTACCTGCACAAAAGTAAAGGGGAATTAGACGGAACCATTTCAATCTAAAAAATTGCATGTCAGAGTTGCACAATATACCACATTTCGAAGATTATGTTCGTGTGTCTTATTTGGCATTGAATCATAAAAATGCCAAGTTTCTCGTTTCAAATTGCACACTAGTAGTGTCCAATGGCTTCGATTGGTGATGAACACTGGCATCAATATAATGTCGGCGGCTTGTACATTTGCTGCCGTGAGATGTGAAATAAGAATTTCACTATTTTTTACCCCAGAACCTTTTTGATACTGTAAAATAAAAGGACTCTAATCAAATCATTAAGTAAAAAAATTGTATACTATATTGACCTATAATTATTTTGCAAGTTTGAATACCCAGAAGTTCGGTGAAATATAAATAAAGTTGCACCACTCTAAAGGTGATGCGCTCCTTCGATTGCTCAAGACAACTGCAAAGGCATCCAAGTGTGAATCACTTAGCCAGCCCTTATGCAGCAAGTCATCAATAGATGCGCGTGACAAAACAGTATTACCACTCTCTATTACAACACTGTAACTACATAATCAAATAAATCAGTATTATTAATAATATGAACCTCTTCATTAATAAAACAGTATACCACTTTCTAATTTGTATTAATAATATGATGTCAATGCATTAAGAATTACCTCAGGGGAAATTGCCAGATCGTTGATTCAATCAACGCCAAGTCGGACTCGGATAGATGTATCCGACCGGGGAAAGACATTTCCTTTCCCGTCTCTTTTACTCCCCTCTTAACTTTCTTGCCTTTCTTAACCCTCATAGCAATTTTTGGTGATGTGGCAAACTCTTCGACATCTAAAATGCCAGGGGATGCTTTGGAGGGGGTGTGATCAGAAGGAGGATCACAAGCAGGTGGGGTGGATGGAATGTGATCCTTTGGATGTGAGAGTGAAGTTAGTAGTCCGACGATAAATTCAAAATTTTCTTCGCAGAAAGAGCGTAACTCCCTAATTTCTTTCTTGACTTTACTAATTTCACGGGAGATGAACCTCTTCATCTCCTTTTCTCTCTTACCCTCCATTTCTTCTTTAACTTTCTTCTCTTTTTTTGGTTCCTCCTTCTCTCCACTTCTCTTTCTTTTTTCCCCCTTAGTTGCCTCAAATGAGGACTCCACCTCATCATGTCCTAGAAGGTTTTGCTCCTCGGAAATATTCAAAAAACTGGTAGAAATCTACAATTTAAAAAAAGTAAACAAATATACAATCAACAGTCTAAAATTCTAGAAATGGTATTAAATAGAGCTAACCTCCTTCTTCGGCCACAACCTCGATGATAGCTGTGCACAAAACTTGTAGCTGAAGCTGGCCTTTGCAGACCACCGACATATCCGGGGTCTCGCCAATGCATCTTGAGGGACTTGTAGGTTACTGTGCTCAAACAGCCAAACCTAAATGAAAAGGTTAAGTTTGTTTAAATTTATTTTTAAATGAACATGAACTTTAAGACAAACAAAATTACTTACCACCAAAATAATAGAACAACCTTCAAGGTAGCCTAAGCTTGAAGGTTCTTTCCTTTTGCAGCTCAATTTATGTAGGGGGTCCAGCTGTGCATTGAGGAATCCGTGGATAGCCTTTGCCCAATTATATCTCCGGAAGTCCTCCAATCCACCAATTTGGTGAAGACATTCGGGAATTCTTAGGGACTTCAGTGGGAAAAAAATTTAGCTACTGCATATTTGACAAGGGCATCCACCCTTCTCTTCTCCACTTCTTCAGAATCTGCTTCATTAGCTAGAAGGGTCAACTCAGCGACTATGTCGCTTTGTTTCACCTGAGAGAAAGGGGTTCTATGAAAATGGAAGTCGACTCCCCAATTGGGTAGCCCTAAAATAAGAGATACTTCATTCACTGTAAATTTAATGTAATATTGACCCAGAAGAAAGGCTGCCTTATCAGGCCTATACAGTCTCAAAAGCCTGTACAGTATAGGGATGTTTTGAGGAACATCCGGCATTGAGAATAGCTGTAGCAGCCCTACTTCCCGGAGCTGGTCTAAGGAATTCTCTGAAAGGACTTCTATAAGGGGCTCGGCATATTTCTTGAAGGTAGAAATAGCACACCTTGTATTCAGATATGTACCAGTCATCTGTTCCAGTAAGAAAATAAATAAGAGCAAGAAATAAACTAAGGAAAATCATAAAATTTTGATTCACACATTCAAAAGCCTAATGTAGAGAATATCCGGTAGGATAGCAGCTATCTGAACCCTAAAAAACAGCCATATCCGATCGGACAAATGCAATACAGAACAAATCATGAGCCACACAGGTCTTTTGCTGATGAAATACGATCGGACAAATGCATTTACAGAACAAATCCGATCGGAATAAACATTACCAGCACAGAAAAAGTTTTCCTGAGGGAAAATTCACATCAAAAACATGCATCAATCCTACTGGAACTGTTGAAATCCGACCGGAATAATGCATTTCAAGAACAAAAAAAATTTGATTGTTTCATAGTTATAAAAATTAGCTAAACAAAACAATATATTCCAATCTTTATGCTTGTAAACAACTCATGCACATTAAAACCCCTTTACAGAAACCCTAAACCCTAAGCGAAATACAACATGGAAATACATTCCAGAAACAATCACATGTGTGGTGACAATCTTCCTTACACCAAACATAACTAAACCCTAAACATGTTGGAATCCTAAAAATGAGAAACAGAGGGATCGTTACCTTCGATACTCTCCGGGAATGAGATGTCCACTTTAGAATCGGTGCTGAGAAGGACTGGGGAAGTTCGCCGTCGATGTTCACACGGGCTGCGGTGTTCTCCGTCGAGGTTCCCTCCGGTTTGATGGGAAGCCGTATCGCTGCGGTGTTCTTCCGCCGGGGTGTTAGCTTCCTGGAGACGACGAAGAAAAAATTTCGAAATTTTTTGAACAGAAACGAGGGGAAATGGAGGTGGGCCTGGTTCTTTTAGAGGCTATTTATATGACGCACGTTTTTCCTATACGTTTGAGGTACCAAAAAATTTTCCATGTTGAAGGAGGGGCTTTTGTTGAGTGGAGGACAACTTGCCGCCTGCAGGTTGCTTGCGGCGTGCCCATTACTTGCGGCGTGTCCATTACTTGCGACAGTCGAGGAGGTGCTGCTGCTTAAGCCGTGCGACAGTGGAGGAGTTGCTTTAGGTTGCTTGTAGGAAAGTCTTTTGGGGAGTTGCATATTTGAGTTGAAATAAAATATTTTGGATGCAAAAGACTGTCGCAAGTTTTGGAGATTAGCTGGCTTTATTTTAGTCTTTAGATGACCGAAAAACCAAAGCAAGTTTTGTAGTGAATAGAGAATTTATGAGGGTATTATAGGTATGTGAAAGTTTCACCATCCTCACTTTTCTCTTCCCTTATATAATAAAGATATCGTTCAACAGCCCGCCACCTCCATGCAACTGTTCCGGCCACCTCCAAACAGCTCTAGCTCTCTAATGCAAAAGCTCCGGCCACCACCCTATAGCCCCGCCGGTCCTTCACCATACAGCTCGACCATCGCCGCTCCGCCACCCATGCATGGAACTTCCGGCCACCACCCAGCTGCTGCTCCGCCCGAGCTGCTCCATGCAACCAGTCTGCCATCTCGCCACCTCCTCCATGTCAGCGATCCGCCCACCATCTCTCTCTCCACGTCAACAATCCGAGCCCTGGCGTTTCACAAGGACGATGCCATCTCCAGCCCGTGCTCCTCCATACGCGCCTCCTCCACAGATCCCGCTGATGAATCCTTCCGTTTCACGTTCCACCAGATGAATAAGATCAGCATTAATGCTGGAAATTAATTTCATTTGGGCAGGTACTGTAGCATGAATAGTATTGGCCAAAGAAAATTAATTGCAGTCATTCCGTTAATTTAATTATAAATACAGCATTTGGAGAAAGAGGAGGGAATAATTTTTCGAGGGAAAAGAAGTTTTAGTCCAGAAGTTTTTGAGAGTTTGATCATTCCGGAGAAAAAGGAGAATTTGGCTTATGTTAATTTTCCGTCAACTTGTAACCTCGCATTTTTATTTCTCGTAATCCCTTTTTTCCACTAGCAATAAAATTTCATTTCTATTTCACTTGAAGTACTATTCATATTTCAATTTGTTTCTTGTCACTTTCGTTCTTATTCATGATGTCATATTTTTATGTGAATGAGTCCTCCATCTCCATGAGTACCTAATTCCTATAGTGCTCGATCGCGATGATCCGAGGATGAGATAATTTTGCTATGATTTTTAGATTTACTTTTCTCTAATTGTTGAACGCTTACGATTTACCTTTGATTTAACAAATTATTATGAGGCTATATCATCAATATATAATCTTCATATTGTTTTCGTTCTTTAGCTAGCCGAGAGGCTCGTAAGTCGAATCGATCACTCATTGGTAAAAGGAGTAGAACGCAACCCTCGAGAGAGGACGACGTAACTCTTCCGGATTGAAGTAAAATTCAATAGCGAGGTTCACAACCTAAGGCAAGTCTTAGGCGATGCGATTTGAGAACGAAAGTTCGGTCGATACACCTAAGCTTAGTTGAACCTAAACCTCGAAAGAGGGGTGTTCATGCTTTTGGAACCTCTACGGTCAAAGCCTCTTCAACAAGAGAATTGTAATCTATTCTCATTTCAATTTTCTCTATATTCGAGGTGACTCAAGATCGGGTACTAGTTTTAAACCATCGATTTAATTCCGTTAGTATTTCTTTTAGTTTCTGCTATTCGCAAACAAACCAACCCAATTTTCTATTGATAAAATAATAGCGATTTTCAAAGTAGAATTACTCAACCACCCCGAGTCTAATACGACCTTGGTTTTATAAACCTATACTACTTTCGATACGGTACACTTGCCGTTGTCGTTTGCGAGCATAGTTTTTGCGCTTCAAATCCCAGTCTTCTTCTTCTTTCTTACCTCTCTGTTATTATTCAGTAACTGTAAAAGAGTCCTAAGAATCCCTCTCCAAAGCATTCAATTGGTTCTAAGAGTCTCCTTATCAAAAGACTCACTGGTTCTAAGAGTATTTTTTTTAAGAGACTCAGTGGTTCTAAGAGTCTCCTTATCAAAAGACTCAGTGGTTCTGAGAGTCTCCTTGTCAAAAGACTCAATGCTGGTTCTGAGAGTTTTCTTATCAAAGGACTCAGGCACATTTAGTGCAATCCTACCAAGGTGGTAGAAGAGTGGACTACCCACATCTTGGGGAACGATTATAAAATTTCCATCTCTCTTATGTGTTGCTTTTATGTGTTGTCCCTTTACTATTTACTGTTTTCTTATTTCAGTGATTGTATTATTCTATGATTGGTATTGCTGAATGCATAGTTGTTAGAGTAGTTTTTATTGTGTGTGCATAATTAGGGTAAAAGTTTTTAAAACTCTATTCACCCCCTCTAGAGAATACTTAGAGGCACACTGTGCACTTTTAGTTGGTATCATAGGTATGTTGATCATAAAAAGGCTAACACCTTGATCAAAAGATCTTCTCTCTCATAAATCTTTATTTAAAACTATTTCAAACAAAATTATGAGTTCTAAGGACTATGCTTCAACAAGACCACCAGTGTGTAACCTAAATAAGTTTACACTTTGGAAGGCCAGAATAAAGCTATATATGAACTCTATTGATGATGACATTTTCAATATCATTTTCTTAGGCCACCAAGCACCAATTAGAAAAGATGTCAGTGGGACAGTAACACAAGAAATTGTCCCTAGAGTAGAGTGGACTAAAGCTGAAAAGAAGGTGAAGGCATGTGATGCCAAAGCCATGAATATTCGGGTATCAACTATGTCTGATGATATATTCTAGAAGGTTGTTGACTGTAACTCTGCTAAAGAAATCTAGGAATCTCTTTCCAGATTAATTGAGGGCAGCTCTGATGAAAGAAAGGCCAGAAAGTCCCTTCTTATATCCCAATATGAGAACTTTCAAAAAAAAGGCTGAGGAAAGTGTAGCAGAGATGCATGAAAGATTCAACACCATCATAAATGAGTTAAAAGGACTAGACATGGAAATTTCTTTGACATAAATTAATGACAAACTCCTCATGTGCTTCCCAAGCACATGAGACTGAAGAATTTGGGCTATCAGAGAGTCCAGATGTCATAGAGAAATATCCACAGATGCTCTGCTAGGCAAGCTTAAGTCCTATGAGCTCATACTAAAAACCAGAACTGAGTTAGAAGCAAAGGAGATACTCACAACTCCTAAGGAGAGAATGATTTCTCTGAAGGATGCTGAAGAAGAGCCTTCCACCTCTGAGGAAGAGATGTTCAATCTCTTGATCAAAAGATTCAAGAGATGGGTCAAGATAGAAGACTCCAGAAGAAAGGAGATGAGTTCAAGCAAACCAAGGTTTGTTCAATCTCCTAAACAAGAAATAACTTGCTTCTCTTGCAGAAAACCTGAGCGCATTGCACCAGAATGTCCTGAAGAGAAAAGGGACAAGAGCAACAAGAAGAAGGAGAACAAGAAGAAATCTTTCAGGAGGAATGATAAGAAGAATGGTAAAGGTTTCATTGCTGTAACCTGAAGTGACTCGAATTCTGAGTCAAGTTCCTCCTCATCTGGCAGTGATGAAGATAGTCCAGCTGAAGAAGCCTGTTTAATGGCTCTAGAAGATTCTAATGAAGAAAGTTAGGTAACTATATTTTTGACTTTGATTTCTCCTCAGAAGATTTTAAAGAATGTTTTAAAGATTTTTGCCAAGATTATATTAATAGCCAAAAATAACTAGTAGATCTTAGGAAAGACAATCTTATTCAATCAACTATGACTTAAGAAACCAGATGTATAGAAAAGAGAAAGAAATAGATACATTAGTTAATGAAAATTCTAATATAAAAGAAGAGCTTACAAAGGAAAAAGTCATTGAGGACTCAATGGGCAGAGTCAAAAACTAAAGGACATTACACAAAATCTCACCATGAGATTCAAACATCTTGGTCTAGGAGCAGATACATTCATCAGCACACCAATCCCTAGCAAACCTGCCTGGGAAAATCCTATAGTGTTCATTAGATCTAACATAAATCAACCTAATAACAACTTAGAATCATGTGAAGAGCTAAATGATAATCCTAATAAACTCACTGTATTCAATAGGGTAAATACCACAAATCAAACAGGGATTCTAGGTAAACACCCCTTAGAAAAGCCAAATAAAAATTATAAAAATCATAATAAAAGGAATTATGCGTCGACTAGAACTCAGCGCGGCTTTAAAGATGCGTCGAATAAAACTCGACGGAGTTCTACATATGCTTCGACATCAACTCGAAGAAAGTATGAGGGTGAGTCAAATTTTTTTATTCGACGCAACAAATATTCTGCATCGAATTATTATCGATGTAACTATGTAGACACGTCGAATTCCACTCGATGCAACTCTAAAGATGCATCGATTCCAACTCGACACATGTTCTCAGCAAGAAATTTTCAGTCATCTAGATCTCTCTCTTTTGTTCCTATCTACAACTCTAGATTCTTTTATTCCTCTAAATTTGGGCACAAGGTCAAACACTGATGGCATAATAAATCTGCACTTCATCACCTTAAGCGGTACATTGAAAGACCAACCCACTCTTTCATAACTCCATATGCTGATATAAGAAAGAGACCCCAGCAAGAGAGGGTCTACACTTATGTTTAATTTCCTATGCAGAGAGGAGACATTTCTACCACAAACCAGCAGTGGTATCTGGACAGTGGATGCTCCATGCATATGACTAGAGCAAAAGAATTGTTGGAAAACTATAAGGCCAAGGAAGGCCCTAAGATAATTTTTGGAAATTCCCATTCTGGTCAGACTAAAGGATATGGTGCGCTTAGGATTGGGGAAATCTCCTTCTCTAAGGTAGCTTATGTTGAAGGGTTTCAACATAATCTAATTAGTATTAGTCAGCTTTGTGATGGTGAATACAAAGTTGTATTCACTAAGTCCTTATGTCATATAGTTAGTTATGTGACTAACCAAATTGTATTGACTGGACTTAGAAAGGGTAAAGTCTATGTAGTAGATTTTGAGTATGCAAAGTCAGTGGTCTGCTTATTTAATTCCCAATTAGAAAATAGTGAACTGTGCCATAGGAGACTTAGTCACCTGAACTTTAAGACCATAGCTAAATTGTCCAAGCTTAACCTAGTAAGAGGCTTACCAATTGGTAAGATTAAGAAAGACCATCCCTGTAGAGCCTGCCAACTAGGAAAGCAGATCAAATCATCATCCCAACCAATTGGTAAGAATGATTCCCCAAGAACCCTATATCTATTGCACATGGACCTATTTGGTCTTATCTCCACTCAGAGCTTAGCAGGAAAGTCCTATACTTTAGTCATTGTTGATGATTTCTCAAGATTCAGCTTAGTGTTTTTTCTAAAAGCTAAGTCAGACACCTTCAAGATCCTCTCAAGATTCATTAGACAGATTCAATCTGAATTCAACACTCAAGTTGCTGTAATCAGAAGTGATCATTGTACTGAGTTTGAAAATTAGTTAATGTGTAGATTCTGTGAGGATAAAGAGATAAGACAAAATTTTTCAGCTCCTAGAACCCCCCAACAAAATGGGGTGGCTGAAAGGAAAAATAGAACTCTAATTGAATCAGGAAGGACATTATTGGTTGAATCCAACTTGCCAAAGTCATTTTGGGCTGAGGCAGTGAATAATACCAACTATGTCTTGAATAGATGCCTCATCCACAAGACCAAGTTGAAGACTCCCTATGAGTTATTGAAGGGAAAGACACCTATGTTGGATCTTACGGCGCCCTTAGAAGGGGGGGGGGGTGAATAAGGGAATAAAATTCTTTTTATAAATTTTGAGAAAATTACTAAGTTGATTTGATTAATAGGAAATAATGATGACAAATTAGAAATAAATAATTTAGATTTAGAATTGAAAAACTTAGAAACATAAAATAATAAAGATTACGCCAAATGATAGAAATCAAAGTAAACACAAAAGAGACATGATTATATTATGTGAAAAAGTGTTTACATAAAATTTGATTTCTATAACGCTAGAAATCGGAGGCGTACAAAAAATGATTTTCTTTTCCTTTTCTATACCGACTCGTATCCCCACGAACCGGTTGGCTTTAGCCAATCCTTCCCCGGATATGGCCTCAAGCCGCTCTAGCCAATCCTTCCCCGGATATGGCCTTGAGCACCCCCTAGATCTAATCCCCAAGACCTAGTCGCCAACTCACGTGGCGAATTCCCCCTAAGCCGCGCAAGGACCTAGTCGCCAAAAACAAGACGATTTCACTACAATGGATACAAAAAGTGTGGAATGGAAATAATAAATAACAAGCAAAACTCCCTCTTGAGATTTCTGGAGATGAGGATGAAGGATCGCTGAAGCACAAACGAGGTCGAAGCGATCGTTCTTCGGATGCAGCGTGATGGCTTCCTTCTCCAGAATTTCTTCTTTGTCTTTGAGTGGGAGATGATGATTTGGTAGAGTAGCAGCACGAGAGTTTGGGAACAAGTAATATCTCTGGAAGGTCTGACCAAAATGAGAGAGAACACTTCAATTTATAGACCTTGGAGCTAGCGCCTGCGGTAGTGGATAGCGCCAGCGGTATCGCTCGTGTGGAGCGGTTGCGCAACCGTCGGCGGCGTGGCGCTGTGCACAAATTGGAGATAGCGCCTGGCGGTAGCGATAGCGCTGGAAGTAGCGGGAGATAACGCTGGCGGTAGCGGCAGCGGTAGTGGTTGCGAAACCATCGTGTGCACGAATTCGAGATAGCGCCTGGCGGTAGTGCTGGCGGTAGCGGTAGCGCTGGCGCTAGCGATAGTGCTGGCGGTAGCGCTCCTCCTTTCAAAAGGTTGTTCCAAGCTGCTTTCTACCAGTGGAGTATTGCACCTATAGTTCCTGCACACTATAAACACACTACAAGCAATATCAAATACAATATGGGATTTGTTATTCTCAAACAAAGGGATGTGACACACATGTCGAACAATCTCTCCCTTTTGATAATAACAAATCCTCTAAGCAAGAAATCAACAATAGTGTTTATAGATAAGATAAGCAAGATAAAAGTGCAACTATAGTATATGATATGCATGATAATGTGCATACTCCCCCTATCTTAATGACCCCCCTACATAAATGCAATTTATGTGTTACTCCCCCTAAATGATAGATTTCATAAATTGTTGCTCCCCCTAAATGATAAATTTCATGAATTTATTCTCCCCTTAATCTTCTATATTTCTTCTATATTTATTTCTTCAATTAATCTCCCCCTTTTGGTATTATCAAAAGAAGGTGGGGTGAGGGTAGTAAGGAGGCATTAATATATCATGATCGAGCTTTTCGAAATATAAATAATGATAAAGAGTTTAAGCATAGCATTTATACGAGATTTCAAATATAAAGATAAGAGTTGTAAGCAAGCGGAAGATTATAATAAATATCTTTTTGTAAGCATGAAAAGCATAAGTAGAAATATGAGTTTTAGTTCAAATTTGAAAGATGTTTTAATCTTTTTGAAATCTCAAAGTTTTTCATAAAAATACCAAGCATGATATGAACATATCAAAGATAGATTATACTACAATGTTACTTAATTCTAAGTTCAAGAAATACCAAAAAATATTGTAGAGATCATGCTAGATTATCTAGTGCATAAAGAGTAGTATAGATAAAGCATTAGAATCCAATACTCATGAGAAGAAGTGTTATGAAAGATAATGATGTGCACATAAGTGTATTTTGGGCAATGTTAACAATTGATTTAAATCACCAAAATACAAGACATATGTAAAGTAAAATGCACAATAAAACATAAGTAAATTACTTTCACACACTTTTAATGCACATTGTTTTTAACAAAGTGGTGTAATAACCAAGGTTTGCACAAGTAACTTTACTATTCTTTCCAAGGTGCTCAACATCACAATGCTTATGAAGACTTATCAGGAGGTTCAAGTAGTGCTTGGTGGAGTTATATTTGTCTACATATATATAATTTTTTGTTCATATTTGTGAGACAACATTCTCCGAATACACTTGTTTTGCAAACCAAAATTTTTAACTTAACCACTTTTCTAAATTACATGAGTGCAATTCAAATGTAGTGTAGGCAATAAACTTATGCAAGTTTTAATTCATTGCACACATACAATACACAAGCAAGCATTTTTAGATTTAGACACACATGTTGATTACCAAAATAAGTGAGTGAAATGTATCATTATCAATCATAAAACATTTACTCATACTTAGAGGCATGCTAAGCTTGGTTCTACACATTTTTCAATACAACTGATGCACTTTAAATGGATATATCAAAGCATGATAAGCAAAACAATGTTCAAAGTAATTTGAAAGAATATGTTTTAATATTGTAAATAATTCTAAATAATAGAATTCATACATGCTTGATATTGGCAATAAAGATCATACAGTTTTTTTGTTGTTTTGAAAAATTTTTAGTGAAATAAAAACTGAAAAACACAAAAACATATTTTTGTAATTTTTGAATTTTGAATTTTTGTAGTTGATTTTTCATAAAATAAATAAAACAAAAAATAAAAAATGTCAGAACTACAAATCAAAGTAGTACAAATACACTAACATATTTTCCTTGATTTTTAGAAAATTTAAAAAACAGAAAATTTGAACACTCACGCTAGCGCCGGCGCTAGCGCTAGCGCGGGAAACAATACTCAATTTTTTAGGAATTTTAAATTTTTGATTTCTGATATTGGTTAGGGGTCTTAAGAGCAGTCTTATGCAGAAGTTTTGTAATTATCAGAGATGTCTTGATTGCTCAAATTGCATAAAACATTAGCGTTTTATATGTTTTTCATCCTAAGATGTCTAAGACTCCTAATTCCAACCTTAACATTTGAAACCTTGCATCGGGAAGAGGTTTAGTGAATATATCAACAAGTTAAGAGTCTGTGCCAATGAAACTAATCCTTACATTTTCCTTTTTAATGTGATCCCTTATGAAATGATGACGTACATCTATATGTTTAGATCTAGAGTGGTGTACCGGATTATTTGAGAGATTAATGACACTCTTGTTGTCACATTTTAATTCAATAAGTTTTAGATGAAAACCAAAGTCCTCTAAAGTTTGGCTCATCCATAGAGCTTGTGCACAACAACTCCCTAATGCAATATATTCGGCCTTCGTGGTGGAGAGTGCAACCCAATTTTGTTTCTTACTAGACCATGCAACTAATGAAGGTCCTAGAAAATGACAAGTACCACTAGTGCTTTTTCTATCAAGTGAGCAACTGGCATAATCCGAATCGGAATAGCCATGCAATGTAAATGAATCATTATGTGGGTACCATAATCCTAATCTAGATGACCCAATGAGATATCTAAAAATTCGTTTTACCGCTTTTAAATGAGATTCTTTTGGATTGGCTTGAAATCTAGCACATAAGCATACGACAAACATAATATCGGGTCTAGTTGCACTAAGATAAAGTAGAGATCCTATCATACCTCTATATAAAGTTTGATCTATAGAAACTCCTGATTCATCTTTTCCTAATTTAAGTGATGCACTCATTGGTGTAGAAGCATGTTTAAGGTTTTCAAATCCAAAACGTTTAAGCATATCATGAACATATTTAGTTTGACATACAAAGATACCATCAATTCTTTGTGATATTTGAAAACCAAGGGAATAAGAAAGTTCTCCTACAAGACTCATTTCAAACTCATTTTTCATCACTAAAATAACTTCTTTACACATCTCTTCATTAGTAGATCCAAAAATAATATCATCAACATATATTTGTAAAATAATTATATCATCATTATTGTGCTTAATGAAGAGAGTATTATCCGCACTTCCCATAATATAACCGTGCTTTAATAAAAATGATGTAAGTCTTTCATACCATGCACAGGGCGCTTGTTTTAAACCATAAAGCGCTTTTTCTAGTTTATAAACATGATTTGGAAAATTTTCATTAATAAAACCGGGGGGTTGTTCAACATAAACTTCTTCTTTTACAAACCCGTTTAGAAAAGCACTTTTCACATCCATTTGAAATAGTTTTATTCTTTTAAAGCTTGCAAATGCTAGAAAAATTCGTATAGACTCCAATCTAGCAACGGGTGCAAAAGATTCATCAAAATATATCCCCTCGATTAGAGAATATCCTTGTGCTACTAAGCGTGCTTTATTTCTAGATATTCTAGACTCACCATCTAATTTATTTTTAAAAATTCATTTTACACCTACAACCGGGTGATTAGATGGTCTTTCTACTAATTTCCAAACATTACGTCGCTCAAATTGTTCTAACTCTTCATTCATAGCCAAAAACCAAAATTCATCATTTAAAGCGGTTGTAACATTTTTTGGTTCAATTTCGGAAACAAAGCAAATATTTGAATACGATTCATGAAGAGAAGAGCGAGTTCTTTCCCCGATGGATGGCTCACCAATTATCAATTCTCGTGGATGATCCTTTGTGAATTTTAAGACGCTTGGAGGTACATATTCATCTTTCTTGGCTTCCTCTTCCTCTTTTTTGGAAGGTTCTTCATCACCATGCTCCAAAGGAGGTAATAGATCATCCTCTTTACCTGCGGAAAGTCTTTCTATACAAGGAACAAGCTCATCAAATTTCACATTAATTGACTCTTCAACTTTTCTAGTTCTTTTATTATAAACTCTATAAGCTTTACTAGTTGAAGAGTATCCAAGAAATGTTCCTTCATCACATTTTTCATCAAACTTTCCCAAGCTATCTTTTGTATTTAAGATAAAGCATTTACAACCAAAAACTTTGAAGTAAGATACATTAGGCTTCTTTTGAAAATAAAGTTCATATGGTGTGAGATTTAAAGATGGGCGAAGCATGATTCTATTTATAACATAACATGATGTGTTTATGGCTTCGGCCCAAAAGGACTTAGGTAATTTATATTCACATAACATAGTGCGTGCTAGCTCTTGAAGTGTCCTATTCTTTCTTTCTACAACACCATTTTGTTGTGGTGTGCATGGTGCGGAGAACTCATGCTTTATGCCTAACATATCACAATAAGATGTAAATTTTTCATTTTCAAATTCTCCTCCATGATCCGAGCGAATGCATTTAATTTTTAAATCACTTTCATTTTGAATACGAGTACATAATTTTGAAAATTCACAAAACGCTTCGGATTTGGATGAGAGAAATATTGTCCAACAATATCTAGAAAAATCATCTATTAAAACATATGTATACAAACCACCAAGACTTGCGGTGCTAACGGGACCAAAGAGATCCATATGAATTAATTGCAAAGGTCTTGTAGTAGAAATAACATTTTTACTTTTGAAAGAGGATCTAGTAATTTTACCTTTTTGACATGGTGAACAAAGTGAAGGTAAGTTTTACAATAAGCTTTGTGCTAACATGTCCTAGCCTTCTATGCCAAAGATCAAGTTCATCATTTTTGGTAATAAAACATTTTAAAGATGATTTTGAAAGATCATGAAATGAAACAATATAAACATTGTGTATTCTTGGTGCAGTTAGTAAAATATTGTTTGTAGTAGGATTAGATATTTTGCATAGATTAGTAGAAGATTCAAATAAAACATCTAATCCTTTATCACATAATTGGCTAATTGAAATAAGATTATGTTTTAGCCCTTTTACATAAAGAACATTTGATATAGTGAAGGATTCATTACCAACTGTACCAATTCCCATGATTCTTCCTTTTCCGTTGTCGCCAAAAGTCACAATCCCTCCCTTCTTCCTTTCTAGGCTAAGGAACTTTGATTTATTGCCCGTCACCTGCTTGGAGCATCCTGAATCCAAGTAACACATGTCTTCATTGTCCTTAGCCTGCCTGCACATCTAGAAAGAAGATGAGAGTAAAGATCCGGATACCCAAGTGGAACCTCCCATAGAATAAGTGGAAGCCTTAGGTACCCAGATTTGCTTTAAAGTGTTTTGTTTTATTTTCCTGCAAGAACTAGTTGTGTGACCCAACCTATAACAGTTTGCACACGAAATAAAGGGGGTTGAGACCCTTTTCTGGAAAATTTTCTTGCTGGAATAAACTTGATTTACAGAAGGAAAGCATTTTGAAAAAGAAATTTCTGGTTTCTGATATGAGGTGCTAGCGCCGGCGTTAGTGGCTAGCGTCGGGCGGTAGCCCTCACCTCGATATCCGAGCCCAAACTTTCCAGATCCATGACACTGGTACCCTAGAATCATTTCCAGTGATTTTTGGCCTATACCAAATTTTTTAATGGCCATGGTGAGATCATGAACTTGTGCTTTAAGTGAAGAATTTTCTTTCACAAGCATGACACACCTATTTTCAAAACCTTTCTTATTATTTTTGATTTGCAAAAGAGAGGCTTCCAATTTCCTTTCTAATTCCCCCTTCTCTTTTGTAAGAGTTTTGGCATGAGAGAGGGCTTTAGAAAGTGACTCTTCTATATCTTTTGCCAATTTTGTGGAGTGATCACATTCTTGGCAAGAAACCTTTCTCTTTTCTAAAACAATCACCTTTTTGGAAAGCTTTTGATTTTCTTTAATAAGAGATTCATTTTCACGATTTAATAAAATACTATCTTTCATATGTTTATCAAAAGCTTTGCAAGTTTCAAGAAATTCATTATACAATTCATCATAAGTGGGAGGAGTTACCTCAGTGTCACTAGGAACACTGGTGTCGTCGCCGTCATTTTCATGTCCCATGAGGCACATGTTTGCTTCCTCATCTTCGCTTGATGAAGACCCACTTGATTCTTCAGAGGAGGAGGAGGAAGAGTCATCCCATGTTCTAGCTTTTAGTACTTTCTTCTTCTCCTTCCCTTTGTGCCGTTTTTCTTTCTTCTCCTTCAAGAACTTTGGGCACTGGCTCCGAATGTGCCCCGTCCTCCTACAATGATAGCATTCCGGTGGAGGTCTCTCTTCTTCATTGTCGCTCTCTTTTTCCTTCTTTGAAGATGACCTTTTCCATCTTTCACCCTTTTGGAAATATTTTCGAAAGGTGTTTCTCCTTTCCGGATTGCGCATGAACTTTCGAAAGTTCTTTACCAAAAGACTCTCTTCATCTTCATCCTCATCCTCTTGGCACTCCTTCTTTGATTTTAATGCCAACGCCTTCTTCTTTGGCTCCTTGTTGTATTCATCATGTTGGATTTTGAGTTCTACCTCATGGGTTTTGAGATTCCCAATGAGGCTCTCAACTTGGAGCGTCCTTAAGTTGTGCGACTCCGAAATAGCCGTCACCTTCGGGTTGAATTTTGGAGGAAGAGAACGAAGGATCTTACAGACCAAGTTGCCATTTGAGAAGGTCTTTCCAAGAGCTTTTGAGGCATTGACGATCTTGGTGAAGCGCGTGTACATACCATCAACATCTTCGCTTTCATCCATTCGGAATTTTTCATATTCCGACTCCAGTTGGAAAAGCTTGGAATCTTTAACCTGCGATGTACCTTCATGAGTAACTTCCAAATGATTCCAAATTTCATATGCAGTAGTACAAGCAGAAATTCTATTAAATTCATTTCTATCTAACGCACAAAATAGAGCATTCATGGCTTTTGCGTTATTTTTACATTTGAGTTTATCCCGATCATCCCATTTATCTTTGGGTTTTTCTAACATAACCTCTCCAACTACAAATGTAGGAGGAGTGTATTCTTCTTCTACCATGTTCCAAACCTCAATATCTAGGGTCATTAGAAAACAACGCATCCTATTTTTCCAATAATTATAATCCGACCCAGTAAATAGTGGAGGTCTACTAATTCCCCGACCCTCGGAAAAAGCGAGATCATAAGACGCCATTATTCCTGGTTTTTAAACCGTTTGGAATAACCTGCGCTCTGATACCACTTGTTGGATCTTACGGCGTCCTTAGAGGGGGGGGGGGGGGGGGTGAATAAGGGAATAAAATTCTTTTTATAATTTTTGAGAAAATTACTAAGTTGTTTTGATTAATAGGAAATAATGATGACAAATTAGAAATAAATAATTTAGATTTAGAATTGAAAAACTTAGAAACATAAAATAATAAAGATTACGCCAAATGATAGAAATCAAAGTAAACACAAAAGAGACATGATTATATTATGTGAAAAAGTGTTTACATAAAATTTGATTTCTATAACGCTAGAAATCGGAGGCGTACAAAAAATGATTTTCTTTTCCTTTTCTATACCGACTCGTATCCCCACGAACCGGTTGGCTTTAGCCAATCCTTCCCCGGATATGACTTCAAGCCGCTCTAGCCAATCCTTCCCCGGATATAGCCTTGAGCACCCCCTAGATCTAATCCCCAAGACCTAGTCGCCAACTCACGCGGCGAATTCCCCCTAAGCCGCGCAAGGACCTAGTCGCCAAAAACAAGGCGATTTCACTACAACGGATACAAAAAGTGTGGAATGGAAATAATAAATAATAAGCAAAACTCCCTCTTGAGATTTCTGGAGATGAGGATGAATGATCGCTGAAGCACAAGCGAGGTCGAAGCGATCGTTATTCGTATGCAGCGTGATGGCTTCCTTCTCCAGAATTTCTTCTTTGGCTTTGAGTGGGAGATGATGATTTGGTAGAGTAGCAGCACGAGAGTTTGGGCACAAGTAATATCTCTGGAAGGTCTGACCAAAACGAGAGAGAACACTTCAATTTATAGACCTTGGAGCTAGCGCCTGCGGTAGTGGATAGCGCCGGCGATATCGTTCGTGTGGAGCGGTTGCGCAACCGTCGGCGGCGTGGCGCTGTGCACGAACTGTAGATAGCGCCTGGCGGTAGCGATAGTGCTGGCGGTAGCGGGAGATAGCGCTGGTGGTAGCGGTAGCGGTAGTGGTTGCGAAACCGTCGCGTGCACGAATTCGAGATAGCGCCTGGCAGTAGTGCTGGAGGTAGCGGTAGCGCTGGCGCTAGCGATAGCGCTGGCGGTAGCTCTCCTCCTTTCAAAAGGTTGTTCCAAGCTGCTTTCTACCAGTGGAGTATTGCACCTATTATTCCTGCACACTATAAACACACTACAAGCAATATCAAATACAATATGGGATTTGTTATTCTCAAACAAAGGGATGTGACACACATGTCCAACAACCTATTGCCACATACTTTAGAATTTTTGGGTGTACTTGCTTCATTCTGAACAATGGAAAGAGTCATCTTGCCAAATTTAACAAGATGGCTGATGATGAGATATTCTTGGGGTATTCCTCATCAAGCAAGGCCTATAGGTGATACAATAAAAGCTCTCTCAAAATTGAGGAGTCAATGCATGTGTAATTTGATGAAACTAACATGTTTTACAAGGGGAAAGAAACTTCCACCAATGATATAATATAGGAAGAATACCAACTTGCAGATCAAGTTGAAAGACTCAGCATCTTGGACCATCTATCAGATAGCCAGGACAAAGGCAAACAAAAAGCTGAAAATGATTCAGATGAAGAGGCCTCTGCAGATGAGGATGATACTGAAGCACATGCTTCACCAAATATAGAGATCATTCTAGAGAAGGAAGATAGGGTCTCCACAGTTAATGGGCAAGAGGAAATTCAGGTGGAGGTATCCACTGAATAGTTCAACAAGAACCAGGATGACTCAAAAGGATCATCCTCCATCTCAGGTCATAGGAGATTTGTTAGTTGGAGTGAAGACAAAGAATCAAATAACAAATGAAACTATGTTGCAATGCTTCTTCTCACAGTATGAGCCAAAGAAGTTTGAAGAGTCTGACAGTGACCCTCATTGGATAGCTGTCATGCAAGAAGAACTAGCTCAATTTGAAAAGAACAAGGTCTGGTCCCTGGTTGAGAGACCAAGAAATTACCCAGTAATTGGAACAAAATGGGTATACAAGAACAAAATGGACTCAAATGGAGTCATTGTCAGGAACAAGGCCAGGCTTGTTGCTCAAGGATATAGGCAAGATGAGGGAATTGATTTCAACCAAATATTTTCTCCAGTGGCAAGACTGGAAGCAATCAGGATGTTTCTTGCCAATGCAGCACATATGAAGATAAAGGTCTATCATATGGGTGTGAAGAGTGCATTCCAAAATGGAACTCTTCATGAAGAAGTATATGTGGAGCAGCCCCTAGGTTTTGTCAATCCATCTTACTCTTCTTTTGTTTATAAATTAGACAAAGCACTATATGGTCTCAAACAAGCTCCAAGAGCTTGGTATGAGACCCTATCCACCTTCCTTTTGGAACACTCCTTTGTAAGGGGTAAGGTGGATAAAAAACTCTTCACTAGAGCACATAAAAATCAGCTACTTTTAGTACAAATATATGTAGATGATATCATATTTGGCTCAACAGATCAAAACAATATGCAAATGGTTTGCTGACTTAATGCAGTCTAGATTTGAGACGAGTAACATGAGGAACTATCCTACTTTCTTGGTCTTCAAGTAAAGCAAACTGCAGATGGCATTTTCATATTCCAATCCAAGTATACCAGGGAACTCATCAAGAGGTTTGGGATGGGAAATGCCTCTATCATGAAATCCTTCATGGCTACCAATACTGTTCTAGATAGAGATGAGAAAGGTAAGTCCTTTGATCAGAAGACTTACAGAGCAGACATTGGCTCACTCCTCTATCTGACAGCTAGCAGACAAGATATCATGTTTGCTACATGCATATGTGATAGATTTCAGGTTGACCCTAAGGAATCCCGCATGAGTTCTGTGAAAAGAATACTCAGATATTTAAAGGGTACACCTGAACTTAGCTTATGGTATCCTGCAGAATTTGGATTTGACC
This sequence comes from Dactylorhiza incarnata, assembly GCA_033032865.1. Classification (NCBI taxonomy): domain Eukaryota; kingdom Viridiplantae; phylum Streptophyta; class Magnoliopsida; order Asparagales; family Orchidaceae; genus Dactylorhiza; species Dactylorhiza incarnata. The sequence continues at coordinate 10,845,154 of JAWHQI010000029.1, forward strand.
TAGTAGGCTATTCAGATATAGACTATGCAGGATGCATGCTTGATAGAAAAAGCACCTCAGGAACCTGTCAATTCCTAGGTACTAGACTGATCTCATGGTTTAGCAAGAAGCAATCCCCAGTCTCTACTTATACAGCTGAAGCTGAGTAGCTAAAGCTGAGTAGCTAAAGCTGAGTATATAGCTGTAGGAAGCTGCTGCTCACAAATATTGTGGATGCAAAATCAGTTGTTAGACTACAACTTTTCTCTTAACAATTCCACAATATTCTGTGACAGCTCTAGTGCTATTTCTATAGCCTCCAATCCTGTTCTCCATAGCAGAACTAAGCACATAGAGATAAGGCACCGCTTTTTCAGAGACAATGTAAAGAAGGGTAAGATCAATCTTCAATACATTTCCTTTGATATTCAAAGGGCTGACATCTTCACAAAGCCACTTGGTGAAAGTAAGCACAAGTTCTTCATCAATGCACTGGGAATGCTTGATGGAGCTCTCTAGGACACCTTTATTATGTACCCATACCTATTTTTCATAGAAAGTTATTGTTGTGAAAAACAGCAAAATTTTTGAGAAAAACATACTGTTTATTCAGAGCAACATCGAATACAAATCGACGCACCATTGATTTCTACTCGACGTTAACTTTGAGAGCTGACTGGGATAGTTCATTCGAATAGCACTCGATGTAGCGTCGAATATATATTTACGCTTACATCGACATCATAGTTGCTGACTATATTCAGATCCACATCGATTTCTACTCAACATTATGCCAACTTTGCACAGTGCACAGACTGCTTCTAGAAGCAACATCGACATGTTTTGGTGCGCTGAATTCATCTCTTTTCGACGTTGCTTAAAATACAACCCTAAGTTGCGATGATTCATCTACTTAAAGCAACTTAGGCATTCAACTTTATTATGCTTTTGAATTCTCTCCCTTTCTCTCTCCTCCATTTTCCTTTCTACTTCTCTCTTTTTGTTTCAGTGCAGGTACTCACAGGTCATCAATGGTGCCTCCTCCAAATCAAAGAGACATTGTCAAAGCAATTGATTAAGATTTAGATACATTGCTGTCTCAATTCAGTTCTCTCTTTCTTGATTTCTCAAAAGAATGACATCGAAAGCTTTGTGCTCAACATAAGAGGTTACAGAACCTCAATGCTCAAATCAAAGCTATAAATAAAGTAGTAAGGTTATCAGTACTGCATGATGATGCCTTTATATCCTTATTTGATGATATAAAGTAAGGGGAGAAGTGTACCAGCAGGCCACCTCAAGATTCTGTATATACTACAGTTCTCCCTTTGTCCTTTATTTCTGAAGGAGAGCCTGCCATCACCTCCAAGTTTCTTCTACTTCCAGCATCATTTTCTCCTCCAAGAACCCTACCTTCAATACAGGGGGAGTCCTCAAAACAGGGGGAGAGTTATTTGTTTTCAGATGATAATGACTATATGAAGAGTCTGCAGGAGTCAAAAGAATGGACTGAGTTAGCTCTCCCTGAAACACCTGACTTCAGACCTTACTCTAAAGAATCCACAACAGCACCATCTCCAGTCAAGAATGCTGATCAAGTCACTGAACTTGCTCCATCATCTCCACCACCAGCTCAGCTCCTTCAGTATACTACTCCAGCACCCACTCCAATTGCTCAAGCACCAGTCTTCAGAGGAAGACCTCTATACAGAGCAATGGGGCATGGAAGGAATTTCGGAGGAAGGGGAAGAGATGTTAGTGGAAGAGGATATGGAAGAGATATACCAATCTGGGAGAGGTATACAAAAGAGCAAAGAAAATAGTACAAGAAGGACAGATCCTACTACAAAACTTATAAGAAGGTTGAAATCCCTGAAATTAAAATGTAGGAGTATATTGATCCAGAGCTTGACAGTGCCTTAGATGAAATTAGAGGAAGAGATAAATGTGAGTTTGAAGCTTCTTAAAGAGAGCTTGAAGAAAAGAGAAGGTTGTTCATTGAAAGGCTGCATAAGGGTAATGATGATTAGAAAAAGAACAACTCAAGGAGACAATCCAAATCCCAAGCACACTCTTTGATCCTACAAAGTATGTTGCAGCATTTCCTCAAGCAAAAATTCTTGAAAATAGAGGGTAACTTCACAAAGGAGGCCTTGGATGTGATCTGGATGAAATAGAACAACCATTCCAAAAGAAAAGAAAGATTTATTCAAGACTGCTCCAACTTTTGATAATCCACAGTTAACATTCATTGTACTAGGCCCTGATGCAGAAGAAGTAGATCTGGAAAAAATCAACTTGATGACAGCTAAAGTCTTTGGTCTGGGTTTCAAACTTAAAGATGTCTACTCTGAAGCAAAAACTGATTTGGAAAAGCTCTTCAATGGACATGAAAGAATTCAGAAGAATCCAGAGAAAGCCACCACAACAAACTTCAAATATGTGGATAGGAAATTCAGGAAGGTCTATGATTCCTTGTCTACTTTTCTTAAAGGAAGGAAGTAAATCATTTCTTGGGTAACTAACTCTGATAAACATTTATTTATATTAATCAGAAGTTTTAGTTTACCTTGTCATGATGATATTCAATGTGTATGATACATTTGTTAGTTTGTACTCTGTTTTCCATTTATGTATGACTAAAATCACTTAAACAAATTATAAAATTTGTTGAGATAAATAGGGGGAGATTATTGGGAAAAATACCCTTTGATTTATCTAAACAAATTATATAAAAGTGATTTCATCAGTTAGGATGAATTACCCACATTGAATAGAAATGGTAGTTTGGTCATTAGATGTCCTATGATATCTCACTCACATTAGAGTGCCAAGACCAGGTCAAAATGAGCACAAAATATAGATGAGTTAAACTTGCGTCGAATAGAAGTCGACGCAACTTCGACTAGAAGTTGATGCAACTCTGGCTAAAAGTCGAAGTAACTCAGTCTGCTTGTCGAAGTATCAAGTGAAGTCGACGCAACGTTGACATGAACTCGATGCAGAAGGAGGAGCCTATCGAAGCCATCTTATAAGTCAACGCAGAAGATGAAGTTCAAGTCTAAGTCTTCAACTCGATGGATGCGTCAATAAGAACTTGACGCAACGTCGACATCTGAGTTCAGTCAGAGCTAAGAAGGAATTCGAAGGTGCTTCTATAAGAACTCAGAGGTGCGTCAATATGAAGGATAATGAATTCGACGCAGCGTCGAATACAGACAGAAAAGGAAGGTTTTTTGTTATCCTCTCTAATGCTTTTCCAGATGATTTACAAGGCTAAAATTTGCTCTTTAACGACTCGTTTATTGCCAAAAATGGAATGGAGTATTTCAGAGATACAACAAAGACATTCTTGGAAGTTATTCAAATCAGACTTGATGGGTCAGGAACAGAAATAGAAGGAAACATTTATCGACAATGGACATTCCTTCTAAGGTGAGACCAAAAGAAGAAAGAAATTCAAACACTAATGGTCAGCGAATAAATATGCTGAGGAAGAAAGATAACTACAACGAATTGAACAATACTCAGTTCTTCTTCTTCTTCATCATCCTGAAGTTTTCTCTCTGAACAAGAAAAGGAGAACAAGAACTTCTCTGTACAGATATACAAGGCTCTTCTTCTTCTTCTTCTTCATAATCTCACAACAACAAGCCAACAAGAGTACATAGATTAATAGGATCATAAGCATCTAACCCTTGCATTCTTCTCTATCATAAACAAGTGTTCATCATATACAGATCTTGAAGAATACCAAAATACATCATCTAATGTGATAACTGCTATAGGATTCATACAGCAGAATCCTAGTCTTCTTTTTCTTTCTTACCTCACTCTTATTATTCAGTAACTGTAAAAGAATCCTAAGAATCCCTCTCCAAAGGATTCAGTTGGTTCTAAGAGTCGCTTTGTCAAAAGACTCAGTGGTTCTAAGAGTCTCCTTATCAAAAAACTCAGTAGTTCTAAGAGTCTCCATATCAAAAGACTCAGTGGTTCTGAGAGTCTCCTTGTCAAAAGACTCAGTGCTGGTTCTGAGAGTTTCCTTATCAAAAGACCTATGCACATTTAGTGCAATCCTACCAAGGTGGTAGAAGAGTGGACTACCCACATTTTGGGGAACCACTATAAAAATTCTGTCTCTCTTCTGTGTTGCTATTCTGTGTTGTCCCTTTAATATTTACAATTTTTCTTATTTATGTGATTGTATTATTCTGTGATTGGTATTGTCTAATGCATAGTTGTTAGAGTATTTCTTATTGTGTGTGCATAATTAGGGTAAAAGTTTTTAAAACTCTATTCACCCACCGTCTAGAAAATACTCAGAGGCACACTGTGCACAATTTTATGAGTTTTATTTTATTAACTCGATCAAATGACATCAAAATTGAGCAAAACGAGTTATGTTTTACTCATATTGACCATACGACTCCAATGTAACTGACTGGAGTCAATTCTGAGCTCGTTCGCTCAAAAAGAGATTTCAGGGTGATCGTGTCGAACGAGGTGAACTAAAATGGTCATTTTTACTAACGACCTTGGATTCAAATGAAATAAGTTGGGTTGCACTCCTATGGGACATACGAGTCTAATGTTACTAATAGAACTCAGTTCATAGCTCATTTGCTCAATATATTGCTTCGGCATTGTGACGACGCACAACGCTACTCAAAAGAATCAATTCTCTAAATGATCTCAAATTGGAGCGAAATGAGTTCTATTGCACTCATATTAACTCTACGAGTTTAATTCAACTGATAGAAGTTAATTTAGTGTTCGTTTGCTCAGAATGCTACTTCAGCATTGTAGCGAAGCACAACGTTCCCCAAAATCGTCATTTTCTCTAAATGACCTTGGATTGGAGCGAAATGAGTTCATTTGCACTCATATGGACTATACGACTTTAATGCAACTAGCAGAAGTCAATTCGAAGCTCAGTTGCTCAAAATGCAACTTCGGCATTGTGGCGAAGCACAACATTATCTAAAATGATCATTTTCTCTAAATGACCTCGGATTGGAGCCAAACGAGTTCTGTTGCACTCGTATTGACTATACGAGTCTAATGCAATTGATAGAAGTCAATTTGGAGCTCGTTTGCTCAATATGCTACTTCAGCATTATGGTGAAACACAACGTTACCTAAAACAATCATTTTCTCTAAATGACCTCAGATTGGAGCGAATGAGTTCCGTTGCACTCATATTGACTATATGAGTCTAATGCAAATGACAGAAGTCAATTTGGAGCTTGATTGCTAAATATGCTACTTTCGCATTATATCGAAGCACAATGTTACCCAAAATGATTATTTTCTCTAAATGACCTCTGATTGGAGTGAAATGAGTTCTTTTGCACTCGTATTGACTATACGAGTCTAATGCAACTGTCAGAAGTCAATTCAAAGCTCGTTTGCTCAATATGTTATTTCAGCGTTGTGATGAAGCACAACATTACCTAGAATGGCCATCTTCTTTAAATAACCTTGGATTGGAGTGAAACAAGTTCTGTTGCACTTGTATTAACTATATGAGTATAATGCAACTAATAGAAGTTAATTTGGAGCTTGTTTGCTCAATATGCTACTTCGGCATTGTGGCGAAGCACAATGCTACAAAAATGATCATTTGCTTAAACGCCACAATTATGAGGTGGGGGTCGGGTCGCGATTTTTTATGACCCGGTCTAAGCTCCTCTAAGGGTTCAATTAAACTGACTAGACCCCCTTGTTAGTTATTGGGTGTCGACTTATCACCTAGAGGGGGGGGGGGGGGTGAATAGGTTTTTCAAATTGTTTTATTCCCCTTCTGGTGTTCTTGTTTTCTGGTTAATCGATTTAGAGATTGTAAAGCACAACACAAAAAAACACGCAAAGACTTATAGAGGTTCCTCAAGACAGGGTGTCTTGAGTAGTCCTCTTTCCCTCTGTACCTACCTAGCAGTGTGCTAGGCTCGGCAAACTCAGCCAATGTCTCCAGCCCGCAAGCCTTACAACTCGGACCCGCAAGTCCCTGCAGCCTAGGCCCGCAAGCCCCTTCACTACACCCGAGCCCACAAGCTCGACACTCAGACCCTCAAGCCCTTACAACATAGGCCCGCAAGCCCCTTCACTGCACCCGAGCCCTCAAGCTCGACACATTTAGAACCACAATTCCTTGCAGCCTAGGCCTGCAAGCCCCTTCACTGCACCCAAGCCCGCAAGCTCGACACGTTTGGACCCGTAAGTCCTCTGCCCTAGCCCTCAAGCCTCATAGAACTCAAGCCCTCAAGATTGACACTTAGATCTGAAAACAGATCTTGCAGCTTTGGCCTACAAGCATTATAATGAAAGATATGCAATATAAATTCTTTGCCTGATGGAGATCGACTTCTTGTCTTGAAGAAGATGCTTTAGATGTAGGCGTTGGTAGCACAGATCTTCTTCAAACCTTCTTCTTTTGCCTGATGTTGACTGGCTTCTGGATTTGAACGATACTTAACAGTCGATGTGGCTTGACTGCAACTTGGAGAACGCTAGATGAGCATTTTTGTTCTCCTCTTCTTATTCTCGATTCTTCTCTGCAACTTTGTATTGCTCGGCGGGATATATTTTTGTTCCTTCATTCTCTCTTTCTTTAGGGCATCACTGTTACCTTTTATAGGACGGAGGAGTCGCTTAAGGGTCACCTATGATGTCCTTTACTGACAAATGCCCATACCTTAAGAGCACGCGCTGATTGGACAATCAGGCGGCATCATTAAATACTGACAGCGCGTTTGGCATTTTTGAATCTATCTCGATGATGTTTCCATGGTTATGACGACATGGACAATATCTCGACAACATGACTTCTCATTGTCTTGGACTTGGACAGATCTCCAAGTCTTCTTCCTTCTTCTTCAGATAGAGATATCTCGACGACACGGGACATCCCTTCTACACTTGCACTTAAGACAACATGAAGTCATCTAACTAATGTCGATGTAATCTTCTTGATTGCTTGATGTCATTGTGAACACCTTATCTTGTCGACGACATAATAAATATCATGTCGACAGACCATTCTTCAGCAACTACCCATCTTCATATGACCTTCTTTAGTCTTCTCGACGTCAAGGCTTCTTTACGATGATATCTGTTCTTCCTTAGCCTTATCGACGTCAAGGCTTCTTTACGACGATATTCGTTCTGACTTAGCTCTATCGACATCAAGGCTTCTTTTCAACGATTTGTTCTGACTTAGCCCTATCGACGTCAAGGCATCTTTTCGACGATATCGTCGACATCTTGTCTTGTGTTAGTACTTGAGTCTTCTTCTTCATCTCAGCTTTCTGATATCATTATGAGGGGTGATGTAGTGTTGATGTCACAATGATATTATCATACGCATGATGTCTCAATGATAGCCGATATGATCACTCTACTTTGCTCTACATATCATTTCAACGACATGCATACACTTGTCGCCGATATTGTACTTAGGCAAGTTATTGAAGTACTGGACATATTGCCTGATCTCTACACGCATGAACTAGGCATAACATCAAATATAACTTGTACTTATCGTTGAGCTGAGCACTTCTTCAAATCAGGAACACTGCTGGGCACTGTTCCCAACAATCTCCCCATATTTGAAGAAGCAAATAAACATATAATAATGACCTTGTAGTTATGTTTGAGTGAACACAGAGTTTGATAAATATCACTTCATTGATAATTTATAAATAGTGACAGATGTTTTAAAGTTTTCAACATTTCTACATTTGCCCCTAGTGATTCAACCATCTATTTCTCTGGTTCCTTCATAGCTGCTTCACTCTTTGCTTTCTTGACACTGACTTCCTACTCCTTCTTAGTTTGTCTGGTGAAGTATTAAAATGGATTAGGGTGATATTTGAGAGGCTTAGGATTGTCTGCAGGGATTCTGCCTGCTTGCTTGCCCCTTCTGTATACACTCCTTGCTTCTTCTTGATCTTCATGCTTAGCCAATTCTTGAGGGCTGTACACATTATACCTCTCACCTTTATTTACCTTCACCAACTCCCATGCTTTTAATATGATGGCTCTGGACTTGGGACTCCATCTCTCATAGTTATCCTTTTTCTCCATTTCCTCACTGTATTTTCTTTTTCTCATCTTTACCTCATCTTCTTCCAATATTTCCTTTCATATACTCTAATCAGTAACAACATCAGGAATGTTTACATATTGATCTTCAGCAGGGTACTCTTCAACAGGCTCATCAAAATGGAGAGGAGGGAGATTCATTGCTTCCCTGATGGTATTTATTGTCCAGATGGAATGCTCACCACTGGCCTTTATCATTGATCTCTCCCCCTTTATGACTTCATCAGATATCCCACTTTGGAGGTTCTCCTGAAGGACCAGTATCTTGTTTTTATGCATGTGAATTCCTCCCTCCAAATGGTTCTTGGTCTCAAGCAAATGACTGTCTAGATCCTTATTGTGGTGATCTGGACTTTCTTGGAGATTAGTTTTGTGTTCAACCATCCATTTGTTGGTTGCTATGTAGGACTTCTCTATATTATTGGCGATCATTATCTAATTATCCATTGAACCAGATAGACCCTGGTGAGTAAGTGACATCTCGTTGGCAGTATACTCTTGTAGATTCTTCACATCATTTCTCAGGCTTACAGTTTCAGCAGATAGTTCCCTTCTTAGATCATTGATGGCTGAGTTAAAATGACCTTCAATTTTTAGCCTTTGCTCTTCCAGGAGCATTCTTATCTGAGGCAGTAGGGAGAACTCTACTGCCCGATTCTATGGAGGGGAACTGGCTTGTCCTGGTTCCTCCTCTTCATTCCCATCAATTATTGGAGATGGAGGACTTCTGATGGGAGACTGGTTTGACTCATTTTCCTTTTCTGTATTTGGCAGATTTATGCTAGTCTCATCAGCAAGATTCTCTTGATTGTCTTCTTGTGAACATTTGCTTGGGTCTTCTTGGATTGCTGGTTCAGAATGAACAATATCCTCAGCCCCAATGATTTTATTGATCACTTCTACCACATAAGCAGGGAGCTCACTATTCTTCTCCCCTCGCAGTTTCAGCATCCTCTCATTCTGTTCCCGCTGTTACAATTATCTTGTATTCCAGACTTGGAACAAAGGTCTGTAGGGAGACATTCTTTTTCACTACAGGCACTTCAGAGTCATAGGAGTCTGAGCTGTTACCTGTCTCACTTTCTTCAGATGAGCTTTCTCCCTTCCTCTTCACATCCTCTGAAGTCTTCAGCTTCTTGGGAGACTTAGTAAGAACTTTCTCCCATCTCTCAAGAATCTTGATATCCATCCTTCTCATGTGATGGATTGTTACACCATACTTTTGTTGGAACATGATCTTCCGCATCTCCTAGGTTTGAGAATGACAAATCCTATGTGTATTTGATCTTGTGTATTTAAGTGTGTAGGAAATAAAGTCCATATGACTCAAGGATAACATAAGAAGGTTGCCCCCAAAATTGAGTCTATAAATCCAACATGCCCACTAGCGCCGGCAGTAGTACCTAGCGCCCGGGGCTAGCGATGATTATCGCAATCCTGGGAGCACATTTAGAAGGTGCTAGCGCCAGGCGATAGCGGATAGCGCAGAGCACAAAAGGCAAGGTGGAAATGTTTCCTCAGATTGAAGATTCTCCCATGCAGAATATGTTCTAATATAGGATAGCGCCGATGGTCGCGATAGCGCAGGCGCTAGTGCTAATGCTATAAATTGGACCCCTCTTCTCTCGTTTTGTACAACCATTAGAGAGAGAGGTTGAGTGCTAGAATTCTAGAGCCTGATTTGGCCGAAAGTTGATCTCCCACCAAAGCTCTGTGAATTTCTAAAGGAGGACTTCTTCACGCCGGATCCAAACGATGTCCGCTTAAACAACGCTTATTCTACAACGAATCTTCGTCTCCATCTTCAGAATTTATTCAAGAGGGAGTTTTTATTATTATCATTTCATATCTCTTGTAATCATTTAGTGAACTCGCCTCATGTTGGTGACTAGGTCTGTTAGGACTTAGGGCGGAAATTTGCCTCATGTTGTCGACTAGGTCTAGGGTGTAGATCTGGGGGTGCTCGAGGCCATATCCGGGGAAGGATTGGCTAGAGCGGCTTGAGGCAGTATGCGGGAAGGATCGGCTAAATCCAACCGGTTCGTGGTGATACAAGTCGGTATAGAAAACAAAAAAGAGTCTTTCATATTTCGCCTTGATTTCTAGCGTCGTTGAAATCGAATTTTGTAATCAATTTTATTAATAATAATCATGTCTCTCTTTGTGTTATAAAATTGATTTGATCTTCATTTCTCTAAATTGTTTATTATCCTCTCCTTCATTATAAAACAATTTAGATCTTTATTCAAAATCACTATTTTGATATCTTATTATTTCAAGTATTCCAAAATATAATATAAGTTCTTAAAACCCTTATTCACTGCCCTCTAAGGGCGCCTACAGATCCAACAACTGGTATCAGAGGGGTTTTATTCCAATCGGCTTAACAACCGGAAATAATGGCATCTCATGATCTCTCTTCTATTAGTGGGGTAAATTTTAATGAAGAAGAAAAATCTCTTAAACCACCTTTATTTGAAGGAACAAATTATAAAGGATGGAAAATTTTAATTAAATTTTTTTATTAAAACTATAGATATCGAAGCATGGAATTTAGCAATAGTTAGACCAGCGGATGAATCAAATAAAAAGGAACGTCATCTAAATGCAAAAGCCAAACACTATTTATTTTGTGGTTTATCAAATGAAGTTTTCAAATTAATATATTGTTTTTCTAGTGCATACAAGATATGGAAATTTCTTAAAGAAATTTATGATCTTCCTCTCACAGGTATGGAACAAACACAGGAGGAGAAGGACATACAAGCATCCACTATTATTCAAGAAGATCTCTCTCATAGCAAAATCATGGAAATTGTCTTAGACGAAGAGAACAATATATCAAGAGAAAAAGAAGATGAAATTTCATCTATGAAGGAGGAAGACCTAGAAGACGACAAAGGAACTTCACCTTCCGATAGTGCTGTAAGAAAGTCTATTTCTTCTTCTTATTTCCATATACTAAAAATTGCTAAATGTAAAATTAAGAAATTAAAAAAGGCTAATTCAAATTTACGTTTAGAAAATAAAAGGTTAAAGGCTAATGTATAATCTAGTTGTGATGTGGTTTCTCCATCTCGCTCTTTAATTGATATTTCAAAGCCTTGTTTTGATTGCAATGATATTAAAGAAAAATTCAAGGATTTTGAAAAAGTACTTTTAATTTCAAAAGAGCATAATGAAAAATTGATAAATGAAAATAATATTTTATCTAATAAACTAGAATCATTAAAACTATTTGTGCAAAAAATTTCAAGCAATAAAAAATCTTTTATTTATAGTTTATCATCAAATATATGTAAAACCTCTACTAGAATTTTAAAATATATTAAACATATACCTAGTAGAATGTTTAATCATACAAGCATAATTAATTCTAACCCTCATTATGTATCTCCAAAATTAAATTCAAATGTGCAAAAAATTCCTATGAAAAATGGTTTCAAAAGTCATCATTATTTTAAGCCTAATTTTAATGAATATGGAAATTTGATGCATAATTATAATATTAAATCAAAATATGAATGAAGACCCAAAATAAAAAATGAAACATTAACTCCACTTGAAAGGAGTCATTCATTTTTGTCTCCCAAAAAATTATCAAGCTATATTTGGGTACCCAATGGAACCGCCACACTTGGTCCCCTTTGGATACCTAAATCTCTTATTCATTAAGTAACACCAAATGCATGAAGTAGAATATTTTCAAAATGAAATATACAAATTTCTACTTCATGATATACTTTAATGTCTTTTAATTTATCCTTTTGTTTTCTTATTTTTAAGCTATCATGTAATGGTTATCTTATATATTATTGGAAATATGATTTTATCTCTTACGACTTAATGAGTTTATAAATCAAATTGATCAAAATTCAAAATCATATTTTTATTTTGATGACCCATCTCTCTTTCTTATATTCATTGCTTATATATATATATATATATCAACTATAAACTTGCTATAAGATATTTTAAATTAAATCAAGTTATTAAGCTATTAAGCTTTTTAGCCCTCATCAACCAAATTAGAGAAATAACATGATCTAAAAGAAAGATCAAGATTTAAAAGAAAGCTCAATTATCAATATGTTTTCTATGGATTATATGATTACAATTGATATTATAATTACATACCATGGTTGGTGTATTATGTGTGTATTGTGATTTATTTCAAATTTAGACCTTAGAATCATCTTGATATCAATAAGATCAAATGAAATTGAACCTTCATTTCATTCTAGGTCTATAAATTAAAACACTATCATACTTTGGCATAGCATTAATCTCAAAACATTGCCACCTATTGAATATTAGTATCTGTGTTAGGTTTTATATGTTCTTATCTAGGGCATATCCATGCTACACTTTGCAAAAACATCATCTCGTAATAATCATTCAAATCATGCTTATTTGGCCTATTCGAACTGATATCTTATGCTTAAATTTCCTATCATTTTCAACTTACATCATATTGATAAATATATAACTTAAGAAAAATCAAAATGAAGATATAAGAAATTATATATCATGCGTTGTCAAGTCATATAAGAAATTGCTAACATTTCATGCAAATTTGCACTATTTAGACATCTCCAAAAATTCTGAAATTTCTGCATGAAACTACTCTTGGGACACTTTATCAAGATCTATAATCAAAATTTCCAAAATCTTAAAAATAGTGTACTGTTTGCCGCGCTAGCGCCGGCGCTAGCTCGAGTTTCTGATTTTCTGTAATTTTAAAATTCTGAAAAATCAATAAAAATGTATTATTTTATATGTACTACTCATTATTGCATTTATGCCATAAATTAATTTTTGAAAAATTAAAATACAAAATTACATAAGCCAAATTACAAAAAATATTTTTCTTACTTCCTTTCTTTGGTTATTTGTTTGATTTCTATGTCTATATGCAAAAATAAAGTACAAAAATATAAAACAAAAACAAGTATGAAAAATTATTTTTTGAATTTAACTTTTCTATTTACATGTATCTTGCGAAAGGGAGATTTGTACTATCATCCCATCACATTGATGAGTACTTTTTGTACTCATCTTTTAGTATTATTTTAATATAGTTTTAATATGAATTTATATAATTTATAAGTATTTTCTTATTTAATATGTTCCCTTTTAATTTTATAAACTAACTTAAGTCTTTTCTGTGTTTTTCAGGATTTCTGGGCATTTTGAGCAGAATTGTCAAGTACATGCCCAAGGTCACGGGCTTGACCAAGGGCGTGACAGCCTAGATGTGTTCCAGACCCAATTCCGCCACTTCGGGCTCATTCCGTGAAGAATTCGCCAACTACACGCCCCAGGTCATGGGCGTGACCAAGGGCGTGACCCTGAATGCTGCGTTCGACGAAAATACAAAGATCGACGAAATGGCTGAGTTCGACGAATGTTCAGAATTTGCCAAGTCACGCCCCAGGACACAGGCGTGACAAAGGGCGTGACATCCAAGTCACGGCCGTGAACCCCGCCACCAGCTGCCAGCACACCTGCCACGTCAATTAAAATTACACGCCCCAGGTCACAGGCGTGACCATGGGGCGTGACTTCCAGTCACGGCCGTGACTCGCCCCACGCTCCTTCCCGCTGAATATTCCCGCCAGAAGCCAGATTTTAACATTACACGCCCCAGGTCACGGGCGTGACCTAGGGCGTGACGCGCCCGAATCGCCTGCATTAATGACAGCCGGCCTCCTTTCCGCACCGAGAAGATCACGCGCCTTACACGCCCTTGGTCATGGGCATGACCGAGGGCGTGTAACCTCAATTTTGTAGCTATAAATTGCCAGCTCCAGCAGATGTTTATGGAGGAAGTTTTGGAGACAAATTTTAGGACTTAGACTCTTCTTTTCATGTTTTATTAGTTCTTGTATGTTCTTTTTCTCTCTAGAATTTGTAGTTTTCAATTCAATAGTTGTAACTTTCAATTTCTGTCTTGTAATTTTTCTTTAGCAATTTAATAAAATAGTTGTTTTCTTCTCTCATTTTCTCCCTCTTTTATCATGTGCTATTTTATTTATTTTGATTCCTCAACCTCCATGAGTAGCTAAAATTCTATTAGCACTCTGTCGAGATGATCCAAGGAAAATATAATTCATGATTTAAATTCTAGCTTCCTTTTCTCTTCCTTAGATCGCTCAAGGTTTATCCTTGAATTTTAATTGATTGAGATTAGATTTTCGATATATAATTCTCATTCGTGTTTTCATATTTTAATAGCCGAGAGGTTTTGAATTCGAATCGATCATTTCAAGGATAAAGAGAGTTGAATGCACTCGTCAAGCGAGGATGACATAATTCTCCCGGATTGGAGTCAAATCCAATAGAGGGGTTCACTACGATAAAGCGAGTTTTAGGGATTTTGATTCTAGAGCGAAAGTTCGATTGATCAACCTAAACTCAGTTGAACGTATCCTCGAGAGAGGTATGTTCATAAATCGGGAACCTCCACGGTCAAGTAATTTCTTAAGAGAATTAGAAGTTGTTCTTTTTATATTTATTTTCCATGGTGATTTAAGATCGAGTGCTAGTCTTTTTACTCATTCTTCTCCTTCTTCATTGTTTTATTTTCTTTTTGCAACCCAACTCTAAGTTTTAATTGATAAGATAATAGATTTTCTTGAAGTAAGAGTACTCAACCGCCCCGAGTCTAATACGACCTTGGCTTTTATAACCTATACTACATTCGATACGGTACACTTGATGTTGTCGTTTGCAAGCATAGTTTTGCCCCATCAAGTTTTTGGCGCCGTTGCCGGGGAAACGGTTGATATTTCGAAAAAATAAATATTTATTAATTTTATCGTTCTCTTTCTTCTCCCCCTTCTCTTTAACTTTTTTTTATAAAAAAAATCTTAAAAAGCGCAATCTAAATTCTCGGAAAGGACGCTTTGGGCTTGAATTCCCATCATAGCCTCTAGTACCTTGCAAACCCTTCACCGGGTAGATCTTGGGAAGCCCCGGACTAATTTAACCCGCTTTTAAAAAAAAATATATATATAATAAAAATATTTATAAAATTCCATTCATTTAAGTGAAAGTTTTTTTTTGTTTTTATTATGAAGGAATCTGAATTGGCCGTTAAAGTTGCCGAGCTTCAAAACCAACTTTATCTCTTACAAGCCGCTCGAAGGCGCCAATTTAGTTGTCATTATTGTGGGGCGCCTCATCAAAGTGAGGAATGCTATTTACATTCTTATTATCAAAATAATTTTTATGAAAATAATTATCTTCAATATAATGCAAATAATTTTGATTATAATTACGATCATAATTTTTCCTCTTTTCGTGAAAATAATTCATCTTTCGATCAAAATTTTTCAAACTTTGATAATAATTACGATCAAAATTCCTCGGCTTTTCATGAAAATAATTTTCCAAACTTTGATGAAATTCTTTTTCTAATGAGAATAATTTTTTGCGTTTAATAATTGTTCTTCTACCTCCGAAGTAGATTATTCTTGGTGGCAAGGTTACCCGGGTAGTTTTCGGGGCAATGAAGATAAATCTTTAGATCCGAATTTTTGTTCTTCTTCTTTTGCGCCGCATTTGCCTTTCTCTAATTTTGAGGAATCTCCACCGATTCAATTTGATACTTCCCCCCAAAATTTAGAGGAAAATAAAATTTTTTTCTAGTGTTTTTTCTCCATCGTTGGATAATTTAGTTATGGAGGAACATGTGGTTTCGTGTAATCCCATAACTTCTTTTACCAAAGATGAAGAAAACTTATTATACCAAGAATTTCTTAAGGTTATGGGCACCCCGGATGAAGTAGAAGAAGAACAAGTTTCTTCCCCTACTCCACCCGGATTTTATTTTCTTTGTCATGAATATTCGCGAATTTCTTCTATCCAACCAAAAATTGATGAAAATTTTGTGTCCGAAAATTTTATTCCGCTTGGTAACGCGCTAGATTTTTCAAAAGAAAATTTTGTTTTGGAAAAGGAACAACCGGAGCTCAATCATATATTTTCGCAAGCGCCTCCTCCTTGCGAAAAATTATCTGAATCGTTTAGTTCTGATTCTTTTGATACTAATAATTTCCTTGTAGATGATGAGCCGCTGCAACCAAACATCTTCAGAGATCCATTTGCCGCTCATCTCCGGCTTTCCAAATTACCTAAGGTTTGTTTAGGTAATTTGGATTCACAATTTCAAGCTCACCGACAGCAAAAGAATCAAGAATACAGCGGAGGAGTAGCCAGGCGACTGATGCCGGCACATTCGCCTCAGCGCGAATTAAGGGAGTTACCTATCCACCTCTCTTTTAAATTTCCTTTTTCCTAACACTAATCGTCTAGCTTAAAGATGGGAAAAACAAAGCGCTCTTAGGAGGCACCACTTGCTTATCTTTTTTTGTAAGTATTTTTCTTTTAAAGTTTATTTTCTTTCAAGTAGTCTTCATACCTAGTTTAAACATTGGGGACAATGTTTAATTTTAAGTATGGGGCGTAACATAGCTTTCTTTGTAGTTTTATTTGATAAAGAAAAAAAAACTTTTAAAATTATAAAAATCTAATTTCTTGGAAAGGGCGCTTTGGGCTTGAACTCCCATCACAGCTCCTAGTACCTTGCGAACCCTTCACCGGGTAGCCCTCGGGAAGTCCAAAAAATATATTATATAAAAATAATAATAATAATAAATACGCCTAGCCTTGTTGTTTTTATTCTTCTAGAAATTTAGTTTGAGGTTTGATTATAAGTATTCTTACATTTTTGATTTAGCTAATATTTTGTTTTATCAGAATTTGTTAAATTTAAATTTGAAGTAATTTGGTTTTAAGAAATATTTTATGTCTTTAATTTGATTAGAGAATCTATTTAGCACTACTTCTCCTTTTAATTTTAAATAGCTTCACTTTGTGGTAAATTGGCTAAACATCGCTAGATTTTTTTTATATTCTCTATTAACTTTAAGATCTTAGGAAATTTCATTCCACTACAAAGTTGCTCTCAAAATAGTTTAATTTATTAACTAGAAGTATTTCTTTACCCTTGGTAAACTTATGTATTTTTTCTTTTCCCCTATTGTTAGATCATATATCATGGGAATAAGGAGATGTTAGTTCTTTATTCTCTGGTAAACATGTGCAACCCAAAAATAAAAATGAAGAGAGAAAAAATGTGTATATGTCGCGAAAATGATAGGATAATAGTCTATCATTCTCTGGTATTACATATACTAAAAAAAGGGGTTGAGAGGATAAAATTCATCACCCCAATCAAAAACCTCTTCATATCCTTTGTCTTCATTTTGCCATTCCGTTTACACCCATCCCTAACCAATTTCATTGTTTCTAATCCTAAAGTAAATTATTAAGAGAGCAATATTTTAGTAGGTGTCTTTTCCTTAAGATTCTTTTATGTTAGAGTGTCTATAATTTCCATATATTTTTGTTTGAAAATTTCTATAATTTCAGATGCTAAATAGTTATCTTGAGAAGTAGTTAACTAAACAAATATCTCTTTTTAAATTATCAACCTAATTTATGACTTAATTCTTGAATTCCTAAAATTTGCTTTTGAATTATTCTTGGTTTAATAAAATTTTAGTTAATTAAAAATAATATCGATATCTTGTAATTCTTTCCTCACTCTTTTGCTCTGGAATAGCAAAAGCTCAAGTATGATGGTTTGATGAGTACTTTTTGTACTCATCTTTTAGTATTATTTTAATATAGTTTTAATATGAATTTATATAATTTATATGTATTTTCTTATTTAATATGTTCCCTTTTAATTTTATAAACTAACTTAAGTCTTTTCTGTGTTTTTCAGGATTTCTGGGCATTTTGAGCAGAATTGTCAAGTACACGCCCAAGGTCACGGGCGTGACCAAGGGCGTGACAGCCTAGATGTGTTCCAGACCCAATTCCGCCACTTCGAGCTCGTTCCATGAAGAATTCGCCAAGTACACGCCCCAGGTCACGGGCGTGACCAAGGGCGTGACCCTGAATGCTGCGTTCGACGAAAACACAGAGATCGACGAAATGGCTGAGTTTGACGAATGTTCAAAATTTTCTAAGTCACGCCCCAGGTCACGGGCGTGACAAAGGGCGTGACATCCAAGTCACGGCCGTGAACCCCGCCACCAGCTGCCAGCACGCCTGCCACGTCAATTAAAATTACACGCCCCAGGTCACAGGCGTGACCATGGGGCGTGGCTTCCAGTCACGGGCGTTACTCGCCCCGCACTCCTTCCCGCCGAAGATTCCCGCCAGAAGCCAGTGTTGGAACAATCCTATTACTGATTTGAGCTAGGATCACTATATGTTGATTAGGATCTGTATTGACCCCATTGTATAGTCTTAGGGTCAAGTTTTAGGCTGATTAGATTAGTCAGAACTTAGGAAAATTCAAGCTGAACAAATGGCGAGTGGCGTTCGACGAATGACCAGCTTCGTTCGACAAATTGTTTCCAGCAGAATGAAGAAATATAGCCAGTTCCAGCACTCGACATTTTCTGACCAGCGCTCGACAAATGGCTAGCAGCGCTCGACGAATTCTAGCCAGCGCTCGACAAACTCCTGTCTGAAGCTTAGAATAATATTTTCAGTTGGATATCAGTTCTCTGAACACAAATCGACAGAATAACGGATATATTTATTTCTCCTTGGACGTATTCAGTCAGCCATGTAAGGATATCTTTCTTATTTATTATATCCTTATATTCTTTCTATTCCAAGAAAAAGAATAGCCATTGACATTTAATGCCAAGGCATCTTTCTCGACAAAAGGAATTGAAAGGACCTGCCAAAATCATTTTGGGTGGCTACATAGTTCCAAGAAGGATTTAAGTCCGAATATATATATCCCTAAAAAGGAGATGATTTGAATTTTTGAAGATATACAAGTCATAAAAAGAAGAAGCATAGTCGAATTTTTTTTAAAACATACAGAGTATAGAGACAAAAAAAATCACTCCTCTCTTAGTCTCTCTGCTAACAAAGAACAAGAAGAACAAAGAAAAGTTTTAGAGAAAGAAGAAGAAGGACATTTCATATTCTCCAGTCTTCTTCTTACTCAAGACATCACCCTCATCATTATGAGAACAATACTCAACCTTTCAGAACTGCTGCAAGTTAAAGTCTTTCAAAGAGCAACAATAATCTGAAGATTCTTTTCTTCCAGATAATCTGCTACAAAAGACTTGTGTTAGAGAAAGATCTGTCTATAAACTGTCATCAACTCTCATCAGACAGTGGGAGCTTTCAGCCTCAACACCATCTTGTCTTCTCTCAGATCATTGACAAAGAAGAACACTCTAAACCTCTTTATCTCATCTTGTACAGGGTTAATTCTCCCTCCAAAAGTTTACCCAGTGGTGGAAAGACACCTTATCAAAAATTCCTTGTGTGGTTTTTAAGCACCTTCTCAAAAGCTTATTGGTGTGTGGACACCTTATCAAAAACCCCTTGGTGCCTGGGCACCTGATCAACCCTCCTAGTGGATTCCTACCAAGGGTGGTAGAAGAGTAGACGTACCCAGATTTATGGGGAACTACTATAGCTCCTTGTGTCTTCTGTGCTTGCTTATTCTTCTGTGCTTGTACTGTGTGTTTTTCTTTTTACTGTTCCTGTCTTTATCTTTAACTCTCACTGATTACACATATACTTAAAAACAGTATTTTAAATTCCGCTATAAAACTAAATAAAAAGTTGTAATACTCTATTCACCCCCCCTCTAGAGTAATTTAAGATCTGACCTCCACTTTCAATTGGTATCAGAGGTAGGTTGATTCTTTACAGGCTAACACCTGAATCACAAAGATCAACCAAATCTTAATTTTCTAAGAGTTTCTTTCTCTCTACTTTTATCTTATTTAAAACTCATGGCACAAAACAAGGAATATTCCAGCACAAGACCTCCTATGTGCAATCTCAATATGTTTAAACTATGGAAAGCAAGGATTATGCTCTATATGAACTCCATTGATGAAGAGATTTTTAATGTTATTCTAACAGGGCCTCCAGCACCTACAACATCAACTAGCACTGGAGCAACAATAAACAATACTGCTGTTCCACCTCCTGAGTGGACTGAAGCTCAGAAGAAGCAGAGAAATGCAGATGCAAAGGCCATGAACATTCTGGCCCTAACTATGTCAGATGACATATTCCAGAAGGTTGTTGAGTGCACCTCAGCAAGAGAAATTTGGGAATCTCTCAACAACATGGTGGCAGGCTCAACAGATGAAAGAAAAGATAGAAGATCTCATCTGATTTCTCAATATGAGAACTTCAAGAAGGGAGAATCAAAAAATGATGCTGATATGTACAATAGGCTCAGCCTCATAATAAATGAGCTGACGTCTCTGGACAAAGTGATCTCACTCACAGAGATTAATGACAAAATTCTTATGTGCTTCCCCAGCACATGGGACTCCAGAATCTGGCCAATCAAGGAAGCCAGAAGTCTCAATGAGATCACCACTGAAGCTTTGTTGGGCAAGCTCAAGTCTTATGAGCAGCTTATCAAAGCTAGGGAAGCTGAAGAATCTACTTCATCTCCAGCACACAAGAAGGTAAGAAGCATAGCCTTCAAGGCTGCAGAAGATGAAGGAAAAGATCCTGACAATGAGGAGTTTATGAATCTATTTGCCAAAAGATTCTGCAAGATGGCTAAGAAAGACATCAAGAAAAAGCTATCCAGAAGCCATGACAAGCCAAGGTATGACAAAAATCACTCTAATGAAATTATATGTTTTGGTTGCAGGAAACCAGGACACATTGCTCCTGACTGTCCAGATAATCAGAACAAAAAGGACAAGAAGGATAGGAGAAGAGAAAAGGAAGAAAAGAAGAGCTCCAGCAAATCTTCCTCCCACTCTCACAAAAAGAAGGGAAGAGGATTTGTAGCAACAACCTGGAGTGAAACAGAATCAGAATCAGAATCTTCATCTTGTTCTTCTGATGAAGAAGAAACAAAAGAAAATAGCCAATGCCTAATGGCTATTTATGACTCAGACAGTGAGTCACAATCAGCATCATCATCCAGCTCCAGTGATGATGAAGAATAAAATTTTTTTTGCATGATGGCAATCAATGCCTCAACCAACAATTCTGATGAATAGAAATCAGAATCAGAAACAGAAGATGATATTGATCTTGTATTATCTAGCTTTGATTTTACTTCTATTGAATTCAAAGATGATTTCAAAATTCTTTGCCAAGACTTAATAAAATCTGAGAAAGAAGTAATCTCTCTCAGAAATAAGTTAGTTGAGATGAATAATATAAGTGAAGAGAATGCAAGTCTTAAGAAAGAGTTGTCTGCCTCCAAAGAACACATTATTCTCATTGAGAATAAGTTGTCTGAAGCCAAGAAATTTGAAGAATCTCTCAATGGGAGAAGCATCAAACTGATGGACATCATAAGCACTATCAATGCTAGATTTAACAATAGCAAACTGGGCTTGGGTGCTTCATCAAGTGAGCCATCTCTGATTAAGAGAAACATCCTCTCCACACCCATAAAATTCATTTCTGCTAAAAGTAAAGAGGCTGCAGAAAGAAATAAAGATATTTCAAGCAAGTCTGTTAAGGATAAGAGAATTCAGAAGAATTCGTCGAACGAAGCTCGACAAAAAGATTCAAATCCGTCGAACGGGGTTCGACGAAAACTGAGAACAGATTTTCAGTATAGTTATAATATGAACAGCAGTCGGCGAATTTCTTCAAATTCTTCGAACAAGCACTATACAGAAAACTCTAAGAATTCTAATCCTAAATATACTAAAAATCCTTTTACTGAGTGGACTATACCTCCAAGGAGATATCATCCACAAGGCTATAAGGATCAGCCTGAAATGTCATTTATCTCTGAATTTTGTGGTAACATAAAAGGACCCAAGGTAGTCTGGGTCAAAAACAACTAGTTTATGTTTTTGTGGTTGTAGGTACACAGCTATCCAAGATTAAATCAAAAATGGTACTTGGATAGTGGCTGCTCAAAGCATATGACAGGGAACAAGGCCAACCTGAACAACTACAAGGCAAAGCTTGGACCCAAGGTGATCTTTGGAGACTCCAACTGTGGACAAACCAAAGGCTATGGTCAAATTAAAGTTGGAGCAGTGACATTCAAGGAAGTAACCTTTGTCAAGGGTCTGAAGCACAACCTCATCAGCATAAGTCAGTTATGTGATGAAGGTTATCAGGTAACATTTAATAAATCAGAATGCATTATTAAATCCTCTGATAATGTTATTATTCTATCAGGTATTAGACAAGGAAATATATATTTAGTAAATTTCAACTCATCCAAATCAGAAATTTGTTTATTTAATGAGCTAAGCAAACATAGTGAATTATGGCATAAAAGATTAGGACATGTAAACCTTAGGATCATTGCTAAACTAGCTAAGGATAATCTTTTTAAAGGCTTACCATCAGGATCATATAAGAAAGAAGGTCTTTGTAGGGCATGTCAGTTAGGCAAGCAAACCAAAAACAGCTTTAAATCATTATCTAAAAGTGATTCACCTAGAATCTTGTATTTGCTACATATGGACCTTTTTGGACCTATAGCAATAAAGAGCTTAGGGGGGAAGTCTTACACTCTAGTTATTGTAGATGACTTCTCTAGATTCACTTGGGTGTTCTTCTTGAGAGAAAAGTCAGATAACTTTAAAGTTCTTACAAACTTTCTTAAGAGCATACAGATTGAGTACTCTACTGTAGTTGCATTGATCAGAAGTGATCATGGCACTGAGTTTGAGTCTCTTCTCATGCGAGAATTCTGTGAGATGGAAGGTATCAGGCATTGCTTCTCAGCTCCTAGAACTCCTCAACAAAATGTGGTAGTTGAAAGGAAAAATAGAACTCTAATTGAATCAGCAAGAACATTACTTGCAGATGCTAACTTGACCCTGTCTTTTTGGGCAGAGGCTGTCAGCACAGCAAATTATGTTCTGAATAGAAGTTTGATACACAAACTTAAGGGTAAAACTCCCTATGAATTGCTTAAAGGGAAGAAACCTAAAGTTGATTATTTTAGAACTTTTGGATGTAGATGTTTTGTTCATAACAATGATAAAAAGTACCTTAGAAAATTTGAACCAAAATCTGAAGAAGGAATCTTCTTAGGGTATTCAATAGTTAGCAAAGCATATAGGGTATTTAACAAATCCTCTCTTAAAATAGAAGAGTCTATGCATGTTTCCTTTGATGAAACTAACATGTTTTACAAGGAGAAGAATTCTTCTACCAACAACAATCTACAGGTACCAGCTCTATGTGAAGAGCTTGATGGATTAAATCTACAGACAGAAGATTCACTGCATCCATCACCTCAAATTCTTGAAGATAGTGAAGAGGAAGATCATCCAGATCTTGCTGTTAACCCAAATCAAGTAACAGCAGAACATCCTCCACAGGACACAACAGCTGAACATATTCCCCAAATGAATACTCCTGCTGAACCAACTCCAACTGTTGACCACATCATAGTTAGAGATCATCCAATTTCACAAGTAATTGGTGATATGACAGCAAGTGTTCAAACAAGGCATCAACTACACCAAAATCAGATGCATACTTATTTCCTATCACAAGTTGAACCTCAAACCATAACAGATGCAGAACAAGATCCAAACTGGATCCTTGCAATGCAAGAGGAACTCAACCAGTTTGAAAGGAACAAGGTTTGGGATTTGGTTCCAAGACCAAAAGGCCATCCTGTCATTGGCACAAAATGGGTCTTCAGGAACAAACTTGATGATCAAGGGAATATTGTGAGAAACAAAGCTAGGCTAGTAGCTCAGGGGTACTCACAGGAAGAAGGAATAGACTATGATCAAACTTTTGCACCAGTTGCAAGGTTAGAAGCAATCAAAATCTTCCTTGCATTTGCTGCATATAAAAGGTTCAAAGTATATCAAATGGATGTAACGAGTGCATTCCTAAATGGAGACATCAAAGAAGAAGTCTATGTGGAACAACCACCAGGTTTCATCTCTCCAACTCATTCCTCCTATGTATTTAAGCTTAATAAAGCTCTTTATGGTCTCCAACAAGCTCCCAGAGCATGGTATGAGACTTTAGCTAATTTTCTCTTGGAAAACAATTTCTGTAGAGGCATAGTAGACAAAACCTTATTTTACAAAGTACATAAAAATCAAATTCTACTAGTTCAAATATATGCAGATGACATTATCTTTGGATCTACTGATTCAAATTTGTGTAAAAGATTTTCCAATCTAATGCAATCAAGATTTGAAATGAGTAGTATGGGTGAATTATCATACTTCCTTGGTCTTCAAGTGAAGCAAACCCCATCAGGAAACTTCATTTCCCAATCTAAGTATGCTAAGGAATTAGTGAAAAGATTTGGAATGTCTGATTCTTCTACTATGAAAACACCCATGGCCTCTAATGCTGTTATTAATACTGATGAATCAGGGAAACCTGTTGATCAGAATGTGTATAGGGCAATTGTTGGCTCTCTACTCTATTTAACAGCTAGTAGGCCAGATATAATGTTTGCTACATGTATTTGTGCTAGGTTTCAAGTTAACCCTAAAGAATCTCATCTTACTTTTCTAAAAAGAATTTTAAGATATATAAAGGGTTTCCCTAATCTAGGACTTTGGTATCCAACAGCATCTGAATTTGAATTAACTGGATTCTCAAATTTAGATTATGCTGGATGTAGGGTAGACAGGAAAAGCACATCAGGAACTTGTCAGTTTCTTGGTGATAGGCTTGTATCTTGGTTTTGTAAGAAACAAACATCTGTATCTACATCAACAGCTGAAGCTGAATACATAGCTGTTGGCAGTTACTGATCACAGATATTGTGGATATAAAATCAGCTCCTAGACTATGGTGTCAACTTAAATAATTCAAT
This sequence comes from Dactylorhiza incarnata, assembly GCA_033032865.1. Taxonomy (NCBI): domain Eukaryota; kingdom Viridiplantae; phylum Streptophyta; class Magnoliopsida; order Asparagales; family Orchidaceae; genus Dactylorhiza; species Dactylorhiza incarnata. The sequence continues at coordinate 10,870,103 of JAWHQI010000029.1, forward strand.
TATATTTTGTGACAACACTAGTGCAATATCTATAGCACAAAATCCAGTTCTCCATAGTAGGACTAAACACATAGAAATTAGGTACCACTTCCTTAGGGATAATGTGGATAAAAACAAAATTTGCCTACAATTCATTTCTACTGATTTGCAAAGAGCTGATATTTTCACCAAGCCCTTGGATAAAAAGAAGCACATCTTCTTTATAAATCAACTAGGAATGATAGATGGAGACTCATTTTGTTAAAAATTAAATATTTCTATTTATCCCATAAATTCGTCGAACGAGGAACGACGAATTTGAACCATTTGTCGAACGGCAATCGACAAAACCTGTTAACCTCAGAATCGATAAAGACAGTTTCATTTGTCGAACGATGGTCGACGAAAAAGGTGTTTTCGTACGGAGTCTGACAAAGAAATAAAGCCTTTTCGACTTCTAATTTTATTAGGTTTTGACGAACAGCGGTTTACGAATGCGCCCTCATTCTTCGACCCTTCTATATAAGCTTTATTTTATCTCTCTCCAAAGTTTGCGCCTACAGAAATCGTCTTTCCCTCCAGTTTCCCTCTGCACTTGATCTTCATTTTCTTTGCAGGAACAATGGCGATTCCTCAGGCCTCTCTGCACTTAATGAAGTTTGACGCAGGTTTTGATATCGACATGGACTCCTTTGCACAATCTGACCAAATCTTCAAGAATGTTCTTCAACTACTGGAAGACCAACATCTAAAGAAGTTTTTGAGCACCAGGCAGAAAATACCAGTTGCAGAGATTAAAGAATGGGTTCATACTATTCAGACAGAGGATGAGAAGATGTTCGGCACCATCTCAGGTCATCAAGTTTCTCTCTCTCCCACCATTCTTACTGAAATTTTGGTTTTAAGAATGGTGATGATGACTTAGACATAAGCTCAGAACAATTTGATGAAGCTTTAGTCAAAATGGGTCACTTAACTGGAAACCCTAATCACTTACTGAAAAAGAACTTGTCTCAGGACTACAAGTTCTTAGCTGACATTGTTGGAAAAGTCTTGCTGGGCAAGACTTCTGGGCATGACTATATCAACAGGCACCAATTTCTGTTGATGGTGGCCTTGATGGAGAAGAAGAAAATTAACTGGGGATCAATTCTCTTTGAATTAATTAAAAGGAAAAATTCTAAAGATAGTGTCAGTTTTGGAAGAGTTATAGGTATTTTCCTGGAGGAAAGGCATCTAGACCTTCTGGTGTCACCAAAGGTGACCATAAATGCCAGCAAGAGGCTGACCTCAGCACTCTTTGCTAAGTGGGATAGGGTAATCCCCAAGAAGAATACAGGAGCTGATGCCTCTAGGAAAAGGAAAACTTCTGAGGACACAAGGACTGACCAAGTCACTCCCTCTACCCTTCCAGAAGTTCCTCCCTCAGTTCCTTCTCCTTCTCTTATCCCATCTCCACCTGCTCAACGGTCTTCTGAACAATTTCTACCTCCAAACTCTTCACCACCTCCTTCAACTGACATATCACCTATCAATGATATTTCCCCTCTATCTCCAGAACCACAGTTTTCCCCTCCTCCATCTCCAATACATGATGAACATCAGTCACCAATTCATCCCTCAAGTTCAAACCATCCAGATAGCATTTCCACACATTCTGAAACTATCAGAAATATCCTTCTACCATCTTTCATCCCATCCACTTCACAACCATCTACATCACTTCCATCAGACTTTCTATCTCTCAACCTCACCTCCATTGCTGATCAAATTTTTGATCACATTCTTCCTAAAATAAACCAACTCCTGGATGCAAAATTTGCTCCAGTCCTCCAAGCTATTTCTTCCCTTTCTGCTAAGCTTTCTTCCCTTCCTTCCTCTATTGCTGGCCCTTCTTCTAGGGGCCTAGATTCAGGTTTCCCTGAAGCTAGGCAGGGGGAGATGTACTATGAAGAAGCTCCAGAAGCAGAAGTTGCTCTAGAAGTAGCAGAGTTTACAGTTTTTGAATTAGATAATTCTGAGATAGTACAAAGTAAAGAAGATTCAATTATAGTTTATGATACAGATATGGTTGATTCTTGTATAGTATCAGATACACAAGTTATAGAAGAAATAAATAATATCTGTATCTGCATTCATCCCTCTTGTGATCTGTATAGCTTATTATCAAAATTTGATACTAAATATACATCAAGGGTGTCACCAAAAATATACATAGAAGATTTATCAAAGGCTCTGATATGCCTTCCTCAGAAGACTCATTCTGACATCATAAAAGGTTTCATCTCTTCTATTCCTTCAATCTTTGATCAAGATATTCAGATGAAGGACACTTCTGCAGAATATGAGGATGATCCTGCAAAATTTCTAGATGATATAGAAGATCCCCCTACTCCATCAGATGAAACAGCTTCAAGAATTGTTTCCTCACCTCCAATTCTTTTATGGAATGAAGAACTAATGCCAAGTTTTGATGAAATCTGGAAAGAGACAGATGCAAAGTTTGACAAAGCTGAAGAAGAAAGATTAAAATCTCTTGAAGCAATCAAAAGAATTGATGATTTATATAATAAGCCAATTTCTTCTTCTGACTCTGAAGATGATGATGATGATAACAGTGATTCTGATGACACATTATCAAGGAAAAGAAAGAAAAGAACAGCTAAGTCAAAGGCTGTTCCCAAGCCTCCAAATCCTGAGAATGATATTCCATATTATGTTCTTCATAATATTACTCTTGACAAAAGTACACCTCATTGGATGAAATTCTCAAGGAATGAGAACAAAAGAAGGCAGAAGATGAAGAAAACTGGTTATTATTCTGACAAACCTATCAAATATAACCATCCTCCTCCTCCTCCAGCAGCAGGCTCAGCAGCACCATCATCCTTCTCTCAGAAGCCCAGCTCTCAACAATCAGGGAGACCTGGTAGTTCTAGTGGTTCTCAAGCCTCTGGATCAGCCAGTGCTCCTCCTTCTAAGAAATCAGCACTTGCCTGACAAGAAAGTCAAGCCATTATTTCACCTCAAATATCTTCAGAATACAAACTTCATATTTCTGATGGATCTTCTCACAAGATCAAAAATACTCAAAGTGATCCTCAAGATCAAGATGATACTCCAGAATATGTTCCTTATCTTCCAGATCCTGAAGAAGAAAGATTATTTCAAATGGCAAGACTCAAAGAGTCAATTGCTCTTGCACAGATTAACAAAGCAAAATCAGAAGGTAAAGACTTCTCAAACATTTCTACCATGTCTGACTACAGAAGGAAAGAACTTGACAAGTACAACTCCAAAGAAATTTTCAATACTGAAGAATATATTGATATGCACCCAGAAGCTTTTGTTCCCCATGTCAAATATCAAACCATACTGGAGCTCAAGATCTCTACTTAAGCAAGAAAAAATCTCAAGATCCAAACAGGCAAATAATCTTCAAACCTCCATCAGCAAAGAAATAAAAGAGGTTCAGATTTAGTTATTTTTGTTATTGATTAAACTTTTTGATTGTAATGAACTCAGAGCACTAATTTTATTCAATCTGCTAAAATGAATTTTTTATTCTGTCAGACACATATATTTTATGCTCTGCTGTTTATGTTTTCTATTGTATTTATTTGATTAATTGTCAAATAGTATCCTAACCCAAATAGGGGGAGATTGTTGGAACAATCCTATTACTGATTTGGGCTAGGATCACTATATGTTGATTAGGATCTGTATTGACCCCATTGTATAGTCTTAGGGTCAAGTTTTAGGCTGATTAGATTAGTCAGAACTTAGGAAAATTCAAGCTCAACAAATGGCGAGTGGCGTTCGACGAATGACCAGCTTCGTTCGACAAATTGTTTTCAGCAGACTGAAGAAATATAGCTAGTTCCAGCAATCGACATTTTCTAAGCAGCGCTTGACAAATGGCTAGCAGCGCTCGACGAATTCTAGCCAGCGCTCGACAAACTCCTGTCTGAAGCTCAGAATAATATTTTCAGTTGGATATCAGTTCTCTGAACACAAATCGACAGAATAACGGATATATTTATTTCTCCTTGGACGTATTCAGTCAGCCATGTAAGGATATCTTTCTTATTTATTATATCCTTATATTCTTTCTGTTCCAAGAAAAAGAATGGTCGTTGACATTTAATGCCAAGGCATCTTTCTTGACAAAAGGAATTGAAAGGACCTGCCAAACTCATTTTGGGTGGCTACATAGTTCCAAGAAGGATTTAAATCAGAATATATATCCCTTAAAAGGAGATGATTTGAATTTTTGAAGATATACAAGTCATAAAAAGAAGAAGCAGAGTCGATTTTTTTTTTAAAACATACAGAGTATAGAGACAAAAAAAATCACTCCTCTCTTAGTCTCTCTGCTAACAAAGAACAAGAAGAACAAAGAGAAGTATTAGAGAAAGAAGAAGAAGGACAGTTCATATTCTCCAGTCTTCTTCTTACTCAAGACAGCACCCTCATCATTCTGAGAACAATACTCAACCTTTCAGAACTGCTGCGAGTTAAAGACTTTCAAAGAGCAACAACAATCTGAAGATTCTTTTCTTCCAGATAATCTGCTACAAAAGACTTATGTTAGAGAAAGATCTGTCTACAAACTGTCATCAACTCTCATCAGATAGGGGGAGCTTTCAGCCTCAACACCATCTTGTCTTCTCTCAGATCATTGACAGAGAAGAACACTCTAGACCTCTTTATCTCATCTTGTACAAGGTTAATTCTCCCTCCAAAAGTTTACCCAGTGGTGGCAAGACACCTTATCAAAAAATCCTTGTGTGGTTTTTAAGCACCTTATCAAAAGCTTATTGGTGTGTGGACACCTTATCAAAAAACCCTTGGTGCCTGGGCACCTGATCAACCCTCCTAGTGGATTCCTACCAAGGGTGGTAGAAGAGTAGACGTACTCAGATTTATTGGGGAACTACTATAGCTCCTTGTGTCTTCTGTGCTTGTACTGTGTGTTTTTCTTTTTACTATTCCTGTCTTTATCTTTATCTCTCACTGATTACACATATACTTAAACAGTATTTTAAATTCCGCTATAAAACTAAATAAAAGGTTTTAATACTCTATTCACCCCCCTCTAGAGTAATTTAAGATCTGACCTCCACTTTCAGCCAGATTTTAAGATTACACGCCCCAGGTCACGGGCGTGACCTAGGGCATTACACGCCCGAATCGCCTGCATTAATGACAGCCGGCCTCCTTTCTGCACCGAGAAGATCGCGCGCCTTACACGCCCTTGGTCACGGGCGTGACCGAGGGCGTGTAACCTCAATTTTGCAGCTATAAAATGCGAGCTCCAGCAGATGTTTATGGAGGAAGTTTTGGAGACAAATTTTAGGACTTAGACTCTTCTTTTCATGTTTTATTAGTTCTTGTATGTTCTTTTTCTCTTTAGCATTTGTAGTTTTCAATTCAATAGTTGTAACTTTCAATTCCCGTCTTGTAATTTTTCTTTAGCAATTTAATAAAATAGTTGTTTTCTTCTCTCATTATCTCTCTCTTTTATCATGTGCTCTTTTATTTATTTTGATTCCTCAACCTCCATGAGTAGATAAAATTCTATTAGCACTCGGTCGAGATGATCCAAGGAAAATATAATTCATGATTTAAATTCTAGCTTCTTTTTCTCTTCCTTAGATCGCTCAAGATTTATCCTTGAATTTTAATTGATTGAGATTATATTTTCGATATATAATTCTCATTCGTGTTTTCGTATTTTAATAGCCGAGAGGTTTTGAATCGAATCGATCATTTCAAGGATAAAGAGAGTTGAATGCACGCCTCAAGCGAGGATGACATAATTCTCCCGGATTGGAGTCAAATCCAATAGAGGGGTTCACTACGATAAAGCAAGTTTTAGGGATTTTGATTCTAGAGCGAAAGTTCGATTGATCAACCTAAACTCAGTTGAGTGTATCCTCGAGAGAGGTATGTTCATAAATCGGGAACCTCCACGGTCAAGTAATTTCTTAAGAGAATTAGAAGTTGTTCTTTTTATATTTATTTTCCATGGTGATTTAAGATCGAGTGCTAGTCTTTTTACTCATTCTTCTCCTTCTTCATTGTTTTATTTTCTTTTTGCAACCCAACTCTAAGTTTTAATTGATAAGATAATAGAGATTTTCTTGAAGTAAGAGTACTTAACCGCCCCGAGTCTAATACGACCTTGGTTTTTATAACCTATACTACATTCGATACGGTACACTTGCCGTTGTCGTTTGCAAGCATAGTTTTGCCCCATCACACATCTCTTAGTAAAGGGCGAACCCCTCACAGGGTAGACGTCGGGAAGTCCAAGATCAATTTTAAGAGTTCAAACTTTAAATCAAAATTATTTTTTTAAAATATCAAAAATACTGTATGGACTTTATTGTGAAAATCAAGCATGATTTAATCTATTATTTAGACCTCTACTGTTGAAATTTGTTGAAGTGAAGTGGAAAGGAGTTCGGCCGGTCTGAAGGCTGGAGACCGCAGAGACCGCACGGTCTGCGCTGGTGCTCTGGCGGTTTGGTTCTGGCGATCTGGTGTGATCAGCCAGCTTGCTTCTTGGGTTTGGTCGCTGGTTCTGGCGACCTGTTGCGGGTTGTTCCCGGTCTTGTTCTAGTCGGTCTGTTCCTGGCTAACTACTGTGACCGGGCGGCTTGGTTGTGTTGTTCTGGCGACTTGGTTCAAGTCGGCCAGTTGCTTCTCTATGTTGGCGATCTCAGGAAGGGTGATCGCTGTGTTCGCACGGCTTGTGCGCGGCTTGCTGCTGTCTTCGGTCTTGGACTGAATTTTGTTCAAGTGCTGTGTTCGCGCGGTCTATCTTTTGAGACCGTTCGCGATCTGATGGGTGGTGACTGTATCCCAGTTTGTGCGGTGACGACATCCGTCCACCCGCCAATAAATAGGGGTGCATGGCCCGTCATTCCTAACAAGAACTGTTTGCGGTCAGCAGGGTGCGGTCTCCTTCCTTGGTGATTTCCGGTGGCTTGGATACAGTTCGTCTGCGGTCTGTCAGCGAACTGGGTTATTGTGTTCTTGTGCTGTTTGCAGCGGACTCAGGGATCAGGCGACCTTCAGCGGTTAGGCGGTCTGAGTTGCGGTCTAGCAACAGCTTCAGTTCTTTGTTCCAATAAGCTTCAGTTCGTGCGGTCTGGGATTGCGGTCTGGCAGTGCAGTTTGTCTGCTTCTGCTCGCGCGGTCTCAAGGTGTTTCTACGGTCTGACTGTGCAAGCGGTCTGGGAGTACAACAGAACAAGCCGGGCGGCCTGAGCCTTTGTTGTAGTCCGAGCGGTCTCTTTCTAGCAGACCGCTGGTTTCTGTTTTTTGGTGTGTTTGTTCTTCTCATCTCCGTGATTCTTATGAATCATGTCTCGCCATGTATGCCTCGCATTGTAAAGCAGTTCTATTTCAATAAAGATTTCTTGTGTTGCTGTTTTGGCATTGTGGTTGTTTGGCTATAACTCTTGTTGATACAACTCCTACTTACTCCTAAACGGTCCAATAAAAAATTTTAACATGGTATCAGAGGCAGGTTGCTGGAGTGGATAAGCAGTGATCAACTAGAGTTGCTATCGTCTTTGTGAAGAAGAGACCACATTGGTTGCCATGGAAGGAGGATTCGCAAGAGGTCTTGGTATTGAACTCCTCACATCGACTAACTTTAAAAAGTGGAAGTCATGTATGGAGAGTTACTTGCTTGGCGAGGATCTATGGGAGGTAGTTGGCGGAGAAGACACACAAGAGGTGTTTCTAGCAGGAGATAATATGGCAGAGGTGAGACTTTGGTGGAGGTTGAATGCTAAGGCAGAGTTCACTCTCAAAAGGGCTATCTCACCGGAGCTGTTTGATCATATTATTGGATGTAAGTCTGCTGCTGAGATTTGGACATCCTTGGATGGATTGTTCAATAAGAAGAATGTAGCTAGGCTACAATTTCTTGAAAATGAGTTGGCGAGAGCCTCTCAAGGCGATCTTTCTATTTCTACCTTCTTCCTTAAGATGAAGAACCTCACGACAGAGATTTCTGCTTTGGACCCTGATGAGCCAATCTCTGAGGCAATGCTGAAGAGGCATATCATCCGCGGATTGCGGAAGGAGTATCTTGCTTTTGTAACTTCAGTTCAGGGTTGGGCAAATCAGCCGTCGTTGTTGGAGCTGGAGAACCTTCTTGCTTCGCAAGAAAGTTTAGCAAGACAGATGGCGGGGGTTTCTATCTCCGGGGGAGAGAGTGATGTGATGTTCTCTGGGAAGAGGAAAAAGAAGTGGGAAAAGAAGAAGCCGGGTCATGATGGACCCTCTACTTCAGGTCAGCAAGATAGGGGCTATGCTCCTAAATCTGATGGGAAGAAGAAAGGAGAGGGACCGAGGTGCTTTAGATGCAACAAGACCAGGCACTTCAAGAAAGATTGCCGGGTGAATCTTCAGCCAGGACATGCAGTGGAGAAGGAGATGCCAAAGTCTGGTGAAGTTGGATGGGGAGGAGCCTTTGTGTCTAATATAACGGCGATGCCCGTTAAGGCCTTGGCTTCCATCAACTATGAAGAAGACTGGATTGTTGATTCAGGGTGTGGACATCATCTCACCGGGGATGGATCAAAGTTTTCTTCTTTGGCACCTTACTCAGGTAACAATGCTATCATAACGCCTGATAATTCTATTCATCCAGTAGAGCACGAAGGAGTCGTCTCTCTGAGCAGTGATAAGGGTCCACTCACGTTGAGGAGTGTTTATCACGTGCCTGGTATGAAGAAGAATCTCTTCTCTGTGACCAATGCGGTCGATGCCGGTTATCACGTTCTGTTTGGCCCAACAGAAGTGAAGTTTCTCAAAACTCAACCGGAAATAAAGGGAGAAGTTATTCATGTCGGCAAGCGGGTGAAGGACTTGTTCGTTTTATCGACAAGTACCTATGTTGATAAGATGAGGACAAATGATGGTGCTGCCATCTGGCATGAAAGGTTGGGGCATGTAGGCATGGACAAATTGAAGGCTATGGCGGTAAGGGGCCTTGTCAATGGCTTGCCTAGCTTGTCCTCCTATGGAGACGGTCATGTCTGCGAAGGATGTCAGTTTGGTAAGTCTCATCGACTTCCATTTGACAAATCGCAAACAAGGTGCAAAGCACCGTTGGAATGCATCCACAGTGATTTGATGGGACCAACTGCCACCCCAAGCCTTGGAGTCAATAGATATATGTTGGTGTTGATTGACGATTACACCAGATATGTCTGGGTGTATTTCTTGAAAGAAAATTCAGAAGCCTTTGCCAGGTTTGTGGAGTTCAAGGAGCTGGTGGAAGGTCGTTTAGGCCTGCGGTTGAAAAAATTGAGAACTGACAATGGTGGGGAGTTCACTTCTGGTGAGTTCTCAAGTTTTTGCAGGAAGCACGGCGTTCGGAGAGAGCTCACTTGTGCCCATACTCCACAGCAGAATGGCGTTGCCGAAAGGAAGATCCGTCATCTGACGGAAACTTGCAAATGCTGGCTTCATGCCAAGAATATCCCAAAGTCCTTCTGGGCGGAGGGAATGTCTTGTGCAGCTTATGTCATCAACAGATTGCCTTTAAGTCCTATCAACATGAAGACCCCTCACGAACTAATGTTCAAGGAGAAGCCGAGTGTTGCTCACCTTCGGGTGTTCGGGTCAACCTGCTATGTGCATATTCCTGATGCTCTTCGAACAAAGCTAGATGCAAAAGCAAGGAAGCTAGTCTTTGTTGGGTATGATGAGCGGAAGAAGGGATGGAGATGCATGGATCCTGAGACACGGAGGTCAATTGTTTCTCGAGATGTGGTGTTCGATGAAGTGACTTCCTACAAGGGGAGTTCAGGAGTTGAACTACCAGAGAGCAGGATTGATGAAGGAGGAAAAGCTGCGGGAAGTCTTCAAGTGGAGCTGCCTGTTTCACCAAGAGCTCCAGTTGTGTCAAGCTCTGAGATGGGGGCTTCAGGTTCTGGTAGCAGGGGGAGCGATGCTCCAAGTTCATCTGGAAAAGGAGCTTGCACATAAGAAGCGGCTGAGGAGGTGGTTAGTCAGGTGCAACCTCTTAGGAGGTCGAAGAGGACTATTCAACCACCAGATCGATACACAGGAGGAAATATGGTGAACTTCATTTCATGTTTCTTTGCTGGTCCCTTAGATGAAAGGGAGCCGTCGAGCTTTGAAAAGGCCAGAGGTGTGAAGGAGTGGGACATTGCTATGCAAGAAGAGATGACAGCTCTCGAGAAGAATGAGACCTGGTCTCTTGTGCCCAAGCCCAAGGGCATTATTCCTGTCACTTGTAAGTGGGTCTTCAAGCTGAAGAAGAAAGCTGACGGTAGTATCGAGCGATACAAGGCTTGCCTTGTAGCTCGCAGGTTCTCACAGCAGTACAGAGAAGATTATGATGAAACGTTTAGTCCAGTGGCAAAGATGACTTCGGTTCGATTTGTTATTGCCTTGGCGGCTTCGAGTGGTTGGGAGATTTGGCAACTCGACGTGAAAAATGCCTTCTTATACGGCGAGATTGACAAAGATATCTTCATGACTCAACCGCAAGGTTTCATCTCGAAGGAGTATCCGGACTATGTTTGTAAATTGAAGAAGGCCCTGTACGGGTTGAAGCAAGCGCCTCGGTCGTAGTACGAAAAGATTGCAGAATATCTCTTATTCTGCGAATTCGTTGCTTCAGACTCTGATTCAAGCTTGTTCATCAAGAAGGAGGGGGTGCTTCGGGTGATTGTGCTGCTGTACGTGGATGACATGATTGTCACCGGGAACTCGAAGGAAGCTGTTGCAAGACTCAGGGCTGAGCTTGCTATCAGATTCGAGATGAAGGATCTGGGGGAGCTTCACCATTTCCTTGGACTCGAGGTCCAGAGGCGGGAGAGCGGAGTGCTCATTTCTCAGGAAGGATATGCGGAGCGAATCGTGAAACGATTTGGCATGGAGGAAGGAAAGAGCAGCTCTATACCTTTGGAGCAACATCATAAGCTTCGAAAGGATGAGGGGAGAGTCTTATCTGATCCGTTGGTGTTCCGAGCTCTGGTTGGGAGCTTGATCTACTTGACGATCACAAGGCCAGATATTGCTTATGCAGTTGGCAAGGTGAGTCGGTACATGGCGGAACCACGGAAACCTCATCTTCTAACGACTAAAGGCATCTTGAAGTATGTGAAGTCGACCTCTGATTTGGGTCTCCTATATAGGAGAGGGTCAAGCTTGGAGTTGCATGGTTTCATGGATGCTGATTATGGGGGAGACGTGGATGATCGGAGATCAACGTCTGGTTTTGTCTTTATGACAGGTCCCACAACTATTTCTTGGTGCAGCAAGAAGCAAGACTCGGTGTCTGTATCTACCACAGAAGCGGAGTACAAGGCTTCGGCCTTAGCAGCTCAGGAAGCTATTTGGCTCAGGAGGTTGGTAGAGGACGTTCATCAGGAGGTTCGAGGTCCCACTATGCTACGCGGGGACAATGAGAGTGCTCTCAAGCTGGTTAACAATCCAGTCTGTCACGCGAGGACCAAACATATAGAGATTGAGCACCATTTCATTCGTGAAAAGGTGTTGGGAGGATCTCTTATGGTCGAGCATGTTCGGAGTGCGGACAATGTCGCAGACATCTTCACAAAGCCGCTGGCGAAGGGACCGTTTACTCGGTTAAGGGAGTTGCTCGGGCTAGTTTCCACTTCCCACTTCAAGGGGGAGTGTTGAAATTTGTTGAAGTGAAGTGGAAAGGAGTCCGGCCGGTCTGAAGGCTGGAGACCACAGAGACCGCGCAGTCTGCGCTGGTGCTCTGGCGGTTTGGTTCTGGCGATCTGGTGTGATCGGCCAGCTTGCTTCTTGGGTTTGGTCGCTGGTTCTGGCGACCTGTTGCGGGTTGTTCCCAGTCTTGTTCTAGTCGGTCTGTTCCTGGCTAACTGCTGTGACCGGGCGGCTTGGTTGTGTTGTTCTGGCGACTTGGTTCAAGTCGGCCAGTTGCTTCTCTATGTTGGCGATCTCAGGAAGGGTGATCGTTGTGTTCGCACGGCTTGTGCGCGGCTTGCTGCTGTCTTCGGTCTTGGACTGAATTTTGTTCAAGTGCTGTGTTCGCGCGGTCTATCTTTTGAGACCGTTCGCGATCTAACGGGTGGTTACTGTATCCCGGTTTGTGCGGTGACGACATCCGTCCACCCGCCTATAAATAGGGGTGCATGGCCCGTCATTCCTAACAAGAACTGTTTGCGGTCAGCAGGGTGCGGTCTCCTTCCTTGGTGATTTCCGGTGGCTTGGATACAGTTCGTCTGCGGTCTGTCAGCGAACTGGGTTATTGTGTTCTTGTGCTGTTTGCAGCGGACTCAGGGATCAGGCGACCTTCAGTGGTTAGGCGGTCTGAGTTGCGGTCTGGCAACAGCTTCAGTTCTTTGTTCCAATAAGCTTCATTTCGTGCGGTCTGGGATTGCGGTCTGGCAGTGTAGTTTGTCTGCTTCTGCTCGCGCGGTCTCAAGGTGTTTCTGCGGTCTGACTGTGCAAGCGGTCTGGGAGTACAGCAGAACAAGCCGGGCGGCCTGAGCCTTTGTTGCAGTCCGAGCGGTCTCTTTCTGGCAGACCGCTGGTTTCTGTTTTTTGGTGTGTTTGTTCTTCTCATCTCCGTGATTCTTATGAATCATGTCTCGCCATGTATGCCTCGCATTGTAAAGTTGTTCTATTTCAATAAAGATTTCTTGTGTTGCTATTTTGGCATTATGGTTGTTTGGCTATAACTCTTGTTGATACAACTCCTGCTTACTCCTAAACGGTCCAATCAAAAATTTTAACATCTACAATGTTGCAATTCATCGGTTAAAACTACTTTGAACATTGTTTTTATCATGCTTTGATATATCTACTCATATGTGCACCAATTATAATAAAAAGGTTGTGTAGAACCAAGCTTATCATGTCTCTAAGTATGAGTAAATGTTTTATGATTGCTAATGATATTTATTTACTCACTTATTTTGGCAAAGTCTACATGTGCTTTTAATCTAAGAATGCTTGCTTGCGTATTGTAATTGTGCAATGAATTAAATTTGCACAAGTATCTTCCCTACACTACATTTATTTGCACTCTTAAAAATTAAGAAAAGTGGTTGTGTTTTCAAAATTAAATTGGTTTGCAAAACAAGTGTATTCAGAGATCTTTGTACAAAACAAAAAAATCATTAAAAAATTTGACAAAGATAACTCCACCAAGCACCACTTGAACCTCCTGATAAGTCTTAATAAGCGTTGTGAGGTTGAGCACCTTGGAAACAATAGTAAAGTGTCTTGTGCAAACCTTCATTTTTACACCACTTATTCTTAAGTACACCGGATCACAAAAATCAACATTGAAAAATAAAGTATGTGATCCCCCAAGCACTACTTTGTACCCTGATAAGTCTTACTGAGCATTGTGTGCAAAGCACCTTGGTAGTTGTACATTTTATTTGTGCATTGAAGTATGTGGAAGTAAAATTATTTGTGTTTTATTGTGCACATCATTATCTTTCATAACACTTCTTCTCATGAGTATTGGATCCTAATACTAAATTCTATACTACTCTTTATATATAAATGCACTAGATAACCTAGCATGCTCTCTACAATGTTTTGTATGTTTTGAATTTGTGAATTAAAATAACATTGGAGTAATCATCTTTTTTTTATAACATTATTTCATGCTTGGTTACTTTATTGTCAAACTTACAGATTTCAAATACAAATTGATTTACAAAAACAACTTTCTTTTTGGAATTTAACTCATATATCTTCTTATGAATAGACATGATTACAAAAAGATGTTTCTTGTATTTCTATAAGTCTTCCGCATCATCATCATATATTTTTTACCTTGCGCTTTCATTCTTATATCGAAGTCTTAAATCTCAAAATTCATTTTTTCAATAAGTAGTAGACTTGCTTGGTAGAATTTATATTGGTTGTTCTAAACACGCATATCATTTTTATGCTAAAAACTCTGACTTAATAATGGATTTCAAAATAGCTATGTGAGTTTTTCAAAAAATCAAACAAAAATATAAACTCATTGGCTATGAAATTATAATTAGATTTAAAACGCTTAAATGTTTCCAATAATTATTATCCATGATTACATATCTCACCATAGCGGGGGTGTAGGGTTGTAGAAATTAGATAACCTGACCTCTAAGTCATGTCTTGTCCTTAACTGGGGAGGGTTCCAGTGGGGCCTTGTGAGGCACTAGGGGGAAAGAGTGCTAGGTTGAGCATTTTCTAGTGTCTGCATATGAGACTTGTTGGACATGTGTGTCACATCCCTTTGTTTGAGAATAACAAATCCCATATTGTATTTGATCTTGCTTGTCGTGTGTTTATAGTGTGCAGGAACTATATGTGCAATACTCCACAGGTAGCTAGCAGCTTCAAATCAATTTCTTTGAAGGAGAGATACCTCCAGTGCTAGGGATACCGCCTGGCACTAGCGCTACCGCCTAGCGCTAGCTCAAGTTTGTGCGCACAACGCCACGCCGCGACAGTTTCGTAACTGCTTCCACACGAACGCCACCGTAAGCGCTAGGAGATACCGCATGAGCTATCTCCATGTTCTATAAATTGATGTCTTCTCCCTCGTTTTGGCTATCCATCCCAGAGAGATTACTTGTGCCAAAATTCCATTATTGTTATGCTGCCGAAGATGGATCTCCCACAAAAAGCTTAAGGAGAATTCTGGAGGAGGACTACCTCACGTTACATTCGAAGGACGATCGCCTCGACCTCGCTCATACTACAACAATCCTTCATCTCTGACTTCAGAAGATCTCATATAGGGAGTTTTTATTGTTGTTATCATTATTTTCATTCCATTTTGTTACCGTATAGAGAATTCGCCTTGTGTTGGCGACTAGGTCCTTGCACGGCTTAGGGGGTAATTCACCGCGTGAGTTGGCGCTAGGTCTAGGAGATTAGATCTAGGGGTGCTCGAGGCCATATCTGGGGAAGGATTGGCTAGAGCGGCTTGAGGCCATATCCGGGGAAGGATAGGCTAAAGCCAACCGGTTCGTGGGGATACGAGTCGGTATAGAAAAGGAAAAATAATTTACATATTTGTCGCCTCCAATTTCTAGCGTTATTGAAATCAAGTATTTGTAAATACTTTTAAATATATATAGTCATGTCTCTATTTCTGTTTACTTGATTTCTCTCTTTTGGCATAATCTCTACTATATTCGTTACTAAGCTTTCAATTCGAATCACTTTATCTAAATTGTTTATTTTAATCTCTTTCATCATATAACAATTTAGCACTTGTTTCTAAATTCTAAAACTACAAATTACAATATTCTCTTCCTTTAGCTAAATTGTTATTTCACTCTCGTTTATTTCAAAATAATTTAGTAATTTCCTTAAAATTATAATATGAATTTTTATTCCCTTATTCACCCCCTCCCTCTAAGGGCGCCTATTGTTGAAATCGATTTCTCGATCTCTTGTGAAGCTCGGGCCCTCAATAAGTTGAGGGGAAGCTAGCTCTTACTAGTTCTTCGGAAGGAGCAGACTGGGGATTCAAAAACAGACTAAGACCTTACTCACAGCGAGGAGGTCCCACCACAAACCCGGAAGATCGTTGAGCGCTTCCCCTCCCAAGCCAAAGCTGAGACTTGGGCACCTTGGAGAGCTAGAGAGCTAAACTAAAGTAACCGAGGGAAGAAGAAGAAGCTCAGAAAACTGAGATTGGAATCCTCACCAAGGTGCCCTTCAAGGTCTATTTATAGTTTTTAGCTCGCTGTCTGTTAATAGCAGAATTCTGCCTTTTGGTTTTACTAAACGCACCCCAGTTTGGCCTGCTAACAACCAAAATCCGTTGTTTGGAAAGACTAATGGTAGACCACCAGGGGCAGAGGGGTAATTTTGGCTCCTTAGCCTATGGACAAATGGCCTGCGAGAGGGCTACTCGCGAGAGCTCCCGCGAGTCTCCTCGCAAGTGTAGCTCGCAAACCCCTCTTAGGCGAGCGCTCTGTGAAGGCCCGCTCGCCCTTCTTTTGATGACAACCGCCGAGGTCGGGTCTCGCACTTCCTCCTGAAAGTTCTCCCACTGAGATAGGGTCGGGAGCTGCTGAGAAGGTGCTTGAGCCCGTGGGGACAATTGCTTGTCTCAGCGGGTCCGCTGGGACAGGACAGAAATAGCTACTGAGACGGCCGGCCCTCCCAGCCAACCGCTGAGATGATTTCGCTGAGGCTGAAGCGTGGCATTCATCGAACTAAGAAGCAAGTTCATCGAACCGAGAAGCGAATTCGCCGAACAGGAAAGGTATCGCGAGTTTGTCGAATTGAGACGCGTCGAACTGAGAAATGTTGTTCGTCGAACAAATTTCATCGAACGCAGAATGGAGTTCGTCGAACACCGAAACTTAGGAAGAAATTGGTTTGCCCAGAATACCACTGTAAGCGGCCCGCGATGATCTGGCTCGCCCATCCTCCTTGCGAGTGGTCGGCGGGTGTCTGGCTCGCTTGCCTCCTTGCGGATAGTTGGCGAGTGCCCGACTCACTTACCTTCTTGCGGGAGGCCTTTGAGACTCAGGCTCGCCTTCCTTACTACTTACCCCCTGGCGAATGTTGCACTTCATCGAACACGGCCGGGTTCGTCGTTCTCAACTAAGGTCTGACGTTCGTCGGTCTCAACCAAAGCCGGGCGTTCGTCGAACGCAGAACGTATTTCGGCGAACGCAGATTGGAGTTCGCAGAACACGAAAATTTAGAAAGAATCTGACTCGTCCAGAAGACCGCTGCGAGCGGACCGCAAAGATCTGGCTCGCCCACCTTCCTTCGAGCGGTTGGCGAGTGCCTGCTTCGCCCGCCTTTCTTGCGAGTGAACTCTTAGACTCTGGCTCTCCCTCTTAGCCACCTCCACGCCCAACTCCTGGCGAATATCGGGGTTGTACACAATCCCCGCTCTTTGCGAGGCTTCCTGGGCTCCCGAAGAATCATCCAACCTCAGATATTCGCCAATCTTTCAACGACGTGGCGTGAATCTTTTGGTGGGGCCCATGCCCACCAATATAAATACCACCCTTCCCTGTTGGTGTTCAAACTTTTTCTTCCTCTCTCCTTTTTCTTACTCGCTGCGAGCCCCAACGAGATGTCCAAAAGGGAGAAGATGTTGGCTCGCCTGAAAGCTTCTCAAGCGGAGCAAAAAGGGAAAGCCGCCGCACTCGCTTCCTGGGCCTCTCCACTGCGTGCGCCACCTCCGCCCTCCATCAAAATGGGGAAGACCATCCGGCGCTCACCCAGCGAGGATAGCTCCTCTTTTTCGTCTCCATCCCATTCTGATGGGCTCGCCTCGCAGGTACTATCACCCAGTTCGCCGATTAATGCCTTTCCCTTCTGACCTTACTTCTTCACTCACAGAATGCTTCGCTGGGGAAGAATACCCTGGGGAAAACAATTATGGAGACCCACATTCCCTCCTAAGGTGGGGCTGGTACCCTTCTCGCAGATGTGGGGGTCGCCGACCAGCGGGGCCTGCCTTCACCACGGGGTGAGCAGTTCTCCTCGCCTTCCTGTGTAACATATTTTCTCACTCGCTAAGCTTCCCTTTTTATGCAGTGGCTGACGCCGCAGATTTGGAGGGACGGATTCCTCCTCCCTCGGACCCGCCGAATCAGACTATCATCACTCCCGGATTCGGCACTCTGGGACCAAGGAGCCCTGGAGGGACATTACTTCCTGAGCCCGGACTCGCTGCTGAAACCGAGATCCCTCCCGGACTAGGGAAAGCCGTCACTCCTGCCTTCGTCGAAGCATTCCAGGGCCAGCCGGGCACCTCTCGCCAGCGACCCAGTACCCAAATTTCTCCATTAGGTTAGACCGTCTCTATAGGGTTTCGTTTTTTTTGCCTCCTTGCTGATTTCTGCCTCGCAGGTGATCCCTTGACCCCGCCCACTGAGTCGGAGCCTGGTGCATTAGAGATTTCGCCACCCCCCTCGTCGAGTCAGGTCGTT
This sequence comes from Dactylorhiza incarnata, assembly GCA_033032865.1. Classification (NCBI taxonomy): domain Eukaryota; kingdom Viridiplantae; phylum Streptophyta; class Magnoliopsida; order Asparagales; family Orchidaceae; genus Dactylorhiza; species Dactylorhiza incarnata. Next base: position 10,888,051 of record JAWHQI010000029.1, read on the forward strand.
GATTTTTTGGGGGACCCCGGTAATCCAGAGCAAATGAAGAGGCGAGTCACCAAGATATTCCAGAAGTATACCTCCCTGTTGCGGGATCTACATGAACAAAATCGGCAGGATCGACTCACATTTGAGGAAAGATTTGCTGTGATGGAGGACGTGAATGCGCGCATCCTCGCTGAGGTGCGGTCAACCGATCATGGCGAGGTGACTTCCCCCTGGGTGTACATTGCTAGGATTGAGGATTACGCGCGGCTGATGACTGACCCGACCCGGTTGGTTAGCGAGTACCACTACTCGCGAGTTCCCCCTCGCTCAGGTGTGCGGGGCCGCGGTCGCTGGAAGTGGTTACGCTATTGAGGAGCCTCTCTTCGCAGTTTGCTTGCTATTCATTTATTTTTCTTTACCCTCCGCTTCGTAGGGAGGGGTCGCAAACAATTAAATGGTCTGTAATAATGGTATTTTGACTCGCCTGCGAGCCAGTGCTTTCTGCTTTTATTTATCTTTTTCTTTGCTATGTCTGGCTCGCTTGCTCATTGAATACTTCCGCCGATTATTATACTTTTTATCGCTCGTTGTCGTGACCTGCTCTCGCGTTTTGCTTTATTTCTTTATCTAGCTCTAGCTCGCCGATGACTAGCGGGAGGGACTTTGGCGAGACGCCAACTTGCTAGGAGCGGGTAGGGCCCCTGGAGGTGGAAAAATACCGCGCGCATCCGCTATCCGCAGCTACCGACGCTTCGACTTCTTGCCGCTCCTTTCCTTTTTATAAATAGTCTGCCTCTTTACTTTCTAACCACCGCATTTAATGTTCTTCCTTCGCGTTTCTGTTCTTCTAGCTCTCTTGCAAACTATAGCTCGCTCTTGCGAATCCCCTGACTCGCAGCCCTTTAGCTCCATGGTCGCAGACGTGGAGACGGAGGGGCGAGCCAAGTATGCTGGATCCTTTCGCGAGGGCCCCTTCTTCTGCGCCAACCTCACAAAAGAGGAATATTTATCCACAGTGGACCGATACCTGCACCATGGGTTCATGGCCCGCTGCCACACTGACAGAGATACCATCAATGATCCCCCCCGCCGATGAGCTCACCATCCCCATCGCTCACTTTGAGAATGGGTTATGACTCTCGATATGGCTGAAGTGCGCCAGGTACATTTTTCTAGCTCGCCTAGCGAAGAATATTGTTAGTATTTTCTGGCTTGCCTCGCAAAAGGCATTCTAACCCTTAAGGACTCTTCCAGGTACTCAAGTATTTCGGTATACTGCTCAGCCAACAGATTCTGAATGCGGTCGCCGTCATGGTCGCATTTGCCAACTACGTGCGAGCCGAGAAGATTGAGTTTAGTTTAATCATCTTCTGCAAGGTGTTTTCATTCCGCGCATACAGGGATGGGACGGCTCATTTTGTGAGGTAACACGTCACCCTCTGCGAAACCGTCAACAAGTCCCACTACTGGACGCAACTCCCGCAACACTCCAGCGAGATGAGGCCACTTTCCGCCCTCCCGCAACACTAGGGGGCGATGACGCGAAGTTGTATCAATACCTTCAGGGGAAGAACTTTGAGGTTGTCTACCTCCGACAACGGGTGGACTCGCTAATGCCTGTCCCCTAGGGGGAAGGTCTGACTCGCACTCGCAAATTTCCTTATTCTTCTCCCCCCTTTTCGTTAGCTAATGTCCTTAGTCACCATTGAAGGAGAGCGCGACCTTCCGCTCAACCCTCCGCATATGCCTTCTTCCTCCCTCGCCACAGGCCCGCTCGCGAGCATGGCCGCCGAGGCGTTTCGCGACCTCCCGAGCTCTTTGTCGGGAAAGAAGCTTCCTCGCCCTCCAATCCAGCCCGCCTCGCAGGGACATGCGAAGAAGGCCAAGAAGGCCCCCCTTTGCTACTAAGGGAAAAAATATTGTTGATCTATTCGGATCTGAGCCCCCTCTTTCCCCGCTGGAGAATCAGCAGCCTGCCTTGGAGGGTGGCGAGCCTGAAGAAGCGACCGACAAGCCTAAACCGACGAGCCACAAGAACTCCGGGCTTGGCGCGAAGCTCCCGGACGCAGTTGGCGAGCTGCTGCTCGCATGGGATCCCGAGCAGAATAAGATCGTCTGCTCCTCCCTCCTCCCGTCCTGGGTGGAGAGTGACAACATTGGAGGCGAAGCGTTCATCCTCGCCTTTGGACTCTACGGCCGTGAGGACGCCTTCCTCTTCCGGACCTTCACGCCGAAAGGGCTCGTTTATGAAGCCATGCGAGCCCAGTTCCGGGCTACGGAGCTTACCCACATGGTGGGCCGCCGGTACTTCACCGCAGACAGGGAAATCATGGAGCTCAACGTCGAGATCCGGAAGTCCGCGGATGAGGTCGAGGAGCTTAAGGGAAAGGAGGCCTTGTCTGAGGGCCTCCTCGCCAGCCTTCAGGGCGGCCTGGTAAGTAATGCTTGCAAAAGTCTTTTTCTATCTCGCTTCGCTTTGCCGTTGCTAACTTCCTCTCTGCAGGATGCCGAGTCCATGAGCAAGTTAACCGCGAGGATCTCCAATGGAGAATACTTGCCTCAAGGCCCAGGTTCGTGACCTGACCCTTGCGGTGCTTCCCCACCCCCCCTTCGCGAGACGAGACTCGAGGCCAGTCGCGGGGTGAAAAAGAAGCAGCCCGCAAGAACTTGATAGGGATCACCGAACTTGTCTTTGACACCCTCAAAGGAGTGGGTCTGATCGTCCCTGACGCAATGGAGCTCACCGCCGAGGACGTCATCCCTGATCTGTTCGCGCCGGTCACCGAGGCGGAAGATCGCGGGAGCGACTAAAGAATTCTCCGGTGGGCTGCTCTGATGTTATTTTTTTTGCCAAATGTAAAGACTTTTGTTTTTGACCGGCGAGCTCGCCGTTAACTGTAAATATCCTTGAGCCATGAAGGAAATATTTTGTTTATCTTTTAAGTGTAACTTCTTTTTTATCTTTTACTCGCGCCCACACATTTTATGCTCGCGTGGTTCTAACGTTTTGTACTTCTGCTTTCCTTGCGCTCGCGTCTTAACGCTTTCGTTTGGCACTCGCGTTCGCACCTCTTAATAATCCCCCCATCTTAGTGCTGTATCTGGGTCTTTCTCGTGCTTTTCTCTTCCGCGGCGGTGATAAGGATATCCCACTTAAGGACCCCATCCTTGCTTAGATTATACCTTGCAAGGAAACATTGCGAGCGGGGTCAATATTTCCTCGCCCTGCCCGCTCTCGCTTCTCGCGAGCTTCCCTTGTTGCTCGTGGGTTACCGCGACGGCGAGCCCTCTCTGATTTGCCATTTCTACGCCACTAAAATTTGCTAGTAAATTTGCGAGCTCGGGCGGGCTTAGCGCGCCTCACGAACAACAGGCTCAGTCGCTCTTTCGCGACCTGTTCTCTTACGCTAACGGACTCCTGGTCTCGCCTCGCCTGGGCTTTGAGGTTGTTTGCGAGCCAGGTCCCCTTCTAGGAGCAACTTGCCTTCCAGCTCCTCTCGAGGTCATCCTGACCCACCATTCACGAGAGCCCAGCAGCGGAATCGATCTTGGGCATTCCATCACCAAAGGACTTGTAATCTTTCCAACCTCTCCAGAGATCAACCTGACCCACCGTCTATGAGAGACCGGCAGAGGGAATCGATCTGGGGCATTCCAACAAAAAAAGGACTTGTAACCTTGCCAGCCTCTCCAGGGATCAACCTGACCCACCGTCTATTGAGTGCCCGGCAGCAGAATCGATTTGTGGCATTCCAACACCAAAAGACTTGCAACCTTGCCAGCCTCTCCAGAGATCAACCTGACCCACCGTCTATGAGAGCCCGGCAGCGCAATCGATCTGGGGCATTCCAGCACCAAAGGACTTATAACCTTGCCAGCCTCTCCAGAGATCAACCTGACCCACAGTCTATGAGAGCCCGACAGTGGAATCGATCTGGGGCATTCCAGCACCATAGGACTTGTAACCTTGCCAGCCTCTCTAGAGATCAACCTGACCTACCGTCTATGAGAGCATGGCAGTGGAATCGACCTGGGGCATTCCAACACCGAAGGACTTGTAACCTTGCCAGCCTCTCCAGAGATCAACCTGACCCACCGTCAATGAGAGCCCGGCAGCGGAATCGATCTGGGGCATTCCAGCACCAAAGGACTTGTAACCTTGCCAGCCTCTCCAGAGATCAACCTGACCCACCGTCTATGAGAGCCCGATAGCGGAATCGATCTGGGGAATTCCAGCACCAAAGGACTTGTAACCTTGCCAGGCTCTCCAGAGATCAACCTGACCCACCATCTATTGAGGGCCCGACAACGGAAATGATCTCGGGCATTCCAGCACCAAAGGAATTGCAACCTTGCCAGCCTCTCCAGAGATCAACCTGACCCACCGTCTATAAGAGCCTAGCAGCGGAATCAATCTGGGGCATTCCAGCACCTAAGGACTTGTAACCTTGCCAGCCTCTCTAGAGATCAACCTGACCCACCGTATATGAGAGCCCGGCAGCAGAATCGATGTGGGGCATTCCAGCACCAAAGGACTTGTAACCTTGCCAGCCTCCCCTGAGATCAACCTGACTCACCGTCTATGAGAGCCTGACAGCGGAATCGATCTGGGGCATTCAGCACCAAAGGACTTGTAACCTGCTCAAGAATTACTTCAAAATATATGTATTGAGGAGGAAACATACAAAAATTAGTTGCAAAAATTGGCTAAGGGTAAAATCTCTTCAAATCATCCCCGCTCCTAGCTTGGCTGAGAGATACTCCTTCCACATCCTGGAGGTGGTATCCCCCGATTGAGCACTTCACTTACAATGTAAGCCCTTCCCAATTGGGCTCTAACTTACCTACAACGGCTCCTCTCCCTGCTACATCTACCTTTTTCAAGACCAAATCTCCCTTCTCGAATTGCTTTATTCTGACATGTTGATCAAAGTACCAGGCCATCCGCCTCTTGACTTCCTCTTGTCGAAAAGTAGCGAGGTCCCAGAGCTCTTCTACCAGGTCCAGAGAACCTTTGCTCTGCATCATTTTCTATTAGCCATTCTTCATCTGCTTCGCCCGCGGTGATCACCCTAGGGGTTTTGACTTCAAATTATACCGGGAGGACGACCTCGGACCCTTGAGACAGTTTGAAGGGGCTCTCTCCTGTGGCCCAGGTTTGGAGTAGTTCTCAAGGCCCATAGGACCGAGGGTAGCTGCTCCACCCAATTGCCTCTGAGATTTTCCATCCTCTTTTTCAACAGGTTGACAATTATCTTGTTCGCCGCCTCCACCTGACCGTTGCTCCTTGGGTGGTGGACCGACGCGAACCTGAGGTCTATGCCGAGTTTGGCACAAAAACTAACAAACTATTCGCTGGCAAATTGGGGTCCGTTGTCCGTCACTACGGCCAACGATAACCCGTGCCTACATATAATCTCGCCCCATACGAAATTTCTCACCACCTGGGAGGTTACCTTGGCCAGCGCTTTCACTTCTACCCACTTGGAGAAATAGTCAATCATTACCAACAGGAATCTCCTTTGGCCACTGGCTTGTGGGAAAGAACCTACCAGGTCCAAACCCCATATAGCGAAGGGCCACAGAGCTGCGATGGTCTGGAGCCTTTGAGCTGGAAGGAGTTGGAGTGGAGCATAGAGCTGGCACTTTGAACACTTTCTCGCAAATTCTGCTGCATCCTTGCTGAGGGTAGGTCAAAAGTAGCCTTGCCTCGGCACACTCCCCTCCAGAGTTCTGCTCTCGGAGTGACTGCCACACTCCCCCGAATGGATTTCCTCGAGGACTCTCGGGACCTCCTCCTCAGACACACAACGAGCCAGGAGCCCCGAGATTGTTTTCCTATATAGTCCTCCTGCATGTAAAGAGTAATAGGCCGATTTGTACCTGAAGCGTCGTTTATCTACTCCCTCCTCGGGGAACTTCCCTGACATCAAGTAAGTGATGAAGGGATCCATCCAAGACTCCCGCCGATCCACCTCCATCAGCTCTCCCTCCTCGATAGAAGCCCGGAAGAGTTCCGACACCGTCCCCCCTGCCCGGGGACCGAACTTGGCCAGGATGTCTTCCTGGGTGCTCTCCTCTCTTGGGACGTGCTTGATGGAGAAAGTGCAAAATTGCCCGACGACCCCCTTGACCTTCTCCAGGTACCGTTGGAGAGTCGGCTCTTTAACCTCGAACTCCCCCCTGATCTGGCAAGCCACTACCATGGAGTCCGTCGAGACCTCCACTTCCTGCACTCCCAAATCCCGAGCTAGGCGAAGGCCTGCTATTACGGCCTCATGCTCAGCCTGGTTGTTGGTGAGGGGGAAATGAACGTTGATGGCTTGCTCTATCCAGGTGCCCTGGGGACTTACCAATACCACCCCTCCCCCGAAGGAGTGCTTTCCTGACGCGCCATCAACCAGCATCTTCCAGGCCACTTGGTGTGGTAGTTCAGACTCCTCCAACTCGGTCACATAATCAGCCATGAAATCCGCCACCACTTGCGCCTTTATGGATACCCTGGGCACGTAGGAGATGTTGAACTCACTCAGCTCTACTGACCACTTGGCCAATCTCCTGAAGTGCTCCACCCCCTCCATGATGCCGCGAAGGGGGTGGTCGGTCACTACTTTGATTGAGTTTGCCTGGAAGTAGGGCTGAAGCTTTCTAGCCGACACCACCAAGGCAAATGCTAACTTTTCCAAGATAGGGTATCTGAGCTCAGCCTTCCCCAATACCCTGCTAATGTAGTAAATGGGGAGTTGTTTCTTCCCTTCTTCTCGAACCAACACCGAGCTGACAGCTTCCGACCCCACCCCTAAGTACAGGTATAGGTTCTCCCCTTGTCTGGGCCCTTGCAGCAGCGGGGCCTGGGTCAGTTGTTCCTTTAGTGCTTGAAAAGCTTTCTCGCACTCGGGGGTCCACTCGAATTTCTGGTTACCCCTCAGTATCCTGAAGAAAGAAGAACATTTCTCTCCTGCCTTGGAAATGAACCTACTCAACCCGGCTAGCTTCCCTGTCAGACGTTGAACCTCCTTCACATTCCTTGGAGATCCCAACTCGAGGATCACCCTTACCTTGTCCGGGTTAGGCTCCACCCCGAGGGGGGTGAGCAAATGACCCAAGAATTTCCCTCAGCTGGCCCCGAAGACACACTTTAAGGGGTTAAGCTTCATTTTAAATTTTCTCAAAGTCCCAAAGGTTTCCTCGAGGTACCTGATGTGGGACTCAAAGTCCCGACTTTTGATCATCAGGTCATCTACGTAGACCTCCAGGTTCCTGCCCTTCTGTTCGCGAAACACTCTATCCATCATTCGCTGGTATGTTGCCCTGCATTCTTCAAGCCGAACGACATCGTTTTATAACAATAGCACCCATCCCCGGTGATGAAGGATACATCCTTGATGTCAGGAGGGTGCATGCGAATTTGGTGGTAACCTGAAAAAGCATCTAAAAAAGACATCACAGAGAAACCGACGGCTGAGTCAACTAGAGCGTCGATTCTAGGCAAGGGGTAACAATCCTCGGGGCATGATTTATTAAGTAAGGAAAAATCAACTCACATTCTCCACTTACCATCCCCTTTCTTCACCATCACTACATTGGAGACCCAGCCTGGGCACTTGATTTCCGATACAAAGCCGGCCTTGATGAGCTTGTTCACCTCCTCCCGGATAGGTACCTCCAGCTTGTCCACAATGGACCTCTTCTTTTGGCGAATGGGGCGAGTGCCGTGATCGAGGTTGAGGCGATGAAATGCCACATCCGCATCGATCCCCGGCATCTCTGCATCACTCCATGCGAAGACATCCACGTTGTCTTGGACGCAAGCCGAGATCTTCCTCCGGTCTTCCGGGCTGAGCTCCCCGCTGATCAAAATCTTCTAGATTATTCCATCCTTGGTGGTGACCTCCACATCCCCCACTTCTTCCACAGCTTCCAACCTGGATTTCTCCCCCCAGGCACTGTCCTCCTAGGAGAAAGTGATTTTTTCTGCTGGGGGTGGAGCCATGGATGTCGAAGCCACGCTCCGACGGTAGATGGTATGGAGGCTCGCCTTGCAGGTTGCCTCTATCCCTACTCCCCCGTGGATCACCCCGATCCCTCCCCGGCTCCCCACATTGGCCCTGTCCTTGCACCTCTCCTCCTCATCCTCCCGAGGCAAGACCTCCTCGAACCTCACCTTCTATTGCTGCCGTGGCGCCGACATTCTAGCCCTCTTTGTCTCTAAGAATTCTGGGTAGGTGGCAGTTGTGTGACCTTCCTCATCGTGGAAGTCGCAGAATGGCAACGCCACCTCTCCTCTCTCGGCCTCCGCCGCCCTATTTCCTCTTCTCCTTCCCGCTCCTGCTTCCACTCCTTCTCTCCTTCCTCTTCCTCCTCTTCCTCTCCTGATCGCCATAGCCTGCTGAGGCGGGGGAGGCATCTGCCTCGGACCCTGCCTCCATCCCAACTGTTGGGGTCTTCCTTGCCCCCATATAAGTTACCCCCTCCCGAGGCGTAGCCTCTTCCTTGACCTTGCATCCCCCCCGCCATGCTGCCTCCATCCCCCCTCCGGGGCCCGGGGCTCTTCCCTTCTCCGCACCTGCTGCTGCTTGACCTCCGACACACTGAGCTTTGCTAGCCTCTTGGTGAGCTCCGTATTGGCCTCCTCACTCTCAACCTCCTCTGCCACCCTCTCCATCAACTCCTCGTAGGAGACGGGGGCCTTTCTCTTCAGATCCATCATGAAGAAACTCTCCTTCAGCCCCAACGTGAAGGCGAGCTGAAGGGAAAACCTAGGCATCTCCTGGGTGAGCAATACTTCTTCCTGAAACCGATCTGCATAATGAGCCAACGACTCCTTGGGCTCCTGCTTCACCTTGAAGAGGGACTCGGCGTCCATCTTCCTCTTCTTCGAAGTCGAGAACCGCAACAAGAAACTTCTACGCAAATCTTCAAATGCATAGATCGATCCACCAACTCCCTGGCCTTCTCCTTTAGGGTGATGGCAAAGAGCCGACACTTGAAGGCGTGTGACATCGGCCTGATAGAGACCGAGTCCTCGAACGACTGCAGGTGCTGGACTGGGTCATCCCGGCCATGGTAGTAGACCCTGTCCCACTCCCCAAACCCTTCCAGAATGGGTGCGGAAAGCACCAGCTCGCAGAAGGGGCTTCATCTACCTGCTGTCCTTTCCTGCTCCACTCGCCCCCCGAGCTCCCTCACCTGGCCTGAGCTCGCTGGGGCACTACTCGCGAGAGCCACCTTCGCCGGAGCCGCTCCTACGGGCGCCACACCCACCAAAATCGCGCTCGCTTGCACCACACTCACATGCGCCGCACTCGCCTGCACTGTGCTTGCCTGCGCCGCACTCGCTGGCACCAAGCTCGCCGGACTGGAGAACAACACTTGCCCCTCCAGGTCCTGTACTGACCCTCCGGCTACCTCCTTTCCAGGCCTTCCTCCAGGGGAATCCTCACCAACCACTGTCGGAGGATGGGATGCTTGAAATGCAGGGGTCGCGAACTCACTTCGCAGCACCGCGACTGTGAACCCGAGGGTGTCGAGGACTTCTCTCCTGAAGTCTGAGAACATTCTTTGCATCGCCTCCGGGGGCGACCCGCAGAACTCCTCGCCCTGCTCTTCATTTCCTGCCATGTCCCTTTCTTGGAATCTTCTTAGACCAGCCACGCTCCACGCCCACCGCACCAAAATGCTGAAACCGATTTCTCAGTCTCTTGTGAAGCTCTGGCCCTCAACAAGTTGAGTGGCAGCTAGCCCTTACTAGTTCCTCGGAAGGAGCAGATTGGGGATTCAGAAACAGACTAAGACCTTAGTCATAGCAAGGAGGTCCCACCACAAACCCGGAAGATCGTTGAGCGCTTCCCCTCCAAAGCCAAAGCTGAGACTTGGGCACCTTAGAGAGCTAGAGAGCTAAACCAAAGTAACCGAGGGAAGAAGAAGAAGCTCAGAAAACTGATATTGGAATCCTCCCCAAGGTGCCCTTCAAGGTCTATTTATAGTTTTTTGCTCGTGGTCTGTTAATAGTAGAATTCCGCCTTTTGGTTTTACTAAACGCACCCCAGTTTGGCCTGCTAACAGCCAAACTCCACTGTTTGGAAAGGCTAACGGCAGACCACCAGAGGCAGAGGGGTAATTTTGCCTCCTTAGCCTATGGACAAATGGCCTGCTAGAGGTCTACTCGCGAGAGCTCCCGCGAGTCTCCTCGCAAGTGTGGCTCGCAAACTCCTCTTAGGTGAGCGCTCTGCGAAGGCCCGCTCGCCCTTCTTCTGATGACATCCCCCGAGGTTAGGTCTCGCACTTCCTCCTGCGAGCTCCCCCGCTGAGATAGGGTCGGGAGCCACTGAGAAGGTGCTTGACCCCGTGGGGATAATTGCTTGTCTCAGCGGGTCCGCTAGGATGGGACAGAAATAGATGCTGAGACGGCCGGCCCTCCCAGCCAACCGCTGAGATGATTTCGCCGAGGCTAAGGCATGGCGTTCATTGAACTAAGAAGCAAGTTCGTCGAACCGAGAAGCGAATTTACCGAACGGGAAAGGTATCGGGAGTTTGTCGAATTGAGAGGCAAGTTCGTCAAACTGAGAAATGATGTTCGTCGAACGGATTTCATCGAACGCAGAACAGAGTTCGTCAAACACCGAAACTTAGGAAGAAACTGGTTTGCCCAGAACACCACTGTAAGCGGCCCGAGATGATCTAGCTCGCCCATCCTCCTTGCGAGCGATCGGCGGGTGTTCGGCTCGCCTGCCTCCTGGCAGATAGTTGGCGAGTGCCCGACTCGCCTACCTTCTTGCGGGCGGCCTTTGAGACTCTGGATCGCCTTCCTTACTACTTACCCCCTGGCGAATGTTGCGCTTCGTCGAACACGGCCGGGTTCGTCGATCTCAACTAAGGTGTGACGTTCGTCGGTCTCAACCGAAGCCGGGCGTTCATCGAACACAGAACAGATTTTGGCGAACGCAGATTGGAGTTCGTAGAACACGAAAATTTGGAAAGAATCCGACTCGTCCAGAAGACCGCTGCGAGCGGACCGCAAAGATCTGGCTTGCCCACCTTCCTTCGAGCGGTTGGCAAGTTCCTGGTTCACCCGCCTTTCTTGCGAGTGAACTCTGAGACTCTGGCTTGCCCTCTTAGCCACCTCCACGCCCAACTCCTGGCGAATATCGGGGTTGTACACCTATCGATCCAACAAGTGGTATCAGAGCAAGGTTATTCCAAATCGGTTTAAAAATTTGGAATAATGGTGTCTCATGATCTCGCTTCTACTAGTGGGAAAAACTTTTATATAAATGAAAAATCTTTGGCACCACCTTTATTTGAAGGCAAAAAATTATAAAGGGTGGATAATATTAATGAAATCTTTTTGTAACTCATATGATATAAAAATTTGGAATATGGCAATAATAAGACCAGCGGATGAATCAAATAAACAGGAATGTCATTTAAATGCGAAGGCCATGAATACTTTATTTTGCGCTCTATCTAAAGATATTTCCAAATTGATATATTGTTTTACTAATGCTTACAAAGTTTGGAAATTTCTTGATGAAATGTTTGATCTTTTGTGTATAGGTTTGGGCATACACAACAATTGGAAAATATTCAAATTAGCACAAGCATTAAAGAAAAAAACTCTCAGGATGAAACCATGGAGAGCACATCAAGTGGAAGAGAAGAAAAAATCTTATCTTTGGAAGAGGAGAGCCAAAAAGATGTTAAAGAAACTTTAAGTTCAAATCTTGCCTCTTCCGATAGCAATGTAAGTAAATCAAATTCTTCTCTCTTTGTAACAAATTCTATTTCCACATTACATATACTACAAATTGCTAAACATAAAATTAAGAAATTGAAAACTACAAATGATAAATTACGTTTAGAAAATAAAAGGTTAAAAGCTAATGTTAATGTAGAATCTAATTATGATGTGGTTTCTCCATTTTGCTATTTTATTAAAATTTCAAAGCCTTGTGTTGATTGCAATCTATTAAAAGAAAATTCAAGGATATTGAAAAAGGGCTCTTAGTTTCTAAAAAGCATAATGAAAAATTGATAATTGAAAATGATGCTTTAACTTGTAAGTTAAGACAATTAAAATCTTTTGTTGAAAAAGTTCTAATTTCTAGTAATGACATTCATCATAAGATTTTGAATAACAAAGATAAATTAACTTACAAAATCATTTCTAAAAAGGACCATTTTCACACATCAACTCAAAAGGATTTTAGTTTCAAAAGGAATTATGATCCTCACAAAATTCTTAAGAGTCACTATTATAAGTCTCAATATATTTTCAATCATGACTCAAATTTAAAAACTCTTTTTCATGAAAATCAAATTATAAAATATTTTTCTTCATATTATAAGAGTATGACTATAAGAAAGAGTGGAAATGAAAATCATCAAAATAAGAACATATCATTTAACGCATATTGTAATCTACTCTATCAACAATCACTTATAAAGAAAGATTATCACTCTTATAAACTTTCAAAGAATCCATATAATAAAATTCATTATGATTATCAACATCAATCTATTTTGAAAAATAAACATAAATCCCCAATGAATTATTTTTCAAACAAATATCATCATATAAAGATGTCATATAATCATTATATGGATTTGAGTGATAAACAACCTAGGTATGAATGGAGACCCATAAAGAAAATTGACACATCAACATTAATTGAAAGGGCCCATTCATCCTTGTCTCCTCAAAAATCATCATGCTATATTTGGGTACCCAAAGGAACCATTACACATGAGCAACTTTGGATACCTAAATCTCTTATCAATTAGTATCTTTCAAATGCATGAAGTAGAAACTAATAAAAATGATATTTAATGCTACTTCATGATTTGCCTAATGTTCTTTTTATTTTTATTTTAGCTATCATGCCTTGGTCACCTTATAAATATTTGAATTATGACTTTGTCATTTAAAGCTTTATAACGTATAAATCAAATTGAATAAGAAGTCATGTTTTTAAAAAATGACCTATCTCTCATATTTTTTGTTTTTATCCTTTTAAATCAATTACCAATAAATGTCTTGAATTATCATTATAAATTGAATATTGAAATTATTATCAAAACAAATGAAATTATTTTGAAGAATGGATTTAAATGGTTTATTAAAGGGTTTAGGCTAAAAATTAAAATGCACATAATTTGATTATTTTCTATTTTGTTTGATGCATCTGATAGCCCTTGTAATGAAGAATATTATAAGTATAATCGAAAACAAAAAAAAATCACAAAACGCTTGATTAATCCTTCAAAAATGCGAGTTTTTGATCAAAACTTCAAACAACCATATCTTTTGATCCACTCGTCCGATTTTTGCGTTTAAAATATTTTTGGAAAGAGCACAAAAATCTCCATCCAACGATGAACCAGGCTTGCCCGTTCGAGTTTGTTTGGTGCTGTCAAATTGCCCAATTTTACCTCCGTTTAAAAGTTATTTCAGTTTTCTTGTCTCGGCAATTTCTGTGTCTATTGATTTTTTATCACATGCTATCCTTATAATAATTTTTTTTTCATGGATTGATTTAGGTATTATGTGTGTGATGTGTGTCACCATTGTTTGCATGTATTTAGACCTTATAATCATCTTGTATCATTAAGTTTAAATTAAAAGTTTAATCATTTCATTCAAGGTCTAAAGAAATTTAATTTGAAATCTTCTCATATAACATGCAACCTTATCTTCATTAATCCTATATAATAACATTGCATTCAAACTCATCATCCTAGCATCACTTCTTAGTTAATGCTTAAATTTATATGCTAGGTATAACATTTACAATGTTATTAAATATCATGATAACTTTGTGATTTGAAATTATAATAGAATATTAAAATTCCATCAAAACACATAGTTTATGGATTAATCATTAGAATATATATGAATATTGTATCATGAATCATATATTATCATGCAAAACCAAAGATCAATAAATTCTATTATTGAATGCAATTTTATTATAAATTTCAAAATTTTATATATGTGATCTTTGTCTTTGATATGATTGCATGATCGTCATTTTTTTACTTTCAAATCAAATATGCTCATTCAAAAGAAAATCACCAAATCATATTGTCATAAGTCTAGAAGGAATAGAGTTCACATACATCATGATGATCTAACATATCTTCTATGCAAAATTCTCTATAATCATAAATCATAATTCATGTTCTATCAAGAAATATCTCAAATCAATAATGTCTATCACCTAGGAATTATGAATCTTATGATAAAAATATGAATTATGTTTTTCTTTCCATTATTTGGTGTATTGATATGCTTTGCTATTGATTGCATGTATCTCACATATATGTAGACCCTAGAATCAACTTTGTAATAATACGAATAAATCAAACTAAATCATCACTTTATTCTAGATCTATAATTTGAAACTCTATTTTGGAATACATGCAATATTAATGATAATTTTATGACGTGACATTAAACCCAAAACTCATCTTACTAGCATTATCACTTATTGAATATTAGTAATTATGCTAGTTATCTCATATCGTCATCTCATAAAAGTAGAAAAACTATGTGGTTTTTTATTTTTCTATAATTCTTCACTTTAAACAAAAACCATAGTTTATTAATCAACCCATAGTTTAAAAAGCATAGGTTGTCCAAAGATTATTCACCTATGACTTCATATCTCACAATAGTGGGGGCGTAGGATTGTATGCATTAGAGACCTAACTTCTAAGTCATGTCTTGTCCTTAACCGGGGAGGGTTCCAGTGGGGACTTGCGAGGCACTGGGGGGATAGAGTGCTAGGTTGAGCATTCTCTAGTGTGTGCATATGGGATTAACACCCCAACCTATGGCATGTGTGCAACTCCTCATGCACATCCGTCACTTAGTACGGGGCTAGGGTGTAGACATTTAGTACGGGTAGTTTTTAATCTTAGGATATACTTATATTACTCATTGCATGAACATTTTCTTTTACTTATCACTTAAATCATGCGTATTTGGGTTGTTCAAAAATGTCCTCCTGTGTTTGCATAATTTATCTTTTTGTGCTTAAATGATTATGTAAAACACAATTATTTGAAAATTGCTAAAGTTTTATGCAAATTAAGCAATCAAGACATCTCCAAAAATTATAAAATTTCTGCATAAGACTACTCTAAGGACTCTTAATCAAGATCAAAAAATGAAAATTTAAAATTCTCAAAAAATCACTTACTGTTTTCCGCGCTAGCACTAGCGCTGGCGCTAGCGTGGATGTTCCATTTTTCTGTTTTTAAAATTTCTAAACATCTATAAAAATATGTTAGTTTTTGTGTACTACTTATGTTTTGTATTTCAGACTTTTGTTATTTTCGTTTTATTTATATTATGAAAAATCAACTACAAAACTTCAAAATTCAAAAAGACAAAATTTTGTTTTTGTAGTTTTCTGTTTTTCTTTCATTAAAAATTTTCAAAACAACAAAAAACTGTATGATCTCTATTGCTAATATCAAGCATGTATTAATTCTATTATTTAGAATTATTTACAATGTTGAAACTTATTTCTTCAAATTACTATGAACATTGTTTTGTTTATCATGCTTTGATATATCTAATTAAGTGCATCAATTGTATTGAAAAATATGTGTAGAACCAAGCTTAGCATGCCTCTAAGTATGAGTAAATGTTTTGTGATTGATAATGATATCTTTCACTCACTTATTTTGGTAATCAACATGTGTGTTTAAATCTAACAATGCTTGCTTGTGTATTGTAATTGTGTAATTAATTACAACTTGAATAAGTTTATTACCTACACTACATTTGAATTGCACTTAAGAAATTAAGAAAAGTGGTTGTTTTTAAAAAAAATTGGGTTTGCAAAACAAGTGTATTCGGAGAATGTTGTCTCACAAAAGTGAATAAAAAAAAATAAGACAAATATAACTCCACCAAGCACTACTTGAACCTTCTGATAAGTCTTCATAAGCATTGTGAGATTGAGTACCTTGGAAAGAATAGTAAAGTGTCTTGTGCAAACATTGGTTAGTACACCACTTTTTCTAAAATTAGTGCATTATAGTGTGTGAAAGTAAATATACTTGTGTTTTATTGTGCACTTTACTCTACATATGTCTTGTATTTTATGATTTAAATCAATTGTTAACATTGCTCAAAATACACTTATGTGCACATCATTATCTTTCATAACACTTCTTCTCATGAGTATTGGATTATAATGCTTTATCTATACTACTCTTTATATAAGAAATGCACTAGATAACCTAGCATGATCTCTACAATGTTTGGTATCCCTTAAACTTGAAATTAAGTAACATTGCAGTATAATTTTTTTTGATATGTTAATTTCATGCTTGGTAACTTTATGTAAAACTTTGAGATTTCAAAAAGGTTAAAACATCTTTACATTTTGAACTTAAATTCATATTTATACTTATGCTTTTCATGCTTACAAAAAGATATTTCTTATAATCTTCCGCTTGCTTACAACTCTTATCTTTTTATTTGAAATCTCTTATATACTATGCTTAAACTCTTTATCATTTTATATATTATAAAAGCTCGATCATGATTTATCATTTATAAAGAATGCCTCCTTACTACACTTACCCCACCTTCTTTTGATAATACCAAAAGGGGGAGATTAATTGAAGAAATCTAGATGAGAAATATAGAAGATTAAGGGGAGACTAATTCATGTAATCTATCATTTAGGGGGAGTAAAACATAAATTGCATTTATGTAGGGAGCATTAAGATAGGGGGAGTATGCACATTCTCATGCCTATCAAATAATATAGTTGCACTTTGATCTTGCTTATCATATTCTATAAACACCTTTGTTGATTTCTTGCTAAGAGGATTTGTTATTATCAAAAGGGGGAGATTGTTAGATATGTGTGTCACATCCCTTTGTTTGAGAATAACAAATCGCATATTGTATTTGATCTTGCTTGTCGTGTATTTATAATGTGCAGGAACTATAGGTGCAATACTCCACAAGTAGCAAGCAGCTACAAATCAAATTCTTTGAAGGAGAGCTACCGCCAGCGCTAGGGATACCGCCTGGCGCTAGCGCAACCGCCAGCGCTAGCGCTATGACCAGTGCTAGCGCTACCGCCTGGCGCTAGCTCAAGTTTGTGCGCACAATGCCACGCCGCGACGGTTTTGTAACCGCTTCCACACGAATGCGCTAGGAGCTACCGCAAGCGCTATCTCCAAGTTCTATAAATTGATGTCTTCTCTCTCGTTTTGGCTATCCATCCCAGAGAGATTACTTGTGCCAAAATTCCATTGTTGTTATGCTTCCGAAGATGGATCTCCCACAAAAAGCTTAAGGAGAATTCTGGAGGAGGACTACGTTACGCTACATCCGAAGGAAGATCGCCTCAACCTCGCTCATACTACAGCAATCCTTCATTTCCGACTTCAGAAGATCTCATATAGGGAGTTTTTATTGTTGTTATCATTATTTTCATTTCATTCCATTTTGTTATCGTATAGAGAATTCACCTTGTGTTGGCGACTAGGTCCTTGCGCGGCTTAGGGGGTAATTCGCCGCGTGAGTTGGCGACTAGGTCTAGGAGATTAGATCTAGGGGGTGCTCGAGGCAATATCCAGGGAAGGATTGGCTAGAGCGGCTTGAGGCCATATCCGAAGAAGGATAGGCTAAAGCCAACAGGTTCGTGGGGATACGAGTCGGTATAGAAAAGGAAAAATTATTTACATATTTGTCGCCTCGGATTTCTAGCGTTATTGAAATCAAGTATTTGTAAACACTTTTAAATATATATAATCATGTCTCTATTTGTGTTTACTTGATTTCTCTCTTTTGGCATAATCTCTACTATATTGGTTACTAAGCTTTCAATTCGAATCACTTTATCTAAATTGTTTATTTTAATCTCTTTCATCATAAAACAATTTAGCACTTGTTTCTAAATTCTAAAATTACAAATTACAATATTCTCTTCCTTTAGCTAAATTATTATTTCGCTCTCGTTTATTTCAATACAATTTAGTAATTTCCTTAAAATTATAATAAGAATTTTTATTCCCTAATTCACCCCCCTCTAAGGGCGCCTATCGATCCAACAGGACTGACACCCCAACCTACGACATGTATGCAACTCCTCATGTCCATTCGTCACTTAGTACAGGGCTAGGGTGTAGACATATTGTCTGGGTAGATTGGTTACTTGGAAATCATTACTTTTTATGCTTAAAACTCTTACATAAAGGGGGAGAACAAACATGATAATTTTGATTACTTGGCAAATGTTATATTGTTCATCTTTATGCTTAAAACTCTGATCTACTTCTATGAAAATACTTATGCTAAAAACTCTGATTTATTTCTATGAAAATTATTATAAAACTCCTTATCATTTCCTTTTCTCTAAAAAGCTCGATCATGCCTTATCTTATTATCCAAAATCCTTTTTGTGCCTCTTTCTTCCTTACTGACTTTTGCTAATAACAAAAGGGGGAGAACTAACATGATAAATATTCACCGCTATCAAAATGGAAAACTAACATGATTAATTAAGATGATAGCTTACATATTATGGGAGCATAAATATTCACCGCTATCAAAATGGAAAACTAACATGATTAATTAAGATGATAGCTTACATATTATGGGAGCATTCACTTAGGGGGAGCATGTATTTAGGGGGAGCAATTCTAAATACTAAAATCGATAATTATCCTAAGTCATCACTCTCACACACACACACAAGTAGGTTTCATCATGCTTATATATTAATGCTCTGATTTATCATTAATGGATTTGTTACTATCAAAAGGGGGGTGTTTGTTGGAACATGGTCTTCCGTATCTCCTAGGTT
Organism: Dactylorhiza incarnata; assembly: GCA_033032865.1. Taxonomy (NCBI): domain Eukaryota; kingdom Viridiplantae; phylum Streptophyta; class Magnoliopsida; order Asparagales; family Orchidaceae; genus Dactylorhiza; species Dactylorhiza incarnata. The sequence goes on from JAWHQI010000029.1 coordinate 10,906,869, forward strand.
TGAGAATAACAAATCCTATGTGTATTTGATCTTGTGTATTTAAGTGTGCAGGAAACAAAGTCCACATGACTCAAGGAAAACATAAGAAGGTTACCCCCAAAATTGAGCCAATAAATCCAACATGCCCACTAGCGCCGACGGTAGCACCTAGCGCCCGGCGCTAGCGATGATTATCGCAATCCTGGGAGCACATTTAGAAGGCGCTAGAGCCAGGCGGTATAACATAGCGCATGCGGTAGCGCGGAGCACAAGAGGCAAGGCATAAATGTGTCCTCGGATTGAAGATTCTCCCACGCAGAATATGTCCTAATATGGGATAGCGCCGGCGGTAGCGGTAGCGCAGGCGCTAGCACTAAGGCTATAAATTGGACCCCTCTTCTCTCATTTTGTACAACCATTAGAGAGAGAGGTTGAGTGCTAGAATTCTAGAGCCTGATTTGGCCGAAAGTTGATCTCCCACCATAGCTCTGCGAATTTCTGAAGGAGGACTTCTTCACACCGGATCCAAACGACGTCCGCTTCAACAATGCTTATTCTACAGCTGATTTTCGTCTCCAACTTCAGAAGTTCTTCAAGTGGGAGTTTTTATTATTATCATTTCATATCTCTTGTAATCGTTTAGTGAACTCGTCTCGTGTTGGCGACTAGGTCTGGGTAGGACTTAGGGAAGAAATTCACCTCGTGTTGGTGACTAGGTCTAGGGTGTAGATCTAGGGGGTGCTCGAGGCCATATCTGGAGAAGGATTGGCTAGAGCGGCTTGAGGCCGTATCCGAGAAGGATCGGCTAAAGCCAACCAGTTCGTGGGGATACGAGTCGGTATAGAAAACAAAAAGAGTCTTTCGTATTTCGCCTTGATTTCTAGCGTCATTCAAATCGAATTTTGTAATCAATTTTATTAATAATAATAATGTCTCTCTTTGTGTAATAAAATTGATTTGATCTTCATTTCTCTAAATTGTTTATTATCCTCTCTTTCATTATACAACAATTTAGATCTTTATTCAAAATCACTATTTTGATCTCTTACTATTTCAAGTATTCCAAAATATAATATAAGTTTTTACAACCCTTATTACCCCCCCCCCCCCTCTAAGGGCGCTGATAAGTAGGATTTATGCTTATTTTAATTATAGTATTTAGGTTAAGTTTAATATAATTTTGTAAATATTATTTATATTTTAGTTAAAAATCACTTCTTTTATAATTTTAGTTCTAAATATAATTGTATTTTTGTTTTGCAGAATTTTTGGAGATTTTGGTCAAATTTAATAGTACACGCCCTAGGTCACGCTCGTGACCAAGGGCGTGTAACATTAAGATCAGTCCAGGAGTTGTTGCCGCGCATTTGAGCTAGTCCACAACAAGTCACGCCCTCGGTCACGCCTGTGACCCATAGTCACGCCCGTGACCAAGGGCGTGTAAATTTAAAGATCACTTCAAGCTTTCCACGTGGACCTGTCAGCCACCGAATCCAATGTTGACCCCAGTCACGCCCGTGACCCATGAGTCACGCCCGTGACTTTTCGTGCGTGATCGCTTTTCGCTGCAGCGCCGCACTCAAGCCCACGTCGCATTGATGAAGCCGCCCAAGTACACGCCCAGGTACACGCCCGTGACCAAAGTTACACGGGCGTGTAATGTCCTTTTTCGCGACACAGTCACGCAAGACCCACGCCGATGTCGTAGCCGTGCAGAACAAGTATTACACGCCCTAGGTCATGCCCGTGACCGAGGGCGTGTAACCTGGAATTTTTTCCTATAAATTCAGAGGCTCCCCTCCAGCATTCCATTCCCTTCCCCCTGCCCATTTGGGCTGTTCTTGTATAGTTTTCCTTATTTCTTCATGTTTTAGGTTTAGATTTAATTTCATGTAATTTTCTTATTTCCTTTTTAATGTCTTGTTTTTCTTTTCCATGCAAGTAGTTTAGCTTTATTTTCATGCAATGTAACTTAGTTTTCATTTCATGTAATGTTTTCTTTTTATGGTAATGAAATTTTAAGCTTCCTTTCATTTTTGCAAAGTCTCTTTCTTTCTCTTTATTTAGTCTTGTCTTCTTTATTTTATTTTTGTTGTTCTCTTTTTAGTTAATTTTAATTACGCTCTCTAAATCAATTTATTTCCGATAAAATAATAGTTAGCTTTCTCGAAGTAGAAGTAATCGACAAACCCGGATTTCAATACGACCTTGATATTTTCTTTAAAATATCCTATGCTATACGCGATAAGGTATACTTGCCTTTTCGAATGAGTAGTTTGGATTACACATTAGCAAAAACTTGCAAAAACTTTCTCCCTCTCTTTTCAATTTATTTTTAGATTTTGCCGCCGCCGCCGCCGCGTTTATTTTCGTCGATATTCCGAAAAAAAGGAAAGACTATTACTCTTATCATCTCGACAGGTAGGATAATGGTTACTTCCTCGAAGTAGGATTACTCGCGAGACACCTCGAAAGCGCCCGTCGAATTCTTATCGCATCGAGAAAGGCTTTTCCAGAACTTCAATTTTTATTACCAAGTTTTTGGCGCCGTTGCCGGGGAGTTATTATTGTAGATATTTTGAAAAGAGAGAGCACTATTACTTCTATCCTTTTTTTTCTTGTTCTCTTATAAAATATATATATATATATATATATATATATATATATATTAAAAACACAAAAACATTATAAAACTTATCAAAAAAAAAAAATTCAAAAAAATTTAATAAGTAACTTTTATGTTTTATTTCTTTTGATTTTGTGTTTTACCTTATGGTTTTGAAAGAAATTTTTGCAGGTAATCGTGACGGTCGTCCGTCTCCAAATCAGAGACGTACTTCTTTTCCTCTCTTTCATAATCATGCTCTTATATTTTTCTATTTTGTTATTCTCCATACTTAGCTTTCAACATTGGGGACAATGTTGAATTTTAAGTATGGGGGTGTTTTTCCCTCTCTTTTAAATTATAAACTCGTAGAAAATTTCCAAAAAAAAAAAAAAAATTTTGAAAATAAAAAAATTTTTCCAAAAATATTTGTGTACATAGTTTTGTAAATAGTTTATTTCCTTTTTATTGTCTTTTACAAAAGAAAAATTAGCTTTTTCAAAAAAAAAAAAATTAGAAAACCCAAAAATATTCAAAAAAATTAGAAAATTTAAAATTTTAATTCTCGGAAAGGACGCTTTGGGCTTGAATTCCCATCATAGTCTCTAGTACCTTGCGAGCCCTTCACCGGGTAGACCTTGGGAAGTCCAAGAATTAATTTACAAACAAAAAAATTAGGTTTATTAGTTTATGTTTAGCATTTTTAGTATTTATTTCTCATCCTAAAAAAATTCCAAAAAAAGATAATATTAAAAATTTCCAAAAAAAAAGATAATATTAAAAATTTCCAAAAAAAAAGATAATATTAAAAATTCCAAAAAAAAAGATAATATTAAAAATTTCCAAAAAAAAGATAATATTAAAAATTTCCAAAAAAAAAGATAATATTAAAAATTCCAAAAAAAAGATAATATTATTATAAAAAAAATTCCAAAAAAAAAAGATAATATAAAAAAATTAGTACATAAAACTTAGAAAAAATTCCAAAAATATAATATGCCCTTACTTTGGTTTTTGTTATTTCCAAAATCAATTTTGAGTTTATTTATAAGCATTTATATTTTTGCTAATCATTTATTCTATCATGGTTTGCTAAATCTAATTTTTGATTAAGTGATTTAGTGTTAAGAAATATTTTATGATTTTAATTTGATTAGAGATATTTCTTTAGCACTTCTTCTCTTTTATTTTAAATAGTTACAAATTTTTAGTAATCTTGCTTAAAACACCTTTAGATTTTATTTATTTCTACCTCAAGTTTTTTAAATCTTAGGAAAGTTTAAATTACTAAAATTTGCTCTCAAAATAAATTAATTTATAAGCTAGAAATTTTTTCTCCACCCTACCCCTTTGATAGCAAAAAAAAAAAAAAAAAAGGTATTAAAAGATCATATGTCATGGGAATAAGATGATAAAATTCATTATTCCCTAAACATATGCACCCAAAATCATTTAAAAGATTATATGACATGGAGTAAGAGGATAAAATTCATTACTCCTAAACCATATACATTTTGGGTTTTTATTAAAGAGAAAAAAAAGAGAAAGAAAAAAAAAAGGAAATTTCATGATAAATTCCATTTCCTCCATTCAAAAGTTTCTCTTCTTATGCCAAATTTTATGAAATCCCCCCAACCCAATATCTTTGATCTAGATTTAAATTATGTTATGGAGAGAGCAATATTTAGTAACTTACATTTTTCCTTTAGCTTTTTCAAAGTTATGGTTTTTATAAATTTTAAATCTAATTTTGTTTGCTTATTACTCAATTTTGTTAACTAGTTAATATTTTTGAGAACTTTTGGCTAAATATTTTTCTCTTATTATTCTAATTTCATAATTTAGGACTTAATTCATTGATCCTTAAATTTTCTTTTTAGCTTACTTATGATTCAATAAATTTTTAGGCTTAATTAAAAATTTTATTAAATGTCTTATAAATATTTCTCATACTTTTGCTCTGGAATAGCAAAAGCTTAAGTATGGGGGTATTTGATAAGTAGGATTTATGCTTATTTTAATTATAGTATTTAGGTTAAGTTTAATATAATTTTGTAAATATTATTTATATTTTAGTTAAAAATCCCTTCTTTTATAATTTTAGTTCTAAATATAATTGTATTTTTGTTTTGCAGAATTTTTGGAGATTTTGGTCAAATTTAATAGTACACGCCCTAGGTCACGCCCGTGACCAAGGGCGTGTAACATTAAGATCAGTCCAGGAATTGTTGCCGCGCATTTGAGCTAGTCCACAACAAGTCACGCCCTCGGTCACGCCCGTGACCCATAGTCACGCCCGTGACCAAGGGCGTGTAAATTTAAAGATCACTTCAAGCTTTCCACGTGGACCTGTCAGCCACCGAATCCAATGTTGACCCAAGTCACGCCCGTGACCGCCCGTGACTTCCCGCGTGATCCCAGCTCCCTGCTGCGCTGAATTCAAGCCCACGCCGTATTGATGGAGTTGACCCCAGTCACGCCCGTGACCCATGAGTCACGCCCGTGACTTTTCGTGCGTGATCGCTTTTCGCTGCAGCGCCGCACTCAAGCCCATGTCGCATTGATGAAGCCGCCCAAGTACACGCCCGTGACCAAAGTTACACGGGCGTGTAATGTCCTTTTTCGCGACACAGTCACGCAAGACCCACGCCGATGTCGCAGCCGTGCAGAACAAGTATTACACGCCCTAGGTCACGCCCGTGACCGAGGGCGTGTAACCTGGAATTTTTTCCTATAAATTCAGAGGCTCCCCTCCAGCATTCCATTCCCTTCCCCCTGCCCATTTGGGCTGTTCTTGTATAGTTTTCCTTATTTCTTCATGTTTTAGGTTTAGATTTAATTTCATGTAATTTTCTTATTTCCTTTTTAATGTCTTGTTTTTCTTTTCCACGCAAGTAGTTTAGCTTTATTTTCATGCAATGTAACTTAGTTTTCATTTCATGTAATGTTTTCTTTTTATGGTAATGAAATTTTAAGCTTCCTTTCATTTTTGCAAAGTCTCTTTCTTTCTCTTTATTTAGTCTTGTCTTCTTTATTTTATTTTTGTTGTTCTCTTTTTAGTTAATTTTAATCACGCTCTCTAAATCAATTTTATTTTCGATAAAATAATAGTTAGCTTTCTCGAAGTAGAAGTAATCGACAAACCCGGATTTCAATACGACCTTGATATTTTCTTTAAAATATCCTATGCTATACGCGATAAGGTATACTTGCCTTTTCGAATGAGTAGTTTGGATTACACATTAGCAAAAACTTGCAAAAACTTTCCCCCTCTCTTTTCAATTTATTTTTAGATTTTGCCGCCGCCGCCGCCGCGTTTATTTTCGTCGATATTCCGAAAAAAGGAAAGACTATTACTCTTATCATCTCGACAGGTAGGATAATGGTTACTTCCTCGAAGTAGGATTACTCGCGAGACGCCTCGAAAGCGCCCGTCGAATTCTTATCGCATCGAGAAAGGCTTTTGCAGAACTTCAATTTTTATTACCAAGTTTTTGGCGCCGTTGCCGGAGAGTTATTATTGTAGATATTTTGAAAAGAGAGAGCACTATTACTTTTATCTTTTTTTTTCTTGTTCTCTTATAAAAAATATATATATATATATATATAAATATATATATATATATTAAAAACACAAAAACATTATAAAACTTATCAAAAAAAAAAATCAAAAAAATTTAATAAGTAACTTTTATGTTTTATTTCTTTTGATTTTGTGTTTTACCTTATGGTTTTGAAAGAAATTTTTGCAGGTAATCGTGACGGTCGTCCGTCTCCAAATCAGGGACGTACTTCTTTTCCTCTCTTTCATAATCATGCTCTTATATTTTTCTATTTTGTTATTCTCCATACTTAGCTTTCAACATTGGGGACAATGTTGAATTTTAAGTATGGGGGTGTTTTTCCCTCTCTTTTAAATTATAAAATCGTAGAAAATTTCCAAAAAAAAAAAAAAAAAAATTTGAAAATAAAAAAAAATTTTCCAAAAATATTTGTGTACATCGTTTTGTAAATAGTTTATTTCCTTTTTATTGTCTTTTACAAAAGAAAAATTAGCTTTTTCAAAAAAAAAAAAAATATTAGAAAACCCAAAAATATTCAAAAAAATTAGAAAATTTAAAATTTTAATTCTCGGAAAGGACGCTTTGGGCTTGAATTCCCATAATAGTCTCTAGTACCTTGCGAGCCCTTCACCGGGTAGACCTTGGGAAGTCCAAGAATTAATTTACAAACAAAAAAATTAGGTTTATTAGTTTATGTTTAGCATTTTTAGTATTTATTTCTCATCCTAAAAAAATTCCAAAAAAAAGATAATATTAAAAATTTCCAAAAAAAAGATAATATTAAAAATTTCCAAAAAAAAAAGATAATATTAAAAATTCCAAAAAAAAAGATAATATTAAAAATTTCCAAAAAAAAGATAATATTAAAAATTTCCAAAAAAAAAGATAATATTAAAAATTCCAAAAAAAAAAGATAATATTATTATAAAAAAAATTCAAAAAAAAAAAGATAATATAAAAAAATTAGTACATAAAACTTAGAAAAAATTCCAAAAATATAATATGCCCTTACTTTGGTTTTTGTTATTTCCAAAATCAATTTTGAGTTTATTTATAAGCATTTATATTTTTGCTAATCATTTATTCTATCATGGTTTGCTAAATCTAATTTTTGATTAAGTGATTTAGTGTTAAGAAATATTTTATGATTTTAATTTGATTAGAGATATTTCTTTAGCACTTCTTCTCTTTTATTTTAAATAGTTACAAATTGTTAGTAATCTTGCTTAAAACACCTTTAGATTTTATTTATTTCTACCTCAAGCTTTTTAAATCTTAGGAAAGTTTAAATTACTAAAATTTGCTCTCAAAATAAATTAATTTATAAGCTAGAAATCTTTTCTCCACCCTACCCCTTTGATGGCAAAAAAAAAAGGTATTAAAAGATCATATGTCATGGGAATAAGAGGATAAAATTCATTATTCCCTAAACATATGCACCCAAAATCATTTAAAAGATTATATGGCATGGAGTAAGAGGATAAAATTCATTACTCCTAAACCATATACATTTTGGGTTTTTATTAGAAGAGAAAAAAAAAGAGAGAAAAAAAGGAAATTTCATGATAAATTCCATTTCCTCCATTCAAAAGTTTCTCTTCTTATGCCAAATTTTATGAAATCCCCCCAACCCAATATCTTTGATCTAGATTTAAATTATGTTATGGAGAGAGCAATACTTAGTAACTTACATTTTTCCTTTAGCTTTTTCAAAGTTATGGTTTTTATAAATTTTAAATCTAATTTTGTTTGCTTATTACTCAATTTTGTTAACTAGTTAATATTTTTGAGAACTTTTGGCTAAATATTTTTCTCTTATTATTCTAATTTCATAATTTAGGACTTAATTCATTGATCCTTAAATTTTCTTTTTAGCTTACTTATGATTCAATAAATTTTTAGGCTTAATTAAAAATTTCATTAAATGTCTTATAAATATTTCTCATACTTTTGCTCTGGAATAGCAAAAGCTTAAGTATGGGGGTATTTGATAAGTAGGATTTATGCTTATTTTAATTATAGTATTTAGGTTAAGTTTAATATAATTTTGTAAATATTATTTATATTTTAGTTAAAAATCACTTCTTTTATAATTTTAGTTCTAAATATAATTGTATTTTTGTTTTGCAGATTTTTTGGAGATTTTGGTCAAATTTAATAGTACACGCCCTAGGTCACGCCCGTGACCAAGGGCGTGTAACATTAAGATCAGTCCAGGAGTTGTTGCCGCGCATTTGAGCTAGTCCACAACAAGTCACGCCCTCGGTCACGCCCGTGACCCATAGTCACGCCCGTGACCAAGGGCATGTAAATTTAAAGATCACTTCAAGCTTTCCACGTGGACCTGTCAGCCACCGAATCCAATGTTGACCCAAGTCACGCCCGTGACCCAAAGTCACGCCCGTGACTTCCCGCGTGATCCCAGCTCCCTGCTGCGCCGAATTCAAGCCCACGCCGTATTGATGGAGTTGACCCCAGTCACGCCCGTGACCCATGAGTCACGCCTGTGACTTTTCGTGCGTGATCGCTTTTCGCTGCAGCGCCGCACTCAAGCCCACGTCGCATTGATGAAGCCGCCTAAGTACACGCCCAGGTACACGCCCGTGACCAAAGTTACACGGGCATGTAATGTCCTTTTTCGTGACACAGTCACGCAAGACCCACGCCGATGTCGCAGCCGTGCAGAACAAGTATTACACGCCCTAGGTCACGCCCGTGACCGAGGGCGTGTAACCTGGAATTTTTTCCTATAAATTCAGAGGCTCCCCTCCAGCATTCCATTCCCTTCCCCCTGCCCATTTGGGCTGTTCTTGTATAGTTTTCCTTATTTCTTCATGTTTTAGGTTTAGATTTAATTTCATGTAATTTTCTTATTTCCTTTTTAATGTCTTGTTTTTCTTTTCCATGCAAGTAGTTTAGCTTTATTTTCATGCAATGTAACTTAGTTTTCATTTCATGTAATGTTTTCTTTTTATGGTAATGAAATTTTAAGCTTCCTTTCATTTTTGCAAAGTCTCTTTCTTTCTCTTTATTTAGTCTTGTCTTCTTTATTTTATTTTTGTTGTTCTCTTTTTAGTTAATTTTAATTACGCTCTCTAAATCAATTTTATTTCCGATAAAATAATAGTTAGCTTTCTCGAAGTAGAAGTAATCGACAAACCCGGATTTCAATACGACCTTGATATTTTCTTTAAAATATCCTATGCTATACGCGATAAGGTATACTTGCCTTTTCGAATGAGTAGTTTGGATTACACATTAGCAAAAACTTGCAAAAACTTTCTCCCTCTCTTTTCAATTTATTTTTAGATTTTGCCGCCGTCGCCGCCGCGTTTATTTTCGTCGATATTCCGAAAAAAAGGAAAGACTATTACTCTTATCATCTCGACAGGTAGGATAATGGTTACTTCCTCGAAGTAGGATTACTCGCGAGACGCCTCAAAAGCGCCCGTCGAATTCTTATCGCATCGAGAAAGGCTTTTGCAGAACTTCAATTTTTATTACCAGGCGCCTACAGATCCAACAACTTCTTGTTAAAGCTTTCAGGGTAAGATAATAGTAGATACAATGATAATATTCTTCCCAAATTTGGAACTTGATAGCTTTCTTGTATCCTTTTGAAAATAATCTGACCCCAGTTGGTCTTCTTACATAGGATTATCCTTGCCATTATCTCGAACATGGGCTTGGATTCCTATCATACGACTCTACCTTATAGAGGAGGGATTTTCCTATGATATCCGCCATCAGCTTTCCGTGTTGATTAAAACTCTTCCTTTCCAGAGACCCATAGGTCTTGCTGGAGTGCCCGCACCATGCCATTGCCTCGTTAAGGTCTTCCTAGGCGACTTCCTCATTTTCCTCCCCCTTGGCGCAGGTCGGCAACTGAAGAACCCTGGCCAATCTCTTGTGATTCACCTTGACCTTCATCCTGTTGATAAGAATTTTCACAGATGTTCCTTTTGATCCCCCATTTGCATTCGAGAAGAATTCCAGCACTTCTCTCTTTAAGAGTACCACTAGCTCTGAGAGAGCGAACTCTAGGCCGACGACATCTAACAGCTTAATGGCGCTCTGAATCTCTTCTGGCCCTTCTGAGAAACCATCCCTCACTACTTCGCTTCCTTCATAGAGAAATCCTTCCTTCTTTGGTGCCATTTCTTACTTAAGCTGAGAGGATTCTAATGTTGTCGACTTGTTCACTCTTCGAAGACGTAGAGAGAACGACGTCTTTTTAGGGCTAATGTAGAAAGTGTTTTAACCTTAGGACATCTGATCTTATTTATAGTTTCGGGATTGGAATGCGAGGTGTCATTTGACAAAGGTCTGATTAACTTAGATTGAATGGTTATGATCGATTAATTTTAGATCTTTTAAGTGTTAGATCGACACTCAGGCGTCATCATGATCCTACATTGATGTCGAGAAATCATTTCGACGATACCAATCACTATTTTGACGATATCGTTTTATGTTCAAAATGATATTATTCTTGTTCACTCTTTTGTATGATCAGTGCAATGCTTTAGAAGTGCCATACATATGTACTCCTTGAGTGACCGCTTTTGCTTACTTAAGGAAAATTACTTTTACAAAATGATAAAGATGAGGTTATGTATTGAACATTAATGTAATTACCTTCACCTTAGCTTTTATATCTTCTTGAGCTTGTAGCTCCCCCTTGATATGATGTTTCTTTTATTTTTATTTTTAGCTCCCCCTTAACCAGTGCATCTTGGCATATGGTTAGGTTTTTCTTAGTCTAGAGTTATCCCTGGATCACTCATTGTCCAATAGCCTTGTTTGCTTTTGATTGGCTACATGGACTATCCTGCAAAACAGATTTAATATCCCTTAGGAACTCAAGGTGATTTGGGTCCTAGGTTCTTGTTAGCATAGTAAGGAGTTCTTCTACTTACCTCTACCTTTCCAGGAGGGCTTTCCCTTGCACTAGGCACACTAGGGTTGTGCCAACAATCAATGACAAAGTGTCCCACTTTACCATAGCACCAACATTCATGGATGTTGTACCTTCTTTTCTGAACAATTTTTGAGGTGGGTGGAGAATCACAATGCTTATGTTCAGTAGAGAAGTCAACATCATTCTTCCTATCTCTCTCAGCTAAGGACTGACTAGCTGCTTTCGTATAGTTATTTCATCTTGACTTTATTTGTTTGTCAGCAACAGATGTCAGCTTGGTAGCTGACATGGTGTTAATGACATCAGATATGATCAAGTGAGAGTTGAATATACTGGTGCTACTAGCCTTCTTCTTATCTGGAAGAGATTGGGAAGGTGTTGCTCTTTTACCCTTGAAGGTGGGGGATGAAGCACCAAACACAAATGGTCCATGATGGGCCATTTGGATTTCCTCATGGGGAGCCTTCAATGCACTCATCCATATGCCCTTTCTCCTCCCATAGTCAGGAGCATCTCCCAGGTTATTGGAGCTTCCATTCATCCCGTGACCATGGACACTATCCTAGTCATACTTGTTAGAGGGAAGCACTACCTTCTGAAAGGTAGTATGAGGCTCTGCTTTAGTTTTGCCCCTTTTTCCATTCCCAACATCTACTGCCCCTTCATTGAAACCCAATCCCCTCCTATTTCCATAGGAAGAGAAGGTGTCAATGATGGGCAGAATGGTTTTGGGCTTAGAGAATTGAGCCACTAAGCTTCTTTCCTTAAGAAGATCATTCTCAAGTTTCCTAATAAGTTCTTCTCTTTGCTTTCTTTCATCATGAAGTTTGTCTATGATCTTCTTGAGCACATAGGAATTGGTGCCCTCATTGTTGGACATACCCATTTCCTCATTCATCTCAACCTTAATGGGTCTGAGTGATTCTAGCTCCTTAGCTTGCTTCCTCACAAGCTTCTTTCTCTTTCTAAGAGCAGCCAAGAGATCACCAAACTGTTCTATTAGTTCATCATGGTTCTTATTGTTGCATGATGAGCAGTCTTCTGCATCATTTTCAGAAGATGAGCAATCATCTGATGCACTCTTAGTCTTCATAATTGAAGCAGGTAGTAAAGGTGTATGAGTGATACATACCTGATCATAATGTGTTTCATCATGATTTTCTTCATCTGATTGAGTCATCAACCCATAGACCTCCTCATCCTAAGAGTCACAGTCCGTGAGAGTCAAAGGTGCTCTTATTCTTCTTCTGACTATAGAGCATTCTTCATCTTCAGATTCACTGTCTAAGATAGTCAAGGATGCTCTGATCCCTATGGCACTGATCCCTATACTTCTTTCTTTTTCAACATGAGAAAAGCTCCAACTGCTTTCACTTAAGGATCTGAACTTCCTGATGTCAGATCATTTGACTTTCTCCATAGAGTTAGGATATGATAATCAGTTGATTTGATACACCCAAGAGCAGATTGTTTAAGCTGTTAAGCTTTTCTTTGAACAATATACCTCTGTTGTTTATTGGGTGTCAACTTATCACCTAGAGGGGGGGAGGGGTGAATAGGTTTTTCAAATTATTTTATCCCCTTTAGGTGTCCTTGATTTTTGATTAGTAGATCTATAAATTATAAAGCACAACACAAAAAATCACACAATGATCTATAGAGGTTCCTTAAGATAGGGTGTCTTGAGTAGTCCTCTTTCCCTCTACGCCTACCTAGCAGTGTGCTAGGCTCGGCAAACTCCGCCAAAACTTCAGGACCTCAAGCCTTACAACACGGACCCGCAAGTCCTACAGCCTAGGCCCGCAAGCCCCTACTGCACCCGAGCCCGCAAGCTCGACACTCAGGCCCTCAAGCCCTACACAACACAGACCCGCAAGTCCTGTGCCTACAGCCTAAGCCCGCAAGCCCTTACTGCACCCAAGCCCTCAAGCTCGACAAAATCAGACACGCAAGTCCACTTCCCTGGCCCTCAAGCCTCACAGCTCTCCAGCCCTCAAGCTAGATGGTGTCGGACCCGCAAGTCCACTGCCCTGGCCCTCAAGCCTCACAGCTCTCCAACTCTCAAGCTAGACACTTAGGCCCTCAAGCATTACAAGAATTTACAGTAATAAAAGCCGTTTCTTCTGCCTGATGAAGATCGACAACTTATCCTGATGGAGATCGGCTTCTTGAGGTTGAAGAAGATGTTTCTGATTCAGATCTTACAAGCACAGTTCTTCTTCAACCTCTTTTCTTAGCTTGATGATGATCGACTTCTTAATAGTCAATGGAGCTGACTGATTCTTCTAAGAACGCTTGATTCTTGTTCTCTACTTTCTTTACGCCGCTTTTACTGTTCTATTTGCTGTATGCATAAGTTCTTTCTTCTTCTCCACTAAATGTACTATTGTATTGAGAAGCAACGGCGGGATTCTTTTCTGTTTCTTTTTCTCTTTTTTTGATTACTTTTTCTAGGGCATCAGTGATCCCTTTTATAGGACGGAAGAGCCGCTTAATGCTCACATATAATGTCCTTTAATGTCAGACGCCCATTCCTTAAGATCACGTGCTGATTGGACAATCAGGCGGCTGCATTAATTGCTGTCAGCGCGTCCGCAATATTTGAATTCCGTCTCGACGATATTTCCAGCTTTATGACGATACTGACCGCTTTACAACGTTATAGAAAATATCTCCACGACAAGACTTTGTCGATGACTTGGACCTTGGAAGATCTTCAAGTCTTCAACCTTCTGCCTCTGACATTGATATCTCGACGATACGAGATATTCTGGCATTTCTGCATATACGGCGATATGCTATCTCTGACTTTGTCATCGTGATCTTCTTTCTTGTAGACTGTCGTCGTAATCATATTGTTCTTTCGACGACATAAGTTATATCATGTCGACAGACTATGCTTTAGCACCTGCTTGTCTTCAGTTGTCCTTGTTTAGTCTTCTCGATGTCACTCCTTCTTTACGACGATATGTGTTCTTCTCGACGACAAGGCTACTTTGATGATGTCGACGATACTGCATCTTCTCAACGACACGGCTTCTTTGATGATGTCGATGATACTGCATCTTCTAGATGACATTCCTTCCTCTTGAATCTGTCTCAGCGGTTGGGCTGAGATGGCTTCCTCTTCTCAGTGGATTCGTCGATCTGTAGAGAAGTTTCTGCGTTCGATGAACTGCATTCTTCGTTCGACGAACAACATGCTGCGTTCGACGAACTCCATTCTTCTGTACCATCTCTGCGTTCGACAAACTCGCCAAGTCTTAGCATTTTCTTCTGTCCTGTCTTTGCGTTCGATGAACTTCATTCTTCGTTCGATGAACAACATTCTGCATTCGACGAACAACATTCTGCGTTCGATGAACTGGCCAAGTCCCAGCTTTTGCTTTGCTCATCATCATGACGACAAGCATACTTTGTCGATGACATCTCCTATTCTTCTCGACGATATAGTACTTAGTGAAATAACTAAAGTACTTCTCATAATGTCAATTTCTGCAAGCATGAACTAGATGCAACATTAAATACAACTTGCACGTATCATTGAGCTGAGCACTTCTTCAAATCAGGAACACTACTGGGCATTGTTCCCAACAATCTCCCTCTATTTGAAGAAGTCATAACCCACTCAATGATAAATGCCACTCAAATAAAAGGTTTTAAAATTTTAAGCAAGCAAGCAAGCATATAATGATGACATTGCAGCTATAGTTGAGTGAGCACAGAATTTGACAAATATTACTTCAATTATAAATAGTGCCAAATGTTTTCAAAAGTTTTGACATTTCTACATTTAGCCCCCTAAAGATTTAGCCATCTATATTTCTGGTGCACTCATAACAGCTTCACCCTTTGCTTTCTTGGCACAGGCTTCCTGTTCCTTTTCAGCTTGTCTGATGAAGTACTCAAACGTTTTAGGATGATACTTTAGAGGTTTAGGAGTGTTTGCTGGAATTCTTCCTGCTTGCTTATCCCTTCTGTATTCTCTCCTTACTTCTTCTTGATCTTCATGCTTAGCCCATTATTGAGGACTGTACACTTTGTATCCCTCACCTTTATTAGCTTTCACTTGCTCCCATGCTTTTAGAATGATGGTCCTGGATATGGGACTCCATCTTTCATAGTCATCCTTTTTCTCCTTTTCCTCCCTGTACTTTCTCTTTCTCATTTTTATTTCTTCATCCTCCAGTGCTTCCTTTTCTTTACCCTTATCAGTATCAGGAATATCTGTATGTTGCTCTTCAGCATGCTCGTCATAATGTAGAGGAGGGAGATTCATTGCTTCTCTGATGGTGTTTGTGGTCCAGATGGCATGATCACCACTGGCCTTTATCATTGATCTCTCCCCCTTTATGACTTCTTCAGATATCCCCCTTTGGAGATTCTCCTCAGAGGCCAATATCTTGTTTTTGAGCATGTGGATACCTGCTTCCAAGTGATTCTTGGTCTCAAGCAGATGACTATCTAGATCTTTATTATGGTGATCTAGACTTTCTTGGAGATCAGTTTTGAGTTCAGCCATCTTCTTGGTGGATGCGATGTAGGCCTTTTCTATGCTACTGACAATCAATGTCTGATTAGCCCCTAGGTTAGATATTCCCTTTTGGGTACGGGCAGTGTATTCTTATATATTTTTCACATCATTCCTTAGGCTTGTCGTTTCAGCAAACAATTCCCTTCTTAGCTCATTGATAACAAAGGTGACATAGCTTTCAATTTTTAATCTCTGCTCTTCCAGGAGCATCTTTATCTGAGATAATAGTGAGAGATCCACAGATCTATTCTCTGGATGTGAACTAGCTTCTTCTTGTTCCTCTCCTTCATCCCCTTCAATTATTGGAGATAGAGATTTTCTTATGGGTGAATGGTTTGACGCATTTTCCTTTTAAGGACTTTGCTGATTTTTGCTAGTCTCATCAACAGGGTTCTCTTGGTTGACCTCTTGCATTGCTGGTTCAGAATGACCAGCATCCTCAACCCCTAAGATCTTATTGATCACTTCTTCCACATGAGCAGGGAGCTCACTGTTCTTCTCCCCCTCAGTTTCAGCATCCTCTTGCTCTGTTCCTGCTGTTACCATTGTCTCGGATCCCAGACTTAGAGCAGAGGTTTGGAGGGCTATTTTCCTTGTCTCCACAGGTACCTCAGAGTCAGACGGAGGTGAGCTGGTGCCTGAGTCACTTCCTTCAGATGAGCTTTCTCCCTTCCTCTTCATATCTTCTGCTGTCTTCAACTTCTTGGGAGGCTTAGTCAGAGTTTTCTCCCATCTGTCAAGGATCTTGATGTCCATCCTTCTCATGTGATGAATTTTTACTCCATACTTTTGTTAAAGCTTTCAGGGTAGGATAGCAGAAGATATAATGATAGAATTCTTCCCAGATTTGGAGCTTGAAAGCTTTCTTGTATCCTTTTGAAGATTTGCTGACCCCAGTTGGTCCTTTTACTTAGGATTATCCTTGCCATTATCTCGAACATGGGCTTGGATATCCTATCATGCGACCCTACTTTGCAGAGGAGAGCTTTACCTACAATATCTTCCACAAGTTTTCCTTGTTGATTGAAGCTTTTCGTTTCTAAAGACCCATAGGTCTTGCTGGAGTGTCCGCGCCATTCCAGAGCCTGGTTGAGGTCTTCCTGGGTGACCTTTTCATCTTCCTCCCCCTTGGCAACGGTCGGCAACTGAAGAGCCCTGTTCAATATCTTGGGATTCACCTTGACCTTTATCCCGTTGATTACGCTTTTCATAGATGTTCCTTTTGAGCCACCCTTGGCACTCGAGTAGAATTCCAGCACTTCTCTTTTGAGAATCACTGTTGGTTTAGAGAGGGAAAATTCCAGACCGACGACGTCCAATAGCTTGATAGCGTTTTGAATCTCTTCAGGTCCTTCCACGAAACCATTCCTCACCACTTCACTCCTTCAAAGAGGAATCCTTCCTTCTTTGGCGCCATATTTTGCTTGATCCAGGAGGATTCCAGCACTGTCGACTCGTCCACTCTTAGAAGGCGTGGAGAACACGACGGCTTTTTAGGTCTAATGTAGAGAGTGTTTTAACCTTAAGACATTTGACCTTATTTATAGCGTCCTAGTTGGAATTCGAAGTGTCATTTGTTAAATGTCTGATTAACTCGAGTTTAGCTGTAATGATTAGTCAAGCACAGGTTTATTTAAGAGTCCGCTGATGATTGGATATTGTTGTGAAACAGATTCGATGTCGAGGAGTCATTTTGACGATACCAATCATCATTTTGACGGCATGGTTTTGGTTCACTCTTTTGTATGACCAGTGCAATGCTTTTTGCAGTGCCATACATATGTGCTCCTTGAATGACAACTTTTACTTACTTAGTGATGACTACTTTTACAACATGATAAAATGAGGTTATGTATTGATCAACATACTTACCTTTGTTGAAAATGTTGAAGTGGAAGTTGGCGGTCTGGGAGGAGACCGTGCGGTCAGGTCTAACCGCGCGAGCTTGCGGTCTCCTTCTGCGGTCTGACCTATTCGGTCTAGCCACTGGCTTATTCGGTCTGACCGCCGTTCCTTGTCCAAGGTTGCCGAGGTGAGGCCGCGCGGTCTTGTTTGTGAGACCGCATGACGAGGTATTCTAAACTGTGCGAGTTAAGCTATTGACCGCACAGGGTGTTTGTTCTGGAATGGGCAGTCCGGTCTGGTGGTTGTCCGGGTTCTGGGTGGTGCGCGCCGACTAAGATCTTCTTAGTTGGTGGTCTCCGCTTTTGAGTTCGCATAGCTAGTCCTTGGCGATCTGCTGGTATATGCGGTCTCTGGTGTTGGTCGACTTGGCGTGCTATTTCCTTAGTCGACCTGGCTGTGTTCGCAGTCTCTGGAGGAGGTCTTGTTTACGTGAACACTGGTGGTGGACGTCATGACCGGGCGGGTTGTCATGATCGCGCGGCTTCTTGAAGGAGTGGCGATCTCCTGGTCGTTGAAGTCGGCGAGCTCACAAGGCGCAGAGCGATCTGCTGACCACCCGGTTTGACCGGTCTTGGTCGCGTGGTCAGGGCGGTGACTCTATCTCATAGTGTGGTGACTGGATTAGGTCGCACGCCTATAAATAGGAGTCATTGTAGAAGCAAAATAATCGCACCAAGTGTAAGCTGAGCTCGCGCCTTTTTCTTGCGGTCTATTTTTTGTGACGGGCGGTTAGCTGATTGAATTTACTTGTGCAACATCTGCGGATTGTGCGGGCAGCAGCAGTCACCTCCTCTTCCAGGGTATTCGGGCGGTCTTGCGGCTTGCAGTGCGGGTTAATGGAGTTTGAGAGAATCAGTGGAGTTCGGGAGGTTGCGGAGTTCTCAGTTGGTGTTGTTCAAGTTGCAGGCAGACAGTTCGGGCGATCTTGTTTTCTAGTCGCGCGAACTCGCAGATTGGGTGGTCAGGCGGTCTCAGTGTTCAGACCGCTGGTTATCTTTTCTTCAGCATTGTAATTTCTTTTTGGTTTTGTGTACTGGCGAAATCATGTCTCGCCATGTATAACTCGCTATGTAATGAAGATTTTTGCTATCATCAATAAAGATTGTGTTGCTTCATGTGCTTCTGGTTGTTGGCTATAGCTTTGAGTTATACTATTCCTGCTCACTCCTAGATCTACGGAAAATTTCACATGGTATCAGAGCGAGGTTGGAGTGGATAGAGCAGTGAATAACTCAAAGTTGCCATCACCTTTATGAAGAAGGAACCAGTGGTAGAGCCTTGGAAGCAAGAGGTCTTGGAATTGAGATGCTCAACTCGACTAACTTCAAGAAGTGGAAGTCATGTATGCAGAGTTATCTTCTGGGCGAGGACCTCTGGGAGATGGTTGGAGGAGACAGTACAGAGGCAGTTGTCCCAGTTGGGGATAATGGTCATGAGGTGAGGAACTGGAGAAGGATTAATGCGAAAGCAGAATTCACTCTGAAGAGGGCAATATCACCTGGCCTATTCGATCACATCTTGGGGTGTGGATCAGCTGCGGAGATCTGGAGAGCCCTGGATGGGCTGTTTAACAAGAAGAATGTAGCGAGGCTACAGTTTTTGGAAAATGAGCTGGCTAGGTCAGCTCAGGGTGATCTTTCCATCTCTACGTTCTTCCTGAAGATGAAGAACCTGTGCGCTGAGATTTCAGCACTTGGTCCTGATGAGCCAATTTCTGAGGCAAAGATGAAGAGGCACATCATCCGTGGCTTGCAGAAGGAGTATGTGGCCTTTGTGACGTCAGTGCAGGGTTGGGCAAATCAGTCGTCTCTGCTGGAGCTGGAGAATCTGCTTACGTTGCAGGAGATCCTGGCAAGGCAGATGGCGGGGGTGTCAGTGTCTGGGGGAGAAGACGAGGTTCTCTTCATAGGGAAGAAGAAGAAATGGGATAAGAAGAAGAAGACCGCTGGAGGCAATGGGCCTTCAACTTTTGGACAGCAGGAGAGGGGCTATGCTCCCAAGGCTGAAGGGAAGAAGAAGGGAGAAGGATTAAAATGCTTCAGGTGCGGAAAGCTTGGTCACATAAGAAAGGATTACTGGGTGAATATTCAGCCAGGGCAAGCTGCTGTAGGGAAGGAGGAAGCTGAGGCTAGGTCAAATGATGGAGGATGGGGAGGAGCCTTCTCCGCTTCTGTCGGAGCTGCGGCTCCTATCAACTATCAGGAGGACTAGATCGTGGACTCGGGGTGTGGTCATCACCTCACCGGGGACGAGTCAAAGCTTACTTCAGCGCAGCCTTACTCAGGTAATGATGCCATCATTACTGCTGATAATACTGTGCATAGTGTCGAGAAGGCGGGGGTTGTTTCCTTGGGCAGTGATAGGGGGCACTAACTTTGAAGAGTGTCTATTATGTGCCCGGAATGAGGAAGAACCTCTTCTCTGTGACCAATGCTGTTGACGCTGGGTATCACGTTCTGTTCGGCCCAACAGAAGTGAAGTTTCTAAGAAATGTTGAGGCGGTAAAGGCCGAGGTCGTTCATGTGGGGAGAAGGGCAAAAGACTTTTTCGTTTTATCGACAAGTTCTTATGTCGACAAGATGAGGACAAATGATAGTGTCGTTATATGGCACGAGAGGTTTGGGCATGTAGGGATGGATAAGCTGAAGGCTATGGCGGTGAAAGGTCTAGTCAAGGGCCTGCCTAGTCTATCCTTTTACGGTGACGGTCATGTTTGCGCAGGATGTCAGTTTGGCATGTCTCATCGATTGCCGTTTGATAAGTCGCAGACAAGGAGTAGTGTGTCATTGGAGTGCATCCATGGTGACTTGATGGGACTGACTGCTACCCCAAGCCTCGGAGGCAGCAGGTATATGCTGGTGTTGATCGACGATTACACCAGATATGTCTGGGTTTATTTCCTGAAGGAGAAGGCGGAGGCGTTTGCCAAGTTTGTGGAGTTCAAGGAGCTTGTGGAGGGTCGGCTAGGCCTGCGGGTAAAGAAGCTGAGAACTGACAATGGGTGGGGGGGGGGGGGGGGGTTCACCTCTGGTGAGTTCTCTAGTTTTTGCAGGAAAATGGGCATCTTGAGGGAGCTTACTTGTGCGCATACTCCACAACAAAATGGAGTTGCAGAGCAGAAGATCCCTCATCTGACGGAGACCTGCAAGTGATGGCTGCATGCCAAGAGTATCCCAAGGTCCTTTTGGGTGGAGGGAATGTCTTGTGCTGCCTACGTCATCAACAGGATGCCTCTCAGTACCATCAACATATTGACCCCGCATGAGATGATGTTCAAGGAAAAGCCAAGTGTGGCACACCTTCGGGTGTTTGGTTCCACCAACTATGTGCACGTTCCAAATGCGCTTCGGACGAAGCAAGATGCAAAAGCAAGGAAGCTAGTCTTCGTGGGATATGATGATCAGAAGAAGGGCTGGAAGTGCATGGACCCGGAGACTCAGAGATTTGTGGTATCTCGCGACGTCGTGTTTGACGAGGTGACATCTTACAAGGGAAGTTCTGGTGTTGTGTTACCAGAAAGCAAGGTGGAGGAGCCAGAGAAAGCTGTGGAAAATCTTCAGGTGGAGCTTCCCTTGTCACCAGGTGGTCCATCTATTTCTAGTTCTGTGACGGAGGCTTCTGGATCAGGAAGCAAGGGGAGCGATGCTCCTAGTACGTCTGGAAGGGGAGCTAGGGAAGAAGCAGCTAAGGATGTTGCGAGTCAGGGGAAGGAGCTGAGGAGATCGAAGCGAACGATCAATGACCCTGATCGCTATACAGGAGGAAACATGGTGAGCTTTGTCTCATGTTTCTTTGCCGGTCCCCTGGATGAGCGGGAACCAGTGAGCTTCGAAAATGCCAAAGGTGTGGAACAGTGGGATTCGGCTATGCAAGAAGAGATGGATGCTCTTGAGAAGAATGAGACTTGGTCTCTGGTGCCCAAGCCCAAGGGTATCACCCCTGTGACATGCAAGTCGGTCTATAAGCTCAAGAAGAAGGCAGACGGTAGTATCGAGCGATACAAGGCTCGTCTTGTGGCTTGGGGATTCTCGCAGCAATACGGTGAAGACTATGAAGAGACATTCAGTCTGGTGGCAAAGATGACTTCAGTTCGGTTTGTGATTTCCTTGGCAGCGTTCTGGGGGTGGGAGGTTTGGCAGCTCGACGTAAAGAATGCTTTCTTGTATGGCGAGATTGATAAGGACATCTTCATGGTTCAGCCGCCAGGTTTCGTATCTGAAGATTTTCCTGACTATGTCTGTAAGCTGAAGAAGGCCCTGTATGGGTTGAAGCAAGCGTCGAGGGCGTGGTCCGGAAAGATTGCAAAATATCTCCTATTTTGTGTATTCGGTGCTTCAGACTCTGAATCAAGCTTGTTTGTCAAGAAGAGCGGGGAACTTCAAGTCATCGTGCTGCTTTACGTCGACGATATGATCATGATGGGGAATTCGAAGAAGGAGGTAGCAAAGCTTCGGGCTGAGCTATCTATCAGATTTGAGATGAAGGACTTGGGTGAGCTTCACCATTTTCTTGGACTCAAAGTGCAGAGGAAGGAAAGTGGAGTGCTGGTGTCCTAGGTTGGATATGCGGAGGGAATCGTGGAGTGATTTGGCATGAAGGAAGGGAAGTGCATTTCTACACCTCTAGAGAAGGCCATGAAACTTCGGAAGGATGAGGGGAGGATTCTGGAAGATCCACTTGTGTTTCGAGCTCTGGTTGGGAGCTTGATTTATCTGATGATCACTAGGCTGGATATTGCATATGCAGTTGGAAGGGTGAGCCGTTATATGGCGGAACCACAGATGCCTCATCTACTAGCGGCCAAAAATATTTTAAAGTATGTCAAGTCGAAGTCAGATATGGGTCTCCTATACAGGAGAGATTCGGGCTTCGAGGTGTATGGATACATGGATGCTGATTACGGGGGAGATTCGGATGATCGGAAGTCGATGTCTGGATTCGTCTTCATGGCGGGCCCTACGGCTATATCATGGTGCAGCAAGAAGCAGGATTCCGTGTCTGTCTCTACCACGGAAGCGGAATACAAGGCTTCGGCCTTGGCAGCTCAAGAAGCCACCTGGATTAGGAGGTTGGTGGGAGACGTCCATGAGGAGGGTCGGGCTCCAACTTTGCTCCGCGGCGACAATGAGAGTGCACTCAAACTGGTTACTAATCCAGTAAGTCACGCGAGGACCAAGCATATCGAGATCGAGCATCATTTCATTCGTGAGAAGGTGCTGGAGGAGTCTCTTTCGGTCGAGCATGTTTGGAGTCAGGACAACGTTGCTGACATATTCACAAAGGCGCTGGCGAAGGGGCCGTTCACTCGGCTAAGGAGTTTACTTGGGCTATTTTCAACTTCCCACTTCAAAGGGGAGTGTTGAAAATGTTGAAGTGGAAGTTGGCAGTCTGGAAGGAGACCACGCGGTCTGGTCTAATCGCGTGAGCTTGCGGTCTCCTTCTGCGGTCTGACCTATTTGGTCTAGCCGCTGGCTTATTCGGTCTAACCTCCGTTCCTTGTCCAAGGTTACCGAGGTGAGGCCGCACAGTCTGGTTTGTGAGACCGCGTGGCAAGCTATTCTAAACTGTGCAAGTTAAGCTGTTGACCGCACTAAGTGTTTGTTCTGGAATGGGCAGTCCGGTCTGGTGGCTGTCTGGGTTCTTGGTGGTGCGCGCCGACTAAGATCTTCTTAGTCGGGCGGTCTCCGCTTTTGAGTTCGCATAGCTGGTCCTTGGCGATCTGCTGGTATATGCGGTCTCTGGTGTTGGTCGACTTGGCGGGCTGTTGCCTTAGTCGATCTGGCAGTGTTCGCGGTCTCTGGAGGAGGTCTTGTTTAGGCGAACACTGGTGGCGGGCATCATGACCGAGCGGGTTGTCATGATCGCGCGACTTCTTGAAGGAGTGGCGATCTCCCGGTCGTTGAAGTCGGCGAGCTCACAAGGCGTAGAGCGATCTGCTGACCATGCGGTTTGACCGGTCTTGGTCGCGTGGTCAGGGCGGTGACTCTATCTCATAGGGTGGTGACTGGATCAGGTCGCACGCCTATAAATAGGAGTCACTGTAGAAGCAAAATAATCGCACCAAGTGTAAGCTGAGCTCGCGCCTTTTTCTTGCGGTTTGTTTTTTGTGACCGGCCGGTTAGTTGATTGAATTTCCTTGTGCAGCTTCTGCGGATTATGCGGGCAGCAACGGTCACCTCTTCTTCTAGGGTGTTTGGGCGGTCTCGCGGCTTGCAGTGCGGGTTGCTGGAGTTCGGGAGAATCAGTGGAGTTCGGGAGGTTGCAGAGTTCTCAATTGGTGTTGTTCAAGTCGCAGGCAGGCAGTTCAGGCGGTTTCGTTTTCTAGTCGCGCGAACTCGCAGATCGGGCGGTCAGGCAGTCTCAGTGTTCAGACCGCTGGTTATCTTTCCTTCAGCATTGTAATTTATTTTTGGTTATGTGTACTGGCGAAATCATGTCTCGCCATGTATACCTCGCTATGTAATGAAGATTTTTGCTATCATCAATAAAGATTGTGTTACTTCATGTGCTTCTGGTTGTTGGCTATAGCATTGAGTAATACTATTCCTGCTCACTCCTAGATCTATGGAAAATTTCACAACACCTTAGCTCTTATGTCTTATTGAGCTAACAGCTCCCCCTTGATGGGATGTCCACTTATCTTTACTCTTAGCTCCCCCTTGATCAGTGCGCCTTGGCTTGTGGTGAGTTTTTCTTAGTCCAGAGTTGAGCCTGGAGCACTTATTGTCCATTAGCCTTGTTTGCATTTTATTGGCTAAATGGACTATCCTGCAAAACAGATTTTAATATCCCTTAGGAACCCAAGGTGACTTGGGTCCTAGGTTCTTGTTAGCATAATAGGGAATTCTTCTACTCACCTCAACCCATCCAGGAGGTCTCTCCTTTGCACTAGGCACACTAGGGTTGTGCCAACAGTCAATGGCAAAGTGTCCCACTTTGCCACAACACCAACATTCATGGATGTTGTACCTTCTTTTCTGAACAGTTTTTGAAGTATGTCCAGTAGAGAAGGCAGCAGCATTCTTCCTATCTTTCTCAGCCAAGAGCTAACTAGCTGCTCTAGTATGATTGTTTCTTCTTAACTTTATCTATTTGTCAGCAATAGATGTCAGCTTGGTAGCCGACATGGTGTTGATGGCATCATATATGATCAAGTGAGAATTGATTATACTGGGGCTACCAGTCTGCTTCTTATCTGGAAGAGATTGGGAAGATGTTGCTCCGTTATCCTTGAAAATGGGGGCTGGGACACCAAACACAAATGGTTCATGATGGGCCATTTGGATTTCCTCATGGGGAGCCTTCAATGCACTCATCCCCATGCCCTTTCTCTTCCCATAGTCAGGAGCATTTCCGTTCATCCAATGACAATGGACACTGTCCTGATCATACTTGTTAGAGGGAAGCACTACCTTCTGAAAGGTGGTATGAGGCTCTGCTTTAGTTTTTCCCCTTTCTCCATTCCCAGCATCTATTGCCCCTTCATTGTAACCCAATCCCCTCCTATTTCCATAGGAGGAAAAGGTGTCAATGATGGGCAGTACAGTTTTGGGCTTAGAGAATTGAGCCACCAAGCTTCTTTCCTTAAGAAGGTCATTCTCAAGTTTCTTGATAAGTTCTTCCCTTTGGCTTCTTTCATCATAAAGCTTGTCTATGATTTTGTTGAGCTCACAGGAGTTGGTGCCCTCATTGGGGGACATACCCATTTCTTTATTCATCTCAACATTAATAGGTCTGAGTGATTCTAGCTCCCTATCTTGCTTCTTAACAAGCTTCTCGCTCTTTCTCAGAGCTCCCAAGAGATCACCAAACTGTTCTATTAGATCGGCATGGTTCTTATTGTTGCATGATGAGCAGTCTTCTGCATCATCTTCAGAAGAGGAACAATCATCGGATGCACTCTTGGTCTTCTTAATTGCAGCAGGTAGTAGAGGTGTATGAGTGGTGTATACCTGATCATGATGTGATTCATCATGATTTTCTTTATCTGATAGAGCCATCAGCCCATGAACCTCTTCATATTCAGAATCACAGTCTGTGAGAGTCAAGGGTGCTCTTATTCTTTCTCCTACTCCAGAGCATTCTTCATCATCTGATTCACTGTCTGAAGTAGTCAGTGATGATCTGATGCATACCTCTTCATGAGGGGATTCTTCTTCAAAATCTTCCTCTGACCCTTCCATGAGGACTCCTAGGGAGTCCCACATGTCCTTTGCTGTTGTGCAATGACTCAGCTTCTGGTGTGTTGCCAGATTTACTGCACCAGCTAGAATACTTCTGGCTTCTTTGTCCAAGCTGGCTAGAAGAGTTTCATCTTTTAACATTGTCATGGAGGGTCCTTCTTGAACAATTAAAAACATTCTTGGATCCATTGCCTCCATGTATATTTTAGCTCGTACTTTCCAAAGGAAAAAAGTTTTCTCTAGAGCAAACTGCTATTCTTGATTCCATAACCATGATATATGGACACCCACGGCCATATATGTTCAAGTTGTTAAGCTTTTCTTTGAACAACCTCCCTCTGATACCACTTGTTGTTTATTGGGTGTCAACTTATCACCTAGAGGGGGGGGGGGGGGGTGAATAGGTTTTTCAAATTATTTTATCCCCTTTAGGTGTCCTTGATTTCTGATTAGTAGATCTATAAATTATAAAGCACAACACAGAAAAGCACATAATGATCTATAGAGGTTCCTCAAGACAGGGTGTCTTGAGTAGTCCTCTTTCCCTCTGCGTCTACTTAGCAGTGTGCTAGGCTCAGCAAAACACTGCCAAAACATCAGGCCCTCAAGTCTTACAACATAGACCCGCAAGTCCTACAGCCTAGGCTCGCAAGCCCCTACTGCCCCCGAGCCCGCAAGCTCGACACTCAGGCCCTCAAGCCCTACACAGACCAGACCGCAAGTCCTGTGCCTACAGCCTAAGCCCGCAAGACCTTACTGCAGCCAAGCCCTCAAGCTCGACAAAATCGGACCCACAAGTTCACTGCTCTGGCCCTCAAGCCTCACAGTTCTCCAGCGCTCAAGCTAGACGGTGTCGGACCCGCAAGTCCACTGCCATGGCCCTCAAGCCTCATAGCTCTCCAGCACTCAAGCTAGACACTTAGGCCCCCAAGCCTTACAAGAAATTACAATAATAAAAGCTGTGTCTTCTGCCTGATGAAGATCAACAACTTAGTCTGATGGAGATCGGCTTCTTGAGATTGAAGAAGATGTTTCTGATTCAGATCTTGAAAGCACAGTTCTTCTTCAATCTCTTTTCTTAGCTTGATGATGATCGGCTTCTTAACAGTCAATGGAGATGACTGATTCTTCTGAGAACACTTGATTCTTGTTCTCTACTTTCTTTACGCCGCTTTTACTGTTCTATTTGCTGTATGCGTAAGTTCTTTCTTCTTCTCCGCTAAATGTACTGTTGTATTGAGAAGCAACGGCGGCATTCTTTTCTTCTTTCTCTCTTTTTTTGATTACTTTTTTCTTGGGCATCACTGATCCCTTTTATAGGACGGAAGAGCCACTTGACGGTCACATATAATGTCCTTTAATGTCAGACGCCCATTCCTTAAGATCACGCATTAATTGGACAATCAGGCGGCTGCATTAATTGCTGACAACGTGTCCGCAATATATGAATTCTGTCTCGATGATATTTCCAGCTTTATGATGATACTGACCACTTTACGAAGATATGGAAAATATCTCGACGACAGGACTTTGTCGATGCCTTTGACCTTGGAAGATCTTCAAGTCTTCAAGTTTCTGCCTCTGACATTGATATCTCGACGATAAGAGATATTCTGTCGTTTCTGCATATACGACGATATGCTATCTCTGACTATGTCGTCATGATATTCTTTCTTGTAGACTGTCGTCATAATCATATTGTTCTTTCGACGACATGAGTGATATCATGTCGACAGACTATGCATAAGCACCTGTTTGTCTTCAACTGTCCTTGTTCAGTCTTCTCGACGTCACGCCTTCTTTACGACGATATGTGTTCTTCTCGACGACAAGGCTACTTTGATGATGTCGACGATACTGCATCTTCTCGACGACACAGCTTCTTTGATGATGTCGACGATACTGCATCTTCTCGACGACATTCCTTCCTCTTGAATCTGTCTCAGCGGTTGGGCTAAGATTGCTTCCTCTTCTCAGCGGATTCGTCGATCTGTAGAGAAGTTTCTGCGTTCGATGAACTGCATTCTTCGTTCGACGAACAACATGCTGCATTCGACGAACTCCATTCTTCTATCCCGTCTCTGCGTTCGACGAACTCGCCAAGTCTCAGCGTTTGCTTCTGTCCCGTCTTTGCGTTCGACGAACTTCATTCTTCGTTCGACGAACAACATTCTACGTTCGACGAACAACATTCTGCGTTCGATGATCTCGCCAAGTCCCAGCTTTTGCTTTGCTCATCATCGTGATGACAAGCATACTTTTTCGACGACATCCCATATTCTTCTCGACGATATAGTACTTTGAAATAACTAAAGTACTTGTCATAATGTCAATTTCTGCAAGCATGAACTAGATGCAATATTAAATACAACTTGCACTTATCATTGAGCTGAGCACTTCTTCAAATCAGGAACACTGCTGGGCACTATTCCCAACAACCTCTGATACCACTTGTTAGTTATTAGGTGTTGACTTATCACCTAGAGGGGGGGGGGGGGGGTGAATAGGTTTTTCAAATTGTTTTATTCCCTTCTGGTGTTCTTGTTTTCTGGTTAATCGATTTAGAGATTGTAAAGCACCTCACAGAAAACACGCAAAGACTTATAGAGGTTCCTCAAGACAGGGTGTTTTGAGTAGTCATCTTTCCCTCTATGCCTACCTAGCAGTGTGCTAGGCTCGGCAAACTCCGCCAATGTCTCCGGCCCACAAGCCTTATAACTCGAACCCGCAAGTCCCTGCAGCCTAGGCCCGCAAGCCCCTTCACTGCACCCGAGCCCGCAAGCTCGACACTCAGGCCCTTAAGCCCTTACAGCCTAGGCCCGCAAGCCCCTTCACTGCACCCGAGCCAGAAGCTCAACACGTTTGGACCCGCAAGTCCTTCCAGCTTAGACCCGCAAGCCCCTTCACTACACCCGAACTCGCAAGCTCGACACGTTTGGACCTGCAAATCCTCTACCCTAGTCCTCAAGCCTCATAGAACTCAAGCCCTTAAGCTTAACATTTAGACCTGAAAACAGATCTTACAGCTTTGGCCCGCAAGCCTTACAATGAAAGTTATGCAATATAAATTCTTTGCCTGATGGAGATCGGCTTCTTGTCTTGAAGAAGATTCTTTAGATATAGGCGTTGGTAGCACAGATCTTCTTCAAACCTTCTTCATTTTCCTGATGTTGACTGGCTTCTAGATTTGAACGATACTTAACAGTCGATGTGGTATGACTACAACTTGGAGAACACTAGATTAGCGTTTTTGTTCTCCACTTCTTATTCTTGATTCTTCTCCGCAGCTTTATATTGCTCGGCGGGATATATTTTCGTTCCTTCGTTCTCTCTTTCCTTAGGGCATCACTGTTCCCTTTTATAGGACATAGGAGCCGCTTAACGATCACCTATGATGTCCTTTACTGGCAAATGCCCATACCTTAAGAGCACGCGCTGATTGGATAATCAGGCAGCGACATTAAATGCTGACAGCGCGTCTGGCATTTTTGAATCTGTCTCGACGATGTTTCCATGGTTACGACGACATGAACAATATTTCGATGACATGACTTTTCATTCTCTTGGACTTGGACAGATCTTCAAGTCTTCTTCCTTCTTCTTTAGATAGATATATCTCGACGTCACGGGACATCCCTTCTGCACTTGCACTTAAGATGACATGAAGTCATCTAACTGATGTCGATGTAATCTTCTTGATTGCTTGATGTCATTGTGACCAGCTTATCGTGTCGACGACATAATATATATCATGTCGACAGACCATTCTTCAGCAACTACCCGCCTTCATATGACCTTCTTTAGTCTTCTCGACGTCAAGGCTTCTTTACGACGATATATGTTCTTCCTTTGCCTTATCGACGTTAAGGCTTCTTTATGAGGATATTCGTTCTTCCTTAGCCTTATCGACGTCAAGGCTTCTTTACGATGATATTCGTTCTGACTTAGCCCTATCGACGTCAGGGCTTCTTTTCAACGATATTTGTTCTGACTTAGCCCTATCGATGTCAAGGCATCTTTTCAACGATATCGTCGACATCTTGTCTTGTGTTAGTGCTTGAGTCTTCTTCTTCATCTTGGCTTTCTGATATCGTTGTGAGGTGATGTAGTGTTGATGTCACAATGATATTATCATATGCATGTTGTCTCGACGATAGCCGATATGATCACTCTTCTTTGCTCTGCATATCATTTCAACGACATGCATACACTTGTCGACAATATTGTACTTAGGCAAGTTATTAAAGTATTGTACATATTGTCTGATCTCTGCAAGCATGAACTAGACATAACATCAAATATAACTTGTACTTATCATTGAGCTGGGCACTTCTTCAAATCAGGAACACTGCTGGGCACTGTTCCCAACACCCCTTTTAAAGTTGGAATGTTACAAACCTATAAAACAAAGAATAATTTTCGTCCCCGAAAATGTGAGTGGGTCATGGGGTTATCAAAGTGAGATGTATTGGGGTAAGGTTTAAGCGCCTCATACCCATTGATAATAAGTTTTAAGGAGTTAATAGATCTGGCCTTATCTAAGAAGTTATGCTGACAACTGATATCATGTAGTATATTCAGTAGCTTAAAGGGGATAGAGAAAGACTCTACTGTAACTATGTCTATTCTGCAGTAACTCTGATATTATTCGTGATAATATTTTGCACGGACAGGTTACATACATAAGGAATCACTAGCTTAGATAAATATGCTGAATAAGTAAATCTAGCGTAAGTGAATCCTACCAATGTATGCCCAACTCAAACGCAAAATTTATGAGTTATGTCCCAAAAATAAGCAGTATAAATCCATTAACATATAACTGAGTCCAATACAAAGGTTGTATGTTAATGGAATATGTATATTTGTAAACGATGCTAACATAATCCCATGCACAATGAGTTCTAATGACTCGTTATAACTCCCTATGTCGACATAGTTTGACCTTTGTTTCTAGCATGGTAGCTAACCATACGGGCCTCACTGTTGTGGCAAAACAGTGACCGTAGACTACCTCTCCTCTTATGGGTATGCTCATACCTTACGACCTAGGCCCTAGTGTACATTATGATGTACTCTGGGATGTTAACCACATCCTGTAATATCATAAACCGACTATCTAGCATAGGGACCCAGCGAGGCAACATAAAAATATAAACTGACCTCCCGGGGTTCTCACTCTCTAGAGCCAAAGAGTCGATCTTCAAGTTGGCAAAATTGGCACGACCCGCCAAAGTAACCATGCACATGCTTATGGAAGTATGCAAATGTATTTCTCTTAGGAAGATTACCAGCATCCCGAGTCGTTTCAAAAATTTAGATATTCGTGTGTGTCTTAAGGGTTCCTATATATGTTATCCCATCTCAATTTGTATTACGAATATTCATGCACTTATCATTGACAAGGTTTACCAGCCGCACCAGGTATAGTATTATCACAACACTCACGAGGGTTAACCATGTATTTCGGGGCGGGGATGCACACGACAATCTTAATACGAAAGTTTTCTTACTTTCCATGTGCATTTTTAAATGTGTCACAAGATTACTTCAAATCTAACTTAATGGAAAAAAATCAATATTTTCAACATGGTTCTTTTATGATCGCATGGTTATAGAGATCATACTAATCAATATTACGTTAAACTAAATAACATCTTATTATAATCTTTCAACATGATATGCAAAATTCCATCTAATTAGTTCACCCAGAATCATTTTTATTTCTATGGAATTTTGAGAGTATAATCCCATTAAAATAAAGAGGCTTAAACTCGGGGTTCAAAATTTGAGGTGATCATTTGTAGGGTTTTGTAAAAGTGTTTAATGGAGTACGAGACATCATCATTGAGATCAGATGTGGTAAAAACATCTAAGTGTCGATATGAGTCAAGAAATTTGTATGACTAGAGACTCAATTTAATAAATTCAAGTACTTAAGGGTAATTTGAGAATATTTTCATATATATGCCAAGTTTGTTGACAACTTTTACCCTTAAGGTCCACCACCGCTTCCACTATAATGGTTCCTTGTAGCTGGATGTCGGAGACACGTCGGATTGGGTTTTTAGATGTCGGATGTCGGATGTCAGAGACATGTCGGGGACATTTTAATATGTCGGATTCTCAAAAATATTTATATTATAAGTTATATCATATTATCTTTAGCTCTATAAGCTACAATAATTTGTTCTACTCAATGGACACATTTTCTACTTAGTTGTATTATTTCCTAAATACTCAAATCTATCTTCAATCACCATTATCTTCTAACCATGTATCTATTTTTATTGTATGTATATCTCCATTTATTATTTTCATTTTTAAGCACTTAAAGGTTGAAAATTATTTTATCATTCTTCCTCATTGTTGGAAAGGGAAATGACAACAAACATTATTTAGATATCAACCTACATTAAATAATGTTTGTTTACTTCCATATAAACATGCAAATTAATTGTACAATACTAAGAATAAATGTGACAGGCTTGGTGACAATGACAAAACTTGATGGAATAAATTTCAGCAATCAAATACGCAACTGATACTTCATACATAAAGCATGCAAGAAGAAAGCATTGGAAGGAGACAAGTGAAAATCAAGTATAATCCATATGCTCGAAAATGTGCGATCAATAAAATGAGAAAAATCCTAGCAAAAAACCATTCCAGCTGCAAGGACGGAGAATAAGCGGAGAGAAATCTCTGATCGTGTGATATTTAGAAATGTCGGCGACATTTCTAAATGTCGGCGGCGGGCGATATAGCGGATTTAATCGATTATGTCGGCCGACATAATGAAAAATGCTATAACCTTTATATTTTCATTATGCAGGTCGTTTTTGGTTCAAATAGGACATGTCGGCCGACATGTCGGACATGTCGGCCGACATTTAAAACAGTGAGCCCAGCCAAGTTGGTGTTGGGTAGATGCCAAGTGGAGCCAAGGAGAGAGAAACAATGCTTGGTTGACCACCCCTTTAATGGCATTTTCAAAAGCCAACCTCAGCCCCATTCACCCTTCCCATCAACTCCATAACTGCCTAAAGAGTCGAGCAGAGCTTTCCAGTTGAAGAATCGGGCTCAGGAAGCAGGGATTGAGCAAGGACACCAGAAAATGCTGCCACCATTCCTCCCAGAAGAATTACTAATGCTAGAGCAATTACAAGTGTGTTTCCACTCTTCTCCCTTAGTTCTAGCTTCCCAAAGCATTTATATGAAGATTTGAGCTCAATTGAGCTCGAATCGAGCTCTTTCAATCGGCCAAAAACCTAGATTTTGGCCATGCCAGAATCTCTTTTCCTTCCACCTCAAATCGTCGGCCCGCCACCCTCCGACATCCCTCACCTCGACGGAGGTGGAGGCGGCGGTTGGCCGAGAAGATGCTCAGTTGGTCGGGAAATCATCTTCAAAGTTGCTCCAGGTCGAGGAGATCCTGGCCGTCGCTGGAGCTTAAAGATGACGGGGAGCTGTCAGATCTGTGCCAAGATTCGTGCAAATCTGGCTATATGCAGAAACATGCATGATCTAAGTGAAATGTTGACTTGGTCAAACCCATATCAACCCATTCATGCTCAGTTTTGAGCTAGATCTGGTTAAATTCAGACCGAGGCTTCAACATCAATGTTGTATCCCTTGGCGAGGGCTTCCCGAATTGTGTTTGAACTCATTCTGAGGTGACTTGTAGCTGTCACAATCTTGATTCAAATTTAGGATATTTTTATGACCATTGAAATGTTTTATTTGTATTTCTCTCATATTTTAGCTGCATGTCGATAAAATTTGGACCTTATATTTTTTATGATGTTACGCACCATCTATTCAAATTTAAGAATTTTTGGAATTAAATTTTCTAAAGTTTTAGTGAAAATTTTAGATATGTGACACGAAAGATATAAATGAAATTTTTATGCCTTCGGTGATGTGAAAAATACCAAATTTGTGGTCATTTTACATATATGGTATAGGTTTGATGACAATTGGACTCATGCATGTGAGTAAATTTTACTTTGAATTTTTTGTATAGTTCAAAATGTGACATGCATGTGACACACATTGTATTTTAGTGTACTCTTCTTAAAATGCCAGATGCATGACATTGCAACTCTAGGAGACTCTCATATAGGTCAAATTATATCTCTGGAATTAATTTGAGAAATTTTGGATGATTATTATTATGGTATGACATTATTTGGAATATGACACACTTCTAAATAAATGCAATTTGGGTGAACAAATAGATAAGTAAAATTCCAAGACTCTGGTAGAACCGTATTTATGTCGAAATACACCTATGGAATTATTTTGGGAATTTTAGAATAATCACTCATAATATTTGACAATATTTAAGTTATGTCACACTTTTAAATATATGAAATAATGGAGGCCAAATAAATGGGAAAAAGTTCCAAACTCTGGTAGAACCTTATTTATGTCAAATGCACCATTGAAATTATTTTGGGAATTTTAGAATAATCACTCCTATTATTTCATAATATTTGAATTATATCACACTTCTAAATATATGAAATAATTAAGACAAAATAAATTGGGAAATTCCAAATCTCTGGTAGACAATTATTTATATCTTATTACACCTATGATAGAAATTCTAGGTCAATTGGTTTAGTCTAATGTATAACCCCATATTCGTCGAGTGGGTCCCCAGGTCCCAAAGGGTCAAAGGCATGCAAGGTAAGTTAAGAAGAGCATTCTCCAAGAGTGCCGGGGGATCACTCGCCCAGGACAGGAGAGGCAGGGAAGCCTCAGGGCGAGCGCAAGCCTCATCCGCAAAGAACTCGATCGCTTAGGAGTGAGGATGAGCGGGAGGTCAGGAGAGTGAGGGTGGAACCCCATGTTGAAATTTTGAAGTGAAGTGGAGGTTGTTGGAACATGGTCTTCCGCATCTCCTAGGTTTGAGAATAACAAATCTTATGTGTATTTGATCTTGTGTGTTCAAGTGTGCAGGTTAACATAGTCCACATGACTTAAGGAGTACTCATGATGTCTGCCCCCAAAATTGAGGCCACAAGTCGAAGAGGCTCACTAGCGCCGGCGGTAGCGATAGCGCCCGGCGCTAGCATTGATCTGTGCGATTCCGGCATCATTTTTAGAAGGAGCTAGCGCCCGGCGTTAGCTACTAGCGCTGGCGGTAGAATGGCGCACAAGAGGCATGGAGCAATATGTTGCCACGGATTGAAGATCTTGCCGCGCAAAACGTTTCCTAATCCGGGCTAGCGCCGACGGTAGCGCTAGCGCCGGCGGTAGCGTGAAGGCTATAAATTGGATGTTTTGGCTCTGAATTCTTCATCCTCCTCCAATCCCAAACTCCAGAGCTTCGTGCCATAGCAGAGAGAGGAAGATTCAGAGCGATACTCCCACAATTCCATAAAGCCTTAAGGAGATCCGTGGAGAAGATTTCAACACGTGTCATCATCGTGATGAAAGGCCGCATCGACTACGATCATACTCTGCGGGCCTTTGTCCACTTCTCCAAGAGATCCACATAGAGAGAGTTTTTATATTATTGTCTTTTCATTTCATATCTTTTCTGAAAAACGGTAGTGAAATCGCCTCATGTTGGCGAATAGGTCTGGGGTAGGACTTAGGGCTGAAATTAGCCTCGTGTTGGCGACTAGATCTAGTCTAGGTCTAGGGGGTGCTCGAGGCCTTTCTGGGGATAGATTGGCTAGAGCGGCTTGAGGCCGTATCTGGGGAGAGATCGGCTAAAGCCAACCGGTTCGTGGGGAGACGAGTCGGTATAGAAAACGAAAAAGAGTTTTTATTATTCGCCTCCGATCTCTAGCGCCATTGAGATCAAGTTTTGTAAAACATTATTTGATATTAATAAGGCATATCTCTTTATTATTGTTTTACTTGATGTCTCTTTATTAATCTTGCAATATTCCAAAGTTCTTTAAATATAATCTAAAGTTTTTGAAAACCCTTATTCACCCCCCCTCTAAGGGCGCCGACCGATCCAACAAGTGGTATCAGAGCCAGGTTTTATTCCAATCGGCTTAACAACCGGGAATAATGGCGTCTCATGATTTCACTTCAACTAGTGGGGAAAATTTTTGTGAAGAGGAAAAATCACTTGCACCACCTTTATTTGAAGGGACAAATTATAAAGGATGGAAAATCATAATTGAAAAATTTATTAAAACTTTAGACATCGAAGTTTGGAATTTAGCAATAGCAAGACCCGCAAATGAATCAAATAAAAAAGAACTTCAATTAAATGCAAAAGCTAAACACTATTTATTTTGCAGTCTATCAAATGAAATTTTCAAATTAATATATTGTTTTTCAAGTGCATATAAAGTATGGCATTTTCTTGAAGAAATTTATGATTCTACAGGTATGGAACAATCGCAAGAACCAGAGAATACATAAGCATGCACAACTCTTCAAGAATGCTCTCCTTATGACGAATCAATGGAGCACACATCAAAAGAAAGAGATGAAGCAATCTTACTTTTGGAAGAGGAGTGTCAAGAAGAAGACAAAGGAACATTATGTTCAAATCCTCTCTCATCCAAAAGCAATGTAAGGAAATCAAACTTCATCGCTTGTACTTCCATTTCTACTTTACAATTTCTACAAAATACTAAGAGCAAAATTAAGAAATTAAAGAATGCTAATAAACTATTGCGCTTAGAAAATAAAAATTTAAAAGCAAAAGTTAAAGTAGTGTCTAAATCCGATTTATCTAGCTTTACTTATGTCACTTCAATTGAAAATACAAAACCTTGTCTTGATTGCAATAATATTAAAGAAAAATTTAAGGAACTTGAAAAAGAAATTATTTTTGTGATAGAACAAAATGAAAAATTACATTTAGAAAATTCATCTTTGATAAATGATTGTGCTAAGTGTAAAGAATATAAAATTGAAATTAAAGAGATGGATGAAACATTTGATGAATATAGAAACAACTATCAAGATCATATTGATTCAATTGTTTCCATTCTTAAAAATAGCACAATCGCTTATAATAAAGCTAGACATAATTTAAGAATTAAAAATGATGAATTAAAATCAAAAATCAACTTAGTTATGAAAATTGTAAATACAAATTCACAAAATCAAACAATATCCAAAAGCAAGATGAATACAAATATGAATATCTTACTTAAACCTAATATTGGGAATAAGAAACAAAAAACTTTTGGAAATCATAAACCAAGTCTTGAATGGAGACCAAAAAGCAAAAATGAAAACTTAAATGCAAGGATCCATTCATCACATTCTTTTCCCAACTTAAATTCAAATGAAAACAAATTTCCATTATATAATAAATTCAAGAGTAATGATTATGGAAATTTGAAAAACAAAAATTACATTTTTTCATGGTACGAATGGAAACCCATACTTAAGAATGACACATTAATGTCAAACGAAAGGGCCCATTCAAACATATCTCCCCAAAAGAAAACACGATGTATTTGGGTACCCAAAGGAACCGTCACTCCCAGTCCTCTTTGGATACCTAAATCTCTTATTCATTAGTATCCCATCATTTGCATGAAGTAGAAATCAATTAAAATGAAATACACAAATTTCTACTTCATGATGTGCTTTAATGTCTTTTCTATCTTTTTCTTTTTGTTTTCTTTTAAACTATCATGTCATGGTCATCATATACAATATTGAAAATATGATTTTATCTCTTAAAAGTTTAATATGGTTTTATAAAACAAATTGATCAAAATTCAAAATCATATTTTGATGACCTATCTTTTATTATTATATTCATTGCTTCTAAATATCTTATATTATCCATATGAATCAAACTTTAAATTTGCTATAAGATATTTCAAATTAAATCCGGTTACTAGATTTTTAGCCTTCACCAACAAGTGGATAAAATTCTGAATTTGCTATGAGATATTTATCTAAATTAAAAAGAAAAACACATAAGACATATTGAAAGATTAATTGTCATGAATATTGATGCCACACGCACCACCATGATCTATTGATATTTTTTGCTAAAACTCTCTAAAATCATAATTATGTAAAATCAAAAGATCTCTAAATTCAAAAGATCCACTCAGTTCTAACATTTCATTGGTGATCATAATAATTACATGAATGAATTAATGTAGTATGACTTGCATGTATCTCATTTGTTTATAAACCATAGAATCAACTTTATATTAATAAATCAAATGAAATCATTCATTCTATGTCAAAATATTAAATAATTATCTCAATTAAATCAAATGAAATCAAATGAAATCACTTTCTTGAATACATGCAACATTATCTCAATTAATCTTGTGGTATAACAATTACAATCAAACTCATTATTCTAGCATTATCAACTAATAGATATTATTCATGCTAGTTATCTCATATTACCATAATGAATTAATTATGAAGTAAAATAAAATAAAATTGAACGATAAAATAACTATGTGAATTTGAATTCACATACACTATGATAATCTATCTTATAGCTCATGCAAGATCTCGTTTGTCATGACTTGAGATATGTGTCCTAGATCTTTCATGTTAAAACATGCTTACAAATGCAATTTTCTTCATTTTTAACCATCAAAAACATTTCCAAAAATTATGCAAATTCAGCATGAAACTACTAATGGGACACCTAATCAAGTTCAAGTATCAAAATTTTCAAAACCCTAAAAAATCACTTACTGTTTCTCGTGCTAGCGCTAGCGCCAGCGCTAACATCGAGTTTCGAATTTCTGTGTTTTTAAAATTTCTAAAAATTCCTAAAAATATTTTGATCTATATTTTCTACTTAGTTTTTGCACTTCTTTGTTTCTTTATTTTTTGAAAAATCAAATACAAAACTACAACAACCAAATTACCAAAAATATGTTTTGTTTTTTCGCTTGTGTTGTTTCCTTTGTTTAAAGTTCATCTTTATGCAAAAATCAAATATAAAAATTGCAAAAGCAAAAATTACAAAAATATGCTTTTATTTGTAAAAATCAACTACAAAAATATAAAACAAAACAAATACAAGTATCAAAATTATGCTTCTTAACTTTTCTATGTATCTTGCGAAAGGGTGATTTGGGCTATCATCCCATCATATCACCTAGTACCGGGCGAACCTCTCACAAGGTAGTCCTCGGGAAGTCCAAGATCAATTTTATAAGTTCAAACTTTAAATAAAAATTATTTTTCAAAAATATCTGTATGGACTTTATTGTAAAAATCAAGCATGAGTTAATCTATTATTCAAAACTTCTATAATGTTGCAATTTATCTTTTCAAACTACTTTGAACATTGTTTTCATCATGCTTTGATACATCTATTAATATGTGCATAATTTATATTGAAAAAGTTGTGTAGAACTATGCGTAGCATGCCTCTAAGTATGAGTAATGTTTTATGGTTGATAATGATCGCAATTCACTCACTTATTTTGGCATTGTCTACTTATGTGTTTAATCTAAGAATGTTTGTGTATGTTTTGTAATAGTACAATGAATTAAAATTGCACAAGTATCTTACATACACAACCTTTATTTGCACTTTTAAAAGTTAAGAAAAGTGGTTATCTTTTTCATAAATTATATTGGTTTGCAAAACAAGTGTATTCGGAGAACTTTGTACAAAACAAAATCATAAAATAAAGTGACAAAGATAACTCCACCAAGCACTACTTGAACCTCCTGATAAGTCTTAATAAGCGTTGTGAGGTTAAGCACCTTGGAAAGAATAATAAAGTATCTTGTGCAAACCATAACTTTCTTTCAAAATAAAAACCACTTATTCTTAAGTACACCGGATCACAATAAAAATCAATCTTGAAGAATAAAACTATGTGATCCCCCAAGCACTACTTTGCACCCTGATAAGTCTTAATGAGCATTGTGTGTGCAAAGCACCTTGGTAGTTGTACATTTTTCTTTGTGCATTGAAGTGAGTAGAAGTAAAATTATTTGTGTTTTATTGTGCTCTTTACTTTACATATTACTTGTATTTTTGATTAAAACATTTATTTACTCTATTCAAAATACACTTTTATGCACATCATTATCTTCCATAAAACTTCTTCTCATGAGTATTGGATCCTAATGCTAATTCTATACTACTCTTTATTTATGAAATGCACTAGATAACCTAGCATGCTTTCTACAATGTTTGGTATGTTTTGAAATTGTGAATTAAAGTAACATTATAGTAATCTCTTTTTGATAAGATTATTTCATGCTTGGTTACTGTATTGTCAAAACAAAAATTTTAAATGCAAAATGATTTACAAAAACATCTTCTTTTTGAAATTGAACTCATATATCTTTTTATGAACCATCATTGATTACCATAAGATGTTTTTGTACTTCTATATGTCTTCCGCATCATATCCATATAATTGTTTTACCTTGCACTTTAATACTTATTTAAAATCTTTCCTCTTGTGTGCATCATCACTTGAATCTTAAAATTCCTTTCTTGCAACAAGTGGTAGACTTGCTTGGTAAACTTTATATTGGTTGATTTTTTTTGCTTATAACTCTGATCTATTTCTATTCTAAACACTCCTCCAACAAGTGAAATATTGCTTATAAAACATCTCTTTTAACTTAAACTCTTATTTAGTATTATGATGTTTCTTTTTTGAAATCTTCCGCAATACTCAAACTCTGATTCATTCATGAATTTCAATATAGCTATGTGAGTTTTATTTCAAAAATTCAAATAAAAATATAAACCCATATGCTATGATATTTCCCATTAGATTTAAATGCTTAATGTTTCCAATAATTGTTATCCATGACTTCATTTCTCACCATAGCGGGGGCGTAGGGTTGTAGACATTAGATAACCTTATCTCTAGTCATGTCTTGTCCTTAACCGGGGAGGGTTCCAGTGGGGCCTTGCGAGGCACTGGGGGAAAAGAGTGCTAGGTTAAGTTTTTGTCTAGTGTTTGCATATGGGATTAACACCCCAACCTACGGCATGTTTGCAGCTCCTCATGCCCATCCGTCACTTAGTACGGGGATAGGGTGTTGACATATTGTCTGGGTAGATTGGTTACTTGGAAATCATGATTTTTTTTAGGCTTAAAACTCTTATTTAAAGGGGAAATCATTATTTTTTGCTAAACTCTGATTTATAAAAGGGGGAGAACTACAAACAAAAGGGATAAAATCCGTCATAACTCTGATCATTTTCAATGAAAGACAAGTCTAAAACTCCTTATCATTTACTTAAAAAGCTCGATGATGCCTTCTCTTTTAT
Source organism: Dactylorhiza incarnata (assembly GCA_033032865.1). Classification (NCBI taxonomy): domain Eukaryota; kingdom Viridiplantae; phylum Streptophyta; class Magnoliopsida; order Asparagales; family Orchidaceae; genus Dactylorhiza; species Dactylorhiza incarnata. The sequence goes on from JAWHQI010000029.1 coordinate 10,947,785, forward strand.
TTACACATTTTTAGTGCTTTGTTTCCCTACCCACTTTTGCTAATAACAAAGGGGGAGAACTAACATGATAAAATGCAAAAGGGGGAGAACTAACAATGATAAATGTAACCCGCTATCATAAACCCAACATGAAAAATTCAGTTGATAGCATACATATTAAGGGAGCATTCACATAGGGGGAGCATATATTTAGGGGGAGCAATTCTAAATACTAAAATCAATAATCATCCTAAAGTCATCACTCTCACACACACACAAGTATAGTCTCATCATGCTTATTTATTAATGCTTTGATTTATCATTAATGGATTTGTTATTATCAAAAGGGGGAGTTTGTTGGAACATGGTCTTCCGCATCTCCTAGGTTTGAGAATAACAAATCTTATGTGTATTTGATCTTGTGTGTTCAAGTGTGCAGGTTAACATAGTCCATATGACTCAAGGAGTACTCATGATGTCTGCCCCCAAAATTGAGGCCACAATTCGAAGAGGCTCACTAGCGCCGGCGGTAGCGATAGCGCCCGGCGCTAGCGTTGATCTGCGCGATTCCGACATCGTTTTTAGAAGGAGCTAGCGCCCGGCGTTAGCCACGGATTGAAGATCCTGCCGCGCAAAATGTTTCCTAATCCGGGCTAGCGCCGGCGGTAGCGCTAGCGCCGACGGTAGCGTGAAGGCTATAAATTGGATGCTTTGGCTCCGAATTCTTCATCCTCCTCCAATCCCAAACTCCAGAGCTTCATGCCATAGCAGAGAGAGGAAGATTCAGAGCGATACTCCCACAATTCCATAAAGCCTTAAGGAGATCCGTGGAGAAGATTTCAACACGCATCATCATCGTGACGAAAGGCCGCATCGACTACGATCATACTCTGCGGGCCTTCGTCCACTTCTCTAAGAGATCCACATAGAGGGAGTTTTTATATTAATGTCTTTTCATTTCATATCTTTTTTGAAAAACGGTAGTGAAATCACCTCGTGTTGGCGACTAGGTCTGGGGTAGGACTTAGGGCTGAAATTCGCCTCGTGTTGGCGACTAGATCTAGGCTAGGTCTAGGGTGTGCTCGAGGCCTTTCTGGGGATAGATTGGCTAGAGCGGCTTGAGGCCGTATCTGGGGAGAGATCGGCTAAAGCCAACCGGTTCGTGGGGAGACGAGTCGGTATAGAAAACAAAAAAGAGTTTTTATTATTTGCCTCCGATCTCTAGCGCCATTGAGATCAAGTTTTGTAAAACATTATTTGATATTAATAAAGCATATCTCTTTATTATTGTTTTACTTGATGTCTCTTTATTAATCTTGCAATATTCCAAAGTTTTTTAAATATAATCTAAAGTTTTTGAAAACCCTTATTCACCCGCCTCTAAGGGCGCCGACCGATCCAACAGAGGTGTCCGGGCGGTCTGTTTATGGGTGACCGCCGAGATCGCGCGGTCTGTGCTTGTGTTTTGGCGGACTGCTGGTTCTGCCGGTTTGTTCCTTGTAGCTGCGGTCTGTTCCAGAGTTGATCTGCTGGTTGGCCTATCTTCCTTGTTGGAAGACCGAGCAGGTTGTTCTTATATGACCGTCTATCCGGGCGGTCTGTCTTGGCGATCTGGCGACTTGTCTGAAGTCGGCTAGATGGTTCTTGGTTTGCTCCTGGTGGTCTAAAGGAAGGAGTACCATTGTGACCGCGCGACTCGTGCGCGGTCTCGTGTTCGCGCAACCTGTGCGCGACCTTGTCTGCTGATCTACGTCTTGGTCGGATGATCATCCAAGAGGTCTGATCGCGCGGTCTGCCTTATGAGACCGCTGGCGATCTGACGGGTGGTGATTGTATCTCTCCTGTGCGGTGACGACATCCGTCTACCCGCCTATAAATAGAGGTGCAAGGCCCGTCATTCCTAATGAGAACTGTAAGAACTGAGTCTGGGTTAATTCGTGCGGTCTCACTTTGAGGTCGGGCGGTCTCGGAAGTGAGCTGACTGTTTGTTGTGTTCGCAGGTTTGCGATCAGCAGGTTGCGGTTTTCTTCCTTGGTGATTACCAGCGGCTTGAATAAATAGTTCGGCAGCGGTCTGTCTGCGAACTGGTTTATGTTCGTTCTTATGCTGTTCGCAGCGAGCTCAGCGATCAGGCGACCTTCAGCGGTTAGGTGATCTGAGTTGCGGTCTGGCGACAGCTTCAGTTCTTCATTCCAATAAGCTCAAGTTCGTGCGGTCTGAGGTGCGGTCTTGCAGTGCTGGCAGTCTGTCCGATTTCTGTTCGTGCGATCTCAGGTCAAGCCGGGCGACCTCTGGAGTCGAGCGGTCTGTGCGGTCTCAGCTTGTCTAGCCGCCAGATTTGTTTTGGTGTGTTTTGTTCTTCTCGTCTTAGTGATTCCGATGAATCATGTCTCGCCATGTATGCCTCGCAATGTAAATGAAGATTGTTTTTCAATAAAGTCTCTTGTGTTGCTGTGTGGTATTGTGGTTGTTTGGCTTCAACTTAGTTAATACAACTCCTGCTTACTCCTAAACGATTCAAATTAGAAATTTTAACATGGTATCAGAGACAGGTTCTTGGAGTGGATAAGTAGTGATCAATTTGAGTTGCCATCATCTTTGTGAAGAAGAGACCACTTAGATTGCCATGGAAGGCAGATTCGCAAGAGGGCTTGGTATTGAACTCCTTACATCGACTAACTATAAGAAATGGAGGTCATGTATGGAGAGCTATTTACTTAGCGAGGATCTTTGGGAGATAGTTGGAGGAGAAGACACACAAGAGGTGTTTCTAGCAGGAGATAATATGGCAGAGGTGAGACTTTGGAGGAGGACGAATGCTAAGGCAGAGTTCACTCTCAAGAGGGCTATCTCACCGGAGCTGTTTGATCACATCATCGGATGTAAATCTGCTGCTAAGATTTGGACGTCCTTGGACGGGCTGTTCAATAAGAAGAATGTAGCTCGACTACAGTTTCTTGAAAATGAGTTGGCGAAGGCCTCTCAAGGTGATCTTTCTATTTCTACCTTTTTTCTCAAGATGAAGAACCTCACAGCAGAGATTTCTGTATTGGACCCTGATGAGCCCATCTCGGAGGCAAAACTGAAGAGGCATATCATTCGCGGGTTGCGGAAGGAGTATCTTGCCTTTGTGACCTCAGTTCAAGATTGGGCAAATCAACCATCTCTGTTAGAGCTGGAGAACTTACTTGCTTCGCAAGAAAGTTTGGCAAGACAGATGGCGGGGACTTCCATCTCTGGGGGAGATAGTGATGTGTTATTCTCTAGGAAGAAGAAGAAGAAGTGGGAGAAGAAGAAGCCGGGTTATGATGGACCCTCTACTTCAGGTCAACAGGATAGGGGTTATGCTCCTAAGCTTGATGGGAAGAAGAAGGGAGATGGACCAAGGTGCTTAAGGTGCAATAAGACCGGCCACTTCAAGAAGGATTGCTGGGTTAATCTTCAGTCAGGACATGTAGCAGAGAAGGAGAAGCCAAAGTCTGAAGAAGCTGGATGGGGAGGAGCCTTTGCGGCTAACATGACGATAATGCCTGTTAAGGCCTTGGCTGCCATCAACTTCGAAGAGGATTGGATTGTTGATTCAGGGTGTGGACATCATCTCACCGGGGATGAATCAAAGTTCTCTTCTTTGGCACCTTACTCAGGTAACGATGCTATAATTACGACTGTTAATTCTGTTCATGCTGTCGAACAAGAAGGTGTTGTCTCCCTGAGCAGTGATAAGGGTCCACTCACTTTAAGGAGTGTTTATCACGTGCCTGGTATGAAGAAGAATCTCTTCTTTGTGACCAATGCGGTCGATGCCGGTTATCACGTTCTGTTTGGCCCAACAGAAGTGAAGTTTCTTAAAACTCAACCGGAGATAAAGGGAGATGTTATCCATGTTGGAAAGAGGGTGAAGGACTTGTTCGTGTTATCGACAAGTACCTATGTTGATAAGATGAAGACCAACGATAGCGCGGCTATCTGGCATGAATGGTTGGGGCATGTTGGCATGGACAAATTGAAGGCTATGGCGGTAAGGGGCCTTGTCAAGGGCTTGCCTAGCTTGTCCTCTTATGGAGACGGTCATGTTTGTGCTGGATGTCAGTTTGGTAAGTCTCATCGACTTCCATTTGATAAATCGCAAACTAGATGCAAAGCGTCGTTGGAGTGTATCCACGGTGATTTGATGGGACCGACTGCCACCCCAAGCCTTGGAGGCAACAGATATATGTTGGTGTTGATTGACGATTACACCAGATATGTCTGGGTGTATTTTCTGAAAGAGAAGTCGGAAGCCTTTGCGAAGTTTGTGGAGTTCAAGGAGCTGGTGGTAGGTCGGTTAGGCCTGCGGGTGAAGAAATTGAGAACTGACAATGGTGGGGAGTTCACCTCTGGTGAGTTCTCAAGTTTTTGTAGGAAACACGGCGTTCGGAAAGTGCTCACTTGTGCCCATACTCCACAGCAAAATGGCATTGCGGAGAGGAAGATCCGTCATCTGACGGAAACTTGCAAATGCTGGCTTCATGCCAAGAGTATCCCAAAGTCTTTTTGGGCGGAGGGAATGTCTTGTGCGGCTTACGTCATCAACAGGATGCCTCTAAGTCCTATCAACATGAAGACCCCTCACGAACTAATGTTCAAGGAGAAACCGAGTGTTGCTCACCTTCGGGTATTCGGGTCAACCTGCTATGTGCATATTCCTGATGCTCTTCGGACAAAGCTAGATGCGAAAGCAAGGAAGCTAGTCTTTGTCGGGTATGATGAGCGGAAGAAAGGATGGAGGTGCATGGATCCTGAGACACGGAGATCAGTGGTATCTCGGGATGTGGTGTTCGATGAAGTGACTTCTTACAAGGGGAGTTCAGGAGTTGAACTATCGTAGAGCAGGGTTGATGAAGCAGGAAAAGCTGCGGGAAGTCTTCAAGTAGAGTTGCCTGTTTCACCAGGAGCTCCAGCTGTGTCAAGCTCTGAGATGGAGGCTTCAGGTTCTGGAAGCAGGGGGAGCGATGCTCCAAGTTCATCTGGAAGAGGAGCTTGCACAGAAGAAGCAGTTGAGGAGTTGGTTAGTCAGGAGCAACCTCTTAGGAGGTCGAAGAGGACTATCAAGCCACCAGATCGATATACAGGAGGAAAAATGGTGAGCTTCGTCTCATGTTTCTTCGCTGGTCCCTTGGATGAAAGGGAGCCGTCGAGCTTTGAGAAAGCTAAAGGCATGAAGCAGTGGGATATTGCTATGCAAGAAGAGATGGATGTTCTCAAGAAGAATGAGACTTGGTCTCTAGTGCCCAGTCCTAAGGGCATTACCCCTGTAACATGCAAATGGGTTTACAAGCTCAAGAAGAAAGCTGACGACACGATCGAGCGATACAAGGCTCGCCTTGTAGCTCGCGGGTTCTCACAGCAGTATGGTGAGGATTATGATGAGACGTTTAGTCCAGTGGCAAAGATGACTTCAGTCAGATTTGTTATTGCCTTGGCGGCATCTTGTGGATGGGAGATTTGGCAGCTTGATGTTAAGAATGCTTTCTTATACGGAGAGATTGACAAGGATATCTTCATGATCCAGCCGCCGGGCTTCATCTCGGAGGATCGTCCGGACTACGTCTGCAAACTGAAGAAGGCCTTATATGGGTTGAAGCAAGCGCCTCGGGCCTGGTATGGAAAGATCGCGGAGTATCTCTTATTCTGCGGGTTCTTTGCTTCAGACTCTGATTCTAGCTTGTTTGTCAAGAAAGAAGGAGCGCTTCCGGTTATTGTGCTGTAGTATGTGGATGACATGATTGTCACTGGGAACTCGAAGGAGGCGGTAGCAAGGCTGAGGGCTGAGCTTGCTATCAGGTTCGAGATGAAGGATCTGGGGGAGCTTCACCATTTCCTTGGACTCGAGGTCCAGAGGCAGGAGAGCGGAGTGCTTGTTTCTCAGGAAGGATATGCGGAGCGGATCGTTCAACGATTTGGCATGGAAGAAGGGAAGAGCAGCTCTATACCTCTGGAACAGCATCATAAACTTCGGAAGGATGAGGGAAGAGTTCTATCTGATCCGTTGGTGTTCCGAGCTCTGGTTGGGAGCCTGATTTACTTGACCATCACGAGGCCTGATATTGCTCATGCAGTTGGCAAAGTGAGTCGGTACATGGCGGAGCCACAGAAGCCTCATCTTTTGGCGGCAAAAGGGATTCTGAAATATGTGAAGTCGACCTCTGATTTTGGTCTCCTATTTAGGAGAGGGTCAAGCTTGGAGTTGCATGGATACATGGATGCTGACTATGGGGGAGACGTGGATGATCGGAGATCAATGTCTGGTTATGTCTTTATGACGGGTCCCACAACTATCTCTTGGTGCAGCAAAAAGCAGGACTCGGTGTCCGTATCTACCATAGAAGCGGAGTATAAGGCTTCGGCATTGGCAGCTCAAGAAGCCGTTTGGCTCAGGAGGTTGGTGGAGGACGTTCATGAGGAGGTTCGAGGTCCCACTATGCTACGCGGGGATAATGAGAGTGCTCTCAAGCTGGTTAATAATCCAATCTGTCACGCGAGGACCAAGCATATTGAGATTGAGCACCATTTCATTCGTGAAAAGGTGTTGGGAGGATCTCTTATGGTCGAGCATGTTCGGAGTGCGGACAATGTCACAGACATCTTCACAAAGCCGCTGGCGAATGGACCGTTTACACGGTTGCGGAGTTTACTCAGGCTAGTCTCCACTTCCCACTTCAAGGGGGAGTGTTGAAATTTTGAAGTGAAGTGGAGGTGTCCGGGCGGTCTGTTTTTGGGTGACCGCCGAGACCGCGCGGTCTGTGCTTGTGTTCTGGCGGACTGCTGGTTCTGCCAGTTTGTTCCTTGTAGCTACGGTTGTTCCCGAGTTGATCTGCTGGTTGGTCTGTCTTCCTTGTTGGAAGACTGTGCAGGTTGTTCTTATATGACCGTCTATCCGGGCGGTCTGTCTTGGCGATCTGGCGACTTGTCTGAAGTTGGCCAGATGGTTCTTGGTTTGCTCCTGGTGGTCTAAAGCAAGGAGTACCATTGTGACCGCGCGACTTGTGCGCGGTCTCGTGTTCGCACAACCTATGCACGACCTTGTCTACTGATCTATATCTTGGTCGGATGATCGTCCAAGAGGTCTGATCGTGCGGTCTGCCTTATGAGACCGCTGGCGATCTGATGGGTGGTGATTGTATCTCTCCTGTGCGGTGACGACATCCATCTACCCACCTATAAATAGAGGTGCAGGGCCCGTCATTCCTAATGAGAACTGTAAGAAATGAGCCTGGGTTAATTTGTGCGGTCTCACTTTGAGGTCGGGCGGTCTCGGAAGCGAGCTGACTGTTTGTTGTGTTCGCAGGTTTGCGATCAGGAGGTTGCGGTTTTCTTCCTTGGTGATTCCCAGCGGCTTGAATATACAGTTCGGCGGCGGTCTGTCTGCGAACTGGTTTATGTTCGTTCTTATGCTGTTCGCAGCGAGCTCAGCGATCAGGCGACCTTCAACGGTTAGGTGATCTGAGTTGCGGTCTGGAGACAGCTTCAGTTCTTCGTTCCAATAAGCTCCAGTTTGTGCAGTCTGAGGTGCGGTCTTGCAGTGCTGGCAGTCTGTCCGGTTTCTGTTCGTGCGATCTCAGGTCAAGCCGGGCGACCTCTGGAGTAGAGCGGTCTGTGCGGTCTCAGCTTGTCTAGCCGCCAGATTTGTTTTGGTGTGTTTTGTTCTTCTCGTCTCCGTGATTCTGATGAATCATGTCTCGCCATGTATGCCTCGCAATGTAAATGAAGATTGTGTTTCAATAAAGTCTCTTGTGTTGCTGTGTGGTATTGTGGTTGTTTGGCTTTAACTTAGTTGATACAACTCCTGCTTACTCCTAAACGATTCAAATCAAAAATTTTAACACCCCACTCGCCTAGCGAGACAAGCATCTGGCGAGTGGTGTGTAACGACCCAGGCCCGACTCAATTGGAACAACGTCCACCGAGAGCTCTAGCGGGACCCAGCTGGCATCGTTACCGGGCTGCAGCCCAAGCACCCCAACCCCTCTCCAGCCCACTGGCGTATTTTCACTAAAAGAACTATATAGTTAAGCGTGCTCGGGCTGGAGTAGTACTGGGATGGGTGACCTCCTGGGAAGGCCCCGTAGAGGCGCTTAACTGGATCGCATCTCACCAAAGGGAGGTTGTGGCCACCAACAACCCGCCAGTGGGCTGGAGAGGGGTTGGGGTGCTTGGGCTGCAGCCCGGTAACGATGCCAGCTGGGTCCCGCTGGAGCTCTCGGTGGACGTTGTCCCGATTGAGTCGGGCCTGGGTCGTTACAAAAAAAAAGTGCACTTTTTATGTAACGACCCAGGCCCGACTTGTCAACACGAGATCCAGCGGGACCCAGCCAAGCCGCTACCGGGCTGCAGCCCAAGCACCCCAAAGCCTCTCCGCGCCACTATTTCTCAGCAAGGGCGCATTGTTGAGGCCGGGTCTTGAACCCGCAACCTCCTTGATAAGGAGTTTTCAAACCACTCCTCATCACCAATTGAGCTGCACTTTTTTTTGTAACGACCCAGGCCCGACTCGTCAACACGAGATCCAGCGGGACCCAGCCAGGCCGCTACCGGGCTGCAGCCCAAGCACCCCAAAGCCTCTCCGCGCCACTATTTCTCAACAACGGTGCATTTTTGAGGCCGGGTCTTGAACCCGCAACCTCCTGGATAAGGAGTTTTCAAACCACTCCCTGGAGAGGCTTTGGGGTGCTTGGGCTGCAGCCCGGTAGCGGCCTGGCTGGGTCCGGCTGGATCTCGTGTTGACGAGTCGGGCCTGGGTCGTTACATGGTGCCCCTACAAACCACCCGCCCAGTGGAACTTAGAGAGTCTAGTGCACGAGAAGTCTGGCGAGTGGTGCCTTCACAGACCACTCGCCCAAAAAGATTTAGTGAGGAAATTACCAAGATACCCTTTGTGGGCTGCCAATAGCCCTTCAGAACAGCGGAGTTTGGTTGTTAGCACACCAGTTTGGGGTGCGATTAATAAAACTAAATGGCGTATTTACGCTATTTGCAGACCAAACTAGAAAAATTATAAATAGACCCTTAAGGGCACCTTGGAGGAGATCCCATCTTTTGGGCTCTCTCCTCCTGGCTAGTTTTGGTTGGCTTATATTGCCCTCCAAGGTGCCCGGTTGAGCATTGATTTGGGAGGGGAAGCTCTCTAAGATCTTCCGGGTGTGTGGCGGGACCTCCTCGCTATAGCTTTGGGTCTATTCATTTTTCATCATCCACAGTCAAAAGAGCCAGTGAGGGAGAAGTAGGTGTAGGCTACACCCCCTGTGGGTCCAAACTCAAGAGACCGGTTGACGGTTTCAACATTTTTGGTGCGGTGAGCGTGGATCGTAGCCTATACAGGAAAATCTCTAGCTGAGCTCCGTGGCTGGAGGTGAAGAAGATAGATCTTACCCAGGCCACTCACAACCACTAGCGAGTGGGGTAACGATGTAAATGTTTGAAGACTTCAAGCGGGAGGTCATGCAGACCTTGCATCTCGCATTTGCCGCCATGAGCAAGTTCAAGACACCTGCAATCCCGGTGGTCGCGCCCAAGCTGATAGGCAAGAACGCTCCCGGTCAGCGACCCGGGAAGGAAGCGGCGGCGAAAGGGAGTGGGCGAGACCTCCCCGAGTGGCAGCTCTTCCCCAGCTCGGCGAGTGTGGAGGTGTTTGAACTGACTCCGCGAGACCATACTACTCGCCGAATAGGGGAAGGGAGCCCCTTTTGTGAGCTGATCATCACGGCCCCAGTTCTGTAAGGGTTCAGAGAACCAGTTATGTCCTACTATACGGGCAGGGATGACCCGCTACAACACGTTCAGTAGTTCAAGCACGCCGTCTCCATCAGGCAAGTATCGGACGCTTTCAAGTGCTGACATCACCCTGAAGGAGAAAGCTCGAGACTGGTTTCACCAACTACCCTCAAGCTCGATCTACTACTTCGAGGATCTGCGACGGTGCTTCCTCCAAAGGTTATCAACGCCCAAGAAGAGAAAGAAGGGAGCGGAGTTCATGTTCGCGGTCAAGCAGGGTGCAGAAGAGATGCTGGGGAGTTACGTGGACAGGTTTCATGAGAAAATTCTCTTGGTCGATGAAGTTTTGGGGCACACCCTGATGCTAGCCTTCAGCTTAGAGCTCCGCGAAGGGTTCTCCAGAGTAGAACTGAAGAGATCACCCCCACTTTCCTTTGAAGATCTCATGGAGAGGGAGGAAAAGGAGATCGAAGTGGAGGAGACAAACCTGATGTTTGCTAGACAGATGGCCAAGTTGCGCGGCGGAGAAGCGAAGGAGAAAGGAGGAGGAAGGAAGCAGGAGGAGAGGAGAAGAGAGGGACCCAGAGGTCAGGGGTTCCAAGGATAGCAGCAAGGCAGGGGGTACTAGGAGCCTAACAACCGGCTGACCTGGAGATCCCATGAAGAACCAGGGAAGGGTCAGAGAAGAGGACATCAAGGAGGGGGGAATTTCTATGGGGCAAGGATGGTTCAACCCCCTGGGATGGAGACAGGAACCGAGGCCACCTCCCCCCCTCAGCAGCAAACCTGACAGTAGGCTGGGGAAGAGGTAGAGGAAATGGAAGAGGATTAAGAGGAGGAGACAGGGTGGCATTGCCCTACTGTGACTTCCATCAGGAGGAAGGTCACGCGACGACCACCCGCCCGGAAGTTTTGGAGATGTGGAGGATGAGAGGACCGTGCCGTCTGCAGCAGCTGCAGGTGAGGATCGAGGAGGTGCTCCCCGAAGAAGGGGAGGATGGGTCTGAGGACCAAGCTGACATAGGAGCTCGAGGGGGATCATAGTGATCCACAACGGGGTCGGGATTGAGGCAACTCGTAAGAAGAGCCTCCAAATGATGTTCAAGAGGAGTGTAGCATCGACCTCCCAGAACTCGCCCCTCTAGAAAAAATTACCTTCTCATCAGAAGATATGCCAGATTATGAGGACCCGTTCTGCGACGCCATGGTGATCCAGACGGCTATCAAAAACTTCACGGTCTCCCAAATCTTGGTCGACAATGGGAGTTCCATGAATGTGATCTTCAAGAGGTCTTTCGATGTTATGCAGGTGGAAACGAAGAGAGTGCTGGCCTCAGATGTGCCACAGTTTGGTTTCTCGGGGGAGAGGAAGGAGGTCGAGGGAGGAGTCGGTTTCCAGGTGATGTTGGGAGGGTCCCAACAAACTGCCGGTTCATCATTGTTGACGCTCCGAGTAGTTATAACACCATTTTCGGACGCCCTCTCATCTGCACCTTCTGATGCGTTCCCTCTTCCTTCCATCAGTGCCTCAAGTTCCATAGCGGAGGAGTTCAGGTCCAAATCTGAGGGGATACAAAGGTGGCGAGGCAGAGCTATGTTACTTCCGTCAACACCATCTCCTGGATGTCGAAGTCTGAAGAGGTGGATAGGGAGATGAGGGGGCCGGAGTGTCCAAGAGAAGCAGAAGAGGAGGTCTGTGTTCTTGAGTAAGAGATGGAGGCGATGCAGGAGGAGCATGCCGAGTTGATAGAGGTGGAAGTTATGATGGAGGAGGAGGCCCTAGTCGAAGGGGGAAAGACATGGAGCGAATGGGAGGAGCCGTCCCGGCTTGAGGTGGTAGAAGAAGTGGTTGAGATGGAGGTCAGCGCCCGGGAAGGGAAAGTGGAGAAGGTACAGGTTAGTGGAGGCCTTGGTCCAGAGGATAGGGAGAAGATGCTGGAGTGCATCCAGAGGAGTGTGGACATCTTCGCTTGGAGCGTGGAAGACATGTCGGGCATCAACGTGGACGTGGCCTACCACCGACTCAACCTCGATCCTGGAACTCGCCCCATCAATCAGAAGAGAAGGACCATTGCTGACAAGCTGGAGGAGCCAATCCGATAAGAAGTGGAGAAGTTCCTCAAAGCGGGTTTTGTATCGGAGATCCAGTACCCAGGCTGGGTCTCCAATATCGCCATGGTAAAAAATGGTGATGGCCGCAGGATAATGTGTATCGATTTCACTCTTTTAATCAAGCATGCCCTAAGGATTTTTACCCTCTGTCTCGAATCAATGCGCTGGTTTATTCAGCCGTCAGGTTTTCTGTTATGAGTTGTTTAGATGCTTTTTCAGGCTATCACCATATCAGGATGCACCCGCCAGACATCAAAGATGTCTCCTTCATCATGAGGGAGGGGTGTTACTGCTATAAGATGATGTATTTTGGGTTAAAGAATGCAGGGGCGACATACCAAAGGATGATGGACCGAGTCTTTCGGGAGCAGAGGGGGAGGAACTTGGAGGTGTACGTAGACGACCTCATGGTGAAGAGCAAGAGCATGAGCTCTCACCTCCAGGACCTTGAGGAAACCTTTGCCACTCTGCACAAGTTTAAGATGAGTCTAAACCCCTGGAAGTGTATGTGCATTCGGGGCCAGCGAGGGAAAGTTTCTAAGTCACCTCCTTACCCCGGCGGGGTAGAGCCCAATCCGGATAAGGTGAAGGATATAATGGAACTGGAATCGCCGCGAAATGCCAAGGAAGTCCAACGCCTAACGGAAAGTTCACAGGATTGAGTAGGTTTCTCTCCTAGGGAGGGGAGAAATGCTTGCCCTTATTCAAAGTGCTGCGAGGCAATCAAAAGTTTGAGTGGTCAAAAGAGTGCGAGGAGGCTTTCCAAGCCTTAAAAAATCAGCTCACCAAGGCTCCGCTTCTCCAGGGTCCTAAGAAGGGGGAAGGTCTAGCCTTGTATCTCGGAGTGGGGGCATAAGGCGTGAGCTCCATCTTGATCCGAGAGGAGGGAAATAAGTAGCTGCCCATCTACTACGTGAGTAGGGTCCTGAAGAAGGCAGAGCTCAGATACCCGATTTTGGAAAAGCTGACATTCTCCCTGGTAGTCTCGGCCAGAAAGCTCGGGCCGTACTTCTAAGCCCATTCAATCCAAGTAGTAACAGACCACCCCCTTCGCAAAATCTTCGAGGGGGTAGAGCATTCAGGGAGGCTCGCAAAGTGGTCAGTGGAGCTAAGTGAATTCGACATCACTTTTGTCCCTCGGCTATCGATGAAGGCCCAGGTCATGGCAGACATTCTGGAAGGCTATGTGGTCGAGATGGAAGAAGAACAAGCCCTATATCACGTCCCCTGGAAGCTGCTGGTGGATGGGGCTTCAGGAAGAAACTCTCTGGGAGAAGGGGTGGTATTGGAAAGCTCTCATGGAGTAAAAATAGAGCAAGCCATAATGATACATTTCCTCGTCACCAACAACCAGGCAGAGTACGAAGCAGTGATCGTTGGATTACGTCTAGCCCAGGAGCTAGGGGTCCACTATGTAGAGGTCCCACATATTCGATGGTGATAGCGTCACAAATCAAGGGTGAGTTCAAGGCAAGAGAGCCCACACTCATAAGGTATTTAACCAAGGTGAGGTGTCTCATAGGGACCTTTAGAACCTTCTTAATCAGACACATATTGAGGAAGGAAAGTACCCCAGCGGATCCGTTGGCTAAGTCAGGTCCTCGGGTCAGAGGGACTCTGATGGATCTGTTCCGCCCGTCAATTAAAGAGGGAGAGTTGATGGATATAGAGAGGCGACCATCATGGAAGGATCCTTTTATGACCTTCCTGGCAACAAGCAAGTTTTTAGAGGAGGTTCCAGATCAATGGTGCTTCAGGCACAAAACGGACTACTATATGTTGCATGAAGGGGACCTGTACCGAAAGACCCTCTCAGGACTCTTTGCACGATGTGTATCTGATGAAGAAGTCCTGAGGGTCTTGTAGGAGGTTTACACTTGTGAGTGTGGTAGTCACTCGGGAAGCAGAATGTTGGAAAACAGGATAATGAAGCATGGATACTTCTGGCCAACCCTGAGCAAGGATGCAGCGGAGTTCGCCAAAAAATGACAAAAATGCAAGTTGTTCGTCCCGCTTCAACTTTTGCCAGCTCAGAGGCTAAGGAGCATCACAACACCTTGGCCCTTTGCAATTTGGGGAATGGATCTGGTAGGGCCTTTCCCCCAGGAAAGTGGGCAGAGGAGGTTCCTCCTGGTCATGATCGACTACTTCTCAAAGTGGCTGGAGGTCAGGGCATTGGCAAAGGTAACCTCCCGGGTAATCTGCAACTTTGTATGGGGGGAGATCATCTGCCGACATGGGCTCCCTCAAGCCATAATCACAAATAATGGGCCACAGTTTGCTAGTGAAGAATTCATAAGCTTCTGTACCCAGCTGGGAATAGATCTCAGGTTCGCATCTGTTCATCATCCTAGGAGCAATGGACAGGTGGAGGTGGCGAACATGTTGGATTGCTAAGCGCCCTTAGAGGGGCGGGGGGGGGGGGGGGGGGGGGGGGTGAATAAGGGTTTTAAAAACTTAATTTATAATTTGGAATACTTGAAATAATAAGAGATTGAAATAGAGATTTAGAATGAAGATCTAAATTGATTTATAATAAAGAGAAAATAATTATCAATTTAGAGAAATGAAAAACAAATCAATTTTATTACCCAAATAGAGACATGATTACTATCAATAAAATTGATTAAAAAACTAGATTTCTATGACGCTAGAAATCAAAAGCGAATAATAAAATCCTTTTTGTTTTCTATCCTGACTCGTATCCCCACAAACCGGTGGCCTTAGCCTATCCTTCCCCGGATACAGTCTCAAGCCGCTCTAGCCAACCCTTCCCCGGATATGTCCTTGAGCACCCCCTAGACCTAACCTAGATCTAGTCGCCAACACGAAGCGAATTTTATCCCTAAGTCCTACCCAGACCTAGTCGCCAACACGAGGCGAATTCACTACACGATTACAAGAAAAGATGTGAAATAAATAACAACAGTATAAAAAGTCCCTATATAGATCTCTTGGAGAAGTAAACGAAGACCAACAGAGTATGATCGTAGTCGATGAGGTCTTCCATCACGATGATGACGCGTGTTGGAATCTTCTCCACGGATCTCCTTAAGCCTTCATGGATTTGTGCGAGTATCTCTCTGAACCTTCCTCTCTATGTTGTGGCACGAAGCTCTGGAATTTTGGAGTGGTAGAGGATGAAGAAGACGAATCGAAGGGGGCCTTTTTATAGCCTCAGTGCTAGCGCCTACGCTACCGCTACCACCGGCGCTATCCCAGATTAGGCATTATTCTGCGCGGGAGAATCTTCAGTCCGAGGAAACATTTCTCTCTTGCCTTCTGTGCTCCGCGCTATCGCCTGCGCTATCCGCTACCTCCAAGCGCTAGCTCCTTCTAAATGTACTCCCGGGATTGCGCTAATCATCGCTAGCGCCGTGCGCTAGGTGCTACCGCCGGCGCTAGTGGGCATGTTGGAATTATTGGTCCAATTTTGGGGACAACCTTCTTATGTCATCTTTGAGTCATATGGACCTTGTTTCCTGCACACTTAAATACACAAGATCAAATACACAGGATTTGTTATTCTCAAACCTAGGAGATGCGGAAGACCATGTTCCAACAAACTCCCCCTTTTGATAATAACAAATCCATTAATGATAAATCAGAGCATTAATATATAAGCATGATGAAACCTACTTGTGTGTGTGTGTGTGAGTGATGACTTAGGATAATTAGTGATTTTAGTATTTATAATTCCTCCCCCTAAATACATGCTCCCCCTAAGTGAATGCTCCCCTAATATGTACGTTATCATCTTAATTAATCATATTTTGATAGCGGATTTTATTTATCATGTTAGTTGTCCCCCTTTTGTTATTAGCAAAAGTGGGTAAGGAAGCAAAACACAGAAAAGTTTTGATAATAAGATAAAGGCATGATCGAGCTTTGAGAGAGAAGAAAAATGATAAGGAGTTTTAGAATAATTTTAATAGAAATAAATCAGAGTTTTTAGCTTAAAGATGAAAAATATAACATTTGCCAAGTAATCAATATTATCATGTTAGTTTACCCTTTTATATAAGAGTTTTAAGCATAAAAAGGTAATGATTTCCAAGTAACCAATCTACCCAGACAATATGTCTACACCCTAGCCACATACTAAGTGATGGATGGGCATGAGGAGCTGCATACATGTCGTTGGTTAGGGTGTTAGTCCCATATGCAAACACTAGAAAAACCTCAACCTAGCACTCTTTCCCCCCAGTGCCTCGCAAGGCCCCTCTGGAACCCTCCCTGGTTAAGGATAAGACATGACTTAGAGGTCAGGTAATCTAATGTCTACAACCCTACGCCCCCGCTATGGTGAGATATATAATCATGGATAATAATTATTGGAAACATTTAAGCGTTTTAAATCTAATTATAATTTCATAGCCAATGGGTTTTTATATTTTTGTTTGAATTTTTTGAAAAACTCACATAGCTATTTTGAAATCCATTATTAAATCAGAGTTTTAGCATTATAATATTTTCATGTTTAGAGCACCCAATATAAAGTTTACCAAGCAAGTCTGCCACTTGTTGAAAGAAAGGAATTTTAAGATTCAAGTGATGATGCACACACAAGAAAAGGCTTTAAATGAGCATGAAAGCGCAAGGTAAAACAATTATATGGTTATGATGCGGAAGACTTATAGAAATACAAGAAACATTTCTTTATAAACATGACAATTCATGAGAAGATATATGAGCTAAATTCCAACAATGAAGATGTTTTTGTAAATCAATTTGCATTTAAAATCTTTAAGTTTGACAATAAAGTAACCAAGCATGAAATAGATGTATGAAAAAGAGACTACTACAATGTTATTCTAATTCATAAAGTCAAAACATACCAAACATTGTAGAGAGCATGCTAAGTTATCTAGTGCATTTAGATATAAAAAGTATTATAGAATTAGCATTAGAATACAATACTCATGAGAAGAAGTGTTATGGAAGATAATGATGTGCACAAAGTGTATTTTGAAAAGAATTAACAAATGTTATAATCAAAAATACAAGACAAATATAGAGTAAAGTGCACAATAAAACACAAATAAGATTACTTCCACACACTTTTTATGTATAAATATTGTACAACTACAAGGTGCTTTGCACACACAATGCTCATTAAGACTTATCAGGGTGCAAAGTAGTGCTTGAGGGATCACACAATTTTATTTTTTTCAGTTTTGTTTTTGATCCAGTGTACTTAAGAATAAGTGGTTTTTTTTAAAGAAATAAAGGTTTGCACAAGACACTTTACTAATCTTTCCAAGGTGCTCAACCTCACAACGATTATTAAGACTTATCAGGAGGTTCAAGTAGTGCTTGGTGGAGTTATCTTCGTCAATTTATTTCATGATTTTTTTTGTACAAAGTTCTCCGATTACACTTGCTTTGCAAACCAGTTGACTTTTGAAAGTACAACCACTTTTTTTATATTTAATAGTGCAAATAAATGTAATGTAGGTAAGATACTTGTGCAAATTTAATTTATTGTTCAATTACAATACATAAGCAAGCATCTTTAGATTAAAAACATAAGTAGACTTAGCCAAAAAGTGAGTGAAGAAATATCATTATCAACCATAAAACATTTACTCATACTTAAAGGCATGCTAAGCTAGGTTCTACACTATTTTTACAATATAATTGATGCACATATGAATAGTTATATCAAAGCATGAAAAGAACAATGTTGAACGTAGTTTGTCAAGATAAATTGGAACATTGAAGAAGTTCTAAAGATAGTTTAAAATATGCTTGATATTCACAATAAATTCCATACAGTTTGTTGTTAGTTTTTGTGTTTTATATTTTTGTATTTGATTTTTGCATTTAGAAATAGAATTTAAACCAATGAACAAAAAAAAAAAAAAAACGAATTTTTTTTGTATTTTTGGCTTTTGAAATAAATGTTTGTTTTAATTTTTCAAAATTCAATTCAAAATATAACTGCAAAACTATGTAGTACATATAATCGAGCATAATTTTAGTTATTTTATAAGATTTTAAAAGTGCATAACAACTGAACCAACCGATACCGCTCACGCTAACGATAGCGCTGGCGGTAGCACTGCTTTATTTAATTCCCTTTTCTCTTTGTTATTTCGGCCATTGCCTCTCAAGCTCTCCCGAAAAACCCTAGAAGATACCGCAGCCCATGCATAGATCTAAGGTAAAACTTCATCTTTCTGTATGATTTTTGTTTTAAACTTTGATTTTGATGTTAGAGATGAAGATATTTGAAGTTATTAAGTGGTTTTAGATGATAGATCTACAATGCTTGATTCTTTTATTTTTTGAAGAGAGGAACTAGAACATCTTCATCTTTTTATGGCTCTTGTTCTAAATATTTGATTTTGATGTTTGTGATGTAGATATATGAACTCTTAAAAAAACTTTTTTATTTTGATGATAGATCTAGAATAAGGTTAGTTCAAAAAGAGGATCTTCGCTATTTTTATAATTTTTATGAAGATTTTTAGTTTTGATTTTTAGTAGAGAGATCTAGAAATTTTAGATTAGAGGACTAGCACCGGCGCTACTACAGGCGCTAGTCCTAGCGCCGGGTGTTAGTACTAGTGCTGGCGCTAGTGATGTTTTTTTTTTGCTTGATTTTAATTTCTCTTATAATGTATCAGATGGCTCCTGGATCAAAAGGAAAGAAACACCCAGGACTAGCCGTAGAGGCAGTAATAGTAGGTGTCCCATATTACGTGGAGTTTTCCATGCCACGACACCATCACATCATGCAACTGTTCGCACCCTCCGAAGTGTTGAATGTGTTTCTTTCGGAGGGGTTTTCTTCATAGTTAGTATGAGAGTTCTATATGCACTTGGAAGACCCATCGTAGACTGATCTGGATGGAGGAGTGTGGTCTCAGGTGTAGGGACAAGTGGTGACTATCACCCATGAAAAACTGAGGGCCATGTTTGGATTGACAGAATATCCAGATCAGTTGGAGATAGTGGAGAAGTTTAGGGTGGATAGGGATTGGACTAATGTGAACTTGGTGCTACATAATAGGGCATGCAGGAGTCTGATCACCTCTCTGTCGACACTTACAGTAGACGCCCTAGTAGTTTAAGATGTATTACGTCATACTATTATGCCGAAGTTAGGTGATACAGCGAAGGTCACAACACAACTTAGCTATGTCTCCTATTTCATTTTAGAGGAGGAAAATTTTGACGTGGTTGACTTGTTACTCTCCTTGATTCATTACTCATACAAGTTGCAGCAACCTTCCCGCCAAAGATATAACAACTTGCCCCTTGGTGGCATCATACTAAGTCATTCAAATGGTGTTCCCTTCTATTGAGATAGGATTTTACTTGATAGATTGCTTTCCTCCAATCTATAGTACCTCACACTTGCGAGCTACATCCCTCCCGGATGAGCCATCGACATCTACTCGACCACCACTCTGGCGAGGAGCATCAGCCCGAGAGACATGGGATGCTTCATATGATCGATTCTGAGATGATATGGGAGAACGGATGAAACGGGTGGAGGAGGATATATCAGAGGTAAAGAAGGGTTTGTCCGGCATGAAAAAAATGTTGAAATTTATGATCAAGGCCTTAAAGTTGACACCGTCATCGCCAGAAAGAAGGTAATGGGATAGCCCTATAGAGGATCTGCCAAGACATTCTGTTCGGCGAACATGCAGACGACGATCGCCAAGTCCAAGTGTGGAAGAGGTAGATGAGGAAGAGTAGTGGAATAGGAAGGACCTTAGGGGAACTATGTTTTAAGTTTTGTAATAATACAGGAATTTGAACACATGTTCTTGGATGATGTTTACTAGCGCAAGCGCTACTAGCTAGCGCCAGCGCTATCTGTATTGTTTAATTTTGTTGTTTTTGGATGTTTGACTATTTTTATCTAGTCCTTCTTTGGTAGTTTTTGAAGGTTTATTTTTACATTTTATTTATAAATTTGAAGTCACATGAAGTGGAGATGTTTAAGCAAATTTAAAATCCTATGAAGTAGTATATGTTTGAAATCATATCATATAGAAAAATTTTGAATTCAATTTATGCTGGTGATATATGATTTATAAATATATAATGAATTTAGGAAGAATAGACTGGTCTTTAAAAATAAATGACATGACTTTACAATTTGATAATTTGATTTATAAATCTATTAAGTGATAAAGTCTTGTGTCTATAAGATGACCATACCATGATAGCAAAAAGAGATAAGAAAATAAAAAAAATAAAAAGACAATAAAGCATATCATGAAGTAGAAAATTTGTATATTTCATTTATGAAAATATTCTACTTCATGCATTTGGTGATACCTAATGAATAATAGATTTAGGTATCCAAAAGGGACCAAGTGTGGTGGTTCCTTTGGGTACCCAAATAAAACGTGTAGGTTTGTGGGTAGATATTGATGAATGGGTCCTTTCATGTAAAGTTATTGTTTCAGTTTTAATTTTGGGCCTCCATTCAAATCTTGGTTTGTTGTTATTCTTATGCATCAAATTTCTATTGTGATTATCTTTATATTGAAGATTATGATTGTAATGATTATTGAAGGTATTGTTTATTGGAAATTTTTGCAATTTTAATTTTGAGTTGGGAGAAACATGATTTTATAAATAATGATGATTTTGATTTACAAACACTTTGTGTTTCTTACTCCCATTATTTGACTTATTTGAGATATTCATCTTCATATTCAACTTTTTTTAGATATAGCTTGATATGGAGAATTTGTATTTATAATTTTCATAAGCAAGTTGATTTTTGATTTTAATTCATCATTCTTGATCTTTAGATTATTCCTAGCTTTATTATAAGCTATTGTGCTATTTTTAAGAGTAGAGACAATAGAGTCAATATGATTTTGATAGTCATTTCTAAATTCCTCAAATGTTTTGTCCATCTCTTTGATTTCAATTTTATAATTTTGGCATGTAGCACAATCACTTTTCAAAGATGAATTTTCTAAGAATAATTTTTCATTATGTTCTTTTACAAAAATAAGTTCTTTTTCAAGTTCCTTGAATTTTTCTTTAATATTATTACAATCAAAACAAGGTTTTAAGATTTCAATTTTTGGGCAAGATGGAGAAGCCATATCATATTTGGATTCTGAATTCGTTTTTAAACTTTTATTTTCTAAGCGTAATTTTTTATTAGCAATTTTTAATTTCTTCATTTTACGTTTAGAAATTCTTAGTATATGGAAATAAGAAGAAGGATTAGACTTTCTTACAGCGCTATCGAAAGAGGCAAGATGTGAACATGAAGTTTCTTTTTCGTTTTCTAGGCTTTCCTCCTTTATAGATGAAGTTTCATCTTCTTTTTCTCTTAATGTATTGTTCTCTTCGTCTAAGACACTTTCCATGATTTTGCTATGAGAGAGATCTTCTTGAATATTGGTGAATGTTTGTGTGTCCTTCTCCTTCTGTGTTTGTTCCATACCTGTGAGAGGAATATCATACATTTCTTCAAGAAATTTCCATATCTTGTATGCACTAGAAAAACAATATATTAATTTGAAAACTTCATTTGATAAACCACAAAATAAATAGTGTTTGGCTTTTACATTAAGATGACATTCCTTTTTATTTGATTCATCCACTGGTCTAACTATTGCTAAATTCCATGCTTCGATATCTATAGTTTTAATAAATTTTTCAATTAAAATTTCCCATTCTTTATAATTTGTTCCTTCAAATAAAGGTGGTTTAAGAGATTTTTCTTCTTCATAAAAATTTACCCCACTAATAGAAGCGAGATCATGAGACGCCATTATTCCCGAATATTAAGCCGATTGGAATAAAACCGCTCTGATACCACTTGTTGGATTGGTAGGCGCCCTTAGAGGGGGGGGGGGGGGGTGAATAAGGGTTTTTAAAACTTATATTATATTTTGGAATACTTGAAATAATAAGAGATTGATTTATAATAAAAGAATGAATATCTAAATTGATTTATAATAAAAGAGAAAATAATTATCAATTTAGAGAATTGAAAAACAAATCAATTTTATTACCCAAATAGAGACATGATTACTATTAATAAAATTGATTACAAAACTAGATTTCTATGACGCTGGAAATCAAAAGCGAATAATAAAATCCTTTTTGTTTTCTATCCCGACTCGTATCCCCACGAACCGATGGCCCTAACCAATCCTTCCCCGGATACCGCCTCAAGCCACTCTAGCCAACCCTTCCCCGGATATGGCCTCGAGCACCCCCTAGACCTAACCTAGATCTAGTCGCCAACATGAGGCAAATTTCAGCCCTAAGTCCTACCCAGACCTAGTCGCCAACACGAGGCGAATTCACTACATGATTACAAGAAAAGATGTGAAATAAATAATAACAATATAAAAACTCCCTATATAGATCTCTTGGAGAAGTAGACGAAGACCCGCAGAGTATGATCGTAGTCGATGCGGTCTTTCTTCATGATGATGATGCGTGTTGGAATCTTCTCCACGGATCTCCTTAAGCCTTCATGGATTTGTGGGAGTATCTCTCTGAACCTTCATATCTATGCTGTGGCACGAAGCTCTTGAATTTTGGAGTGGTAGAGGATGAAGAAGACGAATCTAAGGGGGCCTTTTTATAGCCTCAGCACTAGAGCCTGCGGTACCGTTACCGCCGGCGCTATCCCTGATTAGTCATTATTCTGCGCAGGAGAATCTTCAGTCCGAGGAAACATTTCTCTCTTGCCTTATGTGCTCCGCGCTACCGCCTGTTCTATCCGCTACCGTCAGGTGCTAACTCCTTCTAAATGTACTCCCAGGATTGCGCTAATCATCGCTAGCGCCGGGCGCTAGGTTCTACCGCAGGCGCTAGTGCGCATGTTGGAATTATTGGTCCAATTTTGGGGACAACCTTCTTATGTCATCCTTGAGTCATATGGACCTTGTTTCATGCACACTTAAACACACAAGATCAAATACACATTGGATTTTTTATTCTCAAACCTAGGAGATGCGGAAGACCATGTTCCAACAGAACAAGATCATAGTAAACCTGCTAAAAAGAAGGTAGAAAATTTGAAAGGAAATTGGGTGGAGCAGCTCCCCTTGGTCCTATGGGATCTAAGGACTACACCCAACACCGCCACTAGTGAGACCCCCTTCAAGCTCTCTCACAGTTGCGAGGTCGTCCTTCCCGTGGAATTCGAGGTTAAGACACCGCTGGTAAGGGCCGCCGAAGAAGGTGGCAAAGAATGGAGAGTGGATAATGAAGGGGAACTACATCTCTCCTTAGATCTGATTGAGGATGTCTGAAATCTTGCCACCATCTGACAAGAAGAAGTTAAGCACCGGATGGCTGTAACACCCTGCCAGTATAGATAATATAACAGTAGGTTCGGCCGGGACCCCACGACATACTATGCATACTAGTTAGGCATCATAAGGTGATAAAAAGAAAAGAGCTACAACTACACCAGAGTGAATAAAATGTAAGCGGAATCATTTGATTAAAACATCTTTTAGAACTATCCACTATCCTAGGAATGAAACAATAGAGTTATGGCCTTAAGGCCTTACATTAAAATAATGTCTCATAACTCCAAAACATACATTAGCACGTAGGCCGGCAATTTAAGGAAAGCAAAAGAGGGGAGGTTGGCCTTCGAGGGCCAACACAGCATAAGCTCCAGCAAGCTATTTCCCGCTTGACTCACCTGCACCTACAACAACGATCCACCAAAACATGGAAACAAGTAACGGATCAGCTAAAGCTGACCAATATTATAACGACCCCACCCCTATAGACGGGTGGCGGTACTCCTTCCCTGCTGGCAGACAATATAGGCATAGATTGTTAAGGTGCATTCAAGCACCACATGTATAAGCAATCAACACCAACATTGGCACGCACGGCCACACATTTCGTGTTCTCAAGGCACTCTAATGGTGTACTCCCCGAGCCACACCTAACAACTCCTTAAACAAAGAGCTCGCATGAGCTTTGGCCGTCATTGTTGGAGCATGCGTTCCGCACTCGTCCGGTTTGAGAATAAAAAATCCCGAATGTATTTGATCCTATTTTTGATTAATGGTGTGCAGATAACAGGTGCAAGAATAACATGTTTTCAATTGGAGCAAAATGATATTTTCCAGAAATTTGAGCTATCGGATTTCCGACAGCCCTATCGGATTTCCGACAGCCCTATCGGATTTTCGACAGCCCTGTCGGATTTCCGACAGCCCTATCGGATTTCCGACAGCGCGTTTATTTGATCTCTGTGCAACGGGTAAGAGCTATCGGATTTCCGATATCACTATCGGATTTCCGACAGCCCACGATCTTCCAATAACGGCAGGACGTGCAGTAGTTACCTTAGATAACGGATATCCGACAGTGCTATCGGATATCCGACAGCCCACGTCTCAACCATGACCTCAACACCACGCAGAAACTTCATTTTAGTGGGACACGTGGCAGCCTCTGGAGATATCGGATTCCGGCGATAGTAGCTATCGGACGGCGACAACTCTTTTTTCTTAAAAGAGCTCAAAACTTCGTGGAATTCAGTTCTTGAGATTTCCAGGGCTTTCTTCCAGAGTGCATACGAACCAGAAAGCTCAAGAACACCATCAACTCCCATTTGTGCAAAGAAGGATTGAGATTGAAGACGAGATCAGACGCACTTCTACATCAACGATCATCTTGAGGCTTCAACCTTCCTTTCAGAGATTTGAATTTCTAGGGAGTTGTTCTTTTCATTTTGTATTTCATTCACATTTACTTTTCATTTTGTAATCGTTGTAGAAATCGTCGTCTTGCGTGCGGCGTCTAAGTCCTTACGCGGCTTAGGGGAAAATCGCTTCCTTGTGCGGAGCGTCCAAGTCCTTGCGTGGCTTGGTAGGAAATCATGGCCTTATGTGCTACGTCTAGATCTTGGGAAGATCTAGAGGGTAGGCTTGGGATTGATCTAGGGAGAGACAAGTGATAGCCTTCCGATCCTTGGGAGAAGGATCGGTAAAATCAAAATTATTGAAATTTATATTATCATATTTGTGCATTGATCTTAAGCATTGTTAAGATCATTTTATTGTATGTAAATTTCATGATTAATATAATTATGCTTCTTTCATTAATTGCAAATTTGGTTGCCTAATCTTTAACTTAGAAATTTGTGTTTGGTTTAATACAAAAATTACATTGGTTTGAAATTGTTTACAAGTAATTTTTTAGAAAAGTAAAATCTGTTTAAAAAATTATTAAGTAAAAATTATATTTTAAACACACCCTTATTCACCCCCCTCCCCCTCTAAGGGCGTCACACGATCCACCAAGTAGTATCAGAGCGAGGTTACTCCAAAACGGTTTTACCACCGGGAGTAATGACGCACAACGATCATGCGTTCGTTGAGGGGCAAGGCATAAGTAGACCACCTTTATTCACGGGCACAGACTATAATTATTGGAAAACACGTATGCGTTGTTTTCTAATTGCGCTAGATATAGAAGTCTGGAATATGGTAGAATCTAGTTACACTTCTCCAACATTAGTTGTAGGAGATGTAACTATGGATAAACCCAAAGACAAGTGGGATGACAATGATAAATTAAAATGTAAGAACAATGCAAAAGCCATGAATGCTTTATTTTGCGCACTAGATCACACTGAATTTAATAGAGTTTGTGCTTGTCATACTGCTTTTGATATTTGGAATCTTTTAGAAATTACTCATGAAGGTACTTCACAGGTAAAGGATTCAAAGCTATTTTAACTAGAGTCTGAATTTGAAAGGTTCAAAATGGAGGTAGATGAAGAGATTGATACGATGTACACACAATTCACAAAAATCATGAACGACTCAAAGGTGCTAGGAAATGTGTTCTCTAATGGAGACTTAGTAAGGAAAATCTTAAGATCACTTCCCCCGAAGTTCAATCCTAAAGTGACTGCAATTTCTGAGTCACATGATCTTAAGACCTTACAATTGGAGAGCCTCATTGGGAACTTGAAAACTCATGAAGTTGAATTGAAAATTCAACAACAAGAGTATATGGAGCCAAAGAAGAAGGGATTGGCTCTAAGATCTAAGAAGGAGGAAAGTAGTGATTCTGAGGAGGATGAAGACGATGAAGAAAGTTTATTTGTTAGAAAGTTTAGAAAATTTATGAAAAATCCAGAGAGGAGGAATTCATTTAAGAAATATTTTAAGAAGGAGACGTTTAGGAAGAAAAAAGGAAAGGAAGACGATGAGGAGGAAGAGAGACCGCCACCGAAGTGCTATCACTGCAAGAAGTTAGGACACATCCGAAGCAAGTGTCCAAAGTACTTAAAAGAACTTAAAGAAAAGAAGCACAAAGGGTCGAAGAAGGTGTTGAAGGCGGAAACATGGGATGATACTACTTCTGAGAATGCAAGCAGTTCAAGCTCAAGTAAAGAAGAGGAGGCCAACATGTGCTTAATGGGAAAGAGCGTCATATCTGATGACGAATGCAGTGTCCAAAGTGACACTGAGGTAACTCCTCCAACCTATGATGAATTATTTTCTGAATTTTTAAAGACTTGCAAATTTTTTGAAAAGAGTTTAAAAGATAATGATCTTCTTAAATCTGAAAATGAAATTTTGCTTAAAGAAAACAAAAAATTGTTAAATGAAATTAAGACTATTGGAAAAAGAGATATTTCCTGCCAAGAGTGTGATCACTATTTGGGAAGAATTAAAGAACTTGAAGAATCTCTTTCCAAATCTCATTCTACAATAAAAAATCTTACTAAAAAGAATGAGATTTTAGAGAGAGATCTGAAATCTTCAATTTCCAAAGTCCATGAGGGAAAGAAATCTTTTGAACGAGGATGCGTAAATCTACTATCCGAGAATACAGAAATGAGGAACCAGATTCATGACTTAACACTAGCCATGAAAAAATTTGGAATGGGCCGAAGATCACTGGATATGATCTTAGGATACCAACGCCATGGATCTGGAAGGTTTGGACTCGGATACACGTCAGGAAGCTATTGCCCGACGACAACCACTGTCACCGGCGACAGTGAAAAGTCCAGAAAATCTATTTTTACAAATTCTGAAGTTAATAAATTGTCTAATACTGCATCCTCATCCAGTAAAAGTCCAGAAAAGTTATACTCATCTCAATACATTACATGTGCCAAATGCAATAGATTTGGTCACACTATGGACTCTTGCTGGAGGAAAGGAAAAAGTAATATTAAGCAAATCTGGGTGCCTAAGGCTTCTACCTATACTATGGGTGGAACCACTTGGGTAACCAGATCTTTACTCACCTCTTCTTTCTAGGTGTGTTGGCAGGCTAAGGACAAAGAAGACGTGTGGTACTTGGACTCGGGTTGTTCAAAGCACATGACGGGCAATAAAGAGAAGTTCCTTAGCCTGGAGATGAAGATAGGAGGACTTGTTACATTCGGAGATGATGGAAAAGGAAAAATCATCGGCATCTGAGTTGTGGGTAACGAAAATTTTTCAATTTCAAATGTTCTATTTGTAGAAGGATTAAAGCATAATTGTATTTCTATTAGTCAATTATGTGATAAGGGTTTAAATGTTTTATTTGAATCTTCTACAAATTTGTGCAAAATTATTAATTCTAAAACAAATGAAATTTTTTTTACCGCACCTAGATGTCATAATGTATATATGATTAAATTTCTTGATTTTTCAAATTCTACTTTAAAATGTTTTTTATCAAAAAATGATGAATTAGATTTATGGCATAGGCGACTTGGACATACAAGTGCCAAGTTAATTACAAAACTTTCAAAAGATAAATTAATTAAAGGTTTACCATTGTTAAATGGAAATTTATCTTCTTCACTATGTGTGCCTTGCCAAAAAGGAAAATTTTCAAAATCATCCTTTAAAAGTAAGAATATTATTTCTACCACTAGGCCACTTCAATTAATACATATGGATTTATTTGGGCCAATTGGAATTTCTAGCTTAGGAGGTAGAAAATATACATTTGTATTAATCGATGATTATTCTCGTTTTTGTTGGACTTTATTTCTAACCTCCAAATCCGATGCATTTTCAGAATTTTCAAAATTATGTTTGCGTATTCAAAATGAATTTGAGTTAAAAATTAAACGTATGCGATCAGATCATGGAGGAGAATTTTAAAATGAAAAGTTTATTTCTTTTTGTACGAAGTTAGGAATTAAACACGAATTTTCCGCTCCATGCACACCACAACAAAATTGTGTAGTGGAGAGGAAAAATAGAACTCTTCAAGAGTTAGCCCGTACGATGCTATCTGAGTTAGTACAGCATGTTATGTACGATGCTGAAGCGGTTAGTACAGCATGTTATGTAATTAATAGAGTAATGCTTCGCCCTATTTTAAAATTAACTCCTTATGAATTAATTTTTAGTAAAAAAACCAAATGTTTCTTATTTCAAAGTTTTTGGGTGTAAATGTTTTATTTTGAATTCTAAAGATTTCTCAGGAAAATTTGATGAAAAATGTGATGAAGGTATTTTTATTGGCTATTCTTCAACTAGTAAAGCTTATAGAATTTTTAATAAAAGAACAAAAATAGTTGAATCTATTCAGGTTAGGTTTGATGAGTTTGTTTCATGTGTAGAAAAGAAAATCACAGGAAAAGAAGATGAACCCCTTCCTTCGGTGGAGAATGATGATGAAGAACTTGGAGAAAATGAAGAAGAAAAAGAAGAAGAGAGAGAAGGAGAAAGAGAAGAAGATAGAGAAGGAGAAGAAAGAGAAGAATATGTGCCTCCCAGTGAATTGAGATTTTCAAAGGATCATCCAAAGGAGCTTATCATTGGAGATCCGCAAAAAGGGGTTAGTACTCGTTCATCATTACATGTTTTATTTTCAAACCTTTGTTTTGTCTCTGAAATAGAACCAAAAGATGTTTCCACCGCTTTAAATGATGAATTTTTGTTTTTAGCTATGAATGAAGAACTTAATCAATTTCAACGTAATAAGGTTTGGAATCTTGTAGAACGACCCAAAAATCATCCTGTCGTTGGAGTTAAGTGGATTTTCAAAAATAAATTGGATAGTGAATCTAGAATTATTAGAAATAAAGCCAGATTAGTTGCAAAATGTTAAGCACAAATTGAAGGGGTGGATTTTGATGAAACTTTTGCACCCGTAGCAAGATTAGAAGTGATTAGGATATTTCTTGCATTTGCTTGTTTAAAAAGATTTAAATTATTTCAAATGGATGTCAAAACCGCATTTTTAAACGGGTATATAAAAGAAGAGGTTTATGTAGAACAACCCCCTGGTTTTATAAATGAGAAATATCCAAATTATGTTTATAAATTATATAAAGCGCTTTATGGATTAAAACAAGCGCCTCGTGCTTGGTATGATCGATTAACTCAATATTTGTTAAAGCATGATTATAAAATAGGAAGTGCCGATTCTACACTCTTCATTAAGCAAATTGATCATGATTTAGTTATTTTGCAAATTTATGTTGATGATATTATTTTTGGAGCCACTAATGAAGAGTTGTGTAATGAAATAGTTCAAATTATGAAAAATGAATTTGAAATGAGCATGGTAGGAGAACTTTCATATTTTTTAGGTTTTCAAATTACAAAAAAACATGATGGTATCTTTATATGTCAATCCAAATATATTCATGATATGTTAAAAAGATTTGGATTTGAAAATCATAAGCATGCAAACACTCCTATGAGTACTTCACTAAAATTAGGAAAAGATGAAAGTGGTGTTTCAATTGAGCAAACCCTTTATAGAAGTATGATAGGATCTTTATTGTATTTAACCGCCTCTACACCTGACATTATGTTTGCCGTTTGTCTATGTGCTAGATTTCAGGCTAATCCTAAAGAGTCACATTTAAAAGCGGTGAAACGCATCTTTAGATATCTTATAGGAACATCTAAATTAGGATTATGGTATCCTCATAATGATTCCTTTATTTTGCATGGTTTTTCGGATTCAGATTATGCGGGATGTTCTTTAGATAGGAAAAGCACTAGTGGCACTTGTCATTTTATCGTCCCTTCACTTATTTCATGGTCGAGTAGGAAATAGAATTCTGTTGCCCTCTCTACTACCGAGGCCGAATATATTGCACTAGGTAGTTGTTGTGCCCAAGCTCTTTGAATGTTACAAATGTTAGAAGACTTTGGCATGCAACAAAGTAGTGTAGAATTAAAGTGTGATAATAAAAGTGCTATAGACTTAACTAACAATCCCGTATTACACTCTAGATCTAAGCATATAGATGTCCGACATCATTTTATAAGGGATCATATTAAGAAGGGTAATATAGGCACGGACAATCAACTAGCGGATATATTCACAAAATCGTTACCGGATTCCCGTTTTTCTATGCTTCGGCTAGAATTGGGAATCCTAGACATTTCACAATAATTATATCCCTACTTATAACCTATAAAAATTAAACAAATCACCATAGCCTTACCATTTAAAAAGAAAAACAAACTCTTAATATAGACATTCACCACATAAAACATGTCCAAATATTCAAAATTATTACAAAACTTTAATAAAAGGTTACTTAAAATGTCTCATAATAGCAGTTCTCAAAATTAGGAAGAAATCTGGGCTGGGCAGCTGTCGGATGGCGATATCCCCCAGAACTCTGTTTCAATCTGACTCCTCCTCATTCTGACTACCTACTCCACTGCTTTCAGGAATATCAAAATCTGATCTCCTTTCTACTGTCTTCCTCCGTCGACCATGACTGACCGATTGACGACGAGGCTCCTCCTCTGTAGGCATTTCCCATTCCGCGGCTTCAGCAGGAGTAGGCGTTAATTTAAGTCCCTTAACAAGGAACTTCATAAATTTCTGCATCCGCATCCGATCCTTTTTCACCTCCACCTTATGTTCTTCAAATGACCTTTTATGCTCTTGGAAGTCGTCTATATGTTTATCCAACTTTGTTTGGAACGTGTCGAGTGCCTCCCGCATTGACCCCCCACGTGCAATAGGAGGCTCTCTCATTTCCATAGTAGGCGGCCTCCGTGGATTTCTCTTACCCATGGCCGTCGTTTGATATATCTCCGGCAACAATCTCCAAGATAAAATTTTTGATCTATCCAAGGGTATTTCTTGTATAGGATATGCTGGATAATCGCACCCAAAGGGAGAGTTTGTGCCTTTTTCCACTCCGGATTTTTGAGGCGATATGTATAACGAATCATAAATAACAGAAGATCGGCCACATCAAATAACTCCTTCTCCACTATATAATAAGTCACAAGACTAAGTTGAGCAGTAATACTATGCGTATCACCGGACTTCAACATAATCGTGTGCCTTAGTATATCTTGTACAAGACGAGCATCGTCTGTCAATGTCGTCATAGTGGATATGAGGTTTCTGGTGGAATTTCCATGCAAAGACATGTTCATTAACGTCCAATCTCTCTCAAGTCTATAGTTTTCCACTATATCCAAGATATTCTCACTTTCCATTAGACCAAACTCACTTCTTAAATCAAATGGAGTGATCTACACATATTGCACTTGAATTTTGGATCTCACTCCTCCATTCAAATCGGTATATGCAGGATCCTCCATATGATTATAAAATTCTCGGACTAAAAATGAGGAGAAAATATCTTGGATAATAACAGAAAGTATACCTGCCTCCGCAAGCATATAATATACTCGTTCATGTCTTGGTAGATCGTATTCTACAACCTTTGAAACTCCAATTTGGGCCTTTTCTATGCCCGGGAAACTTTGATAAGAGGAATGTGCATCTCCTGACTCACCCCTTCTCGATCTCCAACTAGAAGACATATCTACATAAGAAATAAGGAAATTTTTTTTAAAAAAAAAAGAAAAATTCTGGCACTGTCGGATTTCCGATACCACCTATCGGATATCCGATAGCTAAAAAATTTTTGCTTCCGAAAATTTTAATTTCACAAAAATCTTCCTATCCCAAATCTAAAAAAAATTTCACACAGCAAAAATTCTTCAACATCTCTAATATTTTTGAAAAATCAAAACTTTAGTGCAAAACACTATTCATCATCTTCTTCCTATAACACTTCAAATTTTTTTGGTCATCATCTTTTTCCTAAATCTGATAACTATGAAATTCTAGATCTACACAAAAACAACAAGAAAGAAAGGAAACACATGTTTCCAAACATAAAATAACAAAAATTTCTAATTTCTCTTACAAAAAACAAGATCTACATCTCTTATACAACCCAAGATCTAAAATATCTAGATCTACTAAACCTTCTACATTTTATCTTCAAAAAACTCCATGAAAATCAAGAGAAATATGAGAATCACAAAACTATTGGAGAAATTTTAACCAATACTTGAAAAACCAACAAATCTCACCTTAGATCTGAAGTTTTCCGGCACCTGGAGCTCTAGATCTCGAAATTTCTTCTCAAACTGAAGTGAAGTGTCGGTCAAAAGACGAAACACGACTTTTTATCCTTTCTGAGCTGTCGGATGGCGACAGCTAGCTATCGGAAATCCGACAGCTCTCAAAAATAATAAAAAAAAATTTTGGTCTGTATAATTTTCTGAGAATTAGGTATCTTGCATAAAGGATTCTTCTTGTGTTATTATTTAAAACAAAAGCTTACCACATGATTATGATGTTCAATCTTAACTTATCATTGTGATGACACATTCATCTAGTAATTATGATTTGTTTTCGCATGCCTCTAAGTATAAGAAATCTTTTATCTATGACAATGAGCAATCACAAACACTTACTTTGGTAATACATGTTAATGAAATTTATTTTATACATACATCATGATTGATCGAACATAACAAAATACATTTCATAAATGTCACCTTCACCTTTGATACTTTGCACTTATTCAAATTTTACCATTTATGGCATGCAAGTGAATTCGGAGATCCTTCACATCTATGAATCCTCAAAACAAAAAAAAAGGAGGAAAATTCAAATGCAAAACATTCATTTTGCCAATAATGTTGACAGACATAAAAAAAAATTTGAAAAGGATCCTCCACCAAGCACTACTTAGCCTCCTGATAAGTCTTAATGAGCATTGTGAGGTTAAGCACCTTGTAAAGAATTGTAAAGTGTCTTGCAAAAACAAAATGGTCCTTTTATGTATATTTGCAAAGTTTCTGGTTCAAAAGTATGGGCTTTATGTATATTTATGTTATGTTTACCAATTCCATGGTCATGTATATTTTAAATATATTCATATGTATTCTTTCTCAAAGTCTCACTACTACACTTCATTGTTATTTATAATATTTCTTCTTATGAGAATTGGACCGAAACGATTCAATATTTTATATCCTCCTGTGTCTCTCTCTGATAATTGAAATTGAATCTCATCATGGTTAAGTATATTTGCTTCTATACATTATAACACATTACTAGAATAATGCTTAGCCTCATCTCTATGATTCCTTATCTCAATATTCTATCAATTACAAATCTTCCGCTAGTATACTACAATTTTTCCCTATATTCTTTCCAATTTTCTAAAAAGCTCTATATAATCCTCTTTCCTCGAATCTATTAACATCTTTTGATAATATCAAAGGGGGAGAAGATAATAAGAAATCACTTAAATCACTTAAAATACTAAATTAATTCAGTAAGCATACATGTAGGGGGAGTTTATATGTAGGGGGAGAATATTTTTAGACGGAGCTAATATTAAGGGGGAGATCATATTAAGGTGAAGATCATGGAGATCTTACGTTCACACTTGTACACACATAATGTATTTTTCACTATCTCTATAGGATTTATTCGATTTCTTTTTATAAGGATTTGTTATTATCAAAAGGGGGAGATTGTTGGAGCATGCGTTCCGCACTCGTACGGTTTGAGAATAACAAATCCCGAATGTATTTGATCCTATTTTTGATTAATGGTGTGCTGATAACAGGTGCAAGAATAACATGTTTTCAATTGGAGCAAAATGACATTTTCCAGAAATTTGAGCTATCGGATTTCCGACAGCCCTATCGGATTTCTGACAACGCGTTTATTTGATCTCTGCGCAACGGTTAAGAGCTATCGAATTTCCGATATCGCTATCGGATTTCCGACAGCCCACGATCTTCCAATAACGGCAGGACGTGCAGCAGTTACCTTAGCTAACGGATATCCGACAGCCCACATCTCAACCACGACCTCAACACCACGCAGAAACTTCGTTTTAGTGGGACACATGGCAGCCTCTGGAGATATCGGATTCCGGCGATAGTAGATATCGTACGGCGACAGCTCTTTTTTCTTAAAAGAGCTCAAAACTTCGTGGAATTCAGTTCTTGAGATTTCCAGGGCTTTCTTCCAGAGTGCATACGAACCAGAAAGCTCAAGAACACCATCAACTCCCATTTGTGCAAAGAAGGATTGAGATTGAAGACGAGATCAGACGCACTTCTACATCAACGATCATCTCGAGGCTTCAACCTTCCTTTCAGAGATCTTAATTTCTAGGAAGTTGTTCTTTTCATTTTGTATTTCATTCACATTTACTTTTCATTTTGTAATCGTTGTAGAAATCGTCGTCTTGCGTGCGGCGTCTAAGTCCTTGCGCAGCTTAGGGGAAAATCGCTTCCTTGTGCAGAGCGTCCAAGTCCTTGCGTGGCTTGGTAGTAAATCGTGGCCTTGTGTGCTACGTCTAGATCTTGGGAAGATCTAGAGGGTAGGCTTGGGCTTGATCTAGGGAGAGACAAGTGATAGCCTTCCGATCCTTGGGAGATGGATTGGTAAAATCAAAATTATTGAAATTTATATTATCATATTTGTGCATTGATCTTAAGCATTGTTAAGATCATTTTATTGTATGTAAATTTCATGATTAATATAATTATGCTTCTTTCATTAATTGCAAATTTGGTTGCTTAATCTTTAACTTAGAAATTTGTGTTTGGTTTAATACAAAAATTACATTGGTTTGAAATTGTTTACAAGTAATTTTTTAGAAAAGTAAAATCTGTTTAAAAAATTATTAAGTAAAAATTATATTTTAAACACACCCTTATTCACCCCCCCCCCCTCTAAGGGCGTCACACGATCCAACAGTCATGACTACCTTGTCTTACAGACCCTTCCCAACATCTTACAGTGCACCGAGGGGCTACCTCTTCACCGATCCAGTATGGGGGCGGGTTTGGATCAGCTTTGCCCGTGCTCAACTCGTCGGCATCAATCGTCCGACGCGGGTACGGCTTCACCTCAGCCTGAGCAACGAAAGGAGGATTCACACCTCATCAAATAGCTCCCTGGGAGCTACCGCCGACGCTAGCCCTAGCGCCGGGCAGTAGTGACAGATCATCGAATCCGCCCACAACTTCGGGTATTTCCTGGAGGTTAACTCTAGGACTCCCTGCAGTACCCTTTAGTACACAAATCTCGAAAATAGCACATACAAGATCACAGAGTCTCCTCCGGCACAATCGACAATATAGCCATCACCAATCCAGACCAACCTGTCCGGATGGGTTTCACACACAATGCCTATGTCCGTACTACGATTCTGGATGCTATATGCAAGTAACCAATGGGGATCGAAATGATCAACCCACTAGAAAAC
Organism: Dactylorhiza incarnata; assembly: GCA_033032865.1. Taxonomy (NCBI): domain Eukaryota; kingdom Viridiplantae; phylum Streptophyta; class Magnoliopsida; order Asparagales; family Orchidaceae; genus Dactylorhiza; species Dactylorhiza incarnata. The sequence goes on from JAWHQI010000029.1 coordinate 10,983,150, forward strand.
TTCCCTTTCTCCACCAATCGGTGTGGGGTTTTCCATGCAATCATGCCAATAAAAAGGAGGACTTCACTTGTCCAAGTAGAAGATCATTACCCTTGTCGTTTTCTTCGGCATCACGAGAATCCAAGATTCCAATCGGATGGAAAGGACCGCACCGGGATGCTCTCCATAGATCTGTAAATGGCTCACGATTCGGTGCTTTGGAGCTCCGTCAATGGCGGAAGATGCCTTCTTCTTCCTCCTTGGCTTTCCTCTTTCTCAACCTTGAAGAGAGATAAGACATAGAATAATAATGATAAACCCTCCTCTAGTCAAGGCCAAAGTATTCCCGGAATAAATCCCAACCATCGGATCTAAAACCCTTTGGATTTGACGGCCATGATTTCAAATCACGGATCTGTATCACAAGCTACCGCCGGCGCTAGCACTAGTGCCAGCGCTAGCTCTCGACAGTTGCCTCACTGTCTCGACGGTTGCCTCATGGTCTCGATGATTTCCTCACTATCTCGATGGAAAGACCTACCGCCGGCGCTAACGCTAGCGCTAGCGCTAGCTCCCAGTAACGGATTTCTCTGTTAGGGTTTTGGGGTGTTACAACTCCACCCCCCTTAACAGAATTTTGGCCCGAAATTACAAAAACAACAAGGTACAAACATATAATTTATACCTGAAAGGAAAAGCTCGGGGTACTCTGTAAGCATTTGCTCTCTTTCCCAAGAGATTTCCTCTTTTCCGCAGTTGTCCCAACGGGCCTTTACCATTCAGATGGCTTTGTTCCACAATTATTTTACCTCGGTATCTTCGATGCGTATGGGCTTGACTTTCGTCTCTAGCTCAACATCAATCGACACCTCGTCAACCGCAATAATAAGTGTAGGCTCCTTCATGGCCTTTCTCAACACGGAGATGTGGAATACGTCATGCAACCCGCTTGACTCCTCAGATAGAGCAAGCCGATAGGCAACTTCACCAATGCGTTCTAGAATCTCAAACGGTCCTACATACCTTAGACTCATCTTTTTCAAGCGTCGGATCCTCGATACTCCCTTGAATGGTTTGATCTTCAGGTACACCCAATCACCAACGGCAAACTCGATGTTCTGGTGACGCTCGTTGTAGTACTTTGCCTGCCTATCTTGGGCAATGAGTAACTGCTCTCGTATTTCCCGAATTGGCATATTCGCCTCATCCACATCCTTGCGCTTCAACAACTTCATGTCGCCCGTTTCAGCCCAAGCCAATGGTGTACTACATTTTCTACCATAACGGGCTTCGAACGGAGCCATTTTTATACTTGATTGGTAGTTGTTGTTGTAAGCAAACTCAATCATATAGAGATGATCCTCCCATCTCTTTCCGAAATCCAGGGCGCACATCTGGAGCATGTCTTCCATCGTCCTATTGGTCCTCTTGGTCTGTCCATCTATTTGCGGGTGGAAGGTCATGCTAAATTTCAGCTTAGTACCCAATAGTTGGTGGATCAGTTTCCAATCATTATATTTGAATCGCCCATCACAATCGCTCACGATGCTACCGGGAACTCCGTGCAATCATACGATACTATCAACATATAACTTTGCGAGCTTTTCAACAGGATCGTCTTACCGATTCAGAATAAAGTGCGATACCTTTGTTAAACGATCTACGATCACCCATATGGCGTCGTTTCCATGCTGCGATCTCGGCAACCCGTGCATGAAATCGATCAAAATGTTTTCGAACTTCCACCTCGGAATCGACAAAGACTTCAGAAACCCACCAGGCCTTTGACATTCAGCCTTCACTAACGCGCAAGTATGTCACTTTGCCACCTAGAGAGCAATGTCTTTCTTCAATCCTGGCCACCATAAGAGTTTCTTCATATCCATATACATCTTCGTGCTCCCCGGTTGAATCGAGTACTTGGTAAAGTTAGCCTCGTACATCAATTCCTCCCATAAAATTTCCACTTTTGGGATGCACAATCTCCCATCTTTCCATACAAGACCATCGTCGAAAGAGAATTCAGAGCTAGACCCATCCAAAGTATCCGCCTTGTAACGTTTCATGCTTTCATCCAGCTCCAAAGCTTGGCGAACTCGGTCGGCAAGGTCGTATTGAACCTCCGTCCAGTTCAAGCATGCAGTACAAGACGCTCTCTTATCGACACAAGTGATATCCAGAGACTCTAGATCACGGACTAGACGCTCATCATGCATCAAAATCCAACTTTCTTGCGCGGGAGCCCGCCGACTCAGCGCATCTGCAACCACATTCCCCTTTCCGGAAGTGTAACAAATATCAATGGTGTAGTCCCCCAGGAACTCCATCCACCTTCTTTGTCGCATATTCAACTCCTTCTGATCAAGCAGGTACTTGAGAATTTTTTGGTCGGTAAAGATGTCGATCTTCACGCCATATAAGTTGTGCCTCCATAACTTAAGATTGAATACCATGGCCGCTAACTCCAAGTCATGGACCGGGTAGTTCCTCTCATGTACCTTCAACTGTTGGGAGCCATAAGCGATCACCTATCCAAACTGCACCAAAACGCAACCCAAGCCGCTCCCCGAGGTGTCGCTATATATTTCATAACCCTCCTTTCCACATGGCAAGCATAGAATGGGCATCGTGGTCAGACGACTCTTCAGTTCTTCAAAATCTCATGCGCACTCAGGCGACTAAGCGAACTTCTGATCTTTCCTAGTCAGCTTAGTGAGAGGAAGTGCGATCCTCGAAAAGTTCTCCACGAAGCACCTATAATAACCGGCAAGTCCTAAGAAGCTTCGGACTTCAGCCACATTTTTCATCACAGGCCACTCACGGATTGACGCTATCTTCGATGGATCGACTGCTATTCCTTCCCCACTAATGACTTGACCAAGGAACGCTACTGATGGTAGCCAAAACTCGCATTTGGAGAATTTGGCATATAGCCGACTCCTCCTCAAGGTGCTCAACACTGCGTGCAGATGCTCTGTATGCTCCTCTTCAGACTGAGAGTACACCAAAATATCGTCGATGAAGACAATCACAAATCGGTCTAAATACTCTCAGAACGTTCTATTCATCAAGTCCATAAATACCGACAGCGTGTTGGAAAGGCCGAACGGCATAACCGTGAACTCGTAGTGCCCGAAGCGGGTACTGAACGCCATCTTTGGAATATTGCATTCCCTTATACGAAGTTGATAATAGTCGGACCTTAAGTCTAGCTTCGAGTATACCGTCGACCCAACCAGTTGGTCGAATAAGTTGTCAATTCTTGGAATCAGATAGCGGTTCTTCTCGGCCAGCTTATTCAGCTCTCTATAGTCGCTGCATAGACGCAAGCTCCCGTCCTTCTTTTTTACAAATAGAACTGGTACACTCCAAGGGGATGAACTTGGACGTACATAGCCTTGCTCTAGCAGTTCCTGCAGCTGAACTTTCAACTCTGCCAATTCCTTTGGCGCAATCCGGTACGGTGAGCGTGACACAGGTTTGGCACCTGCCACTAACTCAATACAGAAATCAATCTCTCGCTGGGGTGGAGCCCCAGGTAGTTCGTTAGGAAACACGTCCACATACTCTGCCACCACAGGGACATTACTTAAACTAGGCTTAGGCGTCGAAGCCTCCAACAATGTGAAGAACAACTCCTCGCCTTTTCTCACTGCCTTGACCATCTGAAGAGCATACATCAGAGTCTTGCTTGCTCCTCGCATGCCCGCGAATGTGGTCTCATCACCAGTGTTCTTTCCCAGAGTAACCTCATTTCGATTGCAATCTATGCATGCTCACTGCTTCGAGAGCCAGTCCATGCCAAAGATTACGTCAAACTCAGCTAGTGGTAGTAGTGACGCTTCCAAGTCAAATTCCTGATTCCCAATCTGCACCTTTACATGACTCAACCTATCCACGCTCATCCGAGATCCATTAGGAAGCACTACCTCCAGTCTATCCTTCACCAGGGTAGACGGTACTCTGATTTGCAACACGAAGTCCTTAGACAAGAAGGAGTGCGATGCTCCAGTATCGAAAAGATCTCTCACAGGATAGTTGAAGATTAGAACGAAGCCTAAAAGCACATCAACGAAGATATTGTCATACATGCAGTATAAATCACGTTAAGCTGTAAAAGCTAAATTTTAATTCAAACCTGTGACGATGTCATTTTATCGCATGGCTTCTTGCTGGCCAAGCGAATAGACTCTCAGCTGGGTCGGAGGTTGCTGGGAAGCAGAAGATTCCGCAGCTTTGCCTTTCTCCGCATAAGAAGAACCCGCCGCACGAGCATAGTCCACCACTCGGTTTCCTACCTTTGGGGGACCACATTGACACACTAGGGCTTTGTGTCCCACCTTCCCGCAAGTGAAACATGTAATAGGACCCGCGCAGTAGTTGCACCCGATACAATTGAAGGAGCTGGTTCCGCGAACCTAGACTTCCTCTTATTTTTCTCGAACTCAGGCTTTACTTGAGAGGTCGGCGCGAGAAATTTTGGCTTCTTGCTGAGGCCTTTTGCATGTTGCACTCTCTACATATCTAGTTCCAGTGATCTGGCAGTTTGCACCATAACCTGGAAGCCAAAAGTCATAGGGCCTGCCAAAAGCAGCCTTAACTCATCTCGAAGGCCTTCGTAGAATTTATTTGTCTTAGCTTCCTCATCTTCTACCAAATATCCCGCATAGCGACTCAATCTCGTGAACTCATGCATGTAGTCGTCCACCCAACGATCGTCTTGAGTTAACCGCAGAAACTGATTTTGGAACGCAGGGCGCTGGGCAGATGGAATAAACCTCTGGATAAATAAACCTGTGAACTCTACAATCGAGACCTCAGTAATAACTTTACCGGCCAACTTGTGCGCTTCCAATTCATCCCACCAAAGCCCCGCCTCTCCATTCAGAAGGAAAGTGACTAAGGTGACTTTCATCGCCTCTTCAATTGTTGTTTCTGTTGGGTATTGTATCCATAATAGCCCTGATTTGAAGAAGTCCCCTTCAAACTAAGACGAATTGTAATTGTATTTGATTATGCACATTAGCTGTGATGTGACAAGTTATTCCACTCTAAGTACAAACCAATGTCAGGTTTCAATGAGTCATCAAACACAGGCCTGTGCAATGTAATCCCTCATTGTATAGACCAAAGTGTTGGCTCATGTGAAATCTCTCTATTGGGATGTACTTCATTTACAAAGTGCTAGAGAAGAAGGACTGGAGCTGATGTTGGAATCATTTGAGAAAGGAAAATAACTTAAGTAAAATTCGATTATATCATTTAGAACATATAGTCGAACTCGACTATATGGTTTGAATGGATATAACCGAATTCGGCTAATCCTTGTCCGAAAGGTTTATTTTTCTAAGTAAAAGAATAGTCGAATTCGATTAATGTAGTTCGGTGAATCTGTTTAGTCGAATCCCTAAATCTGCCGAATTCGACTATATGGTGTAACCGAATAAATTCAGTTAATGCCATTCGGTTAATCCATTTTGCCGAATCGGTCTGCAGGTATTTTCCGATTCAATTCGATGGCGTATTCTTTAGGGCATTCCCCATGTACAGTACACGTGGAGCTAGATCCCTAATTAGCGCTTATGACCGTTGGAAGAAGACCCTATAAATACCTAAGGATTATTTCTAAATAACCCAAATCGCGAATTGTGAAAAATCTCTCGCAAACTACGACTGACGGCCGACTATTCTTGCGCAAACATTTCGTCTCCGCCAAAGCCAGCGATTCGTGACTCGTCTTCAAAAGTTCAATCGTCAAGATCAAGTTCTACTGATTAGCTCTCATCTTCAATTGATCAAGTCGATTTAAGTTCTCAGATCTAGCTTCAATTCGTCTTCAAGATTTCTTCATTCTTCATTTTCAAAGAACTGAAGTTTATTGCTAAGAAGAAGAAATCTATCTCTCAAGATCTGAAGAAGAACTTCATCAGAAGTTTAAGAAGATTGTTTTTCAATTTACTGTGTTGTTGTAAGAACCATATCTTAAATCTTCTAGGAAGCTTGCTTCCGAGTTATTGTGTAGATCCTTGTTTGAGGATCGAGTTGTAGGAGTTGTTTTACTCCGAGTTGTAGGAGTGGTGTACTCCGAGTTGTAGGTGTTTTGACTCTGAGGTGTAAGATTATTTTTAATCTGAGATTGGTGAAGTAGCTGAGTCTAGCCTCGAAGTGCTAGATAGGCGAGGCGGGAAAGAGGACTACCCACATCGGGGAACCTCTATAAAATCCTTGTGTCTGTGTTGTGCTTTCTTGTGTGCATTTCTGTGTTATATTTTAATTCCGCGTAAAGACATAGAATCCACCTATTCACCCCCCCTCTAGGTGATTTAGGCCGCAACTAGATACTTTCAATTGGTATCAGAGGTAGGTTGTTCGCTATAAGGCTAACACCTTGAATAAGACCTCCTCATCTAGTTGCTGAAGCAAGTATGTCTGGAATGGATAAAGCCAATGATTCCGTCAAGCTGCCGGTCTGCACCAAAGAAAACTTTCCAATGTGGAAAGAAAGAGTTAGATTCTACATGGAAGCTGCTGATCCAAGAATCTTTCAGATTGTGGAAGAAGGTCCCCCTGTTCCAATGAAACCATCTTCAATAAACTCCGCCATCATGATTCCCAAGAAGATGTTGGAACTAACCAAAGATGATATCACTCTAGTCTCCCTAGATAAGAAGGCAAAGAACATCATAGCAGGTGCAGTTGATGATTCCATGTTGCAAAATTTGCTTCACTGCAAGTCTGCTAAAGAAATGTGGGATTCTCTAGTCGTTCTGATGGAAGGGACAGGATAGGTAAGGGATGATCGAAGATCGTTACTGAATCAAGAATACGAAGCATTCAAGCAAAATCCCAGTGACTCCATTTCTGACACCTACGAGAAGTTCTTCAAGATCGTAAATGGTCTTAGGAACTATGATCGAGAATTCACAACTGGCGAACTTAATGAAAAATTCTTGAGATCCCTGACGAAAGAATGGGATACCAAGGTTATAGCCATTAGAGAATTCGAAAAGCTAGGAACCACGGAGCCACAAATGCTGTTTGGTAAGCTCTTGTCCCATGAGTTAAAATTGAACTCCCGCAAGGCTGAAGAAGAGGGGATCAGGGCCTCTGGAAGGGAGAAGACCTCTGCTCTAAAAGCTGTAAGTTCAAGAAAGAGCAAGGCTCTCCCACCTGTCAGGAGATCATCTTCTGATGAGGATGAATCTGATGCCAGCCCCTCAGGTTCAGAGATGTCTGATGGAGAATTTTCTCTGCTCTCCAAGCAATTCAAAAAGCTTTTAAATAAAAAGAAGGCAGACGAGAGGTCAATCCTCGATTTCTCATCATAGAAGATCGAACCGTGATGGAGATCATCACAAGAAGAACCATGAAGGTGACAGGTATAAATCTATCCTAATAAACACCTTTCTAATGACATTATTTGCTATTGCTGTAATAAGCCAGGACACGTGATTGCGGAATGTCCTTACAAGAAAAAGGAAGGTTCCAATAAAGAAGATAAGAAATCTTTCAAAGGTAAAAGGAAGGAAAAGAGCTTCATTGCAAAGAAGCCAAAGACTCTGAGTGACAGCGACTCAGAGGAATCAAGCACTGATGAAGAAGCATACTTTGGGCTAATGGCACAATCAGATGAGGAAGCGAGTGACTCCTCATACAAGAGGAAGATAAACCCTCACACTTCTCTTTCCGCTTCTGGGTATGAAACTGAATCCATAGCAAATGAAGGCTATTCTTCAGAGGAAGAGTCAAAATTAATGACTCAGTATAAAGCCGTTTTGGAAGGATTTGACAAATGTCGCAGGGTAGTCAAATCTCAAGCAAAAGAGATTGGATCACTCAAGAATTTGGAATCGGATCTGAGAGAGGAAATCAAAAGATTAACTCCACTCAGAAATGAAGTCCAATTCTTGAAGGATAAATTAAAAGGCTCTACTGAATTATTAATTCTGAAAGAGAAACTTATAAATGAGTTGGAAGAAAAGCTAATGACGGAAAAGAAGATAGTTGAAAGCTTCAACAAGCCAAGAACTGTTCTTCCTCTCATCGATAAATTTTCTGCTCCTGCGAAGGGTAGTGGCCTTGGCCATGTGGCTGAAAGTAGTAAGGCTGCTGGGAAAAGAGCCATGAAAGGAAAAGGAACTGGAAATCAAAGTCAACCTTCATTCAGGAAGGTAGTTTTTCCGACAAATCCATTCTGAAAGTGCACATTTAACCTCAATAGAATTCTCTAGAGGGGGGGGGGGGGGGTGAATAGAGATTTAAAATATTTTTGTGCAAAGTTAATAATTATATATATATGGGTGTAGTGATCACAGATTAGAGCTTCCCACACACCAACAAGAATTAAGCAAGTAAAGAAAATAAATGCAAGAAGAAAAATCACAGCACAACACAAAGAAATATAGTGGTTCCCCAAACTTTGGGTAGTCCACTCTTCTACCCCCTTGGTAGGAAATTCACTATCTTGCACTGAGTCTTTTGATAAGGAGACTCTTAGAACCACCTTGAGTCTTTTGATAAGGAGACTCTTAGAACCAACTGAGTCTTTTGAAAAGGAGACTCTTAGAACCAGTACAACTGAATTTTTTGAAGAGAGATTCTAAAAACTCTTTTACAGTATTTGAAAGTGAAATAAAGGTAAAGAAGAAAGAGAGATAATAAAAGGACAAGAAGAAATCTTCTTCCTAGCAAGAAGATTAGAAGCACAAGAAGTAGTGAATGAAATCTCTCTTCTATAGTGAGAAGGAGATTGTAGGCCTTTTCTCTCTTTTGTGAGAGCTATCAGAGTTTGCAGCAGTATGGCTTCAGAGTAAGAAGGAGAAGGAATCTTGATCTTTGCTGCAGCACTATCTCTCAATTTTCTCTTTTCACTTGGGAGCTCTTCCTCCTTTTCAAATGTAAAAATGGTGGATCACTTCTCTGTTGCTCTCTGCCGACCACCTTGTTATTTATAGCTCTGTTCATTAAAATAACACTATAGGAGAGTAATCAATTAGCAGGCAGAGTATTAGAAAGAAGGAGAAATTTCCATAACAATTATATACATAGAAGGAAAGTATTCATTCTGATTTCAAATAGTGTCCATAATGGATTTAATCAAATTAGCCAAGAATTCATTAGAGGAAAGAATAATTCAGAACGGCTATAAAGAATAATTTGATTCCATATAAATCAGATCTATGAAAGAAGGAAAGAGATCTGGCGATTTTTGAATTAATCATAAAAATCGACGTGCGTCGATTACTATTCGACGTAAGTGTCGAATTCTTCCTGGCAGAACGTCGAGAGGAGAATAAGGAAGGTGTGTCGACTTCTCAAGATACGTCGACTAGAAGTCAGAGCTACGTCGACATAAGATACGTCGAATTCTTCTTAAAGTTACTTCGACTCGTTCTGAAAGGAACGTTGATATCACTTCGACGTTGCGTCGAATACTATTCGACGCATATTTACTTAACCTTGATTTTCCTTTCTTAGAATTCATATTCAACTTAATTTCAGGGGTTAACAGAAATCATTTTCCCAACAATCTCTACCTATTTAGAGGGAAATTGTACTAGCATCACAGCATTTGTAGAGAAAAGAAATATGTCAATCATGCAGAAAAGAAATTGGAAAGAGAGATTATATAACCAAATTTTCCAGAATTATATAAACAGACTTCATGTTCATACCAATTAGTATTTAACTATAGGGTAAAGTATATCAGTATTATTTTCAAACATTACTCAGGAGGGGTAGGAGGAGTCTTTCTCTTTCTCTTGAATACTACTGTTTTAGGAGAGGGGGGTTTCTCCTTCTCAGTTGCAGGAAGTTCACCTAGCTCCCCCTGAGCAGATTTCTCCCCCTGGGATGGAACTTCCTTTGATCCTTCTACTTCTTCAATTTCTTTATCATCTTCAGCTCCAGCTGTATCTGGCTCCTTAGCTCCTACTTCAGCCAACACATCATCTGGCTGTCCTTTTTCATTTTCAGCTTCATTCATAACAGTATCCAGCTCCCCCTGAGTTTCAGTTTCTTTATTTTTCTTACTATCTGCCACATTTTCCTTTTCAGCTTCATTGTCTGCTCTGCTTGCCTCCCCTTGTAATAGTATCACTTGATTTGCAGCCTCTCTTGCTATATTAAGTACCTCTATTGTTTGTTCTTCAGAGTGTAGCTCAGGTACAACTTCATTTCCAATTGTCTTGAGAAGTGCAAGACTATCATCTTTTGAGCAAGAAGGGGACTTGTGAGCGAGAGATTTAGGATTGGAGAGCTGCTCTTCATCTAGATTCTCCCCCTTCTTGACCTTCCTGTCCAGGGAGGTTAAGAAAGACCTGGTCACTCTAGAGGAAGAGAGAGAGGTCTTCAGATTTTGCACAGAGGCACTGACTCCATCTATTTGGGTGTGCATGTGAATGATGGAGGAATGAATCTGGGAGCCGTGCTCATCCAGCATTGCTTGGAATGTTTGAGCTGCTGATGCAATGCACTGAGTAAGGAGAGCTTCAGTGGATGCAGATGGTTCATGTTGTGGTTGGTGATGAGGAGAGAGTGGTGGAGGAGGTGATGAGGGTGGAGAAAGGTTAGTTGATGTATGAGGTATTGGTGATAATGGAGGTAAAGAGGATGAGAAAGTATGAGGAGGAGGAGATGGAGAAACTGCTGTTTGAAGAGCAGGTGTTTGAGAAGAGGTAGGTAGAGTAGGAGTTGTGAGGGTGGTAGAGACTATTGGAGTGGATGATGGTGGTAGAGAAGGATTGTCTCTTTGAGGAGGAGGATGAGGAGATGGATGAACAGGAGAGTTAGGAGGAGAGGGAGTCCTTTCAGGAATGGAACCAGGCTTAGGGATTTGCCTGGTCCACTTGGAGAATAGAGCTATTGACATTCTTTTCCATGGAGGAATGGGGATTCCTTTTGACCTACAGAGGTCAGGGAAGGAGTGGAAGAGTACTTGACTCATAATCCTCATATATGCATTTTCTTTGTGTGAGTATTTGGAGCCTATCAACTTGAGCAAGCATGTGGCCCAGTCCACCTTCTTCTTCAGCACAAGGGCCCCCATGATGTTCAGTTGCTGCTTGGGTACTGCATCATGGGCTGAAATTTTGCATAGTAGTATCTTTCCTACTACATCTGCTAGCAGTCTGTACTCCTCAGAAAAGTCTATTTTCTTTAGATGTATTGGTTTATCCTTTGAGAACTTCATGGTGGTTAGCAGATGCTTGATTTCATCAGGTGTGAGGTCTATAGATTCATCACCTAATAAGGGAATGATGAAGACTTATGAGGTTACTCTTTAGAAATTGATTTCCTTTCTCTATTTTATTTGAACAAAGATAATATTAGGATATACCTGATGGAAGATCAAAGGTGGTCCTAATATGTTCTGCAGAGATTGAGACTGGTGTCTCATAGATTGTTCCCTAGATTTCTCCTTGTTCAGATATCTGAACATGAGTCATCAGCTCAGTGAGCTCTGTTTCCAAGAGCTTGCATCTTGTGGAGATGAGTTTGTCCAATCCAGCTTCAGTGAAGAGAGCTATGATGTTCTTATAATTTTCTGCAGCGACTTGGAAGGAGTCGAGGTCAATGTCGAAACCAGAGTTTATCTTGGGAGCCATTTTAGGTCAGTGAAAGAGAGGAGGAAATGGCTGGACTAAGGAGCAAGAAGGATGAAGGATGTAGAGTAGTGAAGGTTTCTAACTGAAGAGCCTTTTTAAGTTAGGTGAAGCGTCGAAACGGTACTCAATTCGAGGCTTATTCGGTACTTCAGTGGATGTGACCGAAAATATTATAGTATTGCCACTCGTTTTTATGAAGTCGACGTTATGATGAGTGGAATTCAACGTGAGCGTCGATATAGTCTGATTTGGGATGATAGGGTTTCCTATTGACGTATGCGTCGATTGGAGTCGACGTATGCGTCAATTTCACTTATTGAGTTGAGTCATCGACGGTGCGTCGATTAGAAGTCGACGTGACTTTTGATTTTCCTGAAGAATTTTAGGTGTTTATTTCTTTTTATCTCTTCCTAGTTCTAAGTCAGTCTTGGACTAATTTTTACAGATAGTTTGATTGGTTGTGCCAACATTTTTTGGCAAGGTGGCCAGTTTTGTTACATATATGGCACTTGATTATCTTAATCTTATGATAATTTGAGTTTAGAGAAGGATAGAAGGGTTGATTAGGATAGAAAGTTTGATTAGGATGGAAATTTTGGTTACCAGGTTTAGGGTAGAAATTTTGGTTAGGATAGGGGTGTTGATTAGGATGGAAATCATGGTTAGGATGAATGGATCCTGAATGGGAATTATAGAAGGTTTTTGGAGGATAGGCATTTAAGTTGCTCTGAATTTTTGTGCGTCGATATCTATTCGACGCATGTTGATAGTTGCTTCGATTTATATTCGGCGCTTTCTCCCGATAGCGTTGATCTGATATCGACGCATGGAAAAAGTTGCGTCGATTGGAAGTCGACGTACTTTTATTCAAGCGTCGAGTAGAGGTCGATGCATCAGAGAGGTTGCGTTGAGTAAAAGTCGACGCACTATCATTCATGCGTCGATATAAAGTCGACGCAACTGTATCTTCATACATTTTCTTTTTCCCTTTTTCTGATTTTGTTCTGTTATGTATTGTTTCTTTTGGATTAGTTGCTTCTTCAGATGAAGTTTGAGAGTCATCAGCTGAATAATATGATGTTTCATCAAATTGTTTTATTTCCTTGAGGGAGTCTTCTTCCTTATTTAGTGAGTCTTTTTCTTGGTTTGATTTGATGGGTTTTGTGAATTTTACAGGGATCATCCAAGCAGGTTTGTTGGATGGAACTTGGTTGGTTGAGGGATCAGCCCCTAGACCAAGATTTTTATGTCTCCTTGTTTGTTGTTCAGTGATTTCCTTGAGAGTTTGGCTTCTCATTTTTATTGATTCTTCAAAAGCTTTTGCCTGGGATACCTTATCCTTAAGGAGCTGGTTTTCTATTCTAGCCCTTTCTACCTCCTTTTCTTTGATGTTAGCCCTTAATTCATAATTTTTAGAGCATTTAACTTCTCTATTTCTCTGGTTTTTAGCCACATTGATTTGTTCTTTTAGATCTTTAATTTCTTGTGTAGCTTTTAGTTGATCTAGACACATTCCCATAAAATCATTTTTGAAGTTATCACTTTGAAAATCTATTTCATCAAACATGCTTACCTCATCCTTATCCTCAGATTCCTCTATGAGAATAAGGCTATCTTCTTTTTCATCTTCAGAAGATATGCTTTCTTCTGATCCTGTCTCACTCCATGATTTAGCACCATCATCATTCTTTGAGCCTTCAAGGGCCATCAAACATAGATCTTCTTTCTTAGGCTCTTCATTGTCACTCTTAGAAGAGGAGCTGTCCTCAGAGTCTGTATCACTCCAGGCTTTTGCTATAAAGCCTCTTTCTTTCTTCTTCCCCTTTTTCCTGAGATCTTTCTTTTTCAGATCTTTCTTTGTCTCAGCATTTTCTGGACATTCTGGGGCAATATGTCCAGGTTTTCTGCAAGAATAACAAATAATTTCTTTAGCAGGAGTTTTGTCATACCTTGGTTTTGACTCTCTCCTTCTTTATTCATCTGTCCTGACCCATTTCTTGAATTTTCTGGCTAGGAAACTGAATAGTTCTTCTTCAGTGATAGAGCTTCCTTCTTCTGTTGCTTTTAATGCAATGTTCTTGTCTTTTGAAGAAGTTGGAGTGTTTTCTTTTCTCTTCTTTTCTTCTCTGGTTTTCAGCAGTTTCTCATAGGATCTGAGTTTTCTTAAGAGTGCATCTGTTGAAATTTCCCTTTGTCCTCTTGTGTCTCTTATTGCCCATATCCTTGAGTCCCATGAACTTGGGAGACTCATCAGCAATTTGTCATTGATCTCTATGAGAGAGATTTCTCTATCCAAGTCCCTTAGTTGATTGATGATCAGACTGAATCTGTCATACATCTCAGAGATGCTTTCTTCATTCTTCTTTTGGAAGTTCTCATATTGAGAGATCAATAGAGTCTTCCTATCTTTTCTTTCATCAGCACTTCCTTCTACCATCTTTATGAGAGCCTCCCAAATTTCTTTGGCTGATTCACACTCAACAACCCTTTGAAAGATTTAATCAAAGAGGGTTTGAGACCAGAATATTTACATCTTTTGCATCACATGTTCCTGCCTTCTTCTCTTCAATTGTCCACTCAGCCTTTGGGACAAGTGTTTGAGTCACTTCACCACTTGAGTCTTTTCTATAAGGCTTGGGGGGACCTGTCAAGATAACATTAAATAAATCTTCATCAATAGAATTCATATAAATCCTAATTCTTGTTTTCTAAACTGCAAACTTCTCAAGATTGCACATTGGTGGTCTGGTGGAAGCATAATCTTTGATTTGTGCCATGTGTAAAGAAATATTTTTCAGAAATATATATATATATATATATATAATATAAGAGGTAGGATCTTTTTGATCAAGGAGTTATCCTTTTTAGATCAACCTCCCTCTGATACCAATTGAAAGTGCACAGTTAACCTCACTAGAATTCTCTAGGGGGGGGGGGGTGAATAGAGATTTAAAATATTTTTGTGCAAAGTTAATAATTATATATATATATATATGGGTGTAGTGATCATAGATTAGAGAGATTATATGACCAAATGAGTCTATTACTCTCCTATAGTGTGAATTCTTTGTGCAAAGTTAATAATTATATATATATGGGTGTAGTGATCACAGATTAGAGCTTCCCACACACCAACAAGAATTAAGCAAGTAAAGAAAATAAATGCAAGAAGAAAAATCACAGCACAACACAAAGAAATATAGTGGTTCCCCAAACTTTGGGTAGTCCACTCTTCTACCCCCTTGGTAGGAAATTCACTATCTTGCACTGAGTATTTTGATAAGGAGACTCTTAGAACCACCCTGAGTCTTTTGATAAGGAGACTCTTAGAACCAACTGAGTTTTTTGAAAAGGAGACTCTTAGAACCAGTACAACTGAATTTTTTGAAGAGAGATTCTAAAAACTCTTTTACAGTATTTGAAAGTGAAATAAAGGTAAAGAAGAAAGAGAGATAATAAAAAGACAAGAAGGAATCTTCTTCCTAGCAAGAAGATTGGAAGCACAAGAAGTAGTGAATGAAATCTCTCTTCTATAGTGAGAAGGAGATTGTAGGCCTTTTCTCTCTTTTGTGAGAGCTATCAGAGTTTGCAGCAGTATGACTTCAGAGTGAGAAGGAGAAGCAAGCTTGATCTTTGCTGCAGCACTATCTCTCAATTTTCTCTTTTCACTTGGGAGCTCTTCCTCTTTTTCAAATGTAAAAATGGTGGATCACTTCTCTGTTGCTCTCTGTCGACCACCTTGTTATTTATAGCTCTGTTCATTAAAATAACACTATAGGAGAGTAATCAATTAGCAGGCAGAGTATTAGAAAGAAGGAGAAATTTCCATAACAATTATATCCATAGAAGGAAAGTATTCATTCTGATTTCAAATAGTTTCCATAATGGATTTAATCAAATTAGCCAAGAATTCATTAGAGGAAAGAATAATTCAGAACGGCTATAAAGAATAATTTGATTCCATATAAATCAGATCTATGAAAGAAGGAAAGAGATTTGGCGATTTTTGAATTAATCATAAAAATCGACGTGCGTCGATTACTATTCGACGTAAGCGTCGAATTCGTCCTGGCAGAACGTCGAGAGGAGAATAAGGAAGGTGCATCGACTAAGGTGCGTCGACTTCTCAAGATACGTCGACTAGAAGTCAGAGCTACGTCGACATAGGATACGTTGAATTCTTCTTAAAGTTACTTCGACTCATTCTGAAAGGAACGTCGATATCACTTCGACGTTGCGTCGAATACTATTCGACGCATATTTACTTAACCTTGATTTTCCTTTCTTAGAATTCATATTCAACTTAATTTCAGGGGTTAAGAGAAATCATTTTCCCAACACATTCGACTTTGACTCATCCTATGGTCACTTTGCTAGACCAACACATGTTGAATCTAGCAACAGATATCAAGGATGGACCAGACCCCGGAACTTTGATGTGTCTCCATTCAAAGCTCCTCATGAAGAAGTAATCTTCAAGGATCATGGTCCATTTGTCCATGGATCAGCTGCAAAGAAGGCACCAAAAGTAAAATCTGTTGGTGCCAAGATTGATGAGAAGAAGGAGCCTTGTGTTTGCTGCAATCACGAGGCCTCTACTTCTAAGAAGGTTGCTCCTACTAGACCTCCCGTTCAAAAGGTAAAGAAGGAGAACAAGAGAAGGTACAACAGATTTGACTGTTGGTGCTGTGGCAAAGTTGGTCACTTCGCCATTGATTGCTGGTTTAATTATAGTTATGTTAAGACCCCACGAGGTAACAATGCAAGAGTGACTCCTCGCAGTGTTAACACTCCAAATGGCGGTCATCTGACAAGAAGCCAAGGACCCAAATCTGTTTGGGTTCCTAAGGGCAATTGATTATTGATTGCAGGTATGTCCAAAGGCCAATTCAAATCCAATATGGTACTTGGACAGTGGGTGTTCTCGGCACATGACCGGAACAAGAAGTTCATTACAAGAGTATACCCCTATGAAAGATGGACCAAAAGTTATTTTTGGTGGATCTGATAGGGGAATCACGAAAGGCTACGGTATGATTACCAACGGTATAGTCTCTTTCACAGATGTAGCTTATGTTAAAGGATTACAACATAATCTCATTAGCATAAGTCAACTATGTGACAAAGGCTATATGGTTGAGTTCTACAAGGACAAGTGCTTGATAAAGTCGTCTGATACATCAGAAACTATTTTAACAGGCACTCGGAGTAGAAATATTTTCTGCTTAAATTTCCTTTGTTTAGACTCTTCTACACCAGTGTGTCTTTTAGCAAAAGATAGTGCATCTCTTTGTGACCAGTGACACAAGAGACTAGCACATATTAATTTCAAAACTATAAGTATGTTTTTTTTCTCATAATTTAGTTCGTGATGCTCCAGATGTTAAGTGCATTAAAGATAGACCGTGTCATGCATGCCAAATGGGTAAGCAGACTCGGGCTACCTTTAAAAGCATTATTGGCAAAGATTCTACCAGATGCTTATATCTGCTCCATATGGACTTGTTTGGTCCCATGCCAATCCGAAGTTTAGGAGGTAAGTCTTATACGTTGGTTATTGTTGATGACTACTCATGTTTTGCTTGGGTATTCTTTCTGAAACACAAGTCAGACACCTTTGCTTCTTTCACCACATTCGTCAAGCAAATCCAGAATGAGTTGGAATGTTCTGTGGTCAAAATCAGAAGTGATCATGGTACAGAATTCAAGTCTGGAGCTATGACCGAATTTTGTGAAAGCCTAGGTATCTTTCATGAGTTTTCCTCTCCCCGTACTCCACAACAAAATGGAGTAGCTGAGAGAAAGAATAGAACACTCATAGAGGCTTGCAGAACAATGTTGAGTGACTCTTCACTACCAGAATACTTCTGGGCTGAAGGCATCAACACTGCTTGCCACGTGCAAAACAGAGCACTGATCAACAAGAATCATCATAAGACTCCTTATGAACTTCTGAAGGGCAAGAAACCAACCCTGTATTATTTTAGAATTTTTGGTAGTAAATGCTTCGTACTTAATAACGGGAAATATTAAAAAACTAAATTTAGTGAAAAATGTTTTGAAGGTATTTTTGTAGGTTATAGTAGCCATAGTAAGGCATATAGGATTTTCAACAAGAAAACCCTGGTTGTAGAAGAAACTTATAATGTTATATTTGATGAGACGAGTATGCTTCAAAGCAGCTCTTCTAGTGTCTTTGTTGAAGATGCAGATGCAAGGTTCAAGGAACTAAACTTAGAAGAAGTTGTAAAGGAAGACGTTCCAAAGTCTATTGAAGTAAATATTCCATCTACATGTGAGGAAGATGAACCTCAAGAAGATGAAGATGTACCTGAAGTGCAGGAACCTCATGGTAATCTAAATGCTGGAATGATCAGACATTTAAGGGACCATCCTGCTGAGCAAATTATTGGAGATACCCATGTCGGTGTAAGAACAAGAAGACGTACAGCTAATGAAGTTTTGCATTTAAGCTTTCTATCACAGGTTGAGCTAAAGAAATTTGATGAAGCAAAGAACGATGCTTCATGGATCATCGCAATGCAAGAGGAACTCAATCAGTTTAAGAGATGCAAAGTGTGGAAGCTTGTACCCAGACCCAAAGGACAGAATGTCATCGGAACAAAATGGTTATTCAGAAACAAGCTGGACGAAGATGGTGTGATCATCAAGAACAAGGCCAGACTTGTTGCTCAAGGGTACAGATAAGAAGAAGTGATCGACTTCGATCAAACATTTGCTCCCGTGGCAAGGCTCGAAGCGATTCGGTTGTTTCCAGCGTATGCTGCTCACAAAGGATTTAAGGTCTATCAAATGGATGTGAAGGCAGCCTTCCTTAATGGTGATATAAAGGAAGAAGTATACGTAGAACAACCCCCAGGTTTCGTTGACTCCTCTTTTCCTGATTATGTCTATTTCTTACGAAAAGCTTTATATGGTCTCAAGCAAGCTCCCCGTGCTTGGTATGAGACGCTGTCTAGCTTCCTTCTTGAAAACAAATTCACAAGAGGAAAGATAGACAAGACATTATTTCTTAGGGAAGTAAAAGGCAAGATTTTGCTAGTGCAAATCTATGTCGACGACATCATCTTTGGATCTACCGATGATAACCTCTGCAAAAAGTTCTCTAACTTGATGCAAGGGAAATTTGAAATGAGCAGTATGGGAGAGCTGAAGTATTTCTTAGGACTTCAGGTAAAGCAATCAGAGGATGGAATTTTCATCTCTCAGACGAAGTTTACCAAAGAGTTAATTAAGAAATTCGGAATGGAGAATGCAACCTCTATGAGGACTCCAATGGGTTCAGCTATGTCTCTAGACAAGGATGAGAAAGGGAAACCTTTTGATGAAACCAAGTTTAGAAGCATAATTGGATCCTTGCTCTACCTTACTGCGAGTAGACTGGATATAATGTTCTCAACCTGTGTTTGTGCTAGATTTCAGGTGAACACTAAGGAATCTCACTACTCCGCTGCAAAGAGGATTTTGAGATACCTTAAAGGCACACCAAATCTTGGCTTATGGTACCCAAGAAGTAATGATTTTGAGCTAACAGGTTTTTCAGATGCTGATTTTGCAGGAAGCAAAGACAACAGGAAAAGTACTTCAGGAACGTGCCAATTCTTAGGGAAACGGCTTATCTCCTGGAGTAGCAAGAAACAGAATTGTGTTACTATTTCAACCGCTGAATCAAAGTATATCTCCGCAGGCAGCTGTTGTGCACAATTGCTGTGGATAAGAAACCAACTTGAAGCTTAAGGAAATTCCTATGTACTGTGATTCATCAAGCGCTATTGCAATTGCCAATAATCCGGTGTCTCACAGCAGGACGAAGCACATTGAGATCCGTTACCACTTCATCCGGGAGCATGTGGAGCACAAGGACATTGATCTTAGCTATGTCCCGACGGATCGGCAAATTGCAGACATTTTCACAAAGCCGCTCGACGAATCAAAGTTCAACTATTTCAAAATGGAGCTTGGCATGTTAAACAAAGAATCTTAGAAACAAGCTCAGAAAATCAGAAAATTCCTTCTCCCAGAAAACAGAAATTTGAATAGTCAAATTTTTCAGAAGATATCATCGAATTGCATTCGACTATACCATTTAGCCGAATTCGGCGAATCCTATTAATCGAATTCGACTAATCCCAATAGCCGAATGACGAATCTTCCGGAATTCACATTTCCTTCTTATCATTTACTGGAATTCGAAGAGACACGATTCAAAATATCAGGTACGCGCTCTCTCTCCTAATTTCCAACTCTATATAAATGATTCTTAAAAGAGAAATCCGAACGCATCGCACTCCCGAATTCGTCCGTCGCTTCACTTCTGACTCCGACCTTCGTTCGTGCGATTCCTCTGCCGATTCGTCTCCCTCAATCGATTCTTCTCCAAAATTCTGTTCGCAATGTCTAAGAAACAGTCGAGCAAGTTGCTCTCCGGCAGTGAGCTCGTAAGAACTGGGTTCGACAGTTCGATGGATGAATTCCAAAATGTCATTTTGGCGCTTGAAGTTGCAGGATTAGGTTTTATTCTAGAGCATCCTTGCAAGGTTCTTGAGAAGGAAGTGTTGAAGTTCTTCAAGCATGCAGAGCTCAGGAAGCAAGGGTCAGTAATCAAGAGCAAAATCGGTGATCTCTCAGTCAAGGTTTCTCCCTCCAGATTGACTAAGCTTCTCAAACTTTTAGTGGTAACCGAATCAGATGTTTTCTCTTCCAAGGACTTCCAGAAGGCATTGTCGTTTTGTGGATTGCCTAAAGGAACTAAATCCATCTATAGGAAGCACATGAATGAGGAAGGGAAACTGCTCACAGATATTATGGGGAAAGTTCTTTTGTGTAAAGTTGGCTCTCATGACTACATTTCAAATGATATGTTCAAATTGCTCGGTTCCGTAATCTGCAGGACAAGGGTTGATTGGGGCAGCGTGTTGTTTGACAGAATTTCAGCTCGTCTGAACACTCCTAACTGTGGAAGAATCCTCTCTTTATATCTCAATCGCTTAGACAAAGTCAGATTCAGCATGAAGACAGGAACCCCTCTCCACCATTTCAAAAGAATAGATTCCTCCATGGTTGAAAGATGGTCCGGGAAAGTCGGTGAGACCAAGGCGCTGACTCCAGTTGTTTCAAAAGCTAAAAAGATCCTTTGTGATGAGTCTGAAAGGAGCTTCGACAGTAATTCTCCAGTCTCCTCTCCTGAAAAAGAAAGTGAAAAAGAATGTGAACCCTCCAAGGGGGAATGTTCTAAGCTACCAGAATCAGGCAAATGAGATTCTCCTGTAGTTTCTCCAGCTCCATCTACAAAGATTCCTACTCCTCACAGCTCTCCTTCCAAGGCAGATGACAATGTTGGTAGCAATGATGATAGTGATGGTAATGATGAAGGGGGAGATGACCCTGATGCTGATACAGTGAAGATAGATAAGTCAGCTAAGGGCAAAGATTCTCTTCCAAAAGATGAAATCCCTGCTCAGATTGAGGGGGAGAATGTCCATTCTGATCATTCTCATTCTACAGCAGACAAGCAAGATAAGACAGAGCTAACTCCGCCTCCTGAAATATTACAATCATTATTGAAGATGAACATGAAGCAGGGCCTTCTGCCTCTACATCTAGGATGAAAGAGAAATCAGTGCAACACCCCAAAATTCACAAAATTCAGATCACTGTTGAAGATAAGAGAAATGAAGGCTCCACCCCTCCTCCCGTTAAAAATGATGACACCCTCGATGCTCTTCAATTTTATCACTATATGAATGATGTAGATTCAAGTGATTTTCTGGTCGCTGAGGATGATTTTGGGATATCTTCTCGATTCCAAGCTCAACCTCTCTCTGCTGAAGACTCCATGATGATCAATTTGGAAGAACTGCTTGTAAAGAAGAAAAGATTCTTTGAATTTGCTCTCCGTCAGCTTTTTGAGAAGACCAGAGACATAGAGAAGGGAATGGGCAATCATTTACACTCAGTAGCCCACAGTTTAGACAAGGTCAAAGAAAAGCAAGATGAATATTTCTCGATGGGTGCCTCCACCATAAAGCATGTAGTGGATGGATTACATAATATCAGTGATAATACTACAAAACTTTCTGAAAATCAGAACTATATTTTTGAGGATGCAGTGAAGGGAAGATCGGCCATTCAGAACTCTCTCCAAAGTGTAAAGCATGAAATTATCCATACCCTGACTGAAGAAGTCAGAAAGGGGGAGGAAAGATTGCATGAAAGGATTCAAAAGCAAATTTTTGATTTGAATAGAGAGATAGAAGGAATGATTCAAGAGTAATACATGAATGTTCAATCCCAACTTTCAAAAATTTCAAGAGGCATTGATGTCAAGTTTCAAGATTTATATGGTTATCTGCATCAAAATCAAATGTGTCTGCACAATGAATTGTCAAGAGGCTATGCCCATGGTTTCCATGGGCCAGGCCAATCTTCTGCGCAACCAGCATTTTCGTCTGAAGAATTCTATCCGGACATTCAATTTGCTGCTCCTCAGGGTGACTATGAACCTCCTGAAGGATACATTTGGTCTGATGATGAGAATGAGACATCCAGAAAAAGGGTAAGATCTGAAAATACTGAAGCAGGTGGAACTGGTTTCATGAGAGATGCCTTTAGAGCTGCAAATCCAAGACAGGATGTTCAGAGGGCTGAAGGTCCGAGAAATGTTAGTTCTGGAGTCTCTCAACCTAGAAGATTTGATGGTGAAGTATGGAGCCCTGAATCTAGAAATATCATTCTTGATCATTTCAGGCTAATTAGCTGTTCAAATGAACTGCCAGAAAAGTATTATGACAGAGAAGAAATTAACAAGTGGCAGGCCTCCATGCTAAAAAGAAGAATTCATTCCAGAAATCATAAAGAAGACTCAAATCCTCCTCCACGTCCTCCGAATTATTTTCCGAAGCCAAAAGCTTACTTTGACAGACAATGGAAGAAGATTCAAAAGGGAAAGACGCAAGAGAAATGATGGATGCTTGATCGCTAGACTCTATTTCTCTTTTAAGAACTTTTATATATTGTTGTCTAATTAATTTTTGGTGGACTTAAGTTTTTGTTTATGATGCTTTTATATATCCACTTAGCTCAGTTCTTTACTTGCTTATATTTATTATTTCCTGTGCAATTCACCTTAGTAGATAGGGTTCCGACTTCTTCAAATAGGGGGAGATTGTTGGGTATTGTATCCACAATAGCCCTGATTTGAAGAAGTCCCCTTCAAACTAAGACGAATTGTAATTGTATTTGATTATGCACTTTAGCTGTGATGTGACAGGTTATTCCACTCTAAGTACAAACCAATGTCAGGTTTCAATGAGTCGTCAAACACAGGCCTGTGCAATGTAATCCCTCATTGTATAGACCAAAGTGTTGGCTCATGTGAAATCTCTCTATTGGGATGTACTTCATTTACAAAGTGCTAGAGAAGAAGGTCTGGAGTTGATGTTGGAATCATTTGAGAAAGGAAAATAACTTAAGTAAAATTCGATTATATCATTTAGAACATATAGTCGAACTCGACTATATGGTTTGAATGGATATAACCGAATTCGGCTAATCCTTGTCCGAAAGGTTTATTTTTCTAAGTAAAAGAATGGTCGAATTCGATTAATGTAATTCGGTGAATCTGTTTAGTCGAATCCCTAAAACTGCCGAATTCGACTATATGGTGAAACCGAATAAATTCGGTTAATGCCATTCGGTTAATCCATTTTGCCGAATTGGTCTGCAGGTATTTTCTGGTTCAATTCGACGGCGTATTCTTTAGGGCATTCCCCATGTACAGTACACGTGGAGCTAGATCCCTAATTCGCGCTTATGACCGTTGGAAGAAGACCCTATAAATACCTAAGGTTTATTTCTAAATAACCCAAATCGCGAATTGTGAAAAATCTCTCGCAAACTACGACTGACGGCCGACTATTCTTGCACAAACATTTCGTCTCCGTCAAAGCCAGCGATTCGTGACTCATCTTCAAAAGTTCAATCGTCCAGATCAAGATCTACTGATTAGCTCTCATCTTCTATTGATCAAGTCGATTCAAGTTCTCAGATCTAGCTTCAATTCGTCTTCAAGATTTCTTCATTCTTCATTTTCAAAGAACTGAAGTTTATTGCTAAGAAGAAGAAATCTATCTCTCAAGATCTGAAGAAGAACTTCATCAGAAGTTTAAGAAGATTGTTTTTCAATTTACTGTGTTATTGTAAGAACCATATCTTAAATCTTGTAGGAAGCTTGCTTCCGAGTTATTGTGTAGATCCTTGTTTGAGGATCGAGTTGTAGGAGTTGTTTTACTCCGAGTTGTAGGAGTGGTGTACTCCGAGTTGTAGGAGTTTTGACTCCGAGGTGTAAGATTATTTTTAATCTGAGACTGGTGAAGTAGCCGAGTCTAGCCTCAAAGTGCTAGATAGGCGAGGCGGGAAAGAGGACTACCCACATCGGGGAACCTCTATAAAATCCTTGTGTCTGTGCTGTGCTTTATTGTGTGCATTTCTGTGTTATATTTTAATTCCGCGTAAATACATAGAATCCACCTATTCACCCTCTCTAGGTGATTTAGGCCGCAACTAGATACTTTCAGTTTCCCTTAGATTCTTCTTTACTATTGACAGCCAATCCTCAGCCTCTGTTGGGGACTCGGTCCCAAGGAAGGTTGGAGGGTTGAAGCTTAGAAAGTGCTTCAATTGCTGTTCGTACGCTCGCCCCACAACTACATGTTCCACTCTCGGTTCCACCCTGGGCTCTACAATAGGTTCCGCTCTCGGCTCCACTGCAGTAACAGGCACTGGGCCACCTCTGGAGTAGGAGTAGTAGGCTATGCAAGCCGTTCAGCTTGATTATTGATCATCCTGAAGACCGCTTCAGCGATTAATCTAACCATCTCAGTAGAAGGAGTGGTCATTGGTACCTCAGCGGACGCACTACTTTCGGCAGTGTTACGGGGTTGAGACTGCCCCGCACCACTCCTCGTCACCTATAATCATATAAAACACAAACTAAGGACCGAAAACATAACAACAAACAAGCAAGGAACGCTCATGTTACGCAAACAAACACGTTTTGCATTCCTAAGTGGACATTCTTGTTAGTTTTTAAATCGATTTAGGTGAACGCACAACACGTGCACTCCACCCCTTAAAAGGAATTCGGCCTCGAATTCACAAAACTACGGATCGATTCCTAAAGTCCGATACCAAATTGTAACACCCTGCCAGTACAAATAATATAACAGTAGGTCCGGCCGGGACCCCATGCCATACTATGCATACTAGTTAGGCATCATAAGGTGATAAACAGAAAAGAGTTACAACTACACCAGAGTGAATAAAACGTAAGCGGAAGCATTTGATTAAAACATCATTTAGAACTATCCACTATCCCAGGAATGAAATAATAGAGTTATGGTGTTAAGGCCTTACATTAAAATAATGTCTCAAAACTCCAAGACATACATCGGCACGCAGGCCGGCAATTTAAGGAAAGCAAAAGAGGGGAGGTTGGCCTTTGAGGGCCAACACAGCATAAGCTCCAGCAAGCTATTTCCCGCTTGGCTCACCTGCACCTCAACAACGATCCACCAAAACGTGGAAACAAGTAACCGGTCAGCTAAAGCTGACCAATATTATAACAACCCCACCCCTATAGACGGGGTGGCGGTACTCCTTCCCTGCAGGCAGATAGTATAGGCATAGTTTGTCAAGGTGCGTTCAAGCACCACATGTATAAGCAATCAACACCAACGTTGGCATGCACGACCGTACGTTTCATTCTCTCAAGGCACTCTCACGGTGTACTCCCCGAGCCACACCTAACAACTCCTTAAACAAAGAGTTCGCATAAGCTTTGGCCGTCAAGACTACCTTGTCTTACGGACCCTTCCCAACATCTTACTGTGCACCGAGGGGCTACCTCTTCACCGATCCAATATGGGGGCGGGTTTGGATCAGCTTTTCCCGTGCTCAACTCGTCGGCATCAATCGTCCGACACGGGTACGACTTCACCTTAGCCCGAGCAACGAAAGGAGGCTTCACACCTCATCAAACAACTCCCTGGGAGCTACCGCCGGCGCTAGCCCTAGCGCTGGGAGGTAGTGACAGATCATCAAATCCGCCCACAATTTCAGGTATTTCATGGAGGTTAACTCCAGGACTCCCTGCAGTACCCTTCAGTACACAAATCCCGAAAAAAGCGCATACAAGATCACAGAGTCTTCTCCTGCACAATCGACAATATAGCCATCACCAATCCAGACCAACCTGTCCGGATGGGTTTCACACACAATGCCTATGTCCGTACTACGATTATGGATGCTATATGCAAGTAACCAAAGGGGATCGAAATGATCAACCCACTAGAAAACATCACTTTCTCCACCAATCGGTGGGGGGTTTTCCATGCAATCATGCCAATAAAAAGAAGGGCTTCACTTGTCCAAGTAGAAGATCGTTACCCTTGTCATTTTCTTCGGCATCACGAGAATCCAAGATTCCAGTCGGATGGAAAGGACCGCACCGGGCTGCTCTCCTTGGATTTGTAAATGGCTCGTAATTCGGAGCTTCGGAGCTCCGTCAATGGCGGAAAATGCCTTCTTCTTCCTCCTTGGCTTTCCTCTTTCTCAAGCTTGAAGAGAGATAAGACTTAGAATAATAATGATAAACCCTCCTCTGGTCAAGGCCTTTCGATTCTCTGAATAAATCCCAACCATCGGATCTAAAACCCTTTGGATTGACGGCCACGATTTCAAATCACGGATATGTATTGCAAGCTACCGCCGGCGCTAGTACTAGCGCCAGTGCTAGCTCTTGACGGTTGCCTCACTGTCTCGACAGTTGCCTCACGGTCTCGACGGTTGCCTCAATTTCTCGACAGAAAGACCTACCGTCGGCGCTAACGCTAGCGCCAGCGCTAGCTCCCAGTAACAGATTTCTCTGTTAGGGTTTTGGGGTGTTACAATGGCAATGTATTTTGACAAGCACATTAGGATCAAGAAATTCAAGAAAGGGGACCTTGTACTTAAAAAGGTCGACGCGGCCGAAAGGTCAACCACGATGGGGAAGTTCAATCCCAATTGAGAGGGCCCCTATGTCATTGAAAAGGCCCTAAAATTGGGGGGATATCGCCTCTAGAATATGGAAGGCGAGTCCATCGGTCACACATGGAGTGGTGACGACCTGAAACATTTCTACCCTCTAATTCATGTAATAAGAACGTTTATTTTCAAACATAGTTTTTCTTATATAATGTGATATCTTGTAAGATGAAATATAGTTTCAAAGGTAGTACCCGAGTAGACCCGCTGACCAGGCTCTCACCTAGCTGGCAGGGCTGTAGGCTCATTCGGGGCAAAAATAATTCAAAGAAAGGTTGGCCCCGAGCAGACCCATTGACCAGGCTCTCACCTAGCTGGTAGGGTTGTAGGCTGTCTCAGTGGAGGGAAAGAAAGTTTCAAAGGTTGGCCCCGAGCAGACCTGCTGACCAGGCTCTCACCTAGCTGGCAGGGCCGCAGGCTCACTCGGTGGCGGGAAAGAAAGTTTCAAAGGTTAGCCCCGAGTAGACCCGCTAACCAGGCTCTCGCCTAGCTAGCACGGTCGTAGGCTCACTCGGTGGAGGGAAAGAAAGTTTAAATGGTTGGCCCCGAGCAGACCCGCTGACTAGGCTCTTACCTAGCTGTCAGGGTCGTAGGCTCACTCGGTGGCTGGAAAGAATGTTTCAAAGGTTGGCCCTAAGCAGACCCGCTGACCAGGCTCTCACCTAGCTAGCAGGGCCGTAGACTCACTCGGTGGCAGGATGAAAAGTTTCAAAGGTTGGCCCCGAGAAGACCCACTAACCAGGATCTCACCTAGCTGGCAGGGTCATAGGCTCACTCAGTGGCAGAGAAAAAAAGTTTCAAAGAAGGGTTGGACCCGAGTAGACCCGCTGATCAAGCTCTCACCTAGCTGGCAGGGATGTAGGCTCGCTTGGTGGAGGGAAAGAAAGTTTCAAAGGTTGGCCCCGAGCAGACCCGCTGACCAGGCTCTCACCTAGCTGGCAGGGCCATAGGCTCACTCGGTGGCAGGAAAGAAAGTTTCAAAGGTTGACCCCGAGCAGACCCGCTGACCAGGCTCTCACCTAGCTGGCAGGGTCGTAGGCTCACTCGGTGGCGACTCACGATGAAGATAGGAAAGGAAAATCCAATAAAGGAAAGATCGACAAGAGGTAAATCTCTCAGTATGAGGTATGCGAATGATGTCCATCGAGAAGGACACTCGTCCGCGAATACGGTCCATTGATAAGGGAACTCGCCAAACAAATGCACCCGGGGTGTCAACCTATCCCAAGGGGTGTAGGAATCGTGGGGGATGAGGTGTGCTCTCAGCGTAGTCATGCCCCTGACAGGAATCAACGCGACCACCTAAGTCCAAAAATGGTATGGACGCACACGAATGAGTTGCGACCGTGTGGCGCACCTATGGGGCAAGAATGCCTTAGTCATGACCTAGGATTAAGGGTTGGTGGTATACAAATGAGCGAGTGATACATGAGTACGAGGGCGAAAGCGCGAGAGCACGGAGGACAGCATACGAGCGCGCGAACTATTTTTGAATGACAGCAAGTTAAGCAAAAAATGAAGAATCATAGAAACTTAAACGAACAAAAACCTTTCATTTCATTTCATTTTCAAAGAGGTTTACAAAAATCAAGATCCCGCACTACAACCAAAGAAGAAAATATAGCAGATCTTCAGGAGGAGCCGCCAGACTTCTCGCTAGAGCATCCACTGCTTGCGCCTGAAGGCCCGACGAAGAGCTCGGGCAGTACGTGGCAAGCCGTGATCCTCTCGCCCCCTTCTTTCAGGAGCCCAGCACTCCGAAGCACCTCCAACTCATGTTTCGCCGCTCCTTGGGCAGTCTCATGCATCAACGCCTCGAGCTCATTATTGGTGTAGTGATGTCGAGTATCCTTCTCTCCAGGAGGTGGCGGAACAGTGGCGTCTCGCAGTTGTTGGTTCTCAGCCTACAACTCTTTGACCCCGTTCTCAAGGGTGTCCACTCGCATGCGCAGGATGTCAGAGTTGGTTGTATCCTGCAAGAAAAGAAAATGTTAGCACCAGAGCAAGGAAGCAAGGATGTACGAAATCTTAAGTCATTACGAGGGTCGTATTAACCACTCGGACTAAGAGACTAGTGAGAAGGGATTCGGCGGCCTCCAGCTGCTGCTTTAGGGTCACGACCTCAGTAGAGGCAAGAGCGCGCATTCTCTCGACCTCGGTGAGGTTCCGTGCAAGGGTGATGCTGCGGCATGAGGACATATGTGCAAGCTCAAGAGCGCGCAGCTGAGCCCATGTGGCCTCATGCGCGAGCGTCCGGGTGGACTCGGCATCATAGATCAAGGCGTCCTCTCAGCTGTAGAGGGAGAAAGAGAGGTCATAGGCCTCACCGCTGGTGGTGTTTCGCTCCATCCAGGATGGAAGGAGGGTGGAAATGGAGGCCCGGTTGGCCTTTCGGTCTCACTGAAGTAGGGGCTCACCTTCTTCATCTACATACTTCTCGCCCAGGGAAACATTTTGATGCCCTCTCGACGATGGTCCCGAGGAAGACCCCGCATGCACGTTGGAGTTCCTCACCACCGTGTCCACCGCGAGTGGGGCACTTGGCCCAGGAATCTCGGCGGCGACCGCCTTGCTCTTTGCGGTTGAGGAGGGCTTGAACCACTTAGAAGGACAACCGGGAGCCACGTCGGGCTTCCGCTTTTGACCGCTGGGCTTCGAGGAGCCCAAATCTATGTGGCAGGCTTCAGCGGTGGACCACACGAGTGTCAGGGCTGCATTGGGGGTCTCCACACTCGCATTCGGCAGGTGGAGGTTGAGATCTCGGATACCTGCATCAGGTGGATTAAGTAAGAAGAAAAAACAGATATAAAAGTGAGCGGAAGATAGGGTTGAAATTGCTCGCCTTACCCTCTCCCGATAGGACTGGCGGGAGCGAGTTGACGTGCTTTTGCAGGTGCATGATGTCCATACCATTCCCTTGGATGAATTGGTGGAGCTTGTACTCATAGCCCCCCAACGAAGGAGGCTTGTAGGTCGACTCATCCTTCTGCACTGGTGCGAGAAGGGTGTTGTCAAAGCTTCCAGTGACAAAGATGAATGGCCAAGCACAATCATGGTTCTTTTTGGTCGTGCTGGTGATCTTGAGTAGGATTTGGACGGAGAAGAAGGCCACCCCGCCTTTCGCCCAAAAGTTGAACACTTGCGGAAGACTGGGAGGGAGAACTCGATCCCCTCCTCGCGCAGGTAGCAGGAGAATGCTACCCGCATGGCAATGGAGTTGGTATTCAGCCGTGCAGGAAAGACGCCGAAGTAGCGGAAGGTCTGGCGCAGCTCTTGCCAGAGAGGGAGGTGGAGTCCAACCTCGAAGTGCTCCAAGGGGATGTCGAGTGTGTCTGGCGAGAATTTGTTGATGCGGTCGCGGCCTCCAGGGCGGCGCGCAATGAACCTCGGCAGTACGTAGTCAACGATCGCCATGGTAAAATCCTCTTCTGACAGGTCATAGGTGGTGATTTCTTGAGCGCACCTGCCCCTGCCATCAGACTCGACCACCATTGCGCGGAAGAAAGGTTGTGAAAGAAATCTGGAGCGAGGCGCGAGTGCAAGTGCGACAGCAAGGAAGAGAAGGAAGTTGGAATGAAAGTGATAAATGTGGTGGGTGGGCTTGGCTATTTATAGAAAAATGGAGAAATCAAGCTTCCCTAGGTGTGGGGGGTGCGGGTAGTAACCGCGCTGCCTTGAGATTTGAGCCAGCCCCATCTCCGTCCCACTCATCGGCGGGTGGCGAGGGCCGCGTGCAAAGTCTTCCACCAAAAAGCGAAAGAAAGACAAAGCGAGGCGAGATCAAAGCATTAAGCAAGACACCACTCGGCAAAACGTGAAAGAAATTATGCGAAATGGAAACAAGATTAACGCCAAAAAAAATTATTTACATTACATGTACAGTCTCGGCATACATTACAGAAACAAATTTACTGTGCGGGGTGAGGGGATACAAGGGGCGAGTACCGGTAGGATGAGTATTGAATCCATTGCCATCGACCCCGGCCTCTCCTCCCTGTACTCGGTGGCACTAGCGGGTAGTAGTATGCGCTTACGGCTGTGAGTTCTTGATTGACCAAGCGTATTTGATCCCTAGACCGCGCGATGTGCCTCCCGGGGGAAGTCCCCTCACACCCGTCTCCCTTCCGCTCCATCTCACCTATGAGATGCGATTAATCCCTCTCGAGAATGCTCACCCTGCGCTCAAAGGCCGCCCGGTGCTCGTCCGTCTGGCTGGCTTGGTCTCGCTGCATCCAGATAATCTTGTCGAGGAGCTCCATCATCCACTCCTTCATCGTCCTAGGATCAACAGGATCTCCGAGAAAGTCCAAGAGGTCACTGGGAGAAGGGGTGCGAGATCACCTCCTCCTCAAAGTGAGGGTCCATCGGCGAGGTCTCCCGGTAACCTGCGGGAGCGAAAGTTAGATAGTATCTTCTTGTTGTTCGCGCGAGTAAGATTGAAGAGAATGAAGCAACTAACCTGGTACATATTCCTCGTCTGGGCGCTAGCGAGAGGAGCTAGGTTGCCTTTTGAATGACTGGCTAGGGGGATGAAGCGATTATCCCTTGCTAGGGAGAGAAGGAACCTGGTTGGCGGCGGAAGTGGTAGCTAAATCGGCGACAGGCGAATCTTGGTTGAGGTCCCTCCCGACCTAGTATTCTGGCTCCAGTGTCGGAAGAAGGTTGATTGTCTTGCGGGCTGGAGAGTTGCGCGGGACCAAGGATAGCCTCGTGGTTCTGAAGGTGGGGGCTACAAAAGACAGGGTAAGAAAGAAGACAAGAGGTAAAAAGGTAGGTGAGAAAGCAACAAGCGGATTACCGGTCTCCGACAGGGTCCCGCCGAGAGTGGCCGGAGGGAAAGACTCCTGAGTCGGTAGAACGTCCTTAACAATAGGCAGGAGCACATCAGCGCCTGCCAGGCTGGTCTCAGGGTCACCTCCCATCGCCAGCGTGTCCTGTAAATGGTCTTGAATGTTAAGGCATCGCATCACCAGCAATATTCACAGAGCAAGCCAAATCGTATTACCTCGGCGATGTTGACAGAAGGGTTGCGAGAAGGAGGCGGATTCCTTGAGGCAGATTCAGACGCTAAGGGGTCCCATTGAACCACTTTGGACTATTTTGGCTGGTAGGGTTAGGTTGGATACCTCTTTGACGAGAGCCAGGGGCGTATCGAGCGGACTTGGAGGACTTCTCGTGCGCGATGGCGAGATGCTCCAGAAGTCCTTGCAAAAGTAGTCTCAGCGATGGCCTCGTGAACGTCTTTGGGATGGCGAGAGCTCAGAGGGAAAAATAGAAACTGTTGGGAAAAACCCTTTTGATTTATCTAACAAATTATCTTAAAGTGTTTTCATCAGTTAGGTTGTATTACCCACATTGTATAGAAAGGGTAAATTGGTCATTAGACATCCTATTGTTGGGTTTTTTATACCCCTTCATAAGGGATGACATATCGAATATGCGCAGCGGAAATGAACAAGAACAACCCAAAAAGAGATCAACGGATCTTGCGGTTTTCATGATTCAAGAGAATAAGCAAATACAATATACCTTCGCGGGATTGAGTCAATAATCAACCAAGGTGCTCCAAGAGAAATCCGAAATCTGCCTTTGAGTTCTTCAAGGATCGAAATAGATCGATCCCTCTACAGAAGTCCACACGAACGATGGAGAACCCTAGCTTCTTGTCGCACAAGAACTAGGTCCTACCTTAGTCTTCTTGGTTCCCTTGACCTTGCCCTTGCCTTTATGCACCATCAGTATGGGCTAGCAGGCTTGGTCTTCTTCATGTTGATCTCGGCAGTTCTTAACATGCCTAGGAGCTCGGGCAGTGTCTTGTCAATTTCATTCATATTGTAATTTAAGACAAACTGCTCATAACTGTCCGGCAACGATTGCAGGATCAGATCAGTAGCCAACTCTTGGCCCAACGGGAACCCCAGTCTTTCAAGGTTCTCTATATACCCAATCATCTTGAGTACGCGAGTTCCTACTGGGTCCCGAGCTCCCATCTTACACTGAAACAACGCCCTGGATATATCAAACCTCTCTTGGCGAGCTTGCCCTTGAAATATTTTCTTCAGGTGCTCAACCATCTCATAACAACTCATGTTCTCATGTTGCTTCTGAAGCTCAGAGTTCATAGTCGCGAGCATAAGGCATTCAACATCCAAGGAGTCATCTCCATACTTCTTATAAGTATCTTTATCTGCACGTGGTGCATTAGAGGCTGGCTCTTCAGGGGGATCTTCTTCCAAGACATAGAGCTTGCGCTCTTGCCTGAGAACAATTCTCAGGTTTCTATACCAGTCAAGGAAATTTGTCCCATTTAGCTTATCCTTCTCAAGGATCGCTCTCAGGGATGAGGCGGAGTGAGATCCACTTGCCATGGATATTCTACAAGGAATTTTGCAAAGTAAAATTTTAGTACTATATTTCAAAATACATTTTATATATTTTAATAAGGACTTTTATTAAAGAGCACCCACTATTTTAATCAAATCAATAACCCTTGATATCGATTCGGAGAGTTTATGCGAGCTACTCTCTTAGTGGACAAGATCTGTATTTCACCAACACCACGAGTCCGCTTTGGCGTTCCTCTCATAATGCGGTTATTTAGGTAGACAACATTTGTCAATTGCATCACTATGCAACTCTTGTATGGTTGGTGAATAACTCTTTATTCGCATCCATCATATGGAGCATGCCAACCCTATGCCTCTAGGCACTCAACCTTTGAGGTCACCTAGTTAAGTTTGACCCGATGTCGACAGTGGGATATCACAATTATCCGCTCGCACCCTTACCAAGATAGATTAATGCACCTTGCTTTGGCAAGCCCACACTTCATCGATCGAGGCAGGAAGAGTGTCATCCATCGGAAGGCATCCGTATACTTAATATTGGATAAGGGATTTATTTTTCAATAGATGAACGTTTCATCGTGATTAACATTTTAATCATGATTAACATTTAATCACAGTGCACAATCAGAAAATAAAATACAACATTCACAATCCAGATACATCCCAGATGTGCACAAAAACAGTCTATCAACACTTTGACAAAACAGGGCTAAATCCGAGCATTTAGAACACTTCTAAATCCCCAGATTTACATGCATTGGACATATGAACAACAACTCCACAAGTGCAGTAGACAAGCTCGTCTCTCATGTCAGATTCAATAATCTAAACATTTGGTTTCATAAACCATTTTGAGGGACGGTTACTGCAGAGGAGAAACAAACTCTGAAATATGAAAATCGCAACGCAATCACATGCGTTCCTGGCGGGGTTCCAAGGGGCCGCGCCCCTGGCGGGGTCTTAGGGGCAGAGCCCCTAACGGGTTCCAAGGGGAAACGCCCCTGGCGGTGGTCTCGCTGACCGATCAGCGAGCGGGGTGAAGGGGCAGAGCCCTTGCGGGGTGCTTTTAGAACGCTCACAAAATCCCTCCACCAGAAACCTCACAAAATCACATCAAATGTGATATTCCAAGAAGAAATTAGGGCTCTTAGAATGCTTCTAAATGTCCCAATTTACACGCACTTGAACGCAACCTGCCTCTGATACCACTGTTGGGTTTTCTATACCCCTTCATAAGGGATGACATATCGAATATGCGCAGCGGAAATGAACAAGAACAACCCAAAAAGAGATCAACGGATCTTGCGGTTTTCATGATTCAAGAGAATAAGCAAATACAATGTACCTTCGCGGGATTGAGTCAATACTCAACCAAGGTGCTCCAAGAGAAATCCGAAATCTGCCTTTGAGTTCTTCAAGGATCGAAATAGATCGATCCCTCTACAGAAGTCCACACGAACGATGGAGAACCCTAGCTTCTTGTAGCACAAGAACTAGGTCGGAGAAGGATGCTCTCAATGTCCCCACGGACTGCTAGATCCGATCTAGTGGAGGCGGCGACCGACGGCGGTGACTAGCGGCGGCGGGAAAACGATCGGCGGACGGGAAGAACGTGCCCTCGCACGGAACGGTTCCGGTCGGCAGTTCTCGTCTTCGCGGAAAGATCAAGTCATAAAACCGTGTTCAACGAAGACCTAATCGCATGCCTTTATATACGCAAGGTATAGGAAAGGCTATCCGCAGACCAAAAGAAAATCCATCCAGATTTACATTCGCCAAATTCGACTAATCACATTAATCGAATTCAACTAATCATTATAACCGAATTCGGCGAAACCATTTCGACGAATTCGACTATATATAAATTCGGCGAAACCCTTTAGTCGAATTTGCCATTAGCCGAATTCGTCTAAACCCTTTAGTCGAATTCGGTTAATGCCTTTAGCCGAATTATTTAGTGTAAAATCCGTTCGTTTAAACACTTTAAATGATTTCCCTTTTGAGACATTCTCACTTGATTCCAAGCAGTCACAGGATTGGTCCTCCACTCATATCCAATATGAGTAAGGCCAACACAATTCTTTCTCCAATTTCTCCAAATGCTTTTATGTGCGACCCTATAGGCTCATATTGCGTTGGCAGCCAGACTAACTGTTGATTGCTTTGAGATCATCTCAGAAACTCCAACACCTATGATATCACATTCACTTAGTGTGTCAAGACCAGGCCTAAGAGAAGCACAAATTCAATAAAGTTAAGAATTGCGTCGAATGGAAGTCGGCGCAACTTCGACTAGGTATCGATATAACTCTAACTAAAAGTCGAAGTAACTCAATCCGTCTATCAAAGTATAAGTGAAGTCAACGCATCGTCGAAATGATCTCAACGTAGAAGATATAGTCTATCAAAGCTATATTAGAAGTTGACACAATGTTGAAATGATCTCGACGCGGAAGATAGAGCCTGTCAAAGCTATATCAGAAGTCGATTCAACTTCAAAATGAACTTGACGCAGAAGGAAGAGCATATCGAAGCCATCTCAGAATTCGACGCAACTTTGACTTCAATTCGACACAGAAGATAATGTTCAAGTCCAAATCTTTAACTCGACAGATACATCGATAAGAACTTGACGCAACATCGACATCTGAGTTCAGCCAGAGCTAAGAAGGAATTTGAAGCTACTTCTATAAGAACACAGAGGTGCGCCAATATGACGAAAGATGAAGTCGATGCAGCGTCGGGTACAGTCAGAAATAGAAGGTTTTCTGCTGTCTTTTCTAATACCTTTTTAGAAGGTCTACAAAGTTGAAGACTGTTCTCCAACATTTTGTTTATTACCAAGAATGGAATGGAGTATTCCAAAAATGTAGCAAAGACATTCTTGGAAGGTTATTTAAATCAGATGGACGGGTTAGGAATAATAATAGAAGGAAACATCAATTGTCCAATGGACATTCCTTCTAAGGACAGCCCATGAGAAGAAACAAAATTAAAATCAAATTATAGAGAATTAGTTGTTGGATCTTACGACGCCCTTAGGGGGGTGAATAAGGGAATAAAAATTCTTTTTATAATTTTAAGATTA
Organism: Dactylorhiza incarnata; assembly: GCA_033032865.1. Classification (NCBI taxonomy): domain Eukaryota; kingdom Viridiplantae; phylum Streptophyta; class Magnoliopsida; order Asparagales; family Orchidaceae; genus Dactylorhiza; species Dactylorhiza incarnata. The sequence continues at coordinate 11,019,275 of JAWHQI010000029.1, forward strand.
TTACTAAATTATTTTATAATATTAAAAGGTAAAATAACAATTTAGCTAAATGAATAGAAAATTATGAATTGCAATTTTAGAAACAAGTACTAAATTGTTTTATGATGAAAGAGATTGAAATAAACAATTTAGATTTAGAATTGAAAACTTAGAACACAATATAATAGAGATTACGCCAAATGAGAGAAATCAAGTAAACACAAAAGAGACATGATTATATTATATGGAAAAAGTGTTTACATAAATTTGATTTCTATATCGCTAGAAATCGGAGGCGTACAAATGTAAATTTCTTTTCCTTTTCTATACCGACTTGTATCCCCACAAACCGGTTGGCTTTAGCATATCCTTCCCCGGATAAGGCCTCAAGCCGCTCTAGCCAATCCTTCACCGGATATGGCCTCGATCCCCCTTAGATCTAATCATCTAGAACTAGTCGCCAACACAAGGCGAATTTCCCCCTAAGTCCTACCCAGACCTAGTCGCCAACACAAGGCGAATTAACTAAACGGTTTCAAAGAAAGTATGGAATGGATATATAAATATAACAATAATAAAACTCCCTATATGAGATCTTCTGAAGTCCGGAGATGAAGGATCACTGTAGTATAAGCGAGGTCGAAGCGATCGTCCTTCAGATGTAGCGTGACGTTGTCCTCCTCCAGAATTCTCCTTAAGCTTTTAGTGGGAGATCCATCTTCGACAACATAACAGCACTGGAATTGTGGCACAAGCACTCTCTCTGGGATGGATAGCCAAAATGATCGAAGTTGGCTCATTTTATAGAACTTGGAGATAGCGCCTGTGTTAGCTCCTAGCGCCTGCGGTAGAGTTCGTATGGAGCGGTTGCGGAACCGTCGGCGGCGTGGTGCAGTGCACAAATTTGAGATAGCGCCAGGCGGTAGCGCTAGCGCTGGCGGTAGCGAAAACTGTCGGTGGCGTGGCAGAATGAACTTTTGTCGCACAGAATTCATCGAGCGGAGGTTGACGTTCGTCGAACGGAATTTTTTGCTGAACGAAATTTTCGTCGAACAAAAATTCCGTCGAACGTAGCTCGACGTTCGTCGAACGGAAATGTTTGTCGAACGAAAATTTTGTCGAACACAGCTCGAAGTTCGTCCAACGAGCTAGCGCCCGGCGTTAGCGATAGCGCTGGCGTTAGTGCTGCTCCTTTCAAAAACTTGATTCCATGCTGCCTTCTACCTGTGGAGTATTGCACCTATAGTTCCTGCACACTATAAACACACTACAAGCAATATCAAATACAATATAGGATTTGTTATTCTCAAATAAAGGGATGTGACACACATGTCCAACAATCTCCCCCTTTTGATAATAACAAATCCACTTATCAAGAAATCAATAATAGTGTTTATAGTATAGGATAAGCAAGATGATAGTGCAACTATAGTATATGATAAGCATGATAATGTGCATACTCCCCCTATCTTAATGCTCCCCCTACATAAATGCAATTTATGTAAATGCAATTTTTTACTCCCCCTAAATGATATATTACATTAATTATTCTCCCCTTAATCTTCTATATTTCTCCTATATAGATTTCTTCAATTAATCTCCCCCTTTTGGTATTATCAAAAGAAGGTGGGGTGAGGGTAGTAAGGAGGCATTCTTTAGGCAAGTTATAAATCATGATCGAGCTTTTGCAATATATGAAATGATAAAGAGTTTAAGCATTATATTAAAGAGATTTCAAATAAAGAGATAAGAGTTGTAAGCAAGCGAAAGATTATAAGAAACATCTTTTTGTAAGCATGAAAAGCATAAGTAAAAATATGAGTTTTAGTTTAAAATTGAAAGATGTTTTAACCTTATAGAAATCTCAAAGTTTTTCATAAAGATACCAAGCATGAAATGAACATATCAAATAAAGATTATACTACAATGTTACTTAATTTTAAGTTCAAGAAATACCAAAACATTGTAGAGATCATGCTAGGTTATCTAGTGCATTCCTTATATAAAGAGTAGTATAGATAAAGCATTAGAATCCAATACTCATGAGAAGAAGTATTATGAAAGATAATGATGTGCACATAAGTGTATTTTGGGCAATGCTAACAATTGATTTAAATCAACAAAATACAAGACATATATAAAGTAAAGTGCACAATAAAACACAAGTAAATTACTTTCACACACTTTTAATGCACATATTTTTTTAACAAAGTGGTGTAATAACTAAGGTTTGCACAAGACACTTTATTATTCTTTCCAAGGTGCTCAACCTCACAATGCTTATGAAGACTTATCAGGAGGTTCAAGTAGTGCTTGGTGGAGTTATATTTGTCTACTTATATAATTTTTTTTGTTCACATTTGTGAGACAACATTCTCCGAATACACTTGTTTTGCAAACCCAAATTTTTAACTTAACCACTTTTCTAAATTTCATAAGTGCAATTCAAATGTAGTGTAGGCAATAAACTTATGCAAGATTTAATTCATTATACAAATACAATACACAAGCAAGCATTTTTAGATTTAAACACACATGTTGATTACCAAAATAAGTGAGTGAAAGGTATCATTATCAATCATAATACATTTACTCATACTTAGAGGCATGCTAAGCTTGGTTCTACACATTTTTCAATAAAATTGATGCACTTAAATAGATATATCAAAGCATGATAAACAGAACAATGTTCACAGTAATTTCAAGGAATAAATTTTAACATTGTAAATAATTCTAAATAATAGAATCCATACATGCTTGATATTGGCAATAAAGATCATACCGTTTTTTTTGTTTTATCATTTTTAAATCAATTAAAAAATAGAAAAATCACAAAAAAAACACAAATATCATAATATGAATAAAACACAAATATCAAAAAACATATTTTTGTATTTTTGAATTTTGAACTTTTGTAGTTGATTTTTCATAATATGAATACAGATAACAAAAACATATTGTTGTATTTTTGAATTTTGAATTTTTTATTTGATTTTTCATAATATGAATAAAAACAAAATAACAAAAAGTCAGAAACACAAAAACTAAGTAGTACATATGAACTAAAATATTTTTATAGATTTTTAGAAATTTTAAAATTTAGAAAAATCAAACACACATGCTAGCGCCGACGCTAGTGATAGCGCGGCAAACAATACATGATTTTTTGAGAATTTAAATTTTTTTATTTTTGATATTGATTAAGTGTCCTTAGAGTAGTTCCATGCTGAAATTTCAAAATTTTTGGAGATCTCTAGGTGGATCAGATTTGCATGAAACTTTGGCTTTTCAAATTCTTGTATTTTACAAAACCATTTAAACATGAAAATATAAACTATGAAGACACAAGAGGACAATTTTTTTATTAAGCAACCCAAAATATGCATGATTTAAGTGATAAGTTAATAAAATGATCATGTGAAGAGTAATATAAGTATGTCCTAAGATTATAGACTACCCCGACTAAATGTCTACATCCTAGCCCCGTACGAAGTGACGGATGGGCATGAGGAGCTGCACACATGTCGTAGGTTGGGGTGTTAATCCCATATGCACACACTAGAGAACGCTCAACCTAACACTCTTTCCCCCCAGTGCCTCGCAAGGCCCCACTAGAACCCTCCCCGGTTAAGGACAAGACATGTCTTAGAGGTTAGGTCTCTAATGTATCCAATCCTACGCCCCCGCTATTGTGAGATATGAAGTCATAGGTTAATAATCTTTGGACAACCTAAGCTTTTAAACTATGGGTTGATATATAAACTATGGGTTTTGTTTAATGTGATGAGTTATATAAAGTCGCATAGTTTTTCTACTTTTATGAGATGACGGTATGAGAGAACTAGCACAATTACTAATATTCAATAAGTGATAAAGCTAGTATGATGAGTTTTGGGTTTAATGTCATGTCATAAGATTAATATTAATGTTGCATGTATTCCAAAATAGAGCTTCAAAGTATAGATCTAGAATAGAGTGATGATTAAGTTTGATTTATACTTTCATTACAAAGTTGATTCTAGAGTCTACAAATATGAGAGATACATGCAATCACTAGCAAAGCAAATTAATACATCAAATAACATAAAGAAAACATTATTCATAATTTTTATCATAAGATTCATAATTCCTAGGTGATAGACATCATTGATTTGAGATATTTCTTGATAGAACATGAATTATGAATTATGATTATAGGGAATTTTGCATAGAATATATGTTAGATCATCAAGATGTATGTAAATTCTAATTCTTCTAGACTTATGACAATATGATTTGGTGATTTTCTTTTGAATAAGCATGTTTGATTTGTAAGTCTAGGAAATGATGATCATGCAATCATATTAAAAACAAAGATCACATATATAAAGTTTTGAAATTTATAATAAAATTTGCATTCAATAATTGAATCTATTGATCTTTGGTTTTGCATGATAATACATGATTTATGATACAATATTCATATATATTCTAATGATTAATCCATAAACTATGTGTCTGTTGGAATTTTAGTATACTATTTATGATTACAAATCACATAGTTATCATGAAATTTGAATAACATTGTAAGTGTTATACCTAGCATAAATGTATAAGCATAGACCAAGAAGTGATGCTAAGATGATGAGTTTGAATGCAATGTTATTACATAGGATTAATGGAGATAATGTTGCATGTAATATGAGAAGTTTTCAAATTAATTTTCTTTAGACCTAGAATGAAATGATTAAACTTTTGATTCTACTTTAATGTTTGCTTTTAAAGATTTATTTTCTAAATGTAATTTGGAATTAGCATATTTTAGCTTTGAAATTTTACGTTTAGCAAATTTAAGCACACGAAATATAGAAATAGAGTTTGTTATAAAAAGAGAAGATTTAGATTTTCTTACCTTGCTATAGTTTTCGTGTTCTCTTTTGCTTGATGTTTTGCCATCAATTGAGTCCAATATTGTGACTCTCTTAGATAGATCTTCCTCCAAGCATGAGTCCTCATCAGTTTCTTCTTTTGGATCCATAAGGAATTGCTCTTGTTCATCATCTGTGGAAGGAAGACTATAAGTATTCTCAAGAAATTTCCAAACTTCATAAGCAGTAGGAAATGTATAAATAAGTTTGAAAATATTTTGATCTAGAGCACAATATAGACTATTCATAGATTTGGCATTTAAAAGCATTTCATTTTTATTAAGAATAATTGGGGGCATTTTAATTGTAATATTCCATACTTAATTATCCAAAGATTTAAGAAATTTTTCCATAAGAAATTTCCACCTATTATAATTTTTGCCTTCAAATAAAGGTGGTGCTAAAGATTTTTCATTTATAAGAAAATTTTCCCCACTAGTAGAAGCGAGATCATGAGACGCCATTATTCCTGGTTTTTAAACCGTTTGGAATAACCTCCCTATGATACCACTTGTTGAATCTTACGGCGCCCTTAGGGGGGGTGAATAAGGGAATAAAAATTCTTTTTATAATTTTAAGATTATTACTAAATTGTTTTATAATATGAAAAGGTAAAATAACAATTTAGCTAAATGAATAGAAAATTATGAATTGCAATTTTAGAAACAAGTATTAAATTGTTTTATGATGAAAGAGATTGAAATAAACAATTTAGATTTAGAATTGAAAACTTAGAACACAATATAATAGAGATTACGCCAAATGAGAGAAATCAAGTAAACACAAAAGAGACATGATTATATTATATGGAAAAAGTGTTTACATAAATTTGATTTCTATATCGCTAGAAATCGGAGGCGTACAAATGTAAATTTCTTTTCCTTTTCTATACCGACTTGTATCCCCACAAACCGGTTGGCTTTAGCCTATCCTTCCCCGGATAAGGCCTCAAGCCGCTCTAGCCAATCCTTCTCCGGATATGGCCTCGAGCCCCCTAGATCTAATCACCTAGAACTAGTCGCCAACACAAGGAGAATTCCCCCCTAAGTCCTACCCAGACCTAGTCACCAACACAAGGCGAATTAACTAAACGATTACAAAGAAAGTATGGAATGGAAATATAAAGATAACAATAATAAAACTCCCTATATGAGATCTTCTGAAGTCGGAGATGAAGGATCGTTGTAGTATAAGCGAGGTCGAAGCGATCGTCCTTCGGATGTAGCGTGACGTTGTCCTCCTCCAGAATTCTCCTTAAGCTTTTAGTGGGAGATCCATCTTCGGCAGCATAACAACACTGGAATTATGGCACAAGCACTCTCTCTGGGATGGATAGCCAAAATGATCGAAGTTGGCTCATTTTATAGAACTTGGAGATAGCACCTGTGTTAGCTCCTAGCGCCTGCGGTAGCGTTCGTGTAGAGCGGTTGCGGAACCATCGGCAGCGTGGCGCAGTGCACAAATTTGAGATAGCGCCAGGCGGTAGCGCTAGCGCTGGTGGTAGCGAAAACTGTTGGTGGCGTGGCAGAACGAACTTTTGTCTCACGGAATTCGTCGAACAAAATTTTCGTCGAGCGGAGGTCAACGTTTGTCAAACAAAATTTTTTGCCCAACGAAATTTTCATCAAACAAAAATTACGTCGAACGTAGCTCGACGTTCGTCGAACGGAAATGTTTGTCGAACAAAATTTTTGTCGAACGAAAATTTCATCGAACGTAGCTCGAAGTTCGTCGAACGAGCTAGCGCCCGGCGTTAGCGATAGCGCTGGCGTTAGTGCTGCTCCTTTCAAAAACTTGATTCCATGCTGCCTTCTACCTGTGGAGTATTGCACCTATAGTTCCTGCACACTATAAACACACTACAAGCAATATCAAATACAATATGGGATTTGTTATTCTCAAACAAAGGGATGTGACACACATGTCCAACATTAGTATGTTGAGTGAAGAAGAAAAATAAGCACAACTGATTATATATTCTGTCTGTCAAAATAGGGTCTCTTCTTCTTCCTCCACCAACCCTAAGACAGAACAGAAGAACAACTCCTCTGCACATCAAAAGATCATAATAATAGTGTTGCTTCTTCTTCTAAATCACATAACAGCAAGTCTACAAAAGTGCAGAGAATCAAGATCAAGATAATAACCCTTGCAATCATCACCACGATAAGCAAGGGTTCATCATATTCAGATCTTGAGATAAACAGAAGGTACAACATTCAAAGAGACAGCTTTTGAAGGATTCTTACTGGAGAATTCTTCTCTTCTTTATTTTCACTCTACTGTTCTCATCCACCCACTATAAAAGAGTTTTAAGAATCCCTCTTCCAAAATATTCAGTGGTTCTAAGAGTATCCTTATCAAAAGACTCAATGGTTCTAAGAGTCTCCTTATCAAAAGACTCAGTGGTTCTAAGAGTCTCCTTATCAAAAGACTCAGTGGTTCTGAGAGCCTTATCAAAAGACTCAGGCATAGTTAGTGCAATCCTTCCACGGAGGTAGAAGAGTGGACTACCCACATTTTGGGGAACCACTATAAAATTCGGTGTCTTCTGCATTGAATTTCTGTGCTGTCCCAGTTTACTGTTTTATATTTACTTCGATTACTTTATTCTATTTTAGTTTTGGTGATTGCATAGTACTTAGTATTTTTATTGTGTGTGCGCATTTAGTGTAAAGATTTTTTAAATCTCTATTCACCCCCCCCCCCCCCCCTCAAGAGAATACTCCGAGGCACACTGTGCACTTTCAATTGGGATCAGAGGGAGGTTGATCATTAAAAGGTTAACACCTTGGTCAAAAGATGTCCTCACTCTTTTTTCTTTATTTAATGCCTCTGAGTATACTCTAGAGGGGGTGAATAGAGATTTAAAAATATTTTATCCTATTTTTGCACACACAATAAAAACACTAAGTGTTATGCTTCAACAATACCTAACACAGAATAAAACTAATGCTGTTAAAGTAAAGTGAAAAAGCTGAAAGCTATACGGGACAACACAGAAAATTATCACACACAGAAGACACAAGATTTTATAGAGAGGTTCCCCAAAATATGGGTAGTCCTCTCTTCTACCACCTGGTAGGAATGCACAACCTGTGCCTAAGTTTTTTGATAAGGATACTCTTAGAACCAAAGATCTTTTGATATGGAGATCTTGAACCACTCAGATCTTTTGATAAGCAGATCATGAACCACTCAGATCTTTTGATAAGAAGATCTTGAACCACTGAATCCTTTGGAAGATGGATTCTTAAAACTCTGTACAGTTGAGGAAGTTGAAAGAAGAAAGAAGATGGAGAAAAAGAATTATGTTCTTAGAATTCTGTAGAAGCTTTCCCTTCAATGGATCTGCTAATAATGAACCCTTGCTTATGATTGTGATGATTTGCAAGGGTTATATTCTTCAGATCCTTTTTTATATCTTTTGCTTGTTATATGGCTGCTATATGATGTTGATGAAGAAGCAGCTCTGTTTTTTGTTCTGAGAGAGCACTTATTTTCTCTACTGTCTCTCTTAGGGTTACCAGGAGGAAGAAGAAAAAGTAGGAACCCTAATCGACAAACTGTAGCTGATTGTGATGAATGCTCTCTGTTTTCCTCTCTTCTCATACTATTTATTGTCCATGATTAATTTTGAATTTGTTTCCTCTTTTGGATTGTCCTGAAAAGGCATAGTCTTGGACAATTAATCTTTCTTTCTTCTATTATTCACGACCCGTCTGCCAGCTGTTTGAATCCTTTCCAAGAAAGCTTTTCCTGTCTTCTTTAATGCTCCTCTCCATTCTAGGCAATAAACGAGCCATTGTATAATGGTCTTTAGTGTTGTGGGCCATCAGAGAGAGTTCTAAAAGGACAGCAGAAAAGGTTTTCTTTTCAGACTATATTCGACACTGCGTCGACTTCATTCTCTCTCTTATCGGCGCGCCTTCGAGTTCTTGTAAGAGCAGCTTCGTATTCCTTCTTGCTCTGGTTAAACTTTGTTGTCGACATTACGTCAATTACTTATCGACGTAACCGTCGAATTGAAGACTTCTTTTTGAACTTCATTGTCTGCGTCGAATTGTAGTCGACGTTGCGTCGACTTCAGATGGCTTCGACAGATGCTTCCTTCTGAGTTGAATTGAAGTCGAGGTTACGTCGACTTCTAAGATAACTTCGAGATGATCCTTTATCTATATCGACTCCTATTCGACGTAGCGTTGACTTGATATACTTTGACAGAGAGATTGAGTTGCATGGACTTTTAGTCTGAGTTGCGTCGACATCAAGTCGAAGTTGCGTCGACTTATATTCGACGCAAGTATTAATTCAACTCAGATTGTGTTTGTCCTGACCTAGTCTTGACACTCTAAGATGAGTGAGACATCCTAAGATATCTAATGACCAAATTACCCTTACTATACAATGTGAGTAATAAACTTAGAAGGTAAAATCAGTTATAAGTAATTTGTTAAGTTAAATCACAATGGGTTTTTCCCAACATTCTCCCCCTATTTATCTTAACAAATTTTACATATTTTTTTAACTGATTTTACACATTCTTTTACATAGATCTTAAAACAAGCAACTTATACATAAGATACCAAAAAAATATGAATATAAATAAATGGGCTGGTAAATAGAAAAGCATCTGATTAATATCAACAAGTGTTTATCAGAGTTTACCCAAGGAATATTCTACTTTCTTCCCTTAAGAAAAGTAGCTAAGGCCTCATAAATTTTTCTGAATTTCCTCTCCACATATTTGAAATTTGCTGGTGTGGCTTTCTCTATATTCTTCTGAATCATGTCATGTCCCTTGAACAACCTTTCCAGATCAATTTCAGTTTCAGGATGAACATCTTTTAAATTGAAGCCCAGATCAAGAACTTTAGCTGACATCAAGTTTATGACTTCCAAATCTAAATCATCTGACCCAGAGTCTGTATCGGGATTTGGAACAACAAAGGTTGATTGTGGTTTGCCAGAGGTTGAAGCTATCTTGAAAATAATCTTCTTCTTCTTCACAGGTAGCTGTTCTCCTTTCTTTTTCTTCTAGGGTGGCTGCACTGCATCCTCTGGATTACATCCAATACCCGCCCTATAAAGTTTCCCTATTCCCTCCTGTTAAAAAAGTTGAGGTCCAGAGATGAAGTAAAATGCGGAATACTTCACAAAACTTTCCACAAGTGTAACAACACAATGAGAATAGGAAGACCGAATAGTGCTATAGTATTAACTATCTCTTTACAATTCGAGGTATACATCGCGAGACATGATTCATAAGAATCACGGAGGAGAGAAGCACAAACACAAAGACTACAAGCTGCTGGCGACCTAACACCTTGATACCGCCAGATCGCGCGAACAGACAAGCCAGACGGATAACCCCTGAGACCGCGCGAACAGAGCACAAGCCGCACCTGTCATACCGCAACCACAGACCGCCCGACCTGCTGCTTTATTCACCTGTTGAAAGACAACTAGTTCGCAATCCTTGATCGCCCAGACCTTACGGTCTTGATCACATAAGAACCCGCGAACACTTGCCAATGAAAACTGCTTCCTGATGCAGACCGCAACTCAAGATCGCATGGCCACTTAAGACCGCCTGATCAACTGAGTTCGCTGCACAGTCTAAGAACACCTAAACATAGTCCGCCCGGACTAGTTTATTCAAAGCTGGACGAAAGGATAAAAGCTGACCGTGAGCTTGTAGTCACTAACCTGCGAACAAACAAACCGGTCAGTCAAAAATCTCAGACCGCGCGACCTTAAATTGAGACCGGCACAATCAAGCCAACTTTGGTTCTTACAATTCTTCGTTATTAATGAAGGGCCCTGTACCCCTATTTATAGGCGAGCAGATAGATGTCGTCACCATACAAACCGGGATACAATAACCGCCCATTAGATCGCCAGTGGTCTCACAAGATAGACCGACCGAGCTCAGCAAGGCTAACAACTCCCTTATTGAACCATACAGTTATACACAAACCGCCCGGTTACCGTGGTCATCAAAAACAGACCGCCCGGTCTTATTGCAAAACAAAGAACTTCTTCAGTAACCCAGACCGGCTAGAACAACACGTCAGACCACCTGGTCACTACAAGAAGGCAGACCTACTTAAACATCTGGCCGACTTGAACAAGTCGCCAGAACAACCCGCGCAAGCCGCCTGGACAAATAGCGGTCTCCCAGATCAGACCGCCCAGATCAGACCGCCTGAGACAAAACCGGCCAGAGCACCAACGCAGACCGCGCGGTCTCTGCGGTCTCCAATCTGCAGACCGCCCAGCACTATTCCACTTCCACTTCAAAAATTTAATACTCCCCCTTGAAGTGGGAAGTGGAAGTCAGCCCAAGCAAACTTCGCAACTGACCAAATGGTCCCTTCGACTGTGGCTTAGTAAATATGTCAGCAACGTTCTCCTTGCTCTGCACATGCTCCACAGTCAGAGATCCCTCCAACACCTTCTCACGAATGAAATGGTGATGAATCTCTATGTGCTTCGTACACGCGTGACAAACTGGATTGATCACCAGTTTGAGAGCACTCTCATTGTCACCATATAGTAGAGTAGGACCTCGCACCTCCCTATGAATATCCTCCACAAGCCTCCTAAGCCAGATGGCTTCCTGAGCCGCCAAAGCCAAAGCTTTGTACTCCACTTCTGTGGTAAATACAGACACAGAATCCTGCTTCTTGCTGCACCATGATATAGCTGTAGAGCATGTCATGAAGACATATCCAGACGTCAATCTCCGATCATCCGAATCTCCTCTATAATCAGCATCCATGTACTCGTGCAAGAAAAAGCCCGAATCTCTCCCGTAGAAGAGACCCAAATTCGAGGTGGATTTGACATACTTCAAAATACTCCTAGCCGCCACAAGATGAGGTTTCTGAGGCTCTGCCATAAACTAACTCACCATGCCAACTGCATAAGCAATATCTGGCCTCGTGATCATCAAGTATATCAGACTTCCAACCAAAGCCCGAAACACCAAAGGATCGGTAAGAACCTTCCCTTCATCTCGTCAAAGATGAACTCCAACCTACAGTGGAGTAGAGCTGCTCCTCTCCCCTTCCATGTCGAACCTCTTCATAATTCGATCCGCATAGCCTTTTTTGGAAACAAGCATACCGCTCTCTTTCCTCTCCACTTCGAGCCCAAGGAAATGGTGGAGCTCTCCCAAATCCTTCATCTCAAATCTGATAGCTAGCTCAGCACGAAGCCTAGCTACCTCCACTTCAGAATTCCCCGTGACAATCATATCGTCAATGTATAGCAGCACCAAGACCTGAAGCTCCCCCATCTTCTTTACGAATAAGCTTGAATCTGAATTAGAAGCAAAGTATCCGCAGAACTTGAGGTATTCTGCGATCTTCCCGTACCACGCCCGAGGCACTTGATTCAAGATGTAAAGAGCCTTCTTGAGCTTGCAAACATATCTTGGGTGCTCTTCGGATACATAACCAGGTGGCTGATCCATGAAGATATCCTTGTCAATCTCGCCATATAAGAAAGCGTTCTTCACGTCGAGTTGCCAAATCTTCCACCCTTGGCAAGCTGCCAATGCGATCACCACCTGGACCGAAGTCATCTTGGCAATGGGGCTAAACATTTCTTCATAATCCTCCCCATACTTCTGAGAGAAACCTCAAACTACAAGGCGAGCCTTGTACAGATCAATACTTCCGTCAGCCTTCTTCTTCAGTTTGAAAACCCACTTGCAAGTCACCGGAGTAACTCCATCAACCGTAGGCACCAAGTCCCAAGTCTCATTCTTCCTGAGGGCAGCCATCTCTTCATCCATGTTCCTTCCCACTCCTTGACTCTAATGGCATTTTCATAACAAGTTGTCTCTCTCTCATCCAGGGGACCTGCGAAGAAACATGAGACAAAGCTCACCAAGTTCCTGCCCGTATACCGATCAGGTGGAATAATGGTCCTATTGGACCTCCTCAGAGCTTGACTCCAAACCACCTCTTTAACTGCAGCTTCTGGACTAGCTCTCCTTTATGGTAGACATGGAGCATCGCTCCCCCTGCTTCCAGAACCTGAAGCACCCGACCCAGAGCTAAAAATACCTGGAGCACCTTGAGAAACAGGCAACTCCACCAGAACTTCCTTTGCAGCTTCCTATGGTCCACCATCTACCCTGCTTCCTTGTAACTCAACATAAGAGCTACCTTGGCATGACGTCAGCTCATATACTGACGAATATTGTGCTTCTGTGCGACGAACTTCATTCTCAGCTCGACGAACTCAGTTCTCCAGACAGTTTATTAGATTATCTCTCAGTTCGATGAACTCCAGTTTGAGATCGACGAACTCAGCTCTGCGTTCGACGAATAAGTAACAAGATGTTCAGTTAGACGAAAGTGCTTCTCAGCTCGACGAATTCAATCTTTCAGCCAGTTCAGCAGATTTTCTCTCAGCTCGACGAACTCCAGATTTAGTTCGATGAACTCCAATTTTAGTTCGACGAACTCAACTTTCAGTTCGACGAACTCAGCTTTTAGCTCGACGAATCTTCTCCAGCTTGACAATTTCTAATGGATCAGTTATATATTTTTCTCTGAACTCAGATCGACTATCAGCAATGGGTCTATTCTTTCAGATAAGACAAGTTTTTATCTTTCCTTTTATTATTCCTTTCCATTCTCTTCTCTCGAGAAAGTAGTCGTTGACATATATTGGAAAAGGACACTTTCATGAAAAAGGAAAAAAGAATTAAAGTTTATTGCTGAATCAGATTGCAGTTCCAAGAATAATCTTTTCAGAATATTGTATTCCTTAATTAGAAGATTTGAATTTCAAATCAGTCAGATATTCTATAAGGAAAATGGATGAAGCAGATTTACAACATTACAACAAGATAGAAAGAATAGAGAAGTAACGGTCAAGAGAAAAAATACAGAAAGTCAAAAAGCTTTTCAGATCTTCATCCTCAACATCAGCACTATCCATCTCTGAGAACATCAATCTTCATTCTCTTAGTTTTCAGCTGCTAGTTCTTGATCTTCAAAGAACAACAATAATCTGAGAAACATTGTCTCTCAGATTCATCAGCTATCAAGGAAGATTCGCTTTACATTCAAGAGAAAGCTCCATCATTCAACTGTCAAGAATTTCTATCAGACAGGGGGGCTTTACATCAACAATCCACTTGTCTTCTCTCAACTTGTTGATAGAGAAGAATCTCATAAACATTTTTGTTTACCCTTTTTATCCCATCTTGTACAGGGTTCTAACTCCCTTCAAAAGTTAACCCTTTGGCGGCAGGGCACTTGATCAAAAACCTGTGATTGGTTTGAGCACCTGATCAAAAGCTTAGTGGTGTTTGGGCACCTAATCAAAACTCCCTTGGTGTTTGGGCACCTGATTAAAACTCCTTTGGTGTTTGGGCACCTGATCAAAACTCCTTTGGTGTTTGGGCACCTGATCAAAACTCCATTGGTGATTGGGCACCTGATCAAAAACCTAGTGGATTCCTACCAAGGGTGGTAGAAGAGTAGATGTACCCAGGTTGATTGGGGAACTACTATAGATCCTTGTGTCTTCTGTGTTTGTGTTTATTTTCTGTACTGTGTTGTGCTGTGATTTGTATTTTGCTTTTACACTCACTCTGTTATACACATATATATATATCTGTATTTTAATTCCAATATAAAAATAAGTTAAAAACTTTTAATACTCTTTTCACCCCCCCCCCCCCTCTAGAGTAAATCTAAGATCTAACCTCACTTTCACAGTATAGTCGGCATCTGAATAACCAATTAATTCAAATCCAGATTCAGTTGGATACCACAAGCCAAGTTCAGGTGTACCCTTTAGATATCCGAGTATTCTCTTTACAGAACTAATGTGGGATTCCTTTGGGTCAACCTAAAACCTAGCACATATATAGGTAGCAAACATTATATCAGGTCTGCTAGCTGTTAGGTAGAGAAGAGAGCCAATGGCTACTCTGTAAGTCTTCTGATCAAAGGACTTACCCTTTTCATCTCTATCCAAAACAACATTAGTAGTCATGGGGTTTTCATAACAGAGGCATTTTCCATCTCAAACCTCTTGATGAGTTCTCTGGTATACTTGGATTGGGATATGAAAATGCCATCTACATTTTGTCTTACTTGAAGACCAAGGAAATAAGATAACTCCCCCATGCTACTCATTTCAAATCTTGACTACATTAGGTAAGCAAACCTTTTGCATAGAGATTGATCAGTTGAACCAAATATAATGTCATCTACATATATTTGTACTAGCAATAGCTGATTCTTATGCACTCTTGTGAAGAGAGTTTTATCCACTTTCCCTCTTTCAAAGGAGTATTCCAAAAGAAAAGTGGAGAGGGTCTCATACCAAGCTCTTGGATCTTGCTTAAGACCATACAGTGCTTTATCTAACCTATACACAAAAGAGAGAAAAGTTGGATTGACAATGTAACACCCTGCCAGTATAAATAATATAACAGTAGGTCCGGCCGGGACCCCACGCCATACTATACACACTAGCTAGGCATTATAAGGTGATAAACAGAAAAGAACAATAACTACACGAGAGTATAAAAAGCATAAGCAGAAGCATTTGGATTAAACATCTTTTAGAATTGTCCACTATCCCAGGAATGAAAAAAATAAAGTTACGGCTTTAAGGCCTTACATTTATCAAATGTATAGAAACTCAAAACATACATCAGCACGCAGGCCGGCAATACATGTAAAGCAGAAAAGAGGCTGGCCTTCGAGGGCCAACACAGCAAAAGGACCACCGCCCGCTATTTCCCGCTAGGCTCACCTGCACCTGCAACTAACATCCAATAAGAGGTAAACGAGGGTCAGCTATGAGCTGACCACAAACCGCGTAACGATCCCACCCTCCGGCCATATAGTCGGCTCAGGGGCGTGTCACTGCTAACCTGCAAGCAAGCCGTACATGCAACATACAATAATATAAAGAAAGTGCAAACTACACTACACAAGGTGAGGTTTCAAGCACAATCAATCTTCTAGGTTGAGCATCAAGAGAAAGGGAACCTAGGTATGCACATGATGTTGGTTGGGTTCACCCGAAAGTTCCCCACAACCGCCTAAGCAACCACATGGGGCTAACATAACATCAATTCATCACAAACACTCCACCCTAAGGACATAGCCTTAGGTGGGGAAAAGAGCTTTTGGTCGTTCTAGGTAAGACACCTTCCACGACCTCTCCCATGATCATACGACTTACATGAGGTAGGGACCTCTTACCGATATGCATGGAAACAGGTTCGGTTCAGCTTTGCTCGTGCTCTAACCATCGCGATATATCGCACGACGCGGGTACGGCTTCACCTCGGCCCGTAAGGGTTTAGCACTTCAAGTGCCCACATAATTAAGCTAGGTATCTAATCCTTTCACGCGGACTTAGACTTCGCAAATAACAACCAAGAAGGAGGTATAAGACCACTCCTCTTCAAATCTAGTGGTGAAGGTTTGCATTCAACCACGGCAAGGGGCTTCCGTTAGGCTCTCAAAGGGCACCTAAAACTCAAGTCCCGCAACACGATAAAAAATCTCATGGAGACATTCTCCGGAACGCATTCTAGGCTTAACCTAAATGCAACGTTGCAATCCAAGCATCACCAATCCGGGCTCACGACCACATATAGGCTTCAAACAAAATGCCTAAATCCAAACGACTATCGGATTTCTAAATGCAATATGTCGGGGATGGACACAATCGACCCGGAGTTCGGAAGAACTAGAGGAAATCCTACACTTCACCCATTTGGTGAAAGGGATTCTCATGCAAGCATAGAAAAAGGAATGAGAGGACAAAACACATCATAAGACTGGGAGGAAGGATCGTTACCCTTGGAGCTTTCTTCTTCGCCATAGATCTGAGATTTCACTCGGATAGAAAGAACCGCAATGGGCTGCTCTTTCCAGATCTGAAAATGGCTCGCGATTCGGAGTTCCGAAGCTCTGGCAATGGAAAAAGACGCCTCATGCTCCTTCCTCGCTGCTTGCATAACTTTTCTCGGCTTCCTTCTTTCTCACGCTTGAAGAAGATAAAGGTTATAAGATAAAGAGGATATATAAATACCCCTCTGAACAAACCCTAAGATAACCCAAAAATAAATCCCAGCCCTTGGATTTAAAGCCCTGGATCTGACGGCTATGATCAAGAAGTCATGGGTGTGTTATCTCGCAAATCGCCGTACTGACTGCGTTTGACGAAGGCTAATAAACCTGCTTTCGACGAATGGCTGGCTAAAAAGTTGCGTTCAACAAACGGCTAATAAGCTGCGTTCGACGAACAACTGAAATGTTGCGTTCGACGAACAGCTAATAAACCTGCATTCGACGAATGGCTGGTAAACCTGCGTTCGAAGAACGGCTGACTGCGTTCGACGAATGGCTGATAAACCTGCGTTCGACGAACGGCTAGTAAACCTGTGTTCGACGAACAATTGGTAAACCTGCATTCGACGAACGGCTGGTAAACCTGCGTTCGATGAACGACAAATAGGTTGCATTCGACGAATGGTTTCCTGCGTTCGACGAATGACTAACTAAAGGCATTTCTTTTTCCCGAGAACTGGCACTGCCTGTCCTTACAGATTTCTCAAGAAGAATAACTCCTGCCTAAGGGATTCTCGAGAAGTATATTTCTCTGTTTTTAATCTCTCGAGAAGCTTAACTTCTGCCTAAGGATTGCTCGAGAAGTTTAAATCCCTTTTAATTTCTCGAGAAGTATAACAGATTTCTCGAGAAGTAAATTTGGGGTGTTATAAATCTCCCCTCCTTTAAGGAATTTCGTCCCGAAATTTTAACAGTGCGGAGAAACAAAAGATACAAAATATAACTTGTACCTCAACGGAACAATTCGGGGAACTCATCACGCATGGTTTGCTCACGCTCCCATGAAAGCTCCTCACGACCGCAATTGTCCCAGCGGACTTTGACCATTCAGATCATTTTATTCCACAACTGCTTCACTTCTGTGTCTTTGATGCGAATGGGCTTGACTTTCGTCGTTAGCCCACCATCTACCGACACTTCATTGACCACAACTACAAGACTAGGCTCTTTGACAGCCTTCCACAACACAGAGATATGAAATACATCATGCAGCCCGCTCAGCTCCGAAGATAGAGAAAGCCGGTAGGCAGCTTCACCAATGCGCTCCAAGATCTCGAACGGTCCTAAGTATCTCGGACATAGCTTTTTCAAGCGTCGGATCCTCGATACTCCTTTGAACGGTTTGATCTTTAGGTAAACCCAATCACCAACGACGAACTCGACGTTCCGGTGATTTGCATTATAATACTTTGCCTGTCTATCCTGGGCAATGAGCAACCTCTCTCGTATTGCCCGGATTGATGTATTTGCTTCATCCACGTCCTTGCATTTCAACAACTTCGTGTCGCCCATTTCAGCCCAAGCCAACGGTGTACGACATTTTCTACCATAAAGAGCCTTGAAAGGTGCCATCTTTATACTTGCTTGGTAGCTGTTGTTGTAGGAAAACTCAATCATATAGAGATGATCTTCCCATTTCTTTCCGAAGTCCAGGGTGCACATCCTTAGCATGTCTTCCATCGTCCTATTGGTCCTTTCGGTCTGTCCATCCGTTTGCGGGTGGAAGGTCGTGCTAAATTTTAGCTTGGTACCCAATAATTAATGAATCAGCCTCCAATCGTTTGATGTGAACCGTCCATCACGATCGCTCACGATGCTACGAGGAACCCCGTGCAACCGTACGATATTATCAATGTACAACCCGTATTCGTCGAGTGGGTCCCACAGGCCAACTGGCGAGACCTAGGCCAGTCAGATCATTCGCCCCGGCTCAGACAGGTGAAAATACCCCCGGGTTAGTGGAGGTAAGCTGCAGGAGAGAAGGAGCTGGGCGAGTGGTGCCCTCACGGACCACTCGCCCCGAAGCGTGGACATTCGCCCAGCTAAGCGGGTGCCCAGCGGGTGGTACCCTCACGGACCACTCGCCTAAAAGTCTTTGAGGGGGAAATGACCATAATACCCCTTGTGGGTTGCAAATAGCCCTTCGGAACAGCGGAGTTAGGCTATTAGCAGACCAATTTGGGGTGCGGTTAGTAAAACTAAAAGGCGGATTCATGTTATTTGCAGACCAGCCTAGAAAAATCTATAAATAGACCCTTAAGGGCACCTTGGAGGAGATCCGATTCCTTGAGAGTCCTCTCCTCCAGGCTAGTTTTGGTTGGCAGTCCGTGTCCTCCAAGGTGCCCGGCTGAGCTTTGGTTTGGGAGGGGAAGCTCTCTAAGATCTTCCGGGTGTGGCGGGACCTCCTCGCTACAGCCTTGGGTCTATTCCAAGTTTCTCATCCACCGGTCGGAGGGTCTAGGGAGGGAGAAGTAAGCATCGGCTACACCCCCCAGTGGGTCCGAACTCAGGAGACCAGTTGCTGGTTTCAACATTTTTGGTGCGGTGAGCGTGGACCGTAGCCGGTGAAGGAAAATCTCAAGCTAGGTTCGATGACAGGAGGTGGGGAAAATGGTTCAGACTCAGGCCACTCGCAGTCGCCAGCAACAGGGGAGTGGCTGGAGATGTTTGAGAAGTTCAAGCGAGAAGTCCTGCAGACAGTTCTCGCTGGGCGGAGCGAGTGCGAGACCCCGGCAGTCCCCGTGGTTCCGCCCCTGCAGATCGGCGAGAACGCACCGGGGCAGCGGATGGGGAAGGAGGTGCCAGCAGAAGGCAGTGCGCGAGATCTCCCCGGGCGGCAGCTGTTCAGCTGCCCGGCGAGTGCTGAGGTGTGCGAGCTGGCTCCGCGCGAGAAGACCATTCGCCGAGCAGGGGAAGGGAGCCCCTTTTGCGAGATGATCCTCTCGGCCCCATTGCCAGAGGGGTTTCGAGGGCCGGAGATGTCCTACTACACCGGCAAGGAGGACCCAGTCGTGCACCTGCAGTGGTTTGAGGACATGACGTCAATCCTTCCCATGTCGGATGCTTTTCAATGCCGACTCTTCGCAACCACCCTGAAGGAGAAAGCAAGAGACTGATTCCACCAGCTTCCCACAGATTCCATCTACGCGTTCGATGATTTGCGCCGGGGCTTCCGGCTGCGCTTCTCAACGTCGAAAAAGAGGAAGAAGTATGCGAAGGCTCTCTTCAAGATCAGGCAAAGGGAGGGGGAATCCCTGTCACATTACGTGGATAGGTTCCAGGAGGAGATACACCTTGTGCAGGAGGTGCCGAGATTCGCCCCCAAGATGGCGTTCATCGTAGGGTTGCGAGATGGGTTCTTCAAGATGGACCTGAAGAGAAGGCCTCCTTCGTCCTTTGAGGAGTTGATGGAGCGAGCAGCAGAGCAGATTGAAGGGGAGGCGGCCAACCCGGAGTTCTACAAGAGGTCATCCAGCACTCACCGAATACCGGGTGGACTGTTCTTTCCGAGCGCAGGAACCGCTCGCAAAGAGCGGGGATTGTGTACAACCCGTATTCGTCGAGTGGGTCCCAAAGGCCAACTGGAGAGACCTAGGCCAGTCAGATCATTCGCCCCGGCTCAGACAGGTGAAAATACCCCCGGGTTAGTGGGGGTAAGCTGTAGGAGAGAAGGAGTTGGGCGAGTGGTGCCCTCACGGACCACTCGCCCGGAAGTGTGGACATTCGCCCAGCTAAGCGGGTGCCCAGCGGGTGGTACCCTCACGGACCACTCGCCTAAAAGGCTTTGAGGGGGAAATGACCATAATACCCCTTGTGGGCTGCAAATAGCCCTTCGGAACAGCGGAGTTAGGCTATTAGCAGACCAATTTGGGGTGCGGTTAGTAAAACTAAAAGGCGGATTCATGTTATTTGCAGACCAGCCTAGAAAAATCTATAAATAGACCCTTAAGGGCACCTTGGAGGAGATCCGATTCCTTGAGAGTCCTCTCCTCTAGGCTAGTTTTGGTTGGCAGTCCGTGTCCTCCAAGGTGCCCGGCTGAGCTTTGGTTTGGGAGGGGAAGCTCTCTAAGATCTTCCGGGTGTGTGGCGGGACCTCCTCGCTACAGCCTTGGGTCTATTCCAAGTTTCTCATCCACCGGTCGGAGGGTCTAGGGAGGGAGAAGTAAGCGTCGGCTACACCCCCTAGTGGGTCCGAACTCAGGAGACCAGTTGCTGGTTTCAACAATCAACATAGTGCTTCGCTAGCTTTTCTACAGAATCATCCTTTCGGTTCGGAATGAAGTGCGATACTGTCGTCAAACGATCTACGATCACCCAGATGACATCGTTTCCATGTTGTGATCTCGGCAATCCGTGCACGAAATCCATCGAAAAATCTTCGAACTTCCATTCTGGAACCGACAAAGACTTTAAAAACCCACCAGGTCTCTGACATTCATCCTTCACCAATGCGCAAGTGTGACACTTGGCCACGTAGAGTGCAATGCCTTTCTTCATTCCTGGCCACCAAAAGAGCTTCTTCATATCCATGTACATCTTTGTGCTCCCAGGGTGGATCGAGTACTTGGTAAAGTGAGCCTCGTACATCAATTCCGCCCGCAATGTACCAACATTTGGGACGCACAATCTGCCATCTTTCCACATAAGATCATCTTTGAAGGAGAAATCAGCGTTTGACCCATCTACGGTCTCCGCTTTATAACGCTTCATGCTCGAATCCAGCTCCAAATCTTGTCAAACTCGGTTGTCCAGGTTGTATTGAACCTCCGTCCAGTTCAAACATGCTGAAAGAGTCGCTCTTCTATCGACACAAATGATCTCCAAGGCTTCTAGCTCCCGGATTAGACGCTCATCATGCATCAAAATCCAGTTTGCCTGTGCAGGAGCCTGACGACTCAACGCTTCCGCAACCAAATTTCCTTTCCCAGGAGTGTATCGAATGTCGAAGGTGTAGTCCACAAGGAACTCCATCCACCTCCTTTGTCGCATATTCAACTCTGATGCAGAAAAACTATATCCGCAAACGATGACGGCAAGTGTACCATATCGAATGTAGTATAGGTTATAAGAAACCAAGGTCGTATTAGACTCGAGGTGGTTGAGTATTCTTACTTCAAGAAAATCTTTATTATCTTATCAAATAAAACTTTGGGTTGATTTTGCAAAAAGAAACTAAAATTAAAACGATGAGTAAAAAGACTAGCACTCGATCTTGAATCACCTTGGAAAATAAATATAATAAGAACAACTTCTAATTCTCTTAAGAAATTACATGACCGTGGAGTCTCCCGAATTATGAACACACCTCTCTCGAGGATACGCTCAACTGAGTCTAGGTTGATCAATCAAACTTTCGTTCTAGAATCAAAATCCCTATGACTCGCTTTATCGTAGTGAGCCCCGCTATTAGATTTGACTCCAATCCAGGAGAATTATGCCATCCTCGCTTGAGGAGTGCATTCAACTCTCTATATCCTTGAAATGATCGATTCGAATTCAAAACCTCTCGGTTATTAGACTACGAAAACAAGAATGAGATTTATATATCGAAAATATAATCTCAATTCGATAAAGTTCAAGGATAAATCTTAAGCATTCTAAGGAAGAGAAAGAGAGGCTAAAGATTAAATCATGAATTATATTTTCCTTGGATCATCTCGACCGAGTGCTAATAGAAATTGAGCTACTCATGGAGATGGAGGAATCGAAGAAAATAAAAGGATACATGAAAGAAAGAAGAAGAGAAATAAGAGAATAAGAAGAACTATTTTATTAATTGCAAAAGAAAGTTACAACTAGGAATTGAAAGCTACAACTATTTAATTGAAAATATAAATTGCAAGAAGAAGAAGGATTACACGACTACTAAAATATGAAAATAAAACATGAAATGAAAATGTCTAATCCTAAAATTCGTCTCCAAAATTCCTCTCTAAAACATCTGCTGGAGCTGGCTTTTTATAGCTGCAAAATTGAGGTTACACGCCCTTGGTCACGCCCGTGACCAAGGGCGTGTAAGGGGCATGATCGGTGCTAGTGCGGAGAGGGCGCGTTCTGGCTTCAATGCAGGCATTTCGGGCGCGTCACGCCCTAGGTCACGCCCAGGCGCCCGTGACCTGGGGCGTGTAATCTTTAAATATGCTGCTGGCGGGAAGGCTCGCGGGGCGAGTCACGCCCGTGACTTGGTTTCACGCCCGCGGTCACGCCCGTGACCGAGAGCGTGTGACTTTAATTGACATGGTAGGCATGATCTCAGCGATTTTGATTCATCTCAGCGGGTCGCGGCCGTGACATGGGGTCTCGCCCTTGGTCACGCCCGTGACCTGGGGCTTGTACTTGGCAAAACATCACGGAATTGGCCCAGGGTGGTGGCAGCAGGTCAGGAACACATCTTTGGCTGTCACGCCCTTGGTCACGCCCGTGACCTTGGGCATGTAGTTGACCATTTTGCTCAAAATGCCCAGAAATCCTGAAAAAAAAAGCTTAAGTTAGTTTATAAAATTAAAATGAAACATATTAAACAAGAAAATACATTTAAATTATATAAATTCATATTAAAACTATATTAAAATTATACTAAAAGATGAGTACAAAAAGTACTCATCAAACACCCCCATACTTGAGCTTGTGCTATTCCAGAGCAAAAGAGTGAGGAAAGAATTACAAGACATCGATATTATTTCTAATTAACTAAAATTTCGTTAAACCAAGAGTAAGTCAAAAGCAAATTTTAAAAATTCAAGAATAAAGTCATAAGTTATGTTGATAATTAAAAAAGAGAAAAATGTTTAGCTAAGTACTTCTCAAGATAACTATTTAGCAAACAAAATTATAGAAATTTTCAAACAAGAATAAATAGAAATTATAAACACTTTAACATAAAAGAAACTTAAGGAAAAACACCTACCAAAATATTGCTCTCTTAATAATTTAGTTTAGGACTAGAAACAATGGAATTGGCTAGGGATGGGTTTGAACGAAATGGTAAATGAAGAGTTTTTGAATAGAGGTGATGAATTTTATCCTCTCACCTTATTTGAATACGAATTTGTATATGTTTAGGAAAATTATGAATTTTATCCTCTTATTTTACATGCCATATAATCTTTTTTTTTACTTCTCTTCAATTAAAACCCAAAATGTATATGTTTAGATGTAATGAATTTTATCCTCTTACATCATGACATATAATCTTTTAAATAATTTTGGGTGCATATGTTTAGGAAATAATGAATTTTATCATCTTATTCCCATGACATATGATCTTTTTCTACTTTTTTTATTTGCCAACAAAGGGTAAGGGTAACAAAATACTTCTAGTTTATAAATTAAACTATTTTTAGAGCAATTTTTTTAGTGGAATGAAATTTCCTAAGATCTTAAAGTTAATATAGAATATAATAGGAATCTAGAGATGTTTAGCCAATTTACCACAAAGTGAAGCTATTTAAAATTAAAAGGAGAAGTAGTGCTAAGAACATTCTCTAATCAAATTAAAAACATAAAATGTTTCTTAAAACTAAATTACTTCAAAATTAAGTTTAACAAATTCTGATAAAACAAAATATTAGCTAAATTAAAAATGTAAGAATACTTATAATCAAACCTCAAACTAAATTTCTAGAAAAATAAAAACAACAAGGCTAGGCGTATTTATTATTATTATAAATATTATTTCTTGGACTTCCCGAGGGCTACCCGGTGAAGGTTTCGCAAGGTACTAGGAGCTGTGATGGGAGTTCAATCCCAAAGCGCCCTTTCCAAGAAATTTTATGTTTATTAAATTATAAAAAAAATTCTCTTTTTTTAAAATAAAAATACAGTGAACGCAAAGCTACACCCCCATACTTAAAATTAAATATTGTCCCCAATGTTTAAAACTAAGTATGAAGAACACTTAAAAAATAAACTTTTAAAAGAAAAATACATAAAATTAAAGATAAGCAAGGGGTGCCTCCCAAGAGCGCTTTCTTTTTCCCGTCTTTAAGCTAGACGGTTAGTGTTAGCTAAACGGATATATAAATTTAAAATGTACTGGCAACTCCCTTAATTCATGCTGAGGTGGGTATGTCGTCATCCGTTGCCCGACGACTCCTCCATTTATCTTGTGATTCTCCTTTTGTCCTTGAATTTGAATATATAAATCCAAAACACCTATATATACCTGAGGTGATTTGGAAAAATAAAGATGAGCAGCATATGGATCGTTGATTATTTGGAGGTGGCAACGACTCATCCTTAACCTGAAAATTATTAGAATAAAGAGAATCACAAATAAACGAGTCAGAAAATTTTTCGCAAGGAGGAGGTGCTTGCGAAAATATATGATTTAGCTCCGGTTGTTCTTTTTCTAAAATAAAATTTTCATTAGGAAAATCTAGTGCATTACCAAGCGGAATAAAATTTTCAGACACAAAATTTTCATGAATTTTTGGTTGGATAGAAAAAATTAGTGAATATTCATGACAAAGAAAATAAAATCCGGGTGGAGTAGGGGAAGAAACTTGTTCATCTTCTATTTCATCCGGGGTGCCCATAACTTTTAGAAATTCTTGGTATAATAAGTTTTCTTCATCTTTTGTAAAAGAAGTTATGGGATTACATGAAACCACATGTTCCTCGATAACTAAATTATCCAAAGATGGAGACAAAATACTAGAAGAAATAAAATTCTCCTCTAAATTTTGGGGGGAAGTATCAAATTGACTCGGTGGAGATTCCCCAAAATTAGAGAAAGAAAATTGCGGCTCAAAAGAAGATGAACAAGAATTCAGATCGAAAGATTTATCTTCATCGCTCCGAGAGCTATCCGGGTGACCTTGCCACCAAGAATAATCTACTTCGGGGCTAGAAGAAAAATTATTAGAAGCCGAAAAATTATTCTCGTGAAAATTAGAAAAAACACTAGACGAAATAATATTTTCCTCTAAATTTTGGGGGGAAGTATGAAATTGAATTGGCGGAATTTTGATGCGATATTTTCGGCAAGTGCACCGGTCGCGCAAGTAATAAAAATGGGGAAAATCCCCGAGTGTCGGTCTCTTGAGGAACACAGTAAGGTGGAATTTAATATCGAGGAAGGACTTGAGATCGAAGTCCTTGGTCGGTGTTACAATGGATGGTTGGTTTGGTTTGCGAATAATAAAATAAAATACTACGCCTACTCCTATGCAATGCCGCTATGCAATGCTTCGATTGGCGAGATGGAGACTGAGCAGGCCTTGAGCGCACTGCGTCGAAAGGGCGGATGGGCGAGAAGGCAAGCGGAGTGAGGGTCGCAAGCACCTCGTCAACAATAAGCACGCCACAAGCAATTGCTAGTGCGGCACCGGTCACGGTGGTGGAGTGGGAGATGGAATAGGGCGCACCTCAATAACACAAATGAACTAGATAATTCCAAAATCATGAAATAAGCAATAATACACATGGTTCATAGCATTCATCATCTAAATAAAGAGATTACAACAAATATAACCACACAAGTAGAAGAAAAAGGCAAGAAATATGACCGAATCCGGAGTCTCATTGTAGATTCACGGTAGGAAGCACCGGGTTGTCAATCCGCGTCCTAGCTCGGTCCCAACTGCGTCCGGGGTAGAGGAGGGCTGTCACACCTCCCAATGGACC
Organism: Dactylorhiza incarnata; assembly: GCA_033032865.1. Lineage (NCBI taxonomy): Eukaryota > Viridiplantae > Streptophyta > Magnoliopsida > Asparagales > Orchidaceae > Dactylorhiza > Dactylorhiza incarnata. The sequence goes on from JAWHQI010000029.1 coordinate 11,045,694, forward strand.
CGTCTTCTCCAGCGATTTACCATCCGGCCACGTCTAGTGCGAAGAACTTCTTCCTTAGCGATCAAAATGAGTGTAGGATCCCTTCTTGCAAGCTCTTGGATGATGGAGGAGGCCTAGGGGATGAAAACCCTCTGAAAATGGCGAAAACGGCGGAAGGAACGGAGTCCAAATGCGTTCTCCGGACCTAATTCGCGATCAGGTCATTATATAGGCGCAGAATTAAACATCGCGCACGGTCATTGGCGCACGACCAGTGGTCGTGCGCATTAGAATCCTGTGATCGTGCGCCTGTCTGGGTAGAACCTGCAAGAAACGGAGTTTATAGAAGATAATGTTCGCACGACCAGTCGCGCACGACCAGTGGTCGTGCGCACTGGAGTCGATGGTCGTGCGCACTACAGCAAACAGAACTCAGAAATTAAATGGTAAGTGCGCACGAGCAGTGGCGCACGACCGGTGGTCGTGCGCACTGTCGTTGATGGTCGTGCGCACTGCACCAAACAGAACTCGTGAAAAAGGGTTAAGTGCACACGATCAGTGGCGCACGACCAGTGGTCGTGCGCAATAGAACCAGTGATCGTGCGCAGTGTTCCTGTGCAGAATTGCACCGGGAACACTTGCACGACTCCTATTCCCGCACAACCACAGATCTAGCCACTGAAAGTGGCGCTTAACAGCACAAGAATACTACTAAAGACAAAAAGCACGAAAATCACACCAAAGTGGGTCAAGATGTGCACCTAGCATGGATTATCAAATATAAACTAAAACAAGGCTAAAGTGCGGAGAAATGACTAAATAACGGCCCGGATGAGTCCATAAATGTGTATATGATCAGGACTCATCAAATTTCCCAAAAATTAGAGAACGAAAATTGCGGTGTTTAAGATGAAGAATAAAAATTCGGATCTAAAGATTTATCTTCATTGTTCCGAGAGCTATCCGGGTGAGCTTGCCACCAAAAAGAATCTACTTCGGAGCTAGAAGACAAATTATTAAACGCCGAAAAATTATTCTCATTAAAATTAGAAAAATTATTTTCATCAAAGTTTGAAAAATTATTTTCATTAAAAGAGGAAAAATTATGATCATAATTATTTTCAAAATTATTTGCATAATATTGAGAAAAATTATTTTCATAATAATTATTTTGAGCATATGAATGTAAATAACATTTCTCACTTTGATGAGGCGCATTACAATAATAACAGCAATTTTGGCGTTTTCGTGCCGCTTCCAAAAGATATACTTGGCTTTGAAGCTCGGCAACTTTTACGGCCAATTCAAGTGACTCCATAAAAAATAAAAAACCTTTACTCAAATGAATGGATTTTTGTTTTCAAAATATTTTCATTATATATATAATTTTTTTCAAAAAGCGGGTTAAAATAGTCTCGGACTTCCCAAGGTCAACCCAGTGAAGGGCTCGCAAGGTACTAGAGGCTGTGATGGGAATTCAAGCCCAAAGCATCCTTTCCAAGAATTTAGATTACGTTTTTTAAATTTTTTTTTTAAATTTTAAAGAGAAGGGGGAGAAGGAAGAGAACGATAAAATTAATAAATATTTCTTTTTTCGAAATATCAACCGTGTCCCCGGCAACGGCGCCAAAAACTTGATGCAGCAAAACTATATCCGCAAACGATAACAGCAAGTGTACCGTATCAAATGTAGTATTGGTTATGAGAAACCAAAGTCGTATTAGACTCGGGGCGGTTGAGTACTCTTACTTCAAGAAAATCTCTATTATCTTATCAAATAAAACTTTGGGTTGATTTTGCAAAAAGAAAATAAAATTAAAACGATGAGTAAAAAGACTAGCACTCGATCTTGAATCACCTTGGAAAATAAATATAATAAGAACAACTTCTAATTCTCTTAAGAAATTACTTGACCGTGGAGGCTCCCGAATTATGAACACACCTCTCTCGAGGATACGTTCAACTGAGTCTAGGTTGATCAATCGAACTTTCGTCCTAGAATAAAAATCCCTATGACTCGCTTTATCGTAGTGAGCCCCGCTATTGGATTTGACTCCAATCCGGGAGAATTATGTCATCCTCGCTTGAGGAGTGCATTCAACTCTCTTTATCCTTGAAATGATCGATTCGAATTCAAAACCTCTCGGTTATTAGACTATGAAAACAAGAATGAGATTTATATATCGAAAATATAATCTCAATTCAATAAAGTTCAAGGATAAAACTTAAGCATTCTAAGGAAGAGAAAGAGAGGCTAAAGATTTAAACATGAATTATATTTTCCTTGGATCTTCTTGACCGAGTGCTAATAGAAATTTAGCTACTCATGGAGATGGGGGAATCGAAGAAAATAAAAGGATACATGAAAGAAAGAAGAAGAGAAATAAGAGAATAAGAAGAACTATTTTATTAATTGCAAAAGAAAGTTACAACTAGGAATTAAAAGCTACAACTATTTAATTGAAAATATAAATTGCAAGAAGAAGAAGGATTACAAGACTACTAAAATATGAAAATAAAACATGAAATGAAAATGTCTAATCCTAAAATTCGTCTCCAAAATTCCACTCTAAAACATCTGCTGGAGCTGGCTTTTTATAGCTGCAAAATTGAGGTTACACGCCCTTGGTCACGCCCGTGACCAAGGGCATGTAAGGGGCATGATCGGTGCTGGTGCGGAGAGGGCGCATTCTGGCTTCAATGCAGGCGTTTCAGGCGTGTCACGCCCTAGGTCACGCCCGTGACCTGGGGCGTGTAACCTTTAAATGTGCTGCTGGCGGGAAATCTTTGGCGGGAAGGCGCGCGGGGCGAGTCACGCCCGTGACTGGGTGTCACGCCCGCGGTCACGCCCATGACCGAGGGCGTGTAACTTTAATTGACGTGGCAGGCATGATCTCAGCGGTTCAGATTCGTCTCAGCGGGTCGCGGCCGTGACATGGGGTCACGCCCTTGGTCACGCCCGTGACCTGGGGCGTGTACTTGGCAAAACTTCACGGAATTGGCCCGGGGTGGCGGCAGCAGGTCTGGAACACATCTTTGGCTATCATGCCCTTGGTCACGCCCGTGACCTTGGGCGTGTACTTGATAATTTTGCTCAAAATGCCTAGAAATCCTGAAAAAGACAGAAAAAGCTTAAGTTAGTTTATAAAATTAAAATGAAACATATTAAACAAGAAAATACATATAAATTATATAAATTCATATTAAAACTATATTAAATTTATACTAAAAGATGAGTACAAAAAGAACTCATCAAACTCCTTCTGATCAAGCAGGTACTTGAGGCTTTTGCGGTCCGTAAAGATGTCGATCTTCACACCATACAAGTAGTGCCTCCAAAGTTTAAGAGCAAATTCCACGACCGCTAGCTCCAAATAATGGACCAGGTAGTTCCTCTCATGTAACTTTAACTGACGGGAGCCATAGGTAATTACATTTCCGAACTGCACCAGAATGCAACCCAAGCCACTCCCCGAGGCGTCGCTATATATTTCATAACCTACTGTTGGCGAGCATAGAATGGGCGTCGTGGTCAGACGGCTCTTCAGTTCCTCAAAAGCTCGTGCGCACTCGGGCGACCAAACGAACTTATGATCTTTTCTAGTCAGTTTAGTGAGAGGAAGTGCAATCCTCGAGAAGTTTTCCATAAAGCGCCTATAATAGCCGGCAAGTCCTAAGAGACTTCGGACTTCCGCTACATTTTTCAACACAGGCCATGCTTGGATCGCCTCTATCTTCGAAGGATCGACTGATGTTCCTTCTCCACTAACAACATGACCAAGGAATGCTACTGACGATAGCCAAAACTCGCACTTAGAGAACTTGGCATATAGCTGATTCCTCCTCAAGGTGCTCAAAACTGCGCGCAGATGCTCTACATGCTCCTCTTCCGACTGAGAGTATACCAAAATGTCGTCGATGAAGACGATCACAAATTGATCCAAATACTCTCAGAACGTTCTATTTATTAAGTCCATGAATACCGACGGTGCATTAGACAGACTGAACGGCATAACTGTGAACTCATAGTGCCCAAAGAGGGTACTGAACGCTGTCTTTGGAATGTCACAATCCCGAATACGAAGCTGATTATAGCCAGACCTTAAGTCTATCTTAGAGTATACCGTCGACCCAACCAGTTGGTCGAATAAGTCGTCGATTCTTGGAATTGGATAACGGTTCTTCTCGGTCAGCTTATTCAGCTCTCGATAATAAATACATAGACGCAAGCTCCCGTCCATCTTTTTCACAAAGAGGACCGGTGCACTCCAAGGTGAAGAACTTGGACGTACATAGCCTTGCTCTAGTAGCTCTTGCAACTGAACCTTCAGTTCTGCCAATTCCTTCGGTGTTATTCGGTACGGTGAGCGTGCTACAGGCTTGGCACCTGGCACCAGCTCAATACAGAAATCAATCTCTCGTTGAGGCGGAGCCCCAGGGAGTTCGTTAGGAAACACATCGGCATACTCTGCTACAACTGGGACATCACTTAAACTGTGCTTTGGCTCCGAAGCCTCCAATAAAGTGAAGAACAACTCCGCGCCCTTTCTCACCGCCTTAACCACCTGGAGAGCAGACATCAGCGTCTTGCTCGCTCCTCGCATACCCGCGAACGTGGTTTCGTCTCTAGTGTTCTTTCCCAGAGAGATCGCCTTTGAATTGCAATCAATGCATGCTCGCTGCTCCGAGAGCCAGTCCATGCCGAAGATCACGTCAAATTCAGCTAGCGGTAATAATGATGCTTCCAAGTCGAAGTCTTGATTTCCAATCTGCACCTTCACACAGCTCTTCCTATCCGCTCTCATGCGAGATCCATTGGGTAGCACTACCTCCAATCTATCTTCTACTAAGGTAGACGGCACTCCGATTAGCACCACGATGTCCTCAGACAGAAAAGAGTGTGATGCACCCGTATCGAATAGAGCTCTCGTTGGATAATTGAAAATTAGGACGAAACCTAATTGCACACAAATCAAACATAAAGTCGCACAACAGTATCAATCATAAATAGCTGTAAAAGCTAACTTCTAATCCATACCTATGACGACATCAGTTTGTCGTATGGCTTCTTGCTGGCCAAGCGAGTAAACTCTCGGTTGGGTCGGAATATGCTGGGAAGCAGAAGACTCCGCAGCTTTGCCCTTTTCTGCATGACCCGCAGCACGAGCATAGTCCATCGCTTGGTTATCTGGCCTCAGGACACCACTTCGGCACACACATGCCTTGTGTCCCACCTTTCCATAAGTGAAACATGTCGTAGGACCACATGCAGTCATAGCTCCCAACACATTTGAGTGAGTTGGTTCTGCAGGCTTGAACTTCCTTTTGTTCCTCCTGAACTCAGATTTGGATTGAGAGGTCGGCGCATGAAATTCAGGTTTCTTTACAACGCCCTTTACTTGCACTCTCTTCATGTCCAACTCTAGAGATCTGGCACTTTGCACCATCACATGGAAGCCAAACGTCATTGGGCCTGCAAGGAGCAGCCTCAACTCATCTCGAAGACCTTCATAAAACTTGTTCGTCTTCGTTTCCTCATCTTCCACCAAAGACCCCGCATAGTGGCCTGATCTAGTGAACTCGTGCAAGTACTTGTCCACCGAGCTATCGCCTTGAGTTAACTTCAATAACTGGTTCTGCAATGCGATGCGTTGGGCAGAGGGAATATACCTCTGGAGGAACGACTTTGAGAACTCCGCCAAAGTGATCTCCGTAATATCTCTACCACCAAACTTATGCACTTCTTGCTCATCCCACCATAGCGCAGCTTCTCCGTTAAGGAGGAAGGTGACTAGGGTGACCATCATGGCTTCTTCCGTCGATGTCGCCTTTAGAGTTTTTCTAATTGTTGACAACCAGTCCTCTGCCTCCGTTGGGGATCCGGTCCCCGAAAAGGTTAGAGGATGGAAGCTTAGAAAGTGTTGAAGTTGTTGATCACGCGCTCGCGCAATAGCTACTCGCTCAACTCGATGTTCCACACTTGGCTCCACCGCAGGTTCCACTACAGCCATTGGTACAGGTATCTCCACCCTCGGTTCCACTGCAGGTTCCACTATGGCAGCTTCCACCGGGGCCACATCCGGAGTAGGCATAGCAGGCTGTGCAAGCCTTTGAGGTTGAGTGTTGATCATTGCGAAGACAGCTTTTGTGACTAATCTGATCATCTCAGCCGAAGGAGTGGTCGCTGGCACCTCAGCATACGCACTACTTTCAGCGATGTTATGTGGCCAAGATTGCCCCGCTCCACTCCTAGTCACCTATAATCGTGCAATACACAATTTAGTGACCGAAAACATAGCAAACAATAATCATGGAATGCTCAGGTTCCGCAACAAGTATGTTTTTCCATTCCTAAGTGGACATTCTTTTTATTTGTTTGTCGATTTAGGTGAATGCACAACCCGTGCACACCACCCCTTAAAAGGAATTCGTCCCGAATTCACTAAACTATGGATCGACGCCTTAAGTCCGATACCAAATTGTAACACCCTGCCAGTACAAATAATAAAATAGTAGATCCGTCCGGGACCCCACGCCATACTATACACACTAGCTAGGCATTATAAGGTGATAAACAGAAAAGAACAACAACTACATGAGAGTATAAAAAGCGTAAGCGGAAGCATTTGGATTAAACATCTTTTAGAATTGTCCACTATCCCAGGAATGAAACAAATAGAGTTACGGCCTTAAGGCCTTACATTTATCAAATGTATAGAAACTCAAAACATACATCGGCACGCAGGCCGACAATACATGCAAAGCAGAAAAGAGGCTGGCCTTCGAGGGCCAACACAGCAAAAGGGCCACCACCCGCTATTTCCCGCTAGGCTCACCTGCACCTGCAACCAACATCAAATAAGAGGTAAACGAGGGTCAGCTATGAGCTGACCACAAACCGCGTAACGATCCCACCCCCCGGCCATCTAGCCGGCTCAGGGGCGTGTCACCTCTCACCTGTAAGCAAGCCGTACATGCAACATGCAATAATATAAAGAAAGTGCAAACTACACTACACAAGGTGAGGTTTCAAGCACAATCAATCTTCTAGGTTGAGCATCAAGAGAAAGGGAACCTAGGTATGCACATGATGTTGGTTGGGTTCACCCGAAAGTTCCCCACAATCGCCTAAGCAACCGCATGAGGCTAACGTAACATCAATTCATCACAAACACTCCACCCTAAGGACATAGCCTTAGGTGGGGAAAAAGAGCTTTTGGTCGGTCTAGGTAAGACACCTTCCACGACCTCTCCCATGATCACACGGCTTACATGAGGTCGGGACCTCTTACCGATCTGCATGGAAACGGGTTCGGTTCAGCTTTTCCCATGCTCTAACCGTCGCAATCTAACGCACGACGTGGGTACGGCTTCACCTCGGCCCATAAGGGTTTAGCACATTAAGTTCCCACATAATTAAGCTACGTATCTAATCCTTTCACGTGGACTTAGACTTCGCAAATAACAACCAAGAAGGAGGTACAAGACCACTCCTCTTCAAATCTAGTGGTGAAGGTTTGCATTCAACCACCCAAGCAAGGGGCTTCCGTTAGGCTCTCAAAAGGCACCTATGACTCAAGTCCCGCAACACGATAGAAAATCTCACGGAGATATTCTCTGGCACGCATTCTAGGCTTAACCTAAATGCAACGTCGCAATCCAAGCATCACCGATCCGGGCTCACGGCCACGAATAGGCTTCACACAAAATGCCTAAATCTGCACGACTATCGGATTTCTAAATGCAATATGCCGAGGACGGACATAATCGACCCGGAGTTCCGAAGAACTAGAGGAAATCCTACACTTCACCCATTTGGTGAAAGGGATTCCTCATGCAAGCATAGAAAAAGGAATGAGAGGACAAAACACGTCCTAAGACCGGGAGGAAGGATCGTTACCCTTGGAGCTTTCTTCTTCGCCATAGATCTGAGATTTCACTCGGATAGAAAGAACCGCAATGGGCTGCTCTTTCCAGATCTGAAAACGGCTTGCGATTCAGAGTTCCGAAGCTCCGGCAATGGCAGAAGATGCCTCCTACTCCTTCCTCGCTGCTTGCAGAACTTTTCTCGGCTTCCTTCTTTCTCACGCTTGAAGAAGATAAAGGTTATAAGATAAAGAGGATATATAAATACCCCTCTGGACAAACCCTGAGATAACCCTGAAATAAATCCCAGCCCTTGGATTTAAAGCCCTGGATCTGACGGCTATGATCCAGAAGTCATGGGTGTGTTATCTCACAAATCGCCGTACTGACTACGTTCGACGAAGGCTAATAAACCTGCGTTCGACGAATGGTTGAAAAGCTACGTTCGACGAACGGCTAATAAGCTGTGTTCGATGAACGACTGAAATGCTGCGTTCGACGAATAGCTAATAAACCTGCGTTTGACGAACGGCTGGTAAACCTGCGTTCGACGAACGGCTGACTGCGTTCGACGAACGGCTGATAAACCTGCATTCGACGAATGGCTGGTAAACCTGCGTTCGACGAACGGCTGGTAAACCTGCGTTCGACGAACGGCTGGTAAACCTGCGTTCGACGAACGGCTAATAAGCTGCGTTCGACGAACGGCTTCCTGCGTTCGACGAACGGCTAACTAAAGGCATTTCTTTTTCCTGAGAACTGGCACTGCCTGTCCTTACAGATTTCTCGAGAAGAATAACTCCTGCCTAAGGGTTTCTCGAGAATTATATTTCTCTATTTTTAATCTCTCGAGAAGCTTAACTTCTGCCTAAGGATTTCTCGAGAAGTGTAAATCCTTTTTGATTTCTCGAGAAGTAAATTTGGGGTGTTACAGACGAAACCTGGGGGCTGCTCCACATACACTTCTTCTTGAAGAGTTCCACTTAGGAAAGCACTCTTCACATCCATTTGATAAACTTTGATCCTCATGTGAGCTGCATATGCCAGAAACATTCTGATGGCCTCCAGCCTTGCTACTGGAGCAAATATCTGGTTAAAGTCAATCGCCTCCTCTTGCCAGTATCCTGGGCCACAACTCTGGACTTATTTCTGATTATGACTCCTGTTGAGTTCATTTTGTTTTGAATACCCATTTGGTGTCAATGACTGGGTAATTCTTTGGTCTTTCAACCAATGTCCAAACCTTGTTCCTCTCAAACTAGGTTAGCTCTTCTTGTATAACATATATCTAGAAAGGATCACTATCTGCTTCTTCAAACTTCCTGGGTTCATACTGAGAGAGGAAACATTGCAGCGTTATTTCACTAGTGAGTTGTTTCCTTGTCTTGACTCCCACTGTCAAGTCTCTTATAACTTGAGTTGGAGGATGATCTTTTAGGGTCATCCTGGATCTTGATGAGTTTTCCAGGAGAGTCTCTTCTTCCTGAGGAATCACTTGCTCAGTGATAGTTGGGACTTCATCCTCATTCACTGGAATGATCTCTGTTACTGGCACCTCTGGTGTTGTGATTTCCTCTTCATCTGCTGCTGAATCTTCATCTGAATCCGTGTCAATCTTCTGTTTACCTTTATCAAGACACATTGATGGATGGTCCATTATGCTTAGCCTTTCAACTTGTTCTGCTAGCTGATCTTCTTCCTACAAAAACATATTGGTGGAAGTTTCCTTCCCCTTATAAAACATGTTAGTTTCATCAAAAACTACATGCACAGACTCCTCAAATTTGAGAGAGCTCTTATTATAGCACCTATAGGCCTTGCTTGATGAGGAATATCCCAAGAATATTCCATCATCAGCCTTCTTGTCAAATTTGGCAAGGTGACTTTTCACATTGTTGAGGATAAAGCAAATACACCCAAATATCCTAAAGTAAGTGACTATATGTGTCTTTCCCTTCAATAACTCATAAGGAGTCTTCAACTTAGTCTTGTGCATAAGACTCCTATTCAGAACATAGTTGGCAGTATTTACTGCCTTATCCCAAAAGGACTTTGGCAAGTTGGATTCAACCAATAATGTCCTTCCTGATTCAATTAGGGTTCTATTTTTCCTTTCAGCCACCTCATTTTGTTGGGGGGTTCTAGGAGCTGAAAAGCTTTGTCGTATCCCTTCATCCTCGCAGAATCTACACATTAACTGATTTTCAAACTCAGTACCATGATCACTTCTGATCACAGAAACCTGAGTATTGAATTCAGATTGATTCTGTCTAATGAATCTTGAGAGGATCTTGAAGGTGTCTGACTTAGCTTTTAGAAAGAACACCCAGCTGAACCTAGAAAAGTCATCAACAATGACTAAAGTATAAGACTTGCCTGCTAAGCTTTGAGTGGAGATGGGACCAAATAGGTCCATGTGCAACACGAATAGGATTCTGTGGGAATCATTCTTACCAATTGGTTTGAATGATGCTTTGATCTGCTTTCCTAGTTGGCATGCTCTATAGGGATGGCTTTATTGAACTTACCAATTGGTAAGCCCATTACTAGGTTGAGCTTGGAGAGTTTGGCAATGGTCTTACAACTAAGGTGACTAAGTCTCATATACCACATCTCATTGTTTTCTAACTGGGAGTTGAATAAGCAGATCTCATACTTTGTGTACTCAAAGTCTACAGCATAGATCTTATCTTTCTTAAGACCAATCAATACTATTTGGTCAGTTATAGAGCTAACTATATGACACAACGACTTAGTGAATACAACTTTGTATTCATCATCACACAGTTGGCTAATACTGATTAGATTATGTTGAAGTCCTTCAACATAAGCAACCTTAGAAAAGGAGACTTCCCCTATCCTGAGAAAACCATATCCTTTGGTTTGCCCGGAGTGAGAATTCCCAAAGATTACCTTAGGCCCTTCCTTGGCCTTGAAGTTCTCCAACAGTTCTTTTGCTCTAGTCATATGCATGGAGCATCCACTATCCAGATACCACTGCTGGTTTGTGGTTGAACAATCTCCCTTCTGCACATGAAATCAACCATTAGTATAGACCCTCACATGTTGGGGTCTCTTTATTCTATCATCATATGGAGTTATGAAAGAGTGAGGAGATATTTCGGGAATACCCCTTAAGGTGAAGAAGTGCTGCATTATTATGCCAGCAATGTTTGACTATATGTCCTAGTTTAAAACAACAGAAGCATCTAGGAATGAAGGTAGAGAGTGGTCTAGATGTTTGATAAATCTTTGCAGGAAACATGCGTCTAGAAGAAATCGACGCATCTTTAGAGTTGCGTCGAATGTAATTCGACGTCTCTACATAGTTCCATCGATAATAATTCGATGCAGAGTATTGGTTGCGTCGAATATAATTTGACGCACCCTCATACTTGCTTCAAATTAATGTCGAAGCATATGCCGAACTCCGTCGAGTTGCATTCGACGCATCTTTAAAATTGTGTCGAGTTCTATTCGATGTATGATTCTTTTTATTGAGATGTTTAGTATTTTTATTTGATTTTTCTAAGGGGTGTTTGCCTAAAATCCCTGGTTGATTACCAATGTTTAACCTTTTAAATATGGTGCGTTTATTAGGGTTAATATTATTATGATCTTCACATGATTCTAAAATATTATTAGGTCTAAACCTAAATAATGCTACAGGATTTTCCCATGCAAGTTTGCTAGGGATTGGTGTGCTAGTGGAGGGTTGTGATTTCTGATCAAGATGATCAAATATCTTAGTGAGATTTTGTGAGATATCTTTAAGCTCTTGACTCCTTCCATTGAGGGAGTCCTCAAAGGTTTTTGCCTTTGTGAGTTCTTTTTTTAGGTCTGAATTCTCATTATCTAATATGTATAATTCCTTTTCTTTCTTATATAATTTATCTCTCAGATGATAGTTAACTGAGTACTGGTTATCTTCCCTAAGGTTTTCTAATTCCGTCCTGATTACTTTAAGTTCCTTTTAGTTGTTAATAAAGTCTTGACAAAATTCTTTAAAGCAGTCCTTAAAATCTCTTGATGAAAAGTCAAAGTCATCAAAGATTGTTACCTCATTCTCAGCAGTGGAGTCTTCCAGAGCCATTAAGCATGCTTCTTCTGGTCCACAATCTTCATCATCGTCAGATGAGGAGGAGCTTGATTCAGAGTCTGAATCACTCCAGGTTTTAGTTATGAAACCTTTCCCTCCTTTCTTATCCTTCCTCCTGAAGGATTTCTTCTTATGATCCTTCATCTGCTTGTTGTTCTTGTTCTTTTCTTCCTCAGGACACTCAGTGGAAAAGTGTCCTGGTTTTCTGCAAGAAAAACAAATAATCTCCTATTTAGGAGTTTTGTCATACCTTGGCTTGCTTGAACTCCTTTATTTCCTTCTAGAGTTCTCTGTCATGACCCACCTCTTGAATCTTTTAGCCAAGAGATTTAACATCTCTTCTTCAGTGGTGGAGGAATCTGCTTCAGTATTCTTTAATACAAGAGTCCTTTCTTTAGAAGTTGATATTCTTTCCTGGGCTTCTGACTCAGCCCTGCTTTTTATTAGAAGCTCATAGGACTTGAGCTTTCCCAGCAGAGCAACAGTTGTTATCTCTCTAAGGATCTAGAATCTCTAATAGCCCAGATTCTAGAGTCCCATGTGCTTGGGAAGCACATGAGGAGCTTGTCATTAATTTCTGCCAGAGAAATTTCTTTGCCAAGCCCTCTCAGCTCATTTATGATGAGGCTAAATCTGTCATACATTTTTATTATGCTTTCATCAGCCTTTTTCTTGAAGTTCTCATATTGGGATATGAGAAGTGACTTTTTGTCTTTTCTCTCATCAGAGCTGCCTTCAACTAATTTGGAGAGAGATTCCCAAATTTCCTTGGCAGAGTTGCAATCACCAACTTTTTGAAATATGTCATCTGACATAGTTGAGACCAAGATGTTCATGGCCTTGGCATCACATGCCTTGACCTTCTTCTCAGCATCAGTCCACTTTGCTCTGGGGACTGATGTTTGTCTGAATTTTCCACTAGCATCTTTCCTTACTAGGCCCGGGGACCTGTAAGGATGACATTGAAAATTTCTTCATCAATGGTGTTCGTATAGAGCTTTATTCTAGCCTTCCAGAGTGTAAACTTATTCAAGTTACACACTGGAGGTCTTGTTGATGCATAATCCTTAGAACTCATTTTATTTAAGAAGTTTAAATTAATTTTAAAGTAAATAAATGAGAGTAAGATATCTTTTGATCAAGGTGTTAACCTTTTAATGATCAACATAGCTTTGATACCAATTGAAAGTGCACAATGTGCCTCTGAGTATACTTTAGAGGGGGGGTGAATAGAGATTTAAAAGTATTTCTATCCTATTTATGCACACACGATAAAAACACTAAGTGTTATGCTTCAACAATACCTAACATAGAATAAAACTAATGTTGTTAATGTAAAGCAGAAAAGTTGTAAGCTATATGGGATAGCACAGAAAATTAACACACACATAAGACACAAGATTTTATAGAGGTTCCCCAAAATGTGGGTAGTCCTCTCTTCTACCACCTGGTAGGAATGCACAACCTGTGCCTGAGTCTTTTGATAAGGAGACTCTTAGAACCAAGATCTTTTGATAAGGAGATCTTGAACCACTTAGATCTTTTGATAAGGAGATCTTGAAACACTCAGATCTTTTAATAAGGAGATCTTGAACCATTGAATCCTTTGGAAGAGGGATTCTTAAAACTCTGTACAGTTGAGGAAGTTGAAAGAAGAAAGAAGATGGAGAAGAAGAATTATGTTCTCAGAATTTTGTAGAAGCTTTCAGCTTCTATCTTTCCCTTCAATGGATTTGTTAATGATGAACCCTTGCTTATGATTGTGATGAATTGCAAGGGTTATATTCTTCAGATCCTTTTGTATATCTTTTTCTTACTATCTGGCTGCTATATGATGTTGATGAAGAAGCAGCTCTATTTTTTGTTTTGAGAGAGTACTTGTTTTCTCTATTTGTCTCTGTTAGGGTTCCAGGAGGAAGAAGAAGAAGTAGGAACCATAATCGACAAAATATAGCAGATTGTGATGAATGCTCTCTGTTTTCCTCTCTCTTCTCATCCTATTTATCGTCCATAATTAATTTTGAATTTTTCCTCTTTTGGATTGTTCTGAAAAGGCATAGTCTTGGACAATTAATCTTTTTTCTTCTTTTATTCACGACCCATCTGCCAGCTATTTGAATCCTTTCCAAGAAAGCTTTTCCTGTCTTCTTTAATGCTCCTCTCCATTCTAGGCAATTAATAAGTCGTTGTAGAACGGTCTTTAGTGTTGTGGGCCATCAGAGAGAGTTCTAAAAGGACAACTAAAAATATTTCCTTTTCAAACTGTATTCGACACTGCGTCGACTTCATTCTCTCTCTTATCGACGCGCCTTCGAGTTCTTGTAAGAGCAGCTTCATATTCCTTCTTGCTCTGGTTGAACTCTGTTGTCGATGTTACATCGATTACTTATCGACGTAACCGTCGAGTTGAAGACTTCTTTTTGAACTTCATTGTCTGCGTCAAATTGTAGTCGATGTTGCGTCGACTTCAGATGGCTTCGACAGATGCTTCGTTCTGCCATGAATTGAAGTCGAGGTTTTGTTGACTTCTAAGATAACTTCGACATGCTCCTTTATCTACGTCGACTCCTATTCTACGTAGCGTCGACTCCTATTTGACGTAACATCGAATCCTATTCGACGTAGCGTCGACTTGATATAATTTGACAAAGAGATTGAGTTACTTGGAATTTTAGTATGAATTACATCGACATCAAGTCGAAGATGCGTCGACTTATATTTGACGCAAGTATTAATTCAACTCAGATTGTGCTTGTCCTGGCCTAGTCATGACACTCTAAGATGAGTGAGACATCCTAAGGCATCTAATGACCAAATTACTCTTACTATACAATGTGGGTAATAAACCTAGAAGGTAAAATCACTAATAAGTAATTTGTTAAGTTAAATCACAAGGGGTTTTTCCCAACAAGTTCTAAGGACTATGCATCAACAAGACCACTTGTGTGTAACTTGAATAAGTTTACACTCTAGCCTAGCTTTATATGAACTCCATTGATGAAGACATCTTTGATGTTATCATTTCAGGTCCACCAGCTCCAATCAGACATGATGCCAGTGGATCTGCAACATAGGAAGCTATCCCAAGGAATGAGTGGACAGATGAGGAGAAGAAGCAGAAGGTATGTGATGCCAACGCAATGAATATTTTTTAGAAAGTTGCTGACTGCCAATCAGCAAAAGAGATCTAGGAATCTCTTTCCAGAATTGTAGAAGGGAGTTCTGATGAAAGAAAGGACAGGAAGTCCCTTCTCATATCCCAGCATGAGAACTTTCAAAAGAAAACTGAGGAGAATGTAGCTGAAATGTATGACAGATTCAACTCTATAATAAATGACCTGGAAGGTATGGATAAGGAGATCTCTCTGACTGAAATAATTGATAAGCTCCTCATGTGCTTCCCAAGCTCATAGGACTCAAGGATCTGGGATATCAGAGAGTCCAGATGTCATAGAGAGATCTCTATTGATGCTTTGCTAGGAAAGCTCAAATCCTATGAGATATATGGAAGAGCAGGGTTAAAACAAAGGCTAAGGAGACAACCTCAACTCCCATCCAAAGGATTCTTGCCTTGAAGGTTGCTGAAGGAGAATCCTCCACTGCTGAAGATGAGATGTTCAGTCTCTTAGCAAGGAGATTCTGAAAGTGGGTCAAGACAGAAGACTCAAGAAGAAAAGAGAGGGACTCAAGAAGAAAAGAGAGGAGCTCAAAACCCAAATTTGATAAGACTGGGCACATAGCCCCTGAGTGTCCACAAGAACAAAGGGACATGAACAGCAGCAAAAAGGAGCAGAAGAAGTCTTTTAGGAAGAAAGACAAGAAAAAAAGGTAAAGGTATCATTGTTGAAACCTGGAATGACTCTGAAGCAGAGTTAAGATTCTCTTCATCAGAAAGTGATGAAGAAGCTGCTGAAGCTATCTGCCTAATGGAATTAGGGATCTCCTCATATGATGAAGAAGAACAGGCATCACTGTTTGATAATTTTGATTTTGGTGAATTTAAAATGTGCTTTAAAGAATTCTGTAATGATCATCTGGAGGTACAAAAAGAAATATAAACAATTAGGGTAGAACTAGAGAATCTTAAGAAAGATGATTTATATCTGAGAAATCATGATTTAATAGATGAGATTCATAATAAGGAATCAGAACTAATTGACATAAGAAATGAAAATTTAAAACTAAAGGAAGAGTTAACAAAGGCAAAGGCCTTTAAGGACTCACTCAATGGGAGGAGTCAAAAGCTCAACGATATTACACAAAATCTCTCTATGAGATTTAGACACCTAGGTTTAGGAGCAGAGTCATCCACTAGCACAAAAATCCATAGTAGACTAGCCTGGAAATATCCAGTTAGGTTTATTAGACCTAGCAACTATCAAATAAGTAAGAGGAGTGCAATAATTTAGGATCAAGATAATAATAATCTTGATAAAATCACTGTGTTTAATAAAAAAAACTCCAATAGCGAGAAAAGAACTCTAGGGAAAATCAATTCAAACAAATCAATGAGTCTAAATAAAAAGGGTGTTATAAAAGAGAAAGTTGTTAAGCACTCTGCTGATCTATTATATTTGGATACATTTTATACACATTTCAAGTACCAAAATAATAAACCTAGATTTGATAAACTCATTCTCTGCCATGCAAAAGGATATCATGAAAGACCCTTCTATTCTTTCATAGAACCTTATAATGGTAGAAGCAAAGGGCCCAAGGTAACCTGGGTACCCTCTAATGTTTGAGCTACTTGTACAGGATAAGGTAGGATCCTCCCAAGAAATAATGGAGGGGGAAGGAAAAACTAAGGGCTTAATAAAGAACTAAATCAAACAAATGGAGTGATCTCTTACTTGAATTCTCTTGTTATTTTCTTTGGTTCATGAAAATAATAGTATAATTACTATTTTCAATAAAAATCGTTGCTGGGAAAAACAACAAGAACTTTCTAAGAAAATAGATCTGCTTATTCAGAGTTGCGTCGAATAGAATTCGACGTACCATCTAATTCTACTCGACGCCTACTTCGAGATCAATCTGCAACAGATATTTCGAATAGCATTCGATGCAGCATCAATTTTGTATCGACGCATACATCGACTTAATAGTTTCTCTTGAAATTTGATGGTGCATCGAATTCTAATCGACGCAACGTCGACATGACAAGCGCGCATAGTTTCACTTCTAGAAGCTGCTTCGACACATTTTGGCGCGCTGACTATTAATCTTTGTCGACAGAGCTTTGAATACAATCCTAAGTTGCGATGAATTATCTTCTTTTAAGCAACATAGGCGTCAAATTCATTACGCTTTCAAATTCCCTCTCTCTCTCTCTCTCTCTCTCTCTCTCTCTCTCTCTTGCTCTCGTGCTTTCTTTCTCTCTAGATCTCTTGCAATCTTCTCTCTATCTCTCTCTTTCTTTCTCTCTCTCTCTTCCCTTTGCAGGTACTTCATCCCAGATTCAATGCCTCCTCCTAAGATCAATTCTGGC
This sequence comes from Dactylorhiza incarnata, assembly GCA_033032865.1. Taxonomy (NCBI): domain Eukaryota; kingdom Viridiplantae; phylum Streptophyta; class Magnoliopsida; order Asparagales; family Orchidaceae; genus Dactylorhiza; species Dactylorhiza incarnata. The sequence continues at coordinate 11,063,129 of JAWHQI010000029.1, forward strand.
TTCGACGTTGATGTGGACTCCTTCAATGAAGCTTCTCATAACTTCAAAGCCATTCTCAGTTTATTCCATACTGCCGGCCTGACAAAGTTGATTTCTACAAGGTGCAAAATCCTTGATGTTGAAATAACATAGTTCAAAGACAATCTGCACATAGGAGATGATGGATCCCTCAATGGGAGAATTTCTGAGAATGATATAAATATAACAGAGGAATTGTTTAGTCAAACATTTGATCTTACAACTGACAGTGATTCAGATGAACTAACAGGGGAAGAGACCAAGAAGGCTTTAGAAATCATGCAGTTCAGGAAAGAGAAGACCATCAATCTGAAGAAGATTGATTTAGCTGAAGAGTACAGATTCCTGGCTGATATAGTAGGAAAGGTGCTCTTATGCAAAATTTCAGCCCATGATGCCATTCCCAAGCAGCAGCTCCAAATAATGGATATCTTGTCCTCAACAAAAAGATCAACTGGGGAAGGTGCCTCATGAAAATGATAGGTCATAAATATGTACATAAAGAAAATGCATATAGGAGAATGATGAGTCAGGTGCTGCTCCATCATTACCCCATGGTATGCAAATTAAAAGGATTGCCAATTCCACCTGGGAAGAGAATAAATATTGGAATCTTCTCCAAGTGGACCAGGCAGATCCCAAAGCCTGGTCAAGCTGCACCTTCACCTCCTCCCTCTCCAACTCCACAGGATACATAGGCAACTCTACCAGATTCTCAAAGCGATAACAATCCAATACAGGAAACTCCAGCAGTCCAATACAATATGACTCCAGATGTTGATCCAACTCTGTTCAACCAGTCCATTCCATCCACTCCAGCCCCAAAACCTACACCACAGATTTCTCTCCAACCACAACAACAATAACCATCCATCACCACTCCTATAGAAAATCCTTCAGACATATACTTTCTTTATGACAGATCTCCCCTACATCAATCTGACATAACTCCATTGGATAATCAACCACTATCACCTATCCACCAAGATCTTCCAGACTTCAATGAGAACTTCACAGCAATCACTCCAGTTATCCTATCCACACCTACTCTTACCACACTTCCCATCTCTACCACTCATCCTATTCCTTCCTTTGACATTGAACAAGTGATTTTAAAAGTAGTAGGATTGGCTACTAGTACATTTGTTGACCTACTGGCCACTGAAGCCAGGAAGTTCAATAAGAAGTACTCCCAGATGGAGACATAATTGCAAAAATCACAAGAGTCCCTCCTGGCACTGAAATCAACGGTATCCTCCTCTATGGTAACTAAAGAATTCCTAACCTCCCTTATAAGTAAGGTTCAGAAGGGGGAGAAGATCCAGGAGGAGGAGAGGCTTAATCAAGGAAATGTTAGTGACCAGGAGAAGGACAAGAGTGCACAAGAAGGGATTGCCCCCAATACCCCAACTGTTGAGGTCCATGATCCAAACAAACTCACTATTTTTCAAACAGGAAAATTCCAAGAGGTGCCTTCTGCAGTAAACCAGGGGGAAATGATTGCTTCAAATCAGGGGGAGCTCCTAGAAGAAGATCTACTCTTGGATGAGGTTGCAAAGATTGCCAAGGAGGCAGCTCTGACTATTGAACAAGATGCACAATCTCAGGGGGAGCCTCCCAAAGAAAATGAAACTCATCAAGATGTTGTAAAGGCTGCTGAAGAAGAAGATGAACAACTGAGGTTTGCACCAAGAAGTGTAACACCATAAGTGTTCTCAAGGAAGAGGAAAGCTCCAGAAAAAGAATAGTATTGTACAGGTAAACAAATTATATTATATCATCTTATGGATACGATAATCTTGATTATGAAGAACAATATCATTTCTTGAAAGTCTGTGTGTTTATAATGTCATTATTATGTCATTATTATTCTGTGTATATGTGCTTGTATTTAATTATATGTCAAAGTTTATTTCAAATCACTTAATCAAATTATAAATTTTGTTAAGATAAATATGGGAGATTGTTGGGAAAAACAATTTTGATTTATCTAACAAATTATCTTAAAGTGCTTTCATCAGTTAGGTTGTATTGACCACATTGTATAAAAAGGGTAAAATAGTCATTATATGTGTAACACCCCAAAAATCGTAGTTCAGCGAGGTAGGCGGAGTGGTAGTGCTGCGCTCGGGATAGGCTAAAAATTCCACAACAGTTCTATACGCACGACCATTGTCCTCTTCGCGCACGACCAGTGATCGTGCGCTAGTGATCGTGCGCAACCCGCAAGAAATCGGAGTTCTGTCTCGGCTTATCGCATGACCATTTGCTCTTCGCGCACGACCAGTGATCGTGCGACTGTGATCGTGCGCCCTGTTTATTTCTGTTCCGCGAAAACGTGCAGGATGACGATCCGACCGATCAAATATTTCGGGATTTGATCCAACGGCTGAGATGTTTCGCTGGGGGGCTTTAGGGCTTGGATGAGGGGTTATTCCCTCATAATTTCAAGTCCTTTCTCTCTCTTAGGTTGGAGAAAGGAGAAGGGGGCAAGGAGGAAGAAGAGGGGAGATCCGCCATTGTTGGAGCTTCGGAGCTCCGATCGCCGATCCGAGACCGGCAACGCGTAGAGGGCGTCAAGGCGCTTCTTCTCCACCGTTTGGTTGCAAGCTTCTCATGGCTAGGAGGAGATCCCAAAAGGTAATGACATTTCTCCTCCCAGTCTTTAGGATGCGTGCTTGGCATCCCTCTATTTTTCTGCATTTTGGCACCGGATCCGTCGAGTGAGAGGGATCCGGGTCGCCTTGGTTCAAGAGGAACCACCGGGTTGATTGTGTCCGTCCCCGGCATGTTTTGCACTAGAGATCCGCTCCGTTAGCGTATTAGGCATTGTGGGTGAAGCCGGATTTGTGGTCGTTGGTCCGATCCGGTGATGTTGATTTACGCGCAGATTAGGGGTTTTGTTAGAAATCCGAATACGGCGAACTCGTCGTTGTGATGCCCTTGTAGCTTCGTGTGGTAACGAATGTTGGGTTTAGGGCGGAGAAATAATGTGCTGATTTTGGGGCTTGTGATGCCTAGTGTTGGGCGAAGGCGTGATTGGTCTTTGTGGTCGGCTGGCTATCCCGTGAAGACTGAGATTCACGTGTGGAGAGTGTCCCGTCAAGATTAGTCCCTTCGATTGTTGACTGATGAGAATGTCTGTGCTACGGATGAGTCCGTTGACGGTCGCCAGGCGAGGCAATCGGTGGACGTTGTCCCGAAAGTAAGCCCAGGGCCTTGGGACATTTTGGTTGGCCAGAATTCTTAGGATCGGTCTTGGTGCGTTGTTGGCGGCCCGAGCATGCGAGCTGTCAGACAAGCCCGATGGCATGGTGAGCCAGGCGAGGTGGGTCTCAGCGAGAGCGCTTGGCCTTGGGTTTTGATGCCCTTGTGGGGAAGTAATGAGTACCCTTGTGTTGGAGATGTATGATGATGTGTTAGATTCATACGCTTTAGGGCGCCTTAGGTGAAACCCCGGGCTTGCACTCATTTTGCATTGTTAGGCCCCTTTTATTACCTGCTCAACATAGAAACGTGGATGATGCTTGTGACACTCATGCCAGTATTTATGTTGCTTTTCTTTATGTACATTTGCATATGAAGTGCTGACTTGCAGGGTGAAGTAGTTCCCCGGGGTCCGCTAGGACGGCCGGGAGGAGGGATGTTGTTACACCGCTTGTGGTCAGCCATAGCTGACCCTCGTTTACCGCTCTTTGTGATTTGGTTGCAGGGCAAGAATCGCAGACTGGACCCAGCGCGCCGGCCAAAAAGGCCTAAAGCCTCATGAAGTGCTTAGTTGATTTCCTGCATTACTTTCTTCGTACTTTGTTATATCCGGCTTGCATGCCGAGGTAGTTTAGGGAAAAACTATCTTTCCCCTTCTGTTGGGATGTCTTTTATTATGGAATGTTTGATGTTTTGGACATTGTTTTGTAAGGCCTTAAGGCCAGTTGGACTCCTTTGTAGTGTGGACAATCTCTGTGGCTTTAGTTTGTTTCCGCTGTGTTGTCTGAGTTATGAGATTGGGTAGTTAATATCATCTTTTAATACTAAAGCTGTGGCGGTTATATGCTGTGGGGTCCCGGCCGGACCCATATTATATGGTCATTACAGGGGAGGTGTTACAATTTGGTATCAGAGCTAGGTTGCGTATTCTTGCGAGGTCTAGTGTATTTGGATCGCGTAAGAGATTGTCCACATAGGAGTATTGTGCGGGATTATGAGTATCCCTGTGTTTGAGTCTTGCGAATAGAGACTGATGAGTCTTTTTCCTTGCTTATGCTAGGATGTTGGCGATGATGCGGGGACGTCGAGGAGGCAAGAGGAGCCTTCGGGGAGTAGTGCTACTGCTCCAGGCCTCATGAATGTGGGCATGTCCCCGGCTGATTTCTGTCGCATGCTAGCAGAGGCAATGGTAGCGGCTCAAGCTAGAGCGATGCCACGGGTTCCTACGCCGGTGGTGCAAGTTGCGACCCCTGTCACTCCGGCGGCTACGCCGGATACACCGGATGTCGAAGTAAGGCAAGAAGAGCCTGTAGCGGAGAGAGCTATTCCGATGGGTGATCGATTCATGAAGTATTTCTTGAGTTTCCACCCTCCGACATTCAAGGGAGCGGGCACTCCAACGGATGCCGAGGATTGGCTTTCGAGGATCCAGGAGCTCTTGAAGGCCGCTGAGACCCCAGCTGAGAGGCAGTCTCACTTTGCGAGCTTCATGTTAGAGGGCGATGCGAAGTTGTGGTGGGTGAACCATAACGGTCGACTTTTTGTTGGGCGTGTTCCGTCCATGGAGGAGTTCGGAAACGCTTTCCTAAAGCGTTACATTCCGGCTTCAACAAGGTTAGCACTGCAGCGGCAGTTTCTGCATTTGGTGCAGCGGGAGAAGACAGTGGATGAATATCTGCAAGAGTTCACTCGGTTGGATCGGTATGCGGGTACGACTATGGCAGATGACGAAGAGAGAGATAACCTCTTTTATCAAGGGTTGAGGGAAAATTTAAGGCAACCACTCATAGCCCTGAAGAATGCGGGATTCAATGAGTTGGTCGAAGTCGCTCGCACGCTGGAGAGCGACTTGGAGCGAACTCAACGGCGAAAGGGTGTTGCGGCAAGGCAGGGAGAAGGAAAGCCTTCTCAGTCTCAACCCCAGTGGAAGTCCGAGGGCAGCCGATGGAAGAAGAAGCCCCGTCCTAATAGGCCTGGGGAGAGAAGTGGCGCACCTTCGGGAGATTTCCGTTCCAAAGGTCTGGTTACTTGTTACCAGTGTGGCAAGGTGGGTCACATTAGCCGTTTTTGTACCGAGGGCGGAGCTGGGCCAGAGCCGAGGCAAGAACAATCGGTGCGTTCGGGTCCCAGTGTTGCAGAGAAGGGGAAAGCGACGGAGTCGAGTGCTTCGCGGTTCCCTCCAGTGTAGCCTAGAGCCTATAACCTTGGGCAGCAGGAAGCGATACGTCAACCCGATGTGGTGACAGGTACGAAAGGTTTAAGTTTCGTTTGTTACTATAATGTAGGTTGTGGCATTTCATATTTGTTTTGCACGTGGTTAGGTTTTGTGCTAGTTTCGGGCTACCCCTCTCGAGTGTTGTTCGACACGGGGGCATCACACTCTTTTCTTGCGGAAAGTTTTATCCGGAAGATTGGTGCTGAGCCCGTAGTGGCAGGATTGGAGCTGAGTGTGCGTATGCCGAATGGGTCTTTCATGACTACCATGAGGAAGGGACGCATTGTGATGCAAATTGGCGATTGTGATTTCGTGTTGGTAGCAGTGATTCTGCCACTAGCCGAATTCGATGTTATCTTGGGAATGGACTGGCTTGCGGAGCAGCGAGCTAGTATCGACTGCCAGTTGAAGGTGGTAACCCTGGGAGGTGAAGGTAGAGTAGAGGTCAAGTTTGAAGGCCTAAGCGGAGTGGCTTGCTCCCTGATTTCCGCTATGCAAGTGAGGCGTGCGGTAAACCAAGGAGGCGAGGCGTTCTTAGCTTTGTTGGAGACTCACTCCACAAAGTTGGCTATTAGGGAAGTTCCGGTGGTGGAAGAATTTGAGGATGTCTTCCCCGAGGAGCTTCCGGGAGCACCTCCTCAGCGTGAAATTGATTTCTCGATAGAGTTGGTACCGGGTGCGAGGCCAGTGTCGCGTCCTCCGTTTAGGATGGCACCGAAGGAACTGGCCGAGTTAAAGGTTCAGTTGCAGGAGTTGTTAGAGCAAGGGTACATTAGGCCCAGCTCTTCGCCGTGGAGCGCGCCGGTATTGTTTGTGAAGAAGAAAGACGGAAGTATGCGGTTGTGTATCAATTACCGTGAATTGAATAAATTGACCGTTAAGAATAAATATCCGATCCCCCGAATCGATGATTTATTCGACCAGTTAGTTGGGTCGGTGGTGTACTCCAAGTTGGATTTGAAATCAGGGTACTACCAGTTGAAGATTCGAGAAGAGGACGTTGCCAAGACAGCGTTTGGGACTCGGTATGGACACTACGAGTTTTCGGTGATGCCGTTCGGACTGACGAACGCACCATCTGTGTTCATGGATTTGATGAATAGGGTTTTTCGCCCGTTCCTAGATTCGTTCGTGGTGGTGTTTATTGATGATATTTTGGTGTATTCAAAATCGGAGGCAGAGCATGAGTCTCACTTGAGGCAAGTATTGCAGACTCTAAGGGAGAATCAGCTTTATGCTAAGTTCTCAAAATGTGAGTTTTGGATCGAGAAGGTGGCTTTCTTGGGGCACATAATTAGTGGAGATGGGGTGGCGGTAGATCCAGCGAAGATTGAAGCCATTAGAGATTGGCCTGTCTTGAGGACCGTGGCGAAATTCCGGAGTTTCCTTGGACTAGCCGGTTATTATAGAAGGTTCGTGGAGAACTTTTCGCGGATGGCGCTGCCCCTCACCACTCTCACTCGCAAGGACCAGAGGTTTGTATGGACACCGGAGTGTGCCCGTGCATTTGAGAATCTGAAGGAAAGGTTAATGTCCGCTCCAATCCTTAGTCTTCCTAGTGGGACGGAAGGATTTCAGATTTTCAGCGACGCGTCAGGTTGCGGGTTGGGTTGCGTGCTGGTGCAGCATGGCAAGGTGATCGCTTATGGGTCAAGGCAGTTAAAGACTCATGAGAAGAATTATCCCGTCCACGATCTGGAGTTGGCGGCGGTAATCTTTGCGCTAAAGTTGTGGCGGCACTACGTTTATGGTGCGAAGGTGGAGATCTTCACAGATCACAAAAGCTTGAGGTACCTTCTAGACCAAAAGGACCTGAATATGCGGCAGCATAGGTGGGTCGAGTTCCTTGGGGACTACGACATGGAGATTCAATATACTCCGGGTAAGGCCAACGTGGTGGGGGATGCTTTGAGTAGGAAGTACTCCGGGCAAGGTAATTGGATGGAGGCGCATAACGAGCGTTTGATTCGAGACTTGGAGTCTCTTGACATTTCTTGTGTGGCTAGAGGTGAGTCTAGCGTAGCTCGTTTGAACTGGATTGAAATGCAGTGTGATATAACGGATCGAATCCGAGAGGCGACCAGTGCGGACGAGGAGTGCCAACAGTTGGTGTTGGAGGCTCAGCAAAGCGAAGGCACTGCTTTGGAGATGGTTGGTGGAATTCTGAGGAGAGACGGAAGGATCTGTGTTCCGCGCTTCGGCAAGCTTCGCGAGGAGTTGATGTTTGAAGCTCAGTTTACGAAGTACTCCGTTCATCCAGGAAGTACAAAGATGTACGCGGATTTGAAGAAATCTTTTTGGTGGCCTGGGATGAAGCGGGATGTAGCCGAGTACGTGAGGCGATGTCAGACTTGTGCCTTGGTGAAGGCTGAGTGCCAAAGGCCCGGTGGGTTCTTGAAGCCTCTTCCCATCCCCGAATGGAAATTTGATGACATCTCTATGGATTTTGTGCATGGTTTGCCTCGATCGCAGCAGGGTAACGATGTGATTTGGGTGATAGTAGATCGCCTGACGAAGGTGGACCACTTCATTCTGAATCAGAAGGGCGATGGCGTGGAGAAGCTCGTGGAGCTGTATGTTCGAAACGTTGTGCGGTTGCACGGGATTCCGAAGAGCATCGTTAGTGATCGCGATGGGCGATTCACCTCGAGGGACTGGAGATTAGTGCAGAAAAGTCTAGGCACGAAGCTCAAGTTTAGCACCGCGTTCCATCCGCAGACCGATGGTCAGACGGAGCGAACGAACCGTACGTTGGAAGACATGTTGAGGATGTGTGCTCTCGACTTTGGCAAAGGTTGGGAAGACCACCTTTTCATGGTGGAGTTCGCCTATAATAATAGCTTCCAGGCGAGTATCAAGATGGCGCCATACGAAGCTTTGTATGGAAGGAAGTGTCGAACGCCGATGTCTTGGGCAGAGGTGAGAGACACTAAGATTTTGGGAAAGCAAGTGGTGGAAGATGCTTGTGAGATTGTGCGGACGATCCAGGAGCGCATGAAGGTTGCTCAGGATCGACAAGCGAAGTATTTTAATGCGCGCCACAGAAATGTGGAGTTTGCAGTGGGCGACATGGTCTACTTGAAGATCAAGCCGTTCAAGGGTGTTTCGCGGGTGCGGCGACTCAAGAAGTTGAGTCCGAGATTTTTGGGTCCGTTCGAGGTTACGGAGCGTATAGGCGAAGAAGCCTATCGTTTGGCGTTGTCCGCAGAGCTGAGTGGATTACATGACGTTTTCCATGTCTCCGTGCTAAGGAAAGCTTTGGTAGAGCCGAGCGTCGTGGTCGAAGCGGCGGCGGTGCCGGTGATGGAGGACTTGGGGGCGAGGGTTCGCCCGGTGTGCGTGGAGGATTCAGAAGTCCGGCAGTTGCGTAACAAGCAAGTCAAACTTGTAAAGGTGCGATGGGACAACTGCGGGCGAGACGAATTCTCTTGGGAGCGTGAGCAAGCGATGCAGGAGGATTTCCCGGAACTTTTCGCTGCAGGTATGCGTTATGAATTTCCTGTTTAAATTCTGAAATTTCAAGGACGAAATTCTTTTAAGGGGGGTGGAGTTGTAACACCCCAAAAATCGTAGTTCAGCGAGGTAGGCGGAGTGGTAGTGCTGCGCTCGGGATAGGCTAAAAATTCCACAACAGTTCTATACGCACGACCATTGTCCTCTTCGCGCACGACCAGTGATCGTGCGCCAGTGATCGTGCGCAACCCGCAAGAAATCGGAGTTCTGTCTCGGCTTATCGCACGACCATTTGCTCTTCGCGCACGACCAGTGATCGTGCGACTGTGATCGTGCGCCCTGTTTATTTCTGTTCCGCGAAAACGTGCGGGATGACAATCCGACCGATCAAATATTTTGGGATTTGATCCAACGGCTGAGATGTTTCGCTGGGGGGCTTTAGGGCTTGGATGAGGGGTTATTCCCTCATAATTTCAAGTCCTTTCTCTCTCTTAGGTTGGAGAAAGGAGAAGGGGGCAAGGAGGAAGAAGAGGGGAGATCCGCCATTGTTGGAGCTTCGGAGCTCCGATCGCCGATCCGAGACCGGCAACGCGCAGAGGGTGTCAAGGCGCTTCTTCTCCACCGTTTGGTTGCAAGCTTCCCATGGCTAGGAGGAGATCCCAAAAGGTAACGACATTTCTCCTCCCGGTCTTTAGGATGCGTGCTTGGCATCCCTCTATTTTTCTGCATTTTGGCACCGGATCCGTCGAGTGAGAGGGATCCGGGTCGCCTTGGTTCAAGAGGAACCACCGGGTTGATTGTGTCCGTCCCCGGCATGTTTTGCACTAGAGATCCGCTCCGTTAGCGGATTAGGCATTGTGGGTGAAGCCGGATTTGTGGCCGTTGGTCCGATCCGGTGATGTTGATTTACGAGCATTTTAGGGGTTTTGTTAGAAATCCGAATACGGCGAACTCGTCGTTCTGATGCCCTTATAGCTTCGTGTGGTAACGAATGTTGGGTTTAGGGCGGAGAAATAATGTGCGGATTTTGGGGCTTGTGATGCCTAGTGTTGGGCGAAGGCGCGATTGGTCTTTGTGGTCGGCTGGCTATCCCGTGAAGACTGAGATTCACGTGTGGAGAGTGTCCCGGCAAGATTAGTCCCTTCGATTGTTGACTGATGAGAATGTCTGTGCTACGGATGAGTTTGTTGATGGTCGCCACGCGAGGCAATCGGTGGACGTTGTCCCGAAAGTAAGCCCAGGGCCTTGGGACATTTTGGTTGGCCAGAATTCTTAGGATCGGTCTTGGTGCGTTGTTGGCGGCCCGAGCGTGTGAGCTGTCAGACAAGCCCGATGGCATGGTGAGCCAGGCGAGGTGGGTCTCAGCGAGAGCGCTTGGCCTTGGGTTTTGATGCCCTTGTGGGGAAGTAATGAGTACCCTTGTGTTGGTGATGTATGATGATGTGTTAGATTCATACGCTTTAGGGCGCCTTGGGTGAAACCCCGGGCTTGCACTCATTTTGCATTGTTAGGCCCCTTTTATTACCTGCTCAACATAGAAACGTGGATGATGCTTGTTACACTCATGCCAGTATTTATGTTGCTTTTCTTTATGTACATTTGCATACGAAGTGCTGACTTGCAGGGTGAAGTAGTTCCCCGGGGTCCGCTAGGACGGCCTGGAGGAGGGATGTTGTTACACCGCTTGTGGTCAGCCATAGCTGACCCTCGTTTACCGCTCTTTGTGATTTGGTTGTAGGGCAAGAATCGCAGACTGGACCCAGCGCGCCGGCCAAAAAGGCCTAAAGCCTCATGAAGTGCTTAGTTGATTTCCTGCATTACTTTCTTCGTACTTTGTTATATCCGGCTTGCATGCCGAGGTAGTTTAGGGAAAAACTATCTTTCCCCTTCTGTTGGGATGTCTTTTATTATAGAATGTTTGATGTTTTGGACATTATTTTGTAAGGCCTTAAGGTCAGTTGGACTCCTTTGTAGTGTGGACAATCTCTGTGGCTTTAGTTTGTTTCCGCTGTGTTGTCTGAGTTATGAGATTTGGTAGTTAATATCATCTTTTAATACTAAAGCTGTGGCGGTTATATGTTGTGGGGTCCCGGCCGGACCCATATTATATGGTCATTACAGGGGAGGTGTTACAATATGTCCTAGGATATCACATTCACTTAGTGTGTCAAGAACAGGCCTAAGAGAAGCGTAAGTTCAGTTAAGTTAAGACTTGCATCGAATAGAAGTCAACGCAACTTCGACTAGATGTCGATGTAACTCTGACTGAAAGTCAAAGTAACTCGATCTGTCTGTCGAAGTATAAGTGAAGTCAATGCAACGTTAAAATGATCTCTACACAGAAGAAATAGTCTGCCAAAGCTATATCAGAAGTCGACGCAACTTTGAAATGATCTCAACGCAGAAGGTAGAGCCTGTCAAAGCTATATGAGAAGTCGACGCAACTTCGAAATGAGCTCAACGCAGAAGGAAGAGCCTGTCGAAGCCATCTCAAAAGTCGACGCAACTTTGACGGATACGTCGATAAGAACTCGATGCAACGTCGACATTTGAGTTCAGCCAGAGCTAAGAAGGAATTCGAAGCTACTTCTATAAGTACTCAGAGGTGCATTGATATGACAAAAGATGAAGTCGACGCAACGGCGAGTACAGTTAGAAATAGAATGTTTTCTGCTATCTTTTCTAATACCTTTTTAGAAGGTCTACAAAGCTGAAGACTGTTCTCCAACGGTTAGTTTTTTACCATGAATGGAATGGAGTATTCCGGAAATGTAGCAAAGACATCATTGGAAGGTTATTCAAATCAGATGTACGGGTCGGGAACAAAAATAGAAAGAAACATCAATTGTCCAATGGACATTTGATGAGTCCCATTTATATACACTTTGATGGACTCATCCGGGCTAGTTTTCACTCTCATGTGCATCATTTTTGAGCTATTATTGCATCTATTTTACGTATGCTCATTCATGTGCACTTGCGTGCTTTGTGCTCCTTTTAAGCCTGTTTGGGTGTGCATTTGCACTCCATGATATTGGGGGTAAGCACATGGTGCTCCCCAATCCTCTTTCTCTGTCTGATTGGTGCTGGAGGTGTATTCCCAGCTGAATTGCTTTTCTTACAGGTAGTTCGATCACCCTATTTTACCCAGAAATCATGTTTATTTCTATCGCACGGTCGTGCGTTTTCTTGACGCACGGATGACTACGGTCGTGCGCCTTCTTCTAGGTAGAAAACCAGTGATCTGAATTTGGTCGTGCATTTGTACGCACGGGCGGCTTCCCGTGCGCGAAGGAAACACACGATCACCTATTTTCATCTATTTTTCAGCCAATTTGAATTTGTTCGTGCGTTTTTACGCACGGGCGGATTCGCCCGTGCGTGAGTAAATCGCACGGGCGGATTCGCCTGTGCGTGAGTAAATCGCACGGGCGCTGCTGCTTCTTCCTCAAGCCAATTTATTCGTTATATTACGCACGAGCAACGCATGATCATGCATTCGCCCGTGCGTGACTAAATTTATGACTTTTCAGTATTTAAGGCAGGAAATCCGCTGAAAGGAAGAATCCCCCGCGAGAAAAGCTGGAAAGCCCGCCATTTTCGCCCAGTTCTTACGCTCCACCACCGTTCAACCTAGGAGGAGCTCCGGTGACCTTTGGCTTGCAAATCCTCCACCAAAGCTCCCTCCTAGGCCTCCTCCATCATCCTTGAGCTCAAGAATGCCATAGACGGAGAGCTTCCGCTGCATTCCAGGAGTAGAACAAGAGTTACCTCAAGCTAGACCACGAAGAAGACGGGTATAAGTAGAGGAAGGTGACAGCTCCTCCGGACCCCGGACGCAACTAAAGACCGAGCACGGACGAGGCTTGACAACCCGTCGATTCCGGCCGAGAATCCTTAGCATAGTCTTCGAGCTTCAGTTTCCTCTTTTCCCCTTTGCTTGCTTCAGAGTTTTCTTAGATATGTTTGTTATTATGGATGATGATCTTGAACATTGTGCTTTAGTTAATGTGATTTCTTGTTTTTGAGATCCTTTGAGGTTCATGAGATTTTAGGAGCATCGTAATCCGCCAGCCCTCTTGTTCACCCGCTCACTGAAATACGGCATCGCGGCCGTTGCATCCATCCCGCCTTGTGAAGCGGAGTTTTGACCCGCATTTTATTTATGTGTAGTAATTTAGGAAACCAAAATCAAACCCCTATTTTTCCTTTAATCTACTCTAGTAATTATTTTCTCAATCCGAAGAATCAAACAATCCACGCGCATTCCTTGAGAGACGATATTCGGGGACGTATTCCCAACTTTATTACTTGTGCGATCGGTGCACTTGCCAAAATCGCATCAAGTTTTTGGCGCCGTTGCGGGGGAATGCAGACGTAGTTTGATTTCGGTGTTTGAGTCAATAGTTACAGGAGTTGTTGTTTTTTATTTTATTTCTATTATTTTCGGTGTGTGTATGCAGAGACGAGACCTCGGTGACGTTGCAGCATTTGACCCTGAAATAGAGCGTACCCTACGGGCGCATCTCCGTGCTGCTGCAACCATGGACGCCAATGGAAATTAGGTCAATCCCAGGGAGGGAAATGCACCAGTCGCCGGTCAGGCAGCCGATGAGAATGAAGTGGCTAGGCCGAGACCCAGGACCATGAGAGACAACACTACGCCCACTATTGGGAGTGTGTACCCCGGATTTGGCCTGGCCATCACGAACAACAACTTTGAGATAAAGCCGGCCATCCTGAATATGATCCGCAACCAGGCCCAATTCTCCGTGTTAGTTAGTGAAGATCCCCATCTTCACTTGCTGAATTCGCAGAAATTTGCGGAACATTTCGGTACGCTGGGATCGCTGATGAAACAGTGAAACTCAGGCTATTTCCATTCTCCCTCCGAGACAAGGCGAAAGCATGGCTTCACAGGATACCGCCCGGTACAGCCACCACTTGGGATGCTCTGAAAACAAAATTTCTGACAAAGTTCCACCCAGTTGACAAGGTTGTGAACTTGAGGAGAGAAATCGCTACCTTCCGACAACATGATCAGGAGACTCTCGCAGAGGCATGGGAAAGGTTCATGGACCTTCTCCAGAAATGCCCCCAGCATGAGCTGCAACCGTGGAGCCTAGTGGAAAAATTTTTACTTTGCAATCAAGCCCAATTACAGGGCCATGATTGATGCAGATGCAGGCAGAACTCTGATAAACCATACCCCCGAAGACGCATTGCGGATTCTCCAGGACACTGTCATTCATAGTTCATTCTGGACTGCTGGAAGGAATGCCCCAAGGAATGCTCGGGGACCCTTTGAGGTGAGCATACCTGGTGCATCTGCTGAGATGGCATCAGCATCCTATGAAAATATCATGCTGCTTAAGAAGCCTTCCCTTCCTCCTGCCCCAGTGATGGTCATCTCATGTCAAGGTTGTGGAAGCCTGGGGAATCACTCATACGAGTGTCCCACAGGTGAGCAACCTATCGAAGTATCTTATGAGGAAAGCATAAATTATATGAATGATCAAAATCGCCGAGCACCTTTTAATAATGCTTATAACCCGGGTGTGAGGAATCACCCGAACTTCTCGTGGAAACAAAACTTTCCTGGCCAAAGATGGCAAGGAGGCTCGCATCAATTCGATGCTCAAGCCTCCGGGACCCAACCACGGCCACCACAACCGGGTTATACACAAAATGCCCCAGCCCCCAAGAAGAGCAACCTTAAAGAAATGATGGAGAGTTTCATGCAGGCCACTAACTCTAATATGGTTAGCCAAACCGCGTCCATGCGAAGCTTAGAGACGCAATTGGGACAATTGGCTCAACTGCTGACCGAGCGTTCGCAAGGGACCCTTCCCAGCAACAATGAAAAGAATCCAATCAATCAAGGGAAGAGTCTCACCGATGCGGAAGTAGGTAACCCAAGCGAGTTGGTAATAACATGCTCCATAAATAATGTTGAAACTGCTGCCTTATATGACTCCGGTTCATCCCGCAACGTCCTTGCACTACAGGACGTTGCTAAAATGCAACTTGAAATGAACACGGATGACCGGAAGTCGCAAGTGCTTGTGAACGGGACTGTCATTCAGGCGGAGGGAGAAGTAAGAAATGTTGAAGTCATAATCGAGAGGAAGGTGGTGGTCGCCGATTTCCAAGTATTGGGACCCCATGAGAATCAATCTATTCCCATCTTGGGAATACCATTCTTGAAAGAGAGCGGTGCCACTTTGGACTTCTCTGCGGGGTGTGTTATCTTACCTTGTAAGGTAACATCCCCTATTTGCCCCAAGATTGCAACTGCAACATTATTTTGCTCTCCCAAGTTTATTATTGATGAATCACTTAGTAATGCAGAGAACAGGGAAGAAAAGGATCATTTAATGGAGAAAAGGAAGAAGATCAGTCGAGCGAAGAAGAGGAAGAAGTTGACTGTCGGAAAGAATGTGACTCAGAGAGGGAGGAGAACCTCATTTCTGAACCTGTCGAGCCGAACTTAACTTGGGACGACATCCCATTGTTAGCTTGTAATGAACTATGTAACAAACCTCTTAAACGTTCTATCTCTTGGGCTGATCCAGTCGCCACTGCGGCGACGGAAGTGATGCCACCCACCACCAAGGTGGGAAATGCTGGAACTTATCAGTGCTGGCGCTCTCCAACCGTGGAGAAGCATAAACAAGAGAGACTATTGCGTGGTGCATGCTCCGCTGCTCTCCGTGGCAAGATGGCGGAGGCTAGGGGAAAATTGGGTGATACCAATTTTGGCCCTAAAGCTTTCACCTCCAGCCTACGAGCCACTGGGGACGGGCACTACAAAAATGCTTATAACTGATGTTATGTTTTTCTTTTCGTGTTCTGAGAACATTGCGTGTAAACTCTTCTTTAGAACTTCTGCACTTTATGAACTTTGCTTAATACATGTATTTGGTCCACCTTAAAGACAATAAACAAAAAGGCTTCTTGGGAGACAACCCATGGGGGAACCATTCGGTTCTGATCTTTTGTTCAGATTTGTGTTTATTTTGTTTTGTTGCTTGTTAATGCTAACATCGCATGTTCAAGCTCTCGCTCGGGGGATGAGGAAGGAGAAAGTTAAAGAAGGAATTGCCGCACTTCTGGCATGCTCCTTCGTGAGGATAGGTCAACTCTACCCCTATTTTCCTTAATCCATGAATTCTTTATTTTATAGGATTGTGATCAAGTCTGGGGGAGAGATCGAGTTATGCACGTGCACGCACTTTGCATAGCATGTTAGAATGTGCTGAGTTAGGATTTTCAATTTTGTTGCACACATTGCATACATTTGCACCTAGTTCACGCGTACTTAATCGCGCGCGCTTATTGGGTATTGCTGCAAGGTTCCCCGCTCGTAAGAATTGGATTGTGAGTGTAGGAGTGAGGGGTGGAGAAAAATGTTGACTCGAGTAGTGCTCTAGTCGAGTGTTCCCGTCACGCCTAGAAATTCAATTAGAGTAGAATAAAATTCAATGTTATAATTTTAATTATTTCTATTATAGTAGTTGCAATTTATTTTACTCTAGTGGTGAATCCGGTGAATCCAACGGTAGCATAGGGTCGAGTGTAGCAGAATTAGTAGTAGCTTATTACTAGGGTCGGAAGGAATGATAACATTTCTCGGTGGCTAGAACTTGCACTAGGCGACTCTTGAAACGATTGCGTTGAATAACTCGTTTTAAAGCGTGATGTAGGCCATTTCTTGATCCGTTTGTGCTTTTGAAATCCTAACTAATGTAATCACCTTTGCAAACCCACTTGAGCCTACCTATCCTTGTTGCTTAGCTCCACTTAAATTTCACCAGAGCCATACGGCCAAACCAATATTCGCACCAACAATTGAGTTTGAAAAGAAATTTATATTTATACCACGTTTGGTGTTATCTATGTGTGTATGGCAGCTTTGAGAAAGCTAAAGGAGAAGTCTATAAAGTGCTTACAAAAGATTTATTTGTCGAGAAGAGAAAAAAAAAGAAAAAAAATTGCAAAAAGAACTTTCAAGTATAATCTCTCGATAAAACAATGTATGGTTGGCTTAGCACGCACCTAGTGTCCAATTGAAGTCTGGGGGTGCTGTGTGGTTCTTGAAATTGTTGTATTGGTGATTTTATACTCTTGAGTACTCAGGTTATGTTGAGTGTGTTGCCCATCGTTCTTCTACTTATCTAACCTAAACTCAACCTAAGCCAAATCTTAACCTATAAGCCCTATTGATTTTAGATATGAGTCATCTTATGCAGTAGAGAGAGTGTGAACGTGCAAGCTTATGGACACCGACTTTGATGGATTTCTTAGGAGATTGTCCTGAATTTTGATTCGAGTAATACTCTACTCATTAGTCACGTTATTATCCCTTGTGCACGACCGAAAGACTCACCAGGATTCACCATCCGAGTAAACTAGATTTCACATTACTGTTCTAGAAATTGTTAAATATAATCTTGAGTTAAATTTTATTCTAACGTATTTCTACGCACGTGAGCATGCGACTTCGCATGGATCTCTACCGCTCAAATCTACTCTAACATCCAATTGTTTCGATGGGAGAGCTAAGTAGTTTGCCCGAGACGTGCAAACGGTTAAGTATGGGGGTGTGATGAGTCCCATTTCTATACACTTTGATGGACTCATCCGGGCTAGTTTTCACTCTCATGTGCATCATTTTCGAGTTATTATTGCATCTATTTCACTTATGCTCATTCATGCGCACTTGCGTGCTTTGTGCTCCTTTTTAGCATGTTTGGGTGTGCGTTTGCGCTCCATGATATTGGGGGTAAGCACATGGTGCTCCCCAATCCTCTTTCTCTGTCTGATTGGTGCTGGAGGTGTATTCCCAGCTGGATTGCTTTTCTTACACGTAGTTGGATCACCCTATTTTACCCAGAAATCATGTTTATTTATATCGCACGGTCGTGCATTTTCTTGACGCACGGACGGCTGCGGTCGTGCGCCTTCTTCTAGGTAGAAAACTGGTGATCTGAATTTGGTCGTGCGTTTGCACGCACGGGCGGCTGCCCGTGCTCGAAGGAAATGCACAATCACCTGTTTTCATCTGTTTTTCAGCCAATCTGAATTTGTTCGTGCGTTTTTGCACACGGGCGGATTCGCCCATGCGTTAGTAAATCGCACGGGCACTACTGCTTCTTCCTCAAGCCAATTTATTCGTTAAATAATGCACAGGCAACGCACGATCGTGCGTTCGCCTGTATGTGACTAAATTTATGACTTTTCAGTATTTAAGGCAGGATATCCGCTGGAAGGAAGAATCCCCCGCGGGAAAAGCTGGAGAGCCCGCCATTTTGGCGCAGTAAGTCCGCTCCACCACCGTTCGACCTAGGAGGAGCTCTGGTGACCTTTGGCTTGCAAATCCTCCACCAAAGCTCCCTCCTCGGCCTCCTCCATCATCCTTGAGCTCAAGAACGCCATAGACGGAGAGCTTCCGCTGCATTCCAGGAGTATAACAAGAGTTACCTCAAGCTAGACCACGAAGAAGATGAGTATAAGTAGAGGAAGGTGACAGCTCCTCCGGACCCCGGACGCAACTGAAGACTAAGCATGGACGAGGCTTGACAACCCGTTGATTCCGGCCGAGAATCTTCAGCATAGTCTTCGAGCTTCGGTTTCCTCTTTTCCCCAGTTCTTGCTTCAGAGTTTTCTTAGATATGTTTGTTATTATGGATGATGAGCATGAACATTGTGCTTTAGTTAATGTGATTTCATGTTTTTGAGATCCTTTGAGGTTCATGAGATTTGAGGAGCGTCGTAATCCGCTAGCCCTCTCGTTCACCCGCTCATCGAAGCACGGCATCGCGGCCGTTGCATCCATCCCGCCTTGCGAAGCAGAGTTTTGACCTGCATTTTATTTATGTGTAGTAATTTAGGAAACCAAAATCAAACCCCTGTTTTTCCTTTAATCTACTATAGTAATTATTTTCTCAATCCGAAGAATCAAACAATCCACGCGCATTCCTTGAGAGACGATATTCGGGGACATATTCCCAACTTTATTACTTGTGCGACCGGTGCACTTGCCGAAACCACAACAACATTCCTTCTAAGGACAGCCCAGAAGAAGAAAGAAATTAAAACTCAAATTATAGAGAATTAGTATGCTGAGTGGAGAAGAAAAAGAAGCACAACTAATTATATATTCTGTCTGTCGAAATAGGGTCTCTTCTTCTTACTCCACCAACCCTAAGACAGAACAGAAGAACAACTCCTCTGCACAACAAAAGATCATAACAATAGTGCTGCTTCTTCTTCTACATCACATAGTACCAAGTCTACAAAAGTTCAGAGAATCAGGATCAAGCTTATAACCCTTGCAATCATCACTATCATAAGTAAGGGTTCATCATATTCAGATCTTGAGATAAACAAAAGCTACAGCATTCAAAGAGACAGCTTCTGAAGGATTCTTACTGGAGAATTCTTTTCTCTTCTTTCTTCTCACTCTACTGTTCTCATCCACCAACTATAAAAGAGTTTTAAGAATCCCTCTTCTAAAGGATTCAGTGGTTCTAAGAGTCTCCTTATCAAAAGACTCGGTGGTTCAAAGAGTCTCCTTATCAAAAGACTCAGTGGTTCTAAGAGTCACCTTATCAAAAGACTCAGTGGTTCTGAGAGTCTCCTTATCAAAAAACTCGGGCACAGTTAGTGTAATCCTACCAGGGAGGTAGATGAGTGGACTACCCACATTTTGGAGAATCACTATAAAATTATGTGTCTTCTGCATTGAATTTCTGTGCTGTCCGAATTTACTATTTTCTATTTTATATTTACTGTGATTACTTTATTCTGTTTTGGTTTTGGTGATTGCATAGTACTTAGTATTTTTTATTATGTGTGCACATTTATTGTAAAGGTTTTTTAAATCTCTATTCTCCCCCTCCTCTAGAGAATACTCAGAGGCACACTGTGCACTTTCAGAAATAGTAAGTGGAAGACTGGCACCCTTCATGCACCTGAGATATATATAGCAGATGGGTGGGAACCACCAAAAATATTCCCTCCAGATTAGTAAGCACTCTCCGAATACTAGTGGTTGGACTCTTCTTTCTGAGCCTATAACTCGCTCACAAAGAGCAGGGATTGTGTACAACCCCGTAGTCATCGAGTGTGTCCTCAAATCCCAAAGGGTCAAAGGGTCTGCAAGGTAGGTCAAGAAGAGCATTCGCCAAGAGTGCTTGGGGATCACTCGCCCAGGACAGGAGAGGCAGCGAAGCCTTGGGGCGAGCGCAAGCCTCATCTGCAACGCACTCACTCGCTTAGGAGTGTGGATGAGCGGGAGGTCAGGCGAGTGAGGACGGAACCCCACTCGCCCAGCGAGCCAAGCATCTGGCGAGTGGTGCCCCTACAAACCACCCGCCCAGTGGAACTTAGAGAGTCTAGTGTGTGAGAAGTCTAGCAAGTGGTGCCTTCACAAACCACTCGCCCAAAAAGATTTAGTGAGGAAATTACCTAGATACCCTTTGTGGGCTACCAATAGCCCTTCAGTACAGCAGAGTTTGGCTGTTATCAGACCAGTTTGGGGTGCGATTAGTAAAACAAAAGGGAGGATTTACGCTATTTGCAGACTAGACTAGAAAAACTATAAATAGACCCTTAAGGGCACCTTGGAGGAGATCCTGTCTTTTGGTCTCTCTCCTCCAAACTAGTTTTGGTTGGCTCGTATTGCCCTCCAAGGTGCCCGGTTGAGCATTGGTTTGGGAGGGGAACCTCTCTAAGATCTTTCGGGTGTGTAACGGGACCTCCTCGCTATATCTTTGGGTCTATTCATTTTTCTTCATCCATAGTCAAGAGAGCCAGTGAGGGAGAAGTAGGTGTAGTTTACACCCCTGTGGGTCCGAACTCAAGAGACCGGTTGACGGTTTCAACATCTAACATAGCAAATCTCATATAAAGCCCTAATTATGGGTGCGGATAGTAATTATAATCATGGTCATATACTTCTAGATAATTATCATATGATGATCAAACTTGGTAGAACCTTATTCAGTAAGTCATTAATTCTTGGTAGAAGTTTTGGGTCAATTGGTTTAGTCTAACTTAGCAAATCTCATATGAGGCCCTAAATGTGGGTGCGAATTGTAATTCTAATTATGGTCATATACTTCAAGATAATTATCATATGATGACAAAACTTTGGTAGAACTTTATTCAGTAAGTCATTAATCCTTGGTAGAAGTTTTGGGCCAATTGGGTTAGTCTAACTTAGTAAATCTCATATAAAGTCCTAATTGTGGGTGTAGATAGTAATTCTAATTATGGTCATATACTTCAAGATAATTATCATCTGATGACCAAACTTGGGTAGAAACTTATTTAGTTAGTCATAAATCTTTGGTGGAATTTGTAGGCCAATTAGTTTATACTAAACTTGGTTGATCTCATATGAAACCTCAAATATGGGTGTGAATAGTAATATTTGGTTATGAACTTATACTCCAAAATAACCTCGCAGCAACACTCTTCAATAAAACTACACAATCCAAAAATTTTAAGAACACATGATATTAATTATCTTGAGAAAGGGAGGTTTGGTATGTCATCCCATCGTATCTCCTAGTACCGCTGCGAGCCCTTCACCGAGTAGACCTCGGGAAGTCCAAGATTCAACGTAAACTGTTAAGTCTACATATGATGAACATATTAACAAGATGATGGACACTAAATATCTGTATAGTAACATAAGTAATTCAAAGGATCATGATTAATTTGCTACAGTTCTTACTCTCCCACATAGGTGTTGAACCCTAAGCTATAGGGCATTGTCAACTCGAAACTTATACAACTGTCTTATATTGTGGTGGATGATTATAGTGGGGACTTGGTTGATAGCCCTTGGGAACTGTTAGCTCAGTTATGCATATGAGGTGGGGATGCTTACTTGTGCATGTGCATATAGATCCTAATGGTAGGATTACTTGTGGTGGGTCTACAATGTGTGTTCGTTCGTCACACGGATGGAAGCATGTAGACTTGGCTAGAGGGATCGAGGTCTACTGGGCCAGATTAGCTGGTGTCCTAGAGATGCTTTACCAATGACTCGTCCATAAGCCATGGAGCTAGATTGGTACATTCTAGCAAGTGTACGCAAAGTATTCGCAATGCTCACGCGTTGAGGCGTATGTAAGGCCTAAGTCTAGTAGTGTGTAATACCCACCTAGTAGTGGAGACACCCGCTCCACTGTCTCCGTTTAACCACGATGGGAGGTGCCTGAGAGGTTAGCTACCCTCGAAAAGCGGGAACTAAATGTATATGTTAATACTGAGTAGCATGTGTGAGTAAGTGCATGTTGAGTCATCATATCATAACATAGCATGGCATACATAACATAAACCATCACCAAGATACTCATCATATAAATTAGTATGGGCTCTTTTATATGATGAGTTACTTTACTTGTTAGACGATCCTTAACTTATAAATCTGTATAGGCATTTTTATAAGTTATTTATTGTTTTTGTTAGAACGACCCTTAACTTATAAATCTGTGTAGACATATTTATAAGTTAAGTTATTTATTATCTCTTACTATATTATTGTACATGGTAGCTTATTCTATTGTTTACCAGTAATTGTAGATTAAATAATCACTTGTTGAGAACAACAACACACTTACTACTCATACATGTACAACTACTTAATATATAGCTATAGATGACACCATAATACATTACCTCATATGTCGCCTGCTTGTATTACTATTACTGCATATATTGTACCTTTCTTTTCCATCCTCCCATCTGGTGCTTAGGAGTGGCCAGGGGAACGGAGGCCAAAACCGCTTAGTCTTTTGACTAACGGTCAGTGGACCACATCAATTTAGAGAACCATGCAGACACAGTAGCAGCACCTCCAGCAAGAGGACCACCAGGCCTGAGAGGTAGAGCCTGACGTGACGATGCGGCCCGATCCCTTCCAAAATAGATGTGAGGCATTAGAGATCTTCCGCTTTACATTAGATTGTACTTCTTTTGGGGGTAGTATCAGACTATATCAGTCTTTATTAATGTTTTGTGGACTACCATTTCTATTTAATGTGATGTGGACTTTAGATTTTCATTCCTTTTACAATTGTGGTTGGCTTGTGATATTTGGAAATTGCCGGCAGAATAGGCGTCCTGTGGTGGTGGCTAGCCCGTGAGTCGGCTTTACTACAAGGCGGCTATTCTGGGCATAAAACTCCCCTCGGTCATGCTCAATTACCGGGAGGCAGAGTTTTACACCTCGTACTATTTAGTAAAAGACTTAGTCTTATTAGCGGAAGACTAGTTATTACAGAAATCCAATACTCAAGAACTGCGGAGTAACATCAACATCTATACTGTGTTATAACATATGAGTCAAGCCTCTATAATTACAAAAAGATATGTAAGAATAATGATGTGGCTATGTTAAGCTATACCTGAGATTGCCTGCTCAGTAGTTTCCTCAGTCCCCTGTGCTATCATTCACTCACGTCTGTCAACTACGCTCAAAATAAACATTAGAACCATGAATAGAATCCAATCCATATTAGCGTCAAGTGCTGTGAAGTATTTGCAAGGGAGTAACATTTGGACTTCTATTGGGTCGTGGCAGTCTTCCCATGACCACCGTCTATGTACTCCGTATTAACCTGCATACGGTCTCAAACCCACATAGTTCTAATAGTTTCATATGGGTTGCCCTTCCATACCGTCCTTCATGCAGATTGCCTCAAAGTATAACTCATCAGCCATCTGATCATGTCCCATCTGCACACTTCTCGAAGGCACATTTCTTGAATGCACATTTCATTCCCATAGGAATTTCATCTTCGAGGTACATATGAATTAATTCTTGAGCCATATTCATTCCTGAAGGAATTACATCTCATAGGCACAATTCATTCTCGAAGGAATTACATCTTTGAGGCATAATTCATCTCTGAAGTGATTACATCTCAGAGGTACAATTCATTCCCGAATGAATTACATCTCGAAGACACAATTTATTCCTGATGGAATTACTTATCGGAGGAACAATTCATTCTTGAAGGAATTACATCTTGTAGCTACAATTCATCCCTGAAGGGATTACATCTCGGAGGTGCAATTCATAATTATAGACAAGTCAGAAATAAAAGAAAAACCTCGATATATCCATTGTGCGCGAGAGTGGCAACCAGTTCAGTACTATTTAGGTTTGACCTTAAAGGAACACCCCATCTCCAGGTGAACTCTAAATTAATAGACAAATATGAAATAAAAGCCAAAAATCTCGATTTGTCCACTCTACTCGAGAGTGGCGGCAGTTCAGTACTATTTAGGGTTGACCTCGAATGAATACTCATCCTCATGTCAACTCTAAATTATTAGGTAAATCTGCAATAAAAGTCAAAACCATGATATGTTCGCTCTGTTAAATTTTTGAAGTGTAAGTGGACTATCTGGACGGTCTATTCTTGGAGACCGCAGAGACTGCGTGACCTGTGTTGCGGTTTACCTCTGGAATCCACGAGCTCGGAGTGGCGACCTGGCTGGTGTGGTCGTGTGTCTCTGGTGTTGGCGACCTGTGTTTGGTCTGCTTATTTTTGCCAAGTATCCCTGTGGGATAGCAATGGAAGGATGATATGCTAGAGGTCTTGGTATTGACCTCCTTACGCAGACTAACTTTAAAAATTGGAAGTCATGCATGGATAGCTATCTTCTTGGCGAGGACTTATGGGAAGTAGTCGGAGGAGAAGCAAGACAAGCTGCTGTTCCTGCTGAGGGGAATGCTGAGCTCGTGAAGGCTTGGAAGAGAACAAATGTGAAGGCTGAGTTCACTCTTAAGCGAGCTATCATTCCGGAGTTATTTGACCACATCATCGGGTGTAGGTCAGCTGCTGAAATTTGGACAGCCTTGGATGGCTTGTTCAATAAGAAGAATGTAGCTCAACTACAGTTCTTGGAAAATGAGTTGGCGAAAGCAACTCAGGGAGACTTGTCAATCTCAACGTTCTTCTTGAAGATGAAGAACCTTTGCGCTGAGATATCATCTTTGGACCCGGATGAGCCTATTTCAGAAGCTAAGTTGAAGAGACACATAATCTACAGCTTGCGGAGGGAGTATGTGGCCTTTGTCACTTTTGTTCAAGGCTGGGCCAATCAGCCATCATTGCTAGAGCTGGAGAACTTGCTGGCATCGCAAGAGAGCTTAGCAAAGCAAATGGATGGGATGTCTGTCTCTGGAGAAGAGAGCGAGGTTCTTTATTCGGGCAAGAAGAAGAGATGGGACAAGAAGAAGAAGTCATCTGGTAACGATTGTCCATCTACTTCATATCAGCAAGAGATGAGTTATGCTCCTAAGTCTGAAGGGAAGAAGAAGGAAGGACTGAGATGTTACAAGTGCAACAAGCCTGGTCACTTCAAAAGAGACTACAAGGTCAATCTTCAGCCATGGCATGTTGTAGGAAAGGAGGAGTCTGGTTCTAATGCATATGATAGATGGGGTGATGGAGCTTTCATGACGGGCATGTATGTTCGGGCTATGGCTTCCATCAACTATCAGGATGATTGGATAGTGGACTCAGGTTGTGGTCATCACCTAATCGGAGATGAGTCAAAGTTCTCTTCTTTGCAGGCGTATACTGGTAATGATGATATCATTACGGCTTATGAAACTATACATGCAGTAGAGAAGGAGGGTGTAGTTTCTTTGAACGATGATAGAGGTACTCCTTCGATTGTTCGGATCTACCTGCTATGTGCATGTTCCTGATGCCCTCAGAACAAAACTAGATGCGAAAGCAAGGAAGCTAGTTTTTGTCGGTTATGATGACCGGAAGAAGGGTTGGAGATGCATGGATCCAGAGACATGGAGAGCTGTGGTCTCTAGGGATGTGGTATTCGACGAGCTGACGTCATACCAGGGTAGCTCTTCTGTTGAGCTATAAGGAAGCAGGATAGATGGTGGACCAGGAGAAGTTACAAAGGAGGTTCTGGTGGAGTTGCCTATTTCTCCAGGTGCTCGAGGTTCTTCTAGCTCTGGGTCAGGTGCTTCAGGTTCTGGAAGCAGTGGGAGCGATGCTCCAAGTCTACCTGTGAGGAGAGCTAGTTTAGACCGAGTAGCTGAAGAGGTGGTTCATAGTCAAGCTCTGAGGAGGTCCAAAAGGACTATTATTCCAACAGATCGGTATACGGCGGGGGGGGGGGGGGGGGGGGGGGGGGGGGGGGGGGGGGGGGAGGGACTTGGTGAGCTTCATCTCATGTTTCTTCGCGGGTCCCTTGGATGAGAGAGAGCCATCTTGTTTTGAAAATGCCATTGGAGTCAAGGAGTGGGAAGTGGCCATGGATGAAGAGATGGCTACCCTCAGGAAGAATGAGACTTGGGACTTGGTGCCTAAGGTTGAGGGTGTTACTCCGGTGACTTGCAAGTGGGTTTTCAAGGTGAAGAAGAAGGATGATGGTAGCATTGAGCGGTACAAGGCTCACCTTGTAGCTCAAGGTTTCTCTCAGAAGTATGGGGAGGATTATGAAGAAACCTTCAGCCCCGTTGCCAAAATGACTTCGGTTCGGGTGGTGATCGCATTGGCAGCTTGCCAAGGATGGAAGGTTTGGCAACTCAACGTAATGAATGCTTTTTGATATGGCGAGATTGACAAGGATATCTTCATGGATCAACCAGCTGGTTATGTTTCCGAAGAGCACCCAAGATATGTGTGCAAGCTCAAGAAGGCTCTTTACGGCTTGAAGCAGGTGCCTCGGGCGTGGTGTGGCAAGATAGCAGAATACCTCCAGTTCTGCGTATACCTTGCTTATGACTCAGATTCAAGCTTATTCGTAAAGAAGACAGGAGAGCTTCAGGTCTTCGTGTTGTTGTACGTTGATGATATGATCATCACGGGAAATTCTGAGTTGGAGGTAGCTAGGCTTCGTGCAGAGAGAGCTATCAGATTTGAGATGAAGGACTTAGGTGAGCTCCACCATTTCCTTGGACTCGAAGTGGAGAGGAAAGAGAGCGGAATGCTTGTTTCCCAAAAGGGGTATGCAAATCGAATTGTGAAGCGATTCGGCATGGAAGGGGGGAAAAGAAGCTCTACTCCACTGGAGGTTGGTATTAATCTACAACGAGATGAGGAGAAGGTTCTTTCTGATCCTTTGGTGTTCGGGCTTTAGTCGGGAGTTTGATATATTTGACGATCATGGGGCCGGATATTGCATATGTGGTTGACCGGGTGAGTCGGTATATGGCAGAGCCACGGAAGCCTCATCTGATGGCGGCGAGGAGCATTTTGAAGTATGTTAAGACCACCTCTTATTTGGGTCTCTTCTATGGGAAGGACTCAGTATTTTGCTTGCATGGATACATGGATGCTGATTATGGAGGAGATTCAGATGATCAGAGATCGACTTCTGGATATATTTTTATGACGGGCTCTACAGCTATATCATGGTGCAGTAAGAAGCCGGATTTTGTGTCTGTCTCTACCACGGAAGCAGAGTACAAAGCTTCGGCTTTGGCAGCTCAGGAAGCCATATGGATTAGGAGGCTTGTGGAGGACATTCATAGGGAGGTGCATGGTCCTACTCTGCTTCGGGGTGACAATGAGAGTGCCCTCAAACTGGTGAACAATCCAGTTTGTCATGCGTGAACCAAGCATATAGAGATTCAACATCATTTCATCCGGGAGAAGGTGTAAGAGGGATCTCTTATGGTTGAGCATGTGCAGAGAAAGGATAATGTCGCAGACATATTTACAAAGTCGTTGTCAAAGGAACCGTTTACACGGTTGAGGAGGTTACTTGGGCTGACTTCCACTTCCCACTTCAAGGGGAAGTGTTAAATTTTTGAATTGGAAGTGGACTGTCTAGGTGGTCTGTTCTTGGATACCGCAGAGACCACGCGACCTGTGTTGCGGTTTACCTCTTGAATCCACAAGCTTGGTGTTGCGACCTGGCTGGTGTGGTCGCGTGTCTCTGGTGTTGGCGACCTTTATTTGGTCTGCTTATTTTGCCAAAGTATCCATGTTCTGGTTTAGACCTGGCGGTCTCGTACTGCGGTTTGCATGAGCTTGTTCTGGCGGTCTGCTCCTAGTTGGTCAGATGCTCATGTCTGTTCTTATAAGAGGTCGGGCGGTCTGTCGGGTTGTCTTGGCAAGCTGTCTTTCTTGGACAATTTTGCTTTAAGTAATAAGGTCTTATAGAGACCGAGCGGTCTGGTACTGTAGGTCGCGTGCTTCAATAAGGAAGGTGACTATATCCCTTGGGGTGGTGATGACATCCGTTCGTTTGCCTATAAATAGGGACGTCGGGGTAGCCATTTATACGCAAGAGCTGTAAGAACTAAAGTTGTCTTGATTGTGCCAGTCTCACTTTGAGGTCGCGCAGTTTGAGTTGTCTGACCGGTTTTTTTTGTTCGCAGGTTAGCGGCTTGTAGTCACCGTCAGCATTCTCTTTTCTTCCCAGCTTTGAATAAACCAGTTCGACAGTAGTCTGTCTATGCGGACTGTGTTTAGGAGTTCTTGGACTGTGCAGCGGACTCAGTTGATCTGGCGGCCTTAAGTGGTCGGGCGGTCTTGAGTTGCGGTCTTGCAGCAGGAAGCAGTTCTTCGTCAAGTGTTCGTGGGTTCTTCTGTGATCTTGAGACCGTGCAGTCTGGGTGATTAAGAAGTGCGGACAGTTGTTTTCAGTAGTTGAATAAAGCAGCGAGTTGTGCGGTCTGTGGTTGCGGTCTGACAACAACATCTTGTGCTATGTTCGTGCGATCTCAAGGATAACCGTGTGGCTTGCCTGTTCAAACGGTCTGGCGACCTTTGCTTTGGCATGTTGGAACATGGTCTTCCGCATCTCCTAGGTTTGAGAATAACAAATCCTATGTGTATTTGATCTTGTGTGTTCAAAGTGTGCAGGTTTACATAGTCCATATGACTCAAGGAGTACTCTTGATGACTGCCCCTAAAATTGAGGCCAAAATTCGAAAAGGCTCACTAGCGCCGGCGGTAGCGATAGCGCCCGACGCTAGCGTTGATTAGCACGATTCCGGCTGTGTTTTTAGAAAGAACTAACGCCAGGCGGTAGCAGATAGCGCTGGCGGTAGCATGGCGCATAAGAGGCATAGAGCAAAATGTTGCCACGGATTGAAGATCCTGCCGCGCAAAATGTTTCCTAATCCGGGCTAGCGCCGGTGGTAGCGCTAGCGCCGGCGGTAGCGCTTGGGCTATAAAAGGACCCCCGCTCCTCTTGTTTTCGACACACCTATTGCATACACCTCAGAGAGAGAGTACTAGGATTCCAAAGGCTTGTCTTAGCCGAAATTTGAGGTCCCAGTGAAGCTCTGCCAATTTCTGAAGGAGAATTCCATCACGCCGAATCCAGACGAAGTCCGCTTCAACAAACGCTGATTCTACAGCGGATCTTTGTCTCCTACTTCAGAAGTTCATCTTAAGGGAGGTTTTGTTATTTTATTTCTCTTTTATCATTGTAAACAAGTAGTGAAATCGCCTCGTGTTGGCGACTAGGTCTAGGTACACTTAGGGCTGAAATTTGCCTCGTGTTGGCGACTAGATCTAGGCTAGTTCTAGGGGGTGCTCGAGTCCACATCCGGGGAAGGATTGGCTAGAGCGGCTTGAGGCCGAATCCGGGGAGGATAAGGCTAGGGCCACCGGTTCGTGGGGAAGCGAGTCGGGATAGAAAACAAAAAGAGCTTTTTTTATTATTCGCCTCCGATCTCCAGCGTCATCGAGATCAAGTTTTGTAAAACTTATTTATCATTAATAAAGCTTGTCTCTTTTTTGTTTTACTTCACTTATTTCATGTCTTTAATCTCGCAATAATTCAAAGTTTTTAAATATAATCTAAAGTTTTTGAAAACCCTTATTCACCCCCCCCCCTCTAAGGGCACCGACCGATCCAACAAGTGGTATCAGAGCAGTTTTGTTCCAATCGGCTTAACAACCGGGAACAATGGCGTCTCATGATCTCGCTTTTCCTGAGGGTCAAGGGGTTAGTCGACCACCTCTCTTTACTGGGTCAGATTTTAACTACTGGAAAAATCGAATGATGTGTTTTCTTATGACCATGGATGTAGAAGTATGGAACATGGTAGAAGTACGGTACTCTCCGCCTACAACTGTAGTAGGAGAGGCGACATTAGCAAAACCTAAAGATAAATGGGTTGACAACGATAAACTAAGGTGTAAAAATAATGCTAAAGCAATGAACGCTTTATATTGCGCTTTAAATAGGACTGAGTATAATACAATTTCTGCATGCACAACTGCTTATGATATTTGGAATCAATTGGAAGTTACTCACGAAGGTACATCGCAGGTGAAAGATGCCAAGTTGTTTCAACTGGAATCTGAATACGAAAAATTCAGGATGGACACGGAAGAGGACATCAACTCAATGTACACTCGCTTCACAAAGATTGTCAACGCATCAAAGGCGCTTGGAAAGACCTACTCCGACGGGGACTTGGTGAGGAAAATTCTTCGTTCCTTACCTCCAAGGTTCAATCCGAAGGTGACAGCCATCTCGGAGTCGCACAACTTAAGAACGCTCCAGATCGAGAATCTCATTGGGAATCTCAAAACCCATGAGGTAGAACTACAAATTCAACATGACGAATACAACAAGGAGCCAAAGAAAAAGGCGTTGACACTGACATCAAAGAAGGAGTGCATCGAAGAGGACGATGATGATGAAGAAGGACTCCTGGTGAAGAATTTCAAGAAGTTCATCAGAAATCCAGAGAGAAGGAACACATTCCGAAAATTCTTCCAAAAAGATACTCGACGAAAGGGATCCTCCTCTTCATCGAAGAAAGAAAAAGGAAGCGATGACGAAGAAGAAAGGCCGCCTCCAGAATGCTATCACTGCAGAAAAACCGGGCACATTCGGAGCCAGTGCCCAAAATACCAAAAGGAACGGAAAGAACAAAAGAAAGCAAAAGAAAAGAAGAAAGTGTTGAAGGCCGCTACTTGGGATGACTCTTCCTCTGAAGAGTCAAACGGTTCTGAGTCAAGTAGCGAGGGGGAAGCAAACTTGTGCTTAATGGCCAAGAGCGACGATGATGACACCAGTGTTCTTAGCGACACTGAGGTATCTCCTCCTACCTTTGAAGAACTTTATGATAAATTTGTTTTATTAAATCATGAAAATGAATCAATTATAAAAGAAAATCGTAAGCTCACAAAAAAATTAGTTTCTCTTGAAAAAAGAAAAGTTTCATGTCAAGAATGTGAGCACTCTTTATTTATGATAAAAGAACTTGAAGTTTCTCTCTCTAATGCCCTTTCACAAAACAAAATCATTGCAAAAGAAAAAGGGGATTTAGAGAGAAAATTGAAAACTTCTATATTACAAATTGAAAAGAACAAAAAAGGATTTGAAAACAAATGTGTTATGATTGTTCAAGAAAATACATCTCTTAAAAAACAAAATCAAAATCTCAATTTAGCCATAACCAAATTCGGGATTGGTCAAAAATCCCTGGATATGCTTCTGGGTAATCAATGCTTTGGGTCTGGAAAAATCGGACTCGGATATAAAAGTGAACACTACCGCCCGGCACTAGCTACTAACGCTGGCGGTAGCTCTAAAGTTAAAAATTCTTCTAGTTTTTCTAATGTACAAACATCATCTAGCAAGGGCAACTTAGAAACTCAGAAAAGGGTCTCAACCCCCTTTATTTCGTGTGCTAATTGTCTTAAATTTGGACACACGTCTGGCTCTTGCAGGAATATAATAAATCAACGATCATTAAAACAAATCTGGGTACCTAAGAAATCCACTTACTCTATGGGTGGTACCTCTTGGGTATCTGGGTCTTTACTCTCATCCTCTTTCTAGATTTGCAGGAAGGCTAAGGAAATAGAAGACGTGTGTTATTTGGACTCAGGCTGCTCCAAACACATGACGGGCAATAAAGCAAAATTCCTTAGCCTAGAAAAGAAGAAAGGAGGAGTAGTAACGTTTGGCGATAATGGCAAAGGAAGGATCATGGGAGTTGGTACAGTGGGTAACACATCTTTTCTTATATCAAATGTGCTTTATGTGAAAGGATTAAACCATAACCTAATATCTATAAGTCAACTGTGTGATAAAGGTTTAGACGTACTTTTTGAATCTTCCACTAACCTTTGCAAGATTGTTAATCCTAAAACAAAAGATGTGTTATTAACTGCACCTAGAATTCATAATGTTTACATAGTTTCATTTCATGATCTTTCTAAATCTTCTATAAAATGTTTTATAACGAAAAATGATGAATTAGAATTATGGCATAGACGCTTAGGCCACACTAGTACAAAGCTCATCTTAAAACTAGCAAAAAGAGAACTGATTAGAGGATTGCCTAAGTTGAATGGAAATTTATCTTCATTATGCTCTCCATGCCAAAAAGGCAAATTTACTAAGACATCTTTTAAAAGCAAAAATGAAATTTCTACATCAAAACCTCTGCAATTAATTCATATGGATCTTTTTGGTCCCGTTAACACTGCGAGTCTTGGTGGTAGATTATACACTTATGTTCTCATAGATGACTATTCTAGATATTGTTGGACTTTATTTCTCTCCTCCAAATTTGATGCGTTTTGCGAATTTTCAAAATTATGTACTCGCATTCAAAATGAATTAGATTTAAAAATAAAATGCATTCGCTCATATCATGGAGGTGAATTTGAAAATGAAAATTTTAAATCTTTTTATGACATGTTAGGTATTAAGCATGAGTTCTCTGCTCCACGCACACCTCAACAAAATGGTGTTGTAGACCGGAAAATAGGACAACACAAGAACTTGCACGCACAATGCTATCTGAATATAAATTACCTAAGTATTTTTGGGCAGAAGCCGTAAGCACTGCATGCTATGTAATGAATAGAGTTATGCTTCGCCCATCATTAACTCTCACACCATATGAACTCTACTATCAAAAGAAACCTAACATATCGTATTTTAGAGTTTTTGGATGTAAATGCTTCATTCTTAATACAAAAGATTCTTTAGGAAAATTTGACGAAAAATGCGATGAAGGAATATTTCTTGGTTATTCTTCAACTAGTAAAGCATATAGAATATTTAATAAAAGATCAAGCAAGGTTGAAGAGTCAATTAATGTCAGATTTGATGAGTTTGTTCCATGTGCAGAAAAGCTCCCTACAGGTACCGATGATGAACCTTTGCCATACTTGGAGCACGACGAAGAAGAACCATCCAAAGAAGAGGAGGAGAAGTCAAAAGAAGATGAATATGTACCTCCAAGCATTCTAAACTTCTCCAAAAATCATCCAAAGGAGCTAATCATTGGGGAACCTTCTACTGGGGTAAGAACTCGGTCCTCTCTTCATGAAACATTTTCAAATATTTGCTTTGTGTCTGAAATTGAACCTAAAAACGTTTCCACCGCTTTAAATGACGAATTTTGGTTTTTGGCAATGAATGAAGAGTTAGGACAATTTGAAAGAAATAAAGTTTGGAATTTAGTAGAAATACCATCTAATCATCCAATTATTGGCGTAAAATGGATTTTTAAAAATAAGCTAGATGGTGAATCTAGGATTGTAAGAAATAAAGCACGCTTAGTTGCTCAAGGCTATTCACAAATCGAGGGGATAGATTTTGAAGAAACTTTTGCACCCGTGGCTCGCTTAGAATCTATACGAATATTTTTGGCATTTGCGAGTTTAAAAGAATAAAATTATTTCAAATGGATGTTAAAAGTGCTTTTTTAAATGGGTTTATTAAAGAAGAAGTTTATGTAGAACAAACCCCCGGTTTCATAAATGAAAGATTTCCAAATCATGTTTACAAATTAGAAAAAGCGCTTTATGGTTTAAAACAAGCGCCACGTGCCTGGTATGATCGTCTTACATCATTTTTGTTAGAACACGATTATGTTATGGGAAGTGCAGACAACACACTCTTCATTAAGCATAAAAATAACGAATTAATTATTCTACAAATATATGTTGATGACATCATTTTTGGAGCCACTAATGAAGAGTTGTGTAATGAAGTAGTCTTAATAATGAAAAATGAATTTAAAATGAGTCTTGTAGGAGAACTATCATATTTTCTTGGTTTTCAAATTTCACAAAGAACTGATGGTATTTTTCTGTGTCAATCAAAATATGTTCACGATATGCTTAAACGATTTGGATTTGAAAATCTTAAACAAGCTTCTACTCCTATGAGTGCTTCTTTAAAACTAGGAAAAGATGAATCTAGAATTTCTATTGATCAAACGCTATATAGAGGAATGATAGGCTCTCTTCTTTATTTAAGTGCATCTAGACCAGATATAATGTTTGTCGTATGTTTATGTGCTCGCTTTCAAGCCGATCCAAAAGAATCTCATTTAAAAGCGGTAAAACATATTTTTCGTTATCTAATAGGGTCATCTAAACTAGGATTATGGTACCCACATAATGACTCTTTCACACTCCACGGCTATTTCGATTCGGACTACGCCGGGTGCTCACTAGATAGAAAAAGCACTAGCGGTACGTGTCACTTTTTAGGACCCTCTTTAGTTTCCTGGTCTAGTAGAAAACAATCTTCGGTTGCACTCTCCACCACGGAGGCCGAGTATATCGCACTTGGTAGTTGTTGTGTACAAGCGTTATGGATGAGCCAAACACTAGAGGACTTTGGATTTCATCTCAAAAACATAGATCTTAAATGTGACAACAAAAGTGCAATAGACATCACATATAATCCTGTACACCATTCTAGATCCAAACACATCGACGTTCGTCATCATTTCATTAGGGATCACATTAAGAAAGAAAATGTAAAAGTAAGCTTCATTGGGACAGACTCTCAACTCGCTGACATATTCACTAAACCTCTTCCCGATGCACGATTTCGTTTATTACGACTTGAGTTAGGTGTGCTAGATCTTACAAGTTAAAACATGCTCACAAATACAAGCTTCTTCACTTTTAACCATCAAAAACATCTCCTAAAAATCTGCACTTTCAGCATGAAACTACTATTGGGACACCTAATCAAGACCACCAATCAAAATTTCCAAAATCCTAAAAAATCGTTCACTGTCTCCCGCGCTAGCGCTACCGCAGGCGCTAGCGTCCATGTTCATTTTTCTATATTTTTTAAATTTCTAAAAATCCCTTAAAATATATAAATCTATATTTTCTGCTTAGTTTTGCACTTCTATGTTTCTTTATTTTTTTGAAAAATCAAATACAAAAACTACAAAACCAAATTACAAAAAAAATATGCTTTTCTTTTTCGCTTGTGTTGTTTCCTTTGTTTAAAGTTCATCTTTATAAATAAATATAAAACTTTAAAACTATCAAAAAAACTCTATGATTTTTTTTGTGAAAAATCAAGCATGATTTAATCTACTATTTAGAAATTTTACAATGTTGCAATTTATCTTTTCAAACTACTTTGGGCATTGTCTTTCTTCATGCTTTGATATATCTATTCAAATGTGCATCAATTATAGTTTAAAAGTTGTGTAGGATCAAGCTTAGCATGCCTCTAAGTATGAGTAAATGTTTTATGTTTGATAATGGTATTTATTCACTCACCCTTTTTGGCATTGTCTACATATGTGTTTAATCTAAGAATACTTGTGTATGTTTTGTATTAGTACAATGGATTAAAATTGCACAAGTATCTTACCTACACTCCTTCTTTTGCACTCTTAAAAATTAAGAAAAGTGGTTATATTTTCTTTCTCATAAAATCTATTGATTTGCAAAACAAGTGTATTCGGAGAACTTTGTACAAAACAAAATTATAAAATAAATGACAAAGATAACTCCACCAAGCACTACTTGAACCTCCTGATAAGTCTTAATGAGCATTGTGAGGTTGAGCACCTTGGAAAGAATAATAAAGTGTCTTGTGCAAATCAAATCTTTCTTTCAAAAATAAGAAAAACCACTTTCTCTTAAGTACACCGGAACACTAGTCTCAAAATTCAAAATAAAATATGTGATCCCCCAAGCACTACTTTGCACCCTGATAAGTCTTGATGAGCATTGTGTGTGCAAAGCACCTTGGTAGTTGTACATTTTTTTTTGTGCATTAAAGTGTGTGGAAGTAATCTTATTTGTGTTGTATTATGCTTCTTACTTTACATATTACTTGTATTTTTTATTAAAACATTTGTTTACTCTCCTCAAAATTACACTTATGTGCACATCATTATCTTCCATAACACTTCTTCTCATGAGTATTGGATCCTAATGCTAATTCTATATCACTCTTTGCTTATGAAATGCACTAGATAACCTAGCATGTTTTCTATAATGTTTGGTATGATTTGAAATTGTGAATTGAAATATGATTTACATAAACATCTTCTTTTTGAAATTAAACTTATATATCTTTTTATGGATTATTCTTGATTACAATAAGATGTTTCATAAGTCTTCCGCATCATCACCATATAACTTTTACCTTGCACTTTCATGCTTATATCAAGTCTTAAATCTCAATTTTTTTTCTTAAAAACAAGTAGTAGACTTGCTTGGTAAAATTTATATTAGTTATTCTAACACGCATATCATTTTTATGCTAAAAACTCTGATTTATCTCTATATAAACTTTTATGCTAAACACTCCTCCAACAAGTGAAATATTGCTTATAAAACATCCTCTTCTTATTGAATTTCAAATCAAACTTTACTTTTGTGTTTCTAATTGCTAAAAGGATGTTGTTTCTTTCTTCCAAAAATACTATAACTCTTATCTTTATAAAGTTTGAAACTCAAAACACATCTACTTTTTGAACTCTTATTATTATGTGTCTTTTTCGAACTCTTCCGCAATGCTCAAACTCTGATTCATTCATAATTTTCAATATAGCTATGGGAGTGTTGTCATAAAGACAAATAAAAATAAAAACCCATAGGCTATAAATTATCATTAAGGTTTAAATGCTTAATGGTTCCAATAATTATTATCTATGACTTCATATATCACCATAGCGGGGGCGTAGGGTTGTAGACATTAGATAACCTTATCTCTAGTCATGTCTTGTCCTTAACCGGGGAGGGTTCCAGTGGGGCCTTGTGAGGCACTGGGGGGGAAGAGTGTTAGGTTAAGTGTGTGTCTAGTGTTTGCATATGGGACTAACACCCCAACCTACGGCTTGTTTGCAGCTCCTCATGCCCATCTGTCACTTAGTACGGGGCTAGGGTGTAGACGTATTGTCTGGGTAGATTGGTTACTTGGAAATCACTATTTTTATGCTTAAAACTCTTATATAAAGGGGAAATCATTAC
The DNA here is from genome assembly GCA_033032865.1 of Dactylorhiza incarnata. NCBI lineage: Eukaryota > Viridiplantae > Streptophyta > Magnoliopsida > Asparagales > Orchidaceae > Dactylorhiza > Dactylorhiza incarnata. The sequence continues at coordinate 11,100,254 of JAWHQI010000029.1, forward strand.
TTTTTCTCAAACTAAAAACTCTGATATATTTATACAAAAATTATTCTAACAAGTGGCTCTAAAACTCCTTATCATTTCCTTCTCACTCAGAAGCTCGATCATGCCTTTATTATCCAACTTTTCTATGGTGCATCCCTACCCACTTTTGCTAATAACAAAGGGGGAGAACTAACATGATAAATATAACCCGCTTTCAAAGACCCAACATGACAAATTAAGATGATAGCTTACATATTAGGGGAACATTCACTTAGGGGGAGCACGTATTTAGGGGGAGCAATTCTAAATGCTAAAATCAATAATTATCCTAGGTCATCACTCGCACACACACACAAGTAGAGTTTCATCATGTTTATTTATTAATGCTTTGATTTATCATTAATGGATTTGTTATTATCAAAAGGGGGAGTTTGTTGGAACATGGTCTTCCGCATCTCCTAGGTTTGAGAATAACAAATCCTATGTGTATTTGATCTTGTGTGTTCAAAGTGTGCAGGTTTACATAGTCCATATGACTCAAGGAGTACTCTTGATGACTGCCCCCAAAATTGAGGCCAAAATTTGAAATGGCTCACTAGCGCCGGCGGTAGCGATAGCGCCCGGTGCTAGCGTTGATTAACACGATTCCGGCTGTGTTTTTAGAAAGAACTAACGCCAGGCGGTAGCAGATAGCGCTGGCGGTAGCATGGCGCATAAGAGGCATAGAGCAAAATGTTGCCACGGATTGAAGATCCTGCCGCGCAAAACGTTTCCTAATCCGGGCTAGCACCGGCGGTAGCGCTTGGGCTATAAAAGGACCCCCTCTCCTCTTATTTTTGACACACCTATTGCATACACCTCAGAGAGAGAGAGAGAGTACTAGAATTCCAGAGGCTTGTCTTAGCCGAAATTTGAGGTCCCAGCGAAGCTCTGCCAATTTCTGAAGGAGAATTCCATCACGCCGAATCCAGACGAAGTTCGCTTCAACAAATGCTGATTCTACATCAGATCTTCGTCTCCTACTTCAGAAGTTCATCTTAAGGGAGGTTTTGTTATTTTATTTCTCTTTTATCATTGTAAACGGTAGTGAAATCGCCTCGTGTTGGCGACTAGGTCTGGGGTAGACTTAGGGCTGAAATTCGCCTCGTGTTGGCGACTAGATCTAGGCTAGTTCTAGGGGGTGCTCGAGGCCACATCAGGGGAAGGATTGGCTAGAGCGGCTTGAGGCCGAATCCGGGGAGGATAAGGCTAGGGCCACCGGTTCGTGGGGAAGCGAGTCGGGATAGAAAACAAAAGGAGCTTTTTTATTATTCGCCTCCGATCTCTAGCGTCATCGAGATCAAGTTTTGTAAAACTTATTTATCATTAATAAAGCTTGTCTCTTTTTTATTTTACTTCACTTATTTCATGTCTTTAATCTCGCAATAATTCAAAGTTTTTAAATATAATCTAAAGTTTTTGAAAACCCTTATTCACCCCCCCCCCCTCCACTCTAAGGGCGCCGACTGATACAACATGGCAGTTCACGGACGGCTTGTTTTTTGTGTCTTGTGCTTCTCTCCTCTGTGATTCTTATGAATCATGTCTCGTCATGTATGTCTCGAGCTGTAAAGAGATAGTAAATAATAAGAGCAATATTCTGTCTTCCCATTGTCATTGATTGTCACGCTTGTGGATTGTGTTGAAGTGTTCCGCATTTTTACTTCACTCCGGACCTCTAAAATTTTAACACACTCTACTCGAGAGTGGTGGCCAGTTCGGTACAATTTAAGGTTGACCTCAAAGGAACACTCATCTCCAGGTCAACTATAAATTATTAGGCAAATCTGAAATAAAAGGCAAAACCTTGATTTGTCCACTCTACTCGAGAGTGGCGACTAGTTTGGTACTATTTAGGGTTGACCTCGAAGGAACGCCCCATCTCTATGTCAACTTTGAATTAAATGAAAAATCTGAAATAAAAGCAAAAAACCTCGATCTTTCCGATCTAATCGAGAATGACGTCCAGTTCGGTACTATTTAGTGTTAACCTCGAAGGAATACTCATCTCCAGGTTAACTCTAAATTATTAGGCAAATCTGAAATAAAAGCTAAAACCTCGATCTGTTTTCTCTACTCGAGAGTGGCATCAAGTTTGGTACTATTTTGGGTTGACCTCGAAAGAATAGTCATCTCCAGGTCAATTCTAAATTATTAGGCAAACTAAAATAAAAGCCAAAACCTCGACATGTCCGCTCTACACGAGAGTGGCAGCCAGTTCGGTACTATTTATGGTTAACCTTGAAGAAACTCGTCATCTCCAGGTCAACTCTAAATTCTGGCAAAATGAGAATCTGACTAACTTAGTGGAGGGACCAAGCAGGGTATAAAACAAAGGGGCAAGCTCCTGGGGTTCACTCTGTTGGAGTTTCTGAGGTGATGTCAAAACAATGAACGGTTAGTCTTACTGCCAACGCAATATGAGCCTATAGGGTCGCACATAAAACTGTTTGGAGAATTTGGAGAAAGGATTGTGTTGGCCTTACTCATATTGGATATGAGTGGAGGACCAATCCTATGACTGTTCGGAATTGAATTGAGAATATCTCAAATGGGAAACAAGTACTAATGATGAATGGTCTAAATGGTTTAGACGAATTCTTTAGGACTTGGCTAAATTCATCGAAAGTCTTTAGTCGAATATGATAATTCGTCTAAAGTGTTAAGTCAAAATTATCTTTTCGAATTCGTCTAAATCGTTTAGTCGAATTTAAGACAATTTGTCGAAAGCGTTTAATCGAATTTAAGACAATTCGTCGAAAGTGTTTAGTCGAATATGATAATTCGTCTAAAGTGTTTAGTCGAAATTATCTATTCGAATTTGTTTAAATCGTTTAGTCGAATTTAAGATAATTCGTCGAAAGTGTTTAGTCGAATTATTATGCATTAGATGAATTTAAATCTGGCAGAATTGTTCTGTTTTTCCTCTGGTCTGCGGATAGCCTGTTTTTATGTCTTGCGTATAAAAAGGGATGAGATTAGGTCAAAGTAAGATTGATCCCTTTCGAGAATCGGAAGCATTCTGATAGACGTCGTCCCCATCCGCAGACCTCGCCCCGTCCGCCGACCTTCTCCGTCGCTGATAGTCGACGCCTCTCCTTCAACGGATCTAGTAGTTCGTGGGGACGTAGAGGACGTTCTTTCTCCGACCCATACTTTGTGCGACAAGGCATTGGGGTTCTCCTTCCTTGTATGGATCTCTATAGAGGGGCCGACACATTTCGGCGCTCGGAACTCGAAGTTCATCTACCGGATTTCTTCTTGGAGCATCTTGGTTGAGTATTGACTTAATCCCGGAAAGGTACATTGCATTTTGCTTTCCTAATCTCTTGATTCATGAAATCTGGAAGATCCTTAATCTTTGGTTTGTTCTAGTTATTTCTTCCGTTGCTCACATTTGATGTGCCCTTATCATTCTGAATGGTATAGAGAAAACCCAACAGAGGTATTAGAGCCAGGTTGGCGGTCAAGGCGCTGCCCCTTGGACCCCGTTAGGGGCTCTGCCCCTAAGACCCCACCAGGGGCGTGGCTCCTTGGAACCCCGCCAGGAATGCTTGTGATTGCGTTGCGATTTCATTGTTTCAAAGATTGTTTCTCCTTTGCAGTAATTGTCCCTCAAAATGGTTTGTGAAACCAAATGTCATGGACTTTGTATTTGACAGTGAGAGACGAGCTTGTCTACTTCATAAGTGGAGTTAGTGTTCCTGTGTTCAATGCATGTAAATCTGAAGGTTTAGAAATGTTCTAAATGTTCATATTTAGCCCCTCTTATCAAAGTGTTGATAATTTATTTTTGTGCACATTGGGGATGCATTTAGTTTGCGAATATTGTATTTCTATTTTGTGAAAGTGCACGGTGATTAAATGTTAATCACGATGAAATGTTCATCAATTGAAAAAAAATCCCTTATCCAATATTAAGTATACGGATGCCTTTCGATGGATGACACTCTTCCTGCCTCGATCGATGAATTGTGGGCTTGCCCAAGCAAGGTGCATTAATCTATCTTGGTAAGGGTGCGAGCAGATAATTGTGATATCCCACTGTCGACATCGGGTCCAACTTAACTAGGTGACCTCAAAGGTTGAGTGCCTAGAGGCATAGGGTTGGCATGCTCCATATGATGGATGCAAATAAAGAGTTATTCACCAACCATACAAGAGTTGCATAGTGATTCAATTGACAAGTGTTGTCTACCTAAATAATCGCATTATGAGAGAAACGCCAAAGCGGACTCGTTGTGTTGGTGAAATATGGATCTTGTCCACTAAGAGGGTAGCTCGCATAAACTCTCTGAATCGAAATTAAGGGTTGTCGATTTGATTAAAATAGTGGGAGCTTTTAATAAAAGTCCTTATTAATATAAAATGTATGTTGAAATACAGTACTAAAAGTTTTGCAAATTTATTGTAGAATTTCCATGGCAAGTGGATCACACTCCACCTTGTACCTGAGGGCTATCCTTGAGAAGGGCAAGCTCAAAGGGGACGAACTTCCTTGACTGGTAGAGAAACCTGAGAATTGTTCTCAGGCAAGAGCGCAAGCTCTATGTCTTGGAAGGGGAAGCCCCTACAGAGCCGACCGGGAATGCTCCGCGAGCAGACAAAGATGCTTACAAGAAGTATCAGGATGGTACCTTGGATGTGGAAAGCCTCATGCTTGCTACCATGTCCTTTGAGCTTCAGAAGCAACATGAGAGCATGTGTGGTTATGAGATAATCGAGCACCTCAAGAAAATGTTCGAGGGGCAAGCTCGGCAAGAGAGGTTTGACATATCCAAGGCATTATTTCAGTGCAAGATGGAAGCTCGAGACTCAGTAGGGACTCACATACTCAAGATGATTGGGTATATAGGGAACCTTGAAAGACTGGGTTTTCCCTTGGGCCAAGAGTTGGCCACGGATCTGATCCTGCAATCGTTGTCGGACAGTTATGAGCAGTTCGTCTTGAACTATAACATGAATGAAATAGACAAGACACTACCCGAGCTCCTAGGCATGTTAAGAACTGCTGAAAATAATATGAAGAAGGTCAAGCCTGCTAGCCCCATACTGATGGTGCATAAAGGCAAGGGCAAGGCCAAGGGATTGAAGAAGACAAAGATAGGATCTAAGTCTCATCTTGATCCCAAATCTTCTGCACTAAAAAGGAAAGGTCTGGCACACAGCTCACTCCGCCCGGAACACCGCAACATAATGGTGTTTCTGAGAGGAGGAATTGTACCATGTTAGACATAGTGCGGTCGATGATGAGTCATGCAGATCTGCCCATTTCCTTTTGGGGTTTTGCTTTAGAGACTGCTGCTTTCACACTAAATTGAGTTCCAACGAAAATGGTTCAAAAGACACCATATAAGATATGGACTGGGAAGCATCCTAGTATGTTGTTCATTAAGATTTGGGGCTATGAGGCATACGTGCGACGTCAAATGCCTGACAAGCTGGAACCCAAATCGGATAAATGTCATCTCATGGGGTATCCTAGGGAGACCAAAGGGTACTACTTCTACCTACCGTCTGAGGGCAAAGTGTTTGTCGCAAGGACTGGTGTCTTTTTGGAGAAAGAGTTCTTATCCAGAAAGACTCCAAAGGTTGAACTTGAAGAATTTCAAGAGCCACAAACAATGAACGAACCGGAATTGGAACCTAAGTAAGGACTACAAGAAGTTGTAGCTAGAGAGACTACTCAAGAAACACAAGTCCTATGTAGATCTGGTAGACCAAGATTTGAGCCTGAGAGAAATGGATTTCTCGTGTCTCAAATAGGTAACGTGTTACTTATGGATCATGATGATGAGCCTACAACCTACCAAGATGCTATGAATGGACCAGACTCCGAGAAGTGGCTTGAGGCCATGAAATGTGAAATGGACTCCATGTATACAAACCAAGTTTGGACCTTGGTGGAACCACCTGAAGGGGTAAGACCCATAGGGTGCAAGTGGGTCTTCAAGAAGAAGACCGACATGGATGGGAATGTACAGACATTCAAAGGCAAGCTGGTGGATAAAGGTTTCAGGCAAATTCATGGTGTTGACTATGATGAGACCTTTCCCCTGTGGCCATGGTCAAGTCCATCAGAATTCTACTTACTATTGCTGTGTATTATAACTATGAGATTTGCCAAATGGATGTCAAAACGGCTTTCCTTAATGGAAACCTCCTTGAGGAAGTGTATATGACACAACCTGGGGGGTTTTGTATCTCCAAGAGAAGCCACTAAAATATGCAAGTTGAATCAATCCATTTATGGATTGAAACAAGCTTCTCGAAGTTGGAATCTACGTTTTGATGAGAAGATCAAAGAGTTTGGTTTCATCAAGAACGAAGATGAGCCTTGTGTTTACAAGAGGATTAGTGGGAGCATTGTTGTCTTCCTGATATTATATGTGGATGGCATACTGTTGATCAGGAATGACATTCTGACCCTGCAAGTTGTTAAGAGCAACCTAGGGAGCTGCTTTTCTATGAAAGACTTGGGTGAAGCGACTTATATACTTGGTATTAAGATCTATAGAGATAGATCGAAGAAGTTGTTGAGTCTGACCCAGAGTACATACATTGAGAAGGTGTTGAAATGGTTCAACATGCTTGAGTCCAAGAAGGGATTCTTACCCATGTCACATGGTGTGAGTCTCTCTAAGGACCAGTGTCCTAAATCTTTGGAAGATAAGGACCGCATGAAGTTGATTCCATATGCTTCGGCAATTGGATCAATCATGTATACAATGTTGTGTACTCGACTCGATGTCTCTTATGCTTTAAGCATGACGAGCAGATATTAGTCTGATCCCGGTGATTGTCACTGGATTACTGTCAAGAATATCCTAAAGTACTTAAGAAGGATGAAGGATCTATTCTTGGTGTATGGTGGAGAGGAAGAGCTCTTTGTAAATGGTTACATGGATGTAAGCTTCCAGACTGATAGGGATGATTCAAAGTCCCAATCAGGTTTTGTATTTTGCCTTAATGGAGGAGCTGTTAGCTGGAAAAGTTCCAAGCAAGATATAGTTGCCGATTCTACGACTGAGGCCGAGTATATCGCTACAGCAAATGCGGCGAAGGAGGCTGTGTGGATTAGGAAATTCATCAGCGAGCTTAGTGTAGTTCCTAGAATTATTTGTCCCGTAGTTCTCTACTATGACAACAATGGTGCAATAGCCCAAACAAAGGAACCTAGATATCATCAGCGCTCCAAGAACATACTTCGGCGGTTCCATCTTATTCGAGAGATTGTCGATTGAGGAAATGTGAACATTTGCAGAGTACCGACTGAAGAAAACATAGCGGATCCACTAACAAAGCCTCTTGCGCAAAAGAAGCATGATGGTCATGTTAGATCAATGGGTATTAGATACCTGAATGATCATCTTTAGTGAGAGCCTTGTGGATGATATGTTTGTTGGTTGTTTATTCTTTTGATGAATTGTAATATATACTGTGTTTTTCCATTTTACATTTATGGCAAGTTCTTATTGTTATGTCAATAGTTTATATTTGATAGATTAATTAGCATAATAAACGCCCTTAGAATATTGGCTTCCATAGGGATTCAAGTACGTGACTTGAATATGAGGGTCTATGTATAACAAGAAGCTTCATTCTTAAATGGTCCCTAGTCGGAGTATCATCTTAGAAGTTGAAGGGCAATGATGATACATTAAGACTAGCATGTGCGTTGACTGATGACCGGTTCTCATAGGTCATGATATTGTGATATTAAGTCATCATATGGGTACTTGTTAGTGAACAAGTTATACTGTACAGACCCACCTTGAGACTACTATGTGGATTGTTATATAAATGTGTCACAAGTAGGTCTCCACTGACAATCGTGTTTGTAGTTCTTTGACCTGAAGTCACAACATTCATCAAGTGAGGAAGAGCGTACTTTGATGCCATCTAAAGTCTTCCTTGAGAAAGGTTGATGATAAGGGTGGTTATTGGGTATGTTATGATTCATTTGGGTGTTTGTGTGTGGACAGATATGGGATTTGTCCTCCTTTATGACAGGAGTTATATCCATGGGCCCCTTGATGGAATGAGACCAAGAAATGCATGGCCATGCTGGGTTGAGCTAATATGTGATATTGAGCTTACCACTCTCTTAAGGTCTATTCTAGATCAGGAAACTAGGATTGAACAATGATGAGGGTGACACGGTCCATGCCTCTAGTTCTATCCGGATGTAAGGGATAAAGGAATAAGACAACACTGATACATTGGTCAAGACAGGCTTATTGATTTATGAACTCTTATTGCTTGGGTAGCAATGATGTATTGCTAGATTCCGCTCGTTGTTTGTGAGACTTTTATTGATACTTTGTGATCAAGTGGGAGACTGTTGGAGTTTCTGAGGTGATCTCAAAGCAATCAATAGTTAGTCTTACTGCCAACGCAATATGAGCCTATAGGGTCGCACATAAAAGTGTTTGGAGAATTTGGAGAAAGGATTGTGTTGGCTTTAATCATATTGGATATGAGTGGAGGACCAATCCTATGACTGTTCGGAATTGAATTGAGAATGTCTCAAATGGGAAACAAGTACTAATGATGAATCGTCTAAATGGTTTAGACGAATTCTTTAGGACTTGGCTAAATTCGTCGAAAGTCTTTAGTCGAATATGATAATTCATCTAAAGTGTTTAGTCAAAATTATCTGTTCGAATTCGTCTAAATCATTAGTCGAATTTAAGACAATTCGTCGAAAGCGTTTGGTCGAATTTAAGACAATTCGTCGAAAGTGTTTAGTCGAATATGATAATTCGTCTAAAGTGTTTAGTCGAAATTATCTGTTCGAATTCGTCTAAATCGTTTAGTCAAATTTAAGACAATTCATCGAAAGTGTTTAGTCGAATATGATAGTTCATCCAAAGCGTTTAGTCAAATTATTATGCATTCGACGAATTTAAATCTGGCAGAATTGTTCTGTTTTTCCTCTGGTCTGCATATAGCCTATTTTTATGCCTTGCATATAAAAGGGGATGAGATTAGGTCAAAGTAAGATTGATCCCTTTCGCGATTTGGAAGCGTTCCGATAGACGTCGTCCCTGTCCGCAGACCTCGCCCCGTCTGCCGACCTTATCCGCCGCCGACAGTCGCCGCCTCTCCTTCAATGGATTTGGCAGCTCGTGGGGATGCAGAGGACGTTCTTTCTCCGACCTATACTTTGTGCGACAAGGCATTGGGGTTCTCCTTCCTTGTGTGGATCTCTATAGAGGGGCCAATACATTTCGGCGCTTGGAACTCGAAGTTTGTCTACCGGATTTCTTCTTAGAACATCTTGGTTGAGTATTGACTTAATCCCGAAAAGGTACATTGCATTTTGCTTTCCTAATCTTTTTATTCATGAAATCCGCAAGATCCTTACTCTTTAGGTTGTTCTAGTTATTTTTTCCGCTGTGCACATTGGATGTGCCCTTATCATTCTGAATGGTATAGAGAAAACCCAACACATTCTCCCTAGTGCCCAGAGTCGTCAAACCTCCTATGCCTGTACGAACGGCTAATGGGCTTGACTGACCTGCCACATTAAACACAAATTAATTTGCAAGCATGATGAGTAATTTATTTACTCATCTTATAGTTTAGTTTATTATTATTTTAATATGAAATTATGTTATTTATATAAATTATATCATATAAATCTTTCCTATTTTAATTTCATAAGCTAACTTAAGTTTATTTTGTGTTTTCCAGGTTTTCTGGACATTTGGAGCAAAAAATATATTTACACGCCCCAGGTCACGGGCGTGACCAATGGGCGTGTAACCTGCGCGGTGTTCCAGACCTGCTTCTGCCACCCCGGAGTCGTTCCGTGAAGAATTCGCCAAGTACACGCCCCAGGTCACGGGCGTGACCAAGGGCGAGACCCCTGGCTGCTGCGTTCGACAAAAATTTAGGAGATTGACGAATAGGCGAGAGTTCGACGAATGTTCAGAATTCGCCAAGTACACGCCCCAGGTCACGGGCATGACCAAGGGTGTGACCCAATGTCACGGCCGCAACCCGCTGAGACGAATCAGAACCGCTGAGATCATGCATGCCACGTCAATTAAAATTACATGCCCTAGGTCATGGGCATGACCGTGGGGCGTGACATCCAGTACACGGGCGTGACTCATTCAGCGCCATTTCCCGCCGAAGTTTCCCGCCAGAAGCCACATTTCAAGATTACATGCCCCAGGTCACGGGCGTGACCTAGGGCGTGACACGGCTGAAACGCTCGCATTTACTCGAGAAGGCGCCCTCTCCGCTGCTGCTTCGATCACGCCCCTTACACGCCCTTGGTCACGGGCGTGACCAAGGGCGTGTAACACTAAAAATTCAGCTATTTAAAGGGAGCTTTTCCAGATGTTTAGGGATGAAGTTTTGGAGTTCTAGCTTATTTCTTGCACTATTTTCTTACTCTTGTATGTCTTTTCCTTCTTGTACTTTTATTTCCAAAGCTTGTAACTTTCAATTTCTAGTTGTAATTTCAATTGCAAATTAATAAAATAGTTACTTTTCTCTTATTCTACTCTCTCTTTTTCATCATGCACTTCTTTTATTTCGTAGTTTCCTCCATCTCTATGAGTAGCTAAATTCTATTAGTACTCGGCTGAGATGATCCAAGGGAAACATAATTCATGATTTAAATTCTAGCTTCTCTTTCTCTTCCTTAGAATACTTAAGATTTATCCTTGAACTTTATTTTATTGAGATTATATTGTCGATACATAAATCTCATTCTTGTTTTCGTAATCTTATAACCGAGAGGTTTTGAATTCGAATCGATCATTTCAAGGATAAAGAGAGTTGAATGCACTCCTCAAGCGAGGATGACATAATTCTCCCGGATTGGAGTCAAATCCAATAGAGGGGTTCACTACGATAAAGCGAGTTTTAGGGATTTTGATTCTAGAACGAAAGTTCGAATGATCAAACTAAACTCAGTTGAGCGTATCCTCGAGAGAGGTGTGTTCATAAATCGGGAACCTCCACGGTCAAGTAATTTCTTAAGAGATTTAGAAGTTGTTCCTTTATATTTTATTTTCCAAGGTGATTCAAGGTTGAGTGCTATTCTTCAACTCATCAATTTAAAATAAGCTATTTCTTGCAACCAACCAACCACAAGTTTTATTCGATAAGATAATAGAGATTTTCCGAAGTAAGAGTACTCAACCGCCCCGAGTCTAATACGACTTTGGTTTCTTACAACCTATACTACATTCGATACGGTACACTTGCCGTTATCGTTTGTAGATATTGTTTTGCTGCATCAAGTTTTTTGCGCCGTTGCCGGTGAGCTACGGTTGATATTTTGAAAAACGAAATATCTATTAATTTTATCTTTTCTTTTCTTATTTTTAAAGTGCAACTAAATTCTTGGAAAGAACGTTTTTTGCTTGAATTCCCATCACAGCCTCTAGTACCTTGCGATCCCTTCACCGGGTTAACCTTGGGAAGTCCAGGACTAATTTTAATTCACCTAATTAAAAAAAAAAGATACCAAAAAAAAATCTTCATAAAAATAATTATTATAAAAAAATATAATTAAATTGTTTATCTAAAATTTTATTTTATTTTCTTTATCTTTTTCGCATCTTTTCCTCTTTTATTTTTGGTTTATGACCCGAGGAGACTCTTCAGTCAATCTAGAATTCTGTTTTGATCACGAAATCGAGCGCACCTTGCGGCGTCGTCTCCGATTTAGTGATCTACCAATAATTCAAGAAGAGTCAATCGGAGAAACTAACGAAGGCTTAATGGATAACCCTGACCATAATGAGGCCCCGCTACGGACTATGTCCTATTATGCGAGGCCAAATTAGGAGGGAACACAATCTAGTATTATTCGCCCGGCGGTGGCGAATAATAATTTTGAAATTATGACGAGTATCATTCAGATGGTACAGCAAACAGTCATCTTTGACGGCTTACCAGATGAAGATCCAAATTTATATTTATTAAACTTTTTTGGAAATTTGCGACACGTTTAAAATCAATGGCGTCACCGATGACGTCATTCGTTTGCGTTTATTTCCATTCTCTTTGCGGACTAAGGCCAAGCAATGGTTGGGATCTGTTCCTAGAGGTTCCATCACTACATGGGCCGAGATGACGGAGAAATTTTTAACAAAATATTTTCCTCCGACGAAGTCCGCTAAATTACGTACGGACATTCTCTCATTTACACAAATAGACTCGGAGTCTCTTTATGACACATGGGAGCGCTTCAAGGAATTATTGCGGAGATGTCCTCACCACGCCCTTCCTTTATGGGAACAAGTTCAAACATTCTACAATGGTTTGAATCTCCAAACGAGGCAAATGATTGATGCGGCAGCTGGGGGAACTCTAAATAACAAAACCCCAGATGTCGCTCAAGAGCTTTTTGAGGAGATAGCCATGAATGCTTATCAGTGGAATGCGCCACGGTCGCGTCCTAACAAACCGACCGGACTCTTTGAAGTCGAGGGCACCCCAAATTTAGCATATCAAGTAGAATGGCTCACTAAGCAAATGGCGGAGATATTTGCTTCCTCCGCCACAAACGGGGCTAATAACTATAATAATAACAATTATAACTATAATAACAATTTTAATCAAGAGCAAGTAGATTATATGGGGAACTCCTACTGTCCTCTTTATAACCCAAATAATAATCTTCCTAATAGTTATAATCCGGGTTTAAGGAACCACCCAAATTTTTCATGGAGCAATCCCAATAATGCTCAACGCCCCCCACAAGTGAATCCTCCCGGATTCGCTCCACCACAACCACCAAAGGCCCCTTCACTTGAAGAGGTCTTCACCAAATACGCCGCCTCTACTGATTCCAATATCCGAAACCTTTCCGGATCCATAAAAAGCTTGGAAAATCAAATTGGACAGCTCGCCAAAATGTTCTCCGAATGCCAGCAAGGAGCTCTGCCGGGCAATACTGAGCCCAACCCACGGGAGAGCGCCAACACGATTACCCTCCGTAGCGGAAAGGAGGTAACTTCTTCAAATTTGGTCGAGCCCGAGGTAAACGTTTCAACTTCAACTCCGCAAGTTACTTCTTCTATTCTACCTTCATCTACTTTAGCTCCGCGTACTCTTAAAAATCCTTCTATTCCTTATCCTTCGCAATTTAAAGATGAACGCAATGAGGAGCAATATAAGAAATTTATTGAAATTTTAAAACAAATTCAAATAAATGTGTCATTTTGCGAAGCGATCGCCCAAATGCCCAAATACGCTAAATATCTACAAGATTTACTGTCTAACAAAAAGAAACTTGAAAATTTTTCGCGTATATCTCTAAACGCAGAATGCTCGACAGTTTTATTAAATAAATTACCGCAAAAATTAAACGATCCGGGACGGTTCTCCATCCCGTGCTTGTTTGATAATTTCTTAATAAAACATGCCTTGGCAGATTTGGGCGCTAGTATTAATTTGATGTCATTTTCATTATTTAAAAAGCTTGGTTTTGGCACCCCAAGCCCAACCAATATAAGCATCCAACTAGCGGACAGATCAATAAAATACCCGATAGGGGTCATTGAGGATGTGCTTGTCAAGGTTGACAAATTTATCTTCCCGGTAGATTTTGTCATCCTAGACATTGATGAAGACGCTGAAGTCCCTATTATACTCGGACGTCCTTTCCTCGCCACCTCTTGGGCAATTATTGATGTTAGTAATGGCAAACTTCTCCTACGAGTTGGGGATAAAGAAGTGACTTTTAGTATAAACAACTCAATGAGAAATTCTTTTTCTAATGACGACTCTTGTTTTACCTTAGAATCAAATTTTGAAGAGGAAATAACGTCATTTTTTGAAATAATTTCACCTTTATTTGAAAATCCGGAAATTGAAAAATTATTTTGTCTAAAAGAAATAACTCAGCCGCTCAAATTTGAAGAAGTAAAATTGAACATTTCTAAAATAAAAACATCTTACGAGGAGCCACCGAGTTTAGAATTAAAACAATTGCCGGAACATTTAAAATATATATTTTTAGAAAAAGATTCAAAATTGCCCGTAATAATATCCTCCGCACTTAACGATTTGGAAATTTCCGAATTAATTAAAATATTAAATAATCACTGCCATGCAATTGCATGGCAAATTTCGGATATTAAGGGGATTAACCCCTCATTTTGCACGCACAAAATTAATTTAGAAAATAATTCTCGCAGCACTATTCAGCCTCAACGACGGCTTAATCCAAATATGAAGGACGTCGTAAAGGCCGAAATTATAAAATTATTAGATGCGGGAATTATTTACCTAATTTCTGATAGCACTTGGGTTAGCCCAGTGCAAGTCGTGCCTAAAAAGGGTGGAATAACGGTAATCACTAATGAAAATAATGAGTTGATACTGACCCGTACTGTTACGGGTTGGCGAGTATGCATCAATTATAGAAAATTAAATGATGCTACCCGCAAGGATCACTTTCCGTTACCCTTTATTGACCAAATCTTAGAACGCTTATCCGATCATTCACACTATTATTTTCTCGATGGTCTTTCGAGATATTTTCAAATCCCAATTGCGCCCGAAGACCAAGAGAAAATCACCTTCACCTGTCCGTTCGGCACCTTCGCATATCGAAAAATGTCGTTTGGTCTTTGCAACGCGCCGGCTACATTTCAACGATGTATGTTGTCAATTTTTAATGAACTTGTAGAAGACGTCATGGAAGTTTTCATGGATGATTTTTCTATTTTTGGCGATTCTTTTACAAACTGTTTAAATAATCTTGATCGTGTTCTTCAACGCTGCGAAGACACAAATTTGGCACTCAACTGGGAGAAGTGCCACTTCATGGTCCAAGAGGGATTAGTCCTTGGGCATAAAATCTCAAGTAAAGGGATCGAGGTCGATAGGGCCAAGATCGAGGTCATAGAAAAACTCCCCCCTCCTACTAATATAAAATCTATTAGGAGTTTCCTAGGACATGAGGGTTTTTATCGGCGGTTCATTAAGGATTTTTCAAAAATTACAAAACTGCTAACTCATCTTTTAGAAAAAGAATCCGAATTTAATTTTGATGACGAATGTTTAAAAGCGTTTAATAAAATTAAAAATGAACTTATCAATTCTCCTGTTTTAATCGCGCCGAATTGGTCTCTTCTGTTTGAAATCATGTACGATGCGAGCGATTTTGCTATAGGTGCAGTTTTAGGCCAACGGGTGAATAAATATTTTCACCCAATTTATTACGCAAGCAAAACGCTAACATCCACGCAAGCAAATTATACAACAACGAAAAAAGAATTTCTGGCAATAATTTTTGCATTTGATAAATTTCGATCTTATTTAACGCTTTTGAAAGTTATTGTTTTTACAGATCACTCCGCTCTCCGGTATTTACTACAAAAAGGAGATGCAAAGCCTCGACTACTAAGGTGGATCCTCTTACTACATGAATTCGATTTGGAGATCCAAGACAAAAGGGGAGCGGAGAATCTTGCAGCCGACCACCTCTCACGGTTAGAAAATCCGGCTGCAGGAGTGCTAGTGGAGGCCGAAATTGACGACAAATTCCCTGAAGAGCGCCTTCTCGCCATCGTAAAGGTAACGACTTCTTCCACCCCTTGGTACGCGGATTTGGCCAACTATTTAGTGGCTCGGGTCCTACCAAAAGATTTTTCAAGTCAGCAAAAGAAGAAATTCTTTTCGGACTTGAAAATTTATTCTTGGGAGGACCCCTTTTTATTTCGTGTCTGCGCGGACCAAGTGGTAAGAAGGTGTATTTCGTGCGAAGAAGGCGTCCAAATTTTGCGGCACTGCCATGAAGTACCAACTGGTGGTCACTATCAAGCAAACCGAACCGCAAGGAAGGCGCTAGAGGCGGGCTTCTATTGGCCCTGCTTATTCAAATACGCTCACAATTTTGTGAGAAATTGCGATCGGTGCCAACGGTCAGGTAACATTTCTAACCGGGACGAAATGCCCCAAAAGATATTTGTAGAATGCAAAATTTTTTATTTATGGGGAATAGATTTCGTAGGTCCTTTACCCTCCTCCTTTAATAATAAATATATCCTTGTCGCGGTCGATTACGTGTCAAGGTGGGCGGAAGCACAAGCTTTTCCCACCAACGACGAGAGAGTCGTCGTACAATTTTAAAGAAATTATTTTCACGATTTGGCACACCTCGAGCACTAATTAGTGATCGGGGCACACATTTCTGTAACAACCAACTTGCTAAAATTTTAGCAAAATATGGAGTTACACACAAGCTATCAACCGCCTACCACCCACAAGCAAATGGCCAGGTGGAGGTGGTAAATCGTGAACTAAAAAGAATTTTAGAAAAAATAGTGTTCGTTAATAGGAAGGATTGGGCTTTAAAACTAGACGACGCACTATGGGCCTATCGGACAGCATACAAAACCGCCATCGGATGTACGCCGTACCGGTTACTCTATGGTAAAGCTTGCCATTTGCCGGTAGAACTAGAACATCTCGCTTTTTGGGCGCTAAAATTTTTAAATTTGGATTTAGTCTTAGCCTCCTAAAAAAGAAAAATACAAATTAATGAACTAGACGAATGGCGCACAAACGCCTATGAAATTAATAAATTTTATAAGGAGCGAACTAAGTTCTATCATGATAAAAAAATTAAACATCCAAAAACATTTTCACCGGGAGATTTTGTCCTTCTTTTTAATTCACGACTTAGGCTTTTTCCGGGCAAACTAAAAACCTGATGGTTCGGTCCCTTCAGAGTAAAAGAAGTTTGGCCATACGGGACCGTGCTTATAGAGCACCCAGAAAAAGGCTCTTTTAAGGTTAACGGACAACGTTTAAAATTATACCACCCCGGCGACCCAGCGACCGGAAACATCGAAACAATGCACTTACCAAATATTTAAGAAAAAGTCACTTAGTCAAGCTACGCGACGGTAAACAAAGCGCTTTTGGGAGGCAACCCAATGTTAACTTCTTTTTTTTTCTCTTCTCTTGTTTGTTTTTCTACTTTAATTCTGTTGGTGTTTGACCGACAACCCCGACTACCAACTAGGGAAGCCCTCTTTACACTTTAGTCATTTATCTTTTTTTTTTCTTTATTGTCCTTTTTAGTTTTATCCATCATACTTAAATTTAAACATTGGAGACAATGTTTAATTTTAAGTATGGGGTGTAGCATAGTTTCCTTTGTATTTTTTTTTAAATGTAGCATAGCTTCCTTTGTATTTTTATTTATTTTTTAAAAAAAATACAAAAAAAAACAAAACAAAACAAAACAAATTAAAAATTTAAATTAAATTTCTTGGAAAGGACGCTTTGGGCTTGAATTCCCATCACAGCCTCTAGTACCTTGCGAGCCCTTCACCGGGTTGACCTTGGGAAGTCCAAGAACTAAATAAAAAAATATATGTTCATTTTTTTATCAAAACGTCCATGCTTGATAAAATTGTAAGTTCTAAAGTAGACTTATTTTTCATATGGACTAAGAATTTTTTGTGCTAGAATAGTTTTTTGAAACTTTTGAGTAAAATTGTTGACTCATGTAGTGCTCCTAGTCATATGCATGTCTTTGGATAGTGTTAGTGTAAAATTAAATTTTTAGCATAGATCTAAAATTATGTTTTAATTAATTTGCGTAGTAATAATTTATTTTACTTTTTATTCGAATCCGGTCTTATCCAAAAGTAGTTTAGGTGAGTGTGCAGAAGATTGTTAGAAAGCTATTACTCGAATTGAACAAAAAGGGTGTCCTTTCTCGATGTCTAGAACTTGTCCTAAGCTATTTTCAAAGCATGTGCACTTCAGTCAAAATTAACCTTGCGGAAATGATTTAGGCATTTCTTTGGATAGTTTGAGCGTTTGCACCCAACCTCAATTTACTACCATTGTTCACACAATTTTGAGCCTTGCACCTTTATTTGAACCACCCTCACCATTTCGTCACCAAAACCAAGAATCCCAAAACCCCAAATGAACACTTGCAGTTTTGAGCTAAATGATTGAATATATTTGGGTGTTGTTTAAAAAGAAAAATTATGGGTATCAATTCAAAAGAAATATTCTTATATCAAAATGCAAAAATCTCATAATGATATGCGGCCTAGGTATGTACATGCGTACTTGGAATGACCCCAATTATGAAGCATTGTGATATAAATTTTGGTGATTGCGAGTGTTCCCCTAAAAAATGAGTATGGGGGTAAAGCTTCTTTATTTTGTGGTAGACATTTAGCTCAAAAATTTTCGTTTAAGTGGAGTACACCTTCATATCTATCATATTTCACCTCGCCCTTAAACCCAAGCCTTAAATTGCATCCTATTCAAGTCCTAAAGATCCATAGTGTTGATTTAGTTTGAAGTGTAGTGGAGAAGGTTCAAACGGGCAAGCCTATGACCATCGCCATTGATGGATTTCTTTGGAGGCCACCCCGAGCGTCTACGTCTAGTAATTTAAATCTCAGCAATCACGCTATTTTCTCCCTTCTCATAACTTTTTGATTGACCGTCGACTCGTTTTAAAAGTGATAATAAAGAATTATAACGCATTTTTGAATTATTTGATAAATTAGTATTTATGTCAAGAACGTCTTTTTACTAAAATATCTACGCATGCCGGCATAATACTTCGCATTTTACTCTCTAGTTTTCATAATTCTTTCTAACATTAGTTTTTCCTACCCTTATGAAGAATGGTTTGCTCGGGACGAGCAACGAGCAAGTATGGGGGTGTTTGATGAGTAATTTATTTACTCATCTTTTAGTTTAGTTTATTATTATTTTAATATGAAATTATGTTATTTATCTAAATTATATCATATAAATCTTTCCTATTTTAATTTCATAAGCTAACTTAAGTTTATTTTGTGTTTTTCAGGTTTTTTGGACATTTGGAGCAAAAAGTACATTTACACGCCCCAGGTCACGGGAGTGACCAATGGGCGTGTAACCTGCGCGGTGTTCCAGACCTGCTTCTGCCACCCCGGAGTCGTTCCGTGAAGAATTCGCCAAGTACACGCCCCAGGTCATGGGCGTGACCAAGGGCGTGACCCCTGGCTGCTGCGTTCGATGAAAATTCAGGAGATCGACGAACATGCGAGAGTTCAACAAATGTTCAGAATTCGCCAAGTACACGCCCCAGGTCACGGGCGTGACCAAGGGCGTGACCTAATGTCATGGTCGTGATCCGCTGAGATGAATCAGAACAGCTGAGAGCATGCCTGCCACATCAATTAAAATTACATTCCCCAGGTCACGGGCGTGACCATGGGGCGTGACATCCAGTACACAGGTGTGACTCATTCAGCGCCATTTCCCGCCGAAGTTTCCCGCCAGAAGCCAGATTTCAAGATTACACGCCCCAGGTCACGGGTGTGACCTAGGGCGTGATACGGCTGAAACGCTCGCATTTACTCCAGAAGGCGCCCTCTCCATTGCTGCTTCGATCACGCCCCTTACACGCCCTTGGTCACGGGCGTGACCAAGGGCGTGTAACACCAAAAATTCAGCTATTTAAAGGGAGCTTTTCCAGATGTTTAGGGACGAAGTTTTGGAGTTCTAGCTTATTTCTTGCACTGTTTTCTTACTCTTGTATGTCTTTTCCTTCTTGTACTTTTATTTCCAAAGCTTGTAACTTTCAATTTCTAGTTGTAATTTCAATTGCAAATTAATAAAATAGTTACTTTTCTCTTATTCTACTCTCTCTTTTTCATCATGCACTTCTTTTATTTCGTAGTTTCCTCCATCTCTATGAGTAGCTAAATTCTATTAGTACTCGGACGAGATGATCCAAGGGAAATATAATTCATAATTTAAATTCTAGCTTCTCTTTCTCTTCCTTAGAATACTTAAGATTTATCCTTGAACTTTATTTGATTGAGATTATATTGTCGATATATAAATCTCATTCTTGTTTTCGTAATCTTATAACCGGGTGGTTTTGAATTCGAATCGATCATTTCAAGGATAAAGAGAGTTGAAGGCAATCCTCAAGCGAGGATGACATAATTCTCCCGGATTGGAGTCAAAATCTAATAGAGGGGTTCACTACGATAAAGCGAGTTTTAGGAATTTTGATTCTAGAATGAAAGTTCGACTGATCAAACTAAACTCAGTTGAGCGTATCCTCGAGAGAGGTGTGTTCATAAATCGGGAACCTCCACGGTCAAGTAATTTCTTAAGAGATTTAAAAGTTGTTCCTTAATATTTTATTTTTCAAGGTGATTCAAGGTTGAGTGCTATTCTTTAACTCATCAATTTAAAATAAGCTATTTCTTGCAACCAACCAACCACAAGTTTTATTCGATAAGATAATAGAGATTTTCCGAAGTAAGAGTACTCAACCGCCCCGAGTCTAATACGACCTTGGTTTCTTACAACCTATACTACATTCGATACGGTGTACTTGTCGTTATCGTTTGCGGATATAGTTTTGCTGCATCAAAGCATTTTAATAAGAAAACATGTATGCACCTTCTGGGCCGACGATCGTTTGCCTTACTTGACATACAATAAATCGTACACATGACTTTTCCATGAGGCTTGATCGTACTGCACATACTTTAATTAAAAAGTGTGGCGATCAAGAACGCCCATTATTTAGAGTTATCCTTGGAGGAATGTCCGTCTCCAAGTTAACCATATCTAATGGTTATATTAAGTTAAACTGCTTAATAGTGTGAAACCATTAATGAAGGTGCAAAAATAAATGCATTAGTAAATTACAGTAAATAAAATGGTGTAAATGAAGTGTGGTAAGTAAAATGCCGAAACAAAGTACTGTAAATAAACTCCTGAAATAAAGTGTGGTAACTGAAATACTGAAATCGAGTGCAGTAATTAAAATACTGAACTAAAAAGCAGTAAAAGAAATACTGAAATGAAGTGCAGTAATTAAAATAGTGAAATAAGAAGCAGTTCAAATTCCAATAACTGCAGATCCTTCTCCGTTCTTAGGAGGTATCTCCATTCCAAGGAGACATCTCTATTCTAAGGAGGCAATTTTAGTTCTCCTCTCCATTCTGAGAAGGCATCTTTATTCATAAGAGACATCTCTTTTCATAAGAGGCTTCTCCAATCCGAGAAGGCAACTCCACTCATAAAAGGAATCAATGCCAAGCAAAGACCTCGAGAGTCAAATGACAAGTTATCCAACCAGGAAGAGCAGACAAAAGTCCCTCTACATCACATTTGAGCATCTACTGTTGGGTTTTACTTAGGGTAGACACATCAGATGTGTACAGCGGAATATTCAAGAACAACCGAAAAGAGAGATAACAAGATGTTGCGTTAACTAAGAATCAAGAAATTGTAGCAACAAATAAATTAGATATGCGGAATTGATTCACTACTCAATCGAATGCTCCAAGAAAATTCTTTCTCGAATTCGGAATCCTATTCTGATTCCTCTTCCTTTGTTCCTGCAGCTCCATCAAAATCGGTAAGCTCGTCTGAAAGAGTTAGCACAGAAATAGATCTGCACCTCTATAGAAGTCCACATGATCTTTCAGATAAGTTCTTGTCAAATAAGAACTAGATCGGAGATGGAATGCCCTCTACGTCTCCATGGATTATGAGATCCATCTAAGGAGAGGAGGCGACGGGTCTACAGAAACAGCGGCAAGATCGACAGGAACTCTTCCTACACGCTCTCTAGGAGCGACGACATGTTTCTCGCACGGGTATGAGTCATTGATTGAGATCGTTGTCCTCATCTCGCGTCGCCCACTTCACTTCTGTCTATTCTATTCTAATTGATCATTGAAAACCTAAAGTGTCTGGCCTTATATAACCTGGAGTATAAAGTAGACAAAAGTTTCTTCTATCTGTAGACCCAATTAAAATATAATATAAATTTTCATCGGGATTAATTCATTCATAGATACATCTCGACAAAATCGTCAAGACAGTCTCGACAAAATCGTCGAGACAACTCGACGAATTTGATCATTCGTCGAGATAGTCTCGATGAAATGACTAGTGACAGTCAGTGTCGTTGAGACAGTCTCGATGACATGGATCATTCATCGAGATAGTCTCGACGAAATCATCGGACAACTCGACGAAATTGTCAAGACATTCTCGATGAAATATCCATTAGTCTATGTTATCGAGACGTTCTCGACGACATTGATCACGAGTCGATATTCATAATATCAGCTTGTGATCCTGATGACAGGCTATCTGTCACTATGATATTCACATTGTCGTCTTGAAGTCTTCTCACACGATATTCATAATATCATCTTGAAGCCTTTATCGACATGCTCCCTACAATATTCACAATATTTAAGGAGTAGTTTTCCCGAACCAACTATATTCCAAATAGTCATAGAATTGGTCCTATCACTCATATCCAATATGAGCAAGGACAACACAATCCTTTCTCCAACTTCTCCAAATGCTTTTATGTGCGACACTATATGCTCATATCGCATTGGCAGTGAGACTAACTGCTTGATTACTTCCGAACCACCGTAGAAACTCCAACAGTCTCCCACTTGATCTAGAAGGTATCAACAAAAGTCTCACAAACAATGAGCGCCATCTAGCAATGCATCATTGCTACCCAAGCAATAAAAGTTTAGAACTCAAACAAGCCAGTCCGTGACCAATGTATCAGTGTTGTCACGTTCCTTTGTCCTTTACATCCAGATTGAACTAGAGGCATGGACCGTGTTACCCTCATAATTGTTCAACCCATGTTTCTTGATCCAGAATAGACTGCATGAAATTGGTAAGCTCAATATCACATATTGACTCAACCTAGCATGGTCATGCATTTCACAGTCTTATTCCACCAAGGGGCCCATGGATGTAAGTCATGTCATATAGGAGGACAAATTCCATTTCTGACCACACACAAAAAGCCAAATGATTCGTAACATACCCAATAACCATCCTTATCATCAACCTCTATCAAGGATGACTTTAGATGGCATCAAAGTACGCTCTTCCTCACTTAATGAATGTTATGACTTCGGGTCAAAGAACCACAAACACTATTGTCACTTGAGATGTACTTGTGACACGTTCACAACAATTCACAAAGTAGTCTCACGGTGGGTTTGTCCAATACAACTTGTTCCTAACAAGTACCCATGTGAAGACTTGATGTCACGACATCATTACCTGTGAGAACCGATCATCAGTCAATGCACATGCTAGTCTTAATGCATCATCATTGCCATAATTTCTAAGATGAAACCTCGACCAGGGACCATTTAAGAATGAAGCTTCTTATAAATATAGGTCCTCACATTCAAGTCACGTACTTGAATTCTTATGGAAGCAAACACACTAAGGGCATTTATTATGCTAATTAATCTATCATATAGAAACAGTTGACATAATAAAAGATCTTGACATAAATGTAAAATGAAATATATAGTACAAATCACAATTCATCATATGAATAAATAACCAACAACCATACAATCCACAAAGCTCCCACTAAAGATGGTCATTCAGGTATCTAATACCCATTAATCTAACATGACCATCATGTTTCGTTTGCGCAAGAGGCTTTGTTAGTGGATCAGCTATATTTTCTTCAGTCGATACTCTGCGTATGTTCACATTTCCTCGATCGACAATCTCTCAAATAAGATAGAACCGCCGAAGTATGTGCTTGGAGCACTGATGAAGATCAAGGTTCCTTAGCTTAAGCAATAACATCGTTGTTGTTACAGTAGAGAACTACGGGATCAACAATGCTAGGAACTACATCATGCTCGCTGATGAATTTTCTAATCCACACAGCCTCCTTCGCCACATTTGAAGCAACGATTCTAATCCACACAGCCTCCTTCGCCGCATTTGAAGCAACGATATACTTGGCCTTTGTTGTAAAATCAGCATCTGTATATTGCTTGGAACTCTTCCAGCTTACAGACCCTCCATTAAGACAAAATATTAAACCTGACTGAGATTTTGAATTGTCCCTATCAGTTTGGAAGATAGCATTTATGTAACCATTTACAACGAGCATTTCCTCTCCACCAAATACCAAGAACACATCCTTAGTTCTTCTCAAGTACTTCAAGATATTCTTGACTACTGTTTAGTGACCATCACTAGGATCAGATGGATATCTGCTCATCATGCTCAAAGCATATGAGACATTGGGTCGAGTACACAACATTGCATACATGATTGATCCAATTGCTGAAGCATATGGAATCAACTTCAGGGGGTCCTTATCTTCCAAAGATTTAGGAGACTGGTCCTTAGAGAGACTCACACCATGTGACATGGGTAAGAATCCCTTCTTGGACTCAAGCATGGTGAACCATTTAAACACCTTCTCAATGTATGTAATCTGGGTCAAACCCAACAACTTCTTCGATCTATCTCTATAGATCTTAATATCAAGTATATTAGTCGCTTCACCCAAGTCTTTCATAGAAAATCAATCCTCTAGCATGTTCTTAACAGCTTGCAGGGTTAGAATGTCATTCCGAGTCAACAGTATTGTTGGGAAAAACCCCTTTCGATTTAACTTAACAAATTAATTATAAGTGATTTTACTTCTTATATTACATACCCACATTGTATAGAAAGGGTAATATGGTCATTAGATGTCTTAGGATGACACACTCAAACTTAGAGTGTCAAGACCAAGTCAAGACAAGCTTATATTCAGTTAAGTTAAGGCTTGCGTCAAATACAAGTCGACGCAACTTCGACTTGATATCGACACAACTCTGAGTTGATGTTGAAGCAGATCATTCAGCCTGTTGAAGTATAAGTCAAGTCGACGGAACATCGAAAGGAACTCGACGCAGAAGATAGAGCTTCTCAAAGCCATCTAACAAGTCGACGCAACGTTGAATACAATTCGACGCAGAAGTTAAGAAATCAAGTCTAATGCTTCAGCTCGATGGGTACGTCGATTAGATATCGAAGTAACGTTGACATCTGAGTTCATCTAAAGCTAAGAAGAAATTCGAAGCCACATCAATAAGAACCCAGAGGTGCGTCAACATGAAGGTTAATGAAGTCGACGCAGCGTCGAATATAGTCAGAAAAAGGAAGCTTTTCCAGCTGTCCTTTTAGGACCTTTTTAGAAGGACCACCAGGCTAGAGACAGTTCTCTAACGGCTCATTTGTTTCCAAGAATAGAATGAAGCATTCCAGGATACAACAAATCACTTTTGGAAGCTATTCAAAATGGATTGACAGGTCAAGAACAGAAAAAAAGGAATGGAAATTAGGTGAATTCCTTTTCAGGACAAGCCAAAAGGAGAAAGGCTTTTGAAAATTCAATCATACACAATAAGTATGCAAAAAGAGGAGAAGAGAACAAGAATAGTTATTACATTCTTCTGGCTATCGATTAGAGTCTTGATCTTCTTCCTCCTCAAACCCTAAAAGATAGATTCACAGAAGAACTCTCTTTGCACAGGAACATAATCTTTTGCTTCTTCTTCAACATCATACAACAGTAGAACTACTACAAGTGCTGAGAGAAAAGGATCAAGAAGAATAACCCTTGCAAACCATCATATCATAAGCAAGGGTTTATTATTTTAGATCCAATGAAAGCGACAGAGAAGCATCAACAACGCTTCTGAAGAATTCTGAGAACAAAATTCTCTTCTTCTCCCTCTCTCTCTCTCTCTCTCTCTCTCTCTCTCTCTCTCTCTCTCTCTCTCTCTTTCCCCTTCTTATTTCCTTCACTTGTACAGAGATTTAAGAATCCCACTACCAAAGGATTCAGTGGTTCAAGATCTCCTTATCAAAAGATCTGAGTGGTTCAAGATCTCCTTATCAAAAGATCTTTGGTTCTAAGAGTCTCCTTAGCAAAATACTCAGGCACAGGTTGTGAATTCCTAACAGGGAGGTAGAAGAGAGGACTACCCACATTTTGTGGAACCTCTATAAAAATCCTTATGTCTTTGTTATGAATTTCTTTGCCCCTTTGATTTTTCTGTGTGTATTTTTAGCAGACTTTACTTTAATTATTCTGCATGTGGATTGTTGTGTATAATACCTTAGTTATTTTTATTGTATGCATAGTTAGGGTAAAGAAGATTTAAATCTCTATTCACCCCCCCCCCTTCTAGAGAACTCTCAGAGGCACACTGTGCGTTTTCAATTGGTATCAAAGCTAGGTTGATCATTAAAAGGTTAACACCTTGATCAAAAGATCTCATACTCTCATTTATTCATTTTAAATTAATTAAAACTATTTTTTAAAGAAAATGAGTTCTAATGATTATGCATCAACAAGACCCCAAGTGTGTAATCTGAACAAGTTTACACTCTAGAAGGCCAGAATAAAACTTTATATGAACTCTATTGATGAGAACATCTTTGATGTTATCATTTCAGGTCCTCCAGCCCCATACAAGAAAGATGCCAGTGGAGCTTCAACACAGGAACATGTACCCAGGGATGAGTGGATAGAGACTGAGAAGAAGCGGAAGACATGTGATGCCGAGGCTATGAACATTCTGGTATCCACCATGTCAGATGACATCTTCCAGAAGGTAGCTGATTGCAAATCAGCCAAAGAGATCTGGGATCTCTTTCCATAATGGTAGAAGGAAGTTCTGATGAAAGAAAGGACAGGAAGTCCCTTCTCATATCCCAATATGAGAACTTTCAAAAGAAAGCTGGTGAATCTGTTGCTGAGATGTATGACAGATTCAGCTTCATTGTCAATGAGTCGAAGAGTCTGAACAAGGAGATATCCTTGACAAAAATAAATGATAAGATCCTCATGTGCTTCCCTAGCTCAAAAGATTCAAGTATCTGGGTCATCAGAGAGTCCAGATGCCATAGATAAATCTATACTGAGGTTTTGCTAGGAAAGCTTAAGTCATATGAGATGTTACTGAAAAATAGAGCTGAAACAGAGGCAAAGGAGACAACTCCAACTACTATCAAAAGGAGTCTTGCTCTGAAAGCTACTGAAGTAGATCCCTCTACTCCTAAAGATGAAATGTTCAATCTCCTAGCAAGGAGATTTAGAAAATGGGTCAAGATAGAAGACTCATGGAGAAGAGAGAGGAGTTCAAAGCCCAGATATGATAAGACTCCAAAGAAGGAGATAATATGCTACTCCTGCAACAAGCCAGGGCATATAGCCCCAAAGTGCCCATAGGAACAAAGGGACAGGAGCAGCAACAGAGATGAGCAAAAGAAGAAGTCTTTCAGGAGGAAAGACAAGAAGAAAGCTAAAGGTTTCATTACTAAAACCTGGAGTGACTCTGAAGCAGAGTCAAGCTCCTCTTCATCAGAGAGTGATGAAGAAAAAGATGCTGAAGCAACCTGCATGATGGCACTAGGGATATCATCAGATAATGATGAAGAACAGGTATCCCTGTTTGATGATTTTGATTTTAATTCTGATGATTTTAAAACCAGTTTCAAAGAATTTTGTAATGATTTTATCAAAATTCAAAAAGAGTTAGAAGTAGATAGGAAAGAATTAGAAAATCTTAAGAAAGAAGAATTATATTCAACAAATAATGAATTGAGAAATGAAATTCAAGGTAAAGAAACAGAATTAATAGAAATAAGAAATGAAAATCTAAAATAAAAGGAAGAGCTAACAAAGGCAAAAGCCTTTGAGGACTCTCTCAATGAGAGGAGTCAAATGCTCAAAAATATTACACAAAATCTCAGCATGAGATTTAAGCATCTAGGTCTAGGAGTAAACCCATGCACTAGTGCAGAAGTCCATAGGAATCCTTCCTGGAAAAATCCAGTTAGTTTTATTAGACCTAGTGACTATCAATCTAGTGAAGGTAGGGCAAAGCTAAGGATCAGAATATTAATCATCTAGATAAAACAACTGCAGTTAATAACATGAATCCAAACAAAGAAAAGAAATCTCTAGGAAAAAGTAATTCATAGAAAGTAACCAACAACAACCAAAAGGCTAAAGCCAAAACTAGAATAATAAAACACTCTGCTGATCTTTTATATTTAGATTCATTCTATGCACATTTTCAGCACCAAGGTAATAAGCATAGGTTTGGGAAACTCATTCCTTATCATCCAAAAGGGTATCATGAAAGACACTTATATTCTTTCATTGAACCCTACAATGGTAAGAGCAAAGGGTCCAAGATAACCTGGGTTCCTTCTAATGTTTGAGCTAGTTGTGCAGGAGTAGGTAGGATCCCTCCTAGGAGATAATGGAAGGGGAAGGAAGAACTATGGTCTAATAAAAACCCAAATCCAACAGGGGAGTGATTTCTACTTTGAATCTTCATCTTATCTTCTTAAGCTTATAAAAATAATAGTATAAATACTATTTTCAATAAAGATCATTGTTGGGAAAAATAGCAAAAACTTTCTAAAGAAAAATAGAACTATTCTTTCATAGTTGCGTCGAATAGAATTTGACGTACCATCTAATTCTACTCGATACCTGCTCCGAAAGCAATATGCCATTGTTAATTCTAGAGTTGCGTCGAACGGGATTCAACGTACTGCCTAATTCTAATCGACGCTAGCTTCGAGAGCCATCTAAATCAGACAAATTGAATAGCATTCGACGCAACGTCGACTTCATATCGATGGATACGTCGAATGGATTATTGCTCGTCAAATTTGAAGATACATCGAGTTTTAATCGATGCAACGCCGACATGACAAACACGCGCACAAGAAGCTACTTAGACATATTTTGGCGTGTTGTCTATCAATCTTTTCGACGATGCTTCGAATAAAACCATAAGTAGCGACGAATCATCTTCTTTAAGGAAGATCGGCGTCGAATTATTTACGCTTTTGAATTCTTGTCTCTTTGCTCTCGTGCTCTCCCCTTCTCCAGTTCTCTCGTGTTCTTCCTCTTTCTCTCTCTCTCACTTTCTGTCATTTTTCTTTTGTGTTTGTAGGTACTACAGGTTCAATGGCACCTCCCAAGATCAATTCTGGTTTCGACGTGGATGTCGACTCCTTTAATGCTGTTGCTGAAAGTTTCAAAGCCATTCTCGACTTGTTTCAGTCAGCTGGATTAACAAAATTGATCTCTACAAGATGTAAGATTCTTGATGTGGAGATAACATAGCGCAATGACAATATTCACCTTGAAGTGGATGGAACCCTCAATGGGAAAATAGCTAAAACTGACATTAGCATTACAGAGAAAATGCTATCTTTTGCCTTTGATCTACAAACAGGTGATGAGTCTGGTGAATTAACAGGGGAGGAGACAAAGAAAGCCCTGGAGATCATGCAATTTAAGAAAGATAAAGCCATCAATCTGAAGAAGATTGACCTTGGAGAGGAATACAGATTTCTTGCAGATATAGTAGGGAAGGTGTTGCTCTGTAAAATTTCTGCTCATGATGTCATCCCAAAGCAGTAGCTGCAAGTAATGGGAGTATTAGTACTCAATTAAAAGATCAATTGGGGGAGATGTCTCCTAAAGTTAATAAGGCATAAGTACTCTCATAAGGAGAATGCTTATATGAGTATAAGGAGCCAGGTCATGTTTCAACACTACCCTGCAGTGTGCGAATCTAAAGGAGTGCCAATTCCTCCTGGGAAAATGATCAATATTGGGATCTTTTCAAAATGGACCAGGCAGATTGTAAAGCCTGGTTAATCAGCAGCTTCACCTCCTACCTCTCCACCTCCTGAAAAATACTCCAGCAACTCCATAGGATGATACTCCAGATGCTGATCAAGCCCCATTCAACCAGGCCAGCTCCTTCATTCCTCCCACGGAACATGAACCTCACATTCCTTCCCAACCACAACAATAACCATCCACCCTACTTCCAGTCAATCAGTCTGTTCCTCCACCACCACCAGTTCATATCTCTCCAGAAACCTACCAATCTTTTTCCCTTGTCTACCAAGACCCTCCTGATCTAAATGAGAACCTTACACCTCCGCCTCCACGTACCTCTACCTCTCATTATACACCCTCAATGGATATTAAACAAGCAATTACAAAGGCAGTAGGGCTGGCTTCCAGCATCTTTGTTGACCTAATGTCCACTCAAGCCAGAAGGTTTAATTAAAAGTATTCTCAGATGGAAAGTGAGATACTTGATTCAAGAGGGGCCCTCATAGCTCTCAAGGACTTTGTGTCCTCCTCCATGGTTACTAAGGAGTTCTTAACCTCTCTTATCAGCAAGTTTAAGAAGGGGGAGAGTATTCAGGAGGAGGAAAGGTCAGTTCCAGAAAAGAATGACTAGGTGAAGGATAAGGATGTGGAAAATCCTAATACACTTATTGTATTTCAAATAGTAAGTATTGCTACAAATGTTCAGGGGGAGCATCATACAAGTCCTCAAGAAGATCCAGCACAAGATGATGAAGCACTGCCTACAGTAAATCGGGGGGAGCTCCTTGTAGATGATCTACTACTAGATGAAGTATCAAGAATTGCAAAAGAAGCTGCTCAGGATGCTGAGAAAGAGGCACAATCTCAAGGGGAGCTTCTCAAAGATGATAATGAAGTTGAAGAGGATCTTGAAGAATATGAATAACCTCTTGCATTTGCTGCAAGGAAGCTAATACCAAAAGTATTTTCAAGGAAAAGGAAAACTCCTGATAAGGAGAATTGAATTCTCAGGTATCTTGTCAAATAGACATGGTGAACAATATATTTACTTGACAATGAATGAAATGGCATGTTATTTTGTTCTATCATATCATATTTTCTATAAATATCTTATTTGTATTTGTATTAATGTCAAAGTGTATGTAAAATCACTATAAAACAAACTGTAAAATTTGTTAAGATAAATAGGGGAAGATTGTTGAAAATGTTGAAGTGGAAGTTGGCGGTCTGGGAGGAGACCGCGCGGTCTGGTCTAAACGCGCGAGCTTGCAGTCTCCTTCTGTGGTCTGATCTCTTTAGTCTAGCCGCAGGTCCATTCGGCTTAACCACCGTTCTCTGTCCAAGGTGTTGAGGTGAGGCCGCGCGGTCTGGTTTGCGTGACCACGTGGCGAGCTGGGTTTCAGGAAGGTGAGGCCACGCGCTCTGGTTTGGGAGACCGCGTGGCGAGCTATTTTGAACTGTGCGGTCTGGTTCATGGTGACCGCACAGGGTTGCTGTTTCGGTAACGGGCATCCAGTCTGGTGAATGTCTGGGTTCTTGGTGGTGCGCGCCGACTAAGATCTTCTTAGTCAGGCGGTCTCCGCTTTTGAGTTCGTATAGCTGGTCCTTGGCGATCAGCTGGTATATGCGGTCTCTGGTGTTGGTCAACTTGGAGGGCTGTTGCCTTAGTCGACCTGGCAGTGTTCGCGGTCTCTGGTGGAGGTCGTGTTTAGGCGAACACTGGTGGTGGGCGTCATGACCGGGCGGGTTGTCATGTTCGCGCGGCTTCTTGTAGGAATGGCGTTCTCCTGGTCTGGGTTGAATCCGGTGAGCTCACAAAGCGCAGGACGATCTTCTGACCACGCGGGTTGACTAGTCTTGGTCACGCAGTCAGAGGCGGTGACTATATCTCATAGGGTGGTGACTGGATCAGGTCGCACGCCTATAAATAGGAGTCACTGTAGCAGCAAAATAATCGCACCAAGTGTAAGCTGAGCTCGCGCCTAATTATTGCGGTCTGTTTTTTGTGACCGGACGGTTAGCTGATTGAATTTCCTTGTGCATCTTCTGCGGATTGTGCGGGCTGCAGCGGTCACCTCTTCTTCTAAGGTGTTCGGGCGGTCTCGTGGCTTGCAGTGCGAGTTGCTGGAGTTCGGGAGAATCAGTGGAGGTCATGGAGTTCTCCGTTGGTGTTGTTCAAGTTGTAGGCAGTGTGTGTTTGCGCGGTCTCGTTTCCTAGTCGCGCGAACAACCAGGTCGGGCGGTCTGGCGGTCTCAGTGTTCAGACCGCTGGTTATCTTTCCTTCAGCATTGTAATTTCCTTTTGGTTTTGTGTACTGGCGAAATCATGTCTCGCCATGTATATCTCGCATTGTAATGAAGATTTTTGTTATCATCAATAAAGATTGTGTTGCTTCATGTGCTTCTGGTTGTTGGCTATAGCTTTGAGTTATACTATTCCTGCTCACTCATAGATCTTCGGAAAATTTCACAAAAATTATTGGGAAAAACCCCTTTTGATTTAACTTAACAAATTAATTATAAGTGATTTTACTTCTTAGGTTTATTACTCACATTGTATAGTAAGGGTAATCTGGTCATTAGATGTCTTAGGATGTCACACTCAAACTTAAAGTGACAAGACCAAGTCAAGACAAGCTTAAATTCAGTTAAGTTAAGGCTTGCATTGAATACAAGTCGACGCAACTTCGACTTGATATCGATGCATCTCTGAGTTGATGTCGAAGCAGATCATTCCGCATGTCGAAGTATAAGTTAAGTCGACAGAACGTCGAAAGGAACTCGACGCAGAAGATAGAGCTTGTTGAAGCCACCTAACAAGTAGACGCAACGTCGACTACAATTCGACGCAGAAGTTAAGAGATCAAGTCCAATGCTTCAACTCGATGGGTACGTCAATAAGATAACGACGTAACATCGACATCTGAGTTCATCCAAAGCTAAGAATAAATTTGATGCCACGTCGATAAGAACTCAGAGGTGCGTCGACATGAAGGTTGATGAAGTCGATGCAGCGTCGAATACAGTCAAAAAAAGGAAGCTTTTCCAGTTGTCCTTTAAGGACCTTTTTAGAAGGACCACCAAGCTAGAGACAGTTCTCCAATGGATCGTTTGTTACCAAGAATATAATAATGCATTCCAGGACACAACAAATCACTTTTTGAAGCTATTTAAAATGGATTGACGGGTCGAGAAAAAAAGAGGAATGGAAATTATGTGAATTCCTTTTCAGGACAAGCCAAAAGGAGAAAGGATTTTGAAAATTCAATCATACACAATAAGTATGCAAAAGAGGAGAAGAGAACAAGAGTAGTTATTACATTCTTCTGGCTATCGATTAGAGTCTTGATCTTCTTCCTCCTCAAACCCTAAAAGACAAATTCACATAAGAACTCTCTTTGCACAGGAGCATAATCTGTTGCTTCTTCTTCAACATCATACAATGGCAGAACTACTACAAGTGCTGAGAGAAAAGGGTCAAACAGAACAACCCTTGAAAACCATCACTATCATAAGCAAGGGTTTATTATTTCAGATCTAGTAAAAGCAACAGAGAAGCATCAACAAAGCTTCTAAAGAATTTTGAGAACAGAATTCTCTTCTTCTCCCTCTCTCTCTATTTCACCTTCTTATTTCCTTCACTTGTACATATTCTTAAGAATCCCTCTACCAAAGGATTTAGTGGTTCAAGATCTCCTTATCAAAAGGCCTGAGTGGTTCAAGATCTCCTTATCAAAAGATTTGAGTGGTTCAAGATCTCCTTATCAAAAGATCTTTGGTTCTAAGAGTCTCCTTAGCAAAAGACAGGCATAGGTTTTGCAATCCTACCAGGGAGGTAGAAGAGAAGACTACCCATATTTTGGGGAACCTCTATAAAAATCCTTGTGTCTTTTGCTGTGAATTTCTGTGATGTCCCATTTGATTTTTCTGTGTGTATTTTTATCAGACTTTATTTATTCTGCATGTGGATTGTTGTGTGCATAATACCTTAGTTATTTTTATTGTATGCATGGTTAGGGTAAAGAAGATTTAAATCTCTATTCACCCCCTCCCCCTCTAGAGAACTCTCAGAGGCACATTGTGCACTTTCAAGTATGTCATCCGCATGCAATATCAGGAATACGATAATGCTCTCACTAATTTCCTTGAAAACACAAGGCTTATCCTCATTCTTGATGAAACCAAATTCTTTGATTTTCTCATCAAAACACAGATTCCAACTTCGAGAAGTTTGTTTCAATCCATAAATAGATCGATTCAACTTGAATATTTTAGTGGCTTCTCTTGGAGATACAAAACTCTCGGGTTGTGTCATATACACTTCCTCAAAGAGGCTTCCACTAAGGAAAGCTGTTTTGACATCCATTTGCCAGATCTCGTAGTCATAATACGCAGCAATAGCAAGTAGAATTCTGATGGACTTAACCATAACAATAAGGGAAAAGGTCTCATCATAGTCAACACCATGAATTTGCTTGAAATTTTTAGCCATCAATCGCCCTTTGAATGTTTGTACATTCCCATCCATGTCGGTCTTCTTCTTGAAGACCCACTTGCACCATATGGTTCGTACCTCTTCAACTGGTTCCACCAAGGTCCAATCTTGGTTTGCATACATGGAGTCCATTTCAGATTTCATGGCCTCAAGCCACTTCTCAGAGTCTGGTCTATTTATAGCCTCTTAGTAGGTAGCAGGCTCGTCATCATGATCCATAAGCAATACATTACCTATTTGAGATATGAGAAATCCATATCTCTCAGGCTCAACTTTAGGTCAACCAGATCTACGTAGGACTTATGTTTCTTGAGCAGATTCTTCAGCTATAACAGTTTATAGTCTTTGCTCAGGTTCTAATTGTGGTTCATTCATTGTTTGTGATTCTTGAATCTCTTCAAGTTCTACCTTGGTGTTCTCTCTAGAAAAAACTCTTTCTATAGAAAAACACCACTCCTTGCGATAAACACTTTACCCTCGAATCGCTGGTAGAAGTAATACCCTTTGGTTTCCCTAGGATATCCCACAAGAAAACACTTATCTAACTTGGTCTCCAGCTTGTCAGGCATTTGACATTGCACGTATGCCTCACAACGCCAAATCTTAATGAAAGACATACTAGAATGCTTCTCAGTCCATATCTCATATTGGTTCTTTTGTACCGTCTTCGTCGGAACACGATTTAGTGTGAAAGAAGTTGTCTCCAAAGCAAAACTCCAAAAGGAAATGGGCAAATCTGCATGACTCATCATCGACCGTACCATGTCAAACAAAATATGATTCCTCTGCACAGAAACACCATTATGTTGTGATTTTCTAAATGGAGTTAGCTGTGATACAATACCACACTCTTTTAGATGATCACGAAACTTCTGACTCAAATATTTGCCACCTCGATCAGATCAGAGTGCTTTTAATTGATTTTCCTAGTTGGTTATGTACTTTATTCTGAAACTCCTTGAACTTTTCAAAGGATTCAGATTTATTCTTCATAAGAAACACGTATATGTATCTACGAAAATCATCAGTAAACATAATTAAGTAGTGGAACCCACCTCTAGCCATAGAACTCATGGGTCTGCATACATCACTATGTATGACACCCAGAAGATCGTCAGCCCTCTCAGTTTGACCGGTGAAAGGGGCTTTAGTCATTTTGCCTATCAATCAAGACTTGCATCTCTCAAATGATTCATAATCAAATGGGTCAAGTAGTCCATCTCTATGGAGCTTGGATATGCGTTTCTCATTTATATGGCCTAAACAACAATGTCAAAGCTATGTAGGATTCGAGTCATTTGTTCTTAGTCTTTTAGCATTTTCTACATTATAAATTGACTGGTCTAAGTTGAAAACATATAAACCATTAAACAGTTGAGCTACACCATAACAAACATCATTCATAAAAAATGAACAACAATTGTTCTTAATTATAAATAAAAAACCTTTCACGTCAAGACACGAAATGAATATAATGTTTCGAGTTATGGCTGGAACAAAATAACAGTTATCTAGTTCTATAACAAGCCCAGTGGGCAAAGAAAGATGATAGACTCCAACGGCAATGACAACAACTCTTTCTTCATTTCCAATATGTAGGTCTACCTCTCCTTTACCCAGCATTCTTCTCCTTCCCAGTTCCTGCACATTTGTACAAATATGAGAACCGCATCTGGTATCCAATACCCAAGATGAAGGAGTATAAAGGTTTATTTTTATAACAAAAATACCTGAAGCGGAAGTTACACTTCCCTTCTTCTTCTGCAGATCCTCAATATAGAGGGACAATTCCTCCTCTAGTGCCCTACCTTACCGCAGTGGTGGCATTTCCCTTCCTTCGCCAGACCTTTCTTTTTTAGTGCCGAAGACTTGGGATCAAGATAAAATTTAGATCATATATTCATCTTCTTTGATCCCTTGGCCTTGCCCTTGACTTTATGCACCATCAGTATGGGGCTAGCAGGCTTGGCCTTCTTCATTTTGCTCTCAGTAGTTTTCAACATGCCAAGGAGCTCGGGCAGTGTCTTTTTTATCTCATTCATGTTGTAGTTCAAGACAAACTGCTCATAACTGTCCGACAACAATTGCAGTATCAGATCAGTAGCCAACTCTTGGCCCGAGGGAAAACCCAGTCTCTCAAGGTTCTCAATATACCCAATCATCTTGAGTACATGAGTCCCTACTAGGTCTCAATCGAGCTCGCATTTTGCATTGAAACAATGCCTTGGATATGTCAAACATATCTTGCCGAGCTTGCCCCTCGAACATTTTCTTAAGGTGCTCTCTAGCTTGTTGCTTCTGAATCTCATAGGTCATGGTAGTAAGCATGAGGCATTCAACATCTAGGGTATCATCCTAATACTTCTTGTAAGCATCGTTGTCTACTCGGAGAGCATTCTCGGCTGGCTTGGTGGGGGCTTCCTCTTCCAGGACATACAGCTTGCGCTCTTGCCTGAGGAAAATCCTCAGGTTCCTATGCCAGTCAAGAAAGTACATCCTGTTGAGTTTGTCCTTCTTGAGGATGGCTCTCAGGAATAGGGTGGAGTGAGATCTACTTGCCATGAAAATTCTATAATAAATTTGCAAAGTATTTTAATACTATATTTCAAAATACACTATATTTTAGTAAAGACTTTTATTAAGGAACTCCAACTATTTTAATCAAATTGATAACCCTTAATATCAATTCGGAGAGTTTATGCAATCTACTCACTTAGTGGATAAGATCCGTATTTCACCGTCATCATAAGTCAGCTTTGGCTGATCACCCATAATGTGTCTATTTAGGTAGACAACGTTTGCCAATTGTATCACTTTGCAACTCTTGTATGGTTGGTGAATAACATTTTTTCGCATCCATCAAATGGTGCATGACAACCCTATGCCTCTAGGCATTCAACCTTTGAGGTCACTTAGTTATGTTGGACCCTATATCGACAGTGGGATATCACAATTATCTTCTCGCACCCATACCAAGATAGATTAATGCACCTTGCTTTGGCAAGCCCACACTTCATCGATCGATGCAGGAAGAGTGTCATCCATCGGAAGGCATCCGAATACTTAATATTTATTTTAAGGGGTTTTCATAATACTTGATTAACACTTAATCTTGATTAACATTTAATCAATGTGCACACATTTTCAAAGTCTTGAAAGACACAACAAGCATAACCTGGATATAATCCATATTCATTAAACCATCAACAATTGATTTTATGGATTAAATCTAAATATTTAGAATATTTCAAAATCTTTGGATTTACATGTACCGGATGCTAACACAAGCGAACACCCTTATGGCAGTAGACAAGCTCGTCTCTCTATGCTTCAGTTTCACAAACTAACATAGAGAAAGACGGTTACTATAATGGGAACAATTTCTGAAACATGGAAATCGCAGTAACCTCCCTCTAATACCACTATTGGGTTTTCCTTAAGGCTAGACACATTAGATGTGAGCAGCAGAATATTCAAGAACTACCCAAAAGAGAGATAACAAGATCTTGCTTTAACCATGAATCAAGAAATTGTAGCATCAAATAAATTACCTGTGTGGAATTGAGTCACTACTCAATCGGATGCTCCAAGAAAATTCTTCCTCGGAATCAGAATCCTATTCCGAGTCCTCTTCCTTTGTTCTCGCGGCTCCATCAAAATCGGCAAGCTCGTCTGAAGGAGTTAGCACGGAAATAGATCTGCACTTCTACATAAGTCCACAAGAGCTTTCGGAGAACCATATGTTCTTGTCAAACAAGAACTAGGTTGGAGATAGAGTGCCCTCTACGTCTCCATGGATTACTATATCCATCTAAGGAGAGGCGGCGAGGGGTCTACAGAAACAGCGGCAAGATCGACAGGAACTCTTCCTGCACTATCTCCAGAAGCGGCGACGGATTTCTCGCACGGGTACGGGTTGTTGATCGAGATCGCCGTCCTTGTCTCACAACACCCACTTTGCTTCTGTCTATTCTATTCTAATTGATCATTGAAAACCTAAAGTGTCTGGCCTTATATACCCTGGAGTATAAAGTAGACAGAAGTTTCCTCTATCCGCAAACCCAGTTAAAATAAAATATAAAGTTTCGTTGGGATTAATTCATTCGTCGAGACAGTCTCGACGAAATCGTCGAGACAGACTCGACAAAATTATTGAGGCAGTCTCGACGAAATGATAAGTGACACTCAGTGTCATCGAGATAGTCT
The DNA here is from genome assembly GCA_033032865.1 of Dactylorhiza incarnata. Classification (NCBI taxonomy): domain Eukaryota; kingdom Viridiplantae; phylum Streptophyta; class Magnoliopsida; order Asparagales; family Orchidaceae; genus Dactylorhiza; species Dactylorhiza incarnata. The sequence goes on from JAWHQI010000029.1 coordinate 11,138,458, forward strand.
CGACGACATGGATCATTCATCGAGACAGACTCGATTTAAATGTCGAGACATCTCGACAAAATTGTCGAGACATCTCGACAAAATCGTCGAGACATTCTCGACGAAATATCCACGAGTCTATGTCATCAAGATGTTCTCAACGACATTGATCACAAGTTGATATTCATAATATCAGCTTATGATCCCGACAACAAGCTATCTATCACGACGACATTCACAATGTTGTCATGAAGTCTTCTCTCACGATATTCACAATATCATCTTGAAGTCTTTATCGACATGTTCCCTACAATATTAACAATATCTAAGGAGTAGTCTTCCCGAACCAACTCTATTCCAAATAGTCATAGGATTGTCCATATCACTCATATCCTATATGAGCAAGGCCAACACATTCCTTTCTCCAACTTATCCAAACGCTTTTATGTGCAGCTCTATAGGCTCATATCGCGTTGGCAGTGAGACTAACTGCTTGATTACATTCGGATCATCGTAGAAACTCCAACATCTACCTCTGACATCAATGTCGAGCAACAACCTATGGAGTTAAACAACAAGTTATCGAACTGACAAAAGCAAACAAAATTCCATCAACGCCGCATCCGAGTGTCTGCCTCCGACATCAAAACTGAGTGACGACCTCTGGAGTCAAGCAACAAGTTATCCAACTGGTAAGAGCGGACAAAAGTCCCTCTACGCCACATCCGAGCGTCTACCTGCAATATCAATGCCGAGCGATGACCTATGGAGCCAAATGATAAGTTAGACACCTTTAAGAGCAGACAAAAATCCCTCCACACACCATCCGAGCATCCTCCTCCATCACTAACACCGAATGGAGACCAATGAAACTGACCTTAAGAAACATGCCCGTCGACCTCGGACAAGGGCGAACAAAAGTCTTTGCATGCCATATCAGCGTATTAACATCTTACGTCAATGCCTAGCGGCAAACTCCTTTACCATTTCTGAGCCGCGAGCTCAAAAATGAGTGATGGCTACCAATGCCCAGGCTAAGCTACAGGACCACGCAACCATCCCAAAAAGGGATGGGACTTTGGAGCACATCAACAAGCAACTACAATGCTAGATGCTCAAATAAAACAGCATCTACGTAAACTCAGAAAAGGCCACCATGGTTGCATAACAAGGAAAGGCCTACTACGGTGCTACACCACACCTCTTGCGTCAAACACAAAATCACGAACATAAGGAAATGCCAGGGCAATCAGTCATAATGGACACCCCTCAACATCAGCATCTAGATCATTGTACTCAGAGGCTAGCACAATGTGTAACATTGCCCAAATAACTAGACCCCTAGGATGGTTTTGTCATGACCAGGTCATGACAAAACCCTAGGATGCGCAAAGAGATCGTAAGAGCTTAGGCTCGAGGTGAAAATCACCATGGTCTGCGGATAACAATTTCCAATTAACGAACCTAGGGTTTGACATTAGGGCTTCACCTTGACCCCCATCATAACATGCCTAAGCCATTAAGGGGGCCATTCGTACAACCGTAAGTGCCCAACCATAGAAAGAGGGGTACCTTGAATGATGAGTTAGCGCCGACGCTAGGGGTTAGCGCTAGCGGTAGTGGTGGTTTAGGTGAACCGCTGAGATGAGTTCCAAACCGCTGAGATGAGCCCTGAGCCTCTGAGACAAACCATATACCATCGAGACGTTAGCGCTGTCGGAAGTGGCCGAACCGAGAAGAGCTTCGTAACATCGGGAGGCTAGCGCTGGTGTCGGCGGTAGCCCAATCGATGAGAGGCGGACGGGATCATTTTTGGTGGCCAAGTTCATGGCCAAGGGAGGCCAAAAGTCCTCCCAATTGATGGGGATTCATTCCCCCTATCAATTAGGAGAAGTTTAAAGGGTTTTTCAACTCTTTTGGGGGCTAATTTTGATGGCTTTTGGGGATGGCCGAAATTCTCACCATGAATGGTGTTAATGGTGGAATCCCAAACCTTGCCTCTTCCCCTCCCTGAATTAGCTCTTTAAAAGGCCTCACTGGGTGAAGGGAAGGATTTTCCTCCACTTTCTAGAAGAAATCAACCATCTAAGCGCATATCGGCATGGCACCCAAGAGCTCACGACCAACCATGGAGGAACGGAGATCGGCGCGGCTACAAGCCACCACTCAGGTCCTCCCCTCCTCCTCTCTCTCTCAGTGGATAGATCTTATCTTATTGGCCACGATGTTTGAGGACAATTTTCCTTGAATCGGCATGGCCGAAAGCTTGGGTTCAAGCTTTACTTTTCTTGCCTAAAACCCCAATTCCGGCCACCTACGACCGACCAACCATCGTCCATCGCCGGTCGCCACCTCAACGGAGGTGGTGGTAGCATTGGCCGATCCGGAGAGGGTCTAGGTGGCTGAGAAATCATCTCCCAAGTTGGTACATGATGGGTCAATCGTGGTCGTTGGCTGATTGGAGAAGATGAACCGATGCCATCCATTTAGACTGATAATTAATTTTATAATTAATTGACGTCATATTTTCCCATAGAAATGCACATTTTTTGAAACTGAAATTTGAACACATTAGAGGTTGTTTCAGGAAACATAGCCAGAGACAAAAGTTGTAGGTCCTTACGTCTAGTTTATTTTAAAATGTATTTGAGCCAATTTGGCCCACTAGTTTGACGCAACACTCAAAATGGTGCAACCTATACTAGGGTTGACCAGAGATTGATTTGAGTGCCCCCACTAATCCAGACATCCAAATTCTTTGAAATTTGGAGCATATGCCAAACTTACCCCTACCCTCAACATATCCAAAAATGGGAATTTTTGGAAAACCTTCTTCTATAGTTTCTGTATAAATTTAATAAAATGTTTGTGATTTAATTTTAGGGTCCAGAGACCTCTAAACCCATCAAAAGTTTGGTGGGTGGTCCTTAGGGTCATGACATGGCTCTGGTAAAAATTTCATCTTATTTGGGATTAAAGTGGTAGGGTAATTAAGTAACCCAAATTTGGTCAAACTATGGTATATTAGATCAAATGTGCACTTAATGGATTTGGGAGATCAACCCTCATCCAAATGTTGTGAAACTTTGACCACTGACTTGATGTCACATAAAATATCCACACAAGTGGTTTTTGTGTGGTTTGGGGTGGATGTGCCCTAGCTAGAACCCCGGTTCAAACCTTAGGGTTGTATATTGAACCTATTGAAGGACATGGAGTCGTATGTCATCGGATTGACTTGAAACTTGGTGGAGAGGTTCATAGGGAGGTATTATGCCCTGGATAATTTATCTGGGATTTTTAGGAACATTTATCCCCTCAGAATTAATTAAGAACCAATTAGGGCACTTTCTTATATTAATAATTTACATAAGCATATTACCTTGAATGTTCATGAAAATTTGACAGTGTGCTTATGTTAGTGGTATTGTTCTCTGATAGTTTTATTGTGAATTTTAGATTGATCTGTATAGTACTTCAATCACAAGTTCATTGCTAGCCCTATTTATAAAAGGAATTAATTATGGACTTAATACTCACTAGAAAATCATGAAACATGGTCAGAGGACTTTTTAGGACAAGAATATAATCTATAAATTTTAGTATAATTTTTGGGGGAGTGTTTATATGGTTCTCTTCACAAAGTGCCCTATGATTCATTTATTTAAATAAAGGATTTATATGGTCAAATGAATTTGGAAAATTTTGGAACTCGAGCAGTGAACATTTTTGATCATCTCAGACATCTATTAATTTTCTTGTAATTTTTGGATGCGTATTTTTGGTACTTTCTTTGTTAACTCATTGATTATGATAAATTAGTCCATATTTTAATTGGAGTTCAAAAACTTTCTGGAATTTTATGAATTTCATATGTGGCAGTTATTTTGAGGATATATAGTTTACAAATTTTTGTAAGGTCATAGCTTATCTGAACACCATACTTGGTGTTCAAAGTCATTGGTTTCCTGACTTTGAGGAAATTATAATAAATGTCAAATAAATTAGTAAAAATATGAATTTCTGGAGATAGTCTTAAAATTTCATAACACACTCCCAATAATAATCTTGGGTCTTTAGTTTTTTTATCCATCATGTAGTTCAAGTGGTTTGCGTATAGTGAAAACACTGAATAAGGATAAACATATAGGTTTTACATGGGGAATTAATGAAGTTTGTGCACCCAGAATGATTGGATTTAGGAGGGGTCACCAAAGGAAAGTAGGCGTAAGAAGTCTGGTTGACTAGGAGGAAAGAGTGTGCTCGGGGATCAACGAAAGATTGTCATTCCTCTGGAGTGGAGTTAAACACACTTAGTGATATTAAGAGCAACATTAATAGTGGTCGGGTCAAAGGGTAAACACCAATAAGAATAAGTGCTTTGGAAATGGAGCTTTGCGGTTCAGCTCATCCTAGCTCCTAGTACCGATGCGAGCCCCTCACATGGTAGTCCTCGGGAAGTCCATGGTTAACCCTAAGCTGTAGGAATAAATTGTTACACAAGATTAACTTAATAATACCCTCAGCCACACCCCATTGCTATGGGTGGTTAGCTGGTTTGGACTTACGAGCAGTAGGCTCGGTGGTTGTAGGTATGGACGGGTTAGTCCAGCGAGCCAGTGGCTCGGAAGGTCATTGAGATGGGCAGGTTAGCCCGGGGAGCCTACAGCTCGAAGATATATGGTAATCATGATTGCATGTGCATAAAGGTGGTGGTTCTATAGTATTGGATGGTCATTCGCACCAATGCCGATATTTTGACTCGGCAAGTGTCGTTATCACTTAGCCAAGGAAAAGTTTGGTGGGCCAGCCAGTAAGAGTACGCAGAAGCTCCGCGATGTTCTTTGCATTGAGGTGTACGATAGGTCTAGGTTAGGTAGTGTGAATACCAACCTAGAGGTGGGTGAGGCCCAACCCACCGCTTCCGTTTGACACGACGGGGGTATCCTGGGAGTTTTGCTAGTTCTAAAAAGGGGGAACTAAAGGTCTGTGCACATAGAGTCGGGTGCCTGAGTTGCACTTGAATGATCATAATATTAATTAGCATAACTCTATCTGGCATAACATTAGCATTGCATTTCAACTCCTACCCCTATTGTATAAATTAGTTATGGGACTTTTTATACGATAGGCCTTGCTAAACGACCCCTCGGTCTATTTGTTTGTATGGGCACTCCTTTAAATCAATGGTTACTTTTCTATTCTATACTTGTCTTTACTTACTTACTTTACTTGTTCTCTACCCTGCTTTACTTACTATTTTTTATATACATATATACACCTGTGTAGTGCTAGATACTCCTGTAGCTAAGACATGTCATCTGCTTTATTTTATACACATTGATGTCCTCCGCTTCATCCTCCCACACAGTGTTAGGAGCCACTAGGGGATGGGTGTGGGGAAACGAGGCTTAATCTTTTTTACTAACGGTCGGTGGACCATATCATTTTATGGGACTGAGGAGATGTCGCACCACCAGAGGCCGGTGCAGATGGAGGCAGGCCAGTCTAGCACATGAGCACCTGTTTCAGGATCTGTGAGTGTTTGTCAGTAGATTTGCTTCTGCGAGTGACTTTGTAGTGAGGACATGATGTCTGGGCATGAGCCCTTTTTATTGTCACCTCTTATTTCAATTATTATATGTGGACATCTTTCATTATGATATATATATTATGTGATTTGGACTTGAGCTTACTTTTTCTTCAATTGTACTTTTCTTCTTCTATGATCGATATGGCCGACAGGATCGGCATTTTGTATTGGCGACCTTCCCAAGTGTTAGTGTCACCGTAAAGCGGCGGTTCTGGGCATAAGACCCGTTGTAGCAAAAAAAATAAGGTCTTACAAACTGGTATCAAAGCAAACATCGATCTGAAGAAAATAAGTCCACAAACCCTGGGTCACCCCGCACGAGCTTAGTTTGAGGACAAACTAGCAGCGGAAGCAATGGTGTGCCTATATGGGGAATCGCATGAAAAAAATCCACTTTTAACTGAATCTTTTTAGCCAAATCCCCTTACGAGTGTCAAATTTTCTTTTGTAGCCTGCGACAAACCCTACCCCACAGCATGGAGTGCCTCTGACTCCAAACATCATCCCGCCGCCACCGGCTCCTACTCTGTTTCAGCAGACAGAGATGGGATAGCCATTGATGGCCATACTGGATGCATTCAGGGCACAACAGGCTCCAGCTCCTCAGCCAAACCCCGGAGCCAACTGGCTGAGCATCTTCCGTGGTCTTTCGCCCCCATCTTACCTCAGGACGGAGTCAGTGGTTCGGACTGAGGAGTTGGTGGACATCATGTAAGAGATGCTGGCCGGGATTCAGTGCCCGACAGAGATGGAAGTGCCCCTATTTGTCTCATGCTTGGAGTCCCATGCGAAGAGATGGTGGAAGTCACTGCTAGACACCACTTATGATGGATTGGAGGCTGCAGACGTTTCTTGGGATGATTTCAAGGCTGTACTGCTGGAGCATTTTGTGCCGCAGTCTGCGAGAGATGAGTTGGAGGATGGATTCCTATAGTTGAGGCAGGGGAGTAGGACGGTTCTGGGGTATCACCAGATGTTTACCCACAAGGCCCAGTTTGCGGACTCTTATCAGTTGGACGACGCGGTTTTATCAGTTGGACGACGCAGGTTATGCAAAGTGGTTCTAAAAGGGCCTCTGTGATGGGCTGAGGCAGGCCCTCCTCTTTGTTTTTGACGGCAGTCTGGCCAGGATCTTGGAGATGGCCAAGAAGCTGGAGGCAGACCAGCACACCATTTGTGGAAGGAAAAGACCGACAGAGGACCAACGTCAGGGTGGCAGGAGAGACCAGCAGAGGGGTCGAGACGTCGGAGAAAGGAGAATGGAGGGCCGACCCCGCAAGGAGGAGGGAAGGAGCAGAGGGAGCCGACAGTGTTGGCTCCTCAACCTCTACAAATGCGGGAGGTGTCAAGGCTATAAGGTGGGCCACCTCCCCCCACCTAAGTGCTACCAATTCCACTAGACGAGCCACATTCGGAGGAACTACCCCCAGAGGAATGCACCACCAGCACCACAGGATGCCCCACAGGCCCAACATTTCAGGGTCAAGGACATGGACGAGGTTGTGGATTCCAGGGTTGTGATCGTAGGCAAGACAGAGACGAGATGTATGCCTTGGACATGGCTCAGCCCCAAAACCCGGTAAGGGTCATCACATGTACTTTAATGTTTTTCTTATAATTAGCAAATCTTAGCTTTACCTTAGCTCATGAACCAAACAAACAAAAATCACCCAGGTATAGTACTCATCTGCGGCAAGCCCGTATATACCATATTCGATATGGGTGTCTCGCACTCGATCATCTCAGAAGAATTCATGGACGATCTGGATCAAATTCATCACTTCACCGGCATCCACGGGAAGGTGCGACTCCCAGACGGATCAGGGTTAGTAACGAGTGTTGGAACTTGTGTTCCACATATCTTAGTTTGAGAATAACCCTATGAACAGGATGCTGATTGTTGACGATTCTCTTAACAGAGAGCTAACGCCCTACGTTAGAAGTTAATGCCACGTGTTAATTTTCGTCGAGAAAGAATCTGTCAAGATGAAATGGTGTCGAGAAGGAATCCGTCGAGAAGCCAGAGACAATGCCAGCGTTGGAGTTAACGCTCGCGTTGAGTCCATAATCTGCCATGATCCTAATAGTTGCATGATCATAACAACAACCGTACACGATCCTTAACGCTGGCATTAACTCTTAACGCCAGGCGTTAGCTCCCGTATCTATTTAAAGACCTGATTTCATTGCTCAAAGTTACATGCATTCAAGTCTTCATTCTAGAGGTCTGAGAGAGCATTTCATCCCGAATTCAGAGAGTACTCCCAACACCACTATTGAGGAACAAGAGTGAGAAGGAGATTTCCAACGGTCAAATTTGAAGAAGGATGCTCGCTTCAACTCCGATGATGATCATTGTGTGTCTTCAACATCTCCTTCAGCGCTCTTCAATATAGTGAGTCTTTTGTTCTGAATTTTCTTGTATCTTTTTATTATTTTTTTATAACGGTAGTGAATTCGCCACCTTGCGTGTGGAGACTAGGTCGGGTTCAATTTAGGGTGTAATTCGCCGCCTTGTGCATGACGACTAGGTCAAGGGTAGACCTAGGGGGTGGCTATAGGCCTTATCTGGGGAAAGATAGGCTATAGCCAATCGGTCCTTGGGAGAAGGACCGGTGAAGGATCAAAAAGTGAATTTTACTTTTTCGTTGATGAGTCCCATTTATATACACATATTTGGACTCATCTGGGCTTATTTTCCTTTACCTCGGACCCGCAAGTCCCTACATCCTAGGCCCGCAGGCCCCTTCAATGCACCCGAGCCCGCAATCTCGACACGTGCGGACCCGCAAGTCCCTGCATCCTAGGCCCGCAAGCCCCTTCACTGCACCCGAGCCCGCAAGCTCGACACGTTTGGACCCGTAAGTCCCTACAGCCTACGCCCACAAGCCCTTTCACCGCATTCGAACCCGCAAGCTTGACACATTCGGACCCGTAAGTCCCTGCAGCCTAGGCCCTCAAGCCCCTTCACTGCACCCGAGCCCACAAGCTCGACAAGTTTGGACCCGCAAGTCCCTCTGCCCTAGCCCTCAAGCCTCACAAATCTCAAGCCCTCAAGCTTGACACTCAGATCTGAAACAAATCTTACAAGTTCTTGGCCCGCAATCCTTACAAGAAATTATAGTAAAGAAAAATGTTTCTTCTGCCTGATGGAGATTGGCTTCTTGACTTGAAGAAGATGCTTCTTATTTTCAATCTGAATGGTGCAAACCTTCTACAAGCTTTCTAGCTTTGCCAGATGTTGACTGGCTACCTTTCTTGAGAGAAACTTATCAGTCGATGTGGCTTGACTGCAACTTGAAGAATAGAGAATGATCGTTTCATTCTTTTCTTTCTTCTTCACCGCCGCTTGTACAGTTGTGTTGCTAGGCAGGATTCTTTTTCGTTCGTTTTTTCTCTCTCTTTTTCTAGGGCATCATTGTTCCCTTTTATAGGATGGATGAGCCGCTTAATGGTAACATATAATGTCCTTTACTGTCAGACGCCCATCCCTCAAGAGCATGCACTGATTGGACAATCAGGCGGTGGTATTAAATGCTGACAGCGCGTCCAGCTACTTTTGAAATTGTCTCGACGATATTTCCATTGTTATGATGACATGGATAATATCTCGACGACAGGACTTTGTCGATGCCTTGAACTATTCTCTTCTTCAATTCTTCATCAGATAGTGATATCTTCGACGATACTGGACATCTCTTCTGTACTCGAGCTTATGACGACACGAAGTCATTTAACTGATGTCGTCGCGATCTTCTTGTCTGATTGATATCACAGTAACAACTTTATCTTGTCGACGACATAAATGATATCATGTCGACAGACTATACTTTAGCAACTGCTTGCCTTCAACTGACTTCCTTCAGTCTTCTCGATGACACGCGTTCTTTACGACGATGTCCATCGCCATCAGTCACACTTAGCCTTTCCGATGATAAGGCTTCTTGATGACCACATATTTGAGTCTTCATCTTCGACTTTTTGATATCATCGTGTAGATATCACTACGATATCACCATTCTGCCTTGCTCTGCGTGTTGTTGATGATATGCATGTTGTTGTCGACGATATGTTTGATCCTTTTCGACGACACAGACACAGTCATCCTTCTTTGCTTTGCCCATCATCTCAACAATGTGCATGTACTTGTCAACGATATGTCCAGCCTTTTTTGATGATATTATACTTAGGCAGGTTATTGAAGTACTGTACATATTGTCTCATCTCTGCAAGCATGAACTAGATGTGACATTAAATACAACTTGCACTTATCATTGAGTTGAGCACTTCTTCAAATCAGGAACACTGTTGGGCACTGTTCCCAACAATCTCCCCCTACTTGAAGAAGTCATAACCCACTCAATGATAAAGTACATTTTAATCAAATAAGCATATAATGATGTCATTGCAGCTATAATTGAGTGATCACAGAACTTGACAAGTGTTACTTCATTTATAAATAGTGCCAAATATTTTCAAAAGTTTTTGACATTTTTACATTCAGCCCCTTAAAGATTTAGCTGTCTATATCTCTGGTGCCCTCATAGCAGCTTCACCCTTTGCTTTCTTGGCACTGGCTTCCTGCTCCTTTTCATCTTTCACTTGCTCCCATGTTTTTAGGATGACGGTTTTGGATTTAGGACTCCATCTTTCATAGTCCTCCTTTTTCTCCATCTCCTCCTTGTACTTTCTCTTCCTTATTTTAACTTTTGCATCCTCCAGTGCTTCCTTCTCTTTACCCTTATCAGTGGCAGTATCAGGGATATCTGCATGTTGCTCTTCAACAGGGTACTCTTCTGCAGACTCATCAAAATGTAGAGGAGGAAGATTCATTGCTTCCCTGATGGTATTTGTGGTCCAGATGCCATGATCACCACTGGCCTTTATCATTGATCTCTCCCCCTTTATGACTGCTTCAGATATCCCACTCTGGAGATTCTCCTCAGAAACTAATATCTTGTTTTTAAGCATGTGGATTCCTGCTTCCAAGTGATTCTTGGTCTCAAGCAGATGACTGTCTAGATCTTTATTGTGGTGATCTAGACTTTCTTGGAGATCAGTTTTGTGTTCAGCCATCCTCTTGGTGGATGCAATGTAGGCATTTTCTATATTGTTGACAATCAGAGTCTGATTGACCCCTAAATTAGATAGACCCTTGTGAGTAAGGGTTGTCTCTTTGGCAGTATACTCTTGTAGATTCTTCACATCATTTCTCAAGCTCTCTGTTTCAACAGATAGTTCCCTTTTCAGTTCATTGACCGCAGAGGTAACATAACTTTCAATTTTTAATCTTTGCTCTTCCAGGAGCATCTTTATCTGAGACAACAGTGAGAACTCCATTGGTCTATTCTCTGTAGGTGAACTAGCTTCTTTTGGTTCCTCTCCTTCATTCCCTTCCAGTATTGGAGATAGAGGTTTTCTGATGGATGATTGGTTTGGCCCTTCTACCTTTTCAGGACTCGATAGATCTCTATTAGTCTCATTAGAAGAGTCCTCTAGCTTCTCTTCTTGGGGATCTCTACTTGGGTCCTCTTGGTCTACTGATCCATGATGGACAGCATCCTCAACCCCAATGATCTTATTGATCACTTCTTCCACTTGAGCAGGGAGATCACCATTCTTCTCCCCCTCAGTCTCAACATCCTCTTGCTCAGTTCCTGCTGTTACTATTTTCCTGGATTCCAGACATAGGGCAGAGGTCTAGAGGGAGACATTCCTTTGCTCTGCATGCATTCCAGAGTCAGACAAATCTGAGCTGTTGCCTAATTCACTTTCTTTAGATGAGCTTTCTCCCTTGCTCTTCACATCCTCAACAGTATTTAGCTTCTTGGGAGACTTAGTCAGAACTTTCTCCCACCTTTCCAGTATCCTGATATCCATCCTTCTCATGTGATGGATTTTACACCATACTTATTGTCAAAACTTTCAGGGTAAGATATCAGTAGAAATAGAGATAGTATTCTTCCCAGATTTGGAACTTGAAAGCTTTCTTGTATTCTCTTGAAGATGATCTGACCCCAGTTGGTCTTCTTACTTAGGATTATCCTTGCCATAATCTCAAACATAGGCTTGGATATCCTATCATGCGACCCTACTTTACAAAGGAGGGCTTTTCCTACTATATCAGCCACAAATTTTCTTTGTTGATTAAGACTCTTCTTTTCCAAGGACCATGGGTCTTGCTGGAGTGTCCTCACCAATCCAGAGCTCTGTTGAGGTCTTCTTGGGTGACCTTTTCATCTTCCTCCCCCTTCGCAAAGGCCGGCAGCTGAAGTGCCCTGGCCAGCCTCTTAGGATTCACCTTGACCTTTATCCCATCGATCAAGCTTTTCATGGACTTTCCTTTTGAGCCACCCTTGGCATTCGAGTAGAACTCCAGCATTTCCCTTTTCAATATTATGGTTGACTCTGAGAGAGCAAACTCCAGACCGACGGTGTCTAATAGCTTAATGGCACTCTGAATCTCTTCTGGCCCATCTGAGAAACCGCCCCGTACTACTTCGCTTCCTTCATAGAGAAGTCCTTCCATCTTTGGCGCCATTTCTTACTTGATCCGAGAGGATTCTAGTTCAGTCGACTCGTTCACTCTTCGAAGGCGTAGAGAGTGCGACGTCTTTTTAGGGCTAATGTAGAGAGTGCTTTAATCTTAAGACATTTGACCTTATTTATAGTTTCCGAGTTGGAAGGCGAAGTGTCATTTGTTAAATATCTTGTTAACCCAATTTAAGCTGTTATGATTGATTAAGCTCAGGTCTAATTAAGAGACCGTTGATGATGAGATATCGTTGGGACGCAAATTCAATGTCGAGGACTCATTACGACGATACTAACATCATTTCGACGATATAGTTTGTGTTCAAAACGATATTGTTCTTTTTCACTCTTTTGTATGATCAGTACAATGCTTTTAGCAGTGCCATATGTTTGTGCACCTTGAGTGATAGTTTTTGTTTACTCAAGTATAAATTACCTTCAACAAGAAGATAAGGATGAGGTTATGTATTGAACATCAATATAGTTACCTTCACCTTAGCTTTCATATCTTCTTGAGCTAGTAGCTCCCTCTAGATGTGATGTTTCTCTCATCTTTATTTTAGCTCCCCCTTGACCAGTGCATCTTGGCATGTGGTGAGGTTTTTCTTAGTCCAGAGTTAAGCCTGGATCACTTATTGTCCATTAGCCCCTTTTTTTTGCTTTTGATTGGCTAAATGGACTTCCCTGCAAGACAGATTTAATATCCCTTAGGAACCCAAGGTGACTTGGGTCCTAGGTTCTTGTTATCATAATTAGGAATTCTTCTACTCACCTCAGCCTTTCCATGAGGTCTCTCCTTTGCACTAGGCACACTAGGGTTGTGCCAACAGTCAATGGCAAAGTGTCCCACTTTGCCACAGCACCAACATTCATGGATGTTTTACCTTCTTTTTTGAACAATTTTTGAAGTGGGTGGAGAATCACAATGCTTGTGTTCATTAGAGAAGGCAGTAGCATTCTTCCTATCTCTCTCAACCAAGGGCTGACTAGTTGTCCTAGTATAATTACCTCTTCTTGACTTTATCGATTTGTCGGCAATAGATGTCTGCTTGGTAGCTAACATACTGTTGATGGCATCAGATATGATCAAGTGAGAATTGATTATACTGGGGATATCAGCCCGCTTCTCTGCTGGGAGAGATTGGGTAGGTGTTGCTTCCTTACCCTTGAGTGTGGGGGCTGGGGCACCAAACACAAATGGTCCATGATGGGCCATTTGGATTTCCTCATGGGGAGCCTTTAATGCACTCATTCTCATTCCCTTTCTCCTCCCAAAGTTGGAGCTTTCATTTCCCAAAATGTTGGAGTTCCCATTTTTCCAGTGACCATGGACACTGTCCTGGTCATACTTGTTAGAGGGAAGCACTACCTTCTGAAAGGTGGTATGAGGCTCAGCTTTAGTTTTTCCCTTTTCTCCGTTCCCAGCATCTTATGCCCCTTCATTGAAACCCAATCCCCTCCTATTTCCATAGGAGGAGAAGGTGTCAATGATGGGCAGTATAGTTTTGGGCTTAGAGAATTGAGCCACTAAGCTTCTTTCCTTAAGGAGATCATTATCAAGTTTCCTAATGAGTTCCTTCCTTTGGTTTCTCTCATCATGAAGCTTGCCTATGATCTTCTTGAGCTCACAGGAGTTGGTGCCCTCATTGTGGGACATACCCATTTCCTTATTCATCTCAGCCTTAATGGTTCTGAGTGATTCTAGCTCCCTAGCTTGCTTCTTAACAAGCTTCTTGCTCTTTCTCAGAGCTCCCAAGAGATCACCGAACAGCTCTATTAGATCAGCATGGTTCTTATTGTTGCATGATGAGCAGTCTTCTTCATCATCTTCAGAAGATGAGCAATCATCTGATGCACTCTTGGTTTTCTTAATTGAAGCAGGTAGTAAAGGCGTGTGAGTGATGCATACCTGATCATAATGTGATTCATCATGATTTTCTTCATCTGATAGAGCCATCAACCCGTAGACTTCCTCATCCTCAGAGTCACAGTCTGTGAGAGTCAAGGGTGCTCTTATTCTTCTTCTGACTATAGAGCATTCTTCATCTTCAGATTCATTGTCTGAAATAGTCAAGGGTGCTCTGATTCCTATACTTCTTTCTTCTTTATTGTGAGAAGAGTTCCAGTTGCTTTAACTTAAGGATCTGAACTTCCTGATGTCAGATCCTTTGACTTTCTCCATAGAGTTAGGATATGATGATCAGTTGATTTGATACACCCAAGAGCAGATCTGTTCAAGCTGTTAAGCTTTTCTTTGAACAACCTCCCTCTGATACCACTTGTTAGTTATTGGGTGTCAATTTATCACCTAGAGGGGGGGGGGTGAATAGGTTTTACAAATTATTTTGTCCCCTTAAGGTGTTCTTATTTTCTGGTTAATAGATCTATAGATTAGTAAAGCACAGCACAGAAAACACACAAGAACTTATAGAGGTTCCTCAAGAGACAGGGTGTCTTGAGTAGTCCTCTTTACCTCTGCGCCTACATAACAGTGTGCTAGGCTCGGCAAACTCCGCCAATGTCTCCGGCCCGCAAGCCTTACACCTCAGACCCACAAGTCCCTACAGCCTAGGCCCGCAAGCCCCTTCACTGAACCCGAGCCCGCAAGCTCGACACGTTCGGACCCGCAAGTCCCTGCAGCCTTGGCACGCAAGCCCCTTCACAGCACCCGAGCCCGCAAGCTCGACACATTCGGACCCACAAGTCCCTGCAGCCTAGGCCCGTAAGCCCCTTCACTGCACCCCGAGCCCACAAGCTCGACACGTTCGGACCCGCAAGTCCCTGCAGCCTAGGCCCTCAAGCCCCTTCACTGCACCCGAGCCTGCAAGCTCGACAAGTTTGGACCCGCAAGTCCCTCTGCCCTAGCCCTCAAGCCTCACAGATCTCAAGCCCTCAAGCTTGACACTCAGATCTGAAACAGATCTTACAAGTTCTTGGCCCGCAAGCCTTACAAGAAATTACAGTAATGAAAATTGTTTCTTCTGCCTGATGGAGATTGGCTTCTTGACTTGAAGAAGATGCTTCTGATTTTCAATCTGAATGGTGCGAATCTTCTTCAAGCTTTCTAGCTTTGTCGGATGTTTACTGGCTACCTTTCTTCAGAGAAACTTATCAGTCGATGTGGCTTGACTGCCACTTGAAGAACAGAGAATGATCATTTCGTTCTTTTCTTTCTTCTTCTTCACCGCCGCTTGTACAGTTGTGTTGCTAGGCGGGATTCTTTTTCGTCGTTTTTCTTTCTCTTTTTCTAGGGCATCACTGTTCCCTTTTATAGGACGGATGAGCCGCTTAACGGTCACATATGATGTCCTTTACTGTCATACGCCAATCCCTCAAGAGCATACACTGATTGGATAATCAGGTGGCGGTATTAAATGCTGACAGTGCGTCCGACTACTTTTGAAATTGTCTCGACGATATTTCCATTGTTATGACGACATGGATAATATCTCGACGACAAGAACTTGTCGATGCCTTGAACTAGTCTCTTCTTCAATTCTTCATCAGATAGTGATATCTTCGACGATACTGGACATCTCTTTTGTACTAGAGCTTATGATAACATGAAGTCATCTAACTGATGTCATTGCGATCTTCTTGTCTTCTTGATATCGATGTAACAACTTTATCTTGTCGACGACATAAACGATATCATATCGACAGACTATACTTTAGCAATTGCTTGCCTTCAACTGACCTCCTTCAGTCTTCTCGACGACACGCCTTCTTTACGATGGTGTCCATCGCCATCAGTCACACTTAGCCTTTCCGATGACAAGGCTTCTTGATGTCCACATCTTTGAGTCTTCTTCTTCATCTTCGACTTTCTGATATCGTCGTGTAGATGTCACAATGATATCACCATTCTGCTCTTGAAGATGACAGACTTCGACCTGATCTTGGGCATCAATTGGTTGCACGGGAACCATGCAAGGATTGACTGCCAGGCAAGGAGGATTGTTCTAAGGCATGAAGACTCGGATGTGGTGGTCGAAGGTATTAGTCCCACCTCCCTTCTTTTATTATCATCTATCCAGGCTGCCAAGGCCCACCTGCAGGGAGACAAAGTATATCAGGTGCTGTTCGAGATAATCGAGGCCAAGGACCTAGTTTCAAACATCCTGGTGGTGCGGGATTTTATCGATGTATTTTCGGAGAAATTGTCAGGGCTTCCACCGCACCAAGAGAAGGATTTTTAGATCCAACTAGTGTCGGGGGCTAAGCCGGTATCTAGAGCCCCTTATCAGACGGCCCCAAAGGAATTAGTGGAGTTTCGGAGCCAGTTATAGGAGCTGGTGGAAGCTGGATTTATTAGACCGAGTTCCTCACCTTGGGGAGCTTCAGTGCTATTTATGAAGAAGAAGGATGGGACACTCAGACTGTGCATCGATTATTGAGCACTGAACAGGCTGACGGTCTGGAATATGTATCCGCTTCCTAGGATCGATGAGTTGTTTGACCAGTTAGAGGGAGCCCACTGGTTCTCGAAGCTGGATTTGAGGTCGGTATATTAACAGTTGTGGATACAGAAGGAGGACATCCCGAAGATGGCTTTCAGCAGCCGATACGGACTTTATGAGTTCACCGCGATGTCCTTCGGGCTCACGAATGCACCGTTGGATTTTATGAGTCTGATGAACCGGGTGCTCGAGTCATATCTCGACATCTTTGTCATCGTGTTCATCAATGACATTCTCATCTACTCGAGGATGGAAGAGGAGCATGCACGACATCTGGCACTGACGTTGGAGAAACTTCGAGAGCATGGTCTTTACATGAAGTTCAGCAAGTGTCAGTTTTGGCTGAAAGAGGTGGCCTTCCTGGGTTACATCGTTAGTGGATCTGGACTAGCAGTGGATCCAGCAGAGATCCAGGCAATACGGGATTGGCCACCGTTGAAGACGGCCACCGACGTATGGAGTTTCTTGGGACTTGTCGGTTATTACCGGATGTTCGTGCAGGAATTTTCCCAAATAGCTCTCCCGCTCACATCCTTGATGAAGAAGGATACCGCTTTCGTTTGGACTCCGCAGTGCGAAGCGGCCTTCTAGGAGCTAAAGGGTCGTCTTACGTCGGCCCCCATCTTTGCCCTTCCGTCTGGGAAGGAAGGATTCCAGTTGTATACGGACGCGCCATATGAGGGGATGGGTGTCGTTCTGATGTAGAACGGGCACGTGAAAGCGTATGCTTCCCGTAAGTTGAAGAATCGCGAGCGGAACTACCCGGTGCACGACTTAGAGATGGGAGCGGTTATATTCATTCTGAAGATCTGGCGGCACTACCTCTACGGTGTCCACTGTGATATCTTCTCAGATCATAAGTGTAAGACCCCCCCCCCCCCCCACCCAAAACTGAACCCAGTTTAGGGAGAGGGGGTCTTACTGCCCAAGGAGGCCAATTAGCACTTCCCAGATGGCAACAACCCACCCTCTCAAGCACCGAGCAGTCGCCTTGTCAGGAATATAAATCATCACATCAGAGTCACATAGTGGAAGCAAAAGTAAGGGAAATAAACAAGGTTGCAGCTATATATACCTAAGCAAAAGGCCGTAGCCTACTATTTACATAAACGACCCTGTGGGCTACAAATAACTTCTACAACAAAACACTCCTTATTTAGCCCTATACTCTAGGACTCGTGTCACGGAAGATCAGGGGTGAGGCTGGAGTATCTGATCGGGCAATCTCGAGGGCCGGTAAGTCATCCAGTGGGGAGGGGGCTTCGTGCTGTTCCATCTCCTGTGAATGGTTATAAGAATAACCGTTAGTCACAGAGCTAAGTGGAAAACACATCTCCTCCCCGGATCCGTATCCGGGGGATGAGCTTAAGCACCAAAATTAGATAGCCGAAGCAAGAAATGTTAGCAGCATGTGTATATATATAACGGCCTTCAAGCAATATTATCAGTTTTATATAAATGGAGTGTGCAACTTATATTATCATTAGTAATCTATCTTGCACACACACAACTGGTGTTCAAACCCATACACCAAACCCCGTGTCGACACAGTTTGAACCGCTTTTCTTCCAGCAGGGTAGCAAACCCCGCGGGCCTCACCGATGTGGCCGTCGGTAACAGTGGAAAATCCTGCCACTTCTAAGTGTAGTCGTACCTTATCACTGAGGCCCTCTCGTACAACTTTGGTGTACTACTTGGATGTGAGCGACTTCCGGCAATTCCGAGATTTAGGCCGACCAGTGGAGGAAAATCAGCGGGTTTGAAGTGGTGATAACCTGCGGTGCACATCTCCCTATTTCCATGAGTCGTCAACTCTCCCGCACCGGTACGAACAGTCTGCGGGCGTGACCGACCCGCCACTTTTATAGCAAGCAATTCCCAACCATTTTAAAGAAAGAGACAACTACTTCAGGACAGTCGCGGCTTTCTTGACTCTACCGGTTACCCAACTTTTGGCCGGGATACGCAACGGGCGTGGGGCACATTATTTAGGGCTAACCCTGGAGGAGATACTCAACTTGCGGTTATTCCCAACTCAGGCCTCACCAGCAGGAAAACCGTCTGCTGGAGCCAATCCTGGGTTTGCACTGTGGGTATAAGTATGATAAGTATAGTGTAAAATAAATTGCGGTACTAAGTAATAAAGCATTCTATAGGAAGGAAGGCCACGAGCAAGGGGCCAGAATAAATGGACCAGTGTGAAACTGGAGTACTGAAAGAATCAACAAAAAGCAGAAAATACAGGACCAGTACGAGACTTGAGTATTGAAAGAATCGACAGAAAGCAGTAAATACAGGACCAGCATGAGACTGGAGTATTGAAAAGAATGAACCGAAAGCAGTAAATACAGGACTAGTACGAGACTGGAGTATTGAAAGAATGAACCGAAAGCAATAAATAAAGGACCAGTACGAGACTGGTGTATTGAAAAGAATGAACCAAAAGCAGTAAATACAGGACCAGTATGAGACTAGAGAACATAAATAAATAAACATGTTAGTAGTCTAATCACTCCATAATCAGGAGGCTTCAGTTTCATCTCCGTTCTTAGGAGGGACGTTCTGTTCTTTCTCCATTCATAGGAGTCTCTTATTCGTTCATAGGAGTCTTTTCTCCATTCGGTTTATCTTAGTTATAGTTCAGGGTTATCTTAAATGTAATTCACATTCCATAAGACTCCTTATTATTGTGTGATTTGAGTCCTCAACTTTATTTATCGAGTCGCTATTGATTCGTAGTATCGTCTCCCGATCGTGACCCGATCGTGTGTTTCGATGCCTTTACTTTAACCATTATTTTTTTTAGATAATTGGTATGCCCACCATTTATCTTTACATGACTCACATAATTTTATCATATAGCTAACATAACACCCCACGGGCCCACCAATTTTTCCAAATATTTCAGTCCATTTTAGGGCTCTATTTTGATCGAAGGAATTTTATTTAAGTTCTTAGAGTTATCAAAATAGTTGATAAACATCCCAAACTTTGATAGTGTCTGTAAAATATCCTAAACTTGAGCCTATAATTTTTTATGAATTTTCCAAAGTGGTTTTGGGCATTTAATTCCTTCAATTAAATCTTGTAAAGGCCTCTAAAAATAGTAAACTATTTCCAAAAATTCCTAAAAAATTACTGAGGATAGCCCTCTTAATAAGGCACATTTTTCATGTTGAAGGTTTTTTCCCTAGGATCCTAGGTTTGCCTCAAAAAAATCAGAAAGGGGAGGGGAAGTTTGGGGTGCGGATAAGGATTTCAGGAGGCGGTAGGGGCGCTGGACAGGGCGCGGGGTTTTGATCCCCACAGCGGATCTGCAGCCGATTTAATATGGGGGCACATAGTTTGAGGCAGGAGCGGGAGTTAAGGAGGCGGGGGCTGTCCGATCTCATCATGGAGATCAGACGCCCCCCCCCCCCCCCTTCTCTTGACGGGGGCGCCTGGGATGGTGGCCACTGCCACCTCCGGGCAGCGGCCGCCAGGAAACGGTGCCATCCCCGGTCAGTTCGCCAG
This sequence comes from Dactylorhiza incarnata, assembly GCA_033032865.1. Lineage (NCBI taxonomy): Eukaryota > Viridiplantae > Streptophyta > Magnoliopsida > Asparagales > Orchidaceae > Dactylorhiza > Dactylorhiza incarnata. The sequence goes on from JAWHQI010000029.1 coordinate 11,158,537, forward strand.
GGGCTGGAGATCAGCCCGGCAGTGGTCCGGCGGCTTTGCGCCGCTGGCCACCATCGGTTTTTATAGAGGAGGAGGGGCAGGGGCGGGGCCTGCATGGGCCATGCTGGCCCATGTCGCGCCACCTCTCCTACTGGGAGGGCCTCCCACTGCCCCTGGTCGGGTCGTTGGGGGCGCGACTGGCCTACTGTGGTGGTCCGACGGCCAGACGCCGCTGTCCACCGCCGGGGAGGGCCGCCGAAGCGGTACAAGAAACGGGGGGAAGAGGAGGCTTGCGAGTGCCGCCGGAGACGCGTTCTACGGTGTCCCTGCCGCCTCCCTTCGTCGGAACAAAGGTCCCCGGGTGGGGACCTACTCCCCCAGTGCCACCACCGGCGCTGGGGTGAGGCTCACACATGGCCTAGCCACCACCCTAGCCTAGGCATGGCTCGGGTGGTGCTAGCGGTGCTCAGGCGACGGAGGGGTTGACGACATGGCTCCGAGAAGTAGGAAGGAGGAGGAGGTTTTCCACCTGGTTGTGGGGGCTCGGGAGGTGCCGGGCCGAGCGTCCATGAGGGGGTGGCGGCGGTGGTGGCTTGGGGAGGGCTCTCCGGCGGGGTAGGGGCTCGGGCAGGGGGAGGAGATGGCTGGTGGGGTGTGATTAGAGAGGGGAGGTGGGTCCCTCTTTACAGAGAGGGAGGGGGGTCCTCCCTCACTTTTTCCTAATATGGGAGTAAAGGTAGGGAGGGTGGGGGAGATATTTTCTCCCCCCCCCCCCCCATCTACTACCCTAAGGTGGGCTGCCCACTCATGGGGCAGCCCCCTATCATGGTGGGGAGGTATGTGGGAGTGCTCCCCCCTTAGGAAATTTCCAAAAAATAGGTTTTGCGGGGGGGGTTGACCAAGGTCAACCCTAGGGTGGGTCCCCAATGTGGGTCAGCACCCAAGGGGTTCACTAAGACTTACTGAAGTCGATTCCGAGTTCGTATGCTCTATATTTCGTACATTATGCTGTGACAGTCTACAAAACCTAAAACGTACTTATTTGTCGTATTACCTCGGATTGAAGTGCAACGAGTTCCGTTGTGCTTGTATTGGTGATACAAGTCTGACGGAATTGACATAAGTCCATTCGGAGTACCTATGGTCACTATTCCATAATAGTGTGGTCGTGACGAGCTACGATACTCATAATGGTCGTTTTCTCTAAACGACCTTGGATCGGGATGGGATGTGTTCTGTTGCACTCGTATTGGTCATACGAGTCTAACAGAACTGACGGAAGTTAATTTGGAGTACATTTGGTCACTGTACCCCAACAACTTTGTTGTGACGCACAACGATACTCAAAATGGTAGTTTTCTCCAAACGACCTCGGATTGGAATGGAACGAGTTCCATTACACTCGTATTGATTACACGAGTCTAACGGAACTGACAGAAGTCAATTTGGAATATGTTTCGTCACTATACCCCCAACGACTTAGTTGTGACGCACAACGATACTCAAAACAGTCATTTTCTCCAAACGGCTTCAGATTGGAACGGAACGAGTTCCATTACACTTGTATTGATTACACGAGTCAAACGGAATAGGATGAAGTCAATTTAGATTACGTTTGGTCACTGTACCCCAACGACTTAGTTGTGATGCATAACGATACTCAAAACGGTCATTTTCTCCAAACGACCTCGGATTGGAACGGAACGAGTTCCATTACACTCGTATTGATTACACGAGTCTAACAGAACTGGAGGAAGTCCATTTTGAGTTTCCTAGCACAATATCCCTTAATCGGGTCACTTTCTATCATTTAGGGTTACTTTTATTGGGTTCACTAGGGTTTAGTGACCCAACAAAAGTCAGGATGTTACAATCCAATAAAAATAAAAGGATTTTCTTCCTCGAAAATTTCCTAAGGTAGGTGGTTGTGTGACATACCTGGGGGAAGAGTGTCGGGTATCTTTCTCAAATAAGTGTTACTGGTTCCCAGGTAAACTCCCCGCGTCCACAATTTGACCCAAAGATCTTGACCATTGAGATGGTTTTGTTTCGTAGTTCCTTGATCTTAGAATCCACTATTTTTACCGGTTCGAGCTGGATGGATCGGTCAGATTGCACTATTGCTGGTGGTGCAGAAATATGTTGATCTAGTTGGTGAAGAACACGTCTTAGTGATGAATTATAGAAAATAGTGTGGAGGTTTCCCAGTTCAGCTGGCAGGGCTAGTATGTACGCCACAGGGCCAATTCTTTCTATGACCCGATACGGGCCTTGGTAGCGAGGGTCCAACTTTTTCTGCTTCTTTATACGGGAGATCCCGTGCATCGGTTTAATCTTTAGGAATACCATACCCCCCACATCAAATTCCACCGGTCGATGACGTGCATCGTAATATTTCGCTTGGCGGCTCTGTGCTTCTAACATTCAGTCTTGGATTAACCTTATTGCCGACGTGGTGTCATCTATATAGGTGACCCCTAAAGCTTTTGGTTCCTCATCCTGTGCCCATGATAATGGTGTTCGGCAGCGTCTTCCATAGAGGGCCTCGTATGGTGTCATCATGATACTCGCCTGGAAGCTGTTGTCTTATGAGAATTCTACCAAGGGTAACACTTGTTCCCAAGGTTCGTTGTGTTCCACTATGCATAGTCGGAGGAGATCTTCAATAGTCTGGTTTGTCCTTTCCATTTGCCAGTCTGTTTGAGGGTGGAAAGCGGTGCTGAAAGTCAACTTGGTCCCCAGATATGCTTGGACTCTTCTCCTTTCCTTTGAACTAAAGCGTCTGTCGCGGTCGGACACAATCGACTTGGGTACCCCATGGAATCAGACTACTTGCTCTATAAAAAGTCGGGCTAGAATGTCGACACCATTGTCTTGTTGGTTCGGGATAAAATGAGCCACCTTTGTGAGGTGATCCACCGCGACCCATATTGAGTCATTCCCTGCACGAGATCGGGGCAAACCCTGGACAAAATCCATGGAGATATCCTCAAACTTCCATTCGGGTATAGGTAGAGGTTGTAGCAAGCCTCCTAGACTAAGGCATTCAGCCTTGACCATTTGACAGGTCTGGCAGTGTGCCACATAATTGGTGACGTCCCTTTTCATACCTGGCCAGTACAGCGTCCTTCGTAAATCTGCATACATTTTTACTACTCCTGGGTGTATAGAATATCTCGATTGGTGTGCTTCGCGGAGTATCTCTTCTCAGATCCCTTTGGCGGAGGGGATGAATATACAGTGTTTATACTGCAGAATACCATCATATAAATTGTAGTATTCTTGAGCGTCGTGTTGCAGGGTCTGGATGATTGGAGCCGCTTCTGTATCAATCTTTTGAGCCTCTCGTATCCTGTCTCTAATATCACATTGTATCTCCATCCAATATAGCTGAGCCTAGTAGTCCATAGGGTTTCTGCGGGTAATAAGGTTGATGTATAAGTCTACCAAAGACTTGATCAACTCTCCCAGTATCATTTCTAGCCAATTTCCGGTCACCGGAGGTTGCCGACTTAAGGCATCTGCAACCTAGTTGGCCTTGTCGGGGTGATACTGGATGGCGAAGTCGTAATCGCACAAGAATTCTAACCACCGACGTTGTTGAAGATCCAACTCCTTCTGGGTGAAGATGTACTTGAGACTTTTGTGGTCGGAGAAGATTTCACATCTTATTCCGTATAAGTAATGTCTCCAGACTTTTAGTACAAACACTACAACACCCAATTCCAGGGCATGGGTTGCGTAGTTCAGCTCGTGAGGCTTTAACTGATGTGATGCATAGGCGACCACTCTGCCAGGATGCATTAGTACGGCTCCTAACCCTTTTAGTGATGTGTCGGTGTAGATTGGGAAGCCCTCGGTTCCTGAGGGGAGTGTCAAAATCGGAGAGGATGTTAGGCGGTTCTTTAGTTCTACGAATGTTGCTTTACATTCAGGTGTCCATTGGAACAATGTATCCTTTTTGGTGAGGGTAGTGAGCGGTAAGGAGATCTTAGAAAAACCCTCCACGAACTTGCGGTAGTATCCAGCGAGACCAAGGAAGCACCGGATATCTGCTGCAGACTTAAGTGGTGGCCAATTATGTATCACTTGTACTTTGGCTTGATCTACGGCTACCCCATTCTTATTGATCGTGTGTCCAAGGAACTCGACTTCCTCTATCCAGAACTCGCACTTACTGAATTTTGCGAAGAGTGATTGTTCTCGTAATTTGAGTAGTACCATTTGGAAATGCCTAGAATGATCGGCCTTGCTCTTCGAGTAGATGAGTATATCGTCTATGAAGACGATCACAAAGTGGTCCAAGAAGGATTCAAAGACCTTATTCATTAGAGCCATGAAGGCTGACAGGGCGTTGGTCTGCCCAAACAGCATTACCATGAACTTGTAGAGCACATAGCGGGAGCTGAAGGCTGTTTTGGGGATGTCCTCTTCTCGTACTCGAAGCTGTTAATAGCCAGAACTCAAATCCATTTTGGAGAAAATGGATGCGCCTTGCAATTGGTCGAATAACTCATCTATCCAGGGTATTGGAGTCACAACCCGCATTTTCTCCAAATTTAGAAATATCAGAGTAAGAGAAAATACGCGTCATGATGCCACGTCATGCAGGAGACAACTGCAGATGCTCAGGCGGAAACCTATTACTTATTTAATCAAAACATGTTCACATGATAGATCATAATTTGAAATCATTTATGAGGGTTTGGTGTAAGAACTGTGTCTCTCAGTTCGTGGATTAATTAGTCCACCGAGAAAATATACGTAATTGCAACGGAAAATACTTGATTTAGTTCACTTAGTCCTAAATGCACGTGATGACAAGACATAAAGTAAATGATATGCACATATCTAGGCGTAGTATAAGTATAGAAAATATCTTTTAGGCGACTTTAAAGATAAGGATTTCAGTTACAAGGAATGCAATGAGGATGAAAGAAAACTCATTGTATAACTATAATGCACCTAGACATAAATCATTCCCAGAGAGCAAGATACACAAGATCTAAAAAGTAGTAGCAATCAACTAGTAAGTAAGCTATAATGTATCAAAAGGGCACAACGGGCGTCAACAACCTGACACTAACCCGTTGGCTCCAAACTAGCATGTCTGAACACAAGAAGAAACTAACCCCAACTACCTCGTAGCAGTGGGGTAAAATAGCAACAAAAACTCCCAAAGACTCTGGGCTACACCACTAGCAGCTAAGGCTCTGAACCTGAGGCATTCAATAAAACAAAGAACGCCTCAGCAAGGGAATTACAAGTGGCAGAAAACAAGCAGAAAAATAAATAAGGCATAAGGGGTACCAACCCAAGCCATATTTACCGAAAGAGAAGCTCCAAACAAAGAACTAAGCAAAGCACCAAGTGCACCAAATACCATAAAGAGGAACAAGCAAAGTTCATTTATCTTGTTAATTTTATTCATGAGACTGATCAGCTCAAATTAAACGGGAGCGGTTACTTACCTCCGTCACCCAAAGCCCAAAATCGGGTGGGGGTGTCTCTAGACCCAACCACCCAAACACGGCCCACAGGACCACAGGCCAAGCCTGCAGTTCACCTCTAAAATGGCCACCGTGCAAGGCTACCACAAATCCACACTGTCCTCCAAACACGACTACCGTGCAAGGCTAAAGACAATGGTTCTTATTATTTAATTCCTTTAATTATGGCATGGGACGAAGCCCGAGAAAAACACTCACCAGGATACCCTAAAGATAGGGTCACATATGGAGTAAACAATGCATATGACGATGCATAAGAGAAGACATAAATTATTAAACCACAACGGGTATGAGATTTCGAAGAGGAGAAGTAATCGGAGGCATAACTCAAGTACTAAGAAGTAGAGGGCATTTCTCGGGAACCCAAGGGCAATATACAAGTGGTTTCTAGAGAAGCCAAGGACAGAGAACAAGAGTTCTAGAGAGATCCAAGGGCAGGGACAAACATTTCTTGAGAAATCCCCAGCAAGGACTATGATTTCTTGAAAAATTAGGAGGCAGGGATCAAGGATTTCTTGAGAAATCCCAGACAGGAGAAGCAGGCTCTCGAGAAATCCCCAAGGCAGGGGTCGACTGGTTCTCGAGAAATGAAGGGCAGGAGAGAGTGATTTCTCGAGAAATCAAAGGGGGGAGAAAATCTGGTTTCTCGAGAGGTCAAAGGTAGAGAAAACCCAGCACTCGAGAAATCCAAGGCAGGCAATACAGTTTCTCGAGAGACCAAAGGATCAAGACACTGCACGTCTCAAGAAAATAAAGGCATGGACGGGCAAGTTCCGAGGAACACTCATCTGCAGGAAGGAACTTTAGGTAGAGAAACTTCAGCTACTATGGGGTTCAAGGTTAAAGCTATCATATAATACACTCCAGACACGTGCCAAACAGCACGGTAAGAACCCATAAACCAGGAAAACAATGATTCAACCAAAAAAAGGGAGAGGGGGAAGAAAGCCACTTGCCTTAAACCTTGCAAACTCGAAGATCTCTGCTCCAGAAGTTATGGATCGGCCAAGAACACACCCGAGCACGAAGTCCCGAAACCTTTCGGGTCGAAAAGAGGAATTAGGTCACTACCATAACTCCAAAAATTCCACGAAACGGGAAAAACTTACCACTAGAATGAAGATCCCGCCGAGAGCTTTCCAAATCTACTCTCCAAACGCAATTCCGACTACTACAGCCCTCGAATCGCCGGCTCCACGACACGCCGCTCTTGCTCTCTCGCCCGACAGAACTCTGGGTCGGCCGAAAGGGGAAGGAGATGAAAAGATAAAACCTAAGCTTAATGTATATATATTAAGCCTCCAGGAGTTCGTCAAACTCTGCCACTCGTTCGTCGAACTCAGCCACTCGTTCGTCGAACGCAGATCGCCACTCGTTCATCGAACGCAGCTCGCCACCCCTTCGTCGAACGCAGCTCGCCACCCCTTCGTCGAACGCAGCTCTTCTGTCATTCGTCTAACGCAGCCCCTCTGCCATTTGTCGAACGCAGCCCCTCTGCCATTCATCGAACGCAGCCCCTCTGTCATTCGTCGAACGCAGCCCCTCTGCCATTCGTCGAACGCAGCCCCTCTGTTGTTCGTTGAACGCAGCCCCTCTGTCATTCGTCGAACGCAACTCCTCTTCAAATCGCCGAACACAGAGCCAGGGAATTATAATAAATACAATAATTACATAAAAATCTCTCATAACTCGAAACGACGCGAAATCTCATACGCTCGATCCAAATTACACACTTTAACTAGGCTAAGGCCCAAAACTAAACCTGACGAGCTGACGTAATGCCCAAACACCAAAATTACGTCACAGCAGCCACGTAAATAATTAACGGAAATCAGGGGCGTTACAGTCACTCCACCTAAAAAGAAGTTTCATCCCGAAACTTAAAATCCATAGATCAAGAAAGATACAGAATCAAATCCAAAGGTTACCTGATAGAAGATTTACCCGAAATCTACGGGAAGAGGCTAGGATGAGTCTCTCTCATGGCAGACTCCAGCTCCCATGTTGTGCTTTCGACACCCTGATTCTTCCAAAGAACCTTAACCATTGGGATTGTCTTCCTCCGCAACACACGCTCCTGAGTCTCCAAGATTCGAGCAGGCTCTTCAACATACGAAAGATTAGGCTGCAATACGGGCACTGAATCAAGAACAAGCCGATCACTACGCAGACACTTCCTCAGCTGACTCACATGAAACACATCGTGAACATTTGGGAAGGAAGTAGGCAAATCCAATCTATAAGCCAACGCTCCGATGCGCTCAACAATCTGGAAAGGTCCCACATACCGGGGGTCCAACTTGTGGTTCCTTCCAAATCTCCTAACGCCCAGCATCGGAGAATCTTTCAAGAACACCAAGTCTCCGATGGCAAACTCAAGATCCACCCTTCTCCGATTGGCATACTTCTCATACCGCTCCTGAGCGATACGAAGCTTCTCGCGAATATGAGTCACGACAACGCTCATCTCTTCCAAATCTTTTGGGCCTAACAACGGACTCTCACCAACCTCGGCCCAAAACAAGGGTGTTCGGCAACGCCTCCCATACAGAGCCTCAAAGGAGGGGCATTTGCAAACTCTCCTGATAACTATTATTGTAGGCAAATTCCATCAATCCAAGACGCTTATCCCAAGCTCCTCAATGATCTAGAATATAGCACCTTATCATGTCTTCCAAAATTTGATTCACTCTCTCTGTCTGACCATTAGTCTGAGGATGGTAAGCGGTAGAATATCTAAGTTCAGTGCCCAAAGCTCCTTGCAAACTCCTCCAGAAGCGAGACATATACCTTGAATCTCGGTCCGACATAATGCTCACGGGCACACCATACAATCTGATAACTTCATTCAAATAAAGTTCTGCTATTTTCTCCATAGAGTAACCGATCTTAAAAGACACAAAGTGAGCACACTTTGTTAATCTGTCAACTATAACCCACACATAATCATGTCTTCCGGGAGACCTCGGCAAACCGGTAATGAAGTCCATTGAAATACTCTCCCACTTCCAGCTTGGAACATCCAACGGGTTTAACTTACCTCCAGGCCTCTTATGATCCGCCTTCACGCGCTGACAAGTTAAACATTCAGTAACATATCTGGCTATATCATTCTTCATACCTGACCACCAAATAATTTGCTTCAGGTCCTTATACATCTTTGTGGAACCAGGATGATAGGAAACACTAGAGTCATGTGCTTCACTACAGATCTTTGCCCGAATATCATCCAACGCGGGGATACAATACCTACCTCGGTACTTCAAAGTATCTTTATATTAGATTGAAAAATCCGGCAATTCTCCCTTCTTGGTCCTATTCCGGAGATGCTGCAAGCCAGGATCTTCCTTCTGGTGCAATCACGTAAGGGTAATCCAAGAAGGCTCTTCAGCCTCTAAGCTCGAAGGCACGGTACAACTACTGACTGAAATATCCATCAACATAAACTTCTCTACCAAGGACTGCACAGAAAGGTTGAAGACAAGCGCGGTCTTTCTACTTAGGGCATCGGCCACCACATTAGCCTTACCCGGATGATATAAGATATCAACCTCATAATCCACAACATACTCCAACCATCTACGTTGGCGCAAATTCAGCTCTTTCTGGGTAAAGACATACTTCAGACTCTTGTGATCCGTATAAATCTTGCATGATACTCCATATAATAGATGTCTCCAAAGCTTTAAAGCATAAATCACTACAGCAAATTCTAAGTCATGCGTAGGGTAATTCTTTTCATAAACTTTTAATTGTATAGAACCATAGGCAAACACCTTTCCTTCTTGCATCAAAACACACCCTAGTCCAATGTGAGATGCGTCCACATAAACAGCATACTATATTCCTTCGATCGGCAAGGCCAACACAGGAGCACTGCACAAACGCCTCTTTAATTCTTGAAAGGCTTCTTCGCACTTATCGCTCCAAACAAAAATGGTATTCTTCTGGGTAAGCTTAGTTAAATGTGCAGACAGCACTGAGAATCCTTGAACAAATCTCTTGTAGTACCCAGCCAACACTAAGAAACTCCTTATTTCCTTAGGCGTTGAAGGCGTCTTCCAATCCAACACAGCAGAAATCTTAGCGGGCTCTACAGTAATTCCATCCTTGTTCACCACATGACCCAGAAAGGATACCTGAGGAAGCCAGAGCTCGCACTTACTCAGCTTCGCATACAACTTGTGCTCTCTAAGAGCACACAATACTAAGCACAAATGCGTAGCATGCTCCTCAGCACTTCTAGAATATACCAGCACATCATCGATGAGTACCACAACAAAATGATCCAGAAAATCCTTGAACACGTTGTTCATCATGTCCATAAACGCAGAGGGTGCATTCGCCAAACCAAAAGACATAACCAGAAACTCAAAATGACCATAACGGGAACGAAAGGCAGTCCGGTGAACGTCCAACTCACGTATCCTCAACTGATGGTAGCCTGATCGAAGTTCAATCTTCGAAAACACCATGCTACCACGCAACTGATCAAACAGATCATCTATCCTCCGCAACGGATACCTGTTCTTGATGGTCACTTTGTTTAATTCTCTATAATTTATGCATAACCTCATAGAACCATCCTTCTTTTTCACGAACAAAACTGGAGCACCCTAGGGCGAAGAACTTGGCCTAATGAATCCACACTACAACAGCTCATCGCAACTCTTCTAACTCGTGTGGGGCCATACGGCACGGTGCATTAGCGATAGGACGAGTACCAGGCTTAAGATCAATAACGAACTCCACATCTCTATCAGGCGGAAGGCCAGGAAGACTGGCGGGAAAGACATCAGGAAACTCTCGCACCATCGGAACACCCTCGATACACGGCGATCCAGTAACAGTTTCTACTGCAGAAACAAGGTAAGCCGAACAACCGGAAATTAACAGTTTCTGAGCACATACCGCAGAAATTATCGGGGAACAATGGTACGGAGACCCAAAAATGCTCGTGGGATGACAGTTGTCCATCACAAAGTCTAGACGCTTTTCCTTGCATCAGATGACAGCATCATAACTGGACAACCATTCCATACCCAAAATCACGTCAAAGTCTTCTAGGTCCAACACCTTGAGATCAGCAACAGCCAAGAAATCTCCTAAGAGAACGGGGCAACTTCGGACGCACTGGTTCGAGGATACCAAATCACCAGAAGGGAACTTAACGAGGAACGAATCGTTTACCAGCTCAGGGGTCAAACGGTGACGCTCGACGAAAGCCCTTGCTACGAATGAATTGGTAGCACCCAAATCGAACAGAACACGCGCCCAATGATTCTTTACCTTAAATCTCCCTATAAGCGTGAAAAAGAAACTAGTCTAATACAGCGAAACTAAAAGGAATCAAGACTAAACAGTTGATTTAAGGTCTAACCTGCGATCACTTGGGTCGAAGACTGTGCTTGCTCCTAGGTTAACACATTCAGCTTTCCTCTTCCTTTATCCTGATGCTGCGGCGGCGGCAAGGCTCGAAGCGGAACTGGCTGCAACGAGGGTTGAACTAGCGGGCATTGAAACTTCAAGTGCCCCTTCTGCCCACACTGGAAGCAGACTTTATCTTTGGTCCAACACTGGGCCACATCATGCCCCTTCCGCTTGCACAACGGGCAGAGCACCTCCCCCTTTCGGAGCACCCTGAATTGTCAGCACTCGATGCTGCTTTTGAACTCCTTTCCTTTTGAAACACCTCCCAACTGGATGGCCAGAGCGGCCACAGAAACTGCAGACCTCACCACCTCCTTTCTTCAAGACCGGGGCAGGCGCACCAGAATTTCCTTCTTCTCCATCCTTTCTCTTTCCCTTCTTCATCATTGATCCTCGATTCTTGGCATTATCAATTGCCTCAACATTCAGCGTTGCCTCTACTACCTCGGCGTACTTCTCCGACCTGTACGCACTAGCCAGCTGCTGGATATCACTGCGGAGATCACCCATAAATCTCTTGACTCTTCCTTCTTCTGAGGCTACCAGGGCCGGAGCAAACCTGCTCAACTTGAAAAACTCAATCTCATACTCGCTCACCGAGAGCTGCCTCTGCTTCAGATGCAGGAAATCATTCATCAACCGGTCTTGCTCTACCGACGGCAGAAACTTTCATAAGAACATTCCTTTGAAGGTTTCCCTCAACCACCAACTCCTTGCCAGGCCCTTAAGCTGGTACGCGGCAACCATCACCTTCTGATCCACGGTGATTCCTGAATATGTGAACATCTCTTCAATGCTTATAAGCCAATCGTCCAAGGCCACGAAATCAGCTCATTCGTCATACGATGGAGGACCCAACCTTTGAAAGTGCAAAATGAAATTCATTTCTGGAGGTATCGCTACTGGGGGTACCAAGGGAGCAGGAGGAGTAGGTACTGTCTGTCCTACTACAGGGGCCTGCACTATGGCTTGTTGCCTAGCACCGACAGACAACAACGCCTCAACTTGCGATTGCATCGCAACCATCTGCCTAGTCAGAGCCTCATTGCTCTGGCGCAGACTCTCGATCAAAGCTTCACTCTGCGCTCCGGATGACTCACCCTCCGACTGGGGAGTCGACCTAGTCGCGACTCGCTTGCGCGCCATCTCTGCTAATACGTATAAACCTATAATTAAAACTTAACCTTACATTAGAACTACACTGCTTGGTTCAGAACATACATGTACAGATACTTGTCATTGCTACCACCTTGCTCTGGGATTTTCATATTGCTATGCTAAATTTGGGGATGATACTACATCACCCCTCTTGACTCATGTACAAGGGTCATGAATGCATGAATTTTCTATTCATTTTGAAATCATGGGTGTAAATGTGTCATCATATAAGTCTTTAACTTCGCACGTGTGCTTATGTAATGATATGTAATGTATGTTGTGCTATGTATTCTAATAAAGGCCTTAATGCATGTTATGAGCGACGTACACATGAAATATTATGCATCCCATACTACATAATATTGCATGTAACGAAAAAGAAAAACGTGTTAATGGGCATCCATGTGATGATGGTTATGCATCCCATACTACATAACCGTCACATGTTGCCACCTATGGTGGATCCATATACAAACACATATTATGCATCCCATACTACATAATATGCCCCATATACTTCTTATCATGCTATGAGTGTAGTGTTCGTGCTTCGGCCAAGACGTACTGATGACACATCGGTGTGTGTATGCAATGAAACCAAAATAACTACTATATCAGAATTTGTTGCCCGACCGACTTGTCGAACAACCTCGCTTTGATACCAACTGTCACAACCCGCATTTTCTCCAAATTTAGGAATATCAGAGTAAGAGAAAATACACATCATGATGTCACTTCATGCAGAGACAACTGCAGACGCTCAGGCGGAAACCTATTACTTATTTAATCAAAACATGTTCACATGATAGATCATCATTCGAAATCATTTATGAGGGTTTGGGGTAAGAACTGTGTCTCTCAGTTCGTGGATCAACTAGTCCACCGAGAAAATATACGTAATTGCAGTGGAAAATACTTGATTTAGTTCACTTAAGGTCCTAAATGCACGTGATGATAGGACATAAAGTAAATGATATGCACATATCTAGGCGTAGTATAAGTATAGAAAATATCTTTTAGGCGACTTTAAAGATAAGGATTTCAGTTAAAAGGAATGCAATGAGGATGAAAGAAAAGCCATTTTATAACTATAATGCACCTAGACATAAATCATTACCAGAGAGCAAGATATACAAGATCTAAAAAGTAGTAGCAATCAACTGGCAAGTAAGCTATAAAGTATCAAAAGGGGCACAATGGGCGTCAACAACCTGACACTAACCCGTTGGATCCAAACTAGCATGTCTGAAAACAAGAAGAAACTAACCACAACTACCTCGCGGCAGCGGGGTAAAACAACAACTAAAACTCCTGAAGACTCCGGGCTACTCCACTAGCAGCTGAGGCTCTGAACCCGAGGCATTCAATAAAACAAAGAACGTCTCAGCAAGGGAATTACAAGTGGCAGAAAACAAGCAGAAAAATAAATAAGGCATAAGGGGTACCAACCCTAGCCATATTTACCGAAAGAGAAGCTGCAAACAAAGAACAAAGCAAAGCACCAAGTGCACACCATAAAGAGGAACAAGCAAAGTTCATTTATCTTGTTAATTTTATTCATGAGACTGGTCAGCTCAAATTAAACGGGAGCGGTTACTTACCTCCGCCACCCATAGCCCAAAACCGGGTGGGGGTGTCTCTAGACCCAACCACCCAAACATGGCCCACAGGACCACAGGCCAAGCCTGCGGTTCACCTCTAAAATGGCCACCGTGCAGGGCTACCACAAATCCCCACTGTCCCCCAAACACGACTACCGTGCAAGGCTAAAGACAATGGTTCTTATTAATTAATTCCTTTAATTATGGAATGGGACGAAGCCCGAGAAAAACACTCACCAGGATACCCTAAAGATAGGGTCACATATGGAGTAAACACTGCATATGACGATGCATAAGAGAAGACATAAATTATTTAACCACAACGGGTACGAGATTTCGAAGAGGAGAAGTAATCGGAGGCATAACTCAAGTACTGAGAAGTAGAGGGCATTTCTCGAGAACCCAAGGGCAATATACAAGGGGTTTCTAGAGAAGCAAAGGATAAAGAACAAGAGTTCTAGAGAGATCCAAGGGCAGGGACAAACATTTCTCGAGAAATCCCCAGCAAGGACTATGATTTCTCGAGAAATTAGGAGGCATGGATCAAGGATTTCTCGAGAAATCCCAGACAGGAGAAGCAGGCTCTCGAGAAATCCCCAATGCAGGGGTCGACTGGTTCTCGAGAAATGAAGGGCAGGAGAGAGTGATTTCTCGATAAATCAAAGGGGGAGAAAATCTGGTTTCTCGAGAGGTCATAGGCAGAGAAAACCCTGCAGTCGAGAAATCCAAGGCAGGCAATACAGTTTCTCGAGAGACCAAAGGATCAGGACACCGCACGTCTCGAGAAAATAAAGGCATGGACGGGCAAGTTCCGAGGAACACTCATCTGCAGGAAGGAACTTTAGGTAGAGAAACTTCAGCTACTAGGGGGTTTCAAGGTTAAAGCTATCATACAATACACTCGAGACACGTGCCAAACAGCACGGTAAGAACCCATAAACCAGGAAAACAATGATTCAACCAAAAAAGGGAGAGGGGGAAGAAAGCCACTTGCCCTAAACCTTGCAAACTCGAAGATCTCGGCTCCAAAAGTTATGGATCTACCAATAACACACCCGAGCACGAGGTCCTGAAACCTTTCGGGTCGAAAAGAGGAATTAGGTCACTACCATAACTCCAAAAATTCCACGAAATGGGAAAAACTTACCACTAGAATGAAGATCCCGCCGAGAGCTTTCCAAATCTACTCTCCAAACGCGATTCCGACTACTACAGCCCTCGAATCGTCGGCAAGAAGCTCCACGACACGCCGCTCTCGCTCTCTCACCCGACAGAACTCTAGGTCGGCCGAAAGGGGAAGGAGATGAAAAGATAAAACCTAAGCATAATGTATATATATTAAGCCTCCAGGAGTTCGTCGAACTCAGCCACTCGTTTGTCGAACTCAGCCACTCGTTCATCGAATGCAGCTCGCCACTCGTTCGTCGAACGTAGCTTGCCACCCCTTTGTCGAACGCAGCTCGCCACCCCTTCATCGAACACAGCTCTTCTGCCGTTCGTCGAACGCAGCACCTCTGACGTTCGTCGAATGCAGCCCCTCTGTCGTTCGTCGAACGCAGCCCCTCTGTCGTTCGTCGAACACATCCCCTCCGTCGTTCGTCAAATGCAGCCCCTCTGTCGTTCGTCGAACGCAGCCCCTCTACCGTTCGTCGAACGCAGCTCCTCTTTAGATCGCCGAACACAGAGCCAGGGAATTATAATAAATGCAATAATTACATAAAAATCTCCCATAACTTGAAACGACGTGAAATCTCACACGCTCGATCCAAATTACACACTTTAACTAGGCTAAGGCCCAAAACTAAACCAAACGAGCTGACGTAACGCCCAAACGCCAAAATTACGTTACAGCGGCCACGTAAATAATTAACGAAAATCAGGGGCGTTACAAGTGGATAGGTATTTCGGCTGGTAAGTTTATTTAGTTCTCTGTAGTCGATGCACAGACGTAGTGATCTGTCTTTCTTCTTGATGAACAATACAGGGGCTCCCCAGGGTGAGGTACTTGGATACACGAAACCTGCATCAATTAGCTCCTATATTTGGATTTTAAGCTCGGCTAGTTCCTTTGGGTCCATCTGGTAGGGTGCTCGGGACACTGGTCGAGCTCCGTGTGCAAGTTCGATCTGGAAGTCCACTTCTCGCTGCGGGGGCAACCCTGGAAGAGATTCGGGAAAGTCGTCCGGAAAGTCTCAGATTATGGGTACTTTGGCAAGCACTTGCATTTTGTCTTCCATTTCGAAGTAGATTAGGTATATTTCATCCTTTTGTCGGACTGATTTGACTATTTATGCGGACATTAAAATGATGCGGGTGACAGATGGTATACCTGCTAGAGTGATTGATTGCCCATTTGGGTTCTTGAGGTTGATTTCTCGGGTTGAGCAATTGATTTGGGCATTGTGCTCGGCCAACTAGTCCATTCCTAGGATGATGTCGAACCCGGTTATTGCTAGAATAGTTGCGAAAATTTTGAACTCCATGTCTCCCAGCATCGCCTGGAAGGAGCACTTTTCTGTGGATATCATGTCTGATCCATCCAAGAGTCGTATTCGTATTGACATTCCAGACGTTCGCACGATTTTTTCTTTGTTTATGATGAAATCCTGGGAGACGAATGAATGTGTGGCACCGGTATCAAATAGCGTTTTAGCAGGGTGACCTTCTACCAAAATTAAACCTGGTAACATATATACATATACTATAATCACAGGGTTTTTACAGATATAAAGATGAAGTGACTACGTAGCTTAAAGCAAAAAGGGTTATATCATATGTCCCTTACTAGCCCATATCATCCAAGTATACTAACGCAAATGAAAGTATATACCTATTACTACGTCCGGGGCAGGTCTGTACTGAAGGTCTAGTGTGTACGCCTCAAGTGGTGCTGCTCTGCCCTGTCTGGCCTGGTCCCTCCTGCCTGCAGGTCATCCTCTGCGACCTCCTCGCCCTCTCTCTCTGCTCCATGTACTGCTCCTAGGTCTGGCCTACCTATAGCCTGAGGGCAGAAAGCTCTAATGTGCCCAGGCTGCTGACAAAGGAAGAAATTCCCTACAAAGGGAACATCTCGTCGGGCAGCTGGTGCGGGATGGGGTGCTGGAGATGGTCGGGGTGCTGGGGTTGGAGGTGCCTGTCGAGGCTGAGGAGCTTACCTGTAGGGATGGTGGTGGTGTCGCTACCTCCTAACTCGGTCCTGTTTCAAGGGGTCGTTCCCCTCTCTCATCCCTGAGTCCGGGGGACTTCCACATGTCCCCTCTGCTGCTAGGCTACCATCCGTTGATCCATCTTTAATGTTGTGGCGTGCGTGGCGATCCTATAGAAGGTAGACTGTGAAATCATAATCAAGGCCTATCGAAGGTCATCACGCAATCCTCGGTAGAACCTAGCAGCTCTGTCTCTATCTGTAGTGGCCATAGTCCCCGCAAAATGGGCTAAGTAATGAAATCACGCTTGTACTCCGGCAAAGTCCTATCCCCCTGATGGATGTGCAGGAACCGCTCCTGGAGTACTACTGGGTCAGCATCGGAGATGAAGTGTTCTAGAAAGGCCTCGAAAAATTCTCCCCAGAGAATCATAATGAGTGGTCGCCCTCTGAATGTGGAGCGGTTGGCCACCCTCCACCAGTCTCGAGCATAGCCTTCTAACATGGTTACCACTAGGGACACTACGACAACGACGGGGAACAGCATGCCGACTAATATCTCTTCGACTCTTTCTACCCACTCCTTCGCCTGCATGGCGGATCCGGTGCCTCGGAAGATAGGGGACCTTAGCCCCCGGAAGGTCGTCAGTAGGTCTGTGGGCACGGTGGGCTGCTGGGGTGGCCGTAGGATGGCCGTCTGAAAGGTGGACAGCAGTGCTGTCAGTGTCCGTCCTAGGTCAGTCTCAGTAAAAGGGACTGCAGCTGGAGCAGCCGGGGCTAGTGGTGGAGTGGTAGGATGGTACTGATCCCTAGTGGATGACCTTCCGTTACTGGACTCCAGTATCTGGAGAAGTAACAAACGAGCATCAGTACTTACAAAAGTAAGGGAATTTTGCAAAAACTGACTGAAATGGAAGCGGAATGTGTATGGGTGTACTATTGTGTAGTCTAGAATCCTTAAACTCTTAACCTACAGGTCCACCAAGATTCCACTGCGTGGTTCATCCCAAACCAAGAAACGGAATCTGGGAAGGAAGGATCTAAAGACTACCCCATGTGGTCGAATCGTGATAGCTCTGATCCATATGTAAGACACTCCCCCCCCCCCCCCCCCCCCCACACACACACCAAAAAAAACTGAACCCAGTTCAAGGAGAGGGGGTCTTACTGCCCAAGGAGGCCACTTAGCGCTTCCCGGATGGCAACGACCCACCCTCTCAAGCACCGAGTGGTCGCCTTGTCAGGCACATAAATCATCACATCACATCAGAGTCACATAGCGGAAGCAAAAGTAAGGGAAATAAAAAAGGTTGCAGCTATATATACCTAAGCAAAAGACCGAAGCCTACTGTTTACATAAACGGCATCGTGGGCTACAAATAATTTCTACAACAAAACACTCCTTATTTAGCCCTATACTCTAGGACTCACGTCACGGAAGACCGGGGGCGAGGCTGGAGTATCCGATCGGGCAATCTCGAGGGCCGGTAAGTCATCCAGCGGGGTGGCGGCTTCGCGTTGTTCCATCTCCTATGAATGGTTATAAGAATAACCGTTAGTAATTGAGCTAAGTGGAAAAAACATCTCCTCCCCGGATCCATATCCTGGGGACGAGCTTAAGCACAAAAATTAGATGTCCGAAGCAAGAAAGGTTAGCAGCAGGTGTATATATATAACGGCCTTCAAGCAATATTATCAGTTATATATAAAGGGAGTGCATAGCTTATATTATCATTAGTAATCTATCTTGCACACACACAACAGGTGTTCAAACCCGTACACCAAACCCCGTGTCGACACAGTTTGGCCGCTTTTCTTCTAGCAGGGTAGCGAACCCCGCGGGTCTCACCGATGTGGCTATCGATGACAGTGGCCAGTCCTGCCACTTCTGAGCGTAGTTGTACCTTATCACCCAGGCCCTCCCATACAACTTTGGTGTACAACTTGGATGTGAGCGACATCCGACGATTCTGAGATTTAGGCCGACCAGTGGAGGCAAATCAGCGGGTTTGAAGTGGTGATAACCCGAGGTGCACATCTCCTTGTCTCCATGAGTCGTCAACCCTCCCGCACCAGAACGAACGGTCTACGGGCGTGACCGACCCGCCACTTTTATAGCAAGCAATTCACAACCATTTTAATGAAAGAGACGACTACTTCAGGACCGTCGCATCTTTCTTAACTCTACCGGTTACCCAACTTTTGGTCGGGAGACGCAACAGGCATGGGGCACATTATTTGGGGCTAACCCTGGAGGAGATACTCAACTCACGATTATTCCCAACTAAGGCCTCACCAGCAGGAAAACCGTCTGCTGGAGCCAAACCTGGGTTTGCACTGTGGGTATAAGTATGATAATTATGGTGTAAAATAAATTGTGGTGCTGAGTAATAAAGCCTCTATAGGAAGGAAGGCCGAAAGAAAGAGGCCGGAATAACTGGACCGGTGCGAAACTAGAGTATTGAAAGAATCGACAAAAAGTAAATATAGGACCAGTACGAGACTGGAGTATTGAAAGAATCAACAGAAAGCAGTAAATACAGGACCAGTACGAGACTGGAGTATTGAAAAGAATGAACCGAAAGCAGTACTTACAGGACTAGTACGAGACTGGAGTATTGAAAAGAATGAACCGAAAGCAGTAAATATAGGAACAGTACGAGACTGGTGTATTGAAAAGAATGAACCGAAAGCAGTAAATACAGGACCAGTACGAGACTGGAGAACATAAATAAATAAACAGGTTAGTAGTCCAATCACTCCATCATCAGGAGGCTTCAGTTTTATCTCCGTTCTTATGAGGGACGTTCTGTTCTTTCTCCATTCATAGGAGTCTCTTCTCCATTCATAGGAGTCTTTTCTCCATTCTGTTTATCTTAGTTATAGTTCGGGGTTATCTTAAATGCAGTTCACATTCCATAAGAGTCCTTATTATTGTGTGCTTTGAGTCCTCAACTTTATATATCGAGTCGTTATTGATTCATAGTATCGTCTCCCGATCGTGACCCAATCATGTATTTTGATGCCTTTACTTCAACCGTTGTTGTTTTTTTTGAGATAATTGGTACGCACGCCATTTATCTTTACATGACTCACATAATTTTATCATATAGCTAACATAACACGCCACGGGCCCACCAATTTTCCCAAATATTTCAATCCATTTTATGGCTCTATTTTGATCGAAGGAATCTTATTTAAGCTCTTAGAGTTATCAAAATAGTTGGTAAACATCCCAATCTTTGATAGTGTCTGTAAAATAGCCTAAACTCGAGCCTATAATTTTTTATGAATTTTCCAAAGTGGTTTTGGGCATTTAATTCCTTCAATTAAATCTTGTAAAGTCCTCTAAAAATAGTAAACTATTTCCAAAAATTCCCAAAAAATTACTGAGGATAGCCCTCTTAATAAGGCACATTTTTCATGTTGAAGGTTTTTGCCCTAGGAGCCTAGGTTTACATCAAAAAAATCAGGAAGAGGAGGGGAAGTTTGGGGTGCGGATAAGGATTTTAGGAGGCGGGAGGGGCGCTGGACGGGGCGCGGGGTTTTGATTCCTACAGAGGATCTGCAGCCAATCTGCTGTGGGGCCGCACAGTTTGAGGTGGGAATGGGAGTTAAGGAGGCGGGGGCCATCCGATCTCATCATGGAGATCGGACACCCCCCCCCCTTCTCTTGATGGGGCCGCCTGGGATGGCGGCCAATGCTATAGCCGGGCAGCGGTAGCCAGGCGTCGGCGCCCCCTTGGTAGGTTCGCTGGGGGCCGACGATCATCCCGGCGGTGGTCCGGCGGCCTGGCACCGCCGGCCACCATCAGTTTTTATAGAGGAGGAGGGTCGGAGGCGGGAACGCAGCCTACATGGGCCATGCTGGCCCATGCCACACCACATCTCTTACCGGGAGGGCCTCCCACTGCCCCCAGCCCGATCGTCGGGGGAGGGGATAGCCTCCGTTGGTGGTATAGCAGCCAGACGCCGCCGGCCACCGCCGGGGAGGGCCGCGAAGCGGTACAGGAAATAGGGGGAGAGGCGGCTTGCGGGTGCCACCGGAGATGCGTTCTCTGACGGCCCTGCCGCCTCCCTTCGTAGGAGCAAAGGTCTCCAAGTGGGGACCTGCTCCCCCAGCGCCACCAATGGCGCTGGGGCGAGGCTCACACACAGCCTAGCCACCACCTGAGCCTGGGCATGGCTTGGGTGGTGCTGGCGGTGCTCCGGCGATGAAGGTGCGGTCGGCATGGCTCCGGGAAGTAGGAAGGAGGAGGAGGAGGGTGTCCACCTGGTTAGGCGGGGCTCGGGAGGTGCCAGGCCGAGCGGCCATGAAGGGGTGGCGGCAGTGGTGGCTTGGGGAGGGCTCTCAGGTGGGGTAGGGGCTCGGGCTGGGGGGAGGAGATGGCTGGTGGGGTGTGATCAGAGAGGGGAGGGTATGGGTCCCTCTTTATAGGGAGGGAGGGTGGTCCTCCCTCCCTTTTTCCCGATGTGGGACTAAAGGGAGGGAAGGTGGGGGAGATATTTTCTCCCCCCTCCCCTACCTCCACTACCCTAAGGTGGGCTGCCCACTCATGGGGCAGCCCCCTCTCATGGTGGGGAGGTATGTGGGAGTGCTCACCCCTTAGGAAATTTCCAAAAAAAATAGTTTTTGCGGGGGGGGGGGGGGGAGGGGGGGAGGGGGGGGGGGAGGGGGGGGAGGGGGGGGGAGGGGGGGGGGGGCTTTGACCAAGGTCAACCCTAGGGTGGGTTCCCCATGTGGGTCTTGGCCCAAGAGGTCCACTAAGACTTACTGTAGTCGATTCTGAGTTCGTATGCTCCGTATTTCGTACATTATGTTGTGGCAGTCTACAAAACCTAAAATAGACATATTTCCCGTATGACCTCGGATTGAAGTGCAATGAGTTCCGTTGCACTCGTATTGGTGATACAAGTCGGACGGAACTGACAGAAGTCCATTCGGAGTACGTATGGTCACTATTCCATAATTGTGTGGTCGTGATGCGCTACGATACTCAAAATGGTCGTTTTCTCTAAACGACCTAGGATCAGGATGGGACAAGTTCTGTTGCACTTGTATTGGTCATACGAGTCTAACGGAACTGATGGAAGTAAATTTGGAGTACGTTTGGTCATTGTACCCCCAATGACTTAGTTGTGACGCACAACGATACTAAAAACGGTCGTTTTCTCCAAACGACCTCGGATTGGAACGGAACGAGTTCCATTACACTCGTATTGATTACACGAGCCTAACGGAACTGACGGAAGTCAATTTAGAGTACGTTTGGTCAATATACCCTAACGACTTAGTTGTGAGCCACAACGATACTCAAAATGGTAGTTTTCTCCAAATGACCTTAGATTGGAACGGAACGAGATCCATTACACTCGTATTGATTACACAAGTCTAATGGAACTGATGGAAGTCAATTTGGAGTGCATTTGGTCATTGTACCCCGACAACATAGTTCTGACGCACAACGATACTCAAAACGGTCATTTTCTCCAAACGACCTCAGATTCGAACGGAACGAGTTCCATTACACTCGTATTGATTACACGAGTCTAACGGAACTGACGGAAGTCCATTTGGAGTTTCCTAGCATAATATCCCATAATCGGGTCACTTTCTATCCTTTGTGGTTACTTTTATTGGGTCCACTGGGTCTAGTGACCCAATAAAAGTCGGGATGTTACAATAGGAATCTGAAGTACATGGACACACAGAAGGAGCTGAACACCTGACAGAGACGTTGGGTAGAGTTCTTATCAGATTATTATTATATGATGCACTACCACCCAGGGAAGGCGAATGTGGTGGCAAACGCGCTGAGCCGGAGAGCTACCACATCAGGAGCAGAGCCCCATCTGATGGCTTTGGAGCTGGTGAATATGCTAGAGGACATGTGTATCACCTTGGTATCATTAGCTGACCCTGAGCTCTATGAGGAGTAGTTGGCGGCGATGAGCACCACAGATGACATTCGAGACCGCATCAGAGTGGGGCAGAGGCAGGATGCTAAGTTGGAGCCGATATTCAGAGACTTAGAGGCAGGCACGGTTGGGGACTAATCGTTGAAGGACGATCTGATATATTTTTTAGGCCGAGTGTATATACCAGTAGGGGGCAGGATTCGGGACGACATCATGACTAAGGCTCACTGTAGCCGGTATACAGTACACTCAGGTATCACCAAGATGACGGCAAACTTGAAGAGGTCCATGTACTGGCCAGGCATGAAGAGGGACATCACTTACTGTGTGACCCACTACGAGTCTTTCCAGCTCATGAAGGCGGACGGCAAGAGCCCGGCCGGATTGTTGCAGCCACTTCTGGTGTTAGAGTGGAAGTTCGACGAAATCGCGATGGATTTTATACATGGACTTCCCCGATCACATGCGGAGAATGATTCGATATGGGTGATCGTCGACACGTTGGCGAAGGTGGTCAGATTTATTCCGATCAGGAAGGACGCTCCCGTCGGTGATCTAGTACGAAGATTTGTGGAGCAGTTTGTCTGATACCATGGCATGCCTAGGAATATCGTGTCAGATCGGGATGGACAGTTTACGTCCAGAGAGTGGAGATTTGTCCAGGCTTATTTGGGTACTCGGTTGACCTTCAGCACAACATTCCACCCACAGACAGACGGGCAAACAGAACGCACCAACCGGACGCTGGAGGATCTATTACGCCTATGTATTCTAGCCCGCGGAGAGACCTGGGAGAGACTGTTGTCGCTTGTAGAGTTTTCCTACAACAATAGTCGTCAGTCCAGCATAGGCATGGCCCCTTACGATGCGTTATACGAGCGGAGATGCAGGACTTCGTTATCTTGGATCCAGGATGAGGATCCCAAGGCACTTGGCTCGGAGTTCGTAGAGGATATAGATGCCCAGGTGAGATTGATCTGAGACAGGATGCTGGAAGCCTAGAGCAAGCAGGCCAAGTATTACGATGTGTGGCATCGTGTAGTGGAGTTCCAGGTTGGAGAGGCGGACGAGATCATTTTTGGTGGCCAAATTTATGGCCAAGGGAGGTCAAAAGTCCTCCCAATTGATGGGGATTCATTCCCCCTATCAATTAGGAGAAGTTTAAAGGGTTTTCCAACTCTTATGAGGGCTAATTTTTATTGCTTTTGGGGATGGACAAAATTCTCACCATGAATGGTGTTAATGGTGGAATCCCAAGTCTTGCCTCTTCCCCTCCCTTAATTGGCTCTTTAAAAGGCCTCAATGGGTGAAGGGAAGGAGTTTCCCCCACTTTCCAGAAGAAATCCACCATTTAAGCGCATATCAGCATGGCACCCAAGAGCTTACGACCAACCATGGCGGACCGGCGATCGGCACGGCTACAAGCCACCACTCAGGTCCTCCCCTACTCCTCTCTCTTAGTGGATAGATCTTATCTTGTTTGCCACAAGGTTTGAGGTCAATTGGCCTTGAATCGGCATGGCTGAAAGATTTGGGTTTAAGCTTTACTTTTCTTGCCTAAAACCCGGATTCTGGCCACCTCCGGCCGGCCAACCACCGTCCATCATCTGCCGCCACCTCAATGGAGGTGGTGGTTGTCACAACCAGCATTTTCCCCGAATTTAGAGATATCAGAGTAAGAGAAAATACGCGTCATGATGTCACGTCATGCAGGAGACAACTGCAGACGCTCAGGAGGGAACCTATTACTTAATTAATCAAAACATATTTACATGATTGATC
Organism: Dactylorhiza incarnata; assembly: GCA_033032865.1. Classification (NCBI taxonomy): domain Eukaryota; kingdom Viridiplantae; phylum Streptophyta; class Magnoliopsida; order Asparagales; family Orchidaceae; genus Dactylorhiza; species Dactylorhiza incarnata. Next base: position 11,183,061 of record JAWHQI010000029.1, read on the forward strand.
ATCATTTGAAATCATTTATTTGAGTTTGGGGAAGAACTGTGTCTCTCAGTTCGTGGATCAACTAGTCCACCGAGAAAATATATGTAATTGCAGCAGAAAATACTTGATTTAGTTCACTTAAGGTCCTAGATGCATGTGATGACATGACATAAAGTAAATGATATGCACATATCTAGGCGTAGTATAAGTATAGAAAATATCTTTTAGGCGACTTTAAAGATAAGGATTTCTGTTAAAAAGGATGCAATGAGGATGAAAGAAAAGCCATTTTTTATAACTATAATACACCTAGACATAAATCATTCCCAGAGAGCAAGTCACACAAGATCTAAAAAGTAGTAGCAATTAACTGGCAAGTAAGCTATAAAGTATCAAGAGGGCACAACGGGCGTCAACAACCGGACACTAACCCATTGGCACCATACTAGCATGTCTGAACACAAGAGAAAACTAACCACAACTACCTCGCAGCAGCGGGGTGAAACAGCAACAAAAGAACTCCCGGAGACTCCGGGCTACAGCACTAGCAGCTAAGGCTCTGAACCTGAGACATTCAATAAAACATAGAACGCCTCAGCAAGGGAATACTAGTGGCAGAAAAACTAAGCAGAAAGTAAATAAGGCATAAGGGGTACCAACCCAGGCCAGATTTACCGAAAGAGAAGCTCCAAACAAAGAACTAAGTAAAGCACCAAGTGCACCCAAAATGCCACATCGAGGAACAAACAGAGTTCAATTACCTTGCTAAATTTAATTAAAGAGACTGATCAGCTCAAATTAAACGGGAGCGGTTACCTACCTCCGCCACCCATAGCACAAAACCGGGTGGGGGTGCCTATAGACCCAACCACCCAAACACGACTACCGTGCAAGGCTAGAACATTCTCCCACTGTCCCCCCAAACACGACTACCATGCAAGGCTAAAGACAATGGTTCTTATTAATTAAATCTTTATTTAAAACACGGGGCGTAGCCCGAGAAATAATCGCCAAGATACCCTAAGGATAAGGTCCCACATGGAGTAAACACTGCGTAAGACGATGCATAAGAGGAGTCATAAGGATTCAGGCATGATGGATTCATGATTTGGGGCACAGAAAGGACATTGGCAACATCCATGCACACCTTAGAAAACACGAGGTTCCAAGAGGAACGGAGGAGTCCAAAGTTTATATTACTGATGCAGAACTAGGACCCATGGTTTCTCTCACAACATATATACATAAGGAAGTATGCACGAGACGGTTCATAATAGAAACTCACAGGCTACCTAACCACCATGGGTAGAAGATTCCATGAGAAAGGAGAAAGGGTTTGCACAGGCATTCCCCGAAAAGTAGGAGACTCAAACATGCATTTCTCGAAAGGCATAAGGTTTAAACATGCATTTCTCGGGAGATGAAGGAAGGCTAACCAACATTTCTCGAGAAATTTGAAGGGCTATAAGGATTTCTCGAGAGAATGATGAGCTCAAGATTGGGCTTTCTCGAGAAATTAAGGAGTCCCAGCATGGGATTTCTCGAGAAATCAGGATTCTGGACAAGGATTTCTCGAGAAGTATGGATTCTGGACAAGGCATTTCTCGAGAAGTTAAGGAGTCTCAGCGGGGGGTTTCTCGAGAAATCAAAATTCTGGACAAGGCATTTCTCGAGAAGTATGGATTCTGGCCAAGGCATTTCTCGAGAAGTTAAGGAGTCTCAGCGGGGGGTTTCTCGAGAAATCAAAATTCTGGACAAGGCATTTCTCGAGAAGTATAGTATCAGCAGGAAAAGAACACTCATAAGAGGAATGCTTTCTCCGAGGAAACTTCAACTACTTAGGGGGGGAATCAAGGTTAAAACTACCAACCAATGCACTCGAGACACAAGCCGAATCAGCGCGGTAAGATCTCAAAAGCAGGAAAACAATGATTCAAGCAATAAGAGGGAAGGGGAAGGAAGCCACTTGCCTTAAACCTTGCCGAACTCGAATTTCCTTGCTCCTACAGCTATGGAAACACACGAGCACGAAAACCTGATGTTTTTCGGATCAAAAGGAGGGGTTAGGTCACTACCTTCACTCCAAAAATTCCACGAACGGGAAAAGCTTACCACTAAGACGAAGATCTCGCTGAGAGCTTTCCAAATCTACTCTCCGAACACGATTCCGACTACCACGGCCCTAGGAATCGTCGATCGAACGCTCCATGAAGCTCCGCTCTCGCTCTTTCGCTCGGCGGCTGATTTGATCGAGGGAGGAAGAAGAGGAAGAGGGGAGGGCTTTAGGTTTTTATACTAAAAACATAATTTACTATTTAATTAATTAAATAATACCCACTCTTACTTAGAACCGCGAGGGCGACCAAAACACCTCGGATTTCTACGAAATTTGCACCTAAACTAGAAATCGGCGCTACAAATCCAACACAGGGGTCAGAATTCCATTCCGACGAGCCGAACTCGGGATAAAGCTTCCCAAGGCTAAGATCTCAATAACTACCCAAAATCTTTACTTTAACTCGAAATGCTGCGAAAACTTGCACGCTCGATCTAAATCACAAGCTTTAACTAAGCTAAGGCTCAAAACTAAAGCTGACGAGCTGACGTAACGCCCTTACGCCAAAACTACGTCACAGCGGCCACGTAAATAATTATCGAAAATCAGGGGCGTTACAGTCACTCCCCCTAAAAAGAAGTTTCATCCCAAAACTTGAAATCCAAAGATCAAGAAAGATACATAATCAAATCCAAAGGTTATCTGACAGAAGATTTACCTGAAAACTAAGAGAAGAGGCTAGGATGAGTCTCTCTCATGGCATACTCCAGCTCCCATGTTTCCTGATTCTCCCAAAGAACTTTAACCATCGGAATCATCTTCCTCCACAACACACGCTCCTGAGTCTCCAAGGTTCGGACATGCTCTTCAACATACGAAAGATTGGGCTGCAATACGGGCACTGAATCAAGAATAAACCGATCACTACGCAGACACTTCCTCAGCTGGCTCACATGAAACACATCGTGAACATTTGGGAAGGAAGCAGGCAAATCCAATCAATCCAAGACGCTTATCCCATGCTCCACCATGATCTAAAATATAACACCTTATCATATCTTCCAAAATTTGATTTACTCTTTCTGTCTGACCATCAAACGATCTGCTTCAGGTCTTTGTACAATTTCGTGGAACCAAGATGATAGGAAACTCTTGAGTCATGCGCTTCACTACAGATCCTTGCCTGAATATCATCCAATGTGGGGATACAATATCTACCTCGATTCATCAGGGTATCTTTATCATCGATCGAAAAATCAGGTAATTCTCCTTTTTCAGTCCTACCTCGAAGATGCTGCAAGTCAGGATCTTCCTTCTGATGCAATCTCGTAAGGGTAATCCAAGAAGGCTCTTCAACCTCTAAGCTCGAAGACGCGGTACTACTACCGACTGAAATATCCATCAACATAAACTCCTCTACTAAGGACTGCACAGAGAGATTGAAGATATGTGCGGTCTTTCTGCTCTGGGCATCGGCCACCACATTAGCCTTACCCGGATGGTAGAGGAGATCTACCTCATAATCCGCAACATACTCCAACCACCTCCATTGGCGCAAATTTAGCTCTTTCTGGGTGAATACATACTTCAGACTCTTGTGATCCGTAAAATCGTGCATGACACTCCATATAATAGATGTCTCCAAAGCTTTAAAGCATAGATCACTGCAGCGAATTCTAAGTCATGCGTAGGGTAATTCCTTTCATGAACTTTCAATTGTCTAGACCCATAAGCAATCACCTTTCCTTCTTGCATCAAAACACATCCTAACCCAATATGAGATGCATCCATATACACAGCGTACTCTATTCCTTCGATCGGCAAGGCCAACACAGGAGCACTGCACAAACGCCTCTTTAATTCCTGAAAGGCTTCTTCCCACTTCTCGCTCCAAACAAAAGCGGTATTCTTCTGGGTAAGCTTGGTTAAAGGTGCCGACAGCACTGAGAATCCTTGAACAAATCTCCTGTAGTACCCATCCAAACCCAAGAAACTCCTTATTTCCTTAGGCGATGAAGGCTTTTTCCAATCCAACACAGCAGAGATCTTAGCAGGGTCTACAGTAATTCCGTCCTTGTTCACCACATGACCTAGAAAGGATACCCGAGGAAGCCAGAACTCGCACTTACTCAGCTTCGCATACAACTTGTGCTCTCTAAGAGTAGACAATACTAAGCGCAAATGCGTAGCATGCTCCTCAGCACTTCTAGAATAAACCAGCACATCATCGATGAACACCACAATGAAATGATCTAGAAAATCCTTGAACACGCGGTTCATCATGTCCATAAGCGCAGAGGGTGCATTTGTTAATCCAAATGACATTACCAGAAATTAAAAATGACCATATCTGGAATGAAAGGCAGTCAGAGGGACGTCCGACTCACGGATCCTCAACTGATGGTAACCCGAACGAAGATCGATCTTTGAAAACACCGTACTACCACGCAACTGATCAAACAAATCATTGATTCGCGGCAACGGATACCTATTCTTTATGGTTACCTTATTCAGCTCCCTATAGTCTATGCACAACCTCATAGAACCGTCCTTCTTTTTCACGAACAAAACTGGAGCACCTCAGGGCGTAGAACTTGGCCTAATGAAACCACACTGCAACAACTCATCTAACTGAGTTCGCAACTCTTCTAACTCGCGCGGGGCCATACGGTACGGTGCCTTAGCAATAGGACGAGTACCCGGCTCAAGATTAATAACGAACTCCACATCTCTATCAGGCGGGAGTCCAGGAAGTCTGACATGAAAGACATCAGGAAACACTCGCACCACCGGAACGCTCTCAATACACGGCGGTCCAGGAACAGCTTCTATTACAGAAACAAGGTAAGCCAAACAACCGAAAATTAATAGTTTCTGAGCACATACTGCAGAAATTATCGAGGAACACTGGTATGGAGAACCAAAAACACTCATGGGATGACCGTTGTCCATCACAAAGTCCAGACGCTTTTCCTTGCATCGGATGACCGCATCATAACTGGACAACCAGTCCATACCCAAAATCACATCAAAGTCTTCTAAGTCCAACACTTTGAGATCAGCAATAGCCAAGAAATCTCCTAAGAGAATAGGGCAACTTCGGACACACTGGTTCGAGGACACCAAATCACCAGAAGGGAACTTAACGAGGAACGAATCGTTGCCCAGCTCAGGGGTCAAACGGTGATGCTCAACGAATGCCCATTCTACGAATGAATGGGTAGCACCCTAATCGAACAGAACACGTGCCCAACGATTCTTTACCTTAAATCTCCCTATAAGCGCGAACAAAAACTAGTCTAATACAGCAAAACCAAAAAGGGTCAAGACTAAACAGATGGCTTAAGGTCTAACCTGCGATCACTTGGGTCGAAGACTATGCTTGCTCTTGGGTTAACATGTTCAGCTTTCCTCTTCCTTTATCCTGATGCTGCGGCGGCGGCAAGGTTCGACGCAGAACTGGCTGCAACGGGGCTTGAACTCGCGGGCATTGAAACTTCATGTGCCCTTTCTGTCCGCGCTGGAAGCAGACTTTATCTTTGGTCCAACACTGGGCCACATCATGCCCCTTCTGCTTGCACAACTGGCAGAGCACCTCACCCTTCGGAGTACTCTAGATTGCCTGCGCTCGTTGCTTCTTTTGAACTCCTTTCCTTTTGAAACACTTCTCAACTGGATGGCCAGAGCGGCCATAGAAACTGTAGACCTCACCACCTCCTTTCTTCAAGACCAAGGCAGGTGCACCAGAATTTCCTTCTTCTCCAGCATTTCTCTTTCCCTTCTTCAACAATCGGTCTTGCTCTACCGACGGCAGAAATTTTCTTAACAACACCACCTTAAACGACTCCCACGAACACCCCTCTACGAGGTTCTCCCTTTCCTTGATCCACCAGCACTTAGCAAGTCCCTTCAGCTGGTAAGCGGCGACCATCACCTTTTGGCCCGCAAAGATTCCAGAGTAATTAAAAATACCTTCGATGGCAACTATCCAGTCATCCAAAGCCATGAAATCAGCTCTTTTGCCAAACGTAGGGGGTCCTAATCGCTGAAAGTGCGATATGAAATTCACTTCCGGAGGTATCGCTACAGGGGGTACTAAGGGAGCAGGAGGAGTAGGTAATGTCTGTCCTACTACTGGGGCCTGCACTACGGGTTGCTGCCTAGCACTGGCAGACAACAACGCCTCAACTTGCGACTGCATCGCAACCATCTGCCTAGTCAGAGCCTCAGTGCTCTAGCGCAGACTCTCGATCAAAGCTTCTCTCTGTGCTCGGGATGACTCGCTCTCCGACTGGGGAGTCGACCTAGTCGCGACTCGCTTACGCACTATCTCTGCTAATACGCATAAACCTATAATTAAAATTTAACCTTACACTAGAACTACACTGCTTGGTTCAGAACATACATGTACAGATACTTGCCAATGCTACCACCTTGCTCTTTGATTTTCATGATGCTATGCTAAATTCGGGAACAATATTACATCGTCCCTCTTGACTCATGTGCAAAGGTCATGAATGCATGAATTTTCTGTTCATTTTGAAATCATGGGTGTACATGTGTCATCATATAAGTCTTTAACTTCGCACGTGTGTTTATGTAATGCTATGTAATGTATGTTGTGCTATGCATTCTAATAAAGGCCTTAATGCATGTTATGAGCGGCGTACACATGAAATATTATGCATCCCATACTACATAATATTGTATGTAACGAAAAAGAAAATGTGCTAATGGGCATCCATGTGATGATGGTTATGCATCCCATACTACATAATCGTCACATGTTGCCACGTATGGTGGATCCATATAAAACATATATTATGCATCCCATACTACATAATATGCCCCGTATACTTCTTATTATGCTAAGAGTGTAGTGTTCATGCTTCGGCCAAGACGTACTGATGACACATCGGTGTGTGTATGCAATGACACCAAAATAACTACTATATCAGAATTTGTTGCCCGACCAACTTGTCGAACAACCTGGCTCTGATACCAACTGTCACAACCCTCATTTTTCCCGAATTTAGAGATATCAGAGTAAGAGAAAATACGCATCATGATGTCACGTCATGTAGGAGACAACTGCAGACGCTCAGGCGGGAACCTATTACTTAATTAATCAAAACATGTTTACATGATTGATCATCATTTAAAATCATTTATTTGAGTTTGGGGAAGAACTGTGTCTCTCAGTTCGTGGATCAACTAGTCCACCGAGAAAATATATGTAATTGCAGCGGAAAATACTTGATTTAGTTCACTTAAGGTCTTAGATGCATATGATGACATGACATAAAGTAAATGATATGCACATATTTAAGTGTAGTATAAGTATAGAAAATATCTCTTAGCCTACTTTAAAGATAAGGATTTCTATTAAAAAGGATGCAATGAGGATGAAAAAAAATCCATTTTTTATAACTATAATGCACCTAGACATAAATCATTCCTAGAGAGCAAGTCACACAAGATCTAAAAAGTTGTAGCAATTAACTGGAAAGTAAGCTATACAAAATCAAGAGGGCACAACGGGCGTCAACAACCTGACACTAACCCGTTGGCACCATACTAGCATGTCTGAACACAAGAGAAAACTAACCACAACTACCTCGCAGCAGCGGTATGAAACAACAACAAAAGAACTCCCGGAGACTCCGGGCTACAGCACTAGCAGCTAAGGCTCTGAACCTGAGGAATTCAATAAAACAAAGAACGCCTCAGCAAGGGAATACAAGTGGCAGAAAAACTAAGCAGAAAGTAAATAAGGCATAAGGGGTACCAACCCAGGCCAGATTTACCGAAAGAGAAGCTCCAAACAAAGAACTAAGTAAAGCACCAAGTGCACACAAAATGCCACATCGAGGAACAAACAGAGTTCAATTACCTTGCTAAATTTAATTAAAGAGACTGATCAGCTCAAATTAAACAGGAGCGGTTACCTACCTCCGCCACCCATAGCACAAAACCGGGTGGGGGTGCCTATAGACCCAACCACCCAAACACGACTACCGTGCAAGGCTAGAACATTCTCCCACTGTCCCCCCAAACACGACTACCATGCAAGGCTAAAGACAATGGTTCTTATTAATTAAATCTTTATTTAAAACATGGGGCGTAGCCCGAGAAATAATCGCCAGGATACCCTAAGGATAAGGTCCCACATGGAGTAAACACTGCATAAGACGATGCATAAGAGGAGTCATAAGGATTCAGGCATGATGGATTCATGATTTGGGACACAGAAAGGACATTGGCAACATCCATGCACACCTTAGAAAACACGAGGCTCCAAGAGGAACGGAGGAGTCCAAAGTTTAGATTACTGATGCAGAACTAGGACCCAGGGTTTCTCTCACAACATATAAACATAAGGAAGTAAGCACGAGACGATTCATAATAGAAACTCACAGGCTACCTAACCACCATGGGTAGAAGATTCCATGAGAAAGGAGAAAGGGTTTGCACAGGCATTCCCCGAAAAGTAGGAGACTCAAACATGCATTTCTCGAAAGGCATAAGGTTCAAACATGCATTTCTCGGGAGATGAAGGAAGGATAACCAACATTTCTCGAGAAATTTGGAGGGCTATAAGGATTTCTCGAGAGAATGATGAGCTCAAGATTGGGCTTTCTCGAGAAATTAAAGAGTCCCAGCATGGGATTTCTCGAGAAATCGGGATTCTGGATAAGGGTTTCTCGAGAAGTATGGATTCTGGACAAGGCATTTCTCGAGAAGTTAAGGAGTCTCAGCGGGGGGTTTCTCGAGAAATCAAAATTCCGGACAAGGCATTTCTCGAGAAGTATGGATTCTGGCCAAGGCATTTCTCGAGAAGTTAAGGAGTCTCAACGGGGGGTTTCTCGAGAAATCAAAATTCTGGACAAGGCATTTCTCGAGAAGTATAGTATCAGCAAGAAAAGAAGACTCATAACAAGAATGCTTTCTCCGAGGAAACTTCAACTACTTGGGGGGGAATCAACGTTAAAACTACCAACCAATGCACTCGAGAAACAAGCCGAATCAGCGCGGTAAGATCTCAAAAGCAGGAATACAGTGATTCAAGCAATAAGAGGGAAGGGGAAGGAAGCCACTTGCCTTAAACCTTGCCGAACTCGAATTTCCTTGCTCCTACAGCTATGGAAACACACGAGCACGAAAACCTGAAGTTTTTCGGATCAAAAGGAGGGGTTAGGTCACTACCTTAACTCCAAAAATTCCACGAACGGGAAAAGCTTACCACTAAGACGAAGATCTCGCCGAGAGCTTTCCAAATCTACTCTCCAAACGCGATTCCGACTACCACAGACCTAGGAATCGTCGACCGAACGCTCCACGAAGCTCTACTCTCGCTCTTTCGCTCGGCGGCTGATTTGATCGAGGGAGGAAGAAGAGGAAGAGGGGAGGGCTTTAGGTTTTTATACTAAAAACCTTATTTACTATTTAATTAATTAAATAATACCCCACTCTTACTTAGAACCGCGAGGGCGACCAAAACACCTCGGATTTCTACGAAATTCGCACCTAAACTGGAAATCGGCGCTACGAATCCAACGGCGGGGTCAGAATTCCATTCCGATGAGCTGAACTCGGGATAAAGCTTCCCGAGGCTAAGATCTCAATAACTACCCAAAATCTTTACTTTAACTCGAAATGCTGTGAAAACTTGCACGCTCGATCTAAATCACAAGCTTTGACTAAGCTAAGGCTCAAAACTAAAGCTGACGAGCTGACGTAACGCCCTTATGCCAAAACTACGTCACAGCGGCCACGTAAATAATTAATGAAAATCAGGGGCGTTACAGTGGTGGCATTGGCCGATCGGGAAAGGGTCTAGGTGTCCGGGAAATCACCTCCCAAGTTGGTACAGGATGGGTCAATCGTGATCATTGGCTGATTGGAGAAGATGAACTGATGCCCTCCATTTAGACAGATTATTAATTTTTTAATTAATTAATGTCATATTTTCCCCTAAAAATACACGTTTTTGAAACTAAAATTTGAACCCCTTAGAGGTTGTTTCACGACAAATGACCAGAGACAAAAATTGTAGGTCCTTACGCCTAGTTTACTTTAAAATTAATTTGAGCCAATTTGGCCCATTAGTTTGATTGCAACGCTCAAAATGGTGCAACTTATACATAGAGTTGACCAGATATTGATTTGAGTGCCCCCACTAATCCAGACATCCAAATTCTTTGAAATTTGGAGCATAGGCTAGACTTACCCTTACACTCAACATATCCAAAAATGGGAATTTTTGGAGAACCTTCTTCTATAGTTTCTGCAGAAATTTAATAAAACATTTGTGATTTAATTTTAGAGTCTAGAGACCTCTAAGCCCGTCCAAATTTTGGTGGGTGGTCCTTAGGGTCATGATATGGCTCTGGTAAAAATTTCATCCTATTTGTGATTGATGTGGTAGGGTAATTAAGTAACCCAAATTTGGTCAAACTATGGTATATTAGATCAAAAGTGCACTTGATGGATTTGGGAGATCAATCCTCATCCAAATGTTGTGAAACTTTGACCACTGACTTGATGTCACGTAAAATACCCTCACAAGTGGTTTTTGGGTGGTTTGGGGTGGATGTGCCCTAGCTAGAACCTCAATTCAAACCTTAGGGTTGTATATTGAACCTATTGAAGGACATGGAGTCGTATGCCATTGGATTGACTTGAAACTTGGTGGAGATGTTCATAGGGAGGTATTATGCCCTAGATAATTTATCTAGAATTTTTAGGAACATTTATCCCCTCAGAATTAATTTAGAACCAATTAGGGCACTTTCTTATATTAATAATTTACATAAGCCACCTCGAATGTTCATGAAATTTTGGCAGTGAGCTTATGTTAGTGGTATAGTTCTCTAATAGTTTTATTGTGAATTTTAGATTGATTTATATAGTACTCCATTCACAAGTTCATTGTTTGCCCAATTTATAAAATGAATTAATTATGGACTTAATACTCACTGGAAAATCGTGAAACTTGGTCAGAGGCCTTTTTAGGGCAACAATATGATCTGTAAACTTTAGTATAATTTTTGGAAGAGTTTTTATATGGTTCTCTTCACAAAGTGCCCTATGATTCGTTTATTTAAATATATGATTTATATGGTCAAATGAATTTGGAAAATTATGGATCTCGAGCAGTGAACGTTTTTTATCATTTTAGACATATATTATTTTCTTGTAATTTTTGGATGAGTATTTTTGGTACTTTCTTTATTAACCCTTGATTATGATAAATTAGTCCATATTTTAATTGGAGGTCAAAATCTTTCTGGAATTTTATGAATTTCATGTGGTAGTTATTTTGAGGATATAGAGTTTTACAAATTTTTGTAAGGTCATAGCTTATCAGAACACCTTACTTGGTGTTCAAAGTCATAGGTTTCCTGACTTTGAGGAAATTATAATAAATGCCAAATAAATTAGTAAAATTATGAATTTCTGGAGATAGTCTTGAAATATCATAACACACACCCAATAATAATCTTGGGTCATTTGGATGAGTATTTGGAGTCTCTATTTTTGTATCCATCAAGTAGTTCAAGTGGTCTGCGTATAGTGAAAACACTGAATAAGGATAAATATGTAGGTTTCACATGGGGAATTTGTTGGATCTTACGGCGCCCTTAGAGGGGGGGGGGGGTGAATAAGGGAATAAAATTCTTTCTATAATTTTCAAGATAATTACTAAATTGTTTTATAATGAAGGAGATTGACATAAACAATTTAGATTTAGAATTGAAAACTTAGAACACAATATAATAGAGATTACGCCAAATGATAGAAATCAAGTAAACACAAAAGAGACATGATTATATTATATGAAAAAGTGTTTACATAAATTTGATTTCTATATCGCTAGAAATCGGAGGCGTACAAATGTAAATTTCTTTTTGTTTACCAATCTTTCTCCCAAGGTTCAGAAGGCTATCACTTGTCTCTCCCTAGACCAAGCCCAAGCCTATCCTCTAGATCTTCCCAAGATCTAGACGTAGCACACAAGGCCACGATTTCCCACCAAGCCACGCAAGGACTTGGACGCTCCGCACAAGGAAGCGATTTTCCCCTAGGCCACGCAAGGACTTAGACGCTCCGCACAAGGAAGCGATTTTCCCTACCAATACAAAGTAAAATGTATATAAATGAAAATACAAGATAAAATAAGAACTCCCTAGAAATTCAGATCTCTGAAAGGAAGGTTGAAGCCTCGAGATGATCGTTGATGTAGAAGCGCGTCCGATCTCGTCTTCAATTTCAAACCTTCTTTGCATAAATGGGAGTTCATGAGGTTCTGGAGCTCTCTGGATGGAATGCACTCAGGAAGGGACTTAGAATCTTCAGAGCTCTAATGCACGAACACAAGGAGGCAATTTATAGAAAATCGCTGTCACCTGGGCGACAGTGACTGTCGGAATTTTCCGACAGCGTTAAACTGTCGCTGGAGTGGCGTCGTGCAGGCAGTTGCTGTAACCGTCGAGCTGTCGCCTGGGCGACATCGATGTCGGATTTTCCGACAGTGCAAAACTGCCGGTCGTGGTGCTATCGTGGGCAGTTGTTGTAACCTCCGAACTATCGCCTGGGCGACATCGCTGTCGGAATTCCGACAGCTCAAAACTGACTTTCGTCGAGCTGTCGTGGAGGGAAGTAGTTGTAACTTCTCTGCTGTCTCCTGGGCGACAGCGGCTGTCGGAATTTTCCGACAGTGCAATTTTCCCACATTCAAATTTAGCTCCAGCAAAAATGTGAACATCTCATACCTGTTACCTGCACACCATTAATAAAAATAGAATCAAATACATTCGGGATTTATTATTCTCAAACTGGACGAGTGCGGAACGCATGCTCCAACAATCTCCCCCTTTTGATAATAACAAATCCTTATACTAAGAAATCGAATAAATCCTATATAGATAGTGACAAGTACATTATGTATGCACAAGTGTGAACTTATGATCTCCATGTTCTCCCCCTTAATATGATCTCCCCCTTAATATGATCTCCCCCTTAATATTAGCTCCTTCTAAAATTATTCTCCCCCGACTTATAAACTCCCCCTACATGAAAGCTCACTTAAGTAATTAAGTAATTTAAGTGATTTAAGTGATTTCTTAGTATCTTCTCCCCCTTTGATATTATCAAAAGTAATGAATATAGGGATGAGTGTATATCTTTTAAGATAGGTAAGGAACCATTTATTGAAGGATTTTCATGATCGAGCATATGTTAATGTATGCACCTCCTATATGATTACTCCCCCTACAAATTTACCCATTATTTTTAGTTTAATATCATTATAATGCACTCCCCCTAAATCTTAGATTTATGCAATTTAATCTCCCCTTTTGGTAGAATCAAAAGAGGGTTTAGGTGAGGGTAGTAAGGAGGCATTTCTTATAAATGATAAAGAGTTTAAGCATAGCATATATAAGAGATTTCAAATAAAAAGATAAGAGTTGTAAGCAAGCGGAAGATTATAATAAACATATTTTTGTAAGCATGAAAAGCATAAGTAAAAATATGAGTTTTAGTTCAAAATTGAAAGATGTTTAAACCTTGTTGAAATCTCAAATTTTTTTCATAAAAATACCAAGCATGAAATGAACATATCAAAGAGATCTTATACTACAATGTTACTTAATTTAAAGTTCAAGAGATACCAAAACATTGTAGAGATCATGCTAGGTTATCTAGTGCATTTTTCTATAAAGAGTAGTATAGATAAAGCATTAGAATCCAATACTCATGAGAAGAAGTGTTATGAAAGATAATGATGTGCACATAAATGTATTTTGGGCAATGTTAACAATTGATTTAAATCATCAAAATACAAGACATATGTAAAGTAAAGTGCACAATAAAACACAAGTAAATTACTTTCACACACTTTTAATGCACATAATTTTTAACAAAGTGGTGTAATAAACAAAGTTTGCACAAGACACTTTACTATTCTTTCCAAGGTGCTCAACCTCACAATGCTTATGAAGACTTATCAGGAGGTTCAAGTAGTGCTTGGTGGAGATATATTTGTCTATATATATATTTTTTGTTCACATTTGTGAGACAACATTCTCCGAATACACTTATTTTGCAAACCAAAATTTTTAACTTAACCACTTTTCTAAATTTCATAAGTGCAATTCAAATGTAGTGTAGGCAATAAACTTATGCAAGTTTTAATTCATTGTACAAATACAATACACAAGCAAGCATTTTTAGATTTAGACACACATGTTGATTACCAAAATAAGTGAGTGAAATGTATCATTATCAATCATAAAACATTTACTCATACTTAGAGGCATGCTAAGCTTGTATCTACACATTTTTCAATACAATTGATGCACTTTAAATAGATATATCAAAGCATGATAAGCAAAACAATGTTCATAGTAATTTGAAGAAATAAGGTTTAACATTGTAAATAATTCTAAATAATAGAATTCATACATGCTTGATATTTGACAATAAAGATCATACAGTTTTTTTTTTGTTTTACCATTTTTTTAAATCAAATAAAAACAGAAAATCACAAAAACATATTTTTGTAATTTTTGAATTTTGAATTTTTGTAGTAAATTTTTCATAATATAAAGAAAATGAAAATAAAATAAACAGAAACACAAAATTAGATTTGTACACATAAACTAACATATTTTTGTGGATTTTTAGAAATTTTAAATTTCTGATTATTGATATTGATTAAGTGTCCTTAAAGTAGTTCCATGCTGAAATTTCAGAATTTTTGGAGATCTCTAGGTGGATCAAATTTGCATGAAACTTTGGCTTTTCAAATTCTTGTGTTTTATAAAACCATTTAAACATGAAGATATAAACTATGAAGACACAAGAGGACATTTTTTATTAAACAACCCAAAATATGCATGATTTAAGTGATAAGTAAATAAAATGATCATGCAAAGAGTAATATAAGTACGTCCTAAGATTAAAGATTACCCCGACTAAATGTCTACACCCTAGCCCCGTACTAAGTGACGGATGGGCATGAGGAGCTGCACGCATGTCGTAGGTTGGGGTGTTAGTCCCATATGCACACACTAGAGAACACTCAACCTAGCACTCTTTCCCCCCAGTGCCTCGCAAGGCCCCACTGGAACCCTCCCCGGTTAAGGACAAGACATGTCTTATAAGTTAGGTCTCTAATGCATACAACCCTACGCCCCCGCTATTGTGAGATATGAAGTCATAGGTGAAATAATCTTTTGGGAAACCTATGCTTTTAAATCTAAGGGTTGATATATAAACTATGAGTTTTGTTTAATGTGATGAGTTATATAAAGCCGCATAGTTTATCTACTTTTATGAGATGACGATATGAGATAACTAGCACAATTACTAATATTCAATAAGTGATAAAGCTAGTATGATGAGTTTTGGGTTTAAAGTCATGTCATAAGATTAATATTAATATTGCATGTATTCCAAAAAAGAATTTCAAATTATAGATCTAGAATGGAGTGATGATTTAGTTTGATTTATACTTTCATTACAAAGTTGATTCTAGAGTCTACAAATATGAGAGATACATGCAATCACTAGCAAAGCAGATCAATACATCAAATAATGTAAAGAAAACATTATTCATAATTTTTATCATAAGATTCATAATTCCTATTATCGATTTGAGATATGTCTTGATAGAACATGAATTATGATTTATGATTAAAGAGAATTTTTGCATAGAATATATGTTTGATCATCATGATGTGTGTAAATTCTAATTCTTCTAGACTTATGACAATATGAATTGGTGATTTTCGTTTGAATGAGCATGTTTGAATTGTAAGTCTAGAAAATGATGATCAAGCTATCATATCAAAGACAAAGATCACAAATATATAGTTTTGAAATAAAATGCCATTCAATAATTGAATTTATTGATCTTTGGTTTTGCATGATAATATATGATTCATGAAACAATATTCATAAATATTCTAATGATTAATTCATAAACTATGTGTTTGTTGGAATTTTAGTATTCTATATAATTTCAAATCACATAGTTATCATGATATTTTAATAACATTGTAAATGTTATACCTAGCATATAAATTTAAGCACAAATTAAGAAGTGATGCTAGAATGATACATTTGAATGCAATGTTATTACATAGAATTAATGGAGATAATGTTGCATGTAATATGAGATGTTTACAAATTAATTTTCTTTAGACCTATAATGAAATGATTAAACTTTTGATTTGATCTTAATGATATAAGATGATTCTAAGGTCTAAATTATATGCAAACAATGGTGACACACATCACACATACTATCTAAATTAATATATGAAACAATTATACATAGGATATCATGTGATGAAAAAATCCTTAAACACAGAAATTTCTGAATCAAGCGAACTAAGATAGCATTTAAAAACAGAGTTGAAATTGGGCAAATTGACAGCACCAAACAAACTTAAATGGGCAAGTTTAGTTTGCCGATAGATGGAGATTTCTGTGCTCTTTCTGAAAAGATATTAAACGCGAAAAACGGACGAGCGGATCAAAAGATATAGTTATTTGAAGTTTTGATCAAAAACTTGCTTTTTGAAAGATTAAGCATGCGTTTAGATGAATTTTTGTTTTCGATTTTATTTGATAATATTTTTCATAATAAGGGCTATCAAATGCAGCAAATAACATAGAAAGTAATCAAACTGTTGCGCATTTTAATTTTTAGCTTAAGCCCTTTTAATAAACCAATTAAATCCATTTTTAAAATTAATTTCATTAGTCTTGAAAAATAGTTTCAATATTCTAATTATAATGTTAATTCAAGACATTCATGGGTAAAGGATTTAAAAGGATATATATAACAAAAAAATGAGAGGTAGGTCTTTTTTTTTTTTAAATCATATGACTTAATGTTCAATTTTAATTCAATTTGATTTGATAAACATTAGGCTTAAAATGTAAAAGTCATATTTCATAATATATCTAAGTGACCTTAGCGTGTTGGCTCAAAAATAAGAAAAGCAAATAAACGAAAAAGCAATTAAGCATATCATGAAGTAGAGTAATGATATTTCATATTTAATTTATTTCTACTTCATGCAATACGATGATTCTAATGAATAAGAGATTTAGGTATCCAAAGGGGACCAAGTGGGATGGTTCCTTTGGGTACCCAAATACATCGAGTAGGCTTTTGGAGAGAAAGTGATGAATGGGCCTTTACAAGTGGAGTTAGTGTTTCATTTTTAATTTTGGGCCTCCATTCATACTTTGGTTGTTTTTCTTTTAAATTCATATTATGATTATATTTGTTTGAAAAATAATTCATTTGTGATTTATGTTTATTCAAATTATTTTTCAAAATAGATTGATGATGATAATCATAATGAATTTTATTATATGGATTCTTTGAAAGTTTATAAGAGTGATTGTCTTTCTTTAGAAGTGATTGTTGAAAGAGTGGGTTACAATATGTTTTAAAAGATTGATTCTTATTTTGATGATTTTCATTTCCACTCTTTCTTATAGACATACTCTTATAATATGAAGGATTATATTTTATAGTTTGATTTTCATGAAAAGGAGTTTTTAAATTTGAGTCATGATTGAAAATATATTGAGACTTATAATAATGACTCTTAAGAATTTTGTGAGGATCATAATTCTTTTTGAAACTAAACTCCTTTTGATTTAAAGTATGAAAATGATCCTTTTTAGAAATGATTTTGTAAGATCATTTATCCTTGTTATTCAAAATCTTATGATGAAATTCATTACATGACATTTGAAATTTTTCAACAAAAGATTTTAATTGTATTAACTTACAAGATAAAGAATCATTTTCAATTATCAATTTTTCATTATGCCTTTTAGAAATTAAGAGCCCTTTTTCAATTTCCTTGAATTTTTCTTTTAATAAATTGCAATTAAGACAAGGAATAGGAATTTTAACTAAAGAGCGTGAAAGAGAATTTA
Source organism: Dactylorhiza incarnata (assembly GCA_033032865.1). Classification (NCBI taxonomy): domain Eukaryota; kingdom Viridiplantae; phylum Streptophyta; class Magnoliopsida; order Asparagales; family Orchidaceae; genus Dactylorhiza; species Dactylorhiza incarnata. The sequence goes on from JAWHQI010000029.1 coordinate 11,201,068, forward strand.
ACACATCAATATTTGATTCTACGTTATCGTTTGCTTTTAAAGATTTATTTTCTAAACGTAATTTTGAATTAGCAATTTTTAATTTTAAAATTTCACGTTTAGCAATTTTAAGCATATGAGATGTAGAAATAGAATTTTTTACAAAAAGAGAAGATTTAGATTTTCTTACCTTGCAATAGTTTCCGTCTTCTCTTTCGCTTGATGTGTTGCCAACAAATGAGTCCAATATTGTGACGTTGTATTCTTCTTCCTCCAAGCATGAGTCCTCATCGATTTCTTCTCATGGATCCATAAGGAATTCCTCGTCGATTTCTTCTCTTGGATCCATAAGGAATTCCTCTTGTTCATCATCTGTAGAAGGAAGACTATAAGTATTCTCAAGAAATTTCCAAACTTCATAAGCAGTAGGAAGTGTATAAATTAGTTTGAAAATATTTTGATGCAATGCACAATATAGACTATTCATTGATTTGGCATTTAAAAACATTTCATTTTTATTTAAAGTACTTGGGGGTATTTTAATAGTAATATTCCATACTTCCATATCCAAAGACTTAAGAAATTTTTCCATAAGAAATTTCCACCCATTATAATTTTTGCCTTCAAATAAAGGTGGTGCTAAAGATTTTTCATTTATAAGAAAATTTCCCTTACTAGTAGAAGCAAGATCATGAGACGCCATAATTCTCGGCTGTTAAACCGATTTGGAATAACCTCGCTCTGATACCAATTGTTGGATCTTACGGCGCCCTTAGAGGGGGGGTGAATAAGGGATAAAATTCTTTCTATAATTTTCAAGATAATTACTAAATTGTTTTATAATGAAGGAGATTGACATAAACAATTTAGATTTAGAATTGAAAACTTAGAACACAGTATAATAGAGATTACGCCAAATGATAGAAATCAAGTAAACACAAAAGAGACATGATTATATTATATGAAAAAGTGTTTACATAAATTTGATTTCTATATCGCTAGAAATCGGAGGCGTACAAATGTAAATTTCTTTTTGTTTACCAATCCTTCTCCCAAGGATCGGAAGGCTATCACTTGTCTCTCCCTAGAACAAGCCCAAGCCTATCCTCTAGATCTTCCCAAGATCTAGATGTAGCACACAAGGCCACGATTTCCCACCAAGCCACGCAAGAACTTGGACGCTCCGCACAAGGAAGCGATTTTCCCCTAAGCCACACAAGGACTTAGACGCTCCGCACAAGGAAGCGATTTTCCCTACCAATACAAAGTAAAATGTATATAAATGAAAATACAAGATAAAATAAGAACTCCCTAGAAATTCAGATCTCTGAAAGGAAGGTTGAAGCCTCGAGATGATCGTTGATGTAGAAGCGCGTCCGATCTCGTCTTCAATTTCAAACCTTCTCAGCATAAATGGGAGTTCATGAGGTTCTGGAGCTCTCTGGATGGAATGCACTCAGGAAGGGACTTAGAATCTTCAGAGCTCTAATGCACGAACACAAGGAGGCAATTTATAAAAAATCGCTGTCGCCTGGGCGATAGTGACTGTCGGAATTTTCCGACAGCGTTAAACTGCCGCTGGAGTGGCGTTGTGCGGGCAGTTGCTGTAACCGTCGAGCTGTCGCCTGGGCGACATCGATGTCGGATTTTTCGACAGTGCAAAACTGCCGGTCGTGGTGCTGTCGTGGGCAGTTGTTGTAACCTCCGAGCTGTCGCCTGGGCGACATCGCTGTCGGAATTCCGACAGCTCAAAACTGACTTTCGTCGAGCTGCCATGGAGGGAAGTAGTTGTAACTTCTCTGCTGTCGCCTGGGCGACAGCGGCTGTCAGAATTTTCCGACAGTGCAATTTTCCCACATTCAAATTTAGCTCCAGCAAAAATGTGAACATCTCATAACTGTTACCTGCACACCATTAATAAAAATAGAATCAAATACATTCGGGATTTGTTATTCTCAAACCGGACGAGTGCGGAACGCATGCTCCAACAGAATTAAAGAAGTTGGTGCACCCAAATTGATTGGATTTGGGAGGGGTCACCAAAGGAAAGTAGGCGTAAGAAATCTGGTTGACTAAGAGGCAAGAGTGTGCTCGGGGATCGACGAAAGATTGTCATTCCTCCGGAGTGGAGTTAAAGAGACTTAGTGATATTAAGAGTAACATTAAGAGTGGTCGGGTCAAAGGGTAGACACCAATAAGAATAAGTGCCTTGGAAAGGGAGCTTTGGGGTTCTGCCCATCCTAGCTCCTAGTACCGCTATAAGCCCCTCAGGTAGTCATCGGGAAGTCCATAGTTAACCCTAAGCCGCAGGAATAAATTATTATGCAAGATTAAATTAATAATACACTCACCCACACCCCGTTGCAATGGGTGGTTAGTTGGTTTGTAGTTACAAGCAGTAGGCTCGGTGGTTGTAGGTACGGATAGGTTAGTCCGGCGAGCCAGTGGCTCGGAAGGTCATTGAGATGGGCAGGTTAGCCCGGGAATCCTACGGCTCAGAGATATATGGTAATCATGATTGCATGTGCATAAAGGTGGTGGGTCTATAGTGTTGGATGGTCGTTCGCATCGACGCCGATACTTTGACTCGATAAGTGTGGTTATCACTTAGCCAAGGAAAAGTCTGGTGGTCCAGCCAGTAAGAGTACGCAGGCGCTCCGCGGTGTTCTTCGCGTTGAGGCGAACGATAGGTCTAGGTTAGGTAGTGTGAATACCAACCTAGAGGTGGGTGAGGCCCAACTCACTGCTTTCGTTCGCCACTACGGGGGTATCCTGGGAGTTTTGCTAGCTCCAAAAAGGGTGAACTAAAGGTCTGTGTGCATAGAGTCAGGTGCGTGAGTTGCACTTGTGTGATCATAACATTAATTAGCATAACTCTGCCTGGCATAGCATAAGCATTGAATTTCAACCCCTACCCCTATCGTATAAATTGGTTATGGGACTTTTTATATGATAGGCATTGCTAAACGACCCCTTGGTCTATAGGTTTGTATGGGCACTCCTATAAATCAATGGTTACTTTTCTATTCTATACTGTGCTTTACTTACTTACTTTACTTATTCTCTACCCTGCTTTACTTACTGTTTTCTATATACATATATACACCTGTGTAGTGCTAGATACTCCTGTAGCTAAGACATGTCATCTGCTTTATTTTATACCGCCTGTTGCCCTCCGCTTCATCCTCCTGCACGGTTCCTAGGAGCCACTGGGGGATGGGTGGTGGGAAACGAGGCTTAGCCTTTTTGACTAATGATCAGCGGACCATATCATTTTAGGGGACCGAGGAGACGTCGCACCACCAGAGGCCGGTGCAGATGGAGGTGAGCCAGTCTAACACGGGAGCACCAGTTTTAGGATTTGTGAGTGTTTGTTAGTAGATTTGCTTCCGCGAGTGACCTTGTAGTGAGGACATGATGTACTAGACATGAGCCCTTTTTATAATTATCTCTTATTTCAGTTATTATCTCTAGACATCTTTCATTATGATATATATATTATGTGATGTGGACTTGGGCTTACTTTTGCTTCAATTGTACTTTTCTTCTTCTGTGATCGATATGGCCGACAGGATCGGCGTTTTGTAGTGGCGACCTTCCTGAGTATTAGTGTCACCGCGAAGCAGCGGTTCTGGGCATAAGACCCTATTTTGTAGCGAAAAAAATAGGGTCTTACACCATGTAGCGAGCTCAAAGCTCGAATATTGGCTTCTGAAACCTGCGCAAAATGATAAGCTCATAATCGGCCAGGACCCGACAGTCTGCCTTGGTAAAATCACAAAGTGACCTGCATGGAAGAACTATTCCAGTACAAAGGTCGAACGAAAAACTTGTGCACCCAAAAACATACGACCATCACGAAAAATTTCAGGGCTCATTTTCTATGAAAAGCGACCTCCAAAAATTAGGGGCATTTGATGTCATTCCCCAAAATCAGTTCAGACAAACCAGACTTTTTGTCGCGACCTCGACTGGGACGCGGACACAATTCCAGCAGAATCATTCTTATGCGATCCCGGGTCTGTTTGGTCTCACAAATGGACGTCGTAATGCACCCGCAGGAGGCATGTGCAAGCCTCCTCCACGACGCATGCACATGCCCATTGCATGCCCATGCAAAATGCGGCTGCACCAGCTCAGCACGCAGTAGCATGCACGGCCGCACACACAATGCACATGCCTGCTCTAGTAAGCATGCAGCGCACGCGCTCGCGCACCACACTAGTGTAGCATGCTAGCACACGCGTTTGTAGAGCGCTAGTGTTGAGTGTGCTAGCGCACGCGCATGTAGCGCGCTGGAATCGAGCGCATTGACGACGAGCGCGATGGCGACGAGTGCGTTGGCGTCGAGCACGCTGTCGTCGAGCGCGCTGACGTCGAGCACGCTGGCACGTGCGTCCATGCTCTACGCATTAGTGTGCACTTCTCCTCGCACGCTCTGTGCACACCGGTGATGCGACATTGCTGCTGACCGCCGTCACCGCCTCCATCACCGTCGGCGAACCTTCCCAGATAGCCTCGTGGGCATTCCCGTCATTTTCTAGAAATTGGTGATTCAGGTGACCAGAATCGTGCAACCTCATTCATCCGCTCAAAATCCAAAACAGAGCAACAACTAGGTCGCCCCTCAAAAAAATTATAAAAAGTCCCTTGGACCTTCATTCGAAGACAAGTAAACAAGAAGAGAGAAGTGAGCTCTGAGATATTCCGATGAAGACCGCTCAGAGATCTCCTTTGGAGTTGAAGGCATCCTTCGGTTTTCAAGTCCTCCTTCAAGAGTGACTTGGAGATCTCCTTCGGAGTTCGATCTACTCAAGCGCCTTCTCCAATGTCTTCTCAAGTGTGGACTTAGCTTTCCATAGTGCATGCTCTAGTGCCTTCTCCATGGCCTGCTCTCGAAGCCGCTCCTACGAGTGCCAAGAAAGACTGCGTTCTTTTTATTTTCAAGTACTTGTAATCCGAGTGGTGGCCTGTCACCATCTCGACGATTCTAACACTTGTAACCCCAAGCAAATTAGTGGATTTGGCCGGCACCAAACCGACCCCGTGATTTTTTTTCCTTTTCGGGTTTTTCCGCGTAAATAGTCTTGTCGTCTCTACTGTTGGTTCTCTTTCAATTGTTTGCGCGCTTAATTCACTCTCGAGCTAAGACGGTTTGATTCTCCGGACCGGGAGAGCGTTGCGACCGGCCGCAACATGTCTAATAAAAAACTCATGTTAATTATATGAAGAAAAAAAGCAAAATTAAAGTAATCGAAACTTATGACCGAGTCCCACAGTTATTAGGTCTCCTCCGGGGTAATAATTCCTTAAATGTGTCCAAATTTGGCGATGAAGACCGGCTCATATATTGAATTTTGTCACCGGACTCTTTCAAAAGATTCATCTTTTTTCTCCCCAACAATAAATACATTGTTGTTACGAATACGAAAAAAGTCCTAGATTTGGACTGCACAAATAGTCTTCTTGTACAAATAACGAGGCCGTTATATGCTTTTTCTGAACTTATACTTGAGAAGTTCTATAATAATGAACTTATCATGACATGTATCTATGAGGACGACTATATGACCTTCTCCACTCATTTTGTTCGCGCAAGTTCTTTAATCATAATTCATTATCTTCTTTCGAATGCAACCCGGCCATAACAAGTATCAATGTTGGCAGGTTGAGTTTGTGACAATCTCTCTATCAAAGCAGCGTATGAAGAGAGAAACTTTTGTTAGAAATTATAATTTAAAAATATTTATTTCATAATGTTTAAATGGAGTATTGTATGATGATCGAGCTCCATATTATTGATGAAAAAGTTCAAAATCAAAATGGAGGGAACGCCAAATTTTCGAGGAAAACCTTTTCATGGAAATGATGAAAGGTTTAGTCCCACCTTGTCAAATATCTTTAAAGAATTGAGTATATAAACATATTTACTTATCCTTGTTAGTTCAAACGAATATAAATAGAATCTATCAACTACACACACTCGCCCATGCATAGGATGGACTTGTATTTCAAATATGGGGAATAATTGAATTTTATTGTATTTTTGCACAAAATAATTTTGTACATCTCGACTTACGTCGACTTCTTCGCGTTATATTTGTGCGTCGACTTCTTCCAGTCATCTTTGTGCGTCAACTTCTTCCCGTCATCTTTTTGCGTCAATTTCTTCTCGTCATCTTTGTGCGTCGACTTCACCCACCAATAACATGACTTGCGCGAGTTCTTACACTCCCATATCGACGTACGTCGACATCGACCCTTGTGATGTCATTCTCCGCGCCCGTGTGTTGACAAATAGTCTATGTACGTCGGCTTCTGTGCGCCGACCTCTCCTCCGCTCATCGACATCTTTGCTATTCGTAGACCACGCGCGTGTAAATTTATTTATGCATTTTTCTTACGACTTTAATTCTTTACGTTAGAAATCAAAGTATTTCCTTGCACATTTACCTTTACTAAAATAATCGTTGAAATTTATTACATGGTTATTTCTTGCTATTTTACTACTCCTATATAAGTGAATTTCTGAATCGTTTTACGTACTCGTTCTTACTTGCTCTATTATTCTCGAACGACCTTTCTGCTCTTGTGATTTTTTGTTTCAGCTTTCTTAATGTTTGCTTAATCAAGTGTGAGTTCGGGTTCTCTGTGCTTCTTTGGTATCCGTGCACATCAGAGTTTTCGGGATCTAACTAGCCGGGTATTGTACCTTAGAGAAGTGAGCAACGGTTGGAAGCCCTGTCGAAGGGTGATGCAACTTCTTTAGGACAGTGATCACACGTCTGCTCGATTCTAAACTATATAATATTTGGCTCTCTTTTATTTATTGATCTCACTATTTACACTATTTCTTTGACAGTGCACGGGGGCCCCCGTGCCCCGCGCGACAGTACCCGACCCGCGGAGGCGGGCTTTGTAGGAATAATTTTTCCTATATTCCTATATTAATATACAAAATAATATAATTTCCGGTTTTAAAACTTTGTAGAAACAGCAATATTACAATATTTAATAAAATTGCATGAAGGGGTGAGAAATAAATAAGAGAGTAATCTATAGTTTAGAATCGAGCCTGGGTAAGACGTGTGATCACTGCCCTAAAGAAGTTGCACCACCCTCCGGCAGGGTTTTCACCGATGCTCACTCCTCCAAGGTACAACACCCGGCTAGATCCCGAAAGCTCCGATGTGCGCGGACACCGAAGAAGCACAGAGCACCCGAACCCCCACTTGATGAAGCAAATGTACAGAAAAGAATCACGTAGAAAATCGTCACAAAACAGAGAGAGCAGAAGAGCGAATGATACTTTCTGAGAAGAACGTGAATATATATAAAACGAAGGCAGTAAATCGCCGGAGAAATAAGATCATGAAAACGACAATATTAAAAGCATAATAAATATTAACGGTTATAATTGGAAGACACATAATCGGGAAGAGAAACGTTGAACATTTCCAACGTAAATAATGGCGAGAAACACGCGTAAAAGAGAGGTTAAGAAAATGCATAAAATGACAGAACGCGTTGAAATCAATTCGACGTTGCGTCGAGATCATGTCGACGCAAGTCGACGCAAGGAGCTTGCTTCGAGTTCAACTCGACGCGATTCCATTCGACGCAAGTCGGGTGCATCAAATTCCATTCGACGCCACTCCAACTCCAGCAGGCTTGTCGACGCTACATCAAAATCTATTCGACGCAGCTCCGATTTCTATTCGACGCAACTCCGAGTAAAAGCTCTGAAACTATTTTGTACAAAAGTACAATTCAATTCAATTATTCCCCAAATCCAAATCCAAATCCGGTCTGGTGTGTTGCGTGTGCGCGCGCGCACATGTGGTTCATAGTTTCTCCTTATGTTCTTTTGAACAAATAAGAATGAGTGAAAACATATATATACCCTCTAGCTAGAAAACAAATGAGCCTGGTGGGACTAATGGGTTAATCCTTTCATTCATGAAAGGTTTCCCTCCAAATTATTTGGGTTCCCTCCAATTTGGTTTTGGAGCTTTTCATCAAATATGAATGGCCAAACACCAAACACCATACAAGGCTCCAAAGAACATTTATGAAATAAATGTTTTATAAATAAGATTTCTAACAATCCCTCACAAAAGCGAAAAACTAAAATGCGAACTTCATAAGTATGATATTACTAATAATAAATAAAATCAAATACAAATTTGCTTCATCAAGTTGTATCTATTGTAATGGGTATAAGTGGAATGGTTACCTTGAACCTATACTTAGTACTTATTTCCTCTACCGAAGAGTATAATATGCCAGAGGCTTTGAATTATAAACTTTGGACCGGTAAGTTAGATAAGCACACAAAAGATTGGTTGTTCTTGGGTTATGGCGGTGGGTGCGTTAATGGGCATGCGCATTCCTTGATTTTTCATGAGAGTTATTTTGGGTTCAGCCCGGATCCCAAAGTTGCGGCCTCACAACAACCCCCACATAGGTGGTGCCTCAAGAGATATTCGTAACCATATCTCGCAAAGGTATATGCTTTTGGCAACCATTAAGAACTTTACGTTCATCCTATCTTGTTACGTAGAGCACAACATCATAGGAATGGGGAGAAGGTTTTCTCAACCTTTTAAATTTGTGCTCCCAACTACGCTACATCAATGGCTTCGTTTCTACCACATTTAACCTACTTCATGGGATCTCCAATCACATGGGTTGGGTATCCACCGTTGGCAGCAAATTTTATGGGCTTAAGCCTCATTCCCCTCGATGACAACAATATCTCCCTTCGGGATAATCCCTTGGTAAGATTATCAGCCAGATTCAATTCTGACTTTACGTAATTTAGTGATATCACTTCTTTTCTTCTTCGCTTCACGGACTTGTACCTGATTCTCATGAACTTATTCATTTTTGCATTAGTGTTATTTGAAGCAGTTAAATCAATCACAGATTTATTATCACAATGCAAAGAAATAGCAGGTATATGTTTTCTAACTAAAGGAACTTCAGGGAGTAAATTTTTAAGCCATTCGGCTTCGGCACACGTAGTGTCTAAAGCTATCAGCTCAGATTCCATGGTACTTCTTGAAATCATAGTTTGTTTTGTAGAAGCCCATGAAATAGAGGCTCCTCCAAGGAGGAAAACATATCCGGTAGTAGACTTAACGTCTAAGGAATCAGTTACCCAATTGGCATCTGAATGTCCTTCTAAAACTTCGGGATAACCCGTATACACTAAGTTATAGTCTAAAGTTCCGCGAAGGTATTTAAATATTCTAGTTAAGGCTATCCAGTGATCATCACTTGGATTACTAGTATATCTACTAAGCCTGCTTACAGCATATGAAATATCGGGTCTAGTGCGATTAGCAATATAAAGCAGTGACCCTATCATTTGTGCAGACCTATGTTGGTCGATAGGTTAACCTAAATTCTTACATAACTTAATGCTAGCGTCATAAGGAGTAGAAGCAGGTGTGGAATCAAATAGGTTGAATTTATGTAACATTTTCTCAATCGAGTGAGAAAGAGATAATGAAACATTGGAATATGATTTCGCTAATTTCATTCCCAAAATGACATTAGCTTCTCCTAAATCTTTCATATCAAATTTAGATGATAAATTTTTTTTAGTGTTATTAACAATTTTAATTGAGCTTCCAAAGATTAAAATGTCATCTACATAGAGACATAAAATCACATATTCATTTTCTTCTTGTTTTGCATAAATGCATTTATCATATTCATTAGATATAAATCCAAATGATAATACTACGGAGTCAAATTTTTGGTGTCATTGTTTTGGTGCTTGTTTGAGACCATACAGAGATTTAATTAACTTACATACTTTGGTTTCTTGTCCTTTAACTACAAAACCTTCGGGTTGAGACATGTAGACTTCTTCATCTAAGTCTCCATGCAAGAAAGCGGTTTTTACGTCCATTTGATGAATAATTAATTTATGGATCGAAGCTAAGGCTACTAGAGTGTGAAGGGATGTAATCCTAGCTACGGGAGCATAGGTATCCAAATAATCTATCCCTTGTTTTTGCGCATAGCCTTTAGCAACAAGGCGAGCCTTATATTTTTCTATGGAACCGTCAGGATTTAATTTCTTCCTAAAGATCCATCTACAACCTATGGCTTCGGTACCGGTAGGAAGATCAGTTAGAATCCAGGTTTTGTTTTCTAGAATAGAATTAATTTCGGCATTTATGGCTTCTTTCCAAAAAGGAGAGTCAGATGATGTCATAGCTTCCTCATATGAATTTGGATCTCCTTCAACTAGGTAAGTGAAGTAATCTTCCCCAAATGTTCTTTCGGTTCTAACCCTTTTGCTTCTTCTAGGTTCACCAATTTCTAATGGATATATAGAAGAGGAAGGTTGAATTGAGCTAGAAAAAGGTTGAGATGTGTTGTCTATTTTATATGGGAATTTATCTTCGAAATAAACGACATCTCTGGCTTCTATTATAGTATTGTTTGATATTTCACTAATTAGAGAGTTGGTGATAAGAAACCTGTTAGCACTACTATTGGAAGCATAACCTATAAAGATGGAATCTAATGTTTTAGGTCCTATTTTCTTTCTTTTAGGTTCAGAAATTGCTACCTTAGCCAAACACCCCCACACTCGAAGAATTAGGAGGTTAGGTTTCCTTAATTTAAATAATTCAAAAGGAGTTTTGTCATTATGTTTTGAAGGAATTCTATTCAAGATGAAAGTGGAGGTGAGCAACGCTTCACCCCAAAGATTTTCTGGGGCACCAGACTCGGCTAACATGGCATTGACCATGTTCATCAAGGTCCGATTTTTGCGTTCAGCTACACCATTCGATTGGGGAGAATATGGAGCAGTCACTTGATGAATAATCCCATGTTCTTGGCAAAACTGGGTTAGTTCATTTGAAGTGTATTCTCCACCTCGGTCAGATCTGAGAATTTTGATCGATAATCCTAATTGATTTTCTACTTCCGCTTTGAAAATCTTAAAATATGAGAAGACTTCATCTTTAGTTTTTAATAAATATATGTAACAAAATTTAGTGAAATCATCAATAAAAGTTACAAAATATTTATTTCCACCTCTAGTAGGTTGGCAGTTTGAGTCACACACATCCGAGTGAATTAACTCTAAAGGTTTTGAAGTTCTTTCCACTGTTTTAAAAGGTTTTCTAGAAAAGTTAGATTGTACACATATTTCACATCTAAAACTTGGCGCAGTATTAAATTTCGGAATTAAATTTAAAGACATCATTCTTTTCATAGAATCTGAATTTACATGTCCTAACCTAGCATGCCAAAAATCTGAATTTGAGTATGAAACAGAAGAAGATGAAATCTGATTTATTTCTAAATCAGCAACATTTAATTTAAATAAACCATCACATATATATCCTTTACCAATAAAAAACATCATTAAATGTTATTACAACTTTATTTGACTCTAAGACAATTTTATAACCCTTCTTCACTAGCAAGGATCCGCTCACAAGATTCTTCCTAACTCTCGGCACATAAAGCACATCTTGCAAGGCTAGTGTCTTCCCGGATGTCAACCTAAGATCCACTCGCCCGCGTCCAAGTATTTGTGCCGAAGAAGCATCTCCTAAGATCACGCTTCCTCCACTGATGTCCTGAAAGGTGGCAAAGCAGGAACGATCAAAATAGGTATGAACATTTGCTCCGGAATCAAGCCACCAATCTGATGAACAAGTGAGAAGAAGACTTGGAGAATAATCTAACCTGAAGATAGGTTGATCTGGTGCTTGGATCATGTTGGCCTGAGGCTTGTCTCCACGAGACTTGCCAATCACGGTTTCTGTCTTTTTGTAGAAGCAGTTGGTAGACAGATGGTTTGTGCGGCCGCAAATGAAGCACAATTTCCCTTTACCTGGGTTTTGGTTTGAAGGACCAGGCTTGGGATGATTTGGTTTCTGATGGCGGGAACCTGGACGGAAAGGCTTCTTATGGATCTTGCCTTTGCCTTTGAAGTGATGGTTGGAGGAAGGATTGCCATGAGATTCGGTTAGATTAACTTTAGGAGCATGGTGTTTGGGAGCTTTAGAACTCTTAGACTTATGTTCCTCCTCTATGCGGATAGTATTTTGGATTTGAACGTAAGTAAGGTTTGATTGATCATGCCTTAGTCTAGTGCTAAAGTCGGACCAGGAATCAGGAAGTGCATCAATGAGACATGCCACTAAATAATTTTCGGAAAAAATTGAGCCATCGGCTCGGATCTTGGACAACATCTCATCAAGTTGATGGAGTTGAGGATTTATGGGCTTGGAGGCATCAAGCTTGAATTTGTGGAGGTTAGAAACGTTGTAACGTTCTATACCCGCATTGTCTAGGTTATAACGTGCTTCAAGAGCATACCATAAATCCTTGGATGTTCGATATTGAAGGAAGACATCGTAAAGGCTATCGGATAAAGCACTTAGTTTCTCCTTATGTTCTTTTGAACAAATAAGAATGAGTGAAAACATATATATACCCTCTAGCTAGAAAACAAATGAGCATGGTGAGACTAATGGGTTCATCCTTTCATTCATGAAAGGTTTCCCTCCAAATTATTTGGGTTCTCTCCAATTTGGTTTTGGATCTTTTCATCAAATATGAATGGCCAAACACCAAACACCATACAAGGCTCCAAAGAACATTTATGAAATAAATGTTTTATAAATAAGATTTCTAACAGGCTTCACCCTCCCCTGGCGCGTTGCTGACAGGCGGCCTTCGGCCGCATCCAGGCGGGCTTCGCCCGCCTCCGCACGGGCTGCGCCCGCAACATATACATATGAGTACTTTAAATAAGTGTAAAAAAAATATAAATCAACATTACACTTTTATGAATAATCCCTCTGTTTCTCTCTAGTATATAAATAATTTAAATTAGACTTTTATAATGTGAGTCTCGTTTTGTATGATTTGAAGCCCGATTTTTATCTTATTTGAAAAAGTAATGAACATGAAAGTTGTAGATCTCATCGAGAAGAATAACTTTTATGTTGATCACACTTTGATTTAAAGCCGTTTAAGCTCCCGATTTAGGCCTCGAAAAAGGTCACGCCGAATCAGGAGCCTAAACGGCTTCAAATCAAAAAGTGATCAACGTAAAAGTTATTCGTCTCGTTGAGATCTACAACATTCATGTTGATCACTTTTTCAAATAATACATAAATCAAACTCAAAAGCATAAAAATGCATCTCACAAATCATAGAAATAGTCTCAAACCGCATATTTTGTTTGCAGTTTTAAATATATAAAGCCCCGATGATTATTTTTTGAAGTGTTGTTGTTATTAGGCTTGTAGCGGGCTTCTTTTTGGCTCGATTTTGGGCTAATTTTGGGCTAGTAGCAGGGGAGTGTCAGCTAACCCGAGTTTGAAATATTTCATGCCTTATAAAGAGGCAAAAACGTAATTTTACATAGTTTAGGACACCCTAGTAGTAGTTTTAGGAGACCTAGTAAAATGTGGAAAGAGGGTATGGTTTGATTGAGCTAGATCGGACGGCAGCAGAATTATGAACCCGTGATCAGACGGCTATTCTAATTTCGAAGCCGTGCTCTCAGTAATTATGTGCATATGTCAGCAATATTAAGAAAAACAATAACACTCATTAGCTAGTATGATTTGGAGTTGAGCTTTATTAGCTAGTATGTGCATATGTCAGCAATATTAAGAAATCTTTAGTTTGTTGAACTTGATTTGTGCTTCTATTTGCATTTGACTTGTATACGTTAGAATTTTATTATTAAAATAATTATTTTATTATCATTTTATGGAGTCTTTATTGATGGGGTCACCCTCATTATATAGGAATTTCGGGTTGCGAATAGCCGGAATTTCATAACTCTCACTACTTTAGTGGGGAATTATGAGAAAAACCACCACGCGCGTGATCACCGCACGCAATCCGCACTCCACCCGCCGCTCTCAACCACCGTCGTCCGATCATACCTGTGAAATCTCCACCCTCCGATGAGCGGGTAACCACCTGCGTAACCACCGATGTAACCACCCATCATGGGTGGGTGCGAATATCCGAAACCATATCGATTTTCGTATAGAAAAATACCTAAATAATATGCGTCCTAAAACATATAAAGCCGGCCTGCAAATAATTATTACGGTGATTACGGACTGCGAATAATCACATAAGTACCGTAACCACCTCTATGGCTTATAAATAGGACTCCAACTCTCCAAGGCTCTTCTTCATTCTCACTTTTCTCTCCTCCCTCCTCTCCTCCTACATGCAAGAGAACTCCTTGAGATCTCCATCGCCTTCGAAGATGCCCTTGAATATCCTTCAATCAATTCGAAGACGGATCAGAGATCTTCATCCTCCTTTAAGCACTTCGAAGACGGTTCAGAGATCTTCATCCTACTACAAGCTTCGTTCCGAGCATGGAACATTCAGCGATCAACACCTCTAAGTCAACGGCAATCTCTAGACACTGCAAGATAAACTGCAAAGACATCTGGACGTTCAGAATGCGCTGCTCAATACACCAAGCACAAAGCAAAAGACCATCCAAACCCCTGAGCGCGGTGCTCCCCACCGCGCCCAGAAAAAAGACAGCTTCGAGAGCGGTGGCCAGTCACCCTCCGAACGTCTTTCTCTATCTCTCAAGTTGTAACGAGGAGCGGTCTGTCGCCCTCGATTTCTCTCCAAATCCTTGTAAGAAATGAACTGATAGTGAAGTTAGGTCGACTCCGAATTGACCACGCGGTTTTTTACCTCTTTCCAGGGTTTTCCACGATAAAAAAGATCTCTTGTCAGCCGTCTTATTTCTGTGACTGATTGCACGCTCGACCACTCCCAGACTAAGACGGTCCATTTCAGACCGGTTTTTGGAGCCTCGAGTAGGCCGCAACAGTTTGGCGTCATCTGTGGGAATGAGTTCCCAAAGCTCTGAAGGTTCATAAGGCAGTATCCTCTGCACATTGATACTCACGACTAGAGGCTATGGCAAGAAGAAGCACCAGCACAACCCAAGGCTTGGTTTGTGAAGGGTGTGTCAATCCCAGTCCTTCCCACTCCCTCATCGGCGCACCAAGCTTGGAGGATACCGTGGTCGTGCCTGTGAAAGCACTAGCAGGGCACGTGAACCGAATAGAGGACCAGCAGGCGAAAATGCTGAACCACTTCAGAAACTTGGGAATGGTTCAGGCGCCTACAGTGCCCATCGCACCAGTCAATCCGCCTTCTCCGCCTCTAAATCAAGCCATAGGAGACGAACAAGAAAAGGACTCCGAGTTCTCAGCAGCAGCAAGCATCGTGCACCCCGCTCATTTGGAGAAGCCCGCCGAAATCGGCCCGCAGCATCATCGCTAGAGGGCAGGCGACCCCAAGAACCTCCCTGGAAGATTGACCCGAGAAGAAGTAAGAGAGTTGATAGCAGAGAAATATGACAGGTGGTCCGCCAAGCAGCACACGTCTATCTCCCCAACCGCAATGGTTCCCCGTTATCACCTAAGGTCCTGGCGCATCCAAACCTAGAGGGATTCAAGCTTCCGAGCATGGAGTCCTATGATGGGACTAAAGACCCCCTGGAGCACATAAATCACTTCTCCACCATCCTTTGGATTTACAACGCTCCTGATCAACTGCTCTGTCAAGTATTTCTGGCCAACTTGAAAGGTCAGGCAAGAGCTTGGTTCCATTCTATTCGGAGTGGAACTATCAGAAGCTTCACCGAACTGACGTTGTTGTTCTTGGACTAGTTCATTGCAAACCGTCGAATAGTCAAGGACCCTTCACATCTCTCAGGAATTAGTACAAAGTGAAGGGGAAACCCTTAGAGAATTCTTCAGTCGGTTCACTACCAAGTCCCACCAAATCCCTGGGGTAGACCCCGAGCTCCTTCGAGGAATTTTTCTGGGAGGACTCCGGCCAAGCGGATTCTACTCTGCCTTAATGAGGGAAACTATCCCTATCTATCCCTATATTGTGCACAGGGTCGAAGCGTAAATCGTGGCCGATGAGGTAATCGAGGCTCATCGTCGACAATTCGAAGGAGGAATAAAGAGAAAAAGAGAAGAGTCAGCCCCGATGCGTCAAGAGGAGCGCCATGACAATACACGCCAACAAGATCTCCACGGGAACCGCCCCCCCCCCCCCCCCCCGACCCTACCAAGAATATGCACTGCATAAACCTCTCGCACAAATGTGCTCTATGCAATACAAGATAACTTTAAAGTCCCCCCCCCCTCCCCCCAATCCTGACACCTGGGCCGGGGCGGAGGGTCTTACTGCCCAAGACGGCCACTTAGCGCTCAAGTGGCAATAATCCACTCAATTGAGCACTGGATGATCGCCTTGATAGGCAAGGGAACACAGCACATAAAATCAGATCACGGTGCGGAAGCAACCATAAGGAAGACGAAACAGACATATGTATATATAAGCAAAAGAGTGTATTCCTTATATATACATAACCGCATTAAAGGCTCCAAAAGACTATAGCTAGAACTCTCTTCTACTCTTCATGTTATGGAGAACTCACGTCTCGAAAGTCAGGAGATGATGGGGGTGTCGTTGCTTGGGTGGTCTCAACAACCGGTATACCGTCATGCGGCTACTGAACTTTGTGGTGCTCCGTCTCCTGTGAACGGTTATATAAACAACCATTAGTCACAGAGCTAAGTAGAAACACATCTCCTCCCGGATCCATATTCTGGGAATGAGCCTAAGCATCAAAATAATTAACAAATAGCCAAAGCAAAAGGAGTTAGCAGCATATAAACGATTAGGAGCTTTGTCAATATCAACAGTTATATATATGTATAAGAATAGCTCAGCTAACATTCGAAACATTAATTGGTACTCCTAGTCTATGGTCAAAATGCATGTGTTCATAACCCGCCACTCACCCTATGTCGACATAGTTTGAACCGCTTCTCTTCCAGCAGAGTAGCGAATCTCGCGGGCCTCACCAATGTGGTCGTCGGTGATAGTGTCCAGTCCTGCCACTTTTGAGTGTGAACATACCGCACTATCTAGGCCCCAGCGTACAACTCCGTGTACTTTGGACGTAGGAGATGTCTGGTAAAAATCAAATTTGGCCAACCCACGGAGCGACACAGTGGGGCATATGAGACACAACTGAGCTCCCGGGGTGCACATCTCCATGTTGCCTAGAGTCGTCAACCTTCCCGCACTGGTACGTACGGACTGTAGGCGTGACTGACCCGCCACTTTCTACCGTAAGCAAGTTTATAACCATTTCGATATTAATAAGAAGTACATTTCAGGTCTGCAGCTGCTTGCCTTTCTTGACGTTAACTAATTTGGGCGGGCGACGTCCTTAAAGAGACATGCTACTCATCCTTGGGTCAAGGAGAGCAGCGAGCTTGGGGGCACATTATTTGGGGTTAACCCTGGAGGAATAAGTCAACTCTCAGTTATCCCCAACTAATGCTCCACTGGAAGGTCAAGCGCTCATCGAAGCAGGGCCCGAGCTACAACAATAATAGAATGCATTTAATTAAGTGTGGTAAGGAAAGGTACCACCGAAATAAGTTGCAGAAATGAAATGCAGAAAAAGTACTGAACTGGCGACTGCAAAATGCTGAAATGAACTTGACTAGTATGAGACTAGAGTTGGACTTTGAAAGAAGTGGAACGAAAAAGACAGTAAATAAAGTATTGGATGCAACCAGACCAATACGAGACTGGAGTAAAAGAGAGTATAATAGAAATAGAGGGTTAGTAGTCCTTCGTTCTATTATTAGGAGGTTTTAGTTCCATCTATGTTCATAGGAGAAAAGTTTTATTCCATCTCCATTCATAAGAGGAAATTTTAGTTCCATCTCCATTCATTGGAGCTCTTTTCACTCTTTTCTTAGGAGGCTTCTTAGTGCATTAGATTCCATCATCTTATTACATGATATTTAGGATATCAGAAGGGTCCAGAACCCTTTTCTTGAGTTGGGGGATTATGTTATTTAGTGCCCATACTGTTAGTTTCTTATTGACACGCAGACCCACGTATTATGATTCGAAAATTCTTTTAACATGCCAACATAACATAATCTTTCAGGTGCGGAGGGATTAGGAATAACAGGTCCCCGAGATTTGTGAGAGCTCACTCCTCGATCCACTTAGGTTGGTCTGACTTATAAATTTTTTCCTTGAATAAGATCCTGACTTCATATTTTCAATTGTCTTGAGTTACACAACATCGATCTGCAACTATTCGTTCCCCCCGAAGAAACATGGGCATTATAAATTTTCGGGTGTAAGATTCGCGTTTTTAGAAGATTTGAGAAATGTGAGACTTCTTTCGAAACATCCCGAATAAGTTGATGCTCATAATTTTTTTAGATGAGTAAACCTTATTTTGAATAATCCTTATCTTAAATTCTAAGACGTCAAATAATCATGATTTGTATCTTGTCTTAAATTCTACCAAAATCTCAAGCAAACCTCATTTTAAATTCTGAAAATATAACTTTGCTTTTAGAAAAATCCCAAAATTTTACATAGTACTTGCATGGGTCGTGGGATTGGGAATCACTGAATTTTTTTCCAGTATTTTAAAATTTGTCTAAGGCACTTAAATTAATTAAGTCTTAATTTAAACTCTAAAACTAACAAGTGATTTCACAAAAACCCAAAAATTTTACAGAGCACTCACATGGACCTTAGAAATTACTGAAAATTTTTCCAGGATTTTATAATTTGTCTAACGCACTTTACTTAATTAAGTAAATCATAATTTAAATTCTATAAATACTAAATGATTTCATAAAAATCCCAAAATTTTAAGGCATACATTCCTCTAGGTGGAAAACATTTTTCATGCAAAGAGTTTCTTTGCTAGGTGCCCATATTGCCCTTAAAAAAATCGGGAAGCTGGCTGGGTAAAAACTCGGGCGCGGATAGCCATCCCTAGATCCAGACCCTGCAGATGAGATGGAGCTGCAGGGAGTGCACTCCATTCTTCTTCCCCCATATCAGATCTGGACCGATCCACTGTGGGGGGCGCAGATGTTGAGGCGGGGCGGGAATTAAGAATTCCTCAGCCGTCCGATCTTCTGCATGAAGATCGGACGGCGGTTGTTGCTCCCGTCGGTGCAAGAGGCGGTGGCCTCCGCCACCGCCGGCCGGACAACTCCAGACGCTAGACGTCAAATTCTTCTTTTGCAAGAATTTGATTTGGAGATCCGAGAAAAGAAGGGAGCGAATAATGTAGTGGTCGACCACCTCTCACGGTTGGAGAATCCTGCTGCATGAACACTAGTGGAGGCTGAAATAAATGACAAATTCTCTGAAGAGCGCCTCCTCGCCATCAATAAGGTAATGACATCTTCCACCCCTTGGTATGCGGATTTTTCCAACTATTTAGTGGCATTGGTCCTAGCAAAAGATTATTCAAGTCAACAAACGAAGAAATTCTTTTCGGACTTGAAAAATTATTTTTGGAGGACCCATTTTTATTTCATGTCTGTGCGGACCAAGTGGTAAGAAGATGTATTTCGGGCAAGGAAGGTGTGCAAACTCTGCAGCACTGCCACGAACGACCGACTAGTGGACACTACCAAGCAAATTGGACCGCTAGGAAGGTGCTAAACGCAGACTTCTATTGGCGCACTTTATTCAAAGACTCTCACACTTTTGTGGGTAAGTGTGATAGCTGCCAAAGGTCAGAAAATATTTCTAACCGAGACGAAATGCCCCAAAACATATTTTTAGAATGTGAATTTTTTTATTTATGGGAAATAAATTTTGTAGGTCCGCTACCTTCTTCTTCCAATAATAAATATATTCTTGTTGCGGCCGATTATGTATCAAGGTGGGCGGAAACATGAGCCCTTCCCACCAACGATGCGAGAGTCGTCATAAATTTTTTTTAAAAGAAATATTTTCAAGATTTGGCACATCACGCACATTAATTAGTGATAGGGGCACACATTTTTGTAACAACCAACTTACTTAAATTTTAGCAAAGTATGATGTTACACACAAACTCTCCACCGCCTATCACCCACAAGCAAATGGTCAAGTGGAGGTAGTTAACTGTGAGTTAAAAATAATCTTAGAAAAAATTGTGTCCGTTAATATGAATGATTGGTCGCTAAAATTAGACGACGCACTATGGGCTTATCGGAAAGCGTACAAAACATCTATAGGATGTGCACCGTACTGATTAGTCTATGAAAAAACGTGTCATTTATCGGTGGAATTAGAACATCGCTCATTTTGGGCGCTTAAATTTGTACATTTAGATTTAAACTTAGACTCTAAACAAAGAAAAAATCAATTAAATGAATTAGATGAATGACATGCAAATGCTTACGAAAATAATAAATTTTATAAAGAGCGCACTAAGTTTTATCACGAAAAAAAATTTAAAATTCCTAAATCATTTTCACGGGGAGATCTAGTCCTTCTCTATAATTTTAGACTTAGATTTTTTCCGGGAAAATTAAAATCACGATGGTCCGGCCCCTTTGTTGTAAAAGAGGTTTGATCACATGGGACCGTGCTAATAGAGCACCCAGAAAAAAGGCTCTTTTAAGCTTAACGGACATAGATTAAAATTATATCACCCCGGCGAACAAAGTCCGGAAAAATTGAAACATTTCAACTTCCTAATTTTTAAAAGAATCGACACCTAGTCAAGCTACGCGGCGATAAACAAAGCGCTTTTGGGAGGCACCCCAACGTTATCTTATATCTTTCTCTTTTGTTTTGTTTATTTTTAACTTATTTTTGCAGGTTTTTGTTCTGGCAACCCCGACTACCAACTAGGAAAGTCCTCTCCTCTTCTTCTCCCTATTTTGATTTTTCATAATTCTAACATAAATCCATTTTATTTATTTTGTTTAATTTTTTCATCTTGTTGGTACTTCATACTTAGTTTTTAAACATTTCGGACAATGTTCACTTTAAGTATTGGGATGTAGTGTAGCTTTCTTGTCTTTCGTTTATATATATATATATATTAAAATTTTAATATCTTGGAAAGGAAGATTTGGGATGTCACCCAATCATATCCCCTAGTACCGGTGAGAGCCCTTCACAGGGAATACCTCGGTAAGTCCAAGAATTAATCTAAAAAATAAATAAATAAATACTCCTTACTTGTTGATTTTATTATTATCTAGAAATCTAGTTTGAGAATTGATTAGAAGCATTCTTATGTTTTTAATTTATCAACTATTTTGTTTTATCAGAATTTGTTAAATTTAAATTTGAAGTAATTTAGTTTTATGAAACACTTTATGTTTTTAATTTGATTAGAGAATTTATTTAACAATACTTCTCTTTTTAATTTTAAATGAATTCACTTTGTAGTAAATTGGCTAAACATTCTTGGATTCTTATTATATTCTCTACTAACTTTCAGATCTTAGGAAATTTCATTCCACTAAAAATTTTCTCTCAAAATAGTTTAATTTAAAAACTAAAAATATTTCTTTATCCCCCACCATTTGTTGGCAAAGAAAAAAGGTAGTAAAAGATCATATGTCATGAGAATAAGAGGATAAAATTTATTATCCCCTAAACATATGCACCCAAAATTATTTAAAAGACTCTATGTCATGATGTAAGAGGATAAAATTTATTACTTCTAAACATATACATTTTGGGTTTTTGTTTGAAGAGAAATTTTTAAAAGATTATATGGCATGGAAAATGAGAGGATAAAATTCATCATTTTTCTACACATATACAAATTTGATTAAAACCCCACCTTAGCCAATTTTATTGGTTCTAGTCCTAAATCAAATTATTAAGAGAGCAATATTTTGGTAGGCGTCTTCTCCTTAAGTCTCTTTTATGTTAGAGTTTCTATAATCACAATCTAATTTTGTAAGAAGATTTCTACAAATTCGTTTGCTAAATAGTCATCTTGTGAAGTCTTTAGTTAAGCATGTTTCCCTTTTTAAATTAATACCATAACTTATGACTTAATTTTTGAATTTCTAGAATTTATTTTTAACTTACTCTTGGTTTAATGCAATTTAAGTTAGTTAGAAATAATATCGATGTCTTGTAAATAATCTCTCATTCTTTTGCTTTGGAATAGTAAAAGCTCAAGTATGGGGGTGTTTGATGAGTACTTTTTATACTCATCCTTTAGTATAATTTTAATATAATTTAAATATGAATTTATATAATTTATATGTAATAAATAGTTTCTTTTCATATTTATGTACTAATTTAAGCTTATTTTATGTTTTTAGGTTTTTTGGACATTTTGAGCAAAAAAAGCAAGTACACACCCAAGGTCACGGGCGTGACCGAGGGCATGACAACATAAGATGTATTATAGACCAGTTGCCATCATCCTGGGCTCAATCCAAGAAAATTTGTCAAGTACACATCCTAGGTCATGGGCGTGACCAAGAGTGTGACCAGGGGCGTGTCAACTTAAACCACTGTTCTAGCACAGTCGGGCATGACCCGAAGCCATGACGTGAATTTCACCAAGTACATGCACATGACGCTCAAGTCATGCCCGTGTCCGCTCGCGCTGCATATGCCCAGCCCATATCATGCCTCCGATCATGCCCTGAGGATGTCTCGCCAAGTACACGCCCGTGTAATTCAAAGGTCACGGGCATGTAACCTCTTTGTCGCCATAGTCACGCGCCATTCCACTAGAAGTCTCTCGCCAAACTGCATTTTAAATATTACACGCACAAGGTCATGAGCGTGACCGAGGGAGTGATACGTGCGTAATGACTGCAATAACTCCAGAAGGCACCCTCTCCGCAACCGTTTCGCTCTCGACCCTTATATGCCCTTAGTCATGGGCGTGACCAAGGGCGTGTAACCTCCAACTTTTGCCTACTTAAAGGCAGCTTCTCAAGAACTCAAAGGATGAATTTTTGGAGTTCTTTTCTGCATTTCTTGTACTATTTTCCAGTTTTTAGTCTTCTTGTACTTCAATTTCTTATTTGCATTTGTAAGTTTCAATTCCTTAGCTTGTAATTTTCTTTTGCAAAAGTAATAAAAGTCATTATTTCTTCTCCTTACTCTCTTCTCATTTTATCATGAATTCTTCTACTTTTGTTGATTCATCTATCTCCATGAGTAGCTAAATTCTTATCAGTACTCAATCGAGACAATCCAAGGAATGATATAAGTCATGAATTAATTTAGAGTTTCTTTTTCTCTTCTTTAGATTGCTTAAGATTTATCCTAGATTTTAAAGAATTGAGATTATATTTTCGATATATAATTCTCGTTCTTATTTTCGTACTTAATTAGCTGAAAGGCTCATAATGCGAATCGATCATTCAAGGATAAAGAGAGTTGCATGCAACCCTCAAGAGAGGATGACAGAAATCTCCCGGATTGGAGTCAAATCCAATAGATGGGTTCACCACGATAAAGCGAGTTTTAGGGGTTTTGATTATAGAACGAAAGTTCAGTTGATCAACCTAAACTCAGTTGAATGTATCCTCGACAAAGGTGCATTTAGAATTTGGGAACCTCCATGGTCGAAGCATTTTCTTAAGAGAATTATAATTATTATTTCTTCTATTTTATTTTCATTCCGAGGTGATTCAAATATTGAGTGTTAGCCTTCTAAATCACTGTGTTAATCATCATTTTAATTTACCTTGTTTTTCTTATAACAACCCAACTCAAAGTTCTATTGATAGAATAATATAAATTTTATTGAAGTAAGAGTAGTCAGCTCACCCAGATTTTTATACGACCTTGATATTTCAAATATCATATACTATATTCGATAAGGTATGATTGCTTTTATCAATATAGGATTGGAGAATATTATCATATTTCTCTTGATTTCTTTATCTCCAATCGACTACGATCCGTAATATATTTATACACATCATGTGCGTCAATAAGAAGGCAAATGTATTCAACGCAACGTCGAATACAGACACAGAATTAGAATACTTTCTGGATTCTATTCTAAAGTTCATTTAGACCATATATAAGGAAAGTATTTGAATTCTGAAGGGTCGTTCAAAGTTAAGAATAGAAATAAGAATTACATAGATACAAAGAAGATACATTTGGAAGTTATTCAAATAGGTGTTTGATGAGTTGTCAACAGAAATAAAAAGAGCATAATACTACCTCCTAGATATTCTTATTAGGGAAATAACAGAAGAGGAAAGTAATCTATCTTTATTCGACAGAAGAATAGTATAGGGAAAGAGATAGAGAATGCAGACACAAAATGAGACATAAATACATTCTAATTTGCCCTCTCGGCTGCTCTCTGTCTCTTTCATACAGCATACAGAAAATAGATCTCTGCATAAGAAACATGGCTTCTTCTTCCTCCCTCTCTAATAGCAAGAAACAATCAAATACATAAAGATCATCTTTAAGATAAAAAGCTTTACAATCCTTGCATCTATTCTTCTCAAGCAAGGATTCATCTACTGGACAGAGATCCATATAAACACCACTATGTTTGATTCCTCAGTGACTGCTGCAGGAGGATTCAATAAGAAGAATCATCTTTCTTTCTTCTTTACTCCTTTATTTCACTTTTGTAAACTGAGTAAAGAGTCCTTAGAATCCCTCTTCAAAGCATTCAGTTGTTCAAGATCTCCTTATAAAAAGATCTAGATTGGTTTTAAGAGTCTCTATATCAAAAGACTTAGTGGTTCTAAGAGTCTCCTTATCAAAAGACTCGGTCCTTGCACTACAAGAAAATAGACTTTTGGCCAGGGCAAATTGCCCTGGCAAAAAATCCAAAACCGTGGCTAAAGAGCTTTTGCCACGGTCTAGCCACGGGAAAAATTCGTGGCTAAAGATCGTGTGGAGAAAGGTTTTTAGCCACGAATTGGCTGTGGCAAAAAGTATTAGCCACAAATAAATAAAAAGCTTTTCTCCGTATCAAAAGACTTAGTGGTTTTAAGAGTCTCCTTATCAAAAGACTCAGTGGTTCTAAAAGTCTCCTTATCAAAAGACTCGTTGCACTATGATAGTGCATTCCTACAAAGGGGCGAGAAGAGTGGAGTACCTATATTTTGGGGACTATAGATCTTGACTCATTTGTGTTGTGATTTTCTGTGTGGTCCATTTACTTAATTAATGTATTTTGTGCTTATTTTATTCTGGACTGAATAGCTGAATGCATAGTTGTTAGAAGTGTTTTATTGTGTTGTGCATAATAAATAGAAAAAGTTTAAAATTCTATTCACCCCCCACCCCCCATCTAGAGAATATTCAGAGGACTCACTGTGCATTTTCAATTGGTATCAGAGGCAGGTTGATCATAAGAAGGTTAACACCTTGATCAAAAGACCCATTCACTCAAATTTTCAAATTTTAAAAATATTTTCAGGAAATGAGTTCTAAGGACTATGCATCCACAAGACCACCAGTGTGTTGAAAATTTTCTAACTCTGATATCTGGTGATAAATTTCAGCTCAGATACCAAAGTAAAAAAATCCTAGAAGCGGGAGTCAGGCGCAGAAACACTACAACCATTCCAAGTTAAGTAACCAGCAATAATAGAAGAACAAAACGATCTTGAATAAATCTATCTCTTTACAATGCGAGGTATACATGGCGAGACATGATTCATCAGAATACAATATGGAGAGAAAATAGAGACAAGCCAGCAACTGGCGATCAGCATCAAGGGAGACCGTCAGAGACTGCTAAAATAGTGAGACCGCACGGTAACCACTGAGATCGCGCAAACAACACAGGTCGCCAACCTTCTACGTGTCAGACCGCCAAGTCAGACCGCGTGAGCTGCTAACTTATTGAGTTGTAAAAAACCAACCTATCCGCACTTCTTGATCGCTTGACCATGCGGTCGCATAATCACAGAAGCTACCCACGAAAAGAGAATAGAACTACAAATGTTGTCGCCTGACTGCAACTCTAGATTGCCTGACCGCTAGGTCTCCTGATCGCCAAGCTTGAAGTGAACAACCCAAGAACTAAAACACAGATTGCCCAGAGGAGACCACTGGAGAGCTAGTTATTCAAAGCTGGGAAAAAACACCAAGGAAGAACGCTGCTGGTCGCTGACCTGTAAACACAACAAATGATCAACTCATTTCCTGACCTCACGACCTCAAAAACAGAGACCGGCAAAATCAACCCAAGCTCTAGTTCTTACAGTTCTCAATATCAAGTGACTGCCTTGCACCTTTATTTATAGGCAAACTGACGGATGTCGTCACTGCCCCAAAAAAGATATAAAAAATTGCCCCAACCAGACCGCACAAGGGAAGATCGTGCGATCACAAGAAGAACCCTGCTTGAGCCCAATCAGCAGACCATGACCAGCTATCAATGAGGGTCCACGCAGACTGCGCGGTCTCTGCGGTCTGACCTTTTTCAGACCGCCCAGACCTCTTCCACTACACTTCAAAAAATTTAACACTCCCCCTTGAAGTGGGAAGTGGAAGTTAGACCAAGCAAACTCCGTAACCGACCAAAAGGTCCCTTCGGCAGTGGCTTCGTGAAAAAGTCTGTGATATTGTCCTTGCTCCGCACATATTCAACTATCAAAGATCCCTATAGAACCTTCTCCTAAATGAAGTGATGCTCGATCTCGACGTGCATGGTTCGCGCGTGACAAACTGGATTATTAACCAGTTTAAGGGTGCTCTCATTATCACCGCGAAGGAGATTAGGATCTCAGACCTCCTCATGGATGTCTCCCACTAGACTCCTAAGCCAGATGGCTTCTTAAGCTGCCAAGGCCAAAGCCTTGTATTCTGCTTCCGTAGTGGAGATAGACACTGAATCTTGCTTCTTGCTGCACCATGAGATAGCTGCGGAGCCAGTCATAAATACATAACCAGAAGTTGACTTTCGATCACTGAATCACCTCCATAATCAGCATCTGTGTAACCATACAGATTGACGCTTGAGTCCCTCCCATAAAGCAGACCCATATTAGAGGTGGACTTCACATACTTCAGAATGCTCCTTGCTGCCACTAGATGAGGTTTCCGCAGCTCTGCCATATATCGACTTACTCGTCCCACTACATAAGCAATATTCGGACTCATAATTGTCAGATAAATCAGGTTCCCCACCAAAGCCCAAATAACCAAAGGATCCAAAAGAATCCTTCCCTCGTCACGTCGAAGTTTCAAACCAACCTCCAGTGGAGTAGAGCTATTCTTCCCCTCTCTCATGTCAAATTGTTTCACGATCTGTTCCGCATAGCCCTTCTGGGAAATGAGCACACCGCTCTCTTTACTCTTCACCTCAAGACCAAGGAAATTGTGGAGCTCACTCAAATCCTTCATCTCAAATCTGATAGCTAGCTTAGCCCAGAGCCTAACTACCTCCTTCTCAGAGTTCCCTGTGAAGATCATGTCATCCACGTACAACAGTACCAAGACTTGTAGCTCCCCGGTCTTCTTTACAAACAATCTTGAATCAGAATTTGAAGCAAAGTATCCACAGAATTGGAGATATTCTGCGATCTTTCCATACCACGCCCGATGTGCTTGCTTCAAGCCGTAAAGCACCTTCTTGAACTTGCAGACATGTCATGGATAAGCTTCAGAAATATAGTCAGGTGTTTGCACCATGAAGATATCCTTGTCAATCTCGCCATAAAGAAAAGCATTCTTTACGTCAAGTTGTCAAATCATCCAACGCAAGCTACCAGTGCAATCACCACCTGAACTGAAGTCATCTTAGCAATAGGGCTAAATGTCTCTTCATAGTCTTCGCCATACAATAGAGAACCCTCGAGCTAAAAAGCGAACCTTATACCACTCAATACTTCCATCAGCCTTTTTCTTCAGCTTGTAAACCCACATGCACGTCAAAGGAGTAATACTATCAACCTTGGGCACAAGATCCTAAGTCTCATTCTTCTTGAGGGCAGCCATCTCCTCATCCATAGCATCTTCCCGCTCCTTGACTCTAGTGGCTTTTTTAAGGCATGACAGCTCTCGCTCATCCAAGGGGTCAACAAAGAAACATGAGACAAAGCTCACTAGATTCCCTCTGTATATCGAGCTGGTGGAATGATATTCCTCTTGGACCTCCGCAGGGCTTTACCCTGATCTACCTCTTCTGCTGCAACTTCTAGACTAGTTCTCCTTCTGGACATACTTGGAGCATCGCTCCCCCTGCTTCCAGAACCTGAAGCACATGTCCTAGAGCTAGAAGCAACTGGAGCACCTGGTGAAATAGGCAACTCCACCAGAACATCTTTTGCAACTTCTCCTTTCCCTTCATCTAACCTGCTCTCTTGTAGCTCCACGGATGAGCTACCCTGTTATGATGTTAGCTCGTCAAATACCACATCCCTTGAGACCACATACCTCCGTGTCTCAGAATACATGCATCTCCAGCCCTTTTTATGGTCATCATAACTGACGAAGACTAGTTTCCTTGCTTTCGCATCTAGCTTCGTTCTAAGAGCATCAAGAACATGCACATATCAGGTAGATCTGAACACTTGAAAGTGTTCCACACTTGGCTCCTCCTTTAACATCAGCTCATGAGGAGTCTTCATGTTGATAGGACTGAGAGGCATCCAATTGATGACATAAGCGACACAAGACATTCCCTCTTCCCAGAAGGACTTAGGAATGCTTTTGGTATGAAGCCAGCACTTGTAAGTCTCCGTCGAATGATGGATCTTCCTCTCAGCAACTCCATTCTATTGTGGAGTATGTACACAAGAGATCTCTCTCCGAATGTCATGCTTCCTGCAGAAGTTGAAGAACTCACATGAGGTGAACTCCCCTCCATTGCTAGTTATAAACTTCTTGATCCGCAAATTAAGTTGGCCTTCAACGAGCTCCTTGAACTCCATAAACTTCTCGAATGCCTCGTACTTCTCCTTCATAAAGTATGCCCAGGTATACCTAGTGAAGTTATCAATCAAGATCAGCATATATCTGTTACCTCAAAGACTGGCAGTTGCAGTTGGACCAAACAGATCACCATGGATACACTCCAATGGTGCTTTGCATCTGGTTTGTGACTTGTCAAATGGAAGGCGATGAGCTTTACCATACTGACATCCAACACAAACGTGACCATCTCCAAAAGATGAAAGACTAGGCAAGCCATTCACCATGCCTCTTCCCGCCATAGCTTTCAACTTATCCATCCCAACGTGCCCAAGCCTCTCATGCCAGATAGCAGTGTTATCGTTATCTCTCATCTTATTAACATAGGAGCATGTTGATAACACAAACAAGTCTTTCACCATCCTTCCTACATTAGTGATATCACCTTTTACGGTTGACACGTTTTAGAGAAACTTCACTTTTGTTGGACCGAATAGAACGTGATATCCCGCATCTATATCATTGGTCATGAAGAAGAGGTTCTTCTTCATACCCGGTGTATAACCCGTAATTCGTCGAGGTAAAAGAAGATCGAGGGAGGATTAAAAGATCTCGCCCACCTGGGGAGAGTAGAGAGGATCTCGCAGGGTGCTGGCTCGAGAAAGTCTCAGGTTGTCGTCTCAGCAGGGCCCCAAAAGCGGGCAAGGGCTCGCTCCGTCACGGCAAGTGGGTCGCGAGGGAAAAACATGCGAGGGCTCGCCGTCTCACGGCGAGCGAGCCATGAGCGGGAGGCGAGACAGACTGATATTTGTTCGAGTCTAATGCGAGAGCGAAGCAGGTGTGGGTTCAGAGCTTCGGGGGGCACATTTCACAGTGGCAAGGAGAGCGAGGGCTCGCAGCCTTGTGCAAGCGAACTAGGTTGGTGATTATGACGCCAGTGGGCTAGGGAACAGTGCCCTCACGGGACGCTCGCAGAAAGGGATCTTACGAGCCTCGCTCGCAAAAGGACTAGTGAGTGGTGTCTTCATGAGCCACTCGCCTAGTAAGGGTCACGTGGCTAATTTACCCAAGTGCCCTCGGTGGGATGTCGATAGCCCTTCAGAACAGCGGAGTTTGGTTGTTAGCAGGCCAGTTTGGGGTGTGGTTAGTAAAACTAAAAGTCAGATTTACGTTATTGGCAGACCGGAAGGCAAAAACTATATATAGACCCTAAGGGCACCTTTGGAGAGGGGCACTTCTTTGGCTTCTTCCTCCTTAAGTCATTTTGGTTAGCTTCTTAGGCTCTCTAAGGTGCTCAGCTTCAGCTTTGGCTTGGGAGGGGAAGCGCTCTAAGATCTTCCGTGTGTATGGTGGGACCTCCGCGCTGTAGCCAAGGGTCGGTACTTAGTCTCAAAACCTCGGTCAAGTTCCTCCGTGGGATAAGTAAGTACTAGTTGCACCCTTCACGGGGGGTCCGAACTCCTCGTTGGGCCGAGTCTCAGTTCCAACATTTATGGTGCGGTGAGCGTGGATAGTGGCTAGTACAAGAAATTCCCAAAGAGGTAACATGGATGGAAAGGATGAGCGAGAGGTCGGCTTCGGCGGTTCACCGCCATCTGGTTCGCCGGTGACGGTGGGGGTGTCACAACCCGTATTTTATCCATATTAAATAATACGTCAGAGTAAGAGAAAATACGTGTCGTGATGCCACGCCGTGCAGGGGGCAACTGCAGGCGCTCAGGCAAATCCTACTCCTATTACTTATCATGACAAATCAATGAATTATAATTTTTAAAATATGAATTCAGTTAAGTTTATTAACCGTGTCCCTCGGTTCAGTGGATCAACTAATCCACGAATAACGGTGTAAGTAGAAATACGCAGCGGAAAATACTAGGTTTTATTTACTTATTGCCTTATATGAACATAACAATCCAATGACATAACATGTTATGCAGACCTCTAGGTTTAGTATAAGTATGAAAAGACCATTTTATAACCTTTAAAAACATAGTGAGATTCATTTTGAAAAGAAGTTATGAAGTACTGATATAAGCCCTTTTTTATTACTTAAAATACTTAACATGCAATCCTAGCATAAAATCTCCAAGAGAGCAAGTAAACTACTCCAAAAGAGCAAGAAGCAGCTAGCAAAGAGTCCAAAATCAACAAACTTTGTGGGTATCAATAACCTGAAACCAACCCACATATCTCAATAGAATGTCTGAACTAAAACAAAACAAAATAACGAACATCTACCTCACAGCGGTGAGGAGAAACAGTCACAGATGCTACTGCAACACTGAAACACCAGCTCTAGCTTTGCGGGCCGCTACTACTCTGAACCTGAGACATTCATAAGAGAGAACGCCTCAGCAACAAGGTACAAGGGCGGCAGGAAACAAAATAAAGTAAGCTACGGTCAACAGGGGTACCAACCCAAGACCAACTATATTAAAAGTAAAGTGCAATATGCAGGATAAATAACAGTGGAAATACTTACGTGAAAATTCAAGTATACCTGACAACACCACGAACGGTGGAAAGCCAAAAGCATATCTAGATATTTATAATATGAAAGAATAAATAATGTTATAAAAGTTCTTATAATTAAGTGTTCAGCAAACACCAACACCGGTAAGAATCTGGTGATTGTGGGGGGAATACCTCCGTCAGCACACCCACAGCACAAACTCCACAAGGACCCAAGGGTAAGGTGGTCTCATAGATCGACGCACCCATACTAGAAAATATCCAGCAACTACGGTGGGAGATACCTCCGTCAGCACACCAGCAGTAAAACAAACAGCCATCTCGGGTAAACTCCCATAATATATCTAATTTAAGTGCAGGGCGTCGTGGCGGTGGTTATAATCCACCAATACCAACAGCCCCAAAATCGACTACCTATAACTCGAGAATGACACGACTAAACTAGACTAGATTTCAAGAAAAAGGGTCATCAAGGAGAAAACTGCTACTTGCAGCTCATAACCACTAACAAAATCTTACATTCAGCCAGATTACCAAAAATAGTGAGGAAGAAGCAATACACCTCACGGAGAAACACTACCTGGACAAGGAATCCACTTCAGAGAACAAAGAGGAAGACAACTAGATGCCCATACCTTAAAGGGAGATAAACAAGCATTAAAGGAACCAAAAACTGCACTAAGGGAGGAAAATCGGCGGGTGCTCTCGTCGATCGACGGGTGGTCCCATCGATCGACGGGAAGCCCCATCGATTTTGACTTAAAGACTTGGGGAACATCTTACTCAGCTGCTTCCCGCTGATCGGCGGGTTGGTCTCTTGTCCCGTCGATTATGACTTACGATTTCGGGAAACATCTTACTCAGCTTCTTCCCGTCGATCGACGGGACAGTCTCTTGTCTCATCGATTTTGACTTAAGATTTTGGGAAACATCTTACTCAGCTGCTTCCCGTCGATCGACAGGATGGTCTCTTGTCATGTTGACTTTGACTTAAGATGAAACTTCTAGAAATAAAGGGCAGAACATTTCAACTAGACAGATCCTGGAACAAATCAAGATTATAAGAAAGAACATTTCAACTAACAACCTCAACTAATACTCAGACAGATCCTGAAACTTCCAGAACAGCTCTCAACTAACAACCATTGTGGTAAAGAAAACCATTCAACACTAAATTTCTCAAATAAATATTATAAGAAAGGAATTGGAGAAGCAAGCCAAAGGGAAAGGGAAAAACAAACCACCACATGCCTCGGTTTACCCGGATCTGACCTCCGAAATGCTGCATGTCGTAGATCGGTCCAAAAGAAGGCACGACAAGGCAAAATCTACAGAAAAGGCGACCAAACGGGGGTTATGGCCAAAAACCCTAGCGCGAAAAAGCCACGAAACGGGCAAAGCTAACCAGACACGCGAAGAGCACGTCGATAGCTTTCCAGATCTATGCTCTGGCGAAGATTTTGTAAATCGGAGCTCCGACGGTGGCGATCGGAAGCTTCAGGAATGGAATGACTCTGCTATTCACACGCTCTCTGCTCGGCCAGAATGAAGGAAAAAGAGGAGGGGATATTTCTATATATAATAATATTAATAATAGTAAATGTAATAATAGTATTTTATTACCAAAAACTAAACTAACGCTAAAATCGACAAAAATCGCACCAAAGGCGGATGTCGGCGCTACGAATCCAACGGCGAAGTCAAAACCAAAATCTGACGGACCATTCTCGAGATATAAGCTTTTAAAGTTTACGGCGAACATAAATTGTACAAAACTTTGAAAATGCGTCGAGGCTCCAAAATGGCTCGGATCGCAAAGAAACTTGACGAGCAAGTCTAAAATTACACAACTTAATTTTCCAACGTAAAATTTTTCTACTTTTGACACAAATCCCAAAATCTGGTCGGCTAGACCTAACGGACGTGAAAACGCACTAACGACGACACGCCGTCAACTTGACATTAAAAGTAACGCCCTGACGTCATAAACACGTCATTACTGAATTAAATAATTACCAGAAAATTAGGGTCACATGAAACACATCATGGACGCCAGGGAAGGTAGCAGGTAAAACCAGCCTATACGCAGACACTCTAATGCGCTCAACAATCTGGAAGGGTCCCACATACCGGGGATCCAATTTATGGCTCCTTCAAAATCTTTTAACACCAGGCATAGGAGAAACTTTCAGAAAAACCATGTCCCCAACTGCGAATTCCGCTCAACCCTTCGCTGATTTGCGTACTTCTCATAATGCTCCTGAGCTACATGGAGCTTTTCCCGAATATGAGTTACAACAATACTCATCTCTTCAAGGGCTTCCGGACCTAGCAAAGGCCTCTCACCAACCTCGGCCCAAAACAAGGGAGTCCTACAACGCCTCCCATACAAAGCCTCGAATGGGGCCATCTGCAAACTTTCTTGAAAGCTATTATTGTACGCAAACTCCATAATTCTTAGACGCTCGTCTCAAGCTCCACCATGATACAATATGTAACATCTGATCATATCTTCCATGATCTGATTAACTCGTTCCGTTTGACCATTGGTATGTGGATGGTACGCGGTCAAAAACCTGAGGTCGGTTCCCAAAGCTCCCTGCAAGCTCTGCCAGAATCGCGACATAAACTTAGAGTCTCAATATAATATGATACTCACTAGCGCTCCGTGCTATCGGATGACCTCATCCAAATACAACTCTGATATTTTCTTCACAGAATAACCGATCTTGAAAGGCACAAGGTGCGCACACTTCGTCAATCTATCAACTATGACCCACACTGAGTCATGCCATCGGGGAGGTCTTAGCAAACCAGTAATAAAGTCCATTGATATACTCTCCCACTTCCAACCCGGTATGTCCAAAGGCGTCAACTTGCCACCATGCCTTTTGTGATCTGCTTTCATATGCTTGCAGGTGAAGCACTCAGGCACAAACTTAGCTATGTTATTTTTCATTCCATACCACCACGCGATCTGCTTCAATTCTCTACACATTTTCGTAGAACCATGGTGGTAGGCCACACTAGAACCATGTGCTTCATCGCAAATCCTTGTCTGAATATTACCCACCGCGGGGATACAAAATCTACCTCGGTACTTCAGGGTACCGTCTTCGTCTAAAGAGAAATCAGCCAATTCTCCCATCTCTGCCCTTCCTCGTAGATGCTGAAGATTTGGGTCTTCTTTCTGATGTAACCTTGTGAGGGTGATCCACGAAGGCTCTTCTGCCTCCAAGCAAGAGGGCCCGACACTACTGCCTACAGAAATGTCCATCAAAAGGAATTCCTCAACCAAAGACTACACGGTAAGGTTGAAGATCTGTGCGGTCTTTCTACTCAACGCATCAGCTACCACGTTAGCCTTGCCCGGATGATACTAGATTTCCACGTCATAATCCGCAACGTACTCCAACCACCTACGCTAACGCAAATTCAGCTCCTCCTGCGTGAAGATGTACTTCAAGATCTTATGGTCTGTGTAAATCTTGCACAACGAGCCATACAGTAAATGTCTCCAAAGCTTCAGGGCGTAGATCACAGCCGCAAATTCCAGATCATGCGTAGGATAATTTTTCTCATGAACCTTCAGCTGTCTCGACCCGTACGCAATCACTTTACCTCCCTACATCAAGACATATCCGAGTCTGACATGCGATGCATCTACATAAACAGTGTACTCCTCTCCTTCAGTGGGAAAGGTTAAAACTGGTGCAGTGCACAATCTCCTCTTTAATTCTTGAAAGGATCCTTCGCACTCATCGCTCCACACGAAAGCTGTGTTCTTCTGCGTGAGCTTAGTCATCGGAGCAGACAATACTACAAATCCTTCCACAAACCTCCTATAATACCCTGCCAACCCCAGGAAACTTCTGATCTCCTTGGGTGTAGTAGGTCTCTTCCAATTCAGAACCGCAGAAATCTTCTCTGGATCTACAGAAATTCCATCCTTACTCACTACATGACCCAGAAAGGACACCCGAGGAAGCCAGAACTCACACTTGCTCAGCTTTGTATATAACTTATGCTCCCTCAAGGTAGTCAAAACCAGTCGCAAGTGTTGAGAATGCTCCTCGGCGCTCCGAGAATAAACGAGAACGTCGTCTATAAACACGACTATGAAATGATCCAAGAAATCTTTGAACACTCGGTTCATCACATCCATGAAGGCAGAGGGTGCATTCGTCAGTCCAAAGGACATCACCAAAAACTCAAAGTGCCCATGCCGAGATTGAAAAGTTGTCTGACTCACGAATCCTTAACTGGTGGTAGCCTGAATGAAGATCAATCTTTAAAAACACCATGCTACCACGCAACTGATCAAACAAATCATATATCCTTGGCAACGGATACCTATTCTTGATTGTTACCTTGTTCAATTCTCGATAATCAATGTACAGCCTCATAGAGCCATCCTTTTTCTTTACAAACAAGACTGGAGAACCCCAAGGCGAAGAGCTTGGCCTAATAAACCCACACTACAGCAACTCATTGATCTGAGTACGAAACTCCTCCAACTCACGCGGGGCCATACGGTATGGTGCCTTAGCAATAGGGCGAGTACCAGGCTCAAGATCGATAACAAGCTCCACATCTCTCTCTCTAGAGGAAGACTAGGAAGACTAACTGAAAAACATCTGGAAACTCCCACACCACAGCAATATCCTCAACACGCGGCGAACCACTAGAAGTTTCTATAATAGAAACAAGGTAAGCAAAACAACCGGAATCTAAAAGTTTTCGAGCACATACCACGAAAATAATCGGTGAATCTTGGCGTGGGAAGCCATACACACTCATGGGGTGGCCATTGTCTGAAGAGCGCTTAACTTTGCACTGGATCACAGCATCATAACAGGACAATCGGCCCATACCCAAAATAACATCAAAGTCTTTTAGGTCCAGCATCTTCAAATCAGCAAATGCTAAGAAGTCACCTAAGAGGATAGGACATCTCTGGATACCCTGGTTTGACACCACCGTGTCATCGGAGGGAAACTTGACACGAAAGAAATCACCAACTTGATCGAGATTCAACTGATGATGCTCTACGAAGGTCCTGGCCCCAAATGAGTGGGTAGCACCGGAATCGAAAAGAATGCGCGCCATACGGTTCTTTACCTTAAACTCTCCTATAAAAGTGGATACGTAACTAAACGAGCGAAAGCAAACTAGGGCAAAAGCTGAAAACTAAGACTTAGATTAGAATATAACCTGATATCACTTGAGTGGAGGTCTGAGCTTCCTCTCTCATCATCACGTTTAGTTTTCCCCTTCCGTTATCCCAATTTTGCGGCGGCGACAAGGCTCAAAGTGGAGCAGGCTACAACGGGAGCTGATTCTTTGGACACGCGGACTTCATGTGCCCTTCCTGACCACACTAATAGAAGGCCCTATCTTTCAACCAGCACCTGCTCGAATCATGACCCTTCTTTTCACAGATGGTGCACACCAGTTCTCCCTTGGGTGCGCCATGAATGGAGAGCATCCGTTGCTGCTTCTTAGCTCCGATCCTCTTGAAACACTTTTCATATGGGTGGTCAGGGCGCCCACAGAAACTGCACGCTTCTCCACCACCCTTCTTTGAAGCGGGAACTCCGTCGGCGGCGATCGGAAGCTTCGCGAATGGAATGACTCCACCATTCTCACGCTCTCTTCTCAGCCAGAATGAAGGAAAAGGAGGAGGATGGGATATTTATATATATAATAATATTAATAATAGTAAATGTAATAATAGTGTTTTAATACCAAAAACTAAACGAACGCCGAAACTGATGAAAAACACAACAAAGGCGGATGTCGGCGCTACAAATCCAACGGCGAAGTCAAAACCAAAATCTGACGGGTCATTCTCGAGATATAAGCTATTAAAGTTTACGGCGAACATAAATTGTACAATACTTCAAAAATGCGTCGAGGCTCCAAAATGGCTCGGATCAGAACGAAATTTGACGAGCAAGTCTAAAATTACACAACTTAATTTTCCAATGTAAAATTTTCTACTTTTGACACAAATCCCAAAATCTGGTCGAGTAGACCTAACGGACGCGAAAACGCACTAACGACGATGCGCCGTCAATATGACGTTAAAAGTAACGCCCTGACGTCATAAACACATCATTACTGAATTAAATAATTACCGAAAAATTTGTGGCGCTATAGGGGGTGTGGCAGATCTTTGCAGGGAGGTACTCAAAATGATCAACCTCGCTCTCGCCGCGGCGCAAGGTGAGTTCTCGACCCCAGCGGCCCAGGTCGTCCCACCGCTGGGGGCAGGCGAGAGTGTCGCGGGGCGGAGGCCTAACAAAGAGCAGGTCAGCGAGACGTCGAGGCGAGACTTCACCGGGCGAGAGCTGTTCCCCAGCCCAGTGAGTGTGAGCCCAATCGGGGAGCTAATGGGGTGAGTGCGACAGGCAAGAGCGGCGAGTGGCGGAAGCCCATTCTGCGAGCCGGTGCTTTCCGCACCAATCCCGGAGGGGTTCAGGGAGCCAGACATGGTCTACTACATCGACAAGGATGACCCTATCCAGCACCTGCAGTGGTTTGAAGACATGGTTTCCCTCAGGCCCATGTTAAATGCTTTCAATTGCCGACTCTTCACAACCACATTGAAGGAGAAGGCAAGGGACTGGTTTCACCAGCTCCCAAGAGGATCGATCTATGCTTTTGAGGATCTGTGTCGCAGATTTTTGCTTCGCTTCTCGACCTCAAAGAAGAGGAAAAAGGATGCTGAGGTGCTCTTCAAGATCAAGCAAGGTCCAGAGGAGTCGCTAGCCCATGATGTGGATAGATTCCAGGAGGAAGTCCTTCTCATCCAGTAGGTGCTCAGGTTCACCGTCTAGCTTGCCTTCACAGTGGGGCTGCGGGAGGGATTCTTTAAGATGAACCTGAAGCGGAAGCCCCCCTTGTCCTTGGAAGAGTTGATGGAAAGGGCAACGGAGGAGACCGAAGGGGACGCGTCCAACCCGGAGTTCACAAGAAGGCTGACAAAGCTGAGTGATCCGGAGGTCAGGCAGCAGGAGGTTCGGAGGAGAAAGGAGCTGAGAGCCTCGGAGTGGGGGTGGAGACAGCAGGGGGTAGCAACTTCCATGGAGGTTAAGGGGGACCTCATTAGTTAGGGTGGAGGCAGAGTCCGAGGTCGCTGCCTCCCCCGCCTCAGCAAGTTATGGCGATTGGCCGGGGAAGAGGGAGGAGAGACAGAAAAGCAGAAAGAAGAGAAAGAGGAGGGGTTGGGTGGCGTTACCCTACTGTGACTTCCACCAGGAGGAAGGTCGTGCGACGGACACCTGCCTAGAGTTTTTGAAAATGAAGGGGGCAAGGGATCAGGCGCAGCAACAACAACGCTTGGTGAGGATTGAGGAGGTCCATGTCTGGGAGGAGGAGATGAATGAGAGGCTGAAGGGATATCCTGAGCTAAGCGGTGAGGACTTGAAATATTTATATCCTTGAATTTCAACAGTAAAAATGTGTGCTTTCGAACTTTGTTTTTCTTTTATGAATGGATGGTGTCAATTTATAAGATGGCGACGCATGATATGTGATTAGCCTCGATGTTGAACTATTGACCAGGCTCCCACCAAGCTCGCAGGGTCGTAGGATCGCTCGGTGGCAGGAAGGTTTCAAAAGGTACTTAGCCCTGATGCTGACCCGCTGACTAGGCTCCCACCAAGCTGGTAGGGTGATGCGCGTCGGCAAGTGCACCGGTCGCTGTCAAGTAATAATTGTGGAGAATAAATTCCCCGGATGTCGGTCTCTTGAGGAATGCAGGATGGGTGAACGAATCGCGCAGTGATTATTGTTACACAAGCGTTTCACAAACACAAAGAGGGGTTTTTGGTTGGTTTTCCTAATTTTAACAACACAACAGAGATGCGGGTCGAGAACACCGCTTCGCAAAGTGAGGTGGATGCAACGGCTGCGATGCCGTGCTTCGTGAGGCGGATGAAGTGAACTCAAGTGCGAAAGGGTGAGGGTCGCAAACACCTCTTCACAATCGTCGTTAGCTCTTGCTAACACGGAGCAAACACCTTGCGTGCGTGTGCGAGTGAGTGAGTGAGAACGGAATGAATCATGAGCAGACCATGGATAAAAACAAAGGAATATTCATTTTCATCAAAGTAAATATTACAATATTCATCTAGTACATGGTTCAAAGAGTGCAATGAAGGGAAAGAAGGAAGAAATAACCGGCGGTGAAGACTAGCGGCCGTTCACGGCCGGAATGGTAGGTTGTCGGGCTACCTCCGGACTCGGACGGGCAATGCTTCCGGCGTAGAGAGCTGTCACAATCTCCCTACGTGCTCCGTCGTCTTCGACTCAAGGTTTCTTCTTCTTCTCACCGGGCGGAAAGCGAAAATGGGTGCTTGGAGGCTTGCGGACGATGGAGAACACTCATGGACGATGGAGGAAGGCTTGGAATGGATGGAGGAGGCTTCCCCTTGCGTGGAAGATGAAGTAGGGGCGTTCCAGGGCGGTGGTCGGCGGCGTACGGAACAGGAACCTCGCTCCCGGAAGATCGATCCGCCCTAAAATCGCAACAGGTGTTTAAATAGGCGCTGGATTGAATACTGCGCACGATCATTGGCGCACGACCAGTGGTCGTGCGCACTGGAATTCTGCGATCGTGCGCACTGCCTGGACAGAACCTGCAAGAGACGAAATTATAAAATATAATGTTCGCACGACCAGTGGCGCACGACCGGTGGTCGTGCGCACTGGAGACGATGGTCGTGCGCACTGCAGCAAACAGAACTCAGAAATTTAATGGTCAATGCGCACGAGCAGTGGCGCACGACCGATGGTCGTGCGCACTGGAGTCGATGGTCGTGCGCACTGCACCAGACAGAACTCGTGAAAAAGGGTTAAGTGCGCACGATTAGTGGCGCACGACCGGTGGTCGTGCGCACTAGAACAAGTGATCGTGCGCAGTGTTCCTGTGCAGAATTGCACCGGAAACACTTGCACGCCTCCTATTCCAGCACAAACACAGATCTAGCCACCGAAAGTGGCACTTAACAACATATGAATACTACTAAAGATAATACACACGAAAACACACCAAAGTGGGCCTAAATGTGCACCTAGCATGGGTTATCAAATATAGACTATAATAAGGCTAAAGTGCGTGATATTGACAAAATAACGGCCCGGATGAGTCCATAAATGTATATATGATCAGGACTCATCACACCCCCAGACTTAACTGTTTGCGCGTCCCGAGCAAACGAATCCGGCGGAGCGCGAAAACGATAGTTAACATAGAGAATTACACAAGGGAGTACGGTGCGAAGTAACATACGCATGCGAGTAGAAATTCTAGTAGAAAGAGATTCTAACTATGCTAACTAATTTACGTAAGTATTAAAGCGTAAGTAGAGATTTAATTATACTCAGTTGGTGAATTATGACGAATTTGGCGATCATGCCCGGTATGAAAGCGACGAGACACTGAGGCGGGTGTTGCAAAAGATCGGGGCTTAGGAATAACTCCGCTGAAATCCATCAACGTCGTGAACCATACGCTCGCCCGGTCACACTCTCTCCACGGCGCTAGCAAACTCGCAAATCAAATCAGTAGGACTTATAGGATTAAAATGAGGCTTAGGTTACGGTATGATATTCAAAGTTAAACACGATGGCTGCGCAACCCAAGTGAGCTATCGGAACGCTGCACCCCACAAAACCACAAACTACGCTCGTGTGACACACCCCCAGACTTATCATGAAAATCAGGTGTGCGCACGGCCTACTTCACAAATTCCAACAGATTTTCTGTTTTTAGCTCAGGAGGATTTTTTTTCAAACTACTTTTTTTTTCTTTTACATAATTTTCTTCTTTTATGTATCCTCCGGTTGGTTCAAAATCAGCGGATAAACTTTATTTTCCCTTCATAACACAATGGTTCCAAACACCACACAAGTTGAAAATTATGAGCACAATTAAAACATTTTGGTTGCGGGTGTAGGATAGGCTTCAGGCTTTGGTGGATGAAGAGGAGCTGAACAAAGGATTGGTAGGCACAAAATTGGCTTGCAAAGGTGAATGAAATGGACATGGAATAATCAAAGCTCAAACTAGCCAAAGGGTGGCCTACGTCATTTTTAACTCGACGAGTCGCTCTCACCAATGCTTCGAGAGTCGCTTGGGGCAAGTTCTTAGCCCACGAGAAAGATAAACCTTCCTCCCGACTCGAGCAACACACGACTAGCAATCGCACACACACAATACCGGGTTATCGTCAATTCCATACAAATTCACCACTTGAGTATATTAAATCTAAATTTACGCAGAAATACTAAACATAAATTAGATGCATAAAGAAAATCTTGTTCTACACAAATTCTACCATAGCATGCGAAGTGACTAGAACACTACATGAGTCAACATCGCACTCCAAATAATAATTCCTACGTTAACAACCTATTTCATACTCCAACCAAAATAGTTTACAACCAAACAACAACAAAAAGATAAGCGCGCACTCAAGTGGGTGAAAGGGTGTGTGAAACATGGAAAACAACGATAATGATAAGATAAATAAGAATCAACCTTCTAGTATGCGGTGCACTCGTGCACAGTGGATAACAACAACCGCTCCCCCAGACTTAAGCTAAACAATATCTCTAGAAATTTGAAGCAACAAGAGGGGAGGAAGTGTTACCCAATGCTCAGAAATGAGCATACCAGACGATTGGCGTAAATAATCAAGAATAGTCCGCAGCATCCGCTCCATCGAACACAAAACCTGCAAGCACAAACTCAAAGCACAAAAGCAGATACAAAAGCTGAACTAAAAGAAGTTAGATAAAAAGAAATACGAAAACAGGAAATCTGGGTTGTCTCCCAGTAGCGCTTTCATTTAACGTCCTTAAGCTAGACCAAATACCTGTATTAACAGTGTTTATAAAGAGTGCAGGAATTAAAAAGAAATACTCAAAAATAGTTCATCACAGCAAATAAAACACACATCAACTAAAAGCGCTCTTATGGTGCGCTTCTCCCGTAGCACGTAGGCGGGAGGTGAAGGCTTTAGGGCCAGCACTGGTATTACCCAATGCTCCCCTAACCTCCGCCACCTTGCCACGGAGAGCAGCAGCACGAGCGTCACGCAGAAGTTTTTCCTTTTTAAGTTTGGTGACAGTTGGAGACTGCCACCACTGAGAGTTCTCAGATTTTTCTGCCTTAGAATCAGGTGGCGTCACTTCCGGCATCGTGGTGACTACCGGGTCGGCCCACGAGATGGAGCGCTTACATAGTTTATTACATGATTCATCACACGGAGATAAATAAATATCATCCCTAACTATATTCAAGTCAACGTTTCCCGAACTGTCGTCTTCCTCCATCTCGGAGTCGAACTCTTTCCGGAAGTCGACCTCCTCTTCCTCATCCGATTGGAACTCTTCCATTCCTCCTTCACCTGTTTCTTGAACATGTATCTTTCCTGCACCGCTTAGAAATTCATCAGAAATAACGAGAGGGGGCGGAGTGAATATTTCAGTTGTGGCTTCAGGGCAAGTAGGTTGCTGCACCACATTGGTTAGGGAAATGCACCCCGTAGCAAAATCAAGGGTAGCACCGCTCTCTTTCAAGAACGGCACCCCCAAGATAGGAATGGACTGGTTTTCTTGCGGGCCTAGAACCTGAAAATCAGCTACTACAGTTGTCCCCTCAACCGTTACCTCCACATTCTTTACTTCCCCCTCAGATTGGACAATCGTGCCATTAGCGAGAATCAGCGATTTCCTTTCCTCCGTGTTCATCTCCAGCTGTAACTTCGCAACATCTTGCAGTGCAATAACGTTGCGGGAGGAACCGGAATCGCATAAAGCCTTGGTTTCAACCTTATTGATGGAGCACGAGATTACCAGCTCACTCGGTTTGGCATCTACCGCATCTCCCAGACTTTTCCCTTGATCAATAGGGTTCTTTTCCGTGTTGCTGGGAAGGGTTCCCTGCGAACGCTCGGTTA
This sequence comes from Dactylorhiza incarnata, assembly GCA_033032865.1. Taxonomy (NCBI): domain Eukaryota; kingdom Viridiplantae; phylum Streptophyta; class Magnoliopsida; order Asparagales; family Orchidaceae; genus Dactylorhiza; species Dactylorhiza incarnata. The sequence goes on from JAWHQI010000029.1 coordinate 11,244,216, forward strand.
GCGCTTGAGCCAATTGGCCCAATTGCGTCTCCAAGTTTCGCATAGATGCGGTTTGATTTACCATGTTTGAATTAGCTGCAAGCAGGAATTTCTCCATCATCTCTTCTAAATTACTTTTCTTTTGGGTGGGGGGTGCTTGGTTATAATCCGGGTGCGGCGGCCTCGGTTGGCTCCCGGAGGCGTAAGCATCATTTTGATGCTGCCCCGGTGACCATCGTTGGCCGGGCGTGTTGGGATTCCAAGAGAAGTTTGGATGACTTCTCGCTCCCGGATTATAGGCGTTATTGTAAGGCGCCCCCTTGGGTTGATTTCCTACATAGTTCACAGATTCATTTAAAGTCAAGTGTGCGAAATCACCTGCCATGTGGTTCCCCGAACATTCATAAGCATGATGGCCTCCGCCTCCACATCCTTCACAAGTAATGATAGCAACAAGCGCAGATGGAGTGGGGAGTGAGTCGACCATGAAAAGACCTCGGCCACTTCTTGGAGCATTTCTCCCTGCAGTCCAGAATGTACTGTGGGAGGCAGTGTCGCGCAGAATTCGAAGGGCTTCTTCAGGAGTGTGGTTCATCAAGGTGCCACCCGCCGCAGCATCGATCATTGCCCTGTAGTTGGGCTCGATCGCGAAGTAGAACAATTCAACCACATTCCATGGTTGGAGCTCGTGGCCAGGGCAACGGCGAAGGAGATCGTTGAGGCGCTCCCATGCTTCAGCAAGGGTCTCTTGGTCAAGTTGGCGAAATGTGGCGATCTCCCGCCGCAAGCTTACAATCTTATCCACAGGGTGGAATTTAGCAAGGAACTTGGATGCGAGGGCATCCCAAGTTGCAGCAGTTCCGGGCGGAATGGAGTGGAGCCACACCTTTGCTTTGTCGCGGAGTGAAAAGGGAAACAGTCTAAGCTTAACCGTGTCGTCAGCAATCCCTGCGTAGCGGAAGGTTCCGCAAATATCAGAAAACTCCGCCAGATGCAGATGCGGATCTTCGCTGGCCAACCCCGAGAACTGAGCGTTGTTCCGGATGATGTTTAAGATCGCTGGCTTGATCTCAAACTGATTATTCATAATGTTTGGCCCGAACCCCGGATACACACTCCCAGCAGTTGGAGTGGTGTAGTCCCTCATCGTGCGGGGTCGAGGCCTGACTGCCTCCTGCTCAATCCCAGGCTGATGTTCCCCCACGCCGGGCATTCTCGGATCAACATCATTTGGGTCTACCTGATCACCCATGGCCGCTTGTACAGCCGCAGCGCGCCTTCGCGCGCGAGCAGTTCGTTCGATTTCTGGATCAAAAGGTGCGAGTTCACCTGCGACCTGCCTCTGCATGAACTGTCAAAAACAAAAAGAAAAACAGAGAAAATAAAAAAAACAACTGCTCGTATAACGAAAGTCACAACACAAGACGAAACACGCCTGCATTCCCCGGCAACGGCGCCAAAAACTTGATGCGCGTCGGCAAGTGCACCGGTCGCTGTCAAGTAATAATTGTGGAGAATAAATTCCCCGGATGTCGGTCTCTTGAGGAATGCAGGATGGGTGAACGAATCGCGCAGTGATTATTGTTACACAAGCGTTTCACAAACACAAAGAGGGGTTTTTGGTTGGTTTTCCTAATTTTAACAACACAACAGAGATGCGGGTCGAGAACACCGCTTCGCAAAGTGAGGTGGATGCAACGGCTGCGATGTCGTGCTTCGTGAGGCGGATGAAGTGAACTCAAGTGCGAAAGGGTGAGGGTCGCAAACACCTCTTCACAATCGTCGTTAGCTCTTGCTAACACGAAGCAAACACCTTGCGTGCGTGTGCGAGTGAGTGAGTGAGAACGGAATGAATCATGAGCAGACCATGGAGAAAAACAAAGGAATATTCATTTTCATCAAAGTAAATATTACAATATTCATCTAGTACATGGTTCAAAGAGTGCAATGAAGGGAAAGAAGGAAGAAATAACCGGCGGTGAAGACTAGCGGCCGTTCACGGCCGGAATGGTAGGTTGTCGGGCTACCTCCGGACTCGGACGGGCAATGCTTCCGGCGTAGAGAGCTGTCACAATCTCCCTACGTGCTCCATCGTCTTCGACTCAAGGTTTCTTCTTCTTCTCACCGGGCGGAAAGCGAAAATGGGTGCTTGGAGGCTTGCGGACGATGGAGAACACTCACGGACGATGGAGGAAGGCTTGGAATGGATGGAGGAGGCTTCCCCTTGCGTGGAAGATGAAGTAGGGGCGTTCCAGGGCGGTGGTCGGCGGCGTACGGAACAGGAACCTCGCTCCCGGAAGATCGATCCGCCCTAAAATCGCAACAGGTGTTTAAATAGGCGCTGGATTGAATACTGCGCACGATCATTAGCGCACGACCAGTGGTCGTGCGCACTGGAATTCTGCGATCATGCGCACTGCCTGGACAGAACCTGCAAGAGACGAAATTATAAAATACAATGTTCGCACGACCAGTGGCGCACGACCGGTGGTCGTGCGCACTGGAGACGATGGTCGTGCGCACTGCAGCAAACAGAACTCAGAAATTTAATGGTCAATGCGCACGAGCAGTGGCGCACGACCGATGGTCGTGCGCACTGGAGTCGATGGTCATGCGCACTGCACCAGACAGAACTCGTGAAAAAGGGTTAAGTGCGCACGATTAGTGGCGCACGACCGGTGGTCGTGCGCACTAGAACAAGTGATCGTGCGCAGTGTTCCTGTGCAGAATTGCACCGGAAACACTTGCACGCCTCCTATTCCAGCACAAACACAGATCTAGCCACCGAAAGTGGCACTTAACAACATATGAATACTACTAAAGATAATACACACGAAAACACACCAAAGTGGGCCTAAATGTGCACCTAGCATGGGTTATCAAATATAGACTATAATAAGGCTAAAGTGCGTGATATTGACAAAATAACGGCCCGGATGAGTCCATAAATATATATATGATTAGGACTCATCATAGGGCCGTGGGATTGCTCGGTGGAAGGAAGGTTTCAAAAGGTACTTAGCCCAGATGCTGACCTGCTGACCAGGCTCCCACCAGGCTGGCAGGGTCATAGGATCGCTCGGTGGCAGGAAGGTTTAAAAAGGTACTTAGCCCTGATGCTGACCGCTGACCAAGCTCCCACCAAGCTGGCAGGGCCGTAGGATCGCTCGGTGGCAGGAAGGTTTCAAAAGGTACTTAGCCCCGATGCTGACCCACTGACCAGGATCCCACCAAGCTGGCAGGGTTGTAGGATCGCTAGATGGCAAGAAGGTTTCAAAAGTTACTCAACCCCAATGCTGACCCGCTAACCAGGCTCCCACCAAGCTGGCATGATCGTAGGATCGCTCGGTGGAAGGAAGGTTTCAAAAGGTACTTAGCCCCGATGCTGACCAACTGACTAGGTTCCCGCCAAGATGGCAGCGCCGTAAAATAGCTCGGTGGAAGGTAGGTTTCAAAAGGTACTTAGCCCCGATGCTGACCCGCTGACCAGGCTCCCAGCAAGCTGGCAGGGTCATAGGATCGCTCGGTGGCAGGAAGATTTCAAAAGGTACTTAGCACTGATGTTGACCCGCTGACCAGGCTCCCACCAAGATGGCAGGGACGTAGGATCACTCGGTGGAAGGTAGGTTTCAAAAGGTACTTAGCCATGATGCTGACCAGGCTCACACCAAGCTAGCAGGGTCGTAGGATCGCTCGGTGGCAGGAAGGTTTCAAAAGGTACTTAGCCCCGATGCTGACCCGCTGACCAAGCTCCCACCAAGTTGGCAGGGTCGTAGGATCGCTCGGTGGCAGAAATGTTTCAAAAGGTACTTAGCCCAGATGCTGACCCACTGACCAGACTCCCACCAAGCAGGCAAGGTCGTAGGATCGCTCGATGGCAGGAATGTTTCAAAAAGTACTTAGCCCCGATGCTGACCCGCTGACCAGGCTCCCGCCTAGCTGGCAGGGCCGTAGGATCGCTTGGTGGAAGGAATGTTTCAAAAGATACTTAGCCCCGATGCTGACCCGCTGACCCGCTGACCAAGCTCCCACCAAGTTGGCAGGGTCATAGGATCGCTCGGTGGCAGGAAGGTTTCAAAAGGTACTTAGCCCCGATGCTGACCCACTGACCAGGCTCCCACCAAGCTGGCAGGACCGTAGGATCGCTTGGTGGCAGGCAAGTTTCAAAATGTAGTTGGCTTGGTGCAGGCCCGACGACCAGGTTCTCACCTAGCTGGCGAAGAACGAGCAACACTCAGGAATAGGTGAACTTCACTTAGCACAGGAAGGAAGCCGGGGGCGAGTGAAGTACATCGAGCCACTCGTCGGCCGAGATCTCGCCCACTCGCCAATATAGTACCCCCTCGGCAAGTGGGAAGCGAGTCTCGGGCAGGTAAGGTCTGCCATTCAATTTAAGATGAGTTGAGCAAGGCGTGTGGTCAAGGTCTCGGCCGACAGATGAATGAGGTCTTTGAGCAAGCGCTAGGTAGCGGGATGAGAAGAAAAGGGGCATACCCCAAAGGCTAAATGGTAAGAAGGTGAGTGCCGGCTCTATCGGACACTCACCCTAGAGGTGTAAGGAAAGCAGGCGAGTGTCGGCTCCATCAGGCACTCGCCTGGAGGTGTAAGGGAAGCAGGGGAGTGTCGGCTCCATCAGTCCCTCGCCCGAAGTTGTATAGGTTATAGCTCTAATCTCTCTAAACCACGGGTTCTCCATTATTTTTTTCGACCTCATGCCGAGTCCGAAAAATGTGGGGATTATGTATAACCCGTAATTTGTCGAGGTCAAAGAAGATCGAGGGTGGCTTAAAAGATCTCGCCCACCTGGGGCGAGTAGAGAGGATCTCATAGGGTGCAGGCTTGGGAAAGTCTCTGGTTTCTGTCTCAGCAGAGCCCCAAAACCGGCAAGGGCTCGCCGCCTCGCGGCAAGCGGGCCGCGAGGGCGAAGCGCATGAAGGCTCTCTGCCTTACAGTGAGCGGGCCGCGAGGGGGAGGCGAGCCAGTCTGATATCTGTGTGAGTCTAATACGAGAGCGAAGCAGGTATTGGCTTGGCGCTTTGAGGGTCGCATTTCACAGTGGCGAGGAGAGCGAGGGCTCGCAGCCTGGCACAAGCGAACCAGGACAGTGTTTATTGTTGGATCTGATGGCGCCCTTAGAGGGGGGTGAATAAGGGGTTTACTATTTTATGATAAACTGACAGATTTTAAAGAAACAAAAAACTTTTTAGCACTGATGCTAACGCCTGGCGTTGACAAGTTAACGCCTGGCGTTATCCCTCTAGAAAATATTTTGGCAGAAATAAACAAAGAGATTTTACTTGCACAATTTCAAATAAAATATAAATCCAGAAAAATAGATATACAGAAAAAATAATTTTATATATCACAAAATGATTACAAGGATAATATTTCAATAACGCTTGAAATTAAGGCGACAAGTTGAAGATCTCTTTTTTGTTCCTTCACCGGTCCTTTTCCCAAGGACCGGTTGGCTATAGCCTATCTATCCCCAGATAAGGCCTCTAGCCACCCCCTAGATCTACCCTTGACCTAGTCGCCACACACAAGGTGATGAATTACCCCCTAAGCAGCACAAGGACCTAGTCGCCACACGCAAGGCGGCAATTTCACTACGGTTACAAGTAAATGAAAAGATAAAGATACAAATTAGAATAAATGACTCCCTATATTGAAGAGTGTTGAAGGAGATGTTGAAGACACGCTTTGATCATCATCGGAGTTGAAACGAGCATCCTTCTTCAAATTGACCGTTGCAAATCTCCTTCCCACTCTTGTTCCTCAATGGTGGTGTTGGGAGTTCTCTGAATTCGGGGATGAAATGCTCTCTCAAAAGATTGGAGTGAAGGCTTCAGAAAAGCTGAATTTAACACCGAACTCAGGTCTTTTATATAGACACGGGAGCTAACGCCTAGCGTTATCGCTAATGCCAGCGTTAAGCATCGTGTCTGGCAATTGCTGAGACCGGGCAAAACGTCGGGATCATGGCAGATCGAATTTTCGTCAAACGAAACAAAATTCGTCAAACGTGCCTTCGTCGAACGGAATTAACTTCAATTCGTCGATCGCAGATCCATTCGTCGAACGCTCCAAATCGTCGAACACAGTTCAGTTCGTCGAACACAATAAGCCGAGCGCAGATTAGTTCGTCGAGTGTAGGAATTCGTCGAGCGCAGGGATTTTCATTGAACATAGACTCAGTTCGTCGAATGGAGCTCCACGTTCGTCGAACGCAGCTTGTCCAGTGCAAATTCGTCGAGCGCGGGAAATCTCGTCGAACGGAGCTACTCGTTCGTCGAACGCAGGTTCCATTCGTCGAACGCAGCTTCCTTCTCAGCGGTTTTCTTCTCAATGGAAGTTAACACGGGGCGTTAACAACTAACGCAGGGCGTTAACAGCTAATGCGGGGCGTTAGCTCTCTTTCCAGAGAATCCTCAGCAAACAACATCCTGTACATAGGGTTTTTTAAAAATAGTACATGCACACTTATAAACACAAGCAAGATCAAATACATAGTGTGATTTGTTATTCTCAAACTAAAAGATGTTGTTGGATCCTTAGTTTTGATTTGAGTTAGGATCCACCTTAAGTAACTAAGTTTATGTCATAACTCATATTATAACTTAGATTAAATATCCTATTAAATTAAAAGGCTGAAAATAATATATATATAATATACTAAGAAAAATATATATATAATAATAGGCTAATTAATATAAGAGAAAATAATATAAGAGAAAATATTATAAGACAAATTAATATAAGAGAATATAAGAGAAATAATGTATTTCATATATTAGCTACGTTCGACAAACGTCGAACGGCGCTCGGCATTCGTCGGACGGCGCCCGACGAATAGAATATTTTCAATAGCAGTGCTCGACAGATTACAGCAGGGAAGCAGCGGTCGACGAATGACGAACAGCGCTCGACAAAAGTTCTCTGCAGTTAATCAATGTTCAGAATATCATTTGGCGAGCTCAGCCCTACGAATGACGAGCTGAGGTCGACGAATTTCTGCAGCATTTATTTTATATATATTTGCTCGACTAAATATTATATGTCTTATTCTTATATACTGTCAGACTTTATTAAAGTAATATTTATTTATCCTATTTATATATTGCTATATATATTGTTGATTTAACAATACAGCTGTTGAAGCATTTATTAATGATATAGCCGTTGGCAGCAGAAATAATAAATGCTATAGCCGTTGCAGCAAGTCAAACATGGCAAGTTATCTGCTCAAGGATCTGGGAAATGAAAGATATATTTATTATATTCCTCTTTGGTTGGCAGGGATTTAAACAGAATATACAACAGCAGATAATATATATCAGCATATATATATAGTTGTTATCTCTCGACAGGAAAGCAAGAAAGAACATATAGAACAGAACATTGTTATATTGATGTACAGGAAGAAAGAAGAAAAAGAAGAAGAGAAAATCAGAGGAGCAAAAAGAAGAAGCAGATCTTCTATTATTTATCTTCTTTTTGCTAACTCCTTATTGCAGATCATATATCCTGAGACACCAATCACAATCACTTGCTCGGGATCATTACTGTATAAGAAGAAAGGAGTTTATACAATCAAGAGAAGAGGCCTCCACAATCTGTCAACAATTATATCAGATAGGGGGAGCTCTTCAACATCATCATCAAGATCCAAACACAACTACCAATCAGGATCATCAAGAGTCTTCTCAGCAAAAGAGAAGAACACTATAAACTTTCTATTTTCCCTTTCTCCTTCCCCATCTTGTACAAAGTTAAAACTCCCTTCAAAAGTTTGCCTGTTGGTGGCAAGACACCTGAACAAAAAATCTAGTTGGTTTATAAGCACCTGGTCAAAAGCTTATAGGTGAATTGGGCACCTGATCAAACCTCCATTGGTGTGTGGACACCTGATCAAAAACACCTTGGTGTGAGGGCACCTGATCAACTCTCCTAGTGGATTCCTACCAGTGGGTAGAAGAGTAGATGTACCCAGTTGAGGGGAACTACTATATATCTTGTGTCGTCTGGATGTTTGCATTGCTTTATTTCTTATTTGATGTGCTGATTTTTATATGCCTTTTCACTGTTTGTGTTTATTACTCAATCAGCAAACACACTTATATATATATATATATATATATATATATATCATTTACTTTGAAATAAACAAAGTTAAACAAGAGTTTTAATAATAGATAATAAGAACTAAAACTCTCCTTTCAATTGGTATCAAAGCTGGTTGATTTTATCAATCACCCTCATCAGAGGATATCAATTGTCCCTTTCAATTGGTATCAGAGGAAGTTGATTTTTCACACAGGCTAACACCTGAAATCACAAAGATCACCTTAGTTCTTATTTTGTTTTGTTGTAAAAAGGTTTTTCAAAAATTTGATGGCACTAGCAGATTTCTCTTTTTCAGATCCACCTTTATGTAATTTAGATAGTTTTGATTTATGGCAAATTAGAATTAAATTATTTATGAATGCCATAGATGAAGATATATATAAATCTATTTTGACAGGAACTATATCTTCAAATTCTTCATCTGATGATCAGGAAAGGCTGAAAAGTGCTGATGCCATAGCCATGGAGATATTGGCTAAATCAATGTCAAATGACATTCTTCTTAAAGTGGCTGATTGCACTTCAGCAAAGAGCATTTGGAACTCCCTCTCAAGGATGGTAAATAAACCATCTTCTTCTTCTTCTACTAACATCATTTTTGATGTAGAACCATCAGTTACTCTAACTGAAGAAGAAGACAAGGAAGAACAAAAAGCCAGAAAATTTTGCATGATGGTAATTTATGGTTCAAACTACATATCAGATGCTGAATCTGAAGCGAAAATGGTAACAGAGGTAGAGGTATCTTCAAACTTTAATTTTACCTCTGATCCCTTTAAATCTGATGATAAATCTGTTTTCACTTCATCATGCCCAGATTTAATAAAATCTGATTTTAAATCTATTTTTAGTTCATTATGTACAGATTTAATAACATCTGGAAATTACAATTCTGAAAATAACATTAGAGAAGAGTTAACAAAAATAATTAATTTAACTCCTTTCAAAATTTCTGTAGAACAAACTATCTGTTTAAAAAATAAAATTATTAAAGCTTATAAGTTTAAACAAACTTTTAAGGAAAAAGAAATTTCTTATGTTCAGCAAAATAAAAATAAATTTTCAAAATTGTACTTTAATGAGATAAAAAGGCCAAAATATTTATCTATAAGGCAAATTTTAAAACTTTTAATATTTTACTTAAATTAAATTAAACAGCAGTTTTAAGTTTCTTTGAATTTTCTATCTTAAAAACAAGTCAGATAGACTTCATCTTCTTACAGATTTTTTTCTCCAAAATCAGTTTGAGCATTCTACTCAAGTAGCATGGATTAGAAATGATCAGATCTCTGAGTGTGAGTCTCTTCTGATTAAGGGGATTCTATAGAAAGAAGCTATCAGACTTTGTATTTTTGATTTTAAAATTCCTAGAATCTGTTAACAGCTAGCAATTCATTTCATTTAAATTTCCTATTTAAATCAAGTTTTAGGAAATTAGAAATTGCTTAGTTATAAAAGAAAAATAAATAATCTCTAACCCGTAAGCTTTAAAAACTTTTTATGCTTAGGAATCCTAAACCAAATAGGGGGAGATTGTTAGAACCTAGTTAATTTGGATTAGGATCCCAACTCAAATAGGGGAGATTGATGGAACCTTAGTTTTGATTTGAGTTAGGATCCACCTTAAGTATCTAAGTTTATGTCATAACTCATATTATAACTTAGATTAAATATCCTATTAAATTAAAAGGTTGGAAATAATATATATATAAATAATATACTAAGAAAAATATATATATAATAATAGGCTAATTAATATAAGAGAAAATAATATAAGAGAAAATATTATAAGACAAATTAATATAAGAGAATATAAGAGAAATAATATATTTCATATATTAGCTACGTTAGACAAACGTCGAACGGCGCTCGACATTCGACAGACGGCGCCCGACGAACAGAATATTTTCTATAGCAGCGCTCGACAGATTACAGCAGGGAAGCTGCGGTCGACGAATGATGAACAGCGCTCGACGAAAGTTCTCTGCAATTAATCAATGTTCAGAATATCATTTGGCGAGCTCAGCCCGACGAATGACGAGCTGAGGTCGACGAATTTCTGCAGCATTTATTTTATATATATTTGCTCGACTAAATATTATATGTCTTATTCTTATATACTGTCAGACTTTATTAAAGCAATATTTATTTATCCTATTTATATATTGCTATATATATTGTTGATTTAACAATACAGCTGTTGAAGCATTTATTAATGATATAGCCGTTGGCAGCAGAAATAATAAATGTTATAGCCGTTGCAGCAAGTCAAACACGGCAAGTTATCTGCTCAAGGATCTGGGAAATGAAAGATATATTTATTATATTCCTCTTTGGTTGGCAAGGATTTAAACAGAATATACAACAGCAGATAATATATATCAGGATATATATATAGTTGTTATCTCTCGACAGGAAAGCAAGGAAGAACATATAGAACAGAACATTATTATATTGCTGTACAGGAAGAAAGAAGAAAAAGAAGAAGAGAAAATCAGAGGAGCAAAAAGAAGAAGCAGATCTTCTATTATTTATCTTCTTTTTGCTAACTCCTTCTTGCAGATCATATATCCTGAGACACCAATCACAATCACTTGCTCAGGATCATTACTGCATAAGAAGAAAGGAGTTTGTACAATCAAGAGAAGAGGCCTCCACAATCTGTCAACAATTATATCAGACAGGGGGAGCTCTTCAACATCATCATCAAGATCCAAACACAACTACCAATCATGATCATCAAGAGTCTTCTCAGCAAAAGAGAAGAACACTATAAACTTTATGTTTTCCCTTTCTCCTTCCCCATCTTGTACAGGGTTAAAACTCCCTTCAAAAGTTTACTTGTTGGTGGCAAGACACCTGAACAAAAAATCTAGTTGGTTAATAAGCACCTGATCAAAAGCTTATAGGTGAATTGGGCACCTGATCAAACCTCCATTGGTGTGTGGACACCTGATCAAAAACACCTTGATGTGAGGGCACCTGATCAACTCTCCTAGTGGATTCCAACCAGTGGATAGAAGAGTAGATGTACCCAGTTGAGGGGAACTACTATATATCTTGTGTCGTCTGGATGTTTGCTTTGCTTTATTTCTTATTTATTGTGCTGATTTTATATGCCTTTTCACTGTTTGTGTTTATTACTCAATCAGCATACACACACATATATATATATATATATATATATCATTTACTTTGAAATAAACAAAGTTAAACAAGAGTTTTAATAACAGATAATAAGAACTAAAACTCTCCTTTCAATTGGTATCAAAGCAGGTTGATTTTATCAATCAGCCTCATCAGAGGATATCAATTGTCCCTTTCAGATGTGGAACACAAGCTCCAACAATCTCCCCCTTTTGATAATAACAAATCCACTAATAAGAAATAAAAATAGAGTAGTGTTTATTGTATATGATAAACGTGATAATCATGCATACTCCCCCTATGTGAATACTCCCCCTACATGAATGCATGTCATAATGTACTCCCCCTAAATAATAGATTTCTAAGTTATTTCTTGAAATTAGTCTCTTCTCCCCCTTTTGTTAAAATCAAAAGAAGATATGGATGAGTAGTAGGAATTTGTTCTTTTGTGCACTCTGTAGAGATAATTGCAACTTTTTGAAAGTGAACACAGCGAAAGCAATATTTAAACATCGTTAAGAATTTGTAAGAACAAAACATAATAAACATTGTAAGTCAAATAAGTAGATGTTTTGAATTGAAATACTAAAGTTGCAAATACATTTGAAATTTGGAATATTTAAAGTTAGCAAGCAAGAATATATAATATCAATGGAATATAGGTTTACAATGTAAAATAATTTACATTTCAAGAAATCATAAACATTGTAAAGATCATGCTTTGCTATCTAGTGCATTTACTTATGATTGTAGAGCACAATGTAGGTAAGCTTTAAGTCCAATTCTCATGAGTGGAAGTATTATAATATATAATGATGTGCACAATAAATGTGTTTTGATAAAGCATACAAGTGTAGAAATCAAACCACATGAAACTATGTAATGTAAGAGCATAAATTGAATTAAACAAAAACAACATTACTTTCACAAATTTCAATGCACTATAGATTTTTTTTAATGAGAAGTGGTGAAAATTTTGTTTGCACAAGACACTTTACAATTCTTTCCAAGGTGCTCAACCTCACAATGCTCATTAAGACTTATCAGGAGGTTCAAGTAGTGCTTGGTGGAGTTATCCTTGTCATTCATTTGTTGCTTTTTAGACTTAGTGACAAAGGACTCCGAATTCACTTGTTTAGCAAACATAGTTTATATTTTGTTTTGAATTTTATTTACCACATTTCTTTAAATACAAGTGCATGAAAAACAAAGAATTCAAGAAAGAATTCAATGTTGTTTAGGTAAACTGTTTATGAAATTCAAAATAAGTTCTTATGCTACACAACCATGTAAAATAAGATTTAAAAACACAAGTATATTAACCAAAAAGTGTAAGTGAGAAAATCATTATCAAAGATAAAAACTTTACTCATACTTAGAGGCATGTAAAAGCATTTCGACATATGTTATCTATTCTCAAACTCTTTGCACATTTGAAGATAATTGATTTTGAAGGCATGATTAAATCAAAAACAATGTTTTTAATGAAACTTGAAGGTTTAAATTAAACATTGTAAATAATCTTGAACCAATATCTATATAATCATCCTTGAAATCAACATTTAAGCTTATAGTAATTTTTTTTTGTTTTTAAGTTTTGAAAGAAAACACACCAAAATACCAACACAGTTGTAAAAACACACACACACAAAAAAATCTGAGCATAGAAGCTAACGCCAGGCGTTAAGACAGAACACCAATTTTTACTTTTTTAAAAAATATTTTTCATGATATATTTGTAATATAAATAGGCCTTCATACAGTTGAAATTTTAGACATTATGGAGTTGATATGATGGCCTTTTTAGCGTGTTTTTTGTGGTTTTCCCATAGTTTTTAAATTTTTTAATGATTTTTAATTTTTATAAGAAAAAATATTAAAGTACATAAAATAATTTGATAGCTTTTTATAAGGGTCAAAGTGACATTTCTAAGACACCTAATTCTAACCTAAGCATGTGAAAACGTGCATCGGGTAGAGGTTTGGTAAAAATGTCGGCAAGTTGTGATTCCGTCCCTATAAAGCTAATTTTAACATGTTCTTTCTTAATATGATCTCTGATGAAATGATGTCGGACATCTATATGTTTAGATCTAGAATAATGTACGAGATTATTTGTGAGATCTATAGCGCTCTTGTTGTCACACTTTAATTCAATGTTATTTAGATAAACACCAAAGTCTTCTAACGTTTGGGTCATCCATAATGCTTGTGCACAACAACTACCTAGTGCGATATATTTGGCCTCGGTGGTGGAGAGGGCAACAGAATTCTGTTTCCTACTCGACCATGATATAAGTGAAGGGCCTATAAAATGACACGTGCCACTAGTGCTTTTACGATTTAATGAACATCCCGCATAGTCCGAATCAAAAAAACTGTGTAGAATAAAACAATTATTATGAGGATACCATAAGCCTAATCTAGATGTTCTGATTAGATATCTAAAGATACGTTTAACCTCTTTTAAATGTGATTCTTTTGGGTTAGCTTGAAATCTAGCACATAAACAAACGGAAAACATAATATCGGGTCTAGATGTGCTTAAATAAAGCAATGAGCCTATCATTCCTCTATATAATGTTTGATCTATTGAAATACCGGCTTCATCTTTTCCAAACTTTAGTGATGCACTCATAGGAGTATTGGCTTGCTTTAGGTTTTCAAATCCAAATCTCTTAAGAATATCATGAACATATTTAGTTTGACAAATAAATATACCATCTTGTTTTTGTGAGATTTGAAATCCTAGAAAATAAGTGAGTTCTCCTACCATGCTCATTTCAAATTTATTTTTCGTCACTAAAATTACTTCATTACATAACTCTTCATTAGTGGCTCCAAAAATGATATCATCAACATAAATTTGCAATATGATCAAATCATTATCTACATGCTTAATGAAGAGTGTATTATCCGCACTTCCCATTTTATAACCGTGCTTTATCAAAAATAATGTCAATCTATCATACCAAGCACGTGGCGCTTGCTTTAATCCATAAAGCGCTTTTTCTAACTTATACACATGATTAGGAAATTTTTCATTCACAAAACCGGTGGGTTGTTCTACATAAACTTCTTCTTTTATAATCACATTTAGAAAGGCACTTTTAACATCCATTTGAAATAATTTAAATCTTTTAAAACTCACAAATGCAAGAAATATTCTAATTGATTCTAGGCGAGCAACGGGTGCAAAAGTTTCATCAAAATTTACCCCTTCGATTTGTGAATAACCTTGTGTAACAAGTCTTGCTTTATTCCTTGTTATCCTAGAGTCACCATCTAATTTATTTTTGAAAATCCATTTGACTCCTATAACGGGAAGATTAGATGGCCTCTCTACTAAATTCCAAACCTTGTTACGTTCAAATTGATTTAATTCATCATTCATAGCTATAAATCAAAATTCATCATTTAAAGCGGTTGAAACATTTTTTTGGTTCTATTTTGGATATAAAACAAAGGTTTGAAAAAGACTCATGTAAAGAACAATGAGTACTTACCCCTTTTTATGGTTCTCCTATCACAAGCTCCTTTGGATGATCCTTAGTGAACTGCAACACGCTTGGAGGAACATATTCAATTATCTCATTTTCTTTCTCCTCTTGTTCTTCTTCTTTTTCTTCTTCTTTTTCTCCAAGTGATTCATCATCCTTATGCTCCAAAGGGGAAATAGTTTCGTCTTCATTTCCTGTATGATTAGAATCTACACAAGGAACAAACTCATCAAATCTTACATGTATAGACTCTTCAACTACTTTAGTTCTTTTATTATATATTCTATAAGCCTTACTAGTTGAAGAGTAACCAACAAAAATTCCCTCATCGCATTTTTCATCAAATTTTCCTAGTGTATCTTTAGTGTTTAAAATGAAACATTTACAACTAAACACATGAAAATAAGATACATTAGGTTTTCTTTTAAAGTAAAGCTCATAAGGTGTTAATTTTAAAATAGGACGAAGCATGACACGATTAATGATATAACATGAAGTATTAACTGCTTCGGCCCAAAATGATTTAGGTAACCCATACTCACAAAGCATAGTGCGTGCTAGCTCTTGAAGGGTTCTATTTTTCCTCTCCACTACACCATTTTGTTGTGGGGTGCGAGGAGCGGAAAATTCATGTTTAATTCCTAAATCATCACAAATAGAATAAAATCTATCATTTTCAAATTCTCCTCCATGATCTGAACGTATGCATTTAATCTTTAAATCAAGTTCATTTTGAATACGAATGCATAGTTTAGTAAATTCAAGGAATGCATCGGATTTGGAAGATAGAAATAATGTCCAACAAAATCTAGAGAAATCATCAATTATTACAAATGTATATTTTCTACCTCCTAGACTAGAAGTGCTGACCGGTCCAAATAAATCCATATGAATTAATTGAAGAGGTCTAGTGGTAGAAATTACATTTTTGCTCTTAAAAGAATTTTTTGAAAATTTTCCTTTTTGGCAAGGCGTACAAAGAGAAGATAAATTTCCATTAAGCATAGGTAATCCCTTAATTAATTTATCTTTTGATAATTTCAAAATAAGCTTGGTGCTAGAATGACCAAGGCGCATATGCCAAAGTTCTAATTCTTCATTTTTAGAAATAAAACATTTTAAGAAGAATTTGAAAGATCATTAAAAGTAATCATATAAGCATTATGCATCCTAGGTGCGGTGAGTACGACATCATTTGTTTTAGAATTTATAATTTTACAAAGATTTGTAGATGATTCAAATAATACATTTAAACCCTTATCACATAATTGACTAATTGAAATTAGATTATGTTTTAAACCATCTACATATAAAACATTTGAAATTGAGAAAGATCGTTACCCACTGTACCGATGCCCATGATCCTTCCTTTACCGTTGTCACCAAATGTCACCATCCCTCCTTTCTTCATCTCATGGCTAAGGAACTTTGCTTTGTTTTCCGTCATGTGTTTGGAGCATCCCGAGTATAAATGCCACACGTCCTTTTTGTCCTTAGCCTGCCAACATACCTAAAAAGGAGATGAGAGTAAAGATCTGGATACCCAAGAGGTTCCTCCCATAGAATAGGTGGAAACCTTAGGCACCTAGATTTGCTTTATAGCACTGCGACCCTTTTTCTTACAAGAGTTTGAGGTGTGTCCAAATAAATGACATTTGACACATGCAATAAAAGGGGATGAGACCCTTTTGAAGTTTTGGGTAAGCTCTTGCTAGAATATGAGGTAACATTTAAGTTTTTAAAATCATTATTACCAGAGTTAATTTTTTTGGAATTATGGCTAACGTCGGCGTTAGGAGTTAACAGCTGGCGATAGCTTCCAGAACTATATCCAAGGCCAGATCTTCCATTCCCATGGCATTGGTTGGCCAAGATCATGTCCAGAGATTTTTGTCCAACTCCGAATTTTTAATAGCCAAATTTAAATCATGAATACGAGCTTTGAGAGTGGTGTTTTCCGTTACTAATATAACGCACTGATTCGCAAAGCTTTTCTTTCCATCCTCTATTTGAGAAAGAGAGGTTTTTAAAGTTCTTTCCAAATCCCCATTCTCCTTAGTAAGAAGTTCATTAGTGGAGTGGGATTTAGAAAGAGCTTCTTCAAGTTCTTTCACTCTTGCCAAGGAGTGATTGCACTCTTGGCAAGATACCTTTTCTTTCCCCAATTGTTTAGATAATTTTTATTTTCTTTTAACAAAAGTTTATTTTCAGAATTTAGAAGATCAATATCTTTGAAACTTTTATCAAAAAATTTGTGTGTTTGTAAATATTCAATACATAAATCATCATAAGAAGTAGGGAAAGTTACCTCAGTGTCGCTTTGGACACTGCATTCATCTTCGGATATCTTGTTACTCTTTCCCATTAGGCACATGTTTGCCTCTTCTTCATCACTAGTGGAGTCATCCCAAGTAGCCGCTTTTAGGACCTTCTTCTTCTCATTTCCCTTGTGCCCTTTTTCTTTACGCTCTTTCAGATATTTTGGGCACTTACTCCGAATATGTTCGGTCTTTCTACAATGGTAGCACTCCGGTGGTGGTCGTTCATCATCGTCCTCGTCGCTACCTCTCTCTTTCTTTGATGAAGATCCCTTTTTGATGAAATATTTCCGAAAGGTGTTTCTCCTTTCCGGATTCTTCATGAACCTTTTGAATTTCTTCACAAAAAGGCTCTCCTCGTCCTCTTCATCATCATCTTCATTTGCCTCCTTCTTTGACTTTAAGGCCAAACTCTTCTTCTTTGGCTCCAAGTTGTACTCTTGTTGTTGAATTTTGAGTTCAACCACATGGGTCTTGAGGTTCCCAATAAGGCTCTCTATTTGGAGCTTTTTCAAGTCGTGCGACTCCGAGATAGCCGTCACCTTTGGATTGAACTTTGGAGGGAGAGACCTTAGAATTTTTCTCACCAAGTCGTCGTTGGAGAACACCTTTCCAAGCACTTTTGAGTTGTTGACGATTTTGGTGAACCTTGTGTACATAGAATCCACGTCTTCATCCATCTCCATCAGGAATTTCTCATACTCGGATTCAAGTTTGAAGAGCTTTGAATCCTTCACCTGCGAAGTGCCTTCATGAGTAATTTCTAAAAGATTCCAAATATCATAAGTTGTTTCGCAAGCACAAGTTCTATTAAATTTCGTTCTATCCAAAGCACAAAATAACGCATTCATTGCTTTAGCGTTATTCTTACATCTCAACTTATCATTGTCATCCCATCTATCTCTAGGTTTTTCCATAGTGACTTCTCCAATAACAAATGTTGGTGGAGAATAACTTTGTTCTACCATACCCCAAACATCATTATCTAAAGCAGTTAAAAAACAACGCATTCTAGTTTTCCAATAATTATAATTAGTTCCAGTAAATAGTGGAGGTCTACTTATCCCTTGACCCTCCAAAAAGGCATGATCGTGATGCGCCATTATTCCCGGTTGTGAGAGCATTTTGGAATAACCTCGCTCTGATACCAAGTGTTGGATCTGATGGCGCCCTTAGAGGGGGGGTGAATGAGGGGCTTACTGTTCTTATGATAAACTGACAGATTTTAAAGAAACAGAAAACTTTTTAGCACTGATGCTAACGCCTAGCGTTGACTAGTTAATGCCCGGCGTTATCCCTCCAGAAAATATTTTGGCAGAAATAAACAAAGAGATTTTACTTGCACAATTTCAAATGAAATACAAATCCAGAAAAATAGATATACAGAAAAAATAATTTTATATATCACAAAATGATTACAAGGATAATATTTCAATAACGCTTGAAATTGAGGCGACAAGTTGAAGATCTCTTTTTTGTTCCTTCACCGGTCCTTCTCCCAAGGACCGGTTGGCTATAGCCTATCTATCCCCAGATAAGGCCTCTAGCCAGCCCCTAGATCTACCCTTGACCTAGTCGCCACACACAAGGCGGCGAATTACCCCCTAAGCTGCACAAGGACCTAGTCGCCACACACAAGGCGGCAATTTCACTACAGTTGTAAGTAAATGAAAAGATAAAGATACAAATTAGAATAAATGACTCCCTGTATTGAAGAGTGCTAAAGGAGATGTTGAAGACACGCTTTGATTATCATCGGAGTTGAAATGAGCATCCTTCTTCAAATTGACCATTGCAAATCTCCTTCTCACTCTTGTTCCTCAATGGTGGTGTTGGGAGTTCTCTGAATTCGGGGATGAAATGCTCTCTCAAAAGATTGGAGTGAAGGCTTCAGAAAAGCTGACTTGAACACCGAACTCAGGTCTTTTATATAGACACGGGAGCTAACGCCTGGAGTTATCGCTAACGCCAGCGTTAAGCATCGTGTCTGGCAGTTGCTGAGACCGTGCAAAACATCGGGATCATGGCAGATCGAATTTTCGTCGAACGAAACAAAATTCGTCGAACGCGCCTTTGTCGAACAGAATTAACTTCAATTCGTCGATCGCAGATCCATTCGTCGAACGCTCCAAATCGTCGACCACAGTTCAGTTCGTCGAACGCAATAAGCCGAGCGCAGTTCAGTTTGTCGAGTGCAGGAATTCGTCGAGCGCAGGGATTTTCATCGAACGCAGACTCAGTTCGTCGAACGGATCTCCTCGTTCGTCGAACGCAGCTTGTCCTGTGCAAATTCGTCCAGCGCAGGAAATTTTGTCGAACGGAGCTCCTCGTTCGTCGAACGCAGCTTCCTTCTCAGCGGTTTTCTTCTCAATGGAAGTTAACGTGAGGCGTTAACAACTAACGCGAGGCGTTAACAGCTAACGCGGGGCGTTAGCTCTCTTTCCAGAGAATCCTCAGCAATCAACATCTTGTACATAGGGTTATTTAAAAATAGTACCTGCACACATATAAACTCAAGCAAGATCAAATACATAGTGTGATTTGTTATTCTCAAACTAAGAGATGTGGAACACAAGCTCCAACATTTATGACGCTAGTGGGCTAGCGAGCGATGCCCTCACGGCCCGCTCGCAGAAAGGGATCTCACGAGCCTCACTCGCAGAAGGACTAGCGAGTGGTGTCTTCATGAGCCACTCACCCAGTAAGGGTCAGGTGGCTAATTTACCCAAGTGCCCTCGGTGGGCTGCCGATAGCCCTTCAGAACAGCGGAGTTTGGCTGTTAGCAGACCAGTTTGTGGTGCGATTAGTAAAACCAAAAGGCAGATTTAGGTTATTGGCAGACCGGAAGACAAAAACTATATATAGATCCTAAGGGCACCTTGGGAAAGGGGCACTTCTTTGGCTTCTTCTTCCTTAAGTCATTTTGGTTAGCTCCTTAGGCTCTCCAAGGTGCCTAGCTTCAGCTTTGGCTTGGGAGGAGAAGCGCTCTAAGATCTTCTGGGTGTGTGGTGGGACCTTCACGCTGTAGCCAAGGGTCGGTACTTAGTCTCAAAACCTCGGTCATGTTCCTCCATGGGATAAGTATGTACTAGCTGCACCCTTCACGGGGGTCCGAACTCCTCGTTGGGCCGAGTCTCGATTCCAACACTTGGCACATAATATACACTCCTCAAGGTGAGTGGACCTCTATCACTGCATAAAGAAATGACACTCTCCTTCTCGACTACATGAATAGTATCATCAGCTGTAATAATAGCATCATTACCTGAGTATGCATGCAAAGAAGAAAACTTTAACTCATCCCCGATGAGGTGATGACCACACCCTAAATCCATTATCCAATCATCCTGGTAGTTGATGGAAGTCATAGCCCGAACACAAGTGCCCGTCATGAAAGCACCTCCACCACTCCAACTACCTCCAGCATTGGAACCAGCCTCCTCCTTTCCTGCAGCATGACCCAGCTGAAGATTAACTCTGTAGTCTCTCTTGAAATGACCAAGCTTATTGCACCTGAAGCACCTTGGCCCTTCCTTCTTCATCCCATCATGCTTAGGAGCATAGCTCCTCTCCTGCTAATATGAAGTAGATGGACCATCACCTCCAGATGACTTCTTCTTCTTGTCCCATCTCTTCTTCTTACCTGAGTACAGAACCTCACTTTCTCCCCCGGAGATAGATATCCCAACCATCCACTTTGCCAAACTCTCTTGCGAAGCAAGTAAGTTTTCCAGCTCCAGCAAGGATAGTTGATTGGCCCAACCTTGTACAGAAGTAACAAAGGCCATATACTCCCTCAACAAACTGTGGATTATGTGCCTTTTTAGCCTCGCTTCTGAGATAGGCTCTTCCGGGTCTAGTGCCAATATCTCAGCACAAAGGTTCTCCATCTTCAGGAAGAATGATGAGATGGATAAGTCTCCTTGAGTTGCTTTCGTCAACTCATTCTCAAGAAACTGTAGCCGAGCTACATTCTTCTTATTGAACAAGCCATCCAAGGCTGTCCAAATTTCAGCAGCAGATCGACATCCAATGATGTGGTAAAAGAGCTCAGGAATGATAGCCCGCTTGAGAGTGAACTTAGCTTTCGCATTTTTTCTCTTCCAATCCTTCACCTACTCATCATTCCCTTCAGCAGCAACCATTGGTTGTCTTGCTTCTCCACCGACTACCTCCCATAAATCCTCGCCAAGAAGATAGCTCTCCATGCAAGACTTCCACTTCTTAAAGTTAGTCTGTGTAAGGAGCTCAATACCAAGACCTCTTGCATAACCTCCTTCCATTGCTATACTGCTGGTTAACTTGAAATTCCAGAAATCTCAAGCAAGATACTGAGGTTGATCTCTGCTCAAACCATTTGTCCCTCTGATACCATGTTGAAAATTTTCTAGCTCTGATATATGGTGATAAATTTTAGCTCAGATACCAAAGTAAAAAATCTTAAAAGTGGGAGTCAGGTGCAGGAACACTACAATCATTCCAATTTCCAAGTTAAGTAACCAGCAACAATAGAAGAACAAAATGATCTTGAATAAATCTATCTCTTTATAATGTGAGGTATACATGACGAGACATGATTCACCAGAATACAATATGGAGAGAAAACATAAGCAAATAAGCAACTGGCGATCAGCAATAAGGGAGATTGCCAGAGATTGTTGAAACAGTCAGACCACACGGTAACCACTGAGACTGCGCGAAAAGCACAAGTCGCAAACCTGCTACCTGCCAGACCACCAACTCAGACCACGCGAGCTGCTGACTTATTGAGCTACTAAAAAATCAACCTGTCCGCACTTCTTGATCGCCTGACCGCATGGTCGTATAATCACAGAAGCTACCCATGAACAGAGAACAGAACTGCAAAAGTTGTCTCCTGATCGCAACTCTAGATCGCTTGACCGATAGGTCACCTGATCGCCGAGCTTATTGCGAACATCCCAAGAACTAAAACACAGATCGCCCAGAGGAGACCACTGACGAGCTGGTTATTCAAAGCTGGTAAAAATCACCAAGGAAGAACACCGCTGACTTCTGGCCACTGACCTGCGAACAATACAAATGATCAACTCCTTTCCTGACCGCACGACCTCAAAAATAGAGACCGACAATATCAACCCAAGCTCTAGTTCTTATAGTTCTCATTATCAAGTGATTGGCCCTGCACCTCTATTTATAGGCAAACTGACGGATGCCATCACCGCCCCAAGAGATACAGAAACTGCCCCCAACCAGACTACACAAGGGAAGATCGCGCGATCACAAGAAGAATCATGCTTGAGCCCAATCAGTAGACCACGACCAGCTGTCAACGAGAGTCCGCGCAGACCGCGCGGTCTCTGCAGTCTGACCTTTTTTAGACCGCCCATACCTCTTCCACTCCACTTCAAAAAATTTAACACAGTGTGTAATTTGAATAAGTTTACACTCTGGAAGGCCAGAATAAAACTATATATGAATTCTATTGATGAAGACATTTTTGATGTCATTATGTTAGGTCCACCAGCACCATTCAGGAAAGATGTAAGTGAGAATGTCACACAGGAACTTGTCCCTAGATCTGAATGGACAGATGTTGAGAAGAAGGTGAATGCATGTGATGTCAAGGCCATGAACATTATGGTGTCCACTATGTCAGATGACATCTTCCAAAAAGTGGACGACTGCAACTCTGCAAAAGAAATATTTGAGTCTTTGGCCAGACTAGTTGAAAGCAACTCAGATAGAAGAAAAGATAGGAAGTCCCTTCCCATATCCTAATATGAGAACTTTCAAAAGAAAGCTGTAGAGAATGTGACTGAAATGTATGAAAGGTTCAGCCTAATCATAAATGAGCTCAAGGGCCTAGACAAAGAGATATCATTGGCAGAGATCAATGACAAACTCCTCATGTGCTTCCTAAGCACTTGGGATTCAAGGATCGGGGTCATTAGAGAGTCCAGATGACACAGAGAGATCTTTACAGATGCCTTACTTGGAAAGCTCAAATTCTATGAGCTACTTCTGAAGAGTAGAGCTGAGAATGAAACCAGGAAGAAAGTTCTAACTCCCAAAGAAAGGACAATAGCTTTGAAGGCAGCTGAAGGAGAGTCTTCCCCTTCTGAAGAAGAGATGTTTAATCTCTTAACTAGAAGGTTTAGAAGACGGGTCAAGACTGAAGACTCGAGAAGGAAGGAAATATATTATAACAAATCAAGTTTTGATAAGACTCCAAAGTAGGAGATAATCTGCTTTGCATGCAGAAAACCAGGGCACATTGCCCCTGAATGTCCTGAAGAATAAAAAGACAGAGGCAGCAGCAAGAAGAAGTCCTTTAGGAAGAAGGATAAGAAGAAGGGAAAAAGTTTCATGGTTGAAACCTGTAGTGACTTAGAATTTGAGTCAAGTTCCTCTTCATCTAACAGTGATGAAGAATGTGCTACTGAAGAAGCCTATCTAATGGCTTTAGAAGACTCAACTGAAGAAGATCAGGTATTATTACTTGATGAATTTGATTTTTCCCCAGAAGATTTTAAAAATTGTTGTAAAGAATTTTTTCAAGACTATCTTGAAAGTCAAAAAGAACTTAAAACAATTAGGGAAGAACTAGATGATCTTAGGAAAGAAAATTTGTATTCTGCTAACTATGACTTGAGAAATCAAATATATAAAAAGGAAATAGAAATAAGTGATTTATCAACTGAAAATACAACTCTAAAAGAAGAGCTAACAAAGGCAAAAGCCTTTGTAGACCCACTCAATGGGAGGAGTCAAAATCTCAAGGATATTACACAAAATCTCTATAAGAGACCAAGATATCTTGGTCTAGGAGCAGAATCATCCACTAGCACAACAAGTTCCAGCAAACCAGACTAGACAAATCCAGTAATTTTTGTTAGACCTAGTGATTATCAAATAAATGAAGACCAGACCACATATAAAGAACAAAATAATCATCCTGATAGAATCACTATATTTAATAAAGTGAACTCTAATAATGGGAAGAAAACCCTAGGCAAGAACAACTCAAACATAATCATGAAACAAAATCAAAAAGGTAAAACCAAAAGTAGAATCATTAGACATTCTACAGACTTAATATATCAACACACATTTTATGCCAACTTCTAGTATCAAGGTAATAAATCTAGACCAGATAAACTTATCTTCTGTCATCCAAAAGGATATAATGAAAGACCACTTAATTCTCTTATATCACCTTATAATGGTAAAAGCAATGGGCCCAAGGTAACCTGGGTACCATCTAATGTTTAAATTACTTGTGCAGGAAAACTTAGGGTCCCTTTCTCAGAGAAGATGTGAAGAAAGGGAGAGCTAAATCTTCAATGAGGAACTACAAATAATTAAAGGGGGCAAAATTCCTTGAAGAAAATACAATTCAGAGCTGCGTCAAATAGAATTCGATGCACCATTGAGTTCTACTCGACGCTAGCTTCGAGATCTGTCTGAGGTACTCTTGTAAGACTCAATGGCTCCTCCAAAGGTGAATTTAGGGTTTGATATTGACATCGAATCATTCAATGTCGTTGCAGAAAATTTCAAAGCGATCTTGGATCTCTTCCAAACTGCAGAACTCACAAAACTGATTTTTACAAGGAGCAAAATATATGATGTTGAATTAACAGAGCTGGAAGAAAATATTCATATTGACGAGGATGGGTCCCTTCGAGGGAGAATTTCTGATACAAATATTCACATTACCGAGGAATTGTTGAATCTCACTTTTGACTTGCCAGTAGGAGAGGATTCATCTGAACTGTCGGCTGCAGAAACTCAACAAGCATTGCAGATCATGAGCTTTACTAATGACATGGCAATCAATCTTAAGAAGAAGAATTTTTCTGAAAAATATAGATTTCTGACAGACATAGTAGGCAAGGTTTTACTATGTAAAATTTTTGCTCATGATGCAATTCTCAAGCAGCAACTACAAATAATGGATGTGTTGGTCCTGAATAAAAAATTCCACTGGGGGAGTTGCCTCCTGAAGTTGATTGGTCATAAGTATGCTCACAAGGAGAATGTATACATGAGAATGATGACTCAAGTATTATATCATAATTATCCAGCTGTGTGCAAGTCAAAAGGGTGTTAATTTCTCCTGGAAAAAGAATCAACATTGGGATTTTCTCAAAATGGACTAGGCAAATCCCGAAGCCTAATCAAGCTCCAACTTCTCCTCCTTCACCTCCTGTCCTCAAGACCCTGATACATTCATAAGAGATACAATATGTGAAAATCCAGGTCAAGACCATGAGACAGCCCTACCAGATACAATAACAGAACTTGCAGCACAGATCCCTTCTCTACAACAACCACAATCTATCATAACCCCAGAAAATAATCAAAGACAATCCCCTATCAACCACAATTTCACACACCTATATGCTGTTTCAACAGAATCCTTCATATTAGCTCCACCTAATATTGATACACTCTCTACCTCTCATCCTATCCACTATTTTGACATTGATTAAGCAATTTCTAAAGCATTGGTGTCGGCCATTGGGACTTTTGCTGACCTGCTACTGACTCAAGCAAGAAAATTCAACAGAAAATACTCTCAGATAGAGAAAAAACTACAAGATTCACAGGAATCTATCCATACAATCAATGCATTGATATCTTCCTCCAGAGTAACAAGATCTTTCTTAACCTCACTTGCAAGTAAGGTTCAAAAGGAGGAGACTATTCGAGAGGAGGAAGTTCTTGCCCCAGATGTTTAAGTTCCTGTTCCAGAAGTGGTTGCACAGATCCAGAGGGAGCTGCCTACACAGACTCACGGGGGGGTGGCTCTCACAGTTGCTCATGAAGAACAAATTCAAGAAGAAATTATTACAATTGCTTAGGAAGTTGTCCTTTATGCTTAAC
This sequence comes from Dactylorhiza incarnata, assembly GCA_033032865.1. Lineage (NCBI taxonomy): Eukaryota > Viridiplantae > Streptophyta > Magnoliopsida > Asparagales > Orchidaceae > Dactylorhiza > Dactylorhiza incarnata. The sequence continues at coordinate 11,270,158 of JAWHQI010000029.1, forward strand.
ATATTGCATCAATTCAGGGGGAGCTCCAAAATGATGCTGATAAATTTGCTGAGGAGGAGGCAGAGAAAATTGCTAACAGGATTGTTGAGGAGGAGGATGAGGAGTCTCTCAAATTTCAACAAAGAAATGTGACAACACACTTCTTTTCTAGAAAAAGCAAAGCCTCTCCCAAAGATCAGTAACAATCAAGTGTAAGACTTTTCTTATAACTCTTCAATGCATATAACTTAAATACAATTATAGAGGACAATTATTTATTTATTCAGAAGTTACTCAAAATTCATTTTAGAAGATTCTCAGTTTATGCTGACAATCTTTTAACATATGCTTTGATGTATATTCCTTTAGTTTTCAATGTGACTGAAATCTCTAAAAAGTCTGTAAATTTTGTTAAGATAAATAAGGGGAGATTGTTGGGAAAATACCATCTGGATTTATCTTATAAATAATATAAAAGTGAATTCATCATCTAGGATTCATTACTCATGTTGTATAGTGAGGGTAATATGGTCATTAGATGTCCTAATATGTCTCACTCACATTATAGTGTCAAAGACCAGTCATAGGGAGTGCAAAATACAGTTGAGTTAATTCTGCGTCGAATGGAAGTCGATGCAGCTTCAAATTCAAGTCAAAGTTACTTCAAACAGAATTAAGAATAACTCAGACTAGAAGTCGATGTATCAATTAAAGTCGATGCAACGTCGAAAGGTATTCGACGCAGAAGACAGAGTCAGTCAAAGCAACATTTGAAGTCGACGTAACTTCAAATTATATTTGACGCAGAAGGCAGAGCTCAAAGTCTAGGTCTTCATCTTGATGGATACGTCGATAAAGAATTGACGCAACGTCGATATCAGAGTTCAATTCAGAGCTGAGGAAGATTTTGAAGCAACTTTTATTAGAACTCAGGGGTGCGTCGATAAGAAGGCAAATAGACGCAATGTTGAATGCAAACACAGAATTAGAATACTTCCTGGATTCTATTCTAAAGTTCATTCAGACCATATATGAGGAAAGTATTTGAATTCTGTAGGGTCGTTCTTAGAAAAGAGTAGAAAGAAGAATTCCAGAGATACAAAAAAGATACATTTAGAAGTTATTCAAATAAGTGTTTGATGGGTTGTCAACAGAAATAGAAAGAGCATAATACTACCTCCTGGATATTCCTATTAGAGAAATAATAGAAGAAGAAAGTAATTTATCTTTATTCGACAGAATAATTGTATAGGGCAAGAGATAGAGAATACATACACAAGAAGAGACATACATACATTCTAATCTGCCCTCTCGACTACTCTCTGTCTCTTTCATACATCATACAGAAAATAGATCTCTGCACAAGAAACAAGGCTTCTTCTTCCTCCCTCTCTAATAGCAAGAAACAATCAAATACACAGAGATCATCTTCAAGATAAAAAGCTCTACAATCCTTGCATCTCTTCTTCTCAAGCAAGGCTTCACTACTGGACAGAGATCCACATAAACACCACAGTGCTTGAATCCTCAGTGACTGATGCAGGAGGATTCAATAAGAAGAATCTTCTTCTTTTCTTCTTTGCTCTTTTAATTCACTTTTATAAACTGAGTATTGAGTCCTCAGAATCCCTCTTCAAAGGATTCAGTGGTTTAAGATATCCTTATCAAAAGATCAAGATTAGTTCTAAGAGTCTCCTTATCAAAAGAATTAGTGGTTCAAAGAGTCTCCTTATCGAAAGACTCAATCCTTGGTTCTAAAAGTCTCCTTATCAAAAGACTCAGTGGTTCTAAGAGTCTCTTTATCAAAATACTCGGGACACTATGATAGTGCATTCCTACCAAGGGGAGAAGAGTGGAGTACCCATATTTTGGAGACTATAGATTTTGACTCATTTGTACTGTGATTTTCTGTGTTGTCCATTTACTTAATTTATATATTTTGTGCTTATTTTATTATGAATTGAATAGCTGAATGCATAGTTGTTAGAAGTGTTTTATTGTGTTGTGCATAATAAATAGAAAAAGTTTAAAATTCTATTCACACCCCCCCCTCCCCCCCCCCCCTCCCCACCCCACCCCTCAAGAGAATATTTAGAGTACTCATTGTGCACTTTCAATTGGTATCAGAGGCAGGTTGAACATAAAAAGGTTAACACCTTGATCAAAAGACCCATTCACTCAAATTTTCATATTTTAAAAATATTTTTAGGAAATGAGTTCTAAGGACTATGCATCCACAAGACCACCAGTGTGTTGAAAATTTTCTAGCTCTGATATCTGGTGATAAATTTCAGCTCAGATACCAAAGTAAAAAATCCTAGAAGCGGGAGTCAGGCGCAGGAACACTACAACCATTCCAAATTAAGTAACCAGCAATAATAGAAGAACAAAACGATCTTGAATAAATCTATCTCTTTATAATGTGAGGTATACATGGCGAGACATGATTCATCAGAATACACTATGGAGAGAAAACAAAGACAAACAAGTAATTGGCGATCAGCAACAAGGGAGACCATCAGAGACTGCTGAAACAGTCAGACCGCTGGTAACCACTGAGACCGCACGAACAACACAGGTCACCAACCTTCTACCTTCCAGACCGCCAACTCAGACCGTGCGAGCTGCTAACTTATTGAGTTGTTGAAAAACCAACCTGTCCGCACTTCTTGATCGCCTGACCACGCGGTCGCATAATCACAGAAGCTACCCATGAACAGAGAATAGAACTGCAAATGTTGTCTCCTGACTGCAACTCTAGATTGTCTGACCGCTAGGTCGCCTGATTGCAGAGCTTGCTACGAACAGCCCAAGAACTAAAACATAGATCGCCTAGAGGAGACCACTGGCGAGCTGGTTATTCAAAGCTGGGAAAAACACCAAGGAAGAACATTGCTGACTGCTGGCTGCTAACCTGCGAACACAACAAACAAACAACTCCTTTCCTGACTGCACGACCTCAAAAACAGAGACCGGCAAAATTAACCCAAGATCTAGTTCTTACTGTTGGAACTTGCTTTCCGCTTCTCTTGGTTTGACAATAACAAATCCTATTGTATTTGATCATATTTGTTTTTGTGTTTATAACATGCAGGATCATGTGCATTCAAATCTCCATAGGAATATGTTGTGTTGTTGCTACCGCAGAGCGTTAGCACTACCGCTGGCGCTAGCGTTCGACGAAATGAGATGTGCTCGATGAAATGGTGTTCGACCAAAATGCCGTTCGACGAAATTGTAACACCCCAAGTCTGGTAGTTCCGCGAAGTAGGCGGAGTGGTAGTGCGGCACGTGAAGCAGGCTAGAATTTTCCCTGTCTGCTCTTAGCGCACGATCAGTGGCCTCATCGCGCACGACCAGTGATCGTGTGCCAGCGATCGTGCGTTAATTCAGAAGAGAATCGAGTTCTGTCTCGGACAGTGCGCACGACCATTTCCCTCTTCGCGCACGACCAGTGATCGTGCGCCAGCGATCGTGCGCTTATTCGCAAGAATTCAGAGTTCTGTCCCGGATAGTGCGCACGACCATTGCCCTCGTCGCGCACGACCACTGACCGTGCGCCTGTGATCGTGCGCCCTGTTTATTCTGTTCCGCGATTTTGAGCGGAGAAGAGGATCCGACCGATCAAATTTCTTGGAATTCGATCCAACGGCTGGGATTTGATGCTGGGGGGTCTTAGGGCTTTGGAGAGGGATTAAACCCTCATTATTTCATAGTGTTTCTCTCTCCTAGGCTAGAGGAAGAAGAAGGGGGCAAGGAAGAAGAAGAGGAGATTTCGCCATTGACGGAGCTCCGGAGCTCCGTTTCGCGAGCCGTTTCCAGATCCGGAGAGTGCAGCCCGGTGCGGTTCTTTCCCTCCGCGTAGAATCTCGGATCCATGGCGAAGAGGAACACGTCTAGGGTAACGATTCTTCCTCCCGAACTTTGGACTTGTATTTGTCCATTTATTCCTCTTTCTTTGCTTGCATGAGGTATCTCTTTCACCAAATGGGTGAAGTGTAGGATTTCCTCAAGTCCTTCGGGACTCCGGGTAGATTGTGTCCGTCCCCGGCATATTGCATGTAGAAAATCCGGTAGTCGTGCGGATTTAGGCATTTTGTGTGAAGCCTATTCGTGGCCGTGAGCCCGAATCGGTGATGCTTGATTTGCGACGTTGCATTTAGGTTAGACCTAGAATGCGTGCCGGAGAATGACTCCGTGAACTCACCTATAGTATTGCGGGAGTTAAGTGTAGGCGTCTTGTGAAGATCCCTACGAAAGCCTCATGCTTTGAGTTTTGGATGAAGGCAAACCTTCACCACGTTATTGATGCGGAGCGTATGTACCTCCCTTGTTGAGAATTCGCGAAGCCTAGATCCTTGTGAAGGGGTTAGGTGCGTAGCGTATATTTTTGTGTAGCACTTGAAAGTGCTAAACCCTTACGGGCCGAGGTGAAGCCGTACCCGCGTCGTGCGATAGATCGCGACGATTAGAGCACGGGCAAAGCTGAACCGAACCCGATTCCATGCAGATCGGCAAGAGGTCCCTTCCTCATGAAGGCCGTGTGATCATGGGAGAGGTCGTGGAAGGTGTCATACCTAGACCGACCAAAAGCTCTTGTTTCCCACCTAAGGTGGTGACCCTTAGGGTGGAGTGTTGTGAATTTGATGTTATGTTTAGCCTCATGCGATTTGCTTAGGCGGTTGTGGGAAACCTTCGGGTGAACCCAACCAACATCATGTGCATACCTAGGTTCCCTTCTTTTTGATGCTCAACCTAGAAGATTGATTGTGCTTGAAATCTCACCTTGTGTAGTTGCACTCTCTTTAGATTAGTACTTGTGCTAGTATGGCTTACTTGCAGGGTAGAATCTCCGCCACCCCGGGAAAGGGGTGGGGTCGTTATAATTTGGTCAGCTGTGCTGACCGTTGTTTGTTTACCACCGCTTGGTGGAATGTTCTTATGCAGGTGCAGGTGAGCCTAGCGGGAAATAGCGGGCGTTGGTCCTTTTGCTGTCCTTTTGCTGAGTTGGCCCTCGAAGGCCAGCCTTTTTCCTGTTTTCTCATGTATTGCCGGCCTGCGTGCCGATGTATGCTTTTTGGAGTTTTGTACATTGATTTGATGTAAGGCCCTAAGGCCGTAACTCTTATTTCTGGATTCATTCCTATGATAGTGGACATGTCTATTTGAATGGTTTAATTAATGCTTCCGCTTACGTTTTGTACTCTCGTTAGTTGTTACTTTTCTGGTTATCACCTTTTAACTCCTAGCTAGTGTGGTTTGTATGGCGTGGGGTCCCGGCCGGACCTGCTGTTATACTTTTTGTACTGGCAGGGTGTTACAATTTGGTATCGGACTTAAGGCGTCGATCCGTAGTTTAGCGAATTCGGGACGAATTCCTTTTAAGGGGTGGTGCGCACGGGCTGTGCATTCACCTAGAACGTCAAAAACTAATAAGAATGTCCACTTAGGAATGAAAAAAACATACTTGTTTGCGGAACCTGAGCGTTCCATGTTTGATGTTTGATACGTTTAGGGTCACTAAATTGTGCCTTGCATGATTATAGGTAACTAGAAGTGCTGCGGGGCGGTCTCAACCCCGTAACACCGCTGAAAGTAGTGGGTCGGCTGAGGTGCCAGCGACCACTCCTTCAGCTGAGATGATCAGAATGGTCGCAGAAGCAGTCTTCGCGATGATCAATGCTCAACCGCAAAGGCTTGCACAGCCTGCTACGCATACTACTGATGCGGCCCCGGTAATTGAACCTGCAGTGGAACCTGCGGTAGCACCAAGGGTTGATGCCCCTGTGCCAGTAGCTGCAGTGGAACCGGCGTTAGCACCGAGGGTGGAGCGTCAAGTTGCGCAAGTAGTTGCGGGGCGAGCGCGTGACCAACAATTAAAGCACTTCTTGAGCTTTAATCCTCCTACCTTCTCGGGATCTGAGTCCCCAACGGAGGCAGAAGACTGGTTGTCAAGAGTTAGAAGAACTCTGAGGGCGACGGGGACGGACGAAGCCATGATGGTCACCTTAGCCACTTTCCTTCTTGACGGAGAGGCTGTGCTGTGGTGGGAAGAGCAGGAACTGCACAAGTTCGGCGATAGAGACATTACTGAAATAACAATGGCTGAGTTTTCAAAGTCGTTCCTCCAGCGGTTTATCCCCTCTGCCCAACGCATTGCGTTACAAAACCAGTTCCTGAGGTTAACTCAAGGTGATCGCTCCGTTGACGATTACTTACATGAGTTTACCAGACTGAGTCGCTATGCAGGGGCATTGGTGGAGGTTGAGGAGACGAAGACGAATAAATTCTATGAAGGGCTTCGGGACGAGTTGAGGCTGCTCCTTGCAGGCCCTATGACGTTTGGCTTCCAAGTGATGGTGCAAACCGCCAGATCTTTGGAGTTGGACATGAAGAGGGTACAAGCAAAGAGTGTTGTAAAGAAACCCGAGTTTCATGCACCGGCCTCTCAGTCCAAGCCGGACTTCAGAAGGAACAAGCGGAAGTTCAAGCAGGCGGAACCAGCTTCTTCGAACGTTTCGGGAGCCACGACCGCGCGGACTCCTATTACGTGTTTCACCTGCGGGAAGGTGGGACACAAAGCTGCGGTGTGTCGAAGTGGTCCCCCAAAGGCGGCAAATCGAGCGGTGGATTATGCTCGGGCTGCGGAAAAGGGCAAAGCGGCAGAGTCTTCGGCCTCCCAACACATTCCGACTCAGCCGAGAGTCTATTCGCTTGGCCAACAAGAAGCCATACGACAAACCGATGTCGTCACAGGTACGAATTAGAAGTTAGCTTTTACAGCTATGTATATGATTCTTTCGGTTGTACGACTGTATGTGTTATTTGTGTACAATTAGGTTTCGTCCTAATTTTCAACTATCCGGCGAGAGCTCTATTCGATACCGGTGCATCGCACTCTTTTCTGTCCGAGGACTTCGTGGTGCGAATCAGAGTGCCGTCTACCTTTGTAGAGGATAGACTGGAAGTAGTGCTACCCAATGGATCTCGAATGAGTGCGGATAGAAAGAGCCGTGTGAAGGTGCAGATCGGAAGTCAAGATTTCGACTTGGAAGCGTCGTTACTACCGTTAGCTGAATTCGATGTGATCTTCGGCATGGACTGGCTCTCGGAGCAGCGAACATGCATAGATTGCAACGCAAAGGAGATCACTCTGGGAACGAACACCGACGATGAAACCACCTTCGCCGGTATGCGAGGGGCGAGCAAGACGCTGATGTCTGCTCTCCAAGTGGTTAAGGCGGTGAGAAAAGGCGCCGAGTTGTTCTTCACCTTGTTGGAGGCTTCGGAGCCAAAGCCCAGGTTGTGTGATGTCCCAGTTGTAGCGGAATACGCCGACGTGTTTCCTAACGAACTCCCTGGGGCTCCGCCTCATCGGGAGATTGATTTCTGTATCGAGTTGGTGCCAGGTGCCAAACCTGTGGCCCGCTCACCATACCGAATAGCGCCAAAGGAATTGGCAGAGTTGAAGGTCCAATTGCAAGAGCTGCTAGAGCAAGGCTACGTACGTCCAAGTTCTTCGCCTTGGAGTGCACCGGTCCTCTTTGTGAAAAAGAAGGATGGGAGCTTGCGTCTATGTATCGATTATAGAGAGCTAAACAAGTTGACCGAGAAAAACCGATATCCGATTCCTAGAATCGATGATCTATTCGACCAACTGATGGGGTCGACGGTTTACTCCAAGCTAGACCTAAGGTCCGGCTACTATCAACTGCGAATAAGGGAATGCGACATCCCAAAGACAGCGTTCAGTACCCGCTTTGGGCACTTTGAGTTCACGGTAATGCCGTTCGGTCTATCCAACGCACCGTCGGTATTCATGGACTTGATGAATAGGACATTCCGAGAGTATTTAGATCAATTTGTGATCGTCTTCATCGACGACATTTTGGTATACTCTCAGTCGGAAGAGGAGCATGTAGGGCATCTGCACGCAGTCCTGAGCACCTTGAGGAGGAGTCAGCTATATGCCAAGTTCTCCAAGTGCGAGTTTTGGCTACCGTCAGTGGCATTCCTTGGTCATGTTGTTAGTGGCGAAGGAATTGCAGTTGATCCGTCGAAGATAGAAGCGATCCAAGCGTGGCCTTTGTTGAAAAACGTAGCGGAAGTCCGAAGTTTCTTAGGACTTGCCGGCTATTATAGGCGCTTTGTGGAAAACTTCTCGAGGATCGCACTTCCTCTCACAAAACTGACTAGGAAGGATCATAAGTTCGTTTGGTCGCCCGAGTGCGCACGAGCTTTTGAAGAGCTAAAGAGCCGTCTGACCACGGCGCCCATTCTATGCTCGCCACAAGGTACGGAAGGCTACGAAATATATAGCGACGCCTCAGGAAGTGGTTTGGGTTGTGTCCTAGTGCAGTTCGGGAAGGTAATTGCCTACGGCTCCCGGCAACTGAAGGTTCACGAGAGGAATTACCCGGTCCATGATTTGGAGCTAGCGGCCGTGGTTTTTGCCCTCAAACTTTGGAGACACTATCTATATGGCGTGAAGATCGATATCTTTACCGACCATAAGAGCCTCAAGTACTTACTAGACCAAAGGGAGTTGAACATGCGCCAAAGGAGGTGGATGGAGTTCCTTGGGGACTACACCTTCGATATCAAGTATACTCCCGGTAAAGGAAACGTAGTTGCAGACGCGTTGAGTCGTCGGGCTCCCGCACAAGCAAATTGGATTTTGATGCACGATGAGCGTCTAATCCGTGAGCTAGAAGAAATGGAGATCATATGCATTGATAGGAGAACGTCTACTTCAGCATGCTTGAACTGGACGGAAGTTCACTACGACCTTGCCGACCGAGTTCGACAAGCATTGGAGTTGGACGAGAGCTTGAAACGATACAAAGCGGAAACCGTTGAAGGGTTAAACGCTGATTTCTCCTTCGAAGACGACCTTATGTGGAAGCAGGAAAGGTTATGCATCCCAAACGTTGGTACTCTACGGGCGGAATTGATGTACGAGGCTCATCATACCAAGTACTCGATCCACCCGGGGAGCACTAAAATGTTTATGGATATGAAGAAACTGTTCTGGTGGCCGGGCATGAAGAAAGACATTGCCCTTTACGTAGCCAAGTGTCATACTTGCGCGTTGGTGAAAGCGGAATGTCAACGTCCCGGTGGGTTTCTGAAGTCCTTGCCGATTCCGGAATGGAAGTTTGATGATATTTCGATGGATTTCGTGCACGGATTGCCGAGATCGCAACATGGAAACGACGCCATATGGGTGATCGTGGACCGTTTGACAAAGGTATCACACTTCATTCCGAACCGGAAGGATGATTCCGTAGAGAAGCTAGCAAAGCTCTATGTGGATAGTATCGTGAGACTGCACGGTGTCCCTCGTAGCATCGTCAGCGATCGTGACGGGCGTTTCACATCGAAAGATTGGAGGCTTATCCATGAACTGTTGGGCACAAAATTGAAGTTCAGCACGGCCTTCCACCCGCAAACGGATGGACAGACCGAGAGAACCAACAGGACTATGGAGGATATGCTCCGAATGTGCGCTCTAGACTTTGGAAAGAGGTGGGAGGATCACCTCTATATGATCGAATTCGCCTACAATAATAGCTACCAAGCCAGCATAAAGATGGCTCCTTTCGAGGCCCTCTATGGTAAGAAGTGTCGTACGCCGTTGTCTTGGGCGGAAACGGGCGATACTAAGCTATTGAAGCGAAAGGATGTTGAAGAAGCAACTTCGACGATCCGGGCTATACGCGAAAGGCTATTGGTTGCCCAGGATAGGCAAGCAAAGTATTTCAACGCCAAGCATAGGAACTTAGAGTTTGCCGTCGGTGACCGGGTTTACTTGAAGATCAAACCGTTCAAAGGGGTATCAAGGATTCGACGCTTGAAAAAGCTCAGTCCGAGGTACTTAGGACCGTTCGAGATCGTGGAGCGTGTTGGTGATGCGGCTTATCGGCTTGCACTATCTGCAGAGCTGAGCGGTCTGCACGACGTGTTCCACATTTCAGTGTTGAGGAAGGCAGTGCAAGAGCCTACTCATATCGTTGCGGTCGGCAAAGTTCCGGTCGATAGTGGGTTGTCGACGAAAGTCAAGCCTTTACGCATCGAAGATACCGAAGTAAAGCAGCTGCGGAACAAGTCCATTCGGATGGTAAAAGTCCGGTGGGATAACTGCGGCCGAGAGGAGCTCTCTTGGGAGAGAGAGCAAACGATGCTTGCGGAGTATCCCGAGCTTTTTCCCTCAGGTAAAGTATAACTGTAATTTATGCTATTACTATTTCCTGGATTTCGGGACGAAATTCTTTTAAGGAGGGTGGAGTTGTAACACCCCAAGTCTGGTAGTTCCGCGAAGTAGGCGGAGTGGTAGTGCGGCACGTGAAGCAGGCTAGAATTTTCCCTGTCTGCTCTTAGCGCACGATCAGTGGCCTCATCGCGCACGACCAGTGATCGTGTGCCAGCGATCGTGCGTTAATTCAGAAGAGAATCGAGTTCTGTCTCGGACAGTGCGCACGACCATTTCCCTCTTCGCGCACGACCAGTGATCGTGCGCCAGCGATCGTGCGCTTATTCGCAAGAATTCAGAGTTCTGTCCCGGATAGTGCGCACGACCATTGCCCTCGTCGCGCACGACCACTGACCGTGCGCCTGTGATCGTGCGCCCTGTTTATTCTGTTCCGCGATTTTGAGCGGAGAAGAGGATCCGACCGATCAAATTTCTTGGAATTCGATCCAACGGCTGGGATTTGATGCTGGGGGGTCTTAGGGCTTTGGAGAGGGATTAAACCCTCATTATTTCATAGTGTTTCTCTCTCCTAGGCTAGAGGAAGAAGAAGGGGGCAAGGAAGAAGAAGAGGAGATTTCGCCATTGACGGAGCTCCGGAGCTCCGTTTCGCGAGCCGTTTCCAGATCCGGAGAGTGCAGCCCGGTGCGGTTCTTTCCCTCCGCGTAGAATCTCGGATCCATGGCGAAGAGGAACACGTCTAGGGTAACGATTCTTCCTCCCGAACTTTGGACTTGTATTTGTCCATTTATTCCTCTTTCTTTGCTTGCATGAGGTATCTCTTTCACCAAATGGGTGAAGTGTAGGATTTCCTCAAGTCCTTCGGGACTCCGGGTAGATTGTGTCCGTCCCCGGCATATTGCATGTAGAAAATCCGGTAGTCGTGCGGATTTAGGCATTTTGTGTGAAGCCTATTCGTGGCCGTGAGCCCGAATCGGTGATGCTTGATTTGCGACGTTGCATTTAGGTTAGACCTAGAATGCATGCCGGAGAATGACTCCGTGAACTCACCTATAGTATTGCGGGAGTTAAGTGTAGGCGTCTTGTGAAGATCCCTACGAAAGCCCCATGCTTTGAGTTTTGGATGAAGGCAAACCTTCACCACGTTATTGATGCGGAGCGTATGTACCTCCCTTGTTGAGAATTCGCGAAGCCTAGATCCTTGTGAAGGGGTTAGGTGCGTAGCGTATATTTTTGTGTAGCACTTGAAAGTGCTAAACCCTTACGGGCCGAGGTGAAGCCGTACCCGCGTCGTGCGATAGATCGCGACGATTAGAGCACGGGCAAAGCTGAACCGAACCCGTTTCCATGCAGATCGGCGAGAGGTCCCTTCCTCATGAAGGCCGTGTGATCATGGGAGAGGTCGTGGAAGGTGTCATACCTAGACCGACCAAAAGCTCTTGTTTCCCACCTAAGGTGGTGACCCTTAGGGTGGAGTGTTGTGAATTTGATGTTATGTTTAGCCTCATGCGATTTGCTTAGGCGGTTGTGGGAAACCTTCGGGTGAACCCAACCAACATCATGTGCATACCTAGGTTCCCTTCTTTTTGATGCTCAACCTAGAAGATTGATTGTGCTTGAAATCTCACCTTGTGTAGTTGCACTCTCTTTAGATTAGTACTTGTGCTAGTATGGCTTACTTGCAGGGTAGAATCTCCGCCACCCCGGGAAAGGGGTGGGGTCGTTATAATTTGGTCAGCTGTGCTGACCGTTGCTTTGTTTACCACCGCTTGGTGGAATGTTCTTATGCAGGTGCAGGTGAGCCTAGCGGGAAATAGCGGGCGTTGGTCCTTTTGCTGTCCTTTTGCTGAGTTGGCCCTCGAAGGCCAGCCTTTTTCCTGTTTTCTCATGTATTGCCGGCCTGCGTGCCGATGTATGCTTTTTGGAGTTTTGTACATTGATTTGATGTAAGGCCCTAAGGCCGTAACTCTTATTTCTGGATTCATTCCTATGATAGTGGACATGTCTATTTGAATGGTTTAATTAATGCTTCCGCTTACGTTTTGTACTCTCGTTAGTTGTTACTTTTCTGGTTATCACCTTTTAACTCCTAGCTAGTGTGGTTTGTATGGCGTGGGGTCCCGGCCGGACCTGCTGTTATACTTTTTGTACTGGCAGGGTGTTACAGAAATGGTGTTCGACGAAAGTAGATGTCGTTCGATGAACTAGCGTTCGACGAAATGAGATGCGTTCGATGAAATAAGATGTGCTCTACTACGGCTCGGCATGTCTACCGCCCGGCGGTAGCTTTTGGAATCCTCCCGCCTGCATGTGATTGAGGAGCAAATATGGAAGGAGATATTGGCTGAAGGAAGGTTATCTCGCTATCGCGGAGCGTTAGCGTTACCGCGGCACGCTAGGTGAAGCTCAAAGTTTGGCGCTCAAAAGTTGCCTAAGCTGCCACGATCTGTGTGCTTGATCATTGCCTAATGTGGCTACCGCGGGGCGGTAGTACTACCACAGGTGATAAAGGCTGATTCTATTTAAAGACGCATGCTTCCTCCGTTGTGGCTTGATGTCACGGAATGAATTGAAGCCATATATTCAGAGCACTCGTGAGAACCTTCCCCAAGCAGCCCGAAGAACTCCGTCAACGTTTGTGAATGCAAAGAACTTGAAGATCGATCTGATCGCATCTACATCGACATCAAGTTCTTCTTTTGAGAGAGTTTTTTGTTTTTGTTTTGTTTTAGTTTCTAATTGTAACTTTTATATTTTTTGTTCGGTAGAGGAATTCGCCACACGGCCACTAGGGCCTTGCGTGGACTAAGGGAAATTTTCCTCGCGTTGGCGACTAGGTCTAGGGTGTAGATCTAGGGAGTGCTCGAGGCCTTTCCGGTGAGGGAAGGGCTAGAGCGGCTTGAGGCCATATTTGGTGAGAGATATGCTAGAGCCAACTGGTCCTTGGGAGAAGGGTCGGTATAGAAAACCCAATAGAGTTTTTCATTCGTCGCCTCTTTCCAAGCGTCATTGGGAAAAGATTTTGTAAACAAAATTATTTATTGTTAATGAAAATATGTCTTTCTTCATCTCTGATTTTCATTACTATAACAAAAATAGATTTTCTCTGTCACTAACCCCGAGCGGTAACACTACCGCTCGCGGTAGCAACAGAGAATCATTTTTCATTTAAATATTCTCAAAAATCTTAGAACCCTTATTCACCCCCCCCCCCTCCTCTAAGGGTGCCTACAGATCCAACAAGTGGTATCAGGGCCAGGTTTATTCCAAATCTGCTTAACAACAGGGAATAATGGCGTCTCATGATCTCGCTTCAATTAGTGGGGGGAATCATTTTGAAGAAGAAAAATCTCTTGCACCACCTTTATTCGAAGGAAGAAATTATAAAGGGTGGAAATTGTTAATGGAATTTTTTATTAAAAATTTAGATATCGAAGCATGGAATATAGCAATCGTAAGACCAGCAGATGAAACAAATAAAAAGGAATGTCACTTAAATGCAAAGGCGTTAAATAGCATATTTTGTGCCTTATCTCAAGAAATTTTTAAATTGATTTATTATTTTTTTAGTGCATACAAAGTATGGAAATTTCTTGAAGAAATGTATGATCTTCCTCTCGCAGGAATGGAACAAACATAGGAGGAGAAGGACATACAAGCATCCCCCATTATTCAAGAAGATCTCTCTCATAGCAAAACCATGGAGATCATGGAAATCAACTTAGAAAAAGAGAGCAATACATCAAGAGAAAAAGAAGATGAAAATTCATATATGATGGAGGAAGGCCTAAAAGATGACAAAGGAACTTCATGCTCACATTCTGCCTCTTCCAATTGCGCTGTAAGAAAGTCTAATTCTTCCTCTTGTGTGATAACTTCTATCTCTAGTTTCAATATACTAAAAATGGCTAAACGTAAGATCAAGAAATTGAAAATTACTAATAAAAATTTGTGCTTAGAAAATAAAGATTTAAAAGCAAAAGTTAAAGTATAATCAAATTCTGATTTACCTAGCTTTACCCATATCACTTCAATTGAAAACACAACACCTTGTTTTGATTGTAATGTTATTAAGGAAAAATTTAAGGAACTTGAAAATGAAATTATTTGTGTAAAAGAACATAATGAAAATTTATTTTTAGAAAATTCATCTTTGAAAAGTGATTGTGCTACATGCCAAAATTATAAAATTGAGATCAAAGAGATGGACGAAATATTTGAGTAATTTAGAAATGACTATCAAAATCATATTGACTCTATTGTTTCTATTCTTAAAAATTGCACAATAGCTTATAATAAAGTTTGGCATAATCTAAAGATCAAGAATGATGAATTAAAATCAAAAATCAACTTGCTTATGAAAATTGTAAATACAATTTTACAATATCAAACTATATCTAAAAACAAGTTGAATATGAATATGAACATCTTAACTAAGTTTAATAATGGGAGTAAGGAACATAAAGGATTTGTAAATCAAAATCACCATTATTTACAAAATCATGTTTCTCCCAACTTAAAAATAAAACTACACAAATTCCTATGAACAACACTTTTAATAATCATTACAATCATAATCATCAATATAAAGATTATCATAATGGAAATTTCACATATAAGAATAACACAAAACCAAAGTTTGAATGGAGACCCAAAATTAAAAATGAAACATTAACTTCACATGAAAGGACCCATTCATCACTAACTACCCACAAACCTACACATTATATTTGGGTGCCCAAAGGAACCACCACACTTGGTCCCCTTTGGATACCTAAATCTCTAATTCATTAGGTATCATCAAATGCATGAAGTAGAATATTTTCAAAATGAAATATACAATTTTTGACTTCATGATATGCTTTAATGTCTTTTAATTTTTCTCATTTTTTCTTTTTTTAAGCTATCATGTCATGGTCATCTAATATATTGTTGGACATATGATTTGATCTCTTAAAAATTAATGAGATTATAAATCAAATTGATCAAAATTCAAAGTCATATTATATCATCTTTATAAATTAGATACTCAACTTGCTATAAGATATTACAAAATATAATAATAAAAGGATTGATTATGAATAGTGTGTCATGAATCTTTTTTATGCAAAACCAAAGATCAATAAATTCAAGTAATAAATGCAATGATATTATTTCAAAACTTTATTTATGTGACCTTTGTCTTTGATGTGATTGTATTATGTCTAAAGATTGCATGTACATTTTTTTCTTGGACTATAGAATAAATCTTGCTCATATAAAGGTTCATTATTTCGTTTTATATCCTAAGAAAATCAAATTGAAATTCCTCTTTGTGTAGATGCAATACTAGCATCTATCAAATTGATCTATATCATTATGACTTTGCACCAAATCTCATTATCTCAGCATCACTTCCTAGTATAAGTTTTCTTTTGGTGCTCATAATAGATATATCACTTAAATGTCATGCTAAATCAAAAGGTAGAAAAACTATGTGAGTCTAAATTTTTTAACTATAAAATTCAAACAACATCATAGTTTATAAATCAATTGCTAAGACTTGAATTAAGTGTCCTAGACCTCTCGGGTTAAGTAAAATATGAAAACGCAATCGTTTCATGCAAACTTATACTACCTAGACATCTCATAAAATTCTGAAATTTCTGCATGAACCTACCATTGGTACACTTAATCAAGATCAACAATCAAAATTTTCAAAATCTCAAAAAATTGTGTGCTATTTTTCGCGCAAGCGCCGGCGCTAGCACGAGGCTCTGATTTTCTGTCTTTTTTAAATTTCCAAAAATCAACAAAAATATGTATTTCTATATTTCCTACTTATTTTTGCTTTACTGCATTTCATTAATTTTAGAAAAATTAAAATACAAAATTACAAAAATATTTATTTATTTGTGAGTATTTGTCTTTTTTTTGTACAAACAAAAACAAAATCAAATACAAAAATATAAAATCATTTTTATATCAAAAACACTGTATGGACTCTATTGTCACTACTAGAAAAGTGTTTTTTTGCTACACTTTTTTTTAGCCAGGGTTCAAAAATCGTGGCTAATAAATTAGTATTAGCTACGAGTTCAAAAATCGTGGCTAAAAGTCATGTTTTATTCATGGCTGAAAAATTCATGGCAAATACGTATGTTCTAGCCATGATAAATTATAACCGTGGCAAAAGAGAGAACTATTCGCCACAATTATTCATTTTTGTAGCAAATACTTATTTGGTTATTTTCATTTGCCATGGCGTTCATTTTCCGCCGCTCCCATAACCCTATCCCGTGTTCTTTAAGCAATTCGCACCCGCAGACCGCCCTTCCTCGAATCCCTTTCCGAGCGACCTGCATTTTTTAGGGATCTCGTGGCTCCCTCTCCTGTAAATTCTCGTCGAGATCTGTCGAATCCTTCCTCGCTTACAAGTTCTTGAAGCCTTCCTCACCCACAACTGCTTGAAGCCTACCTCGCCTACAACTGCTCATCGTCCTCTCCGAGATCTGTCGAGAAACTGCATGCAGTTCTTCATTCTCGTTTTCTATTTTTTGCAGAATTGGCCCTCTGGTTTTCTATTTCCTCCCTTCCGTCACCAGCGAGTGCCTTTTTCTATCGTCTTCTCCTCCAACGATTAGGGCACGAGCCGCATGATCGTGGCTAGACCGTGGCTAAAGATCTTTAGCCACGGTTTTGAACTTTTTGCCAGGGAAATTTGCCCTGGCCAAAAGTCTGTTTTCTTGTAGTGTGTAAATATCAAGCATGATTTCTTCTATCATTTAAGACCTTCTACAATGTTGTGATTCATATTTTCAAACTACCTTAAACATTGTCTTTATCATGCTTTGATACTTCTAAACACATGTGCATAAATTATATTGTAAAAGTTGTGTAGAACCAAGCTTAGCATGCCTCTAAGTATGAGTAAATGTTTTATGTTTGATAATGATATTTATTCACTCACTTATTTTGGCATTGTCTACATATATTTTTAATCTAAGAATGCTTGTGTATGTTTTGTAATAGTACATTGAATTAAAATTGCACAAGTATCTTACCTACACTATCTTTATTTGCACTTTTAAAAAAATTTAAGAAAAGTGGTTTTTGTTTTCATACATTATATTGGTTTGCAAAACAAGTGTATTCGGAGATCTTTGTACAAAAAAAATCATAAACTAAATTGACAAAGATAACTCCACCAAGCACTACTTGAACCTCCAGATAAGTCTTAATAAGCGTTGTGAGGTTGAGCACCTTGGAAAGAATAGTAAAGTGTCGTGTGCAAACCTTATCTTTCTTTCAAAAATAAACCACTTACTCTTAAGTACACCGGATCACTAGTTTCAATATTAAAATAAAATAAAATATGTGATCCCTCAAGCACTACTTTGCACCCTAATAAGTCTTAATGAGCATTGTGTGTGCAAAGTACCTTGGTAGTTGTACATTTTTTTTGCATTGAAGTGTGTGGAAGTAAAATTATTTGTGTTTTATTGTGCTCTTTACTTTACATATTTCTTGTATTTTTTATTAAAACATTTGTTTACTCTATTCAAAATACACTTATGTGCACATCATTATCTTCCATAACACTTCTTCTCATGAGTATTTGTTCGTTAATTCTATTCTACTCTTTATTTATGAAATGCACTAGATAACCTAGCATGCTCTCTACAATGTTTGGTATGTCTTGAATTTATGAATTACAATAACATTGTAGTAGTCTCTTATTGATATATTTATTTCATGCTTGGTTACTTTATTGTCAAAAAATTTTACAATAACTTGATTTGCAAAAAACATCTTCTTCTTTTTAATTTAACTCATATTTCTTCTTATGAATAATCATGATTACAAAAAAGATGTTTCTTGTATCTCTATAAGTCTTCTGCATCATCACCATATATTTTTACCTTGCGCTTTCATGCTTATATCAAAGTCTTAAATATCAAAATTCCTTTTTCAACAAATGGTAGACTTGCTTGGTAGAGTTTATATTGGTTGTTCTAAACATGAAAATATTGTAATGCTAAAACTCTAATTTATTAATGGATTTCAAATTAGCTATGTGACCTTTTCTGTAAAAATTCAAATAAAAAAATAATAATAACAAACCCATAAGCTATGAACTCATCATTAGATTCAAACGCTAAAAGTTTCCAATTCTTACTATCCCATGATTACATATCTCACCATAGCGGGTGCGTAGGGTTGTAGACATTAGATTACCTGACCTCTAAGTCATGTCTTGTCCTTAACCGGGGAGGGTTTCAGTGGGGCCTTGCGAGGCACTGGGGGGAAAGAGTGCTAGGTTGAGTTTTGTCTAGTGTTTGCATATGGGACTAACACCCCAACCTACGACATGTATGCAGCTCCTCATGCCCATCCGTCACTTAGTACGGGGCTAGGGTGTAGACATATTTTCTGGGTAGATTGGTTACTTGGAAATCATTACCTTTTTATGCTTAATACTTTTATATAAAGGGGAAGAACTAACATGATAATATTACTTGGCAAATGTTATATTGTTTCATCTTTAAGCTAAAAACTCTAATATATTTCTATGAAAATACTTATGCTAAGAACTCTGATTTATTTCGATGAAGATTATTCTAAAAACTCCTTATCATTTCCTTCTCTCTCAAAGCTCGATCATGCATTTATCTTATTATCAAAATGTTCATATGTTTTTGATTAACTCATTTGTATACTTTTATCAAAAACACTACCTTTGTACACTTCATTATCACTTGTAAGCCTTCTACTCCTAAGAATTGGAGTCTATTTCTTATCTATAGTTTGTCTCTAAAATCCTTTGTTGATGCACTAGTTTTGGTTTTGACATGATCATTACAATGCCTAAATGTACTTGTTTTTTCTTTATCTTGGACATTGAAATCTCTATCTTGTCTTGATATGTTGTATCATTCTTACATTCTTTTAGTTCGTCTTCCGCTTACGCCTTGTCTACTCTTTCTTGCTTACTTTTCAAAACAAGTCTTTGTTGGTTAGGTTAAAAAGCAAAATCCTTCGTGTTTTCGAATTGCACACCATCTATTTTTCTTTACTAGAAACTCCATATTTTTTTGCTATGCTTTAGATTCCTATAATGATGGTTTCTTCTACAACTGGTGCACACTGCTTTCCACCTCTCTTCTAATTATTCGCTAGATCATGAATATTTTTTTCAACAAGTGTGTTATCTTGAATTATCACTGCTCTTTCACTCCTACACTTTTTTCTCTTCCCTACGTATTATCTCGTTCTCATGCTCATGTCTTCTCTACTCAAAAAACATTACACGCCTTCTCTTTTGTCTTTCTCTCCACCCTCTTTTGATAAAACCAAAAGGGGGAGAATAAATTTGAAAGAAATTCACATATATGGGGAGTAGATTCTAAGGAAGTTCTGTGGTAGGGGGAGAACTCATTTAGGGGGAGATTTCATTTAGGGGGAGCATTTGAACAGGCCTAAATTTCATGCTATCTGTGTTAGTTCTTATTATAAACACAAATTCCTATCACTTGATTTATTTCTTTCTAAGGGGAATTGTTATTATCAAAAGGGGGAGTTTGTTGGAACATGCTTTCTGTATCTCTTGGTTTGACAATAACAAATCCAATTGTATTTGATCATATTTGTTTTTGTGTTTATAACATGCAGGATCCTATGCATTCAAATCTCCATAGGAATATGTTGTGTTGTTGCTACCGCGGAGCGTTAGCACTACCGCTGGTGCTAGCATTTGACGAAATGAAATGCGCTCGACGAAATGGTGTTCGACAAAAATAGATGTCGTTCGACGAAAATGTCGTTTGACGAAATGGTGTTCGACGAAAGTAGATGTCGTTCGATGAACTGGCGTTCGACAAAATGAGATGCGTTCGACGAAATGAGATGTGCTCTACCACAGCGCGGCATGTCTACCGCCTGGCAGTAGCTTTTGGAATCCTCCCGTCTGCATGTGATTAAGGAGCAAATGTGGAAGGAGATATTGGCTGAAGGAAGGTTATCTCGCTATCGCAGAGCGTTAGCGTTACTACGGTGCGCTAGGCGGAGCTCAAAGTTTGGCGCTCAAAAGTTGCCTAAGCTGCCATGATCTGTGTGCTTGATCATGGCCTAATGTGGCTACCGCGGGGCGGTAGTACTACCGCAGGCGGTAGAGGCTGATCCTATTTATAGACGTGCGCTTCCTCCATTGTGGCTTGTTATCATAGAATGAATTGAAGCCATATATTCAAAGCACTCGTGAGAACCTTCCCCAAACAGCCTGAAGAACTCCGTCAACGTTCGTGAACGCAAAGAACTTGAAGACCGATCCGATCGCATCTACATTGACATCGAGTTCTTCTTTTGAGGGTGTTTTTAGTTTTTGTTTTGTTTTAGTTTCCAATTGTAACCTTTATATCTTTTGTTCGGTAGACGAATTCGTCACACGGCGACTAGGGCCTTGCGGGGACTAGGGGAAATTCGCCTCGCGTTGGCGACTAGGTCTAGGGTGTAGATCTAGGGAGTGCTCGAGGCCTTTCCGGTGTGGGAAGGGCTAGAGCGGCTTGAGGCCATATCTGGTAAGAGATAGGCTAGAGCCAACCGGTCCTTGGGAGAAGGGTCGGTATAGAAAAACCAATAGAGTTTTTCATCTGTCGCCTCTTTCCAAGCGTCATTGGGAAAAGATTTTGTAACCAAAATTATTTATTGTTAATGAAAATATGTCTTTCTTCATCTCTGTTTCGTGATCTCTGATTTTCATTACTATAACATAAACAGATTTTCTCTATCACTAATGCCGAGCGGTAACACTACCGCTTGCGGTAGCAACAGAGAATCGTTTTTCATTTAAATATTCTCGAAAATCTTAGAACCCTTATTCACCCCCCCCCCCCTCTAAGGGCGCCTACAGATCCAACACTTACAGTTCTCAATATCAAGTGACTGGCCCTGCACCTTTATTTATAGGTAAACTGACGGATGTCATCACCGCCCCAAAAGAGATACAGAAACCACCCTAACCAGACTGCACAAGGGAAGATCGCGCGATCACAAGAAGAACCATGCTTGAGCCCAATCAGTAGACCACGACTAGCTGTCAATGAGAGTCCGTGCAGACTGCGCGGTCTCTGTGGTCTGACCTTTTTCAGACCACCCAGACCTCTTCCACTCCACTTCAAAAAATTTAACACTCCCCCTTGAAGTGGGAAGTG
The DNA here is from genome assembly GCA_033032865.1 of Dactylorhiza incarnata. Taxonomy (NCBI): domain Eukaryota; kingdom Viridiplantae; phylum Streptophyta; class Magnoliopsida; order Asparagales; family Orchidaceae; genus Dactylorhiza; species Dactylorhiza incarnata. The sequence continues at coordinate 11,291,536 of JAWHQI010000029.1, forward strand.
GAAGTCAGCCCAAGCAAACTTCGTAACCGACCAAAATGTCCCTTCGACAACTGCTTCGTGAAGATGTCTACGATATTGTCCTTGTTCCACACATACTCAACTATCAAAGATCCCTCCAACACCTTCTCCTAAATAAAGTGATGTTCGATCTCGACATGCTTGGTTCGCGCATGACAAACTGGATTATTAACCAGTTTAAGGGCGCTCTCATTATCACCGCGAAGCAGGGTAGGACTTCGCATCTCCTCATGGATTTCTCCCACTAGCCTCCTAAGACAGATGGATTCCTGAGCTACCAAGTCCAAACCGTTGTATTCTGCTTCCACAGTGGAGATAGACACTGAATCCTGCTTCTTGCTGCATCACGAGATAGCTGCGGAGCCAGTCATAAAGACATAACCAGAAGTCGAATTCCGATCATCTGAATCACCTTCATAATCAGCATCTGTGTAACCATGCAGATTGAAGCCTGAGTCCCTCCCATAAAGGAGACCTATATTAGAGGTGGACTTCACATAATTCAGAATGCTCCTTGATAGTTTATTTAGGATATAGTCTTAGTCACCTAGAGGGGGGTGAATAGGTTTCTGCTATTTAGGCTAACTATTTTCTGATTTTAGGTTAGTAAAATATCAAGAACAGAAAACACACAAAGATTTATAAAGGTTCCTCAAGACAGGGTGTCTTGAGTAGTCCTATTTCCCCCTTCACCTTTCTAACAATGAGTTAGATAAGGCCAACACCTCCAAACTCAGCTCCAAGAGCCTACAGCATACATCCCTCAGGATCTCTCAGGTTTTCCCAAACCCTACCTCAGGCACAACAACCCTACCTCAAGCACAACAACCCTACCTAAGACTCAACAGCCCTACCTCAGATCACACAATGATCCTACACTCAAGCTGACCTCTCAGCTCTACAGTTATGGCCAAACAGCCCTACACCCTCAGGCAAAGATGCCCTACAAAATCAGAATAATTAAGTTCCTATAGAAGTAATAATATGGGATTACAATTAGAAGATAAAAGAGGTGGTCTTCTGCTTCTGAACAACTGCTGTTGCAGTCTTGAACCGGGGAGGAGTAGGAATGCCCCAACCTGATTCTTCTTGATCCTTTCCTTCAGATGATGGACTGGATCTGGTTACTCTTTCTTGAGTTGAACAACAGGAGCAATCTCTTCTCTCCTTGCAGCCTCAGGAAATCAGGAAGTGAAAGCTTCTTGGCTGCCGACAATGGAACAGTAATCTTTTTCTTCTTCTTTTGTGTGCTGGAGAGTAAAATGTAGGAAGTGTTCTTTGCAAATCCCTAACTTATTCTTTTTATACTCCAATGATCTTCAACGGCTCTTAGTTATCCTTCTGACAGGTATGGGAGTGATTGGTGGCCCTAAGAAGCCTTTCTGCAGCTTGCGCCAAAGCAGAACCAGCCAAATCATTTAGAATCTGTATCAGCGGTTGAGTTGAGATGGCCTGCTGTCTCAGTGGCTACCTCTGTCCCGTCCCAGCGGATCCACTGAGACAGACAGTTATCTCAGCGGTTTTCTTCTATCTGCAGCTCAGCAGGCCTAGACACCTTCTCAGCGGCTCATAGCCTTGTTTCAGCAGTTCAGCTGAGACTGAGAGCTTGTCTCAGCGGTTTTGACAGTAAACCTACTGAACATACATCACACTATGGTATTACCTAACCATGCATGGTCATGAAACAGAATGGGGTTGATCAAATACAACTTGCACTTAGCATTGAGTTTGAAGCTTCTTCAAATCAAGGGAACATTGAGGGTCATTTTCCCAACAATCTCCTCCTATTTGAAGAAGGCAGAACACACTCAAATGCTAAGTACATACCATATCAATATTTGTCATGTAACTTCATAACATGATAATCATTATATCATACTCATATAAACATTATTATAATATTTTGGATAAAATTATAACACAAGATATTCATGCCAAGTATGTTACAACCAGAGTTTAACAGTCCCATAATATGATTAAATACACATGATAGTGCATCACAGATTAACTTAATCAATAACAGTAGAGTAAAATTTTAGCTAAAGCTCAGATTAGTTAATGACATGAGGTGATGTAACGCCCCTGATTTTCGTTAATTATTTTACGTACCCTCTGTGACGTAATTTTGGCGTAAGGGCGTTATGTCAGCTCGTCTGATAGTGTTTCGAGTTTTAGCTTAGTTAAATCTTGTGATTTAGGTCAAGCATGCGAGATTTCGCGTCGTTTCGAGTTAAAGTGAAGATTTTGAGTGGATTTCAAGATTTTTAGCTTCGGGAGGCTTTAGCCCGAGTTTGGCCCGTCGGAATTAAATTCTGACTTCGCCGTTGGATTCGTAACACCGTGTTTTAGTTAAGGTGCGAATTTCGTAGAAATCTGAGGTGTTTCGGTCGCCCTCGCAGTTAAGTAAATTGGGGAATTTATTTATTAATTAAATAATAATTTAGGGTTATATATATAAGCCTAAAATCTCCTCCTCCTATTCATCTTCTTCCTCCCTCGATCAAATCAGCCGCCGAGCGAAAGGGCGAGTGCGGAGCTTCGAGGAGCGTTCGATCGGCGATTTCTAGGGCTGTAGTAGTCGGAATCGCGTTTGGAGAGAAGATTTGGAAAGCTCTCGGCGAGATCTTCGTTCTAGCGGTAAGCTTTTCCCGTTCTGTGGAATTTTTGGAGTTAGGGTAGTGACCTAACCCCTTCTTTCCACCCGAAAAGTTTCAGGAATCGGTGCTCGTGTGTTTTCCTAGCCGAACCATAGCTTCCGGAGCAAAGATCTTCGAGTTTGCAAGGTTAAGGCAAGTGGCTTCCTCCTCCTCCTCTTTCTGTTCTTGAAGTATTGTTTCGCTCGTGTCGATTTCATGTCGCTCGGTTTAACTTAAGTTTTGGAGTGTTAATGTAAGCTTCCTTGATTATTCTTCCTTTGCTATGAATCGGGTAGTTGTTCCCTGGAGAAAACCGTCCTATCTATACCCAAAGGATAAATAGCTTCTAGGAGAATCGCTATCCGCTGGCCACACAGCAGAATAGGGGATTCTGTGTCAATTCGTCGAGATTTCACGGGACATTCCGTGTAATCCCGACGAATTCCGACGAATTCCGTGGAATTCCGACGAATCAGGTTAAAGATTTTTCTGTGTCCATTCGTCGAGATGTCACGGGACATTCCGTGTAATCCCGACGAATTCCGACGAATTCCGTGGAATTCCGATGAATCAAGTTAGCGATTTTTCTGTGTCCATTCGTCGAGATGTCACGGGACATTCCGTGTAATCCCGACGAATTCCGACGAATTCCGTGGAATTCCGACGAATCAGGTTAAAGATTTTTCTGTGTCCATTCGTCGAGATGTCACGGGACATTCCGTGTAATCCCGACGAATTCCGACGAATTCAAACAGCAACAAGATCTCGAATTCCTCCCGTTTGAACTTCTTTCTACTCGTTGTGGTCTGTTGACATTTGAGTTACTCTTATGATTCATATTGATCGAGGTGTACTTTGCCTTGACCCTAATTCTTAGGTCCTTCCAGTGATTTTCTTTCGGGCAGCGTCCCGTGTTTAAGTAAAATTTAAGTAATAAGAACTACTGCCTTTAGCCTTACACAGTAGTTGTGTTTGGGAGACAGTGGGGGAAAATGTTATAGCCTTGCACGGTAGTCGTGTTTGGGTGGTAGGGTCTAGTGGTACCCCCACCTGGTTTTGGGCTTTAGGTAGCGGAGGTAGTTAACCGCTCCCGTATAATTTGAGCTGATCAGTCTCTTTAATTGATGAAACTAAATAAATGAACATGTTGGTTCCTCTTTTGGTATATAGTGCACTTGATGCTTGTTGGTTCTTTGTTGGAGCTCTCTTTCGGTAAATTCTGGCTTGGGTTGGTACCCCTTATGCCTTGTTCGTTTTTCTGCTAATCTTCTGCCACTTGCAACTCCTTGCTGAGGCGTTCTTTGTTTTATTGAATGCCTCAGGTTCAGAGCCGTAGCGGCTAGTGGTGTTGCCTGGAGTTCAGAGTTGGTAGCTGCTCACCCCGCTGTTGCGAGGTAGTTGTTTTAGTTGCTTCTTGTGCTCAGACATACTAGTTAGTGCCAATGGGTTAGTGTCATGTTGTTGACGCCCATTGTGCCCCTTTTTATACTTTATAGATTATTTGCCAGATTATGCCACTACTTTTAGATCTTGTGTACCTTACCCTCTGGGAATGATTTATGCTAGGTGCACTATAGTTATAAAATGATTTTTTCCTCATTCTCATTGCATCCTTTCTAACTGAAACCCTTAACTTTAAAAGTCGCCTAAAGGTATTTTCTACCCTTACAGTACGCCTAGTTATGTGCATATCATTTATTTCATGCTCCGTCGTTTGCATACATGTAGGACTTTAAGTAAACTAAATTAAGTACTTTCCGCTGCAATTATATATACTTTCTCGGTGGACTAGTTGATCCACGAACTGAGAGACACAGTTCTTATCTCAAAACCCCTGATAAATGATTTCAAATGATGACTTATCATATAATCAAGTTTGTTTAGTTAAGTAATAGGTTCCCGCCTGAGCGTCTACAGTTGTCTCCTGTATGACGTGGCATCATGACGTGTATTTTCTCTTACTCTGATATTCTTAAATTCGGAGAAAATGCGGGTTGTGACAGGTGATGACTTCAACATTCCATTCATAAACAGTTCAGATAGAGTAATAAGTCATAGTTTAATTTGCATTCACATATTCACAAAATATTTATACATTCATCTAGAGTTTTCTTTTCTTAGAAGAAGAGCATTCAGGAAAATCAGCAGCTGCTTCTTTTCCTTTAGCTGAGGCCAGTTGGTCTGCTGCAGCATCCATGTCTTCTTGTGCTGGGAGCTCCTTATCTTCAGCATTCATATTTTCAGCAACCATTTCTTCTTGAATTGGAAGCTCCTTATCTTCAGCCGGTACAGCCATGTCTTCAGGGAGATTTGTGGTTGTGTCCTTATATTTCAGCATTTGCAGCTTCAATCTCAGTTATCTTCCTCTTGTTCTCTTGCCTTTGAAAATACAGAAATGGCTTTGGGATGTATCTAGAAGACATCCTTCTTGGGCTATCTTTTCTTACTAGATTGGCTTTGAGTACTCTATCTCTTTTTATGTTTCTCTCTGAATGCTTTATCCATTCCTCAAATGGATATAGATTATCAATGCCTTTTCCAATTTGACCATGGCTTAGCCAGGCATTTAGTATAATTTCTTTGGAGTCATCACTCCAATACTTATAATCAGGATCTCTATTTTGCACATCCCTTTGCCTGGTCATGTATTCTTCAGTCAGCAATACATGTTCTCTTTCTTTTCTCTTTTTCAATCTCTCATTCTGGGCAATTGCTTCTTGATGTGGGAAACCCAAATCTTCTGCCCTATTGACATCTAAGATGGAAAGATTCAGAGCTATCCTTGTACCTTGTAGAACTTTCAGGGTAAGGTCAGAATTTATGATAGCATTTGTGTCCTCCCCCCTTTCTGGCTTCTTCATATATTTGTTGATGGAGGTCTTGCTTAGCAGTTGTTATTTAGCCAGAGAGGGTTTGGAACACATTCTCAAAATCTTCTTGAAGTGTACCTTTGAGGTTGACTACCTCTTCATTCAGTTGGGTTACAGTGACTGTTGCAGCAAGGGATTGTACTATATTAGCAATGTCTGCTTGCATTTCTTACTTGGTCCTATCAGCTTCTTCATTTAACTGCATAGCAGTGGAGTATACATAGTCTTGAATGTGATTGGCTGACTATTCTATCACCTCATCTGTCTTACTAACATACCTGTTGGAACATGGTCTTCCGCATCTCCTAGGTTTGAGAATAACAAATCCTATGTGTATTTGATCTTGTGTGTTTAAGTGTGCAGGATAACTAGTTCATATGACTCAAGGATAACATAAGAAGGCTGCGCCAAAATTTGAAGCCATAATTCCAACATGGCCGCTAGCACCGGCGCTAGCGCTAGCGCCTAATTGCGCGAAAGTGCGATTTTTCTTCGCGGGCGGGAAGATGCATATATAGAAGGCGATAGCGCCTGGCGGTAGCGCTAGCGCAGGCGCTATCGCGGAGCATAAGAGGAATCGAAGATTTTTTGCCACGGATTGAGGATTCTCCCGCGGAGTATAATGCCTAATCAGGGATAGCGCCGGCGGTAGCGATAGCGCTAGCGGTAGTGTGTAGGCTATAAATTGGACCCCTTGGCTCCGTCTTCCTTACTCTTCTACAACCCTAAACTCCAGAGCTTCGTGCCACAGCATATAGAGGAAGGTTCAGAGAGATACTCCCACCAAAAGCTTAGAGAGAATTTCTGAAGGAGGACTTCTTCACGCTTCATCTGACCGGCGACCGCTTCAACAAAGCTTATACTACAGCGGTCCAACGTCTCCAACTTCAGAAGTTCTTAGAGGGAGTTTTTTATTATTATTGATGTTTTTATATTTTTGTTCTTGTAAACGATTAGTGAAATCGCCTCGTGTTGGCGACTAGGTCTGGGTAGGACTTAGGGGGAAACTCGCCTCGTGTTGGCGACTAGATCTAGGCTAGGTCTAGGGGTTGCTCGAGGCCACATCCGGGGAAGGGTTGGCTAGAGCGGCTTGAGGCCGAATCCGGGGAGGATAGGCTAGGGCCACCGGTTCGTGGGGAAGCGAGTCGGGATAGAAAACAAAAAGGAGTCTATTTCTATTAGCTTTGATTTCTAGCTTCGATAAGAGATCAAGTTTTGTAATCATGCTTCTCAAGTTAATAAAATCATGTCTTTACTTTTACTTCACTTGATATGTCTTGATCTTCTTTAGTTTAATAATCAAAGCTTTTTCAAAGTTATTCAAAATATATCTAAAGTTTTTAAAACCCTTATTCACCCCCCCCCCCCCTCTAAGGGCGCCTACCGATCCAACAAGTGGTATCAGAGATAGGTTTTATTTCAATCGGCTTAACAACCGGGAATAATGGCGTCTCATGATCTCGCTTCTACTAGTGGGGTAAATTTGTATGAAGAAGAAAAATCTCCTAAACCACCTTTATTCGAAGGGAAAAATTATAAAGGGTGGAAATTATTAATGGAAAAATTTATTAAAACTTTAGACATCGAAGTATGGAACTTAGCAATTATAAGGCGTGCGGATGAATCAAATAACAAAGAACGTCAGCTAAATGCCAAAGCCAAACACTATTTATTTTGTGCACTATCTAATGAAATCTTCAAATTCATATATTGCTTTTCTAGTGCATACAAAATATGGCGCTTTCTTGAAGAAATGTATGATCTTCCTCTCGCAGGTGTGGAACAAACACAGGAGGAAAAGAACGTACAAGCATCCATAATCATCTAAGAAGATCTCTCTCGGAGCGAAGCCATGGAGAATATTGAAATAGAAATGGAGAACAATACACCAAGGGAAAGGGAAGATATAGATCCATCTATAATGGAGGAAGAACTAAAAGATGACGAAGGAATTTCATGTTCACAATCTGCCTCCTCCAATAGCGCTGTAAGGAAGACTAAATCTTCTTCTTTTGTGATAACTTCCATTTCTAGTTTCAATATACTAAAAACTGCTAAACGTAAGATCAAGAAATTGAAAATCACTATTAAAAATTTACATTTAGAAAATAAGCGATTAAAAGCTAATGTTGATTTAGAATCAAATTGTGATGTGTTTTCACCATCTTGTCCTTTACTTGAAAACACAAAACCTTGTTTTGATTGTGATATTATTAAGGAAAGACTTAAGGAACTTGAAAAAGAAATTATTTTTATAAGAGAACAAAATGAAAAATTATGTTTAGAAAATTCATCTTTAAAAAGTAATTGTGCTAAGTGTAAGGACTATAAAATTGAAATTAAAGAGATGGATGAAACATTTGATGAATATAGAAACAACTATCAAGATCATATAGATTCAATTGTTTCCACTCTTAAAAATAGCACAATCGCTTATAATAAAGCTAGACATAATTTTAAAATTAAAAATGATGAATTAAAATCAAAAATCAACTTGCTTATGAAAATTGTAAATACAAATTCTCAATATCAAGAAATATCCAAAAGCAAGTTGAACATGAATATGAATATCATAACTAAGTCTAATAATGGGAATAAAAAACATAAAGGATTTGTAAATCAAAATCACCATCATTTACAAAACTATGTTTCTTCAAAATTAAAATCAAATTTGCAAAAGTTTCCTATGAAAAATGATTTCAATAGTCATCATTATTTTAAGCCTAAATTTAATATATATGGAAATTTAATGCAAAATTATAATATTAAACCTAAGTATGAGTGGAGACCCAAAATTAAAGATGAAACATCAACTCCACTTGAAAGGGTCCATTCGTACTTGTCTCCCCAAAAGTCATCTCGCTATATTTGGGTACCCAAAGGAACCACTACTCCCGGTCCTCTTTGGATACCTAAATCTCTTACTCATTAGTATCCCATCATTTGCATGAAGTAGAAATCAATTAAAAATAAAATATTATTTCTCTACTTCATGATATGCTTAAACCTTTTTTTTTCTTTTGCTTTTGAACTATCATGTCATGGTCATCCTATACAATATTGAAAATATGATCTTATCTCTTAAAAGCTTAATATGTCTATAAAATCAAATTGATCAAATTCAAAATCATATTTTTATTTTGATGACCTATCCTTTATTCTTATATTCATTGCTTCTAAATATCTTATATTATCCATATGAATCAAACTTTAAATTTGCTATAAGATATTTTCAATTAAATCCGGTTATTAGGCTATTTATTAAGATTCTTAGCCTTCACCAACAAGTAGTTTAGTGAAATTACTTAAAGAAAATTCAAGATCTAAATAAAAGTTCAACTTTCAATATGGTTGTCATTGTTCACAACAAAAAAAATATATATTGTGTTCACTCCTTGATGTCAAACATGATCTAAACCATCACTATTGTTCACCTATAAAAAATCACATATAAATATTCAAAATTCTTAATTAAAGGAAAATCACTAAAATGTATTGAAAGGAGTTATCTTCATAATGAATATTGAATTCACAAACACCACCATGATCTAGTGATATCCTTTGCCAAACATCTCTAAAATCATAATTCATATCAAGAATCATCTATAAACAACTATCACAAATTATATGATAATAATTGACATTATAATGGTTGGTGTTATGATGTATTATGTGTGTATTGTAATATATATTTCTAGTTTAGACCCTTGAATCATTTTGATATCAAATAAAATAGAATTATCACTCCATTCTAGGTCTCTAAGTTGAAACACAATCAAACTTTGGCATAACATTATTCTCAAATTTATCATTTTAACCTAAAGAATATTTATATCTATGTTAGGGCATATCCATGTTACTATTTGCCTTGTTCACCGAAACCATGCATATTTGATTTGTTCAAACATGATATCTTGGGTTTTCATTTCCTATAAGCACAAGTCTTTAGAAAAATCAAAATGAAAACATAACTAAATATAACTCGTGCAATGATTAGTTTGTCAAGTCATATAAGAAAACGCTATCATTTCATGCAATTTGGACCATCCAAAACATCTCCTAAAAATCTGCAACTTCAGCATGGAACTACTAATGGGACACCCAATCAGGTTCAAGCATCAAAATTTTCAAAACCCTAAAAATCACTTACTGTTTCCCGCGCTAGCGCTAGCGCCGGCGCTAGCGTCGAGTTTCGAATTTTTGTGTTTTTAAAATTTTGAAAAATTTCTAAAAATATTTTGATCTATATGTACTATTTAGTTTTGCACATCTGATTCTATTTTATTTTTGAAAAATCAAAATACAAAAATATGCTTTTATTTTATATGTTTTGTATTTGTGTTTTGTCAGTTGTTTAAATTCTATTTCTTAAAGCAAAAATCAAATACAAAAATATAAAACAATAAAAAAAATTATTATTATCAAACATTGTTAGTTTTGAACTTAACTTTTTACTTGTATCTTGCGAAAGGGTGATTTGGGCTATCATCCCATCATATCACCTAGTACCGGGCAAACCTCTCACAAGGTAGTCCTCGGTAAGTCCAAGATCAATTTTTTATGAGTTCAAACTCTAAGTAAAAATTATTCTTCAAAAATATCAAAAATATTGTATGAACTTCAATGAAAATCAAGCATGATATAATCTATTATTTAGAACTTCTATAATGTTGCAATTTATCTTTTCAAACTACTTTGAACATTGCTTTCATCATGCTTTGATACATCTATTAATATGTGCATCAATTATATTGTAAAAGTTGTGTAGAACTATGCGTACCATGCCTCTAAGTATGAGTAAATGTTTTATGTTTGATAATGATCTTTATTCACTCACTTATTTTTGGCATTGTCTACATTTGTGTTTAAATCTAAGAATGCTTGTGTATGTTTTGTATTAGTACAATGAATTAAAATTGCACAAGTATCTTACCTACACTCCTTTATTTGCACTTTTAAAAATTAAGAAAAGTGGTTATCTTTCTCATAAATTATATTGGTTTGCAAAACAAGTGTATTCGGAGAACTTTGCACAAAACAAAAATCATGAAATAATTTGACAAAGTTAACTCCAACAAGCACTACTTGAACCTCCTGATAAGTCTTAATAAGCATTGTGAGGTTGAGCACCTTGGAAAGAATAATAAAGTATCTTGTGCAAACCATATCTTTCTTTCAAAATAAAAACCACTTATTCTTAAGTACACCGGATCACAATAAAACAAAAACAAAAACAAGAATAAAATTATGTGATCCCCCAAGCACTACTTTGCACCCTGATAAGTCTTAATGAGCATTGTGTGTGCAGAGCACCTTGGTTGTTGTACATTTTTCTTTGTGCATTGAAGTGAGTGGAAGTAAAATTATTTGTGTTTTATTGTGCTTTTTACTTTACATATTACTTGTATTTTTGATTAAAACATGTGTTTACTCTACTCAAAAATACACTTTTGTGCACATCATTATCTTCCATAACACTTCTTCTCATGAGTATTGGATCCCAATGCAAACTCTATACTACTCTTTACTTATGAAATGCACTAGATAACCTAGCATGCTTTCTACAATGTTTGGTATGACTTGAAATTGTGAATTGAAATAACATTGTAGTAATCTCTTTGTGATAGTATTATTTCATGCTTGGTTATTTTTGTCAACCATAAAAGATTTTCATTGAAACATGATTTACATAAACATCTTCTTTTTGAAATTAACTCATATATCTTTTTATGGATTATCCTTGATTAAAATAAGATGTTTTATGTATTTCTACAAGTCTTCCGCATCATCACCATATAATTTTTACCTTGTGCTTTCATGCTTATATCAAGTCTAAAATCTCAATTTTTCTAAAAACAAGTGGTAGACTTGCTGGGTAGAATTTATATTGGTTGTTCTAACACGTATATCATTTTTTTATGTTATAAGGATGTTGTTTCTTTATTCGAAAATGCTTCAACTCTTACCTTTATAAAGTTTATTTTGAAACTCTAAAACATCTCCTTTTTGAACTTAAACTCTTATTTAATATTATGATGTTTATTTTTCGAAATCTTCCGCAATGCTCAAACTCTAATTCACTCATGAATTTCAATATTGCTAAGAGTATTTTAATTTTCAAACCATATGCTATGAAATTTCCCATTAAGGTTTAAATGCTACATGTTTCCAATAATTATTATCCTGATTTCATTTCTCACCATAGCGGGGGCGTAGGGTTGTAGACATTAGATAACCTTATCTAGTCATGTCTTGTCCTTAACCGGGGAGGGTTCCAGTGGGGCCTTGCGAGGCACTGGGGGGAAAGAGTGCTAGGTTGAGTTTTGTCTAGTGTTTGCATAAGGGACTAACACCCCAACCTACGGCTTGTTTGCAGCTCCTCATGCCCATCCGTCACTTAGTACGGGGCTAGGGTGTTGACATATTGTCTGGGTAGACTGGTTACTTGGAAATCATTATTTTTTTATGCTTAAAACTCTTACCTAAAGGGAAAATTATTTTTTTTGCTTAAACTCTGATATATAAAAGGGGGAGAACTACAAACAAAACGGATAAAATAAGTCATAACTCTGATCATTTTCAATGAAAGACAAGTCTAAAACTCCTTATCATTTACTTAAAAAAAAGCTCGATCATGCCTTCTTTTTTATTTATTTACACATTTTTTTAGTGCTTTGTGCCTCCTAACCCACTTTTGCTAATAACAAAGGGGGAGAATTAACATGATAAATTACAAAAGGGGGAGACCTATAAATACAATCCGCTATCAAAATAAAAACCCAACATGATTAATTAAAATGATAGCTTACATATTAGGAGAGCATTCACATAGGGGGAGCATGTATTTAGGGGGAGCAATTCTAAATGCTAAAATCATAAATTATCCTAAGTCATCACTCTCACACACACACAAGAATGTTTCTTCATGCTTATATATTAATGCTCTGATTTATCATTAATGGATTTGTTATTATCAAAAGGGGGAGTTTGTTGGAACATGGTCTTCCGCATCTCCTAGGTTTGAGAATAACAAATCCTATGTGTATTTGATCTTGTGTGTTTAAGTGTGCAGGATAACTAGTTCATATGACTCAAGGATAACATAAGAAGGCTGCGCCAAAATTTGAAGCCAAAATTCCAACATGGCCGCTAGCACCGGCGCTAGCGCCGGCGCTAGCGCCGGCGCTAGCGCCTAATTGCGCGAAGTGCGATTTTTCTTCGCGGGCAGGAAGATGCATATATAGAAGGCGATAGCGCCTGGCGGTAGCGCTAGCGCAGGCGCTATAGCGGAGCATAAGAGGAATCAAAGATTTTTTGCCACGGATTGAGGATTCTCCCGCGGAGTATAATGCCTAATCAGGGATAGCGCCGGCGGTAGGGATAGCGCCGGCGGTAGCGATAGCGCTAGCGGTAGTGTGTAGGCTATAAATTGGACCCCTTGGCTCCGTCTTCCTTACTCTTCTACAACCCTAAACTCCAGAGCTTCGTGCCACAGCATATAGAGGAAGGTTCAGAAAGATACTCCCACCAAAAGCTTAGAGAGAATTTCTGAAGGAGGACTTCTTCACGCTTCATCTGACCGGCGACCGCTTCAACAACGCTTATACTACAGCGGTCCAACGTCTCCAACTTCAGAAGTTCTTAGAGGGAGTTTTTTATTATTATTGATGTTTTTATATTTTTGTTCTTGTAAACGATTAGTGAAATCGCCTCGTGTTGGCGACTAGGTCTGGGTAGGACTTAGGGGGAAACTCGCCTCGTGTTGGCGACTAGATCTAGGCTAGGTCTAGGGGGTGCTCGAGGCCACATCCGGGGAAGGGTTGGCTAGAGCGGCTTGAGGCCGAATCCGGAGAGGATAGGCTAGGGCCACCGGTTCGTGGGGAAGCGAGTCGGGATAGAAAACAAAAAGGAGTCTATTTCTATTAGCTTTGATTTCTAGCTTCGATAAGAGATCAAGTTTTGTAATCATGCTTCTCAAGTTAATAAAATCATGTCTTTACTTTTACTTCACTTGATATGTCTTGATCTTCTTTAGTTTAATAATCAAAGCTTTTTCAAAGTTATTCAAAATATATCTAAAGTTTTTAAAACCCTTATTCACCCCCCCCCCCTCTAAGGGCGCCTACCGATCCAACAATACCTTTTTACATAAGCTATGTCCTGTTCAGATAGTTGAAGGTGTTTGTCCATGGATCTGAGGATTGTGTTCTGAGAGATTACAGTCTTCTCTGGGAGATCAAACCATTTGGTCATCTGTTTGTCCAGCATTCCAGTGTTCTCCTTGATTTTCTGTACCTCAATCATGACAGCTGTCTTCACATTCATGATGGACTGATCAATATAGTTCTTGACTGTTGTAGCCGATTGGTCAACATAAGTCTTCATAGAGTTAAGGTGATTTTCCAGCATTACTTGAATGGCATTCAGAATATTTTCGTTTGAAGAGGTGGAGGTGGAGGCTTGCTGAGCAGTGATTATTGGGGTTCGAGGCCTTGGTGGACTTCGAGGAGGTACTATGTTAAGTATTATCTGCACTGCAGGTTCAGGTAGTACTACAGCTGGAGGATCCACCATCTCAGCAAATGATGTTATATCATCAATGTGATCAGGAGGGACTTGATCATCATCCATATCATCTTCATTACCATCATTATCATGCTCCTCCCCCTCAGAGAGAGCATCCTTGTCAGATGAGTCTAGGAAGGCTGGGACAATTAGTTGGAGTTAGAGTGAAAAACTTAGAGATTCTAAAGATAAGATTATTAGGCTTACCAAGAATTTCATCTTTCTCAGCAGTTGGCTCTTTCTGCATCTCCCCCTCAGATGGGGCACTGGATTTTTCTGGTGAAGGGAAGGACCAAAGAGTTGGTTCATTATCAGGATTGAGTCTAATTCTTTCTTCAAGATTGAAGATAATTTTGTCAAGCTGACCTTGTAAATCCTAAGGTGATTGTCTTGTGTCCTCGTCATCATCATTGATGATTGTAATATCAATGGGGGTTGGTTCTTATTGATGCTCCCCCTCAATTAGGTCACTCATTTGTCTTTGAGGAGCTATGGTCCACATTATTCAAATGTCAGAATTGACAACCTAATTGATTGGTTATGATCTATTAATTTAATGATTAGTTTGAAGTTTCAAAGAGTAGTTACCAGGAGATATGTTTTTGTCTAGCTCCTGTGAATGGAGAATGGAAATTGGTGTATCATCCTGTGGAGCATTCTTGGAAAGAGTGATGTTTGATCCAGTGTCAGCACCAGCATCATCATCTTTATCTGAGGTGTCAGGCTGAGAACTTGACATAATCAGCCTGGTTTTCTTAGAGGATTTGGGAGTTATTTTCTCTTTTCCTTTAGTCTCAGTGGGTTGACTCATGGGAAGCACCCTGGTAAACCTTTCTAAGGTTTTGATGTCCATTCTCTTGAGATAATGAAGGTTTACTCCTTTGGATTTATTGAACTTGTCATGGTGGGTTTGGAGTAGGTACAAGGAAAGAATTCTGCCCATGTTGGGTGCCTGCAGACATTCTTTTATTCTTTGAAATAGGACTTGACCCCAAGAGGTTTTTCTTTTCAGTATAATCCTTATCATGAGGTCAAACATGTATTGAGAGATTGTGTCATGAGACCCTAGTTTGCAGAGGATAGCTTTTCCCATAATATCAGAAAGCAGTTTTCCCTTTTGGTTGAAGAATTTTCTTTTCAATTATCCAGTTTTGGTATCATTGTACTATGTCCATTTCAGAGCCTTCCTCTTGTCTTTCTCAGAGATTTCATCCTCCTCCCTAGGACTGCAGGATGGGAGATGTAGACCTTTTTGTAGTTTTCTGGGGGTTATTTTTATTCTATCTTCTCCTATTTTTGACTTGAGGCATGACTTTGTAGTGGATAACTGAGCATGACCAAACCATTCCAGAACCTCAGTTCGGAGAATGATACAAGATTCAGAGAGGAGAAATTCCAGGCCTTGGTCTGCAAATAGTTGAATTACTTCCTTGATATCTTATGGAGCATGAGCAAACCCATCCCTGACTATCTCATAGCCTTCAAGAAGATCCTTAGAGCTTTTGGGAGCCATTATTGTGGTAGTAGAATACGCTGGGATGGGAGAGAAGGTGATTCATCTCAGCGGCTAGGAAAGAGGGGTCGTGTACCTCTCACTAACAAGATTGACTATTTATATGGCCTAAGATTTTGGTATAATTAACCCTAATAATTAGATTTAATTTCTCTTATAATTGTTAGTGGAAATGGGTCAATTTAGGGTTGCATTTAGACAAAGTATAATGAAGTCAACCCGTCTCAGCGGAACCGCTGAGACGGCAACCTAGCCACTGGAACAGAGCACTGTCAGCCACTGGGACAGATTTAGCCATCTCAGCGGCTCAGCTGATACTTTTCCCAGCTGTCTCAACGGCTAAGCTGAAACAGACTGTTCTGTTTTAGATGATCTTACTACCTAACCATAAATTCATTTGAGATATGATTGTTTGAAGGCCTAATCATGTCACTAATATAGTTGATGTGACAACACTTTAAGTTACAACAAGACATGCATTATATCATACATGATTGAAAGAGAGAAATATTTTACACTATTCAACATTTAACATTCCTAGTTCAATTTTGAAAGCATTAAACTTGGCCTCATCTAATGGCTTTGTAAAGATATCAGCAACTTGATTGTCAGTGGGGACAAATTCAAGGCAGATATCCTTACATTCAACATGTTCTCTTATAAAATGATGCCTTATCTCTATGTACTTAGTCCTGCTATGAGAGACGGGATTCTTAGCAATAGAGATAGCAATGGATGAGTCACAATAAAGGGGAGACTCACTTACCTTGAGGTTGTAGTCCTCTAACTGGTGTTGAATCCACAATAGCTGTGCACAACAAATTCCTGCAGCAATGTATTCAGACTCGGCAGTGGATATTGCCACACTTGTCTGCTTTTTGTTGCTCCAAGATATCAACCTTCTTCCTAGGAATTGACAAGTGTCACTTGTGCTTTTCCTGTCTTCTTTGCAGCCTACAAAATCTGCATCTGAAAATCCAGTTAGTTCAAAATCATTGTTCTTAGGGTACCAAAGGCCAAGATGTAGGTTGCCTTTAAGGTATCTCAGAATCCTCTTTCCAGCTGAGTAGTGAGATTCCTTAGGACATGCCTGGTACCTAGCACACACACATGTAGCATACATAATATCTGGTCTACTAGCAGTTAAATATAATAGGGATCCAATGATGCACCTGTACATGGATTCATCAAAGGCCTTTCCCTTCTCATCCTTGTCCAGGGAAATGTTGGACCCCATGAGAGTTTTCATGGTGGAGGCAGATTCCATCCCAAACTTCTTGATAAGCTCCCTAGTGTACTTGGTCTGAGAGATGAATATACCCTCATCAGACTGTTTCACTTGGAGGTCGAAAAGTACTTGAGCTCTCCCATACTGCTCATCTCAAACTCCCCCTGCATTAGGTTGGCAAACCTTTTGAAGAGGTTGTCATCAGTAGACCCAAATATTATGTTATCAACGTATATTTGGACTAGAAGACACTTGCCCCTTGTTTCCCTAAGAAATAATGTACTATCTATCTTTCCCCTCAAGAACATGTTCTTGATGAGAAAGCTAGACAAAGTCTCATACCAAGCCCTGGGGGCTTGCTTTAAACCATAAAGAGCTTTCCTAAGTAAATATACATGATTAGAGAGGGTTGGATGCACAAAATCTGATGGTTGTTCAACATATACCAAGGAATAGCCTAATTGCTTCTAACCTTGCAACAGGGGCAAAGGTTTGATCAAAGTCTATCCCTTCTTCCTGTCTATATCCCTTGGCTACCAACCTTGCCTTGTTCTTTATGATTGTGCCATTTTCATAACTTGTTCCTGTAAATCCATTTGGTGCCAATAATATTGTGTCCTTGAGATTTTGGAACCAACTTCCATACCTTGCATCTCTTGAATTGTAGAAGTTCTTCTTGCATTTCTTGAATTCAAAAGGTGTCTTGGTTGGCTTCTTCAAACTTCTTGGGCTCCATTTGTGATAAGAAGCTCAATAATAGGGCCTCGTTATGAGCCCTACTTCTGGTCAGCACACCTTGGTTCTGGTCTCCAATGATTTTCTCTCTTGGATGATCTCTTAGGTGCCTTACAGCTGGAGGCAATCTGTCCTCAGCTTGCTGTAACATTTCTGCTGGTTCAACATTGTCTTTAACACCTTGGACCTCTTCCTCTTCAGGGATTGCTGCATCTTTATATGCCTTGCTACTGTTGGGTGTGTATTGCACAGACATCTTTTCCATGTCCTCATTTCCTGTCAAAGTAGAAGAGCTAGACCAGCCTTTATATATTAGATTGGTCTCATCAAATACTGCGTGCATAGACTCCTCTACAACATGAGTTTTCTTGTTATATACTCTATAAGCTCTACTATATGAGCTATAGCCAATAAGAACCCCCACATTGCATTTCTCTGCAAACTTTGTTAATTGAGATTTTCCATTGTTTAAAATGTAGCATTTGGAGCCAAAGATTCTAAAATATGAATTTGTAGGTTGTTTGCCCTTCAGAATCTCATAGGGGGTTATTCCATGAACCTTATTGATGGAAGCTCTATTGAGAACATAACATGCAGTATTGACTGCCTCAGCCCAGAAGTATTCTAGGAGTGAAGAGTCACTAAGCAATGTTCTCCCAGCTTCTATCAAGTTCCTATTCCTCCTCTCAGCCACACCACTTTGTTGTAGATTCCTTGGGGAGGAGAACTCTTGGGTGATACCATATTCTTGACAGAACCTTGTCATGGATTCAGATTGAAATTCTGTGACATGGTCAGTCCTAGTCCTGACCACAACACATTATAAGTCATTCTGAATTGCTTTAACATGATTTATAAAGACATTCAAAGTATAAGACTTCTTCTTAAGGAAGAATACCCATGCATATTTTGATTGATCATAAACAATCACCAAAGTATACAACTTCCCACCTAGGCTCTGAATTGGCAAAGGACCAAACAAGTCCATATGCAATAGATATAGACATCTTCCAGTGTCTTTGGAGCCAATACTTTTAAAGGTAGCCCTTGTTTGCTTTCCCATTTGGAAAGCATGACAGGGACCACTTTTAATACATTTTAAATTAGGACTATTCCTAACAAGATTTTTAGAGAATAGTCTATACATTGTCTTGTAGTTAATGTGAGAAAGTCTCTTGTGCCATTGAACACAAAGAGACTCATTCTCATTAGCTACTATACATACAGATGTAAGAGAATTACTGCAAATAAAGTCTAAGCAATAAACATTCCCACTCCTAGTGCCTGAGAGAATGGTCTCTAAGTCATTAGACTTTTTGATCAAGCACTTGTCATTGTGGAATTCAATAACATAGCCTAGATCACAAAGTTGACTTATGCCTACTAGGTTGTGTTGCAACCCTTCAACATAAGCTACCCTTGTGATTAAGACTATGTCATTGGAGATCATACAATATCCCTTGGTGATTCCTCTTTCAGATCCCCCAAAGATAATTTTGGGTCCATTCTTCACAGCCTTGTAGTCCTGTAGAATATTTCTTGTTCTTGTCATGTGCCTTGAGCACCCACTGTCCAAGTACCAAATTTGGTTGAGGCTGGTACTTGAACTAACCTGCAAGAAGGAGTATAGTTGCCCTTAGGAGCCCAAACAATTTTGGGTCCTAGGTCCTTGTTAGCATGATGATATGACCTCACACCAGCTGCACTCTTTGCAGGAAGATTCTCCTTTGTACTTGGCACAATGGGATTATACCAGCAATCTATGGCAAAGTGTCCCACTTTACCACAACACCAACATTCATGAATGTTTTATCTCCTCTTCTGAACATTTCTTGAGGAAATAGCATTACTGTGCCTGTGTTCAGGAGGGGAGATAGCTGCAGTTTTCCTGTTTCTTTCAGCAATGATTTGACAGAATGATAACCTATGTGCAGTCTTGATACCCTTTGTCCTAATGGCATCTGCTTGCCTTGGCTTGGGGGCCAGACATGATTGTATGGCATTAGACACTGAGCAACAGGACCTGTCTACAGGTTTGACATCATCCATGTTCTTTGCTGGACAGAACTTGGAAGAGCTGGCATCCATGGTCTTGAATGATGGGGCTGAGGTACCAAATACAAATGGTCCAGGTTGGGCCATTTGAATTTCCTCATGGGGAGCCTTCATAGCACTCGAGCCCATGCCCTTTCTTCCACTATAAGAAGGAGTATTTTCCTTCTTATAGGAGCTTCCATTCTTCCAGTAACCATACATGCTTTCATGGTCATACCTGTTTGAGGGAAGTAACACCTTTTGAAAGGTGGTTTGAGGCTTAGCCTTACCCCTGATCTTTTCTCCACTCCCTTCTCCTACTTCCAATTTGTTGTATCCTAGTCCTCTCCTATTGGTTTGAGAGGAGAAGGTGTCAATAATAGGGAGCACAGATTTGGGCTTGGAGAATTGAGCCACCGGGCTCTTCTCTTTCAGAAGCTTCACCTCAAGGTCCTTGATGACCTTGTTCTTCTGGGATATGGTGCTCAAATGGACAATTGTTATCCCCTTCAGATGGCTAATTTCTTTATACATCTGACCCATCTTGGTAGATGATTCAGTGCACTCTTGTTTTTCCATCTTAAGGGAAGCAATCTCTTGGGCTTGTCTCTTGGCTAGCTTTTTGCTCTTTTTCAGAGCTTCCAAGAGAGCACCATATCTGTCAATCAATTGATTGACATCTTCCTCAGTTTTTGAATCACTTCCACCAATTGATGAAGGTGCTCCAGATTCTGGTTCAGTCTCATAATCAGAAGAGGAGATGGAGTGAATTAATACCTGTTCATTTTCTGAGATGTTCTGACTGTCCTCCTCATCAGTGATGGCCATGAGGCCTAGCTGAACATTGTCCTCTTCATCCTCCTATAAATCACTGTCTGAATGTGATAGAGGGGCCCTGATTCCAATTCTGGCAGCAGGATAATCATCTTCCTTTTCTGCTGCAAACATCCCAATATAGGCTTCTTCTTCAGCATCTGAATCTGAGGATGAGGATTCAGACTCACTCCAGCTTTTTCCTTTTTTTGCAAGGAAGGATTTTTCATCCTTCTTATCCTTTTGGTGGTGATGCTTCTTATCACCCTTTTCCTTCCTTTTGACTGGACAGTCAGATATGACATTACCAAGCTTACTGCAGCAATAGCAAATGATGTTATTTGAAACATGTTTAATAGATTTAGAATCATACCTGTCACCCTTTGGGTGCTACCTTTTAGATTTGATGTAGTCTTTCTTGGAGTGTGAGGAGAAGGTGGGCTTGTTCTTCCACTACTTTCTCCTCATCATCTTCTTGAACTGCCTTGAGAAGGCAGCAAACTCTTCATCAGAGGAAGAGCTATCTGAGGTGCTGATTTCATATTTCTCAGATTCAGCAATCCTCCTTGGAGGAGACACCAACCTGCCCTTGCTTTTCTTGGAGCTGTCAGCCTTGAGAGCCACAGATTTCTCCCTTGCATGAGCCCTTGTTGAGGTGTCCTCTTCCTTTCTTGTAGATAACTGCATCTCATAAAAGAGCAGCTTTCCAAACAGTGTATGAGTAGGAGTCTCACCAAGCCTTGCCACTTCCCTGATTGCACAAATTTTTGTGTCCCAATTCCTAGTTAGAGATCTAATGAACTTATCATTCAGCTCATAATCAGTGAACACTCTCTCATAGGTTCTTAGTTCATTTACTATCCTAAAGAACCTTTCATAGTACATGGAATTGCTCTCCTGGCTCAGCTGCCTGAAGGCTTCATATTCTTGATTGAGGAGTGACTTTCTATCATCCCTCACCTCATCTGTTCCTTCCATATATACTACTAATGTATCCCACATTTCCTTGGCAGTTGTGCAGTGCACCAAGTTCTGAAATGTAGAGTCATCAATTGCATTAACAATTATGTTTTGTGCTCTTTTATCCATAGTAAACAGTGCAAGTTCATCCTTGGTCAAGTCATTGAAGGCCTTGGCCACTCTCCTTGTTGGATCTATGGTGGAGGCAGTTTGAAAGGTGAAAGGCCCTTGTTTTACTGTGATATAAATCCTTGGGTCAGATGCTTCCATGAACAATCTAACCCTTTGCTTCCATATGCCAAAGTTTTCCTTGTTGCATATGGGAAATTTCATGGATCCCATCACCTTCTGCAATCCAGAGGAGGCCATTGGATTGAGATAAGACTATTCCTTTATAGGATCTAGTCAGACAGTTATGTCCTTCTTGACCAACCTCCCTCTGATACCACTTGATAGTTTATTTAGGATATAGTCTTAGTCACCTAGAGGGGGGTGAATAGGTTTCTTTTATTTTTGGCTAACTGTTTTCTGATTTTAGGTTAGTAAAATATCAAGCACAGAAAACACACAAAGATTTATAGAGGTTCCTCAAGACAGGGTGTCTTGAGTAGTCCTCTTTCCCCCTTCACCTTTCTAACAATGAGTTAGATAAGGCCAACTTCTCCAAACTCAGCTCCAAGAGCCTACAGCACAAATCCCTCAGGATCTCTCAGGTTTTCCCAAACCCTACCTTAGGCACAACAACCCTACCTCAGGCACAACAGCCCTACCTCAGGCTCAATAGCCCTACCTCAGATCACACAATAATCTTACACTCAAGCTGACCTCTCAGCTCTACAGCTCAAGCCAAACAGCCATACACCCTTAGGCAAAGATGCCCTACAAACTCAGAACAATTAAGTTCCTACATAAGTAACAATATGGGATTACAATTAGAAGATAAAAGAGGTGGTCTTCTGCTTCTGAACAACTGATGTTGCAGTCTTGAACCAGGGAGGAGTAGGAATGCCCCAACCTGATTCTTCATGATCCTTTCCTTCAAATGATGGACTGGATCAGCTTACTCTTTCTTGAGTTGAACAACAGGAGCAATCACTTTTCTCCTTGCAGCCTCAGGTAATCAGGAAGTGAAAGCTTCATGGCTGCCGACAATGGAACAGTAATCTTTTTCTTCTTCTTTTGTGTGCTGGAGAGTAAAATGTAGGAAGTGTTCTTTGAAAAGCCCTAACTTATTCTTTTTATACTCCAATGATCTTCAACGGCTCTTAGATGTCCTTCTGACAGGTATGGGAGTGATTGGTGGACCCTAAGAAGCCTTTTTGCAGCTTGCGCCAAAAGTAGAACCCGCCAGATCATTTTGAATTTGTCTCGGCGGTTGAGCTAAGATGTCCTGTTGTCTCAGTGGATACCTCTGTCCCATCCCAGCGGATCCGCTGAGACAGACAATTGTCTCAGCGGTTTTCTTTTATCTGTACCTCAATAGGCCCAGACACCTTCTCAGCGGCTCCTGGCCTTGTCTCAATAGTTCAGATGAGACTAAGAGCTTGTCTCAGTGGTTTTGACAGTAAACCTACTGAACATACATAACACTATGGTATGACCTAACCCTGCATGGTCATGAAACAGAATGGGGTTTATCAAATACAACTTGCACTTAGCATTGAGTGTGAAGCTTCTTCAAATCAAGGGAACATTGAGGGTCATTTTCCCAACACAAAGGATCGGAAAGAATCCTTCCCTCGTCATGTCGAAGTTTCAAACCAACCTCCAGTGGAGTAGAGCTACTCTTCTCCTCTCTCATGCTGAAATCGTTTCACAATCCGCTCCGCGTAGCCCTTCTGGGAAACGAGCACACCGCTCTCTTTACTCTTCACCTCAAGACCAAGGAAATGGTGGAGCTCACCCAAATCCTTCATCTTAAATCTGATAGCTAGCTTAGCCCAGAGCCTAGCTACCTCCTTCTCAGAGTTCCCTATGATGATCATGTCATCCACGTACAACAGTACCAAGACTTGTAGCTCCCCGGTCTTCTTTACAAACAAGCTTGAATCAAAATCCGAAGCAAAGTATCCACAGAATTGGAGATATTCTGCAATCTTTCCATACCACCCCTGAGGTGCTTGCTTCAAGTCGTAAAGAACCTTCTTGAACTTGCAGACATGTCCTGGATAAGCTTCATAAATATAGCCAGATGGTTGCACCATGGAGATATCCCTGTCAATCTCACCATAAAGAAAAGCATTCTTCATGTCAAGTTGCCAAATCTTCCAACCTTGGCAAACTACCAGTGCAATCACCACCTGAACTGAAGTCATCTTGGCAACAGAGCTAAAGGTCTCTTCATAGTCTTCGTCATACTGTTGAGAGAACCCTCGAGCTAAAAGGCAAGCCTTATACCGCTCAATACTGCCATACACCCTCTTCTTCAGCTTGTAAACCCACTTGCACGTCATGTAACATCCACAATCCTTCTAGACCCCTAGATAGTGTTAGGGCATGGGCGGTGTGCAGAGTGGCCACTAAGGCCCTTGGGCCAAGTGGAGTGTGCTAAGTGCACACCAAGGGCACAAAATCAACATAGCCCAATACCACTCCCTTAGGCCAATTGACCCTCAATTCACCAAGTTGACCTCCCCCATACCACCCTAACCACTGAGGAAGACCATAACCATGGAAATTGCACTTGGGTGGGACCCAATTGCATGAAATTGACCAAGTCAACAATAGGTCAACATTAACCAAACTAAGTCAATTAGGGTTCAATTGACCCTCAAATGTTCAAATTGACCTTACCACCACACTCTAAACACTTTAAGGAACTCATTGGACCCAAAATCCCCATCATGGTGGGACCAATTGACCCCAATTGACCAAAGTCAAACTTTACCCAATTTTGGTCAAATCTACACCCTTTCATTAAATTGAACCAATTGGAGCCCCACCATGGACCAACCTATGTTGGGTGATGTTAAGGGACCCATGACCCCCAAGTGGGGTCAACCCACTCACCTTGGTTGACCAAAGTCAACCATGGTCAGCATAGCCCATTAAAGGTTAATTTCAAGCCTAAACTGAAATGAACCCTAACACCAACCAATTACCCTCAATCATGGACCTTAGGCCTTGCCATCAGCCCTAGACTGAACTACACATTGAGCTTGATTAGATCAATGGAGGGGGGGGCCAAAAGTTGATCAAAAGGTTAAAGCATAAAGCAAAAGGCTAAAAGCATTCCCCTCCTCTACACTCCTCCTCCCCAATCAGTCTTGGACCCTTCCCTGATTGTTGGGGGTCTGAGCTTGACCCAGATGGAAGCAGGAGGCCGGTAGCTACAGGAGGGTGGCAGCAAGGGGGCACAACCGAGGAGCTCGATTTCAAAACCCTCTATAGAGGCCTCCCCCTCCCATTTCAGCCATCCCATTAGTTTCAGAGCACTGAGAGCAAACGAAAACCACATCTGGAGCGAAGCTTTAGATGAAGAAACGAGTTCGGGAGCAGGATCGCCGGAGCAAGGATTTTCCATGGCCAACCGCCGCCGGAGCCGCCGCCACGCACCAGCAATGGTTCGTTTCTCCTCCCCTCCCCTCGTGCTAGCTTCTCATCACAAAATATTGAAGGATCGGGCTCAATTGAGCCCGAATCCACTCGTCGTTTTCATTGAATTCGGCTCGAATCGAGCCACCCAGGCTCGCCGGAAAACCCCCCCTCCGGCCGCCATGTCGCCGGGAAATCGTAGCCCTGACCACCACGAAGGTGGTGGCGGTGGTGGCCGGCCGTGGTGTCCACCAGGTGGCCTGGAAATGGGGGAAGAAATCGGCCCAGCGCGGTTGAATCCTGGACGTCAGCTCAAGGAAGAAGATGAGCCGCCGCCGTTTGATTGCGCCAAGATCCGTGCTGATCTCCTTTTTCCTGCATTTAATTAATTCATTATACTTGTTATTCTGCCTCAAAAACTCAGTGCTCTTCAAATAAAAATTAGGGTCACTTAATGGCCGATTTAGAAAACGTGCCCAACATGAAGGTTGTAGGCCTAGGTCTTAACTTTCATTTGGCTTTGAGTTTAGGTCATTTGGTGACTTACAGCTCCCTAGGGAGCTGTTTTACTAGGACTGGTCCTACACTAGGTCAGTCCATTAGAAAAATTATCTAGGTCAAACACTTCAATCTTTGGAGCTGTCCTTTTAACCATGGGTTGGTATACCCTAGGGGCACCAGCAATGGTTCGTTTCTCCTCCCCTCCCCTCGTGCTAGCTTCTCATCACAAAATATTGAAGGATCGGGCTCAAATGAGCCTGAATCCACTCGTCGTTTTCATTGAATTTGGCTCGAATCGAGCCACCCAGGCTCGCCGGAAAACCCCCCCTCCGGCCGCCATGTCGCCGGGAAATCATAGCCCCGACCACCACGAAGGTGGTGGCGGTGGTGGCCGGCGGTGGTGGCCGGCCGTGGTGGCCACCAGGTGGCCGGGAAATGGGGGAAGAAATCGGCCCAGCTCGGTTGAATCCTGGACGTCAGCTCAAGGAAGAAGATGAGCCGCCGCCGTCTGATTGCGCCAAGATCTGTGCTGATCTCCTTTTTCCTGCATTTAATTAATTCATTATACTTGTTATTCTGCCTCAAAAACTCAGTGCTCTTCAAATAAAAATTAGGGCCACTTAATGGCCGATTTAGAAAATGTGCCCAACATAAAAGTTGTAGGCCTAGGTCTTAACTTTCATTTGGCTTTGAGTTTAGGTCATTTGGTGACTTACAGCTCCCTAGGGAGCTGTTTTACTAGGACTGGTCCTACACTAGGTCAGTCCATTAGAAAAATTATCTAGGTCAAACCCTTCAATCTTTGGAGCTGTCCTTTTAACCATGGGTTGGTATACCCTAGGGGCACCCCCTGCCAAAGGGACAGCCCTTGGTGGACACTTTTACCTAGGGTTTTTGTGGTAGTTATGATATTTAAATTAAGTTGATTTTTGGAGCATTTGATCTCCAAATGACACCAAACTTTGGTGGCATACTCCTTAGTACATGAGTAGTGCTTGCCTAAAATTTCACTCCATTTGGAGTTGATTTGCTATGGAAAATAGGAAGCCCTAATGAGGGCCTTTAAGGGTCAAATTAGGGTTTAGATCATTTTGAGGAGTGGAGTGTGTTAGCCTCCTCCCATCATGGTGTATATGTGGGTATGGATATACAAATACTTGTGTCACACCCTAATTGTCCATTTGGAGCCATTAGGGTGGTGTGACCTAAAACCCTAAGGGTGAATCCTTAAGGGTGCAAAGTGGGGATTTGTGAAGGACATAGGACCAAATGTTCTAGCCTTGGCTCAGAACTTTGTGGATAAGTTTGTAGGTACATAAAATGACCTAGTTGATTAAATGAGAATTTTTAGAGGTGTTTAAGTATTTTCTTCCTAATAAATGATATAGCCACCCTTTCCCTAATAAAATGAAAAGCATGGTCATAGGACCTTGTATGATGTTGAAACTCTATCAGTGGCTGATTAAGGATGAAAATGGACTATAGTAATTTTGTTATGATTTATTGAAGTATTATTCCTTGTGTAGGAAATTCTAAGTACTTGCTAGCTTAAGGAAAATTAATTTTGATAAATGCCCAATCATGCGGATAAATTGTGAAACTTAGTTATTTCTCATTTAATGTTATTATATGCCCATGGTAATTATTTGGAGGCTTGTAGAATTATATTTCATGTACCTCATGTAGAAAGTGGATTTTACATCCTTATGAGTATTTAATCTTTTTAAAATATCAAATCATGGGGCAATGATGTGATACTTGGTTATCTGTAGTTTTAGGTTAATATATGCCCATGATAAATATTTGGAGGCTTGTAGAATTATTTTTCATGTACCTCATGTAGAAAGTGGATTTTACATCCTTATGAGTATTTAATCTTTTTAAAATATCAAATCATGGGGCAATGATGTGATACTTGGTTATCTGTAGTTTTAGGTTAATATAAGCCCATGATAATTATGTGGAGGCTGGTTGAATTTTAGTTCAAGTACCTCATGTAGAAATTGGTAATTGCTACCTTTGAATGTTTAATCATTGAAAAATATCAAATCACATGATAATGACACAATAATTTGCAAGAGGACTCTAGGTCTCCATTTGGACACTTGGTAATTTTTGGAGAATTTGCAGAAGTGAAATACTATTTTTCCTAATTAAAGTGGCATTTTGGTAATTATACAATTATGATGATATAGTATGCCAAATGGCATCCTAGGGTCATTTTACTCAGTTAACCACCATGTTATGGAAAATTACCTTACTGATAATTTTCATGTAGCATGACGAATCATTTTGAGGGTAGTTCATGTGTAATTTGCTTTAAGGCCTTAACTACTTTAAATTATATTAAATACCAATTTAAAATGGAAAATTATGTAAATTGGAACATACACTATTAAGGTCAGTGGGAACCTTGGATAATTATTAGAGACCTTGGTGATGAGTATTTATAAGGGTTCCCTTATGGGGTTGATGGATAGTTCAACTTGGTGGTCTGCGTTTAGTAAAAACGGAATTTTGAGTTTTAGACAATTCAGACCCCCTAAGTAGTGTTTGGGAGTTATATCCAATCAGTAAATGAGATGTAGCACACTATGATTCAAGGAGGGTCAATCCTATGGATAGTTGTGGGGTTGTGCTAGAGTTAATGTAGAAGGAATGAAGGTACGTCCAACCCGATTGGGTGGGACGGGAGATGAGCTAAGTCACTTTAAATCTATGGAATAATGAGGGTGAACCAAATGTTAACTATCAACTAAAGTAATTGTCTTGAAGAGGATGGTGGGGTTGAGCCCATTGATCCGTAGTACCGTTAGGGGCCCCTTATGGAGTACACCGCGGGAAGTCCAAGACTCACCCTAAATATAACACTAACTAAATAGTAGGCAAGAGTAGCCTAAGTGGGTATGCAAGCTGGTGTGGATCTCCTCCAGGAAGGAGATGGGTTGGATCAGCTTGTGTGATGGTCCCTGAGCCGGAAGCTCGGGTGGACATTGTTAACACCTGTTACTTATTCAAATAGTGGCGAGTCTTCGGTACTAGGCTAGTCGTGTCACCGACGGTAGTACGTTGACTCAGGTGAGGGTGAGGTTTAGAGGGCCGGTAAGTTTGAGTACCGCGGTCTGGAGGACGATCCCTAATAACCCACCCCGACCTTAAAGTCTGGTGGATTCCAGCAAGAGTACGCAGGAGCTCCGCTGTTGTGTTCTTAGCGTTGAGGCGTACATGAGGTCTAGGCTTGGTAGTGACTATACCCGCCTAGGATGTGGAGTGCCCAATCCACTACCACCGTGAGCCACGACGGTCGGTACCCGAAAGGTTGGCTTCCTTTCAAACAAATTTTTTGAACTATAAAGGTCTGTGCGCATAGAGTCGTGTGGGTGAGTCACATTGCATAAATTCATTAAAACATCATAACCATAGCATAACATACACATTAGCATACCCCCATCATATAAATTAGTATGGGCTCTTTTATATGATGGGTTACCTGGACATCTTAACTTATATGTCGTATGGGCGTTCATATAAGTTAAGGTACGAATCTGTGATGGTAGCTTAGATTTACTTACTGCACTGCATTTTCTTCCTATTTACTGCTTATTTCATTGCTCTACTTTACTTCCTTATACATGCACTATACTGCTAGTTATATTTTATTGCTTACTTATACCTGCTAGAATAGAGCCATGTCACCACCTTCTTGTTTACCCCTTGTTTGTCCTCCGCTTCTTCCTCCCGCTCGGTGCCTAGGAGTCGTGGAGGGAGGCGAGGACAAAACGACTTAGTCTTTATGACTAACGGTCGGTGTGACCGCAGGAGTCCGAGGAGACGGAGTTGTCCCGTGCGCAGCAGGACGAGATGGCAGGACCTGAGCAGCAGATGCAGCGCACTACCACGACGCCACAGGTTGATGATTAGATAGTTAGACTTCCGCTTTTTGAGAGCTTTTATTGTAGACTTCCGCATGTTGTAGAGTGAGAGAGATAGTACATTACTTTGCATATGTATCGGGTTTAAGCCCCTTTAGTTGTACCTCTTATGGACTTTCTGTTTTCATTATATATATATATGATGCTGTGATTGTGGACATGCCTTCTATTATGTACTTACCTTTTTGGCATATTTTACTTATGATCGTATAGCCGGCAGGGTTGGTGCTGAGCGGTGTTAGTCAACCCGAGTGTTGGTGACACCGCAAGGCAGCGATTCTGGGCGAAGGTCCACCTCAACCGTGCGATACGGGAGAGGTTCGAGTTTTCAAGTACCCGAGCAGGTTTTGGAAAAAGAGACCTTACAAATGGTATCACTGAACGAACGATCATAAGAGAACAGTCCACAACATACTAGGTCACCCCGCTCGAGTATAGTTTGCGGACAAACTATGCAGCGGAAGCTGTGGTGTGCCCATGTATGAAATCACATAAAACAGTCCATTAAGCAGCAGTTAGGTCAAGTTTTGACTTACTTAGACAATTTAGTGACGCACCCTAGCCCAAAGAGCATCCTCGGGTCTAGATTTGGTTGAAGGTTAAGGATACCCAACGTAGCTAAGGGAAGAAGTTAGTATAAGTCTTGACGTTGAGACTTTCACGCTAAAGGTTACGCTTTACTATCAAGTGGTAGGACCATATCGAGGAAATCGGGTGTCTGTAGTCTTCTTTAGAGTAATAGAAGACCCATAAGCATAACCCCCTTACCATAACTTGATACTTCCCATTATAGTACGTTGAGACAACCACCATAAAATACCAGAGGTCGAATTGGAATTTGAATATTTTGTTTTGAAAAGGCCCTTTTCCTAGTTAATCATATAGGGAACTCGGAAAAGTTAGCATAATTTATAGCATTGGGAGCCTAAGTCTTGTCATAACATTATGTCTCAGGGTGGAACACCAAGTCAGAGATTATATGCCCTAAAGTTTTTGCACGTATGTAAGATGAATATACTGTAGAAGTATTGAAGAGACTTAGCCCAAATCGGTAGGGGCTTATCCTTTTGTTTATTGGGCCAATAAAATACCGACTTGGATTACCCCCTAGACGTTGTTTAGAAAAGGTTGTGACATTTTTCGTAGTAATCTCGAATTTTGGAGTATTCAATGAAACTCAGGTGATGACGAGATCTTATTCATACACTTTTGCTTTGTGGACCAACCCTCCTTAGAAGTTTGAGACCCTTGGAGAATTACTTCACCTTAAATAACAGGGATTGTCTATACCAAGTTGTTATCGCTTTACTTATGAGAGCAAGTTAAGTGAATGGTACACTTCAAGAGTGAGCGTGCACTCATCTTATTGCTCAAAGGATGATTCTAAGGCGACAAAAGTGATCAACTCGTTAATCATATGTAAAGGGTTGTCCAGTGTATGAGCATAAGACTCTCGGAATCAAGAAAGTCAGGTTAAGAACTTAGGGAATTTCACTATCTTCCTGACCTAAGAATTGTGGTCTTGTCTCTTATATGGACTTTTGGTCATCAAGCTCTTACCGGTCACAAGGGAAGAACATCATAAACGGCGGATTCAGTGCAAGACCAAGTAGAATTTAGAATGGATAGAAGTAAGACTAGGCTATAAGTCTGCATGACCATATGAAATAATCAGTTTATCGTAACAAACTCGCTAGTGTATTGTTGTAAATACACCTTCTTAACCTCGAGTCATCGATTTGTAGAGTTATCCAAACAATTAATAATCATTGACGTCCGAACAAATATCTCGATTTAGTCAAGTATTGAAAACAAGAAAGAATGCCAGGTTTAGTAGCTTGGGATAAATGTGTCACTTCATGAAATTTTGAAGTTTGGAGTCAAGTTTTCGCAAGTAAAGATTACAACTAGAGTTTCTTGCACTCCAGGGCTTTCAAGGGTAATTTTCGGATAGTATTTTTAATTAAAATTCAAGCCCTCTCCGTGGTAAAAATTTAGTTGAGATCATTTTACTCTTAAAGTTGGTTTATGCACCGCCAGAGAGCTTAGGAAGGTGACTCTTTGGATCTGGTAATACGATGGTATAAATTATTTAGGGCTAAGATGGAGAATCTTACTATGTTCGGATCACGGGGAAAAATGACAACGATCATGTACTAAAATGTTGAGGATTTGAGAGTTAAAATAAACGGTTAGTTGTTGCTAATATCAACTCCCGCTTGAAATTATTAAGATTACTCAATGAGATTTGTCGATGTAATTTTGGACAACACAACTAAGAGAAGGGTCGTTATGATGAAATCTTTAATTCATAATTTATAGCATAAGTGAGATGAGACCTCTCGTCTTTGAAAGTTTAGCCCACCCGTTATTGGAAATCTAAAGTGAAAATTGTCGAATGATATATTGAAGATATATAATCTACATACAATCCTCCGATCTTAAGAACCAGAAATTTACGATTTCTCCAAAAATTTATAACCTCAGTTAGGAAGATTCAGGAATAAGGGAGACAAGTTTGATCTTCAGATATAAATGGTGGAATTTCTCGAGGATTAATGGGTTTTAATGAGTCGCCCTTCATGTTGAAATCAAATTGTGCCAAAAACATGTCATGATAAAAAGGGTTTTACCCTCGTGAGTTACGAAACAAAGGGATATGGAAAGTAGTTGGGAGTCATTTCGGGAACATCATATTAAACTACAAACGTCTGTTCCTCAAGGAAAGCTTGGAAGATATCTACATTTATTTAACGTGTAGAAGCGTTAACCTCGTGTAACATTCGTAGGACATAAGCGACTCTGGTCCAAGTGTAATCAAGGTTTATGTTATTGTTTTGTAGCTGATAAACCTGACCTTGTATCCGCGGAGTCAGAAACGGTTTATCGGCCGAGACCTCATATGTTAAGGGATAAGGTCTCTTGGTGTAGGTGATGTTGAACACCTACGTGTAAGAGAGTCGTATAGTGAAGAATCAGAATAGGAAATGACGGTTGGCTAAATGATCGCGTCCTGGCTAATCGATTTATGAGCAGAGTTCTAAGTAAACATGGTTCGTGAATGTAACCTTATGAAGTTAAGTTGAACTCGAAGGTTTTGATGCCATCTAGCGCGGCATGATAATATAAATTAACTCGGTAAGTTCTTATATATTTCAGGTAGATCCTCCTTCGGGGAGTGTAGTGATTTTGATAACACCCACGCCTGGTTAGCTTGTTTTGATTTTTGAAGTGTCTGTCTCCTATTTATTACCGGGATGGAGCAAGTAGAACCCGCTTTGTGATTAATGGCACGATGATCTGAGCGACGGGTTAAACCTTCAAATAACCCCTAGTGGGAATATTACCGACAATCTTAGCAAGTAATAGTAGAAGTGCAATGAGAAATTTTGGTAAAGAATGTTGCTCCGGTTGGAGTTCTCATATATAGAGGTCCGAGTTCTTCCGTGGAAGGAGATTCTGATGTCCAATTATTATAGTTCAATCATGGGCAAGAGGAGCACAGCTGGGTGCCCTTGGACTTCATGCAACAATGTTTCCCGGAACTCTTCACCTCAGGTGCAAATTAATCGTCTTTGAAATCCTTTACTCTTATAAGTGCTTACAACCCGTAGACCCAAACCTAAATTTCGAGGACGAAATATTTCTTTTGTTTATTGGGATTTGTAATATCCATAATCCTTCTAGACCCCTAGATAGTGTTAGGGCATGGGCGGTGTGCAGAGTGGCCACTAAGGCCCTTGGGCCAAGTGGAGTGTGCTAAGTGCACACCAAGGGCACAAAATCAACATAGCCCAATACCACTCCCTTAGGCCAATTGACCCTCAATTCACCAAGTTGACCTCCCCCATACCACCCTAACCACTGAGGAAGACCATAACCATGGAAATTGCACTTGGGTGGGACCCAATTGCATGAAATTGACCAAAGTCAACAATAGGTCAACATTAACCAAACTAAGTCAATTAGGGTTCAATTGACCCTCAAATGTTCAAATTGACCTTACCACCACACTCTAAACACTTTAAGGAACTCATTGGACCCAAAATCCCCATCATGGTGGGACCAATTGACCCCAATTGACCAAAGTCAAACTTTACCCAATTTTGGTCAAATCTACACCCTTTGATTAAATTGAACCAATTGGAGCCCCACCATGGACCAACCTATGTTGGGTGATGTTAAGGGACCCATGACCCCCAAGTGGGGTCAACCCACTCACCTTGGTTGACCAAAGTCAACCATGGTCAGCATAGCCCATTAAAGGTTAATTTCAAGCCTAAACTGAAATGAACCCTAACACCAACCAATTACCCTCAATCATGGACCTTAGGCCTTGCCATCAGCCCTAGACTGAACTACACATTGAGCTTGATTAGATCAATGGAGGGGGGGACCAAAAGTTGATCAAAAGGTTAAAGCATAAAGCAAAAGGCTAAAAGCATTCCCCTCCTCTACACTCCTCCTCCCCAATCAGTCTTGGACCCTTCCCTGATTGCTGGGGGTCTGAGCTTGACCCAGATAGAAGCAGGAGGCCGGCATCTACAGGAGGGTTGCAGCAAGGGGGCACAACTGAGGAGCTCGATTTCAAAACCCCCTATAGAGGCCTCCCCCTCCCATTTCAGCCATCCCATTAGCTTCAGAGCACTGAGAGCAGACGAAAACCACATCTGGAGCAAAGCTTTAGCTGAAGAAACGAGTTCGGGAGCGGGATCGCCGGAGCAAGGATTTTCCATGGACAACCGCCGCCGGAGCCGCCGCCACGCACCAGCAATGGTTCGTTTCTCCTCCCCTCCCCTCGTGCTAGCTTCTCATCACAAAATATTGAAGGATCGGGCTCAATTGAGCCCGAATCCACTCGTCGTTTTCATGGAATCCGGCTCGAATCGAGCCACCCAGGCTTGCCGAAAAACCCCCCCTCCGGCCGCCATGTCGCCGGGAAATCGTAGCCCCGACCACCACGAAGGTGGTGGCGGTGGTGGCCGGCCGTGGTGGCCACCAGGTGGCCGGGAAATGGGGGAAGAAATCGGCCCAGCGCGGTTGAATCCTGGCCGTCGGCTCAAGGAAGAAGATGAGCCGCCGCCGTCTGATTGCGCCAAGATCCGTGCTGATCTCCTTTTTCCTGCGTTTAATTAATTCATTATACTTGTTATTCTGCCTCAAAAACTCAGTGCTCTTTAAATAAAAATTAGGGCCACTTAATGGCCGATTTAGAAAAAGTGCCCAACATGAAAGTTGTAGGCCTAGGTCTTAAATTTTATTTGGCTTTGAGTTTAGGTCAATTGGTGACCTGCAGCTCCCTAGGGAGCTGTTTTACTAGGACTGGTCCTACACTAGGTCAGTCCATTAGAAAAATTATCAAGGTCAAACCCTTCAATCTTTGGAGCTGTCCTTTTAACCATGGGTTGGTATACCCTATGGGCACCCCCTGCCAAAGGGACAGCCCTTGGTGGACAATTTTACCTAGGGTTTTTGTGGTAGTTATGATATTTAAATTATGTTTATTTTTGGAGCATTTGATGTCCAAATGACACCAAACTTTGGTGGCATACTCTTTAGTACATGAGTAGTGCTTGCCTAAAATTTCACTCCATTTGTAGTTGATTTGCTATGGAAAATAGGAAACCCTAATGAGGGCCTTTAAGGGTTAAATTAAGGTTTAGATCATTTTGAGGAGTGGAGTATGTTAGCCTCCTCCCATCATGGTGGATATGTGGGTATGGATATACAAATGCTTGTGTCACACCCTAATGGTCCATTTGGAGCCATTAGGGTGGTGTGACCTAAAACCCTAAGGGTGAATCCTTAAGGGTGCAAAGTGGGAATTTGTGAAGGACATAGGACCAATGTTCTAGCCTTGGCTCAGAACTTTGTGGATAAGTTTGTAGGTGAATAAAATGACCTAGTTAATTAAATGAGAATTTTTAGAGGTGTTTAAGTATTTTCTTCCCAATAAATGAAATAGCCACCCTTTCCCTAATAAAATGAAAAGCATGGTCATAGGACCTGGTATGGTGTTGAAACTCTATCAGTGGCTGATTAGGGATGAAAATGGACTATAGTAATTTTGTTATGATTTATTGAAGTATTATTCCTTGTGTAGGAAATTCTAAGTACTTGCTAGCTTAAGGGAAATTAATTTTGATAAATGCCAAATCATGGGGATAAATTGTGAAACTTGGTTATCTGTAATTTAATGCTATTATATGCCCATGGTAATTATTTGGAGGCTTGTAGAATTATATTTCATGTACCTCATGTAGAAAGTGGATTTTACATCCTTATGAGTATTTAATATTTTTAAAATATCAAATCATGGGACAATGATGTGATACTTGGTTATCTGTAGTTTTAGATTAATATATGTCCATGATAATTATTTGGAGGCTTGTAGAATTATATTTCATGTACCTCATGTAGAAAGTGGATTTTACATCCTTATGAGTATTTAATCTTTTTAAAATATCAAATCATGGGACAATGATGTGATACTTGGTTATCTGTAGTTTTAGGTTAATATATGCCCATGATAATTATGTGGAGGCTGGTTGAAATATATTTCAAGTACCTCATGTAGAAATTGGTAATTGCTACCTTTGAATGTTTAATCATTGTCAAATATCAAATCACATGGTAATGACACAATAATTTTGCAGAGGACTCTAGGTCCCTATTTGGACACTTTGTAATTTTTGGAGAATTATCAGAAGTGAAGTACTATTTTTCCTAATTAAAGTGGCATTTTGGTAATTATACAATTATGATGATATAGTAGGCCAAATGGCATCTTAGGGTCATGTTACTCAGTTAACCACCATGTTATGGAATATCACCTTACTGATAATTTTCATGTAGCATGAAGAATCATTTTGAGGGTAGTTCATGTGTAATTTGCCTTAAGGCTTTAACTACTTTAAATTATATTAAATACCAATTTAATATGGAAAATTATGGAAATTGGAACATACCCTATTAAGGTCAGTTAGAACCTTGTTTAATTATGACCTTGGTGATGAGTATTTAGAAGGGTTCCCTTATGGGGTTGATGGATAGTTCAACTTGGTGGTCTGCGTTTAGTAAAAACAGAATTTTGAGTTTTAGACAATTCAGACCCCTAAGTAGTGTTTTGGAGTTATATCCAATCAGTAAATAAGATGTAGCATACCATGATTCAAGGAGGGTAAATCCTAGGGATAGTTGTGGGGTTGTGCTAGAGTTAATGTAGAAGGAGTGAAGGTACGTCCAACCCGATTGGGTGGGACGGGAGATGAGCTAAGTCACTTTAAATCTATGGAATAATGAGGGTGAACCAAATGTTAACTATCAACTAAAGTAATTGTCTTGAAGAGGATGGTGGGGTTGAGCCCATTGATCCGTAGTACCGTTAGGGGCCCCTTATGGAGTACACCGCGGGAAGTCCAAGACTCACCCTAAATATAACACTAACTAAATAGTAGGCAAGAGTAGCCTAAGTGGGTATGCAAGCTGGTGTGGATCTCCTCCGGGAAGGAGATGGGTTGGATCAGCTTGTGTGATGGTCCCTGAGCCGGAAGCTCGGGTGTACATTGTTAACACCTGTTACTTATTCAAATAGTGGCGAGTCTTCGGTACTAGGCTAGTCGTGTCACCGACGGTAGTACGTTGACTCAGGTGAGGGTGAGGTTTAGAGGGCCGGTAAGTTTGAGTACCGCGGTCTGGAGGACGATCCCTAATAACCCACCCCGACCTTAAAGTCTGGTGGATTCCAGCAAGAGTACGCAGGAGCTCCACTGTTGTGTTCTTAGCGTTGAGGCGTACATGAGGTCTAGGCTTGGTAGTGACTATACCCTCCTAGGATGTGGAGTGTCCGACCCACTACCACCGTGAGCCACGACGGTCGGTACCCGAAAGGTTGGCTTCCTTTCAAACAAATTGGGAACTATAAAGGTCTGTGCGCATAGAGTCGTGTGGGTGAGTCACATTGCATAAATTCATTAAACATCATAAACATAGCATAGCATAACATACACATTAGCATACCCCCATCATATAAATTAGTATGGGCTCTTTTATATGATGGGTTACCTGGACATCTTAACTTATATGGCGTATGGGCGTTCATATAAGTTAAGGTACGAATCTGTGATGGTAGCTTAGATTTACTTACTGCACTGCATTTTCTTCATATTTACTGCTTATTTCATTGCTCTACTTTACTGCCTTATACCTGCACTATACTGCTAAGTAGATTTTATTGCTTACTTATACCTACTAGAATAGAGCCATGTCACCGCCTTCTTGTTTACCCCTTGTTTGTCCTCCGCTTCTTCCTC
Organism: Dactylorhiza incarnata; assembly: GCA_033032865.1. Lineage (NCBI taxonomy): Eukaryota > Viridiplantae > Streptophyta > Magnoliopsida > Asparagales > Orchidaceae > Dactylorhiza > Dactylorhiza incarnata. Next base: position 11,329,187 of record JAWHQI010000029.1, read on the forward strand.
CCGCTCGGTGCCTAGGAGTCGTGGAGGGAGGCGAGGACAAAACGACTTAGTCTTTATGACTAACGGTCGGTGTGACCGCAGGAGTCCGAGGAGATGGAGTTGTCCCGCGCGCAGCAGGACGAGATGGCAGGACCTGAGCAGCAGATGCAGCGCACTACCACGACGCCACAGGTTGATGATTAGATAGTTAGACTTCCGCTTTTTGAGAGCTTTTGTTGTAGACTTCCGCATGTTGTAGAGAGAGAGAGATAGTACATTACTTTGCATATGTATCGGGTTTAAGCCCCTTTAGTTGTACTTCTCTTATGGACTTTCTGTTTTCATTATATATATATATATATATGATGTTGTGATTGTGGACATGCCTTCTATTATGTACTTACCTTTTTGGCATATTTTACTTATGATCGTATAGCCGGCAGGGTTTGTGCTGAGCGGTGTTAGTCAACCCGAGTGTTGGTGACACCGCAAGGCAGCGATTCTGGGCGAAGGTCCACCTCAACCGTGCGATACGGGAGAGGTTCGAGTTTTTAAGTACCCGAGCAGGTTTTGGAAAAAGAGACCTTACACGTCATAGGAGTAATGTCATCAACCTTGGGCACAAGATCCCAAGTCTCATTCTTCTTGAGGGTAGGCATCTCCTCATCCATAACATCTTCCCACTCCTTGACTCTGGTGGCATTTTCAAGGCATGACGGCTCTCGCTCATCCAAGGTGTTGGATCTGATGGCACCCTTAGAGGGGGGGGGGGGGGGGTGAATAAGGGGTTTACTGTTTTTGAGATAAATTGACAGATTTTAAAATCACAGAAAACTTTTTGGTTCTGTCGCTAACGTCTGACATTAGATAGTTAACGTCGGGCGTTATCTCTCTAGAAAATATTTTTACAGAAATATTCAAAATGATTTTCTTTATGAAATACAATTCCAGAAAAATTAGATATAATGAAAAAGAATTTTATATTTCACAAAAATGATTACAAGGATAAAATTTCAATAACGCTTCAATTTAGAGGCGACAACTTAAAAATCACTTTTTGTTCCTTCACTGATCCTTCTCCCAAGGAACGGTTGGCTATAGCCTATCTTTCCCCAGATAAAGCCTCTAGTCGCCCCCTAGATCTACCCTAGACCAAGTCGCCACACACAAGGCGGCAAATTTCCCCCTAAACCGAACCCTGCCTAGTCGCCACACGCAAGGCGGCGAATTCACTACCGTTACAAGGAAAAAACGAAAAGATAAAGTAAAAATCAGAATAAAAGACTCCCTAGATTGAAGAGCACTGAAGGAGATGTTGAAGATACGACATGACCACGTCGGAGTTGAAGCGAGCATCCTTCTTCAAATTTGACGTTGGAAATCTCCTTCTCACTCGTGTTCCTCAATGCTGGTGTTGGGAGTGCTCTCTGAATTCGGGATGAAATGATCTCTCAGAAGTATAGAATGAAGGCTTGGAATGCATCAATCTTGATCAAATGAAATCAATTCTTTAAATAAGCACAGAAGCTAATGCGCGACGTTAAGAGTTAACGCCATCGTTAGTGAACGTGCACTGTCGTAGCTGAGATTGTGCAACCGTCGGGATCGTGGAGATTTGTGGACTCAACGCGGGCGTTAAGAGTCAACGCTGACATTTTCTCTTGCTTCTCGACGGAATATCTTCTCCATGTCATTCCCTTTTCGACATCATCCCTCTTCAACTATAAGTTAATGTTGGGTGTTAACTTGTTAACGCGGAGCGTTAACACTCTTTTCAGAAAATCGTCATCAATCAGCATCCTGTATATATGGTTATTTAACTATAGTACCTGCACACTATAAACATAAGCAAGATCAAATACATAGTGTGATTTGTTATTCTCAAACTAAGAGATGTGGAACACAAGCTCCAACAATCTCCCCCTTTTGATAATAACAAATCCACTAATAAGAAATAAAACATAATTAGAGTAGTGGTTATAGTATATATGTTAAGCGTGATAATATGCATACTCCCCCTATATGGATGCTCCCACTATATGAATGCATTTTCTATTGTACTCCCCCAAAATAATAGATTTCTCTAATTTATTTCTTCTTCAATTTCTTCTCCCCCTTTGATATAATCAAAAGGAGGTGGGTTAGAGTATTAACAATATAAAATATTATGCATCACGTAGAAATACTAGCAACGTTTTGGAAAATTGTGAACACAGCGAAAGCAATTATGAAGCATCTTTAAGCAATTGTAAGCACAAAATATAGTAAGCATTTAAATCAAATAAGTAGATGCTTGAATTACAAAAGTTGCAAGTTCATTTGAAATTCAAATTTAAAATTAGCAAGCAAGATTATATAATATCAAGTAAAGATATCTTGACAATTTTAATTTGCATTTCAAGTAAACATAAACATTAAAAAATCATGCATTGTTATTTAGTGCATTTACTCATGATTATAGAGAATAGTGTAGATAAGCTTTAGGTCCAATTCTCAGGAGTGGAAGTCTTATAAATGATAATGATGTGTTCAATAAAGGTGTTTTGATAAAGTATACAAGTGTATAAATCAAATCACATGAAAATATGTTATGTAAAAGCATAACTTGAAGTGAACATAAATAATTTTACTTCCACAAATTTCAATGCACATAAATAAAGAGTACAACTACTGAGGTTCTTTACACACACAATGCTTATTAAGACTCATCAGGGTGCAAAGTAGTGCCTAAGGATCACTTTTATACCTTTTAGCTTTATTTTCATTTTTTGTGATCCGGTGTACTAAGAGAAGTGGTGTATAAATTATTTGCTACAAAACACTTTACAATTCTTTAGCCAAGGTGCTCAACCTCACAATTCTCATTAAGACTTATCAGGAGGGTGAGTAGTGCTTGGTGGAGTTTTCCTTGTCATTTATTATTTACTTTTTTGTTTAGTGACTAAGGACTCTGAATTCACTTGATTTGCAAACATAGTATTTAAAACCACATTTCTCTAATCACAAGTGCATGAAGAAAAAAGAATTTGATAAAGAATTCAATGTTGTTTAGGTAAACTATTTATGAGATTCAAAGGAAGTTCTTATACTACACAATCATGCAATAAGATTTAAAACATATGTAGATTAACAAAAAGTGTGAGTGAGAAATTCATTATCAAAGATAAAAACTTTACTCATACTTAGAGGCATGTAAAAACATTTCTACACATGTAATCTATAACTAAATTCTTTGCACATTATTAAGATATTATTCAAGGCATGACAAATATAAGACAATATTTTTAAGAAACTTGAAAGTTAAATTAAACATTGTATTTAATCTTTAAATGATATAATTAATCATCCTTGACAATGACAACGAATATCAATCATTTTTAAAAAAAATTGAATATTGATATATGTACATAACAATAAACACACACCCAAAAAAAATATTTTTGTTCTTTGAAATTGTTTTCTAATTTTGTTTTTGTTTTTTATATATATATTCTCCGGAAAACATAGAAGTCTTTAATAGTCCTTTCAGTAAATGATATTCTATGCCAGAGAGATACACCCAAAATAATGCATGAGAAAATACATATTTTTTTTAAAAGAAATAAAATTTTGTTTTAAAGGAAATAAAAAGATAGAAAACTTTTTACAAACAGAGAAAAAAAACACCCACAAAACATTAAAATAATACCAGAAATTATTCAAAACACACAAAAAAAATTTGGAGCAAAGGAGCTAATGCCAGGCGTTAGCTTCATAACGTCGAGACAGAACACTGAATTTTGACTTTTTGAAAAATCTTTTTCATGATTCATTTGTATGAGAAAGAGACCTTCTTATAGTTGAAATTTCAGACATTATGGAGTTGATTTGAAGGCTCTTTTAGCATGTTTTTGGTAGTTTTGAAAGTGTTTTCACACTTTTTTTTAAAATGCAAACTAAAATATAAGACAATTTTGATAGCTTTTATAGGGTTTAAGGAGACATTTCTAAGACACCTGGTTCTAACATAAGAATGTGAAAACGTGCATCGGGTAGAGGTTTGGTAAAAATGTCGGCAAGTTGTGATTCAGTTCCTATAAAGCTAATTTTAACATGTTCCTTTTTAATACGATCTCTAATAAAATGATGTTGGACATCTATATGTTTTGATCTAGAGTGATGTACGAGATTGTTTGTGAGATCTATAGCACTATTGTTATCACATTTTTATTCTATGTTATTTAGATGAACACCAAAGTCTTCTAATGTTTGGGTCATCGACAAGGCTTGTGCACAACAACTACCTAGTGCGATATATTCAGCCTCGGTGGTGGAGAGAGCAACAGAATTGTGTTTCCTACTTTACCATGATATGAGTGAAGGGCCTATAAAATGACATGTGTCACTGGTGCTCTTACGATCTAATGAACATCTCGCATAGTCCGAATCAGAAAAACTGTGTAAAATAAAACAATCATTATGAGGATACCATAAGCCTAATCTAGATGTTCCGATTAGATATCTAAAAATACGTTTAACCGCTTTCAAATGTGATTCTTTCGGGTTGGCTTGAAATCTAGCACATAAACAAACGGAAAGCATAATATCGGGGTTAGATGCGCTTAAATAAAGCAATGAGTCTATCATTCTTCTATATAATGTTTAATCAATAGAAGTATCGGCTTCATCTTTTCCTAATTTTAGTGATGCACCCATTGGTGTATTAGCTTGTTTTAGGTTTTCAAATCCAAATCTTGTAATAATATCGTGAACATATTTAGTTTAACAAATAAATATTCCATCTTGTTTTTGTGAGATTTGAAATCCTAGAAAATAAGTGAGTTCTCCTACTAAGCTCATTTCAAATTCATTTTTCATCACTAAAATTACTTCATTACATAACTCTTCATTAGTGGCTCCAAAAATGATATCATCAACATAAATTTGCAATATAATCAAATCATTATCTACATGCTTAATGAAGAGTGTATTATCCGCACTTCCCATTTTATAACCGTGTTTTATCAAAAATAATGTCAATCTATCATACCAAGCACGTGGCATTTACATCAATCCATAGAGCGCTTTTTCTAACTTATACACATGGTTTGGAAATTTTTCACTCACAAAACAGGGGGGTTGTTCTACATAAACTTCTTCTTTTATAATCCCGTTTAAAAATGCACTTTTAACATCCATTTGAAATAATTTAAATCTTTTAAAACTCGCAAATGCAAGAAATATTCTAATTGATTCTAGGCGAGCAACGGGGGCAAAAGTTTCATCAAAATCTACCCCTTTGATTTGTAAATACCCTTGTGCAACTAGTTTAGCTTTATTCATTGTAATTTTAGAGTCACCATCTAGTTTGTTTTTGAAAATCCATTTGACTCATATAACTGGATGATTAGATGGTCTCTCTACTAAATTCCAAACCTTATTCCATTCAAATTGATTTAGTTCATCATTCATAGCTAAAAACCAAAATTCATTATTTAAAGCGGTTGAAACGCTTTTTGGTTCTATTTCGGATACAAAATAAAGGTTAGAAAAAGACTCATGTAAAGAAGAATGAGTACTTACCCCTTTTGATGGTTCTCCTATCACAAGCTCCTTTGGATGATCCTTAGTAAACTGCAACATGCTTGGAGGAACATATTCTACTATTTCATCTTCTTTCTCCTCTTTTTCTTCTTCTTTTTCTCCAAGTGATTCATCATCCTCATGCTCCAAAGGGGAAAGGGGTTCGTCTTCGTTTCCTGTATAATTAGTATCTACACAAGGAACAAACTCATCAAACCTTACATGTATAGACTCTTCAACTATTTTAGTTCATTTATTATAAATTTTATAAGCCTTACTAGTTGAAGAGTACCCAATGAAAGTTCCCTGATCACATTTTTCATCAAATTTTCCTAGTGCATCTCTAGTGTTTAAAATAAAACACTTACAACCAAAGACATGAAAATAAGATACATTAGGTTTTCTTTTAAAGTAAAGCTCATAAGGTGTCAATTTTAAAATAGGTCGAAGCATGACACGATTAATGATATAACAAGAAGTATTAACCGCTTCGGCCCAAAATTATTTAGGCAACTCATATTCACAAAGCATAGTGTGTGCTAGCTCTTGAAGGGTTCTATTTTTCCTCTCCACTACACCATTTTGTTGTGGGGTGCGAGGAGCAGAAAATTCATGTTTAATTCCTAAATCATTACAAAAAGAAGAAAATTTATTATTTTCAAATTCTCCTCCATGATCCGAGCGTATGCATTTACTTTTTAAATCAAGTTCATTTTGAATACGAATGCATAGTTTGGTAAATTCAACAAATGCATCGGATTTGGAATATATAAATAAAGTCCAACAAAATCTAGAATAATCATCAATTATTACAAAAGTATATTTTCTACCACCTAGACTTGAAGTGCTAACCGGTCCAAATAGATCCATATGAATTAATTGAACTGGTCTAGAAGTAGAAATTACATTTTTTCTTTTAAACGAATTTTTTGAAAACTTTCCTCTTTGGCAAGGTGTACAAAGAGAAGATAAATTACCATTAAGCATAGGTAAACCTTTAATTAATTTATCTTTTGATAATTTCAAAATAAGCTTGGTGCAAGAGTGACCAAAATGTCTATGCCAAAGTTCTAATTCTTCATTTTTAGAAATAAAACATTTTAAAGAAGAATTTGAAAGATCATTAAAAGTAATCGTATAAACATTATGCACTCTAGGTGCGGTGAGTATGACATCATTTGTTATAAAATTTATAATTTTGCAAAGATTTGTAGATGATTCAAATAATACATTTAAGCCTATATCACATAATTGACTAATTGAAATTAAATTATGTTTTAAGCCATCTACAAATAAAACATTTGAGATTGAAAAAGAATCGTTACCCACTGTGCCGATGCCCATGATCCTTCCTTTTCCATTGTCACCAAATGTCACCATCCCTCCTTTCTTCATCTCAAGGCTAAGGAACTTTGCTTTGTTTCCTGTCATATGTTTGGAGCATCCCGAGTCCAAATACCACACGTCCTTTTTGTCCTTAGCCTGCCAACATACCTAAAAAGAAGATGAGAGTAAAGATCTGGATACCCAAGAGGTTCCTCCCATAGAATAGGTGGAAACCTTAGACACCCAGATTTGATTTATAGCACTATGGCCCTTTTTTCTACAAGAGTTTGAGGTGTGTCCAAATAAATGTCATTTGGCACACAATATAAAAGGGGATGAGACCCTTTTTGGAGTTTTGGATAAACTCTTGCTGGAAAATGAGGTAACATTTGAATTTTTAAATTTATTATTAACAGAATTAATATTTCTGGAATTATAGCTAACGCTGGCGTTAGGAGTTAACGCCTGACGATAGCTTCCAGAACCATATCCAAGGCCATATTTGGCACTTCCATGGCATTGGTTGGCCAAGTTCATGTCTAGAGATCTTTGCCCAACTCCAAATTTCTTAAGAGCCAAATTTAAATCATGAATACAAGCTTTGAGAGCGGTGTTTTCGGTTACCAACATAACGCACCGATTCACAAAACTTTTCTTTCCTTCCTCTATTTGAGAAAGAGAGGTTTTTAAAGTTATTTCTAAATCTCCCTTCTCCTTAGTAAGAATTTCAATATTGGATTGAGATTTAAAAAGAGCTTCTTCAAGTTCTTTCACTCTTGCCAAGGAGTGAATGCACTCTTGGCAAGATACCTTTTCTTTCCCTAATTGTTTAGATAATTTTTTGTTTTCTTTTAATAAAAGTTTATTTTCAGAATTTAGAAGATCAATATCTTTTAAACTTTTATCAAAAAATTTGCATGTTTGTAAATATTTAATATATAAATCATCATAAGTAGTAGGGAGAGTTACCTCAGTGTCGCTTTGGACACTGCTTTCATCCTCGGATGTCTTGTTACTTTTTTCCATAAGGCTCATATTTGCCTCTTCTTCATCGCTAGTGGATGAGCCGCTTGAATCCTCGGAGGAGGAGTCATCCCATGTAGCCGCTTTTAGGACCTTCTTCTTCTCTTTTCCCATGTGCCGATTTTCTTTACGCTCTTTCAGATATTTCAGGCACTGGCTCCGGATGTGTCCGATCTTTCTACAATGATAGCACTCTGGTGGTGGTCGTTCATCATCATCCTCATCGCTACCTCTTCCTTTCTTCGATGAAGATCCCTTCTTGATGAAGTATTTCTGAAAGGTGTTTCTCCTTTCCGGATTCTTCATGAACCTTTTGAACTTCTTCACAAAGAGGCTCTCCTCATCCTCTTCATCATTATCTCCGTCAACCTCCTTCTTTGACTTCAATGCTAAGGCCTTCTTCTTTGGCTCCAAGTTGTAAACTCTTGTTGTTGAATCTTGAGTTCAACCTCATGGGTCTTGAGGTTCCCAATGAGGCTCTCAATTTGGAGCTTCTTTAAATCGTGCGACTCCGAGATAGCCATCACCTTTGGATTGAACTTTGGAGGGAGAGACTGTAGAATTTTTCTTACCAAGTCATCGTTGGAGAACACTTTTCCAAGTACTTTTGAGTCGTTGACGATCTTGGTAAATCTTGTGCACATTGAATCAATGTCTCCATCCGCCTCCATCCGGAATTTCTCGTATTCGGATTCAAGTTGGAAAAGCTTTGAATCCTTGACCTGCGAAGTACCTTCATGAGTGAGTTCTAATAAATTCCATATATCATAAGCAGTTTCGCAAGCACAAGTTCTATTAAATTTCGTTCTATCCAAAGCACAAAATAAAGCATTCATAGCTTTAGTGTTATTTTTGCATCTTAACTTGTCATTATCATCCCATCTGTCTCTTGGTTTTTCCATAGTAATTTCTCCAACAACAATTGTTGGTGGAGAGTAACTTTGTTCTACCATACCCCACACGTCATTATCTAAAGCAAAATAAGAAACAACACATTCTTGTTTTCCAATAGTTATAATCAGTGCCGGTAAATAGTGGAGGTCTACTAATTCATTGACCCTCAACGAAAGCATGATGATGCGCCATTTATTTCCGGTTGTGAAACCGTTTTGGAATAACCTGCTCTGATACCATGTGTTGGATCTGATGACGCCCTTAGAGGGGGGTGAATAAGGGGTTTACTGTTTTTGAGATAAATTGACAGATTTTAAAATAAGAGAAAATTTTTTGGTTCTGTCGCTAATGCCTGACGTTAGATAGTTAACGCTGTGCGTTATCTCTCCAGAAAATATTTTTACAGAAATATTCAAAATGATTTTCTTTATGAAATACAATTCCAGAAAAATTAGATATAATGAAAAAGAATTTTATATTTCACAAAATTGATTACAAGGATAAAATTTCAATAACGCTTGAAATCAGAGGTGGCAACTTAAAAATCACTTTTTGTTCCTTCACTGGTCCTTCTCCTAAGGACCGGTTGGCTATAGCCTATGTTTCCCCAGATAAAGCCTCTAGCCACCCCCTAGATCTACCCTAGACCTAGTCGTCACGCACAAGGCAGCAAATTTCCCCCTAAACTGAACCCGGCCTAGTCTCCACACGCAAGGCGGCGAATTCACTACCGTTACAAGGAAAAAATGAAAAGATAAAGTAAAAATCAGAATAAAAGACTCCCTAGATTGAAGAGCGCTGAAGGAGATGTTGAAGATATGTCATGACCACGTTGGAGTTTAAGCGAGCGTCCTTCTTCAAATTTGTCATTGGAAATCTCCTTCTCACTCTTGTTCCTCAATGTTGGTGTTGGGAGTGCTCTCTGAATTCGGGATGAAATGATCTCTCAGAAGTATAGAATGAAGGCTTGGAATGCATCAATCTTGATCAAATGAAATCAATTCTTTAAACAGACACGGAAGCTAACGCATGGCCTTAAGAGTTAACGCCAACGTTAGTGAATGTGCACTATCGTGGATGAGATCGTGCAACTATAGGGATCGTGGAAGATTCGTTGACTCAACGCGGGCGTTAAGAGTCAACGTTGGCGTTGTCTCTGGCTTCTCGACGGAATATCTTCTCTGCGTCATTCCCTTCTCGACATCATCCCTCTTCAATGATAAGTTAACGATGGGCGTTAACTTGTTAACGTGGGGGCGTTAACACTCTTTTCAGAGAACAGTCATCAATCAGCATCCTGTATATATGGTTATTTAACTATAGTACCTGCACACTATAAACACAAGCCAGATCAAATACATAGTGTGATTTGTTATTCTCAAACTAATTAAGAGATGTGGAACACAAGTTCCAACACAAGGGGCCAACAAAGAAACATGAGACAAAGCTAACCAGATTCCCCCTGTATACCGAGCTGGTGGAATGATAGTTCTCTTGGACCTCTGTAGGGTTTTACCCTGATCCACCTCTTCTGCTGCAACTTCTGGACTAGTTCTCCTTCCAGACATACTTAGAGCATTGCTCCTCCTGCTTCCAGAACCTGAAGCACATGTCCTAGAGCTAGAAGCAACTAGAGCACCTGGTGAAATAGGAAACTCCACCAGAACTTCCTTTGCAGCTTCTCCTTGCCCTTCATTTAACCTGCTCTCTTGTAGCTCCACAGATGAGCTACCTGATGCGATTACGGCAAGTGCATCGGTCGTACAAGTAATAAAATTGGGAGAGACTCCCCGAATATCGTTCTCAGAGGACTGCAAGTTGGGTTGTATGAATCCTTGTTAGGGCAGCGCTTATATAGATTCTTAAATACTTAATAAAGAGGGGGGTTTTGATGGTGGTTTTCCCAACAGAGAAAGAAAATGCGGGCCTAGAGCTCCGCTTCGCTTATCGGAATGGAATGCAGGCCGCGATGCCGTGCTTCGGTGAGCGGGTGGAGGAGAAGGCTGGCGGATGAGGGTCGTAGGCACCTCGTCGCGGAACACGCAACTAGCAATTGGTAGTGCGGAGCACTACAAAGTGGTGGAGTGGATGGCGGACTACGGCGCTCCTCAAATCTCATAAACCACACAAGATCTCAAAAACATGAAATCATATTAACTAAAACACATAGTTTATGAACATCATCCACAATAACAAACACATACAAGGAAAACTCTGAAGCAAAGCGCAGGGGAAACGAGAAAACCGAAGCTCGAAGACTATGCTGAAGATTCTCGGCCGGAATCATAGGGTTGTCAAGCCTCGTCCGTGCTCGGTCTTCAGTTGCGTCCGGGGTCCGGAGGAGCTGTCACCTTCCTCTACTTTTACCCGTCTTCTTCATGGTCTAGCTCGAGGTAACTCTTGTTCGACACCTTGAAAGCAGCGGAGACTTTCCGTCTATGGCGTTCTTGAGCTCAAAGATGATGGAGGAGGCCAAGGAGGGAGCTTTGGCAGAAGATTTGCAAGACAAGGGTTGTCGGAGCTCCTCCTAGGTCAAACAGTGGTGGAGAGGCGAAAATGGGCGGAAATGGCGGGCTTCTGAGTTTTTCCCGCGGGGTCCCCGATTGTAGCAGATTTCCTGCTTTAAATACTAAACGGTCAGAAATTTAGTCACGCACGGTCGAACGCACGACCGTGCGTTGCCCGTGCGTTATTTATCAAATAAAAAAGACTTGGGGAAGAAGCAGCAGCGCCCGTGCATTTTGCTCACGCACGGTCGAAGCCGCCCGTGCGTAATAACGCACGACCAAATCTCCATTGGCTAAAAATTGGTCGAAACAGGCGATCGTGTGTTTCCTTCGCGCACGGGCAACTGCCCGTGCGTAAAAACACACGAACAAAGTTAGATCACCATTTTGCTACCCATAAGAAGGCGCACAACCGCAGACGTCCGTGCATCAAGGAAAATGCACGACCTTGCGATATAAACAATCATGATTTCTGGGGAAATGGGCTGATCCAACCACCTGCAAGACTAGCAATCCAGCTGGGAATACACTTTCAGCACCAATCAATCATAGAAAAAGGATTGCGGAGCACCATGTGCTTACCCCAATAACAAGGAGCGCAAACGCACACCAAAACGGGCCTAAAAAGAGCACGAAGCATGTAAGTGCGCGTAAATGATCATAAGAGAAATAGAAGCACTAATAGCTCGAAAATGACGTGCACGAGAGTGAAAAGTAGCCCGGATGAGTCCATAAAAGTGTATATAAATGGGACTCATCACACCCCCAGACTTAACCATTTGCTCGTCCCGAGAAAATCATCCCTTATGCGGACGGAAAAATTGATTAGCTGGCTTAACAATTGTAGAAGCGGAGTACCATGCGAAGTCGCATGCTCGCGCGCATAGAAATGCAGTAGAAGAAATTTTTAATTATACAAACACTTTGTAATAATCTAAGAGCGTACATAAATATTTTCTCTACTCAAAAGCTGAATCGCGGTGAACCATCTGGTCTTGCGTAGGAAGAAAGTAGACTAATCGCTGAGGAGGACATTGCTCAAGATCGGTGTTCGGAACAACCTACATTGAAATCCATCAATGTCAGTGGCCATAAGCTCACCCGGTCACACTCTCTCCACGATACTAGTTCGATTCACTGCGTGAGTCAATAGGACTTTAGGATAAATACGGGGCTTGGGATTTGGTAGGGTTTACAATGATAAACATGAAGGTTTCCGCACTTAACCCAAAAGAGCTTGCGCTAAAGAAAACATCCAAGCATCACAAAATAAAAACACGGGTGCACCCACCCCCAAACTTAAACCTGAAAATATGGGTTTATGCACCGCCTACTCCCAAAACAATTTTTTTTAAGATTTGCAATTTAGCTCTTTTCTTACCCAGGCAATTTTTTCTTTTCTTTTCTTGTTCTAATTTCTTTTTTTTTTCTCAAAACCCTTTTTTCAGCAAATAATTCGAGGAAGCGCAAACCACAGTTTCACAAAAATTTACACTGCATCAACACCCTCAATTAAAATTGATACAACACTCGAGCTCGGATTAGGAGTGCGACTAGGATTAGCTTGCAGGCCTTGGTGAAATATAAGTGGAGCTGAATCAAGAGACGGGGTAGGCGCAAAGGGGCTAGCAAGGATAATGATGGGTCGGTATACAAAGCTCAACCTGGTCAAAGCAAAGGCCTACATCATGCTCACACATTGAACTAACTTATACCAATGCTTCGAGAGTCGCTTGGGGCAAGTTCTTAGCCACCGAGAAAGATAATTCTTCCTCCCGACTCGAGCAATACAAACCTAACAATCGTCAACACACATTCCTACGCTACCGTCGGATTCACACCGGATTCACCACTTTTGAGTAGAATAAACAATTATTACACAAATAGAAAAATTACAAAACTATAAGCATAAAGAAAAATTTATTCTACACACAAATCTATGCAAGACGTGAGTACTCGACTAGAGCACTACGGGAGTCAACATTTTACTCCGTCTTACAACCCTGAGCCAGCACAACAATTTTCCCAATCCTACAAAAGAAACGAGCTAGACTCGTTACGCGCCTATGATTAAGTGCGCTCTATAGTGAGTGTTGTGGTGTGCTATGAGAATGAAAAAATAAAACAACACTATTGTAACTTCTAGTATGATGTGCTTATGTGCGCGTGCAAGTGAGTAACGAAGACTACTCTCCCTCAGACTTAAATCTAATCATCACAGATTGTAATACTAGGTTCATAAAAGGAATTGGGAGGAGAGGTTACCCCATGCTCAGAAATAAGCATACCGGAAGATTGGCGTTAATCTTGAACTCAGCTTCAATGTGTCCGCCATCGATGCCGCCATACCTGCAAAACGACATCTCCACATACGCAGAAACAAAAGTAATACAGTAAAATAGGGTCGTCTCTGTTGGAACAACCCTATTACTGATTTGGGCTAGGATCACTATCTGTTGACTAGGATAAAGTTGACCCCAATGTATAGTCAATGGGTCAAGAGTTTAGGCTGTTAGAACTCAAGAAAGTATTCAGGTTCTGCGTTCAACGAACTCCATACTGCGTTCGATGAACGGCTTGCTCTCTGCGTTTGACGAACGGCTTACACTTTGTGTTCGACGAACGGCTTGCTTCTATCTCAGCGTCTCAGCGGGTCAGTCTCAGCGGGTCAGTCTTAGTGGTCGACGAACAGTCTCAGCGGCTCAGCGGTCGACGAATTCTTCAGTTCGACGAACTCAACCTTCAGATCTACGAAAGTTCTTCTCAACTCAACTAATTCAATTCTTCCAGCCAGATTCAGTTGAGGTCGACGAACTCAACATTGTGTTCGACAAAATTTGTTGAGATCAACAAAAATTCTTGAGATCGACGAATTCTTATTTCAGTTCAGAACTTCAGAAAGATTATTTTTATTTCATTCTCGGAACTCATATCTCTCATCAGCAACGGCTCTATTATATCAGATAAGTAAAGATCATATCTTTCCTTTTATTATTTCGAGGATATAGTCGTTGCAATTTAGCTGAAAAGGACATGTTCATGGAAAAGGAAAAAGGTAAACGGCGTGTCAGATTTACAGTTCCCAGAATATCTCTTTTGGAATATTATATTCCTTAAATCAAGGGATTTGAATTTCAAATCTGTCAGAAATCTCAAAAGACAAGGAAGAAGATATACAGTATTACTTCACAGTTTTCATGACAGCAACATTACAGAACATAACACATATGGCTGTACAAGAAAAAGAAAGACAGAAAGAGTTATAGGAAGAAAAAGAAGAACAAAGTTTAACAGATCATCTTCTTCTTCCTCAAGCAGCACCCATTCACTGAGAACAACATCAACACCTTCTCTCAGTATTTCTGCTGCAAGATCAGATCTTCAAAGAGCAACAATAATCTGAAGACCTTATTCTCTCAGATTCATCAGCTACAGGAAGATCATTTCATTCAAGAGAAATCTCCAGCCATATACTGTCAAACATTTTCAATCAGACAGAGGAGCTTTACATCATCATCAATCCACTAGAGTCTTCTCTCAGAATATTGACAGAGAAGAACTTCATAACCCTTCTTATCCCCTCATGTACAGGGTTATAACTTCCTTCAAAAGTTAACCCATTGGTGGCAGGGCACCTGAACAAAAACCTGTGGTTGGGTTAGAGCACCTAATCAAAAGCTCACTTGGTGTGTGGACACATGAACAAAAACCCCTTGGTGATAGGGCACCTGATCAAAAACCTAGTGGATCCTACCAAGTGTGGTAGAAGAGTAGACGTACCCAGGTTTATTGGGGAACTACTATAAAAGTCCTTGTGTCTTCTGTGTTGTGATTATTTTCTGTGTTGTGCTGTGTGATTTGTTTTTTATTTGTTTTATAAATCACTCAGCTATACATATATATATATATCACTATTTTAATTCCGCTATAAAATTAAGTGAAAAGTTGTAATACTCTATTCACCCCCCCCCCCCCCTTCTAGAGTAAATCTAAGATCTAACCTCACTTTCAATTGGTATCTAAGCATATCAATTGACTTTCAATTGGTATCAGAGGTTGGTTGATTTTATTTACAGTCTAACACCTGAATCATAAAGATCAATTAGATCTTAATTTATTTTAGAGTTTTCTTTTTCTAAAAACTCGACACAAAACATAGAATATTCTAGCACAAGACCTCATATGTGCAATCTAAGTAAGTTTGCACTATGGAAGGCAAAGATTAGATTATA
Source organism: Dactylorhiza incarnata (assembly GCA_033032865.1). NCBI lineage: Eukaryota > Viridiplantae > Streptophyta > Magnoliopsida > Asparagales > Orchidaceae > Dactylorhiza > Dactylorhiza incarnata. The sequence continues at coordinate 11,344,710 of JAWHQI010000029.1, forward strand.
TATGAATGCAATTGATGAAGATATTTTCAATGTCATGTTGACAGGACCTTCAACTTCATCAACATCTCAAGATGCTCAAAAGATGCTGAAAAGTGTTGATGCCAAGGCTATGGACATATTAGCTCAAGCAATGTCAAATGACATTTATCAAAGAGTTGCTGATTGCACTTCAGCAATAGACATCTGGAACTCCCTCACAAGAATGGTAGATGAATCTTCTTCCACCTCAAATGATTCAGATACAGAATCATCATCCAATTTAAGTGAAGAAGAAGAAGAACAAAAAGCTATAGAATTCTGCATGATGGCCATATATGGGTCAAACCACAACTCAGATGCAGAATCTGAATCTGATGAAAATGAGGTAATTTCAAGTTTTGATTTTACTCCTGAAAAATTCAAATCAGATTTTAAATTGCTATGTACAGATTTAATAGAATCTGAGAAAGAAATCACATCTCTCAGAAAAGAGTTAATAGAAATAAACAATTCAACTTTTGAAAATACTTTGAAAATATCAGAAGAACAAATTATTTCTTTGAAAAATAATTCAATTAAGGCTGAAATTTTTGAACAAACTCTTAATGAAAGATATATCAAAATAATGAATATCACAAGCACTAAAAATGTCAGATTAAATGGCAGCAAACATAGCTTAAGATTTTCATCTAATATATTTCATATTCAAAAGAAAAATAGTACAACTACATTTATAAAATTTGTCTATACTAAGGAAAAAGAAATAACAGGAAACTTAATAGAAATTGTTAAAATTTTGTGTGTTCAACAAAAATCGTCGAACAGAGATCGACGAAATAAAATGACTTCGTCGAACATAGATCGACGAAAGCCGAACACAAAAATTAAGCATAATTTTCCTTTGATCAGAGCTCAACGAATCAGAGTTCAACGAACTCTAAACATAGAAAACAAATATAACTATTCTTTAATCAGAGATCAACGAAATCACTGCACTTTGTCAACCCGAGATCGACAAAATCAGAATAGTTTACCAAACATATATCTTAATGATTATCAAGAAAAATATAAATTGGTATCAAACATATATTTTAATGATCATGAAAGAAACTTTCAATTGGTAAAAGAAACTTTCAATTGGTATCAGAAACTTTCAAAAATATATCTTAATGATTATCAAGAAAAATTCCAATTGGTATCAGATACAAAGGCCAATATCAATTCACTTTAAATTTGGTAATACCTTAACAGATAAGGCCAATATAATTAACTATAAGGCAATACTTAAACCTATTTTAAATCTTTTAACTCCAATTATAATCAAACAAAAAGTTATAAGATTCACTTAAATTTGTCTTATCTTAAAAACAAAGACAGATAACTTCATGTTCCTACAGACTTTCTCAGGATCATCAAGATTTGAGTATTCTACTCTAGTTGCATTGATCAGAAATGATCATGGCACTGAGTTTTGAATCTCTTCTGATGAGAGAATTCTGTAAGAAGGAAGGTATCAGGCAATGTTTTTCTGAGAAGATAAAAATTCCTTAGAATACATTAACAGCTGTAGCAACAAATCTATAAAAATTTTCTATCAAAAAAAATTCCTTATAATCCATTAAAAGTTGTAGCAATTCATCATATTAATAGAATCCTATTGAAACAAAATCTATGATATTTTCTTCTAACAAAGCATAAAGGGTTTATAACAAATCTCTCTTAAAATAGAAGAATTCATGCATTGTTGGAACTAACCTATTAAATGAGGAGAGGAACATCACCTCTACCAGAGACACTTTGCAGGTACAATGACAATCTTGCATCCTTCCCTACCTCCATCAAATGTCCCTTCTTCAAGGGGCCTAGCTTCAGGCCTTCCTGAAACTAGGCAGGGGAGAAGTTCTATGAAGAAGCTCCATATGATGTAGTGTTATGCTCAGGGGGAGATGTTCTATGAACTAGGCAGGGGGAGAAGCTGAAGAAGCTCCAGTCTCAGGGGAGATGCTTTATGAAAGGGAGAGATGCTTTATGAAGAAGCTACATATGTTGCAAATTTCAGATGCAATGTTTGCTCCAGCTTAATACAAATTCAGATAAAGTTTTCATGTTCAAGCTCAGATTCAGATACAGTTTTTGATATAGAAGAAGCAACAGATTCAAAGCAGATTCGGTATCAGTTATTGCTAAAGCTCAGCTAATCAGAATTCAGAAAAATCAGAGAAAGACAATATCAGAATTCAGAATACAGATGTCAGAATTCAGAGAAAGACAAAGGTTCTTTTTATTAGTTTTATTTTCAATGTAAATTTTCAAAATTCAGAGTATCATATTTTATATCTGATGAAATATTTAAAATCTATCAGATATATATGTTCTGTTGTTCTGTTGTTTGTTTTATTTTTCAAATTTTGTCAAATAGTGTCCTAACCCAAATAGGGGGAGATTGTTGGAACAACCCTATTACTGATTTGGGCTAGGATCACTATTTGTTCACTAGGATAAAGTTGACCACAATGTATAGTCAATGGGTCAAGAGTATAGGCTGTTAGAACTCAAGAAAGTATTCAGGTTCTGCGTTCGACGAACTCCATACTGCGTTCGACGAACGGCTTGCTCTCTACGTTCGACGAACAACTTACACTCTGCGTTTGACAAACGGCTTGCTTCTATCTCAGCGTCTCAGCGGGTCAGTCTCATCGGTCGATGAATTCTTCAGTTTGACGAACTCAACCTTCAGATCGACGAAAGTTCTTCTCAGCTCAACTAATTCAATTCTTCCAGCCAGATTCAGTTGAGGTCGACGAACTCAACATTGTGTTCGACGAAATTTGTTGAGATCGACGAAAATTCTTGAGATCGACGAATTCTTATTTCAGTTCAGAACTTCAGAAAGATTATTTATATTTCATTATCCGAACTCAGATCTCTCATTAGCAACGGCTCTATTATATCAGATAAGTAAAGATCTTATCTTTCCTTTTATTATTTCGCGGATATAGCCATTGACATTTAGCTGAAAAGGACATGTTCATGGAAAAGGAAAAAGGTAAACGGCATGTCAGATTTACAGTTCCCAGAATATCTCTTTCAGAATATTATATTCCTTAAATCAAGGGATTTAAATTTCAAATCTGTCAGAAATCTCAAAAGACAAGGAAGAAGATATACAATATTACTTCACAGTTTTCACGACAGCAACATTACAGAACATAACACATATAGGTGTACAGGAAAAAGAAAGACAGAAAGAGTTACAGGAAGAAAAAGAAGAACAAAGTTTAACAGATCATCTTCTTCTTCCTCAAGCAGCACCCATTCACTGAAAACAACATCAACACCTTCTCTCAGTATTTCTGCTGCAAGATCAGATCTTTAAAGAGCAACAATAATCTGAAGAACTTATTCTCTCAGATTCATCAGCTACAGGAAGATCATTTCATTCAAGAGAAAGCTCCAGCCATATACTGTCAAACATTTTCAATCAGACAGAGGAGCTTTACATCATCATCAATCCACTAGAGTCTTCTCTCAGAATATTGACAGAGAAGAACTTCATAACCCTTCTTATCCCCTCTTGTATATGGTTATAACTCCCTTCAAAATTTACCCATTGGTGGCAGGGCACCTGAACAAAAACCTGTGGTTGGGTTAGAGCACCTGATCAAAAGCTCACTTGGTGTGTGGACACCTGAACAAAAACCTCTTGGTGATAGGGCACCTGATCAAAAACCTAGTGGATCCTACCAAGTGTGGTAGAAAAGTAGACGTACCCAGGTTTATTGGGGAACTTCTATAAAAATCATTGTGTCCTCTGTGTTGTGATTATTTTCTGTGTTGTGCTGCGTGATTTGTTTTTTATTTGTTTTATAAATCACTCTGTTATACACACATATATATCACTATTTTAATTCTGCTATAAAATTAAGTGAAAAGTTTTAATACTCTATTCACCCCCCCCCCCCCCCCCCTCTAGAGTAAATCTAAGATCTAACCTCACTTTCAATTGGTATCTAAGCATATCAATTGACTTTCAGTCTCCCATAAGCCCTTTTGTTTACCGTCCTTAAGGTGGACTAAATACCTGTATTAAGCATAGTAGCCAAATAGTTCAAGCATAGTTCTTAGCAATTGTTCAGAATACCATAAAATAGAACACACAAACATAGACAAAGAGATACGATTAGGAAGAGAAGAGATCGCAGAAGCAAAAAACCGGAGAATTCATCACGATTCAGCCATAGGCTGATTTGTGATGATTCTCCCCAGCCACACGAGATGGGAAGGAGGTGAAAGCTTTAGGGCTCAAGGGAGATTCCTCTCCCATGCCCCTAACCTCTTCCTTCTCATGCTGGAGGGCTGGAAAGCGCGCTGCTTGTAATAATCCGACCTGCTTTAATCTCTCCACCGTGGGAGAGCGCCATCGAGCAATAGGAGCTCGATCCAATTCATTGTTCTGCAGTTTTGGAGTAGCCAAGGGCATCATTTCCCCACCCCCTATGGGTGATAGATCTGCCTAGCTAACCTGTTTTAAACGTTTACATTTATTATTAGCCTTAGTAGAGTTAATCGAAATGTTTTAGCCATGCCGGCTATTGTGACTTCAGACTTCGTGACCTCGCCACTCTTGTTCTCAGTTTCTTCTTCACTTCTCAGCTCCTTTTCCTCAGCATTCATTTCTTCCCCTTGCTTTTCCACATCTAAAATCAACTCATTCGCAAATTTATTAGTCATAACAGGTAAAAATATGATGTCGCTGGTTGTCATGGATGGGTGAGTGGGAAGTGTCACCTTGGGTGACAAGGTTACACATCCACTAGGAATGTGAATGTTGGCACCACTCTCCTTCAAGAATGGGGCACCCAGGATAGGAATGGAATTATTTTCCATGGGGCCCAAGACTTGGAAGTTTGTGATAACCGAAGTTCCATCTAAGACTACATCTACATCTCTAACTTCTCCTTCCGTCTCCACCACCATTCCATTGGCCATGGTAAGTGACTTCCGATCATCGTTATTGATTTTTAAATTCAGATTTCCAACATCTTGCAATGCAAGAACGTTGCTCGATGATCCGGTGTCATACAGAGCAGTGGTTTCAATGCTGTTAATTTTACATTTCATAGTTAACTCGCCCTCATGCCCTTCATCCGCCTCGGTTATGCTCTTTCCTTGCTCACGGGGATTCTTCTCCGTTGTGCTAGGAAGGGCACCTTGAGTACGCTCGAAAAGCACTTGAGCCAATTGGACCACTTGCATTTCCAAGTTTCTCATCGAGGCCGATTGGTTGGCCATATTTGTTTGGGCCATATCAACGAACTTTTCCATCATCTCTTCCAAGGTACTTTTCCTTTGCATCGCAGCACCTTGGGTATAACCCGGATGAGGCAGCCTCGGTTGGCTTCCGGACGCTTGATCATCATATTGATGCTGGCCCGGTTGCCATCGTTGGCCTGCAGTGTTTTGATTCCAGGAAAAATTGGGGTGATTTCTCACACCCGGATTATACGTGTTAGAGAAAGGTGCATTGCGGTTTTGATTTTGGACACAATTAACACTCTCTTCTAAATTGAAATTAGAGAGATCGGAAGAGACTTCACCTGAGGGGCATTCATATGCATGATGTCCAGGGTTCCCACACCCAAGAAAAGAAATGGCCATCACTGGAGCGGATGAAGAGGCAGGCTTCTTCAGCAATGTGATGCTCTCAGCTGGTGCTCCATAGGTGCATACTTCAAAAAGTCCTCTCACGTTCCTTGTGGTGTTTCGTCCTACAGTCCAGAATGAGCTATGAGTCGCGGTGTCTTGTAGAATCCGCAGTGCTTCTTCAGGAGTGTGGTTCAGAATGGTTCCACCGGCAACAGCATCAATCATAGCCCTATAGTTAGGCTCCCACCAAATTCCATGGTTGAAACTCATGATGGGGGCATTTCCGCAGAAGGTCCATGAACCTTTCCCACGCTTCCGCCAGGGTTTCCTGATCATTTTGTCGGAAGGTTGCGATCTCCCTTCTCATGCTCACTATTTTATCAACTGGGTGGAACTTGGAGAGGAATTTTCCTTGCAGCGCATCCCAGGTGGTAGTTGTGCCCGGCGGAATTGTATGGAGCCATGCCTTCGCCTTGTCACGGAGGGAGAACGGGAATAATCTTAACTTCACTATGTCATCCGCTATTCCGGCGTACCAGAACGTTCCGCAGATCTCCGAGAATTCTGCCAAGTGAAGATGGGGGTCTTCACTTGCCATCCCAGAAAACTGGGCATTGTTGCGGATAATGTTCAGGATCGCCGGCTTGATCTCGAACTGATTGTTCGTGATAGTTGGGCCAAAGCTGGGATACACACTCCCCACAGTGGGAGTGGTATAATCCCGCATCGTTATAGGCCTCTCCCGGGCCACCTCGTTCTCATCAGCAGCATGACCTGCATCGGGTGCATTCTCACCCCCGGGGTTAATCTCGTTCCTGTTGATGTTGAGATCCATGGCCGCAGCAGCACGGCGACGTGCGTGCAGCGTCCTCTCAATTTTAGGGTCGTACTCCAAGAACTCTTCAGGGCCTTGCCCCTGCATAAACTAACTTACACACACAAAGAAAAACAGAAAAAGAAATCAAAAACAACTAAGAATCTTTATAGTGGCCTCCTGGAAGAAAAATTCATAAAAAGCTCGCAGTCCCCGGCAACGACGCCAAAAACTTGATGCGATTACGGCAAGTGCATCGGTCGTACAAGTAATAAAATTGGGAGAGACTCCCTGAATATCGTTCTCAGAGGACTGCAAGTTAGGTTGTATGAATCCTTGTTAGGGAAACGCTTATATAGATTCTTAAATACTTAATAAAGAGGGGGGGGGGGGGGGTTTGATGGTGGTTTTCCTAAGTTAGCAACAGAGAAAGAAAATGCGGGCCTAGAGCTCCGCTTCGATTGTCGGAATGGAATGCAGGCCGCGATGCCGTGCTTCGGTGAGCGGGAGGACGAGAAGGCTTGCGGATGAGGATCGAGGCACCTCGTCGCGGAACACGCAACTAGTAATTGCTAGTATGGAGCACTACAAAGCGGTGGAGTGGATGGCGGACTACAACGCTCATCAAACCTCATAAACCACACAAGATCTCAAAAACATGAAATCATATTAACTAAAACACAGAGTTTATGAACATCATCCACAATAACAAACACATACAAGGAAAACTCTGAAGCAAAGCGCAGGGGAAACGAGAAAACCGAAGCTCGAAGACTATGCTGAAGATTCTCGGTCGGAATCATAGGGTTGTCAAGCCTCGTCCGTGCTCGGTCTTCAGTTGCGTCCGGGGTCCGGAGGAGCTGTCACCTTCCTCTACTTTTACCCGTCTTCTTCGTGGTCTAGCTCGAGGTAACTCTTGTTCGACACCTTGAAAGTAGCAGAGACTTTCCGTCTATGGCGTTCTTGAGCTCAAAGATGATGGAGGAGGCCAAGGAGGGAGCTTTGGCGGAAGATTTGCAAGACAAGGGTTGTCGGAGCTCCTCCTAGGTCAAATGGTGGTGGAGAGGCGAAAATGGGCGGAAATGGCGGGCTTCTGAGTTTTTCCCGTGGGGTCCCGGATTGCAGCAGATTTCCTGCTTTAAATACTAAACGGCCAGAAATTTAGTCACGCATGGTCGAACGCACGACCGTGCGTTGCCCGTGCATTATTTAACGAATAAAAATGACTTGGGGAAGAAGCAGCAGCGCCCGTGCATTTTGCTCACGCACGGTCAAAGCCGCCTGTGCGTAAAAACGCACGACCAAATCCAGATTGGCTAAAAATCGGTCAAAACAGGTGATCGTGCATTTCCTTTGCGCACGGGCAACTGCCCGTGCGTAAAAACACACGAAGAAAGTCAGATCACCGTTTTGCTACCCAGAAGAAGGCGCACGACCGCAGCCGTCCGTGCGTCAAGGAAAACGCACGACCGTGCGATATAAACAATCATGATTTCTGGGGAAATGGGCTGATCCAACCACCTGCAAGACTAGCAATCCAGCTGGCAATACACTTCCAGCACTAATCAATCATAGAAAAAGGATTGGGGAGCACGATGTGCTTACCCCCAATAACATGGAGCGCAAACGCACACCAAAATGGGCCTAAAAAGAGCACGAAGCACGTAATTGCGCGTAAATGAGCATAAGAGAAATAGAAGCACTAATAGCTCAAAAACGACCTGCATGAGAGTGAAAAGTAGCCCAGATGAGTCCATAAAAGTGTATATAAATGGGACTCATCACTACCCTGGTATGACGTCAGCTTGTCAAATACCACATCCCTTGAGACCACATACCTCAGTGTCTCGGAATCCATACATCTCCAGCCCTTTTTCCGGTCATCATAACTGACGAAGACTAGTTTCCTTGCTTTCGCATCTAGCTTCGTTCTAAGAGCATCAAGAACATGCACATAGTAGGTAGATCCGAACACTCAAAAGTGTTCCATGCTTGGCTTCTCTTTGAACATCAACTCATGAGGAATCTTCATGTTGATAGGACTGAGAGGCATCCAATTGATAACATAAGCGGCACAAGACATTCCCTCTGCCCAGAAGGACTTGGGAATGCTTTTGGCATGAATCTAGCACTTGCAAGTCTCTATTAGATGATGGATCTTCTACTCAGCAACTTCGTTCTGTTGTGGAGTATGTACACAAGAGATCTCTCTCTGGATGTCATGTTTCCTGCAGAAGTTGAAGAACTCGCATGAGGTGAACTCTCCTCCATTGTCAGTTCTAAACTTCTGGATCCGCAAATTAAGTCAGCCTTCAACGAGCTCCTTGAACTCCATAAACTTCTCGAATGCCTCAGACTTCTCCTTCATAAAGTATGCTCAGGTATACCTAGTGAAGTCATCAATCAAGATCATCATATATCTGCTACCTCCAAGACTGGCAGTTGCGGTTGGTCCAAATAGATCACCATGGATACACTCCAATGGTGCTTTGCATCTGGTTTGTGACTTGTCAAATGGAAGGCGATGAGCCTTACCAAACTGACATCCAGCACAAACGTTACCATCTCTAAAAGATGAAAGACTAGGCAAGCCATTCACCATGCCTCTTCCCGCCATAACTTTCAACTTATCCATCCCAACATGCCCAAGCCTCTCATGCCAGATAGCAGCACTGTCGTTAACTCTCATCTTATTAACATAGGAGCTTGTTGATAACACAAACAAGTCTTTCACCATCCTTCCTACATGAATGATATCAGCTTTTACGGTTGACACGTTTCGGAGAAACTTCATTTTTGTTGGACCGAACAGAACATGATATCCCGCATCTACATCATTGGTCACGAAGAAGATGTTCTTCTTCATACCCGACACATGATATACACTCCTCAAGGTGAGTGGACCTCTATCACTGCCTAAAGAAACGACACCCTCCTTCTCGACTGCATGAACAATATCATCATCTATAATAATAGCATCATTACCTGAGTATGCCTGCAATGAAGAGAACTTGGACTCATCCCCGGTGAGGTGATGACCACACCCTGGATCTACTATCCAATCATCCAGGTAGTTGATGGAAGCCATAGCCCGAACACAAGTGCCCATCATGAAAGCACCTCCACCACTCCAACTACCTCCAGCATTGGAACCAGCCTCCTTCTTTCCTGCAACATGACCTGACTGAAGATTAACTCTGCAGTCTCTCTTGAAATGACTAGGCTTATTGCACCTGAAGCACCTTGGCCCTTCCTTCTTCTTCCCATCAAGCTTAGTAGCATAGCTCCTCTCCTGCTAATATGAAGTAGATGGACCATCACTACTAGATAGAGATCCACATAAACACCACAGTGCCTGAATCCTTAGTGACTGTTGCAGGAGGATTCAATAAGAAGAATCTTCTTCTTTTCTTCTTTACTCTTTTATTTCACTTTTATAAACTGAGTATTGAGTCTTTAGAATCCATCTTCAAAAGATTCAATGGTTTAAGATCTCCTTATCAAAAGATCTAGATTGATTCTAAGAGTCTCCTTATCAAAAGACTTAGTGGTTCTAAGAGTCTCCTTATCAAAAGACTCAATCGTTGGTTCTAAGAGTCTCCTTATCAAAAGACTTTGTGGTTCTAAGAGTCTCCTTATCAAAAGATTTAGGCACTGTGATATTGTATTCCTAACAAGGTGGTAGAAGAGTGGAGTACCCATATTTTAGCGAACCACTATAGATCTTATCTCATTTGTGATGTGATTCTCTGTGTTGTTCATTTACTTAATTTCAGTATTCTGTGTTTATTTTATTCTGGATTGGATAGCTTAATGCATAGTTGTTAGAAGTGTTTTATTGTGTTGCGCATAATAAATAGAAAAAGTTTAAACTTCTATTCACCCCTCCTCCTGAGAGAATATTCTGAGGACTCACTGTGCACTTTCAATTTATTTAAATGCAGTGTAATTAGATTATATGCTTAGAAATTTTCTTTAGCCTATTTTTATTCCCCATGGACACGAGACTTCTCGGTCCACTTTCTTATTTCATTTTGATTTGTAATTAGCGTTTCTTACTCCCCGTAGGTAGATGGATTGCTCGAGACGAGCAATAAATCAAGTCTGGTGGTATTTGATGAGCGCATTTCATATAGTGTTTTAGGCTCTATTCTAGCTTGCTTTTCCATTGATATCGTTCATCTATTTGTAGACTTCATCATAAACCTGTTATATTCAAATTGTATGTCATGTGAGCGCTTTGTAGTTATTTACTATACTATAGTAAATAGCTATAGTAAAATAAACATAAATAATGTACTATTAGTATCACGCGCTCGTGCAAACGCAATGTACCCGCGCCGCACACCCGCAAGAGCACCACTTGCATCGGGCGGTTGCCGCGCGTTCACGAGAGTACCACACACATGTACTAATACGATGCGCTCACGCGGTTGCAGCGCTCACGCGCGGGTGCCTTGCGCTCCCCGTGCATGCACTATCACTGTGCACCCTCACAGGAACCACACGCACCCCGCGCCCTCACAATTGTCTCGCGCACGCACTACGCGCACATGCGGGTGACGCACGGGACTGCGCAACCCCGCAAACCGCTACCCCATTACCCCCCCCCCCCCCCCCTCGGCCGTATGCATGCACAGGGCTGCCCGCACATCGCGTGACGCTGCTCGCGCACGAGGCGGTCGTCGCGTTCGTTTTCTTTTCCCCCCTCGTCCCCTTCTTTTTTTCGGGCTCGTTTTGACTTCGTGAAAACAACAACAATTCCAATCTTCTTGGATTGAGACATAGCGACGTAGAACCTCCACGTACTCCTGGAAAGATACTCTCCAAAGACTCCGTAACAACGTAGAAAAGGGAGCAGAAGCGTTCTTCAATTTATAATACCTGCAGGGAAACTGAAATGGAAGGCTCCATTAAGGTTAGAAAATATTCAGTTATATTCTCTCCTCCTGAATGGGGAAACATAGCAAATCATGATTTAATCAATTATCCTGCAAAAATGGGCAGGAAATATCCGCACTAATCACAATGAATCTTCAGCGTGATCAGAAAGATTTCTGTCACTTAGAGAGTATTTTTTTCTCATCCAACTACATTTAAATTAAGTTACAAATTTCCAAATACTTTCTTGATTGACTATACATACAAGACCAACCGCCACAAATTGCCACTTCTTTGTATTATTGGGATCACTTCTACAAATCAGACGCTCTTCTCATCCTTTGCAGACAGAGACAAATTACAAGTGGACCTTACTGTGTCTTAAACACATTTTTAATGAAAATATTTTGACAAATGTTATTATCATGAACAAAGAAATTGTTTTATTGAATGCACTCAAGTTTGTTATCCATCAAACAAAGCATATATTATGTATAATGCATATTAACAGGAACATCTTGACACATTGTAAGAAATTTTTCAAAAGCGGTAAGGACTATGACAATTTTTGGGTGTATGCCAATATTTTGTTAATGTAGAGACTTAAAATGAGTATAATATGCAATTCAACCAAATGCTAACTGATTATGTTGTGAAATTTCCTACTTTTATCGCATATGTTACAACTACATGGTTGGATCCATATAAGGAATATTTTATGTCTTGTTGGAATAATAAGTATTTACATTTGGGAAACACTAGCACAAACTGTGTTGAGGGGGCATATACTGCTAAAGAAATTTCTTGAGGTTTCTATTGGTAGCATTTCCACAGTATGGAAAACATTTAACTAGATGATTTTGCTACAATATACAGAAATGAAAAAAAGTGTTTGGGTAGAGTAAGATTCAAATTAGCACTGGTTATAAAGTGTGTTGTACTCCAAGTTAACAGTCATGTCTCCATAATGGTTTTGGAGATCATTAGGAAAAGGAGCTCTCACTTAAAGATGCATGTGAACAACATTTGTGTAGACATAAAACACAGTATACACTTGGACTTCCTTGTGCACACGAACTTGTATCATACATCAAACAATGTAATGCTTTCCATCAAGATTGATTCATAAACATTGGATGGTCATATGTTTAAACGAGAATGAAACATCTACGACATAAACAAATGAGTTAAATGATCTCGAAAATGAGCGTGATGAGCTATTAAAATGTTTAACATCAATAGAGATCTACAACAGAAGGAAATAAAAATAAGTTACATGAGATTGTCAAACCTCCAATTAGTCAACATTAGAACCCAAAATACCTACAAAATCAAAAGGTCGTCCTAATGGTAGTTGAAGAAATTCACATATGATTACAAATCCACAAATAAGGATCTTTTGCACTTTGAGCACGTCTTGATGCTTGAACAAAAATTAGTAAATACCAACATGAAAAATGCTGCAAGAAAGGTATTGAGAACTAGAGGTCAATTTATAGAGAAGATCAAAAATCAAATGCCATCTAATATCTCTCCGCATATTATAGATGCTATTGATGTGATGAGCGATGACTATTGTGGATACAAGGTTATTTGTGCTGCAATGTATAAAAATGACTATTTGAATCAAGCCCGAGATGATCTTTCTCAAGAGTTATATCAACATGAGTTGTTGTATTATGAAGTCTTTAGGATGGCTTGTTGAACTCCATAAATTGTCAAATGGTTCTGGCACCGGTAGAGAAATGGATGTCGATGTTGGCCTTAGAGCTTGTAGTTGCATCTCGCTACAACGTCCAACTTGTGCATTTCTCATTCGAGCAATCGTTTACTTTCCTACCACTACATCGTCTCTTCCTGAAACTCGACAACTTATTTGCATTGATTTTATAAATGTAAATTATTACATATAATTACAAATTGGGTGTAGAATGTCCAGTGTCACGAGTATTCCCTATCTGGGCAAAGTATTATACAGATGTTGCCGAACAATAAGACATGCTGTTCTTAACGCGACTCCAAGATTAGAATGAGTTGCACAATTATTATTTTTTCATTTCAATTACTCATAATATTGTTTCAACATAATTTAAAATTATACTACATGTACATGTTGCAATTTTGAGGTCTTTTGGAGTTATATAACAAGTTTGAAAAGTATATGACTTGTAAAAATATGACAAGACACTCAACAAAATTTATATATTATTGCAAATATATTGACAAAATTATTTACTAATTTTTATTATTATTTAGCATGCATTTTATTTTATATTTTGATAATTTTTGGATGCTTAAATAATTTTGTGTTTGTAAAAAAATAATTTACTGTTATCTAAAATATTATTGATTTCTGTTGATTACGTATTATTGAATATTATATAAACACTCCTAATTTGATAAAAAAAGATTTAGAATTAAAAAAAAAAACGAAGATCAAAAGGTTGAGGGTACATGAATTGGATATTTAGACAGGAGCGAAATGTTGACTATTTTGACGACGGCGGTCAGGGTCTAAAATTTCACAGCACGCTTCCGTTATTCGCTTGTCTCCCCTCTGGTCGGAGTCTCCGAACTCACCAAACCAGGAGAATAGTAATAATAATAGGAGAAGGTTGTTGCAGGCCAAGCCTGGCCTCGATCTTCTCCTCCAATTCGGCTCGAAGGTAAATCCTTTTTCAAATCGTTTGTTCTTAGTATCGTGAACTTTTATGGAGTGATTCTACTTTTTTCGGACGTCAGATGCTTCTGTTTGACCACGGATGCGTGCGGATAAATTTGTTCGATTTAACCAGCATTTTCTTGTTTTCTCGATCCCACGGAGCTTTTCCATTTCCCTAATTTCTTTCATTTGGGGATTTTGGAATCTGACGAGCGTTTCTGGTGGTGTGTTTTCCATGATGATGGTAGAAATTTAACTGGGTACAAATACGTATTTGTGTTTTTTGTTGCTTAATGTCTCTTGGAGCACTTAGTGTGTTGCAAAGTCCATGGGTATTCCAACTATGGTAAACCTTGTTAAGCTGATTTTTGTTCGCCCGTGTTCATGTTTACAGTGAAAAGGGTTTTATTTAAAGGTTGCATTTAATGATTCTTCAAGATTAGTTTCTAGTTTCTACAATTATTTTTTAACAAGAATACGCAGCTCACTACATGGGTTCCACTAACGGCTGGTTTGTTTGGGGTATGTTGATCAATTTTTTGTTGTTGGTAGAGATGAATGAAAATGGTTCCCAATTTCTTAAGCTCACCTGTGCAAATGTGAGAAGGGAGTTGTTTTTAAACAATTGGAGTTCACCCTTAATTATAGTTATATTTAATAAGATTGCAATTAGGCCATGAATATTGTATGGATCCGAATGTTGGGCTTAAAGTAAATTTGTTGGTACTGAGTTGGGATGACAAAATGAGTGATTAAGATAGATATGTGAAAAATTAGAATGGATGTTTATACTAGATGAAGGATTGGAATGACCATTTAACATAAGGCAATTGCAGATATGAATTAAAGCTTGTGTATATGTACAACAAAGATTAGAAAATGCTCTCATCAGAGAGTTAGATAAAGTTAGCATGTGAGGATTACATAGGACAAAGGGTAGCCCTATGATACCTTAGATAGTTGTTGTTCAAAACTTCAAATAATCTGAGAACAATATGTTTAAAACCTTATAGAACATTCAATTGGAATAAATTTATATTGAGGATCCACAAAGCCAATCTTATGATGGTGATAATGATTAAAAACAAAAAATGAATACTATAAAACTGCTGCAACGGTGGGTAATAGTATTACTCTATTTTGTAACAAACTAAAATAAATCGGGAGGGGTGTGCAACAATTAAATTTGATGTAATCCAAACAAAGGCACAAATTGAGTTCTTATGAAGCCAGTCTATGTATAAAAACATAGACCGCAAACTCGCTTCATTGAAACTCAACCCAAATCATTTCCAAACACTTACATCAAAATAACCCTCTCATATGTGCTCGGAAAATGCTTGCTTTTCAAGGTTATTTGGGAGGAAAAATAGAGGAAATACCAACTCACTTTGCATCGATCTAGCTTAGTGCGAAGAATGTCAAAAAATGTTTGTTGGTAGCTGCACCGAGTGGAACACTTAGAAGAATTCCACACTTAATTGTCTTTTCGCATTTCTATAGATTCAGTGAAGAATTGATGAAAACATCAATGCAAAAATTCTAATCTTGGATGTTTGGATTGAGACGGATCATTAATTGTCTCTATTTTATTTAGAAATAATATTCTTATTTATTTGAATGATTTGGATTACAAACATAGTTGTTAAATGTTCAAGGTGCATTAAGATCTAAAGAGGTCTTGAAGCTTAGACGAAAGCATGCACTTGATGAAGGCAATGCACAACTGCATCTCATTTAAGCAATCATCATCATACATCAATTCATCTTGTTGATTAGAATCATTCATTCTACCCATTAACCATTCATTACCATCATCTACATCTCTTAAGAAATCGGATCAATGCGGTCACTTGCCTAATATCGAAGCCCAATGCTCGATTATATTCCACGAATATTGAATCATTCAAACATTGTTTGAAAAAAAATGAGAGTTTACAACAGGAAATTCACCCATGTCTGGCCTTTTATGCTCCAAAGGCGCACATCAAGGCTATAAGGCTTCGCTTGGGTGAGGTCGCCGCCTGCCAGGAAGACCTCTCCCTCTGCTTTGTGCACCGCTTGCCAGGAAGAACTCTCCCTCTGCTCCGTGCGCCGCCTGCCAGGAAGACCTCTCCCCCTACTCCGTGCGCCGCCTGCCAGGTCTTCTTCTTCTTCCCGATTTCTTCTTCCTGATTTCTTCTTCCTGATTTTCTGCTGCACTGATCTTCTCCTGATTTTCTGCTGCACTGATCTTCTCCTGATTTTCTGCTGCACTGATCTTCTCCTGATTTTCTGCTGCACTGATCTTCTACCTGATTTTCTACTGCACTTTCTTCTTACTAATTTTTGGCTTACTGCTGCACTTACTGATCTTCACTTACTGATTTTCTGCTGCCTTTACTGATTTTCTGCACTTATACAAAATACTGCTTCACTTACTGATTTTCTGCACTTATACAAAATACTGCTGCTGATTTTCTATACTGCTGCACTTATACAAAATACGATTTGATCTCAGATTTTAGTAGTAATTGTTTCTAAGAATATTATTTGTGTTTACATATTATGGGAAGAGTTTTTTATGTAAAGAGTTTGATGGTCATCATTACATATTATTGAATGTAGTGATTGAGATGGTACCTTAGTTTGTTAGTTGTATTTTTTATATTAATTAATACTTGTATTAATATAATAAAAAAAATTAAAAACGTTTCCCGTATCCGTATTTTTTTAAAAATCACGTTTCTCTTATCCGTATCGTATCGTATCCCGTATTCCGTTTCCGTCCCCGTGCAACGTAGCTTGTTATTGTAAGGCTCAGATTTTTGAGCTTGGCGAGCCTTGAGCCTTGGGCATCTGGTGCGCCTTTAACTACAATGTTATGAAAGAATCAAATATTATGCAATCCTATATTTAAATATTGATGCTTGGACCAATATTTTCCATAGTGGTCTGAGGGGCTTGTTATCCTTCAGACAATACCATCATATTCTCTCTACCTTTATTTTTTGACGCATTAGGAGGACTGGTGTTGGGATGTTGTTCACCCAATTTTCTGGCATAATTTGACATATTTTAAGAGGATATGATCAGCTTGAGTATCTTTTTTCTTTATGTCCAACATTTTTAACTCGAGCATCTATATTGTGCAATCTATTGTATTCCCATCCCATTTAGAATATTGGGTTTGATCATACTAATCTATAAACTAATAAATCTCACGAGTTATCTGTATATAAAACATCCTATTGGTCAGCTATTTTCTTTGGGAAAACTAATTATATAGGATGCTCAACAAATATTGTGAGTACGTAAATTAGCTTATAATAACTTATTTTGTGACTACATTGCGGACATCACTTAGGGTCCGTTCGTTTGGACGGAATTGGAATTCTGGAAATGGAATTGGCCCTGAATTCCATTTCCGCCGTTCGTTTGGACAGATAGCCGCTTGGAAGTGAAATGTTTCTCAATTCCACGGGTTTTAAACTTAGGCCATTTCTCCCCCCCTTGAATTCAGACCTCGAGACCTTTTCTTTCCCGATTCCGTCCCAAGTGACACGCGCGCTCTCTCCATCCGCGAGCTAGGGCAGCGACGCTCCCACTTTTTAGTCCGGCGAAACACCCCGATCCACCTCCGGTAGCTCTTCTCCGGCGATCGCAGTCCTTCCTCCTCCTCCCAGCGTCCGAACGGCACCGATTTTGATTTTTTTTTTCGTTTTTCATTTTTTCCGAACGGTAGCTCTTCTCTGGTGAAGGATCTGAATGTGTGTGCGTGTTGATTTATTTTGATGAATGTGTATGCGTGTGTGGAGCTGAATGTGTGTGTGTGTGTTGATTTATTTTGATGAATGGTTGAATGTGTATGTGTGTGGATGTGAATGTGTGTGTGTTAATTTTTTTGGTGAATGTGTGATTGCGTATATGTGTGTAGATGTGAATGTGTGTGTTAATTTTTTTGGTGAATGTGCGAATATGTATGTGTGGATGTGAAGGAAAAAATATGTGTGTATGTGTTGATTTATTTTGATGAATGTGTGAATGTGTATGTGTGTGTGGATGTGAATGTGTGTGTGCGTGTATGTGTTGATTTTTTTTATGAATGTGTATGTGTGTGTGGATCTGAATGTGTGTGTATTGATTTATATTGATGAATGGGTGTATGTGTGAATGTGTATGTGTGTGTAGATGTGAATGTGTGTAGATGTGAATGTGTGTGTAGATGTGAATGTGTGTGTGTGTAGATGTGAATGTGTGTGTCTATATGTGTTGATTTTTTATTTATGAATGTGTGAATATGTGAATATGTATGTGTGAATGTGTATGTGTGTGTAGATGTGAATGTGTGTGTGTGTGTATGTGTTGATTTTTTTTTATGAATGTGTGAATATGTGAATATGTATGTGTGAATGTGTATGTGTGTGTAGATGTGAATGTGTGTGTGTGTGTTGATTTTTTTTATGAATGTGTATGTGTGTGGATCTGAATGTGTGTGTGTGTTGATTTATTTTGATGAATGGGTGAATGTGTATGTGTGTGTGGATGTGAATGTGTGTGTTAATTTTTTTCGTGAATGTGTGAATATGTATGTGTTGATTTATTAGATTGTTTATGTATTAGTTTATTTGTAATCGTGTAGATGAATGAATTAGAGAGACGTCATATACATACGAAGGCAGTTGTTGCAGCGTCTCTTGCTGCGACAATAATAGTTTTCAAGCCTAAGATATGTAGGGATCTTATGGAGTCCGAAGCAAAAAATATTCTACGCAAATCATTATTCACACGTTTGTACAATGAAACAAATATAAACTGTTTTAATCAACTGCGTATGAATAAGAGTTTATTTGAGGCCCCATGCCACATTCTTACACGACGTAGATTATTAAATGGCACAACACATTATGGTTAAAGAGTCAGTATGCGTGTTCTTGTATGTGCTAGCACATAATAAGAAATTCCGAGATGTTGGATGCACGTATCTTCGTTCAATTGATACAATTATAAAGCTCCCTGATACAACTACAACACAACGATGGCGTAATTTTGCGGTGAGCAAGTCATTTATTTATATATTGAGTATGATAAATGCAAAATTTTTATATAAGAGTGTCTTATCAAATAGGACTGTGTCGGAGCAATAGATGACACTCATATCGAAGTAACAGTGTCCGTTAAAGATCAAGGTAGATATCGAAATAGAAAGCAAACAATAACTACAAACGTCATGGGCGTATGTGATTCAAACATGAGGTCTTTATAGTGCAACTCGGGTCGGTTCGGATCGGTTCCACCTAGAACCAAGAACCGATCCATATAGGTTCGGTTCCGACTTTTTGGAATCGGAACCGACCCATGTACTCAAGGTATAGAACCAGATCCGAACCGAAAAACTCGGTTCGGTTCCGGTTCGGTTCTCGGTTCCACTCACGCATTATAATATTTTCATATAAACTTATGTATTCCTAACTATTTTTTAACTATTATATTCTTTAAAATAAAATAATATGATCAAACAATCATATATGTTTAGAAGAGCAAAAAAAATTCATACATAATCTTCTTCAATTTTCGCTAACATGCCCTTAGAAAAGCAAAAGAAAATCAAACAATGTCGTTAACTAATTTTTGAATACAACATTATTAGACTTATATTGAAAAAAACTGTGGATATGTAAGAAAGATGAAGTTTTTAGGTTTAACTTAACCTATACTATTTTAGAAGGCTCATATTGAATGAAATAAGGATCGACTGACTCATATATTTTTGATACTTAAATTCAATAACTCGGTTCTCGGGTCGGTTCTGGGTACCCGAGTGTAAGAACCAAGAACCGAACCGACTGGTCAGTTCTGAAAATTTTGGACCCAAAACCGAACCGAGACACATGAGAACCGACCCGAACCGCTCGGTTCGGTTCGGTTCCGGTCCGGTTCTCGGTTCTTCGGTTATTTTTGCACACCTTTATTAATGCCCGAGACATTATCAGTTTTTTGTTGAACCTTGTTTTGAGGGATGGACTTTAGAATTATTATTTCTATGTATTATGCGAACTTAGTTTATCTTTGTGGACATTTTGATAGTTTAGTATTTCTCTGCAATTTTGTCAATTTTTTATAAATTGAATTTCAATTCCTATCAATTAATTCTAACATGCAACCGAACAACGGAAATGTTAATTTCAATTTCACTGCCAGAATTCCTGCATTCAGCCGAACAACAGAATTAGAATTGAGTTCAATTCCAATTCCTGTAGAATTTGGAGTTGGTCCAATTCCATTTCCATTCCCTCAATTCCGTCCAAGCTAACGGACCCTTAGAGAATTAATGTGTGTATTAATTCTGTTGGTATTTAGAGCAAATGCAATAAAAACTATGAAGGAAAAAACCATGCTGTTCATGATGTAAGTTGTGGAGCTTGAATTTTAACATTTGTATTGTATGATTTATTTTATTTGGCAGTTGTTACAGTTCACAAGAGAGACTAATTTGAGGGTATGACAGGAACTTAATAATTCACTATTGGAGTTATTATTATCAGTGTATTTGTATATTTATGGTATGCATATATCGTTTGTATTGTTGTAGGGCTTAATTGTAATTATCCATCTTTGAGATATTTTATATATATGTTAGGACTCCACATTGGAGACCGAAGTGCTTTCATTATTTCATCCTTCATGGTATCAGAGCGAACCTAGGGTTCCCGTCGGCTTCCCGTTCCCGCACCGTCATTCCTCGCCATTTCCAGCGTCGACGATCCATCCTCGTCGATCCAGTCTCGCGCTCGTTTCCTGTTCCCGCATCGACGACCGACGCCTGCTCCCGGATCGACGCCGACGCCTGTTTCCTGTTCCCGCATCGTCGATCCCCGATCGACGCCGACGCTTGTTCCCGCATCTTCGATTGACGCCGTCGGTTCTTCCAGACCAGCCTCGTCGATCGATGCCGGTCTTGCGACTGTTCCTGGCCGCATCTACGATCGGTTCCGCCTGTTCCAGCCTCCCGCATCGGCGATTGTTCCAGTGCTTCGTCAGGTTCCCAGAGCCGTTTTTCTTTTCGATCCTCGATCTCCTTTGTGGGAGGGATCTCGATGTTTCTTTCCTCTTGTTTTATGGCTTCTACGGATACCTACAAATCCTCCTCGAGGCGGATTACTAGCATCCTTCTGGATGAGCGGAACTATTCTTCTTGGGCTACATCGATGAAGGTGGCCCTTGCTGGTCGAAATAAACTTTCTTGGTTGATTGGCAGCCCTCCACAGCCTCCTGCTGACAAGAAAGATGATTTGGTCAAGTGGTTCACGGAGAAATTCATGGTTCTTGGCTGGATCCAGTGCTCGATGAAGCCTCGTGTCTTCGGCCAGTTCATGCGTTTTGAAGACATCGCCGAACTTTGGTCCGCCCTTCAGCGCACCTTCGGGCACACACGTGTTGATGCCCAGATTTTTGGTGTCTTTCAGGATATTGCTTCCGCTACTCAGGGGGAGCGGTCTGTTCAGGAGTACTTCACCTACCTTCAGGATCGTTTTCTGGAACTCAACGATCTGGAGCCTCTTAGTGCCCTGAAATCTCCCGAGGATGTCACCCTTATCCGGCAACAGCGACAACGTCGGGAGACCTATCAGTTCTTGATGGGGCTTCGCCCCTGAGTATGAGTCCACACGTGCTCAGATTGTGGGCATGTCTCCTTTGCCAGATCTTCTTGAGGCCTACTCCATTGTCTCTGAGCATGAGAAACGCCTGCAGCGCCACTCATGCCTCTCCGACGGGCGTACTACTTCCTCGCTCCCTACTGAGCAGATGGCTCTTGCAGCTTCTTCTCGTCCTCCCACTTCTGGCTCTTGGAGCCGTGGAGGTCGTGGTTCTTCTACACCGTCTGGGGGACGTGGCTCCTCCGGTGGCCGTAGCTCTACGGGTTCGCCTGGCCCTTGCTCTCATTGTGGGCGTCTCTATCATGACCGCAGCCGTTGCTATCAGCTCTACCCGCACCTCCGGGGTTCTGACCGTACTTCGTCTGGTGCTCCGCGCTCTACCGTTGCTGCTGTCGAGTCTTTTGATACCGTCGAGCGTCCCTCAGGAGTCACTGCTTCGGATTTCAGTCACCTGTTGGCCCGGTTTCAGCAGTTCCAGCAATCTCAGTCCTCCACTACTGCCTCTGCCTCTCCTAGCTCTTCATCCTCAGGTACTCCGTTTGCTTGCTCTGCGACCACGGTTGACCAGGGTTTGTCACCTTGGGTGATTGATTCTGGTGCCACCGACCATATGACTGGTACGCCTTCCCTCCCGCGCCAGGTTGCTCCTTGCTCCCACCGGGATGTGCGCCTTGCTGATGGCTCGTTTACTCCTGTCCTCAGCCAGGGCACTGTCTCTCTCTCTCTTCCTCTCTCTCCCTTGACTCTGTTCTTCTTGTACCCCACATGACTCTCAACCTTTTATCTGTTAGTAGTATTACTCGTGCTTTGAACTGCTCAGTCACTTTCTACTCTGATCATTGTGTTTTTCAGGACCTACGATCCAGGAGGACTTTTGGTACGGGGATTGAGAAGAATGGGATGTACCATCTGGTGATGCCTCCCCCTACTGCTGCTACCACCACCACTGCTGCTCCTGCTTCGTCATCGAGTTTGCTTTGGCATGCCCGCCTCGGTCATGCTAGCCCTCCTCGGATGTTATCTGTTTGCCCTGATGTATCTTTCTCTTTTCCTTTTCATTGTGATGTTTGCGAATTGTCAAAACACACTCGCAGTACCTATGTATCCTTTGTTAGTCGTGCTACTTCTTGTTTTGAGTTGATACATTCTGATGTTTGGGGTCCTGCCCCTATTGTTTCTTTTGATGGATTCTCGTATTTTGTCACTTTTATTGATGACTATTCTCGCTGTTTATGGGTTTACCTTCTGAAACGTAAATCTGACGTTCTTTCTGTTTACACTCACTTTACTGCTATGATACAAACACAACATGGCAAGTCTGTTCGCATTCTTCGCTCTGACAGTGGAGGTGAATACACCTCACGCTCCTTTGACATGTTTCTTCGCTCTGAAGGCACCCTCCACCAGTTTTCGTGTCCGACCACCCCCGAGCAAAATGGCGTGGCCGAACGCAAAAACCGTCACCTGTTGGACACTGTTCGATGCCTTCTTCGAGGCATGCATGTTCCTAAGTCCTACTGGAGTGCTGCTCTCCTTACCGCAGCCTTCCTTATCAATCGAACTCCGTCCCGCCCCCTCGGCGGTATTGCTCCCTACAGTCTTCTCCACCCTTCCGCCTCTGTTTTTCCCATCCCTCTTCGGGTCTTTGGCTGTGTGTGTTTTGTCCAGGATCGGCGTCCTTCCCGGACAAAACTCGACTATCGGGCTGTCCGTTTTCTCTTTCTCGGCTACTCCACCACCACTAAGGGGTATCGCTGTTATGATCCCCGTTTCCGTCGTATCATTCACTCTCGTGATGTGACATTTCACGAGGAAGTACCCTTCTTTCTCTCTCCCTCGACTACCCCGGCCCCCCTACTATTGTGCAACCTGTCCCGATCGTCCCCGCCGTCTCACCTCCATCACCTCCGCCCGTCCTACTTACTTACACTCGCCGCCGCGCGCCCACACCACCTGTTACTCCCATTTCTCCCTCAGTCCCGGCTCCATTGCTCCTTCCGGTTGCAGGTACCTCTCTTGAGCCTCCTCCCTCTACTACTTCTGATAATTTACCTATTGCCTTGCGAAAGGGCCACCGGGCTTGTGTTCGTTCTTCTGTTACTGAGCACCCGCTGTCTAGTGTTGTTTCCTACCAGCGGTTCTCTCCCTCTTACCAGGTTTTTGTGGCTGCTGCTGATTCGGTTCGCATCCCTGCTTCGACTGCTGAGGTCCTCCTTGATTCGCGGTGGGTTCGGGCCATGGAGGAGGAGATGTCTGCTCTTCGTCATACCGGGACGTGGTCTCTTGTTCCTCTGCCTCCCGGGAAACGCACTGTTGGGTGCAAATGGGTCTATACTGTGAAGTATGGTGCTGATGGTTCGATTGATCGCTACAAGGCTCGCTTGGTGGCTAAGGGATTTACTCAGGCTCCTGATGAGTTTGGGGCCACGTTTGCTCCCGTGGCCAAGCTGACGAGTGTTCGTCTTCTGCTCTCCCTTGCGGCGTCCCGAGCATGGCCCCTCTACCAGCTCGATGTCAAGAATGCTTTCCTCCATGGAACCTTACAAGAGGAGGTTTATATGGCTCCTCCACCGGGATTTGCCCTTCAGGGGGAGTATTCGGGCAGGGTTTGTCGTCTACACAAATCCCTGTACGGCCTGAAACAATCACCGCGTGCCTGGTTTGACCGATTCGGCACTGTTATTCTTCAGATAGGCTTCACTCAATGTCATGCGGATCACACTTGCTTCGTTCGCGCCACGTCAGAGGGCCGTCGTGCCATTGTCTTGGTCTATGTTGACGACATTATTCTTACTGGGGATGACTCTGCTGGTATTTCTGAGGTGAAAGCTACTCTCCGCTCCGCCTTTGAGGTAAAAGATCTTGGATCTCTCCGTTATTTCCTTGGGATTGAAGTGGCTCGCTCCCGACAGGGCATCTCCATATCCCAGCGAAAGTACACCTTAGATCTCCTCCGGGATTCTGGTCTCCTGGGCTGTCGTCCTGTGCGTACGCCTATGGATACCAATCATCGTCTTCATGCTGAATCTGGTGATCCTCTACCAGACCCTTCTCAGTACCAGCGCCTGGTTGGCCGCCTGATATACTTGACAAATACGAGGCCAGGCATCAACTTCTCAGTAGGCGTCCTGAGTCAGTTTATGCATTCTCCTAGGACTGCTCATCTAGAGGCCGCTCGGCGTGTTCTTCGGTATCTCAAGCATGCTTCTGGTCTTGGGCTATTCTATCGGGCTGACAGTCTCTCCAGTCTCTCCTGCTTCACTGATGCTGATTTCGCCGGTTCTTTGACTGATCGCCGCTCTACTATCGGCCTCTGTGTGTTTCATGGTGATCATCTTATTTCATGGCGGAGTAAGAAACAACACATTGTATCGCGCTCGTCCGCTGAGTCCGAATACCGTGCCATGGCACACGGTGTTACTGAGTTGATTTGGCTTCGATCGCTGCTGTCTGAACTTGGTCTATCCCTGACCACTGGCTCGACTCTCTACTGTGACAATAAGTCAGCTCTTCTTCTCACTCAGGATTCGGTGCTTCATGAGCGCACCAAACACATAGAGATGGATGTTCACTTTTTTCGTGATCACGTTCGTACTGGGACCGTCCTTCCTACTTATGCCCCCTCGGCCGACCAACTTGCTGATACCTTCACTAAGGCCCTTGGTCCTACTCGTTCAGATTTGCTCTCTTCCAAGCTGGGCATGATTGACATCTTTGCTCCACCTTGAGGGGGAGTATTGGAGTTATTATTATCAGTGTATTTGTATATTTATGGTCTGCATATATCGTGTGTATTGTTGTAGGGCTTAATTGTAATTATCCATCTTTGAGATATTTTATATATATGTTAGGACTCCACATTGGAAACCGAAAGTGCTTTCATTATTTCATCCTTCATTCACAATCTAACAGCCTTCTCAAGGCTTGCAAACCAAGAGAAGACAACCTCCATGTTTGTAACATCACTTTCCATAACCCAGGAAGTAACCACATCAAACTCTACATGAGTACTAATTATAAGAAAAAATGTCTCAACTGGTCTTCTTCTTCTTAGTTGTATTTGTATATTTATGGTCTGCATATATCGTGTGTATTGTTGTAGGGCTTAATTGTAATTATCCATCTTTGAGATATTTTATATATATGTTAGGACTCCACATTGGAGACCGAAAGTGCTTTCATTATTTCATCCTTCATTCACAATCTAACAGCCTTCTCAAGGCTTGCAAACCAAGAGAAGACAACCTCCATGTTTGTAACATCACTTTCCATAACCCAGGAAGTAACCACATCAAACTCTACATGAGTACTAATTATAAGAAAAAATGTCTCAATTGGTCTTCTTCTTCTTAATAAGGTTGGTACACAAATATCAATTAGTTAAACTCCTCAAACAATGGTGTAGACTTGGTAAAGTTTCTTTTCAATGTCTTTTCTCCTTGAGACGGAAGACTTAACTTTTGAAGTACAGTAAAGTGTTGGCACGAAAATTGTACCTCCAAACCTCACACTTAAAAGAGATGAGGGAAGACTGCGGAGTGCAGGTTACTTGGGACGAAGGAGGCCAAAGGAGATATCTCTAGGATTGATCTCAAAAAAGGTTACAGGATGGGGTCCAAAATAGGTAAGGGCGTGAGGTAGAAAAGTGACGAAATTCGAGACCGTTTGCACAAGTTGCAAGATGGAGGCTCGAAGCAAAAGTTCCATTTCTGGTACCCCTACCCCTCTATTTATAGACGCGGGGACCTGCCCAAACGGGCAGGTCCAAAAATTACGGGCTGCTCGGGATATAGGAGAGCAGGGACAGTGAAGAGAAGATACATGGGGTGTAAATAACAAAAATGAAAGAAGAACCAGACCGCGCGGTCTCGCGGTCTCACTGGAGCCTGGCCGCCTGTGACTTGGGAATTCTGCCGGAGAGGAGACAGGCGGTCTGAGCGGTCTCAGAAAATCGAGACCGCCAGGAACGACAATTCTGACCGAAAAGGAGAGGTCGCGGACTTCCGGGCAAACATGATCCCCTCACATTTTCAAGTTTCGCTGGAACTTCAGAAATGTTCGCTTTGACCGCTGAGACCGCGACCGTCATAAATGCGGAAAAGTCTATAAATACTGCTTTAAGGCTTCAGAGTCCAGAGCTTTCTAGAAGAGATTGCGAGCTTGTACTATCAGCGATCACCCTTTTTCAGACCACGACGAGCTCTTGAAGATGGATATGATGTCTGTTCTAACTCAGCGGATGAAGACCAGGAATTCGCCAAAGGTAGCTGCTTCGAAGAAGAAGGTTGATGGAAAGGAGACCGCAAGCTCCAAGAAGATGCTGGCGGTGAAAGCCTCCAAGGCCCCGACGAAGGCAGATGCAGCGAAGGAGATCGTCAGCTCTCCTCCAGAAGGAAAGCAGCCGGAACTGGCCAAGGATGGCGCGGCCTTGGCAGTCTCGAACACCGTTGATGTGTCGACCAATTCTTCAGAGTCTCCTTTGTTGAATCTTACCGATCTCACCATCACCTTTGACTGCAACAAGTCGGTTGAGGCTCTCAATCAGACCGCTGTCCAGTCTGGTGAGACCGCTTCCACTGAGGCTATCAAAGCTCAGATGCAGAAGCAGAAGTCCTCAGCTGAAATGCTCAGGCAGAAGACCGCAGATCAGCAGGAATCTGCAAAAGGAGGAGAGAGAAAGGGGACAGATCTCCCTGTTCAGACCGCCAAAAGAAAGAAGAGTGATGAAAACAAGGAAGTGACCGCAAAGATCGCTTTGGTCAAGGCGGCCTCACTTCCTGCAGAAGGCGGTCTCGGACATCCTGCTGTGGATGTGTCTGAAAGGGTAAGTGAGCAAGGCGATCTCTCCTTTCCTCTTGCGGTCTCAATGTCTTCAAGGGGAGCGGACTCGGAGTTGATAATTTATTTTGATGATGATTCTTCTAATGATCTTGTATGTTCGGTCTCTCAAGTACGTGACCCCTTTGAATCTGAACAACTTCGGGAGGCCGCCGAAGAGCGAGAGCAGATCGCTGAGAAATAGGCCGCGGAGGAAGAGACAAGAAGAATAGTAGAGGCAGAGAAGAGGGAGAGAGAAGAGAGAGAAGAGAAGGAAAGAGAATAAGAGAAGAAAAGGAAAGCGGAGGAAGAGAGGGCGGCGTTGATCGCTGCAGAGAAGGATAGAAAAGAGAAGGAGCTGGAGCTGGAGGAGGAGAAGAAAACTGAGGAAGAGAAAAAGAAGAAGGATAAGAAGAAAAAGAAGACCGCTGAGAAGAAGAAGAAGGAAGAAGAGAAGGAGGAAGAAGAATGGGCCCGACAACTTAAGATGGAGAAGACCACGCTGTCTGCCGGTCTGACGGATCTTTCTGCCGATCAGGAGTCTAAGCTGAACAAAGCAGCAGCAGACCGCGCGACAACGGTCTCTGCCCTGCGGACTGGTAAGGCGAAGATGATCGCGAAACCGCTAGACTTTCTTCCTCTGCCTATTTTTCGACCTAAATCTCCAAAAGAGCGGCGTGAGATCGTCATCATCGAGACAAATGACATTCTTGTAAGCAATGCAGAATTAAAAAGAAGAAGAAAGGAAGGAGAGAGATCACAAAAAAAGGAGTTGGAAAGAATGAACATAGAGCGCTTTAGAGGGTCAGACCGCCTTTTGCTGACCGCAGACCCTGCGGTCTCAAAAGATGTTGAAAATGCTCTACATGACTGCGGTCTCGATTTCTTTCCAAGTATACTCTCTGCGCGATCTCTTGCATTTTCTGAGTCGATATAATTGAGCTAATAGTTCTCTTTTGATCGCAGATGTTGATGAGGTCGAGGCGAACCCTGAAGAAGGGGAGATCCCACAAAAAATGATAATTCCTCCACAGCTCGCGGACATCCTCAAACCCATCTTTGAGGATGTCCGCACTATGCAGACTCGGGAGCGGGCACAAGATGATCAACTTCGGGCTCGAGATGATCAACTCCGGATTCAGACCGCTGATTTTGAAGAGAAGCTGCGCGCCAACGAAAAGCGAGTCCGCGAGGAGTGCGATCTGAAGGTTGCCGAGCTCACCAGGACGCTTCGAAGAGCTGAGAAGGATGCAGAATATTACAAGGGGAAGATCGCCGCTCTGACTGCTGAGGTCGCATCTCTCAGGGCCGGTCCTGGTCAAATGACTATAAGACCGGGGACCTCTGGCGGTCGCCCAGAAGAGAGATCGACCTCGAAGATTGCCGTGGTCCCTTTAGAGCAGGTAGACAGGGATGTCGCGAAGATCCATCGAGCTGCGATGTCAGCAAATCAGAGTCTGGCGACCGCTCTGTCCGCCGTCAATGAAATGCAGGACGTCACGACCTTCATTGGAAGAAAGCGCCAACCAAGGAGATAGAATTTCATTCTTGATTTTATACGGTCTTGAGACAATGAGTTCAAATAATTTGATCTTGTTGTAATATAAGTATTGACATTCTGATTTTCATTATATGCGATCTTTGTGATTGTGATACCGATCTCTGTGATGCTTGATTACTTTTCCTTTGCATATTTCTGTCTTGCTGCTTGAGATACTGCGGTCTAATATTATTGAGACCAACTATACTGCTTGCTGTTTCTAACGTCTTATGCAGGTTCAACGGTCTGCACATCTTGCTGGGCGGTCTCAGAAAAAGTCATCATTACGAAAATATCCCTTAACTTCTATAAATAGCTGACCTTAGAATCTTCATTTCACACTTTCTGAATGCGCCCAAAGCACCGATCTCAGCGAACTCAAGAATGGTGTCCGCTCGAGCTACCACTGCTGAGATCTTCCTTGATACCGATCACAAGCCCTGCGTGCTTTCAAGAGATGAATATGTGAATTTTCTGGAGAAACACATGATCCAGAGCCAGATCGTCGTCAGGTTGCCTTCAGAAGATGAAGATTTGAACTTTGGCGGGGAGAACAAGTTTGTCATCCCAATCGATCACTTCGATTGCGGTCTGACGTTCCCTCTCCCCTGGGAGGTTTTGGAGGTGATGGAGTACTACGGGATTGTGTTCGCCCAGCTGCCATCCAACTCCATCGGTCTCATGACAGTCTTCATCAACTATTTGAGATTGGCAAAAAAATAGTTCACCATGACCCTGTTCCGCGCGACCTTCACCGTGAAGTCGTTGAAGGTGGGGAAGAAGGAGGAGTTCAAGGGGCTCTTGTACTTCTCCTGCAATGGTATAAAGGTGCTCAACCTCTCCAACAAGATTTCTTTCTGGACAGAGAGGTTCTTGGTCTTTGAAGGCGACCTCGACGGTCTCAAATCCGCACCGACTCCCCCAGTAGAAGGGGTCTTCCGCAGACCCAAAGTCATCTTGGAAGAGGAGATCAAGCTTCTAGCTTTCCTAGCGGACAAGCGCTTCGATCTCCTTCACTACCTGGCGATCTGGTCTGAGATCGCCACGATCACCCCAGAAGAGAGTAAGAAGATTTCCCGCGGTCTCCTGCGATCTCAGCATTGTTTTCCTTTGATTTTTTCTAACTTTTTTCTCCTTTCATCGAACTTTGCGGCCCCTACAATCAATCCGGTGGCGCTGAATGAAGAGGTTCTCACCCAGAGAAAGATGCAAAAGAAAAGAGACCGCGAGAGGGAGGCCGCCGAGCCCGCTGAAGAGTCAGAGGCCGCCGAGCCCGCTGAAGAGTCAGAGGCCGCCAACAAGCCTTTCCCCCTGACCGGCTTTGGCAGAAAGCTGAAGGACATCAAGGGGAAGCCCCTTCTCAAGTGGAACGCAAAGGGAAAAAATGTGAAGGTGTCTACCGCCCTTCCTCTCTAGAGCGGGAAGTTGATGCGTCATGCCCACGCGGTCACCTGCGTGCTCTATGGAGAGAGCAACGCTAAGGAGGCATATAGCATGGAGACCGAAATGCTTCCCAACCTTGCTGCGCAAGCGACCATCAGGAGCACGGTCTTAAACCACCATTTGGGGCGGTCTCTCCGTATGGCCCTGAAAGGCATTGATATCCTGCAGGAAGAATTACATGTAAGAATACTTTACCTACGGGAGAATCTGATTTACTTTTCTTTTGCATAACTCAAAGAAAGAGGCCTATGACATTGAGAATCCTGACTTCCAAAAGGCCATGATGAAGCATATGAAAAATGCGTCGGGCACGACGATCACTGAGTTTCGTCAGCGTGACGGTCTCACCTCTGAGTTTCAAGAAGTAAAATTTGCTGATCTCTTTCCTGAGATGGCAAAAATGATAGAAGAGGAATCAGTCACGATTTCCGAGACCGCTGAAGAGGATGAGGAGGTCGAGATCGATGAGGATGCAGACAGAAGAAGCGATCACACTGACATGAGCGGGAGCCAATATGTTATTGGTGATGATATGAGCTCTGCTGCAGCCTCAAGCCTAAGTCAAGGATTCCACGAAGAAGCTCAGAGGATTCTTCAGAGGAGACCGATTCTTCATCATCAGAAGAGCGGTCTCCGAAGAGACTGAAGAGCGATTAAAGAGACCAAGAATTTTGTACGGCAGCTTTTCTTTTATTCACTTTTAAATGTAACCGCCGGTTTTGAGACTGCGCAAGCTCTGTACTTTGAAAAGAATGAAATAAAAAGAAAATTTTTGCATACCTTTGTTTGTCTTCTGTGAATGAACATATCTCTTATACTAATTATGCTTATGTCGATCTTATAATTTGCGATCTCATCATAATCCCTAATGAAGAAAAATCAATCACGATAGGTAGCAGTCGGTTTTTGGACTTGTAGTAGGAGAATGGTCATCCTTATTATATGCGATCTCATTTTTCAAGAGGAATAAGAACTGCATTCGATCTCAATGCTTCAGATGTTGCTGAGTTTGAATAGACAGCTATATAAGAGAAGATACCATATAATAACTTATATTCAAAGAATACCTGATAACCAATAGTGACGGTCTCCTGTTCGTCAGCCCGCCCTATAATAAGATGAGAAGTATTAACTTTAATCATATGAGATCGCCATATTATGAGATCGCTATATTTAGATGAGATTTGCTTGTAAATAGCGATCTCCAACAATTGAAAACTTTCTGCAGAGATACCAAATCATAACAATTCATAAATGATGATTCCTGAACATTGCAATACACTTAGAATAATCTTTTGGTAAGCGATGGATGGCGGTCTCCAATAATCCAGACCGCTCCTTCTGTGGTTGATAAACCAGACCTTGAAAAACCTTGAACTTTTATTAGAGATAGGCAACCAGCGTTCTCAACTTTCCGAGATCGCTCCTTAACAGAAAAAGGTTGAAGAGAGGTCTCAAGGATGATCATATTCCCCAAATTGTTTGATAAAAAGATAAGTAAAAGAAGCATTCAATCTGTGGTCTCAATTTCTCCAGACCGCTCATTATAAGAATAGACATTAGAGAAGTATTCAGTTGATGATTCCAGATATCTCAAACCAACTCTTAATTGAAGAATGCATAAAGAAAGACCCAGGCGGTGGTCTCAAATGCTCCATACCGCCCCTTTATAGAACAGTTAAAAAATTATAGAAGGCGGTCTTAAATGTTCCAGACCGCCTTTTAACATAATAGAACCAAGAATT
The DNA here is from genome assembly GCA_033032865.1 of Dactylorhiza incarnata. Lineage (NCBI taxonomy): Eukaryota > Viridiplantae > Streptophyta > Magnoliopsida > Asparagales > Orchidaceae > Dactylorhiza > Dactylorhiza incarnata. Next base: position 11,376,874 of record JAWHQI010000029.1, read on the forward strand.
ATAGGCGGCGGTCTCAAATGCTCCAGACCGCCCCTTAATAATATAACCAGAAATCCTGAAAATTGGTTGTCTCAAAAACTTCAGACCGCCCAATCACAAAAAAATTGAAGGTTGAAGCCTGAGATAGAGAAGAAGGGGTGTACAATCCGAAATGATCAAAAGGGCAGGTGCGGTCATGCCGAAAACTACACCGACATTGCTTTCCTCAAGAGATCATTAAGATTGTTACACCCTAAGAAGAAGAGAGATGCACAACTCAAAATGATCAAAAGGGCATCTGCGGTCATGCTGTAGAAGCTATACCGACATTGCTTTCCTCAAGAGATCATTAAGGTTGTAGCACCCTAAGAAGAAGAAGAGACCTTGGCGATCAGAGACATACAAATCAGAATGATCAAAAGAGCTGGTGCGGTCATGCTGTAAAAGATACACCGACATTGCTTTCCTCAAGATCAAAAGGGTAGGTGCGGTCATGCTGTATAAGCTACACCGACATTGCTTTCCTCAAGAAATCATTAAGATTGTAACACCCTAGCCACTCGAGGGCTCAGGCGACAGTCACAGATGCTCCTTACCGCCCCTTGGCCATCCTTTAATCAATGAGTTTCGAGGGTCACAGAGCAAGATGATCAGTAGGGCAGGTGCGATCATACTGAGAAGTTACACTGGCATTGCTTTCCTCAAGAGATCACGAAGACTGTAACGATGTCCTGTAATGCATGACAGAGCTGAACATTCACCTAGACCCCCCTTGATGCAGAGATGTGTCAGATGTCAGCAAGGACCCGGTATCCTAAAGTTCCTCCGCACGAGCTTGGCGAGCTACTACTGCACAGATGCGAAATCTCTCCACTACCTGTGGTCATGGTAGATTTACATCTCAAGTTTCAAGTCGAGGGGGCATCAAGTAGGATCCGTCGATGTCTCGTTTGGTAGGATTTTAGCCTTTGATGACAATCTATCTCGATGCTTCATTTTCAATATATGGAGTATAAGAGGTTACAACCACATTATCAGAAAGCTTGCAAGAAGAAGGGAAGAAAGAAGTGAAAAATACAAGCTTTCAAGAAAAGAAGCGCTTTAAATCATCTCCGCTCTAAGTATGTGACAATCTTCTCCTTCATAGGTCTGGAGACGATAAACACCGTTCTTATGCACTTCTTTCACGATGAATGATCCTGCCCAATTTGGATTGAGCTTTCCAACTGAGCCAGATCTTGCTGATGCATCCACCTTCTTGAGGACTAGATCACCAACAGTAAATTCTTTGACTCTGACATTTTTATCAAAGTACTTGGTCATTCTTCTCTTCACTTTCTCTTGCCTTATTATTGCTGCATCTCTTAACTCTTCAAAGTGGTCGAGTCTACATCTCAACTCTTCATCATTCCCTTCCATCCAGCTATCTTGATTTGTTGAGATAATAACACCCTTGGATTTCTTACTTCGAACTCGATTGGAATGAGAGCTTCTGAGCCATGAGATAATTTGAAAGGAGTCTCTCCAGTAGCTGAGGTTGGAGTTGTTCTCAAAACCCATAACACTGAAGGTAACTGTTCTGCCCAATTGTCTCTGAGATTCTCAACTTTCTTCTTCAAGAGATTTATTATTAATTTGTTAGCAGCTTCTACTTGCCCGTTACTCCTCGGATGATGCACAGAAGCGAACCGCAACTCGGTGCTGATTTGATCACAGAAATTTATCAGATTGGAGTTGTTGAATTAAGGGCCATTATCTGTGATAATTGCCATATGAATTCCATGTCTGCATACTATCTCTCCCCAGATAAAATTCATTACAATTTGAGTAGTGGTTTTAGCCAACGCCTTTGCCTCGATCCACTTGCTGAAGTAGTCGATCATTACAAGAATAAACCTGCGTTGTCCACTAGCCAAAGGAAAAGGCCCAATCAAGTCCATCCCCCAAACTGCAAATGACCATGGAGTTACTATCGACCTGAACTGGTGAGCTGGTTGATGCTGAAGAGGAGCAAACTTCTGACATTGAACGCATTTTTTTGCAAACTTCTCTGCATCTTTTCTCATTTGGGGCCAGAAGTAACTTTGCCTCAGAATCCTTTTTTCTAAAGTCCTAGCTCCCGAATGACTGCCACATTCTCTAGAATGAACCTCTCGAAGAACAACTGGAATCTTAACCTCAGAAATACCTTGCCAACGGCGAGAGAAAAGTTTTCCTGTAGAGCACTGCTGCAACAAGATAATAGTAGGCTATTTTTAATTTAAACCTTTTCCTATCTTTTACCTCTGGTGGAACTCCCCAATTGAGAGGTAGAGGATGAAGGGGTCCATCCAAGATGGATGTTGATCTATCTGCATAACTTCTCCCTCTTCAATAGTTGGATGAAACAATTCTGAGGTGGTTCCTCCTGAAAGGAGACCAAACTTTGCCAACTCATCTGCTTCTGCGTTCTCTGCCCTTGGAATGTGCTGAATAGTGAAGCTCTTGAATTTGCCTATCTCAATCTTCACTAGAGCTTGATATTGCTTCAAAACGTGATCTCTGGTCTCAAAGGTTCCATTTACTTGAGACGCCATTACCAGAGAATCCATTTTGACTTTAACATCTTTGATCCCCAACTCTCTTGTGAGACCGGCGAGCAAGGCTTCATACTCTGCTTGATTGTTCGTTGTTGGGAAGTGGAACTTCAAAGCTTGGTCCAATCTAACCCCATTTGGGTTAATCAAAACAACTCCAGCTCCGAATGAGTTCCTCCCCGAAGCTCCATCGACGAAGATCTTCCAAGCTAGAGGTGTCCCAACCTCTTTCCCCGAGTTAGCTTCCTTCACTTCAATCAAGAAATCTGCTAACACTTGGGCTTTGATTGCTACTCTGGGAGTGTAGGAAATGTCAAATTCACTGAGCTCTATCGCCCACTTTGCTAATCTACCTGAGTGTTCTGGCTTCTCCAACACACTTTTTAACGGATGATCGGTGACGACTTGAATTGAATGAGCTTGAAAGTAAGGTCTTAGTCTTCTCGCCGAAGTAACAAGCATTAAGGCCAACTTCTCAAGGATCGGATACCAGGTTTCCACATCCTTCAAGATCTTGCTTACATAGTAAACCGGAAATTGCCTCTTCTTCTCTTCCATGACTAGCACAGAACTGATAGCATTAGAGCCAATTCCAATATATAAGAAAAGATCTTCTCCTTCTCTCGGGCTTTGGAGCAAAGGAGTTGACGTTAATTGCTTCTTGAGCTGATTGAAAGCATCGTCACGCTCTTTTGTCCATTCAAACTTGGATCCTCCGCGAAGGGTTTTAAAGAAGGGAGCACTTTTATCTCCTGAGCGAGAGATAAAACGACTTAAGTCTGCCATCCTCCCGCCTAACTGTTGAACTTCCTTGGAGGATTTTGGAGGTGACATTTCTAGGATTGCCTTCACCTTATCCGGATTCGGTTCCAACCCCTCAGGAGCTAGGAGATGGCCGAGAAACATTCCCTTGCTTGCTCTGAAGCGGATTTCAATGGGTTCAACCTCATATTGAAGGTCCGGAGAGTTGCAAACGTTTCAATGAGGTCGTTAAGGTGAGCTGAGAATGATTTACTTTTTATTAGGAGGTCATCGACATAGACCTCTAGGTTTCTTCCTTTTTGGTTTTTGAAAACGGTGTCCATCATTTTCTGATAGGTAGCACCAACATTCTTTAACCCGAAAGACATTACGAGATAGCAAAAGCACCCGTCATTCATGATGAACGAGGTATGAGGGATGTCGGGCTAATGCATTCTTATTTGATGATAGCCGGAGAATGCATCTAAGAAACTCATGCATGAAAACCCAACCGCAGAATTAACTAAAGAATCTATCCGAGGCAAGGGGTAACAATCTTTAGGGCAAACTTTATTGAGTTTAGTAAAGTCCACACACATACGCCACTTTCCACCGGCCTTTTTGACCATTACAACATTCGACACCCAATCTGGGTATTGAATTTCCTGAATGAATTTGGCCTTGAGGAGCTTTTCCACCTCCTCCCGAATTGGCTGAGCTAGGGTCACCGCCACCGTCTTCTTCTTTTGCTTGATGGGAGTGAAGCTTGGATCGATGTTGAGATGGTGATAGACAACATCTGAATCAACTCTTGGCATGTCATCCGCCGACCAAGCGAAGACATCCAGATTCCGCAGGAGACAGCAGATGAGTTGGCTCTTCTCAGCTTCAGGCAGCTCCGCATTGATTGAGAGCTTCTTGCTCTCATCTTCCTTGCTGATGGGGACGGCTTGAGTTGCTTGGGCAGGCTCCAAGCGAACTCCATCTTTGACTTCCTCTTCCACGATCTCTTCTGCAGCTTTTGCATGGCTGGAGACTTGAGGTGCTGGGGAGATCTCAACTATCTTTGGATGAGATGATTCGGTCACATTGACCATCTTTACATAACACTCCCGGGCTTTCTTCGGATCGCTCCTGATCCGGTACTACTTGCCATTCAAGGCAAACTTCACGGCCAGGTGGTAGGTGGAAACCACCGCTTGATACTCGTTCAGGATTGGCCTCCCAAAGATTGCGCGTTGTAGCTACTCGGAGCTTCAACGACTATAAACTTGACGAGCTTTGTAATCCCTCCAAGTGTCACCGAGAGGGTGACGTTTCCTTCCACCTCCTCCCCAGAAAAGCCATAAAGCTCCCCTTCAGTGGAAAGAAGAGTCTTTCCAGTCTTCATGGGTTCAAAGGCTTGTTTGAAGAGGAGGTTTACTGAGCTCCCGGTGTCAATCGAGATATTCTCCACCGTATAGTTCTCTATCACCGCCTTGATGTCAACTGCGTCATTGAAAGGGTTGGCGATTGGAGGAAGATCATCCTGCCCAAAGCTGACCGTTCCTCGGACTGGAGCAGAAGAAGAGGTAGCATCGACCTCTGACCCGTAGACTCTTGCGAGACTAGCCTTCTTGGAGGATTTTAGCCCTGCTCCTCCGTGGATGCAGAAGAGGTAACCCAAAGCACCCTCGTCATTTGCATCCACACACTCGCTCAGATAGCCAACGTTGCCGAGATGGCCAACGTCATCCACCTCTTCACACTACTCCCAATGAACTTCTGCTACCTCCTTGCTCTTGGAGGTCGAAGCCTTGGAAAGATCTCCTTTCTGGACCAGCTCTTGCAACTTTCCTTCCTTTAGGAGCTTCTCCACCAGCAAGCGGAGAGCTCTGCAGTTCTCGGTCAGATGACCTCTTTTCCTGTGATGCTCACAGTAGAGGGAGTGATTCCTGGTCTTGAGATCCGATTGCAATGGGGCAAGCCTCCTGTAGAAGGGCTGCTTTTGAAGCACTCGAACCACCTCGCTCATAGAGACGTTGAGCTCGGTGAATGACTCTTGAGAGTCATTGAAAGACGGCTGAGAAGATGCTAGGAGTGGCGGCTGAACAAAATGAACCTGATGAATAGGTGTCGGTTGCGGAGCTGGAGTAACCGAGATTGGCAGCAGAGGCCCCTTGGGCTGAAACTGCTGATGTCCCTGGTAGGGACGATGGTGGCGGAAGTTCCTTCCCCTCTGAGCAGGAGGTTGGAACTCTTGACGTGGTAGCTTTTGCTGATTGCTGGGCTGGAAAGAAGCCAGAGCCCTTCTGGCCGGCTCTGCACGTCAAGTTAGAAACATAGTTGGGGTTGCTGATCTCCCCTTCTATGAACCAATTCACAATACTTATTAGCTCTTGATAAGAGCTCGGCTCTCTGGTGGTGATCTCAAACTTGAGAGGACCTTCCTGAAGGTCATTCACCAAGGCCACCATGTAGAGCGAGGGATCGACGTCCCTTATTCCAAGGATATCTCTTTGAAAACGATCCACGAAGAGAGCTAGGTCTCGCTTTCTCCCAGCTTAATCCTGAAGTGGGCTGCATGGTCACTCTTCCTCTTCTTTGAGGTGTCGAACTTTAAAAGAAGCTCTTGCCTCAAGATGGCAAAACAAGGGATGGACTGGGGAGGTAGTTTGTAAAACCACTCCCGTGCTTGCCCATCTACGGAGGTGATTAAGAGCTTACACCTTATCGCATCTGAGAGCGACCTCAGAGCGACTGCAGATTCAAAAGCTTGGAGATAAAAGCTTGGATCACTCTCTCCGGTAAACATGGGCAATCTTGGCTCTCTGAAGCCGCTGGGGATTGGCTCCCAACGAACTCTATCAGTAAAGGGGGAAGACTCCTCCGCTTCAAAAGCATCGAAAGGAGCCGGAGGGGTAGCAACAGGAGCTGGAGGATAAACATAATCCTCTTGAAAATTCGGGGCTCGGGCTGGAGGTCCATGCGCTGCTGCTCTGAAGGAGGCATGACGGGCTGCGAACTCATCTCCCTGAGACCGCAGGGGAGCTGCGGGCTAAGGGGTCGCGCGGTCAGATGCGTGACCGCCGACCAAAGGATCAGGGGTGGCGACCTGATCGGTTTGAGGGAGAATCTTTTGGGAGATCGCAGAAAGGAGCTGATTCATGGAATCCAACTGACGGACGGTATCATGACGAGACTGCTTGAGGCGGAGCTCAAAACGAAGCTCAAGGGCTTCCAGGGAGCTCGCGCTGCCTGAAGGGGGGAGACCGCCGTCAAACTGACTAGGCTGATTCTCGCGGTCTGACATTTCGACTGTCCGCTGGTTTCGCCTAGACATTCCAATCTGAAGGTCGCGTGTTCGTTCTGTTGGCACGAAAATTGTACCTCCAAAACTCACACTTAAAAGAGATGGGGGAAGACTGCAGAGTGCAGGTTACTTGAGACGAAGGATTTCAAAGGAGAGATCTTTAGGAGAAAAACTGCTTCGATTGATCTCACAAAATGTTACAGGATGGAGTCCAAAATAGGTAACGGTGAGAGGTAGAAAAGTAACAAAATTTGAGACCGCTTGCACAGATTGCAAGCTGGAGGCTCGAAGCAAAAGACCCTTTTCTGGTACCCATACCCTTTTATTTATAGACGCGGGGGCCTGCCCAAACGGGCAGATCCAAAAATTACAGACTGCCCGAGATACGTGAGAGTCTGGGCAGTGAGGAGAAGATACATGGGGTGCAAATAACAAAAATAAAAGAAGAATTAGACCGCGCGGTCTCGCGGTCTCACTGGAGCATGGCCGCCTGTGACTTGGGAATTCTGCTGGAGAGGACACAGGCGGGCTGAGCGGTCTCAGAAAATCGAGACCGCTGGGAACCACAATTCGACCGAAAAGGAGAGGTCGTGGACTTCCGCGCAAACATAAAGACCCTTATCATATTGCAATAGACAAATCCAATGCATTTAGTAATGATGTATACGCCTTGACCTCCTCTTCTTCCTGAGCATCATATTCTTCGGTTTTTGTTATCTTAGTAGGGGGTGGCTCACTGTGATGTTTAGTTCTCTTCGATGTAGAGCTTGATACACTACATGACTCCACCTGGCAAACTTCAATCAAAAGGATTACTTAAGGTGCTTGGTCATACAGCTCTTGATATCCTTACCCATGATATCCAAACAAAAAACTCATAGCAGTCAAGAAAGATCATGATCGTACTATCATACAACAACCAATAATCACACATATCAAGATACACAACACCTAACATCTCATTTTGTTGCGAAAGTTATCACTGTCGTGTCCAAAAGGCCTGGCAGGCCCAGCCCGGGCCTGCTGGGCCTGGGCTATTTACAAGCTAGTGCCAGGACCCCCTTCCAAAGGGGGCCTGCAGGCCTGTCGAGCCCCGGCCTAGCCCAACTTGCAATTTAAATATTATTAAATTAATTATTTTTAATATTAGTTGATTATTATACAATATAATATAGTTTTTAATATATTAATTTACACACATTTTAATATATAAATATTATAATATAAAACATTATACGAATCATTAAATATTTAAATACAAGCTTACAAGTTAAAAAGTGAGAAGTGAAAATTTTATTATATTTGCCAAATATACAAACATTACACGAATCATTAAAAAGTAAAATACCAAATCATCAAATATTCATGCAGGTAAAAAAATACAAGCCTTACAAGTTACAATAATAAATTGTCAAATATTCATACATGTAAAAAAACATACAAGCCTTCAATCTTCATCATTCAAATTTAATATACTTAATTTTTCTTCAACTTCTGACAAGCTTTCTTCGATGGATGAAATGTGTTGTGTTCTTTTCATTGCGTCTAAATAATTCTTACAACATATCCAAATTTTCAAAGATTTTTCATTGAGTTGACTTCTTCGCTCATTCAAAATTCTTCCACTTAAAGAAAATGCAGACTCTAAACGATGATACTAGTTTGGATAGTTAGTATATCACTGGTCATTAAAGACAAAATGGGATATATGTTCGCTTTATTTGTCCACCATTCTAAAAGATTAAAATTTTCCATTTCATTATTACTCATGAAATCTCAAAAATGTATATTAATGTATAAGCCTAATTCATTTAATTATAAATATTTGTAAAAATAGAATTAAAATATGAAATACTTAAATTTTCATAATTCATAAAATTTGAATCTAAGCCTAGATTGTTAGTGATATCTTTTAATAAATTTTCTACACCTTCTACACTTAATAACCTTCTACACTTAATAAATGGTTCAAAGCTGCATCACATGAAGACATGGGTGACATTTCTCTATAATTATTTAAATTTATTGTTTCCATTATTTGAATTATCGGCCGCCAAGATCCATGTTTAAAATAATTAAATTTTCTTACAATTATTAAAAAAAAACGATAACTAAGGGGCTAGTTGGATAATTAACGCCGGATAAAAAATAGTTGATCTATAAAAACATTCTAATAAACTAATATAATTTTTAATTATTTCCAATCAATATCAATTAAATCATGAACTTCATTAATCGAATAATATTCAGTAAGCAACGACTTTTGTCGCACAACTCTTTTTAACGTCTGCTATGTTGAATTCCATCGTAGTGGCATGTCAAATTATGGTTTAAAAAAATTCTTGACCTTTTACAATTTTTTTGAAATTCTATCTTTTTTGAACTCTCTCTCTCAGTAACATAACACAAATTTTATTAATATAAGTTTTCATAATAGATGCCAAGCCCACTATGGTGGGATAAAGGCTTGAGTGTTGTTGTTGTAAGCTTTCATGATAGATAAATTATCCTAAATAATTAAATTTAAAACGTGACAAACACAACGAGTTTGAACAAAATACCATTTAATATATGTTTTAAATCTCTTTTTAATTATTCAACTGTGGACTTATTGTTAGTGGTGTTATCAAAAGATATGCTCATAATTTTATCTTTCATTTTAAATTCACGAATATATTTCATAATCGTTTGATATATTGCTTGACTGGTATGAAGAACTTCAAAAAGTTCAAAACTTATTATACGTTTGCATTGTTCCCATGAAACATTATCGATCCAATGACAAGGTAGATATATGAAGTTCCTAAATTTAAGCTGGCGCTCCAAATATCGCTTGTTAAACTAACTCTACCTTCTAATTTGTCAAAATAATTAATTAAAGATTTTTTCGCTTTTAAATAAGATTTGTATGCAAGGCGTTTAATCATACTTCTACTTACCTAATGATATTGAGGTTGAAGCACTTTGTAGATGCACATGGTTTCATTCTTGTTGTTGTAGTGCTCGAATGACAACCCACGTTTGATAATATTTTCTATTTGCAACTCTCGTTGTCGCACTTGGTCATACACCCAGATTTGCCCGGATGCGCTAGATTTTCAGAGTTTGTTTAGCTACACATGATTTAATATGACATAAATGTAGAGTTTCTGCTCACAACTAACAACGTTGCAATGTCTGCATTTCGCTATAAAATTATTGTCGACACGAACTTTGTCGAAGTGCTCTCAGACTGAAGCCGTATGCTTGTGCTCCACGATTTCGTGAACATCGTTCGAAGAAGTTGATGCCATCACTTGGACTTGGAGAGTTGGAGAATTGAGGGAGAATGAAAGAGAGTGAGAGAGAATGAGAGAGAGAGAGAGAGTGGAGAACTCCTTGTCCCCTCCAAACACCTTTATTTATACTTTTAAAATAATTAACTTAATTTTATAATTAATTATCAATTTAAAAAAAGATAAAGGCCTCAATTAAAAAGTTAACATTTTAAAATCCCCATATTCTAACCATTTAATAATTACATTAAAATTTAAAACCTAATTTTAAAACTGCAAAAAAAAACTTATAAGCCTATGGCCTAGACCTCGGCTGGCACATGCTTGGCAGCAAGCGACATTAATGCCGCCAACTGCCAGGCCATTAATGGCTCTAAGAGCGTTTAGGACTGGTACCTAGCAAATGGTCCCGGGCCAGGCCTGCATGGCATAGTCCGGGCTTGGTGCCTTGGTTGGGCACTGTGCCAGGTACACGGCCAAAATGGGGGCCTAGTTAGCCCCTAAGGCCTGTCCAGAGCCTGGGCTGGGCCTCTAACCGTGCCCATGCGTAACTGTGCCTTTCCAGGCCAGGCCCAAACTTTTTGGACACCCCTACTCATCAACAACCATATGTTTGCGAGAATGTCACATAGGAATTTTGAAAAAAATCACATAAAAATCACGTAGACATCACAAAGAAACTCACGGTTGGGTCAATATCATCTCAACGATGACAAGATCGACAAACATCGACAACATAATCGGGCCTACCCATCAACGATGCCATGATTGGACACTGACCATGTTGGTCAACGATAATACTCGTCTATGTGAGATCACCATCAGTAGACGATGCCAACAATAACAACGTTGAATAACCAATTATAGCTGTCAATTTCACGAGCTACAAAAATCAGAGCCAACAAAGGCACAAAATTAAAACAACAATGGAAATTGCATAAGCGAGCAATGTCGAAGAAAGAACTAATTGCAGTTCTTGGATTTGTCGACAAAGAACGCCAACAAAGAGATATACACTAAGGCATATATGTAGATCTGTCGAAGAAGACAATCGAGTCATCGATGAAGAACAATGCAAGAGAAACATTGTTAGTTTTGGATTAAGAAAAACATTAAGAATGCTTGTAGGAGAGGATCTCTGTGGTCAGGGAAGACGACGTAGAAGGAGACAACCTCGAGAGCCAGGAATAACAGTGTTATTTTTGACTTTGACGGTTATGGAAACTAGGGCAAAGCACACACATCTTATACCATGTAAAATGCAATGAGAAAATCATAAATCATACTTTAACTCTAGGACTGCATGGGCATAATTATTCACGAGCAAACTCGAGCACGTGCTCAGGTCCAATTTTCGGGGAAACAAATAGGTTCTTTAGCGCATACAAACTGAAAAACTTTAAGAGACAATATTTCCTCATCCGCTTAACAAAATTCAAATATGAAAGCGGCATTGGATTGCTCTTGGCAAACACACTCCTCAATTGAAAGGTTTTCATGGAATTTTGATGGGGCCATAGTTTTCTGAAACCGACCTTCTAGAGCTGACTGTTAGATATCCTGTGATCAGATCGAATAACCGTCATAACCATTAGACTCGTGGAGACTAAAATAAGCTTTCCTAAAACATTTGGCCAGAACAAAAAGTTCCATTTTTTCAGCATGATGACCGCCACTGCTAACCGCCCTTCTCCGACCATATTGACAAACTATGATTGGGGCTAGAAACTTCCACTTTGACAAAATGGGTGATTTGTGGGTTGTAATTATTAGGGTTTTGACGGTGGATCAGTGGCCGCAAATTCAAATTGGTTCAAGATCCGAATAAAATATTATGGTGCCTTCAAGTACCTCGACAAGTTCTATATCATTGTAATACTCTACATTCTAAAAAAATGAGTATATAGAGGAATTTCATCATGGAGTCTACAACTCCCCCTTAGTCTTAGAGGAATTTTCTAAGAGACGATGCCTACAACGGTGCATGCAATTCAACCCTTGATTTGAAGGAATTTCCTGATGAAACAAAATCTACTGCTCAAACCCAAACTTAGTAGAAATTCCCTGCATAATGAAACCCATAGCTTGGCCATACATGCAGAATTTTTTTGTTATAACAGATTTTGTAGCTCGGCCCCAGATTCAACGAACTCTCGCAATGTCATGAAGCATGTAGCTCGTCCTCTGACTGGATAGTTCATCCTGAAGTAATGAAACATACATTTCAGGCATAATATTTTGATGTGATGGAACTTATGACTCAACATCGGACTTATCCATTTTCAACATCTCCCTGTCTAAGATTCATAACCGACAAAAAATAAAGATATTCTAGGTGCTCAAGGAACTCAAGCCGCACAAGATTCTTAAGATGCAAAAGTGCTTAAGCTGCATGTTGTGATAAAATAGATATAATGGATCTTCAACATTCAGTCCGACCCTTTTAATTTTTCTTACTTTCTAAGTTTTTCACGTTAAAAATATTGTTGTCAACTCTCATTTCACTATGTATCTATGTTATTAAAGGCGTAAGGTCAAAAGAGTCTTGGAGTCTAGGCGCAAAGCGCAAGGCGCAAATGCCCGCCTGACGAATGTTAGACGCAAAAAATAAATAAAAAAGACGGTGTTTAGTTTATTAAATGCAAACAAAACATAACATAAAACTACCACCATAGTAACACTAATGCCAACAATGAACAATGTGATACAAACGAAGAATAAAAAGTAATATTAATGTTAAAATAGTAAAAATATGTTATGAATATGCTAGGGATAGAGAGAAAGCTAGAGAGACTAGGGAAGAAGAGGGAACTAGGGTTTGCTAGAAGAGGAATACCTGATAATAATCTTCATACCCATCAAGAGGGAGGGGTCCGGGTATATATAATACTCGGGCCCAAGGGGGTCGGCCGGCCCCCATAGGGGCTGAACCAGTGTGGTTCAGCCCCAATTCCTTATATTTAATATTGGCGGGCTGAACCAGATGGTTCAGCCCGGTCTTCTTCTGTCTTCTCCTTTGGTCGACGTGCACAGTCGTATCCTCCGCATCCGGTAGAGTCGCCGAGCGTAACATTCCCTTCCCCTTCAAGGGCCAGCTTGTCCTCAAGCTGGAGGCGGTGAGCGCGCGGCTCCTTCCCCGCAGTACTCTGTCCCAACCTGGCTGAACTTAGGCCTTCCAAGCAGTACTCCTTCCCGTGCCGGCTGAACTCCATAGTCATCTGAACCCAATCGAAGGTCACCCGCTTAAGTTGCTGCAGCCACGGTGCGCCCAAGACCATGTCAGAACCCCGGATTGGCAATAAGTAAACATCAATATGCTCGGTGTATCCCTGCATCTGGAGCTCCACCCCTTTCATCACCCCCTCACATTGCAGTGTACGTCCATCCGCCACCCTGACGTGTAACGCTGCGCTGCAATCTATGACACCCCCCGTCTGCCGGGCCACATCGGGTTGGATGAAGTTGTGAGTGCTCCCGCTGTCCATCAAGATCGTCACCGGCGCCCTGCCGACCCTCCCAGTCAAGTGTAAGGTTGGAGATGGGGTACCCCCCTTCAGGGCCTGGAGGGATACGACACAGTCGTCAAAAACCAACTCTCCCTCCGCTGCAGTGTGAGTAACATCTTCCGCTTCCTCCTGTAGCATGAATACCTGGACCTTCTGGCAAGCGTGCCCGCGGGTATACTTCTCATCGCAGTTGAAGCATAACCCTTTGTCCTTTCTGGCCTGAAGCTCCTGCCACGTCAACCTCGTCACCGTAGGGCGGCCCCCGGTAGGTGTGGTTCTTGCTTGGGTACATCTGCACCCGTAGGTGCCCGACCTGTCGTCCGAGTCCTCTGCCGATTGTATCGCTCCTCTTGTATCCTGGCCAGGCTGATGGCATGACTCAAACTGCGTGGCATGTAGGTGTGGACCTCGTCTCTCAGGTGATCCTTCAATCCTGATACAAAGCAGCTCAGCATCGTTTTTTCCTCCCAATTGACCCGATTGGCCAACCGTTCAAACTCTGTCCGGTACTCCGTGACGGTCCCGTTTTGCCGCAATTTCTGCAACATGGCTTCAACATCTTCGTACTCCAAAGGACCGAAGCGAGCAGAGAAGGACTCCACAAACTCCTCCCAGGGTGCATAGTCGCGTCCCCTCAGAAACCATTTTGTCCACTGATAGGCGTCCTCTTCCAGGTGGAAAGATGCCAACTGAACCCACTGCCCCGCCGAAATCTCTTGGTATTTGAAAAAAAGTTCAGCTTTCTGGATCCACTTAGGGAAGTTCATTCGTGTCAATTTGGGCTGCATATATGGGCGGTGTTCTGCCGGTGCTGGATGGTATGGTGGTGCCGGAGCCACTGCGGGCCCGGGCCGCCCCCGGTCCAGACCGTAGCCTCCTTGTTGCCCTCCACCCCATGGATTGCCATTTCCATAGTCCGCCGGTCCTCCATATGGCGGTGGCATCGGTAGGATGCCGGCCACACCCCCGAGTGGGGTCGCATTCGCTCCTGTAGGTCGAAAAGGGGCTGCTCCCTGCCCTGGACCCCGCCACGAGGAACCCGGCTGCATTCCCGGTCCGTTCCAAGCGTACTGAGCGCCGAACGGCCCATTCGGTGCCGCTGATCCCGATACGTGGATGCCGCCTCCCGTAGACCCGGATCCGGCACTTTGTTGCGTTCCACTTCCGATTCCTGTGCCGTTCTGCGCCGGGGGATGGTAGGATACTTCGGTTTCGGATCCCTCCGCCGCGTGGGATTTTCCTTTCAGATTTTGCACGAGTAAGTTCTTGATCTCCTCCAAGCGCGCGCCCAAACGATCCTCTAGATCTTTATGGGAGGATTTCACTTGTTCTTCGAGTGTCGCCACCTTGTCCGATAACCCAACGTAGTTCTCTTCGATGGTGGCCAAGCGTGCATTCTCGGCTTCGGTGCGTGTCACCATGGTTAGGCGCGGACACGGCGATGTGAACTTGGAATAGTGATCTGAAATCAAAAAGGTGAAGCCGCCTGAAGTCTGCGGGTTGCCTTGAAGACTTGAACTGGATGCAGGATGACCTAGAAGCAATCGGAGAAGAAGACGGTGTCCCCGGAGCAGCAGGCTGCGGCCGCTGGAGTCGTCGGTTCGGGATGTCGAGTGGTGCTGGATCTGGACGTCGAGCGGAAGGCTGCGCTTGACTGGATCGTCGATGTCGAGGGAGCGCTGGACGGGATCGTCGATGTCGATGGAGCGCTGGACGGGATCGTCGATGTCGCTGGAGCGCTGGACGGGATCGTTGATGTCTCTGGAGCGCTGGACGGGATCGTCGATCGTCAGCTCTGAACGGGAGCGCTGGACGGGACGCGAGGGCTGAAGCGATTGTCGATGTCGATGTCGCTTGAATGGATCGTCGATGGAGCGCTGGAGCACTAACGGGAGCGCTGGACGGGACGCGAGGGCTGAAGCGATTGTCGATGTCGATGTCGCTTGAATGGATCGTCGATGGAGCGCTGGACGCGAAGGATCCGAAAAAAAATCGGGGAGGACGAATCCTCTGATACCAAATGTTATGAATATGCTAGGGATTGAGAGAAAGCTAGAGAGACTAGGGAAGAAGAGGGAACTAGGGTTTGCTAGAAGAGGAATACCTGATAATAATCTTCATACCCATCAAGAGGGAGGGGTCCGGGTATATATAATACTCGGGCCCAAGGGGGCCGGCCGGCCCCCATAGGGGCTGAACCAGTGTGGTTCAGCCCCAATTCCTTATATTTAATATTGGCGGGCTGAACCGGATGGTTCAGCCCGGTCTTCTTCCGTCTTCTCCTTTGGTCGACGTGCACAGTCGTATCGTCCGCATCCGGTAGAGTCGCCGAGCGTAACAAAATACAAATATTTTATTACTCATTAGTGAAATATCAATTAATCATCATAAAAAAACTAAGTCTTCATCATCCTTTCCACTGTCATTGTCATTGTAATCTTTTTCTTTTTCTTCTTCTTCATTGTATTTAACTTCCTCATACTCATCATCATCTCCAAGGACTAGCGGAGTAGGAATCATTATTTTCAAAGAGTTCCCCTTTTCGACTATCTTTGCGGAGATCACATTCCTTTCTTTAGATAAGCGTGTGTGATAAATATTCTCTTAAACTCCAGTGACCCTAGCAACTGCACCCCAAGTCAAATACTCGTAATCAAAAACCAATTCATCCTCTTGCTTTAACATCATTTTCTTCCTCCATTCTACTCATCAACCATTCATTGTTATCATCTATATTTGTCAATGAAATTGGATCTATACGATAACGTGCATTGTATTGATGTCTCAACGCTCGATTATACTTCACAAATACTAAATCGGGTAGGCATTGTTGAGTCTGCATTATAAGCACATAAATTAATCAATACAATTTGATAACATTATTAACCTTCCAAAATAGATTTTTTTACGCGTTAAACTATTTCATTCAAGTACTTACATGTTCAAAAAAATTCCAATTGTGCTCACAAGCAGATGCACTGCAAGTGAGGCTAAACAATAGAAAATATTTGTAGAGTTGGATCTTGCTCGCCATGACATGGAATCATTCATTGCATTGTTTCACATAAATCCCTCATAATTCTCCATCTTCAGCAACTATGTGGTTTGGATAGAAGAATTCGGGATTTAATTAGTGACCCGCTGCATGCAAAGGTCGATGAAGCTGACTTTCCCATCTTCTGTCCACAATTTTGAGGACATCCATATATTTCTCCTCTTTCTTATTGAAAGACTTAATTGTAGCTTCTTTAGCTCTTTCTATAGCCTCATAGTTATAACTCATGACTGGTCTTTTCTCACCATCAACCAATCTCAGTACATACTAAAGGTCTGAAAATCTTTAAAATATACACAATACTGCTCCAAAAAGAGACCATTAAGATAATGCAAGTTATTTGCTTACCGCCAGATTCCTTTGCCCACTTAATGTCCACTCAGGTGAAACAAACATTTTTCTTAGATTGTTTCTCTGCTTGTGAATGCACTGAAGTGTAACGAAGTCATTGCAAACCTCTTCACAACAGGTTTAACATGTAAAGCTCCTCAACATGTTGACTACTCCAGGGCGAACATAATATAACTATTTATAGGCATTGCCCTCTTTAGCGTTTTATTGATATTGTGCATCTTCCTAATATCCTAAAACATTAAATCAATGCAATGAAGTGAACATTTTATAAGGTAAACTGAAAGTTAAATATGTTCAATTGCTATTCAGAATTTTCACACACATGACAACAATTTCAAAGCACCGAACAATAGCTTTAAAGCATTGGTCAACAATTTTGGAGGCTAAAACTGCTGCCCGGATGCAATTTGAGGATTTTTTAACCTCTGGACAACAATTTTAAGCCTCGAACAACAATTTCACTCAACATAATTGCTACCCGAAGATGCTGGAACCGCTAGACAACAATTTTAGATTAATGGGCAACGGTTTTAGCGAAACGACTTCTCGCATGCCGAAAACAGCTACAGTTACTTCTTGACAGCAATTTTACACTCTAAAGCTGTTGTCCGGATGTAATTCAGGAACTTTTAACCTTCATACAACATTTGGACCAAATACTCATGTTTGGAATTAATTTTAGCATTTCATGCACGAAATAAGATTTAGTATAAAAATATGGGAATGCCATAATTGATCGACAAAAAATAAGTAAGATAAATGAGGAGGTACCATAGGTCGAGAAGAAGAAGCTCCCACGAAGAAAAAATCCACGTAAGGGGACTCTATTAAGAAGAAGCTTCAGTGGAGAAAAATCTTCAAAGGAAGAAGAATCTACGCCTCTTCGATAAGAAGGATCCTCGGAAATTGATTAATCTCCATGGAGAGGACTCTCCGCTGAAGTAAGAAATCAGATGAAGAAGGATCTACTGTGAAGAAACAAAGCCGGGGAAGAGGGTGCGTGAGGATTGTCGGTCGACCGCTGTATGGCAAGAAGATCAATCAGCTGGGCGAGAACATGAAAGAGGTCGAGCGGCTATGATGATCGGGGCGTGAAGGTCATCTCTTCGAGAACAGGAAAGACTTGAGCGGCTCTGCGTGAAGTCTGAAGAGGCGTTGTTTTGTCGGCTGAGTGAGTAGTCGAAATTAAAAAACCCTACTAATACTATTAAACCACCCAGCCACATTAAGCCCGAAGGTGTGCCCGAATCGCGCCTTGCACTTCGGGCGCCTCTACAACGCCCAGGCTAAGTTGCCCGCCTGTGTTGGGCAAACGCACCGCATGCTGCACCCTGTGCGCCTTGCGCCTGAGGCGTGCCTTTAATAATGTGCATGTGTGTGCATATATATATATATATATATATATATCTTTACAATATTAAAAGGGAAAAGTTGCATTTGGTGAAACATTCAAAATTGCCAAATATAACCTTATTGTTTTCATCACTTAGCATATATTATAATCTATTTCAAAAAAATATAAAATTTAATGCCCATTTAAGTAATGATGAAAATCTATAAAATTTAAAAAGTTTTTAGTAGAGCTCCTATACCTATTATGGTAGGTTGTCATTAGGCAAGTCAACTTTATTAAAGTTGATGTGAAAATATAACGATGGAAAACATCATTTTGATTTTGAAAATTAATAATATATGAATCACGATGACATTTTTTAACAAAAATAAATAATGGCGTATAACTATTTTACGGATTAATTAATTAATAGTATGTTTATTTTAAACTGCATTAATTAATTGATAGGGGGAGCCACATGCCTGGCGCGGTCGGGGTATTATCGCGGTTGGTCGTAGGGGCGGAGCCCCGTGCCTGTCACTCATATGGATAAATATAAATAAATAAGCCATATACAAATAGAATAGCTAAACCCAAATAATGCACACACATGTGCAGACATGAACGTTTTCATAGAAAATAAATTGATCAATCGTATGGCTTTATAGTTTTTTTTCAAGTAAACTAATTACGCTTTACATGAAGAGGGAAGAACATTTAATTACGTTTAAAAGCGGATCAAATAAGTCACAAATTGATTATTTTATGACTCGCAAAATGAATAAAATGATTTGTATGGATAGCAAGGTCATACCGGGAGAAAATTGTTGTTAAAGGTGCGCCTAAGGCTCAAGGCTCAGCAGGCTCAGAGGTTTGCACCTTCATGCGCCTTATTTGCGCCTTTAGAACATAAAAGGCACGCCTGCGTGAGATTTTTGTTGTAATTTTTTTTTCAAAAATAAAGAATGAAATAATATAAGTTCTCGATACTTTTTGATTGATTTAGTAGTGTTTTTGAAAGATAATTCTGCATTGAGACTTAGATATGGTGCAAGTGACCACATTGATTTTATTTTTTAAGAGATAAACGATAGTAATGAATGACTAATTAGTAGAATAGATGAAAAATTTGATCGAGAAGAGGAAATGATGTTTGATGCTGATTATTTAAAATGGATGTGGTTGCGCCTTGCCTTCGTCAGGCGCGCGCCTGCGCCTTGAGCCTAGGCTCCAAGACTCCTTTGCGCCTTGGTGCGCCTTGCGCCTTTAATAACTAAGAACACAACATAGGTTAGTGGTGTTGGACATGCAAATTAAATATAATAAATTTAAGATAGACATAAGTGTTACTGAAAATTCGGTGGTGGAACTTGAAGATGGAAAAACAGGCTGCTTTCAAGACAGCAGTTATGAAACAACTAGTTAATGATCCTTATGTTGATTGTTACGAGCAAAAAACTTTAATTCAATAAGAGAGGCTCCTCTATATATAGAGGAGGAATACAAATGCTAATAGCACACCCTAATAATGCTAACACTCCCCCTCAAGTTGGGCGAGTGATATTGAACATGCCCAACTTGTTCACAATCTGGTCAAAGGAATTTACACACAACCCTTTGGTGAGAATGTCAGCAAGTTGCCCGTTGGAGGGCACAAACGGAGTACAAATGATTCCCCTTTCAATATTCTCCTTGATGAAGTGTCGATCCACCTCAATGTGTTTCGTCCGGTCATGTTGAACCGGGTTGTGAGCGATACTAATGGCAGACTTATTGTCACAATATAGACGGATGGGTCCTTCTTCAACAAGACCAAGGTCGCTCAATAAGGCCCGAAGCCATAAGCCTTCACAGACCCCATGGGCCATAGCTCTAAACTCAGCCTCGGCACTAGACCGTGCCACAACCTGTTGCTTCTTGCTCCTCCAAGTGACAAGGTTACCTCCAACAAAAGAACAGTATCCAGAAGTGGATCGCCTATCATCCACTGACCCGGCCCAGTCAGCATCAGTATAAACTTCAATCTTGAGATCAGTACTCGGGGAAAACAGGATTCCCCTTCCTGGTGAGGACTTGAGGTACCGAAGAATTCTGTGTGCTGCATCCATGTGTCGTGTCTTTGGGGCATGCATGTACTGACTCACAACACTCACAGCATAGGAAATATCCGGACGAGTATGAGAAAGATATATCAGCCTCCCCACTAACCTTTGGAACCCTGAAATGTCCTCAATCGCCACTCCATCATCACGCCCCAATCGGTGATTTGCCTCAATCGGAGTATCAGCCGGTCTGCATCCGCTCATCCCCATCTTCTCAAGAAGATCTAACGTATATTTCTGCTGAGAGAGAAAGATCCCCTGCTTTGATCTAGCAACTTCAATTCCCAAGAAGTACTTGAGCTTTCCTAGATCCTTGACCTCAAACTCTTTGGCAAGCTTCAGCTTTAGGTTCTGAATTTCTTCATGATCATCACCAGTTATGACAATGTCATCAACATACACAATAAGAACAGTGATGTTCCCAAGCCTACGTTTGATGAACAACGTATGGTCAGCATTGCTCTGAGAATATCCAAACGACACCATCGCCTTGTGGAACCGGCCAAACCATGCTCTTGGGGACTGCTTTAGTCCGTATAGAGCCTTCAACAATCTACAAACTTTCCCGGAAGCACCAGCCGGAGTGAGACCTGGAGGAATAGACATATAGACCTCCTCTTCCAAGTCACCATGGAGAAAGGCATTCTTTACATCAAGCTGCAGAAGATCCCAATTTTTGCAAACAGCAACGGAAACCAATACCCTGATGGTATTCATTTTAGCAACCGGGGCAAATGTCTCCTGATAATCAATGCCCTGGGTTTGGGTATAACCCCTTGCAACCAACCGTGCCTTGCATCTCTCAACAATCCCTTGTGGATTCTGTTTCACAGAGAACACCCACTTGCACCCAACAGGTTTCTTTCCATAGGGAAGAGAGACAAGATCCCATGTATGGTTCTTCTCCAGAGCCTTCATTTCCTCAACCATCGCCTCACGCCACACAGGAACCTCAAGAGCCTGTTGCCATGACACAGGTATAGAAGAAGTAGCAAGAGAGGAGACAAAGGCCTTATAGGAGGTAGATAGAGAATCATAAGATACATAATTAGAGAGAGGATGGCGGGTACAAGACCGAATACCTTTTCGAAGGGCAATCGGTAAATCAGAAGGCCCTGAGTCAGGATCCACTGACAGTTCTGGTAACATAGCAGGCTCTTGTGTGCTTGTCCCCTTTGCACGCCGAGTATAGACCTGCAGAGTCGGAGGTGGAGGCATAGCGGAGGAAGAGTCCACCTCCACTGGAATAGCAGAACTCACTTCCATTGGTAAAGTCTCCCCCTGAAGTGAGGGATACGGTGGAGGTATGGGCAAAGAGACTGAGGGAACACCCGATGGTGTGGAAGAGGAGAAAGGGTAATACGATTCGGATTCACGGAAAGTGACATCCATGCTAACAAACACCTTTCTCGTAGGTGGATGAAAACACTTGTAACCCTTTTGCGTAGGAGAGTACCCAATAAATACACACTTGAGGGCACGCGGATCAAGCTTGGACGGACGAGGGTGATGGATGTGAACAAAGCAAACACAGCCAAACACTTTAGGAGGAAGGTGGGTGGGAGTCACCCCCAGCGTGTCCAAAGGGGTAGAGTTCCCGAGGACACGTGTGGGCATACGGTTGATGAGGTAAGCGGCAGTGAGAACCGCATCTCCCCAATAGAATTTTGGGAGATGCATGGCGGACAAGAGGCAGCGAGCAACCTCCAACAAGTGGCGATTTTTCCGCTCAGCAACACCATTTTGAGCCGGGGAATACGCACAGGTAGTCTGGTGTAAGATACCGTGGTCAGCCAGGTAGCGCTCAAACTGAGAATCCATGTATTCCCGGCCATTGTCACTGCGAAGAATTTGAATTTTGGACTGAAATTGGGTGGCGATCATGGCATGGAATTGTCGAAAAACGGAGAACGCATCACTTTTGCGACGTATCAAATATAACCATGTGGTGCGCGAGAAGCAATCAATGAAAGTAATAAACCACGTACACCCAGAAATAGAAGGGAGCAAACATGGGCCCCAGATATCAGTATGAATAACAGCAAATGGAATAGAACTTGGCAAAGATACATGTTTAAATGAAGTACGATGATGTTTGTTGACACTACAGACATCACACACAAAAGATTCCAAAATAGTAGCAGGAAAAGCAGGAAATAACAGTTTCATAACAGAAAGAGATGGATGTCCCAGGCGACAATGCCAGGAGTACAGAGGGTGAACAGTGCTGGAATGAAGAGCTAGAGGGGAAGAATCAGCGCCGCCAGAGTCAAGCACATAGAGACCATTCACCATGCTACCAGAGCCAATCACCTTCCCCGTCGTCAGGTCCTGAAACACACAAGAAGACGGAAGAAAGGTCACAGAGCAATTCATGGAGTTGGTCAAATGACTAATGGAAAGTAGATTACGAGTAAAGGTAGGCACATGAAGGACAGAGGACAAGGTGAGGGAGGAGCAGGGTATGGTTCCCTTTCCAGCAATGGAGGAAAGGGAACCATCTGCAATACTCACCTTATCACGCCCAGAAAGAGGAGTATAGGAAACAAAACCTGTAGAGGACCCGGTCATATGATCCGTGGCCCCAGAGTCAATGACCCATTGGGTGGAGGAGGAAGAAACAGCAGAATGAGCACCTGGCAGACCTGTATGAGCGTAGGAGGAGGAGGCAGAAGGCTCCGTAGAAAGACCCTGCATCATGCGTCTCAGAGCTAGCATCTCATCTGCCGTGAAGCCACCAGGTGTAGCACAGACATCAGTACCAGAGTATCCATGAGATGCATCAGCAGTAGCATCAGTAAGATGGGCCGCACGGGGAGTAGCATGACGACCCGAGGAGCGTCCAGCACCACGACCACCACGAAGCGAAGCACCCCCTCTTGTGGTAGGGAACCCGTGAAGCTTGAAGCATGTATCTCGTGTATGGCGATTCTTGCCACAATAATCACATACAAGATGATCCTTATCTGAGCTCCTCAACTTGAGATCACGGAATGGACGAGTGCCAAGAAGAGAGGGGGTAGAAGCAGCCAGAGCAGAGCTCTCTGGCAGAGGGTCAGGTAGAAGAGTCTGACGACGATCAAACTCCTGCTGCACTATGTTGTAGACCTCAGAAAGGGAAGGAATCAACGGTCGCCCGAGAATCTGAACACTGATCTGATCAAAGTCGCGATGCAATCCATGAAGAAACTCAAATATGCGATTGCGATCATCTCTGGCCCGAACCATCGCCTCGTCAATAGGACTAACAAACACAAGGGGATCAAAGTGATCATACTCCTGGTAAAGTTGCGTGAACTCCAAGTAATACGCTGAAGGAGGGCGGTCACCCTGTCGGAGTAAGCAAATCCGGCGGCGTAGCCGAAAGATCTGAGCCGCATTGCCACGACGGGAGTAGGTGGACTCCGCACGACGCCAAATATCAGCAGCACTATCAAGAAAGAGGTAGTTGCGGGCAATGGACTCTTGCATGGAGTTGGTGAGCCAGGACATAACCAAGGAATTCTCGGACTCCCACTGCTGCCATTCAGGAGAAGTCCTGTCAGGTTCCTTCAGGTGGCCGGAGACATAGCCAAAGAGACGCCGACTTTTCAGCGCCAGGGTGATGGAACGGGACCATGAGAGGTAATTGGATTCATCGAGTCGGAGAGTAGTGATCTGAGAGGTATTGTGATCGGTGGTTCCACGGTAAAAAAGCGATGAAGAAGGACCACTAGAGAGAGCCGGGGCAACACCGGTAGAGAGAGGAGCCGGGGTAACACCTGTAGAGATAGTAGGAGAATCCATTCCACTAGATCCCATGGCAAACCGGAATAGAAATCCGGGGAGAAAGATAAAACCGGAATAGAAATCCGGAGAGGAGGAAAGCCCCAAGAAAAATTAGGGCATCAAGGGGTGAAAGGTTTCAGCCATTCAAGCATCACAAGAAAGGTGGCGCCGGGAAGGAGGACTTATGCCGGCGCCATGAGGAGAGGGCGAAGCAGAAGAGGAGAGCTGGACGGGCGAGGCGAGGTGCGCTGGTCGGGCGAGGACTGTCGGGCGAGGAGCGCTGTCGGGCAAGGAGCGCTAGCTGTCGAGGAGCGCGGACGGGCTGGGAACGAGGGCTGTCGGGCGAGCGCTTGCGAGCGAGAAGCGCTAGCAGTCGGGCGAGCGCGAGCGCTGGCGAGCGAGGAGCACCGGCTGTCGAGGCTGTCGAGGCGGAAGCGCAAGGCGAGAAAGAACTTAGGGCACGGGTTTCCTCGCCTCTGATACCATGTTACGAGCAAAAAACTTTAATTCAATAAGAGAGGCTCCTCTATATATAGAGGAGGAATACAAATGCTAATAGCACACCCTAATAATGCTAACATTGATCATAGTGTCTCATGGGAAATTACGTCTTCAAATTTAAGGATAAGTGGAAAGAATGTACTTGGAGAATCAAAAGGTCGTGCGCCCCCAAATAAAGAATCTTGGTGGTGGAAAGAGGAAGTGTAAGATAAAGTGAGGGCAAAAATGGTCAGCTATAAAACACTCCACACTTGTTGGAATGATGAAAACTTGGCAAAGTATAAAGTCGCATAGAAAGAAGCTAAACATGCAGTTAGTAAAACTAGAAGTGAAGCTTATGAAAATTTGTATCGTCTAAATACCAAAGATGGAGAGCGTGACATATATAAATTGCTTGAGCTAGAGAGAGAAAGACAACAGATTTAAGCCAAGTTAAATGCATAAATGATGAAACAGATATAGTTTTGACGGATGACGTGACTATTAAAGAGCGATGGAAAATATATTTTTACCAACTCTATAATGAAACAAAAGACAATGAACTGAACTTGGAAGAGTTAAGTAAATCAGAGAAGTATAAGAATATAACATTTTATCGTAAAATTCAAGTATCGGAGGTAAATGATGCTCTAAAGAAGATGAAAATGGAAAAACGGTTTGACAAAACGATATACCTATCGAAGTATGAAAATGTCTAGGGAAAGAAGGAATTTTGTGGCTTACATGTTTCTTCAATAAGATACTGAAGTCAAAGAGGATGTCAGACCAATGGAGAGAAAGTATATTGGTACCTTTGTATAAGAACAAATGAGATATACAAAATTGTGTTAATTACAGAGGAATAAATTAATGAGTCATACCATGAAATTATGGGAGTGAGTAATAGAAAGAAGAGTAAGATGAGAGACTAGCATCTCGGAGAATCAATTTGGATTTATGTCAGGGTGGTCGACCATGGAAACTATACATCTCTTGAGGAGACTCATTGACAACTCTCTAGAAAGAAAACAAGATTTGCATATGTTGTTTATCGATCTTGAAAAGGCTTATGATAGGGTTCCAAGAGAGATCTTATGGAGAGCTTAGAAAAGAATGGTGTAAATGTATCATACATTGACATAATCAAAGATATGTATACAAATTAAGTGACGAGGGTGAGGACATCTGGAGGATTAATACATGAATTCCCTACCACCGTTGGCTTACATCAAGGTTCAGCTTTAAGCCCTTATGTCTTTACCCTTATCTTAGATGAGCTCACCGGACATATCCAAGAAGCAATACCTTGGTGTTTATTGTTTGCGGATGATATCGTTTTGGTCGATGAGACGCGTGAGGGTGTAAATGCGAAACTTGAATCTTGGCGAGACACTTTAGAAAAGAAGGGTTTTAGGTTGAGCAGGGCAAAGATAGAGTATATGGAGCTTAAATTTAGCAGTGCAAGAAGGACAGATGACTTCGTTATTAAGTTGGGTGATTAAGATATTTCCCGCAGTGAGTGCTTTAAATATTTTGGATCGATAGTTCAAAAAGATGGAGGCGCTGATAAAGATGTGATACATAGAATCCAAGCAGGTTGGTTGAAGTGGAGAGGCGCGTTAGGGATCTTACGTGATCGTAAAGTACCATTAAAACTTAAAGGCAAGTTTTACCGTACACCAATGGAGAGAAAGTATCCTGGTACCTTTGTAAAAGAACAAAGGAGATATACAAAATTGTGTTAATTACAGAGGAATAAATTAATGAGTCATACCATGAAATTATGGGAGCGAGTAATAGAAAGAAGAGTAAGATGAGAGACTAGCATCTCGGAGAATCAATTTAGATTTATGCCAGGGCGGTCGACCATGGAAACTATACATCTCTTGAGGAGACTCATTGACAACTCTCGAGAAAGAAAATAATATTTGCATATGTTGTTTATCGATCTTGAAAAGGCTTATGATAGGGTTCCAAGAGAGATCTTATGGAGAGCTTAGAATAGAAAGGTGTAAATGTATCATACATTGACATAATCAAAGATATGTATACAAATTTAGTGACGAGGGTGAGGACATCTGGAGGATTAACACAGAAATTCCCTATCACTGTTGTCTTACATCAAGGTTTAGCTTTAAGCCCTTATCTCTTTACCCTTATCTCTTTACCCTTATCTTAGATGAGCTCACCAGACATATCCAAGAAGCAATACCTTGGTGTTTATTGTTTGCGGATGATATCATTTTGGTCGATGAGACGCGTGAGGGTGTAAATGCGAAACTTGAATCTTGGCGAGACACTTTAGAAAAGAAGGGTTTTAGGTTGAGCAAGGCAAAGACCGAGTATATGGAGCTTAAATTTAGCAGTGCAAGAAGGACGGATGATTTCGTTATTAAGTTGGGTGATCAAGATATTTCCCGCATTGAGTGCTTTAAATATCTTGGATCGATAGTTCAAAAAGATGGAGGCGTTGATGTGATACATAGAATCCAAGCAGGTTGGTTGAAGTGGAGAGGCGCGTTAGGGATCTTATGTGATCGTAAAGTATCATTAAAACTTAAAGTCAAATTTTACCGTATTGCAATTAGACCAGCGATGCTCTATGGTTCTGAGTGTTGGGCAGTGAATTGTGTACATGAGCAAAAAATGGGAGTTGCGGAGATGAGAATGCTTAGGTGGATGTGTGGACACACGAGACTGAATAAAATTAGGAATGAATGTATCAGGGATAAGACATGAGTGACACCAATTGTAGAGAAGATGCGAGAAGCTCGACTAAGATGGTTTGGACATGTACAAATGAGACCATTGGAAGCACCTATTAGGCGTTGTGAGAGTTTAGTCACTAGGCATGTTAAACGGGGGAGGGGTAGACCAATAAAGGCTTGGAATGAGACTATAAGGAAAGACATGATGTACTTAGGCATTAGTGAGATTATGACTAAAGATAGGGCACAATGGCCACAAAGGATCCATATAGCCGATCCCAATATAGTGGGATAAAGGCTTGAGTGTTGAGTTGTTGAGATACTAATTAGGCTTTACATGATTCCACACATGATTATTTAAATCTTGCATCTGATTGTTTCAAAGCATGATACTTTCATTTGCTAAGGGTGTTTAATTCATATTAGTGGTGCACGTTGTGCATTTTGGGCCCAAACTGCAATCACACCGCAAGGTAGCGATTTTGGCCCGAGCAAAACCGCACTGAATTACAAATTTGCGACGCGGCTTCGGAGCGGTGCAATTTTTTGCACGCTGTGGTATTTATACTAATGAATAGTTATTGGATGACATGAGTTATAAAATTATACACTATATATATATAAGATGCAAGACAAGATAATATATAAAAGATATGCTACTGAGAATTTGTAAAACAAATGGAAATTGATTCGTACACAAATAATAACAAATTCTCACAAAAATAATCATAAATGTCCATACATATGTCGACTACTCGCTCCGTCACTCGCTTCTTGCAGCGTGTTTTTATGTTTTTGCAGTATAGGTTTAGGAATGAAAATATGAAAATGAATGAATAAATGTTGTCGGCTTGTTCCTTAAGTAAAATCACAAGTTACAACGAGTTATTTAATCAATTTAACTATGCTTCATGTTTGTTTTAACATCGTATATCACCTGGCAACAATATCACCTGGCAACAATTAGATACTTCGGGCTGGTTTGGTGCGGCGGATTTCCCGCGGAGGAAATCCACGCGGAGGCGACTCCGACCGCGGTCGCCTCCACGCGGTGGAAATCCACGGGTTAGTCGGTCGCGGGCTGGCGGTGCCGTCCGCGCAAACGCGGTGGATCAGCCTCGCCACACCCTCCCTTCATCACTAACACAATTATTTTAATTTTATTAAATTAAGCGGACTAATCGGTTTGGTGCGATTTTTGTGGTTTTCAAGATCCGAAAACCGCACCACACTGGTTTTACTAAAGTCCTAATCCGCACCGCACTAAAACTACACGATGCTATTTTAAAATGGTGCAACTTTTGCGGTACATGCGGTTTTTGCGCTATGTACTTTTAACTCTCACCCCTGATTAATATGAACATATATTTGTCCTATTGTCTTACTTTCGAGGTACTCACTGAAGTTTACCTAAAAGTATTATTTTTATGCTACATGATAAATATAGCATGGAGAGTGGAGCTATGGTATGTGATTTGCAGACATGGGAAGATGAGATATCTTGGAAGCAGGACTTGGAAATTTTCCAATCACAAGTTGATTCACTGCGGGGCAAGTTACTGGAGTTAAAAGTGGGTATTCAATGCACAAAAGATGATGCGAAGAGTGAGCTAGATCTTCTTTGGTGTAAAGTTGGAACTATTTCAACATTGCTCACTTATCTTAAATCAAAGGCAAGAAATATGGCAGTTATGCATTTATCTCAGTGTGCATGTGCAATTAAACATGAAGATGGAATGAAGCTTGTCAATCTACATGACACAACCTTATCAGATTGTTCCATAGGCATGAATCCTTTCGAAAATCTGTCGAAAGAACCTTCGTTAACTCTGTCGAAAGAACCTTCGTTAACTCTGTCAAAAGAACCTTCGTTAACTCTGTCGAAAGAACCTTCGTTAACTCTGTCGAAAGAACCTTCGTTAACTTTATCGAAAGAAACTTTGTTAACACTTGGATCTCTAAAAACTAATGTTCAAGCATGCACTGGGGATGTACTTAAATCAGTTGGCATGGTGACAGATATTATGGAGTCTCTTGTTAAAAGGGTAATCGCTGCAGAAACTGAAGTGGCTAATGAAAAGGAAAAAGTAAGCCTGGGGTTGACAGAGCTGAGGAGGAAGGCACTCCAGATTGAGAGAATGTCAGCAAAGTTTAAGGAGATGGAAAACTTTGCTGCAGGTACAAATGACAAACTTAATGAGATGAGGCAAAAAGTTGAATATATGGTGCATGAAACATCCAGACAGAAGCAGCATGCTGCAGAAAATGAGCAAGAACTTTCTCGAGTGAAGCAAGATTTTGAAATGCTGAAGTCCTATGTCAACCATCTCATACGATCCAGAGAAGTACTTTCATCTGAAAGTCAACTGCAGACAAGGGAGGTTTTTGATAGGTACAACATTTACGCTTTTTGAATCTTTTTTACACTGTCCGTCTAAAACAATTAAACCAAAAGATTTTTTAAATTAATTGAATAGATGCTGTTTAGATGGTCTTTTTGCATATTCCAAACTTAAGTATCCATTATGGGCCCATGTAGGGGGTGATGACACGTGGCCGCGGACGACGTGCATCTTTTCTAATTGCCATGTATCTTCATTTCTCGCATTTTATCTTTTTGCTCACATTTAATTTACTCACACTTCATGTAGCTCGGGTGAGGGACATAATTGAAATATTTTGGAACTTTCTCCCTCACTATATATGTGGGAGGGGGGGGGGGGGGGGGGGGGGGGGGCTTAGATGGTACCAGGAATGAAACCCTAATTCTCTCATCTTAATATCCTCTTTCCCCTCTCTTCTTCTCAAGCTAGGGCTAGGGTTGAGCAAGTCTCCCCTCTCTCCTCCTCTCTTGGTCGAGCTCGGCTCCCATTATATCTTTTGCCACTGGGAAGGCTAGGTCAAGAAAGGGTCGAGATGGTCCTCTTCGAGACTTCTCCCACACACCCACTCGGAATCCAGAATGGTAAAAACTTGGTATCAGAGCTTTTGGATCTCTTGTTAAGGCCCTAATTTGAGCATCCCAACTCCGCTTTCTGCACGACTTGTCCTGTTCGACATTCTCTTCCCCACTCATAAACGACGGCCCCGTCGATAATAGAAGCCTTCGTCGACCTCGCTAACCCCGTTTGCGCCGCTGACCGTGCATCAGATCATCCCCAGTCGCAAACGATAGAACCATCTACGACAGAAGCCTTCGTCGGCCTCATCAACCCCATCCGCGACGCCGATTGTGCGCCAGATTGCCTTAATCGCTCGACTGAGGCTCAATGACCTTCCCATCGCCCGCCCCTCACTTTAGCAGCACCGGTGCCACTACAACTCCACTTCCAGTGGGCCACCCGACCTATACTTACCTTCGAAGGAGTTTTCAGTCAACCCGACGCGCTCCCCCGCCTCTTACCCCGCTACCCGTGTGCTCTGCACTTCGAATTGATCCTTCCAGCCACCGACCTCTTCTACTACCACCTACGAACAACACTCACGCGCCTCTAGCGTGGACGAAGGTGGTCTTAACCTCCCTCAAATTATGAAGGCAATGCAAAAGATTATGGTTGTCCAAGCTCAACGACAGTCTGCATTTGTTTCCTTGACTGCTCGCCTTGATGGCATGCATCTGCCATCCCCGCCGGGACACCACCCTGCGACAAGCTCCATAAGAGATTTTTTACATGTTTAAGGTTGCAGATGTCAGATGTTGGGTTCATGTCGGTTTGGGTTATAAATGTCGTATGCCTGATTGCTGGGGATATATCGGGGATATTTTACAATGTCAGATTTTAATATTTAAATAAATTTATTCTTATAGAAGGTAAGGTTGCCGGTTGAGGTGTTGCCGTGTGACCGTAAGGTCACGGGTTCGAGTCCTGGAAGCAGCCTCTTGCAAAAATGTAAGGTAAGGTTTGCCTACATTTCACCCTTGTGGTGGGACCCTTCCCCGAACCCTCGCTGCGCGGGGTTGCTTTGTGCATCGGGCTGCCCTTTTTTTTATAGAAAATATTTTTTTTGTAAATAAGTAAAATTGTACACACAATGTATGTTTATAAATTATGCAATAAACATATAATAATATGATTATAATGAACTAATGAAGTATTGAACATAATAAACACAATTTTGCATATTAATAAATGGTAAATATGGAAGAAAGTAACTTGTCTGTATTTGTATGATTGTTTCAGTATCAACTATCATTGTCCAATATTTTCATGGCATGAAGGATTTCAACAAGTACCCTCGTCTTCTTGACCTCTTCTTATCATAAAAAGTAAATATAATCGAAAAGTCAAATCGATGTTAAGTTGTTAATAAGAAGTTAATAAAATGAATAAGAAAATTGACTTTTTTGGTTACATGGTCTACCTTTATATGATTCCAAACATTACTTTGCCAATTTATGACACAAACGTGAATAACATCAAACTATATCTATACTATATATAAAGATATATGAATGACTTTTTAATTCCATGCATTTAAAAACCATCAAACAAATTATGTCCATTCGACCTGAAAATCTAATCCTGATGCTGGACTGCAAATAACAATTCAAGGCAAATCCTTTCCCTCCCGCTCACTAAAATCCCGAGCCCCCCATGGCTAAAACTGAAGAGAGAGAGAGAGAGATAGAGGAGAGAGAGAAAGAAAGAGAGAGGGGGAGAGAGTGCGGCCGAGAGGGAGAGAGAGAGGAAGAGAGAGAGAGAGAGAGGAAGAGAGAGAGAGAGAAAATAAAAGTTTTAAGTATATACCTATATTTATTTTACAAAATAAATATTGTAATATTGATGTATATTTTTTTACGGTCATTTTGAGTACTCATATGTATATGTTGCGGGCGCAGCCCGCAGATTCATCGAGCATGTGCGAAGCCCGTGCGGAGGCGTGCAGAGGCGGGCGAAGCCCGCCTGGATGCGGCTGAAAGCCGCCCGACAGCATCGCGCCGGGGGCGGGCGAAGCCCGCCGTTGTCGGCCGGGTACTGTCGCGCTTGGCCGTAGGGGCGGGCCCCGTGTCGGTCACTCGTGTATATATATATATGAAATATATATATATATATATATATATATATATATGAAATAAAAAACTATATGCATCATAAGCTCATAAGTCAAAACTGAAAGTCAATAAAACTTAGTCCAAAATATAATTATGTTTGTGGGTTCGTACACAATAAAAATTTAAAATGTATTGCAATTAGTATAATGTTTGTGGGCGCAATCATTTCAACCTCCCAAGTCCCAACACATAACTTCCACCTGTATGTCTGCATCAAGAGAAACACCATCATCCATATAGATTAAATATTAATGAACAAAGTCATTTTATTTTTATTGATTTATAATTATTTTTCTAATTTTTACTGACAATTCATTACTTCATAACTCCTGATTTATTTTGTAGTCTTCAAAATCTGTGACTAAGAGCTTGTATATCCTCCTCTGAAAACCCCCCATCATCATCTTTTTCTAATGTCTACGTTACAGCCCACTTTTGCTTTAAACTTTCATTATATGATGGTTGGTTATATGGTCTGGTGCTCTCCTTCTTGAACCCAAATAAGCATCTATAATGTCTCCAAGTTGTTGCCAAGTCAACCATTCTCTAGGAAACACTTCCTCTTTGATGCAGTGGGAGGTCGACTCAGGGGCGGACAAACAAAGTGCGAACTTAAATGCAATGTGTTATGATGTAAATGCAAGAGAAGGTCAGTGTAAAATTTAACAACAGTAATTAATTAAAATAAAGCTAACAAAGACACATGCATTCACAAACTTTAATTAAAGAGCAGCAAGTTCTATTCGAAAACGATCAAGGGGCAAATATTTAAGCACAAACAGAATAAACCCTGCAATTCATACATAACCCAGCACTAAAACATATAATAATAACCATCCACTGCAAATGTGGTGCCAAGTTTGATGATAACTCAAAACAACAATTTACGTGTGCATGCGGGGGGCAAATAACGGTCGGTTGCGGGCATCCAAGGTCGCTGTAAAGTCGGAATGTGACAGAAGTGGGGATCTAGTCGAGTATGGATCAGGTAGGGTTGTGGGGGTGGGTTTTGGTGACGAGGGGATGGATGGGTTGAGGGTGGAATTCACGACAGAGGGAAGGGGAGAAGCGTTTGCTGTGGAAGGGCGCATGGAATGGGTGGTTATAGGGTTAGAGGGAGGAGACTGGGATGGGTTGGTGAAGGGGAGGCGGGGTGGGAATAGCCGGTCGACTATCGGAAGGGGGAAAATAAGGTGGCTTTAGTCTGACTGGACTAATCTAGTGACATGGAAGGGGACGTGGGTGGGATTGCGTGATCAACGTGGAAAGGAAAACTGGGAAGTTAGTGGAAGCGGAGGGAGGGGGATTCACGGTGGCTGGCTGGAGGGAAGAGTGAGGAGGAGGTGGAAGAGGAGATCACCTTAGAGTCGCACCAAGGAGGGGAAGCGGGATTTCCTTCTGGCGTCGCACCTGAAGAGGGAGACCGACGGTTGCAGAAATTTCAACTAACCTTCGATGCCTCAATCAACCGTATCCTGCACCATTTATACTTAAAACAACTTAGGGCACCAGAATCGGACCCCTCATATTGTTCGGTCCGATCGGGCCTCAAATACAACTCAAAACATATAAAATAATATATCAAATCGACTCGGAACGACCATCTAGGCGCAACCGTGGACTCGGATCGCCCGAACGGGTAGCGGTTCACCGCCTCCTGCGGGAATAGACCTGTGTCTGGCGTTGCGTGCCATCAACTCCCTCCGACTTGAAAACACTAATCTATGGTGAGTTGCGTTGTTAAAGGCGCGCCTAAGGCTCAAGGTTCACCTGGCTCAGAGGTTTGCACTTTTGTGCGCCTTATTTGCGCCTTTGGAACATAAAATACACGTCTTAGTGAGATTTTTGTTGTAATTTGTTTTTCAAAAATAAAGAAAAAAATAATGTAAGAACTCAATTATTTTTTATTGATTTAGTGTTTGTGAAAGATAATTGTGCGGTGGGACTTAGATATGATGCAAGTGACCAGACTAATTCTATTTTTTAAGAGATATAAACTATATTAATGAATGATTAATTAGTAGACTAGATGAAGAATTTGATCGATAAGCTGAAATGATGTTTGATGTTGATTATTTTAAATGGATGTGGCTGCGCCTTGCCTTCGTCAGCCGCGCGCCTACGTCTAGGCTCAAAGACCCTTTTGCTCCTTGGTGCGCCTTGCGCCTTTAATAACTAAGATGGTGAGTGAAAATAGTCGTGCTCTCTGTGCAGCTGCGGGGCGAGTCCCTCGAACTCCTTTGATGAAATCCATGTTGCATCAAATAGCGAGCGACCGCTCCAACGAACCAGATAATGCACAATATCTCACCCGCCTGCGGTGCAGAAGTCGTGACCAATGATCTGAAGTATGTCGCCGGTAGGAGTAAGTGACTGACTGTAATGTATCTCCATCTGAAAATTCATCACCCACGTGATGACACAAACCTTCCAAACTAGACTGAATGCTTTTTCAGAGTAGAAGCTCATTAAATGAGCCTCTCAGGGACTTAATCCCGAGGAGGTCAATAAAGGCAGGATGACCCTCCAATAGGAAGGCACCAATAACGGTAGTGTTTGTGGGAGCAAGTAAGACACCCACAATAAAGTCAATGCTAGCCCCTTGACCCTCACAAGGGAGTGGTGGCTCATCAGGAGGTTTGTCAGGGAGTTCATCAAAGCATCCATCAATATGGTCATGATCCTCCAGATGAGTGCTATCGAAAGGTGTGGTGTTCCCAAAAACGGGTAAGGCAACCACTAAGAGATCTACATTAGGCCCTTGGCTCTCAGTCGTGATGTGACTCGTGACAACGCTATGGGACGAGTGGGAAGAGCCCATACTCAAGTGTGGGATGAGTGGTGGCTCTGATACCAATTTGATGCAGTGGGAGGTCGACTCGGGGGAGGACAAATAAAGTGCGAACCTAAAAGCAATGTCTTATGATGTAAATGCAAAAGAAGGTTCGTGTAAATTTAACAACATCAATTAATTAAAATAAAGCTAACAAAGGCACATGCATTCACTTTAATTAAAGAGCAACAAGTTCTTTTCGGAAACGATCGAGGCGTAAATATTTAAGCACAAGCAGAATAAGCTCTGCAACTCATACTTAATCCAACACTAAAACATATAATAATAACCATCCGCTGCAAATATGGTGCCAAGTTTACAACAATAGAAGTTGATAACTCAAAACAACAACTTACGTGTGCAGGCAGGGGGCAAACAATGGTCGGTTGTGGGTATCCAGGGTCGCTGCAAAGTCGGACTGTGATGGGAGTGGGGATCTGATCGAGTATGGATCGGGTAGGGTTGTGGGGGAGGGTTCTGGTGACGAGGGGATGGCTGGGTTGAGGTGGAATCCACGAAAGTGGTAAGGGGGAAGCGTTTGCTGTGGAAGGGCGCATGGAATGGGTGACTGCAGGGTTAGAGGGAGGAGATGTGGAGGTTTGCTGTGCAGGGAGGCGACTGGGACGGGTTGGTGAAGGGGAGGCGGGGTGGGAATAGCCGGCTATCGGAAGGGGGAAAATAAGGTAGCTTTAGTCCGACTGGACTAATCCAGCGACAAGGAAGGGGAAGCGGGTGGGATTGTGGGATCAATATGGACAGGAAAATTGGGAAGTTAGCGGAAGCGGAGGGAGGGAGATTCACGGTAGCTGGCTGGAGGGAAGAGGGAGGAGGAGGTGGAGGAGATCACCTTGGAGTCGCACCAAGGAGGGGAAGCGGGATTTTCTTCTGGCGTCGCACTTGAAGAGGGAGACCGACGGTTGTAGTACTAACCTTTGATGCCTCGATCAACCAGATGCTGCACCATTTATACTTAAAACAACGTAGGGCACCAGAATCGGACGGCTCATATTGTTCGGTCCGATCAGACATCAAATACAACTCAAAACATATAAAATAATATATCAAATCGACTCGAACGATCATTCGGGTGCAACCGTGGACTCGGATCGCCCGAACAGGTAGCAGTTCACCGCCTCTTGCGGGAATAGACCTTTGTCTCACGTTGCACCCTTCACTCTTCATTATCATTATCACCTTCAGTTGGACCTACGAGCCACTCTGCAACCTTGCCTTCATCTATACTTTTTGCAGCTAGTGGATCCCAAGAGGTATCAACATACTTGGACTTGAGCATGACATTAAATTTCACTTAGATAAGATCATTTAATCGTTTGCTCTCAAGTCTATTCCGCTTTTTTGAATGGATCTACATATTTGTAAATTGTAACATTTAAAGTCATTAGTATTTCTTTAATACTTAAAATAAAGTTAAAGTACATGTTACTACCATTTTGAACGTGCTCCAATTTTGTTCGCATCTAGATGAACTTGTGGTCAAACTCAATATCCTCATGACCATCACCCTCAACTTGGGAGTCTCAACTCCATGCAACTTCCACCAGTGAACTAAAAAGAAAGAAATTGTAGTTAATTGTTATACACGTTTTTTTGTAGCTTAGAATTTGAACTTATAAACCTACTTACTTGGATTAAAAGAAGGGACGAGCAATTGCCTCTTTGCAATTTATTTTCCTAATAACCATTGACCAAACTAATATGTATCAAG
This sequence comes from Dactylorhiza incarnata, assembly GCA_033032865.1. NCBI lineage: Eukaryota > Viridiplantae > Streptophyta > Magnoliopsida > Asparagales > Orchidaceae > Dactylorhiza > Dactylorhiza incarnata. The sequence goes on from JAWHQI010000029.1 coordinate 11,413,655, forward strand.
CTCACTGGTGATATGATCTTGCATATCAGGATCATTTGCATACATTTTTGTAAAACAATCAAGAAACCCATGCATGAACTTTGGATCGTCCTTCACCTCCTCTTTATCGGGGTAATTGAACGGATTTAAAAAATATCCAACAAGATGCAAATGGTTGCTCATCTTGCTATCTACTTTGCTTTCATTCAACTTCCATATAGGAAGATACTTGTCTTCTGTAAATTCTAGCACAACAACAAGTTCCTCCTTGACTTTCTTCATATCCCGTACAACCACCACATTGAAGGCATATCTTCATCTGCTCTTCTAAGAACTTTCACCAATGGGGTTAATATAAGGAGTGCAAGCTCAAAATTGTGCCAAAATATGTCACTCAATGCAATAGTTGTAGCCTACATACAACTAAACAAATTAAAACAATGTAGTGTAATTGAAAAAAAACATGTTAAAATATTGGATGTAAACATTACTTGCTTTCCATGTGCGCTACTTGACAACTTTGTTGTCTCCTATTTAGCAGATGTAAAGAACTTCCTCAATTCTCTCTTCTTTATCGTGGAGACTCTACAACGATAAAAAAGTTGTGGCAAATCTCGTTACACTAGCTCTAACAAGATCATTAGACTTCATGTCTTTCGTCGTCTCTCTAAAGATAGTAAGAGCAATGGTGTGAAGATAGATAAATACAGTAAGCTGCCGACCCATAGAAATTGCATTCTTAATTTGCTTCAACTTTGAAATGTCTTGGAGAAGAAGATTTATTGTGTGGGCTGAAAAGGTTGTAAATATTGGATGTCGAAAGCATGTCAGATTGATTTTTTAATATCGGATGTCGGGAGTCAGAGACATGTAGGAGATATTTTAAAATATCGGAATTTCATATCTTATAAATAACAAAAATTTATTTTTATGTATACTAAATATAATTATATGTTCTACAACAACAGAAGGTACAACAACAGAACCCATATAGTCCCCAATCATTGGGGGTATGGGCAAATATAATTATATGTTCTAAACGGATAAAAATTTAACATAACAAGTAAACGACCAATCAGTCATGCTCATGCATATCTTAAAATAAATTCGAAAGATATCCAAAGTGAAATAATATAACAACTACAAATCAGTACAATGTAAAGTATATATAATATTCTAAAACTTTATTTTATTACTACTAAGTTTTATAGCAAATAAAGAAAAATTAAAAGCTAAATATCCTTAATTGATTATGTCTTTCCATGTTTAATAAGTTTATGTTAAAATTATATAAATAACAATTAATAAATGTGTTAAACTTTTTCACATCATTATAATATGAAATAAGAAAAATATAGTGTAAAATAATTATACAAATTTTATTATAAGAATAATAAATTAAAAAAAAAACGAAACAATAAGCCTATTTGATTTAAACATGCATAATATATACATATATATATACATATATATATATACATACATATAGATATATACATATATATAGATATATACATATATATAGAGATATACATATATATATACATATACATATATATATACATATATATCTACATATACATATATATCTACATATACATATATATATATGTATGTATATACATATATATATATGTATATATATGTATGTATATATATGTATGTATATATATGTATGTATATATATATATATGTATATATATATCTATCTATCTATCTGTATATATATATATATATCTATATGTATATATATATATATCTATATGTATATATATGTATATATATGTATATGTATATGTATATATATGTATATGTATATATATATGTATATGTATATATATATGTATATGTATATGTATATGTATATGTATACATGTGTATATATATGTATACATGTGTATATATATGTATACATGTGTATATATGTATATATATCTGTGTATATATGTATATATATCTGTGTATATAGGGGGCGACATTGATCATGGAGGCGACATTGGTGGTGGGCGACGACATTGGTCATGGGTGGCGACATTGGTCGTGGGGGACGACATTGGTCGTGGGGGGCGACATTGGTCGTGGGGGAGACATTGGTTGGGAGCGGCGACATTGGTCGAGGGCGGCCACATTGGTCGCGGGGGGGGGGGGGGGGGGGGGGGGTGACATCGGGCGCGAGGGTTGACATTGGTTGGAGGGGGGCGACATCGGTCGCGGGCGGCCAACTTTAAAATTATGAAAATTTATTACGGCTTAAATTTGACAAATATAATAGTTATTAGAATAGTTATTGGTCCATGCTACAGAAATTAAAGCAGATGATTGATATTTTAGACATTAATCCAAATTAGGAAAATTGAATGATAAATTAATCATACAGAGATTAAAGCAGTACTATCAAAAGGTCCAAAAATATACATCATACCAAAATATGCATAACTGATTAGGGTCCAAAAAACACGAATAAAAAACAGATCATGATCCCGAAAGCTCAGACTCCAAGTAAGCAGTACGATCAAAAGGTGGACACTTTGAATGACGTCCCTTAAGTGCAGTCGGGTTTCCTTCGGATAATCATTTCTGATTCCAAACCACAAAGAAGACGACATGCAAGAAAGATCATGCACCAAAAAAATTGCCGTAAACATTAATGCTTAAAATTTACAAAGTAAAGAATAATAATAAATAATAAGTTTGCATACCAGTAGCTCCCTGCTTGTGCAGTTGTTGTTGCACTTTTGAAATGTCATAAGACTTTAGTATCAGGTAAGTCTTCGATCTAGAAAACTCACGGAACACGAAATTCCATTGTTCGACACCCGAGAGATTGCGCGGCACTCTGGGGATGATTATTCTAATACCTCGATAGTTGTAATCCGGTTTAGGCATTCCGTGTCATGAGTTTGGTGGCAACTTTCCATCTTCGTCTCTATATACATCTTCTATTTCTATCGGGATATCCAGAGTTCTTGCAGCAGCATGGCTGATAAGTATTGGCTGATTGTTTCCCGTCGATCGAAGGCCAATCCGAAACTGTTTGATTCTAAAATCACCAGTGCTATAAAAATATTTGATTCTAAATCTTCAACAAAACAATTCATATTAAAATCAAGATTTAAAAGCATGATAAAATATTAAAATCAAGTATCCTTTTTGCAGCTCCTTACACCAATAAGGGAATACACGTACGTAGCATATAAAAATAATTTATAAGAGGAACGATAAACTAATACACATAACAAAACAGGTGCGGCGACATTCATAAAAGTGCATCAAGTACAGAAAAACTGAAGAAATAATACAATCCATGAATATTAAACGCATTACAGTTTTGAAGAGACGGGACGATGAGATTGTTTACGCTCCAGCTCATCCAACTCCAGATCAGTGGAAATTACGCGCTCTATCTTATCTCAAGATGTTATGATAAATCATGCATTAAACATACTTGAAATTTGCAAGTATTGAAAAAGTGGGTTTTTTCTATTTTTTAAAGATCTCATATTATTTTATTTTTTGCTTTCAGACCTATGAAGTGATCACTCCACAATATAAAAACACTGTTGATGATGGTTTAAAAAATAAAGTGATATGGAGTTGTAAAAAAATTTCTCAATGCATATGAAGCTTTAGTAAACTGTAACACACTTGGTTTAAAAAGTTTCATATGAAGCATTAAATTTTTTTCTCAATTTATAAATTTTTCTTTTTCTATACTAGTAGATACTAAAATAAAATAAAGAAAATTCTCAGGTTTGTACACATGTTCTATCATCATGTCATGTACTCGAAGAACATAAACTGAAAATTCTCAAGTTTTCACATGTCATGTGCGATTAGAAAATAAACTGACATTTACACGTATGATACATCAGTTTCTGTGAACCATTTACTCTCTGAAGAAAATAAACTGTGTGAAATATGTTGATAACATCAGGTTTACACACGTATGATAAACTAAAATATGTATGATACATCAGGTTTACATATGTTGATTACACAGTTTATGCATATCTTTGATTATACATGTATCTTTGATTACACAGTTTCACAGAAATAAAGCTCTGGTATACCTATGTAGTAGCCAACGGTTGATTGAAAAAATCTCTAGCTGGCGATTGCTCTGATTTTGAAATATCACCTAATAAGTCACAGGAAAAGTCATTTAATTATATACAAAGAATCAGATATGCACATTTAGAAGTGCCAGGGTGCTGTAATTAAAATCTGAAAATCTGAAGTATGCTGCTGTACAAAAAATCTGTATTACACATGGATTATGTTGTACATAAAATCAAATGCTGAAAACAGACTTAGATGCAGGAGTTCAGGGAGAAACCACTGCAGAAATTTCTCAAAACAATACCCGAAGCAAGGAAACCATTGCTGTACTTAAAATTGGTATTAGCAGAAATTTCATAACATTAAAGAGTGCTAGAAGGAATAAAAAAAGAAAGAGCATACAAGTTAATGATCAAAAGCATTAAAGATATTTATCAATATATCGTCGAAATTGAAAATTAAAAGTACTACCCGCATTACCAAGTAAATAAAGTTGGATGAATTAGTGAAATCTGAACAATAAACCATAACCTACAACAACAACAACAACACTCAAGCCTTTATCCCACCAGTGGGGTCGGCTATATGGATCCTCTGTCGCCATTGCGCCCTATCTTTAATCATAGTCTCACTAATGCCTAAGTACATCATGTCTTTATAGTTTCATTCTAAGTCTTTTTTGGTCTACCCCTCCACCGTTTAACATGTCTAGTGACTAAACTCTCACAATGCCTAACAGGTGCCTCTAATGGTCTCTCCTATGTACATGTCCGAACCATCTTAAACGAGCTTCTCGCATCTTCTCTACAATTGGCGCCACTCCTGTCTTATCCCTGATACATTCATTCCTAATTTTATCCAGTCTCGTGTGACCACACATCCACCTAAGCATTCTCTTCTCCGCAACTCCCATTTTTTGCTCATGTACACAATTCACTGCCCAACACTCAGAACCGTAGAGCATTACTGGCCTAATTGCAGTACGATAAAACTTGTTTTTAAAATTTAATGGTACTTTACGATCACATAAGATCCCAGACGCGCCTCTCCACTTCAACCAACCTGCTTGGATTCTATGTATCACATCTTTATCTACACCTCCATCTTTTTGAATTATCGATCCCAGATATTCAAAGCATTAACTGCGGGAAATATCTTGGTCACCCAATTTAATGGAGTCATCCGAACTTCTTGCACAACTAAATTTAAGCTCTATATACTCCGTCTTTGTCCTGCTAAACCTAAAACTCTTCTTTTCTAAAGTGTCTCGCCAGATTCAAGTTTCGCGTTTACACTCTCGCACGTCTCATCGACCAAAACAATATCATCTGCAAATAATAAACACCAAGGTATTGCTTGTTGGATATGTCCGGTGAGCTCATCTAAGATAAGGGTAAAGAGATAAGGGCTTAAAGCTGACCCTTGATGTAAGCCAATAATGATAGGGAATTCCTGTGTTAATCTTCCAGATGTCCTCTCCCTGGTCACTGAATTTGTATACATATCTTTGATTACGTCAATGTATGATACATTTACACTTTTCTTTTCTAAGACTCTCCACAAGACCTCTCTTGGAACCTTATCATAAGCCTTCTCCAGATCGATAAACAACATATGCAAATCTTTTTGTCTTTCCCGATAGTTGTCAATGAGTCTCCTCAAGAGATACATAACTTCCATGGTTGACCTCCCTGGCATGAATCCAAATTGATTCTCTAAGATGCTAGTCTCTCGTCTAACTCTTCTCTCTATTACTCATTCCCATTGTTTCATAGCATGACTCATTAATTTAATTCATCTGTAATTGACATAATTTTGTGTATCTTCTTTGTTCTTATACAAAGGTACCAAAATACTTTCTCTCCATTGGTCTGACATCCTTTTTGTTTTCAGTATCTTATTGAAGAAACTTGTAAGCCATAAAATTCCTTCTCTCCCTAAGCATTTCCATACTTCAATGGGTATATCATCTGGTCCAACCGTCATTCCATTTTTCATCTTCTTTAGAGCGCCATCTATCTCTGATGCTTGAATTTTACGCTAAAAAGTTATATTTTATACTCCTCTGATTTACTTAACTCTTCCAAATTCAGTTCATTGTCTTTTCTTTCATTGTATAGTTGATAAAAGTATATTTTCCATCTCTCCTTATAGCCACATCATCCGTCAAAACCGTATCTGTTTCATCTTTTATGCATTTAACTTGGCTTAAATCTCTTGTCTTTCTCTCTCTAGCTCGAACAATTTTATATATATCACACTCTCCATCTTTGGTTTCTAGTCGTTTATAAAAATCTTCATAAGCTTGACTTCTTACTTTACTTACTGCATTTTTAGCTTCATTCTTGGTGACTTTATACTTTGTCAAGTTTGCATCATTTCTACAAGTATATAATATTTTGTAGTTGACCTTCTTTGCCTTCACTTTGTCTTGAACTTCCTTTTTCCACCACCAAGAATCTTTTTTTTGGGGGGGGGGGGGGGCATGACCTTTTGACTCTCCAAGTACGTTCTTTCCACTTATTCTTAAATGAGAAGACATAACTTCTCATGTGACACTAGGATCAATATAAGGATCATCAACTAGTTCTATAACCGCTGTCTTGAAAGCAAACTGTTTTTCCTTCTTCAAGTTCCACCACCGAATTTTTGGTGACACTTTTTTCTTTCTCTTAAAGTTACTATATTTAATTTGCACATCTGACGCAACTAGCATATGTTGCGTTGACAAACTTTCTCCTGACATGACTTTGCAATCCTTACAAATCTTTTTATCCATTTTGCGAGTCATAAAATAGTCAATTTGTGACTTATTTTGTCCGCTCTTGAACGTAATTAAGTGTTCTTCCCTCTTCATCTAGAACGTATTTGTTACATTTAGCTCATGTGCTATGGCAAAGTCTAGAATGGTTCTTCCTTCTTCATTTCTTTCTGCATATCCAAATCCTCCATGAACATCTGTATAATTCGTAATTTTCTTCCTTACATGTCCATTTAAGTCTCCTCCAATGAAAATTTTCTCGCTTTGTGAGATTTCTCTTACCAAATCATCTAAGTGTTCCCAAAATTGTACTTTAATATCTTCACTTAATCCCACTTGTGGCGCATAAACACTAATTATATTATTAGTTTCCTTTCCTACGATTAATTTAAGAGCTAAGATTCTATCACCTTTTTTGCTTACCCCAACAACTTCATCCCTCCAAGTAGTATCTGCAATAATACCCACTTCATTGCTTATTTTATTTTTTCCTGTGTATCATAATTTAAAACCTGAATTATCTAGAAATTTAGCTTTCTCATTCACCCATTTAATCTCTTGCAGACATAAAATATTTATCCTTCTCTTAATCATTGTATCCACTACTTTCATAACCTGAATGAAAAAAAATATCACAATGCAATGTACAATAGAATTAGGGAAATCTGAACAATAGAGTTAGTGGAATCTGTTTGGCATCATAATGGTAAGAGAACATGTTAAAAATGTAAGAAGTTAAAAACTAAATCTATAAAATGGGAGATCAATAGTAATTCCTTCTAAAAATGGTAAGACGTACTCAAATCTAAAAAATGCTAGAACTATACGTGCATACAAAATGGGACAACATAAGATGAACAAAAAAGTAAAAAACAAAATGGGATAACAAACTGTTTATAAGCAGAGATTTCCTGGAGCTTGAAGTAAACAAAAGAGAAAACATAGAGAACTCTAAGTTATTAGATCTAGAAAACATCTTCTATTGACAGTGCACTGATTTAGATTGCACTGGAACAGGGTGATTTAATACTGAAATAGCAGAATTAGTTGATAAAATTTCTGTTCCATTGCAATAACTCGAGGGGTTGAGTTGATAATAAATGATAAAAATGGATTTAAAGGTTGGATATTTATAAGACTTAGATTGCAGGAAGAAATTTCATCTCTGTTATATTCCAATCATTTTCCTGGATTTAAATAGTTGAGTTGATAAAATTGAGTGAAGTCTTTCAATGAACAAAGTATATAAAATTTATTCCCTACCTCGAAAATGGAACAGAGGACGAAGCTATCCTCGATACTTAAACGTCAAAGATGAAGCAGGGACACCTTACAGATTACCAATAACAGCTGAAGTCAGAGCATAAAAACCGAAATGTCTAAAAATCTGGGAGGATAAAAGCAGTTCCTGCACATAAGAAGAAATAGAAGTCGAAAGAGCAGCTAGGGTGGAGGTGAGACCTAAAAAATTGAGCTGAAAAAACCAGCAGAGGAGGCCTAAAAATTTGAGCAGAAAAATTGAGCAATCGAGCAGAAAAATTTGAAGGAAGCACTGGGAAGGAATGGAACCTTATGGAATCTTTGAGAGAGCTCTTGAGGAGGAGGTGTTGAGGAAGCTGAAGGCAGCAACGGTGGAATCGCAGCAACGGTGGAATCGCAGCAATGGTGGAATTGCATCAACGGCGGAGACGAGCCTGTGCGCAGGAGGAGACTGCAAGAGGCTATGTCGAGAAGTTAGAGTTGTGGCTTTTGGTGGAGGCTCTCGAGGAGGTGATATAAGCAGGTGGCAGCTTTCGGCGGGGAGCAGTCGAGGGAGACAGACGTGTCGGTGGTCACTTGCCACGCGGGAGAAGAGTTGAGGCGAGCCTGTGCGGAAGAGGAGACGGCAAGAGGCTATGTCGAGAAGTTAGAACTGTGGCTTTTGGTCGGGAATTTTTGTTGAGGCTCTCGAGGAGGTGATATAAGCATGAGGCAGTTTTCGGCGGGGAGCAGTCGAGGGAGACAGATGTGTGGTTGCCGTGCGGGAGAAGTGTTGCAGGGTCGGCAGAGTTGAAATGATGAAAGTTTAGATTTTTTGAGGGTAAACGTATGGTAAAGCTTTAAATTATAAAGCTTTAAATGATAAAGCATTAAAAAAAATAAACCCTTTAAATTTCTGGCGTGAACATGCAATGACCAAAAAAAATCAAGATTGAGGAGAGAAAGAGAGATTTTTGTAGGGTAATTTGGTCCGCCAAATGTTACACCATGGGATGTTTTCCTCTTCCCTTATATAATAAAGATATATGATTTAAACATATACTGCTAGACTGCTAACATAACATAAAATAAAATTGCGGGGATATGTTCAAAAATCGCGTCGGCCGATATATCCAAAACAAAAATCGGATATATCGACCTATATTTTACAAAAGGTCATAATCGATTTTTTAGAAAAAATGTTATTTTACCCTAAAAAATGACATTTCGGCGAAATCTCGGATATGTCGGAGGACATTTAAGACAGTTGACAGAACACAAAGTCCAAAAAATCTTAGGTCTCTGTAAAGCTAACAATTGTCGTGCGCCCATATTATTGGACACATTATCACTCACAACATGGACTATATTTGCTTCTCCTGGGCCATCTGGGCTACTGATCGTCTCATCCACGAACTCAAATATAAACTTACCATCATGTGCAAATTATGATACATTCTTCAATATCTAAAATGCTACAACAACTGTGTGCACACCAATATTCATGACATTTTTTCCTTTGCGATCTGTCCATGTGTTTGTCATAAGACTACAACCATGCAACCTACATGTTTGAGTAAAACCGCTTAGCACATCCTTCGTCCTCGGAACTTCCATTTGCAAAAACTTCTCCCTCATCTCATATGCAATTGGTCCTTTCATCACATGACCACATTGACCTGCAACATGCAACATTTGTTGAAAGGATGTGCTATACAAGGCATTGAAAGGAATACCCATTTCATATGCCCACCAGCAATATACAAGGCTGAATCATCTCTTGCTTTCTTCTTGTACTTACTCTCATTCATGTTTTGTGATGTTTTCCCTGACTCAACAGGGGTTTGGACAAATTGGTCCATTGGTCCTTTAGGTCCAACTCCTACAAACAAACTCCTTTGTAAACACTCGGGATTTGCATCATCTCCTCCAATGACCACCTCATTCAAGCTAGCCTTAAGCCTAGAACTTTTCATCAGCTTGCCAGTTTGTGCTACTGTCAGGGTTGCATCGGTTGTTAAAAACATCATTTGGAACTTGGGGGCATGAATTTACATTGCCCTTACTCCCTACCAAATGGTGTTTGAAACGCAATATGCCCCCATTTACAACTTGCTTGCGGTAGTTACAACGGATCCTATTGGTATCAGTTGCAATCACTCTCTCTCCAAACGCCAAAAAAACATCTCTATTAGTGGACACTGAAGCATTGGGGGCTTTAGTAGAAGCTTGAGAAGAGTCCATTCTATGATTCAACAATAAAAAATTCATGTAAATTGATGGAGTAAATGAGTAATACAAAAACTCCAAAAAACATACAGAGTAAAAATGCAAAATTAATATAATTACCATGATATAAAATGAAAAAAAATATTGCAACATCAGTTATTTTTTGTTTGTTTGACTTTTAATTTGCTTAGCCTCGTAAAGTCATCAACCATCACCCATGAAATTCCACAAATTTTTGCAACACCAGTAACACGATATTTTTAAGAACAAAATTATAAAGCACCAACATGTCCCATCCTCACCAATTTATGATTCCACTCAAAATCATCAATTCATCATTCATTAATCATCAATCATTCACCATTCATTATTTAAGTATGCATCAATATCACACAAAAAACACCGCATGCATCATAAGTTGCAAAATCTTATACAATCTTGGATTAATTGTAAATGGTATTCATTATTACATCATATGTTGCACCAACAACAAACGTAAGCCAATACAAATTGTGGTAAATGTAACTATGTAAGACTATAAATGTCACTATGTGAGGCAATAAATTTAGGCAACAAATTTAGTGTAAGACAACATATTTAGGCAACGAATTTAGTGTAATGCAGCAAATTTAGTGTAACAAATTGCTATATTCGTATTCCTTCACCTTCCTTTTGCTATAAATGTAACTATGTAAGGCGACAAATTGAATGCATACGGGATTGGCAAGTGGCAAATTCAGTGATTCAAGGAGAGAAGATAGAAAAATAGAGCAACATTTCATTATCTTATATTATAGGCTCATCGCATATTTAGGCAGCAAATTTAGAGGTGAGAAGATAGAAAATCAGAACAAAAATCTTGCTGCTCAAATTGGGTACGAGCATGGCTAGGGCACGACTTCATGTGCAGACCATTTTAGAGCCTTTAGGAGAAAGATAAGAAATCTTAAAAAATTAAACTCACAGTGTCTTCGAGGAGCAGAGAAGAAGAAACATTTAGAACCAGAACAAAAATCAACCGGTTCCTCTTGAAGAACAAAAAAAGCTAGGGCACGACCGCAAGTGAGAGAGGCGTCGAAGCTAGGGGAAGAGAAAGAAGCGTCGAAACAATGGCATGAGAATGTCCGTCGAATCGAAGGTTGTCGACCACGTAGAGGGAGCACCGAAAGGGGGAAGACGAGAGAGCCGCAGGAATAGGGCAGAGACTGGGAGCGGCTCGAAATAAAAATAGAGCGGCTCGCCGATTTTTTTTTCTTTTTATTAATATAAAACAAGTGTGGCGATATATCGCCTGCCGAGATAAGGGGCAGCCCGGTGCACAAAGCATCCCCGCGCAGCGAGGGTCCGGGGAAGGGTCCCACCACAAGGGTGAAATGTAGGCAAACCTTACCCTGCATTTCTGCAAGAGGCTGCTTCCAGGACTCGAACCCGTGACCTCAAGGTCACACGACAACACCTTAACTGGTGCGCCAAGGCTCCCCTTCATCGCCTGCCGAGATATCGCACAATATTTTACAAAATGCTATTTCTCTTCAAAATATCGATTTCGTTCCGTTTTCAACCCAAAACCTTCATGCCGGCGACATCTACAACACTGGTGTTGACTTGTCCCCTGATGAGGACTTACCAACCCTCATGTGGTTTTGTGAGAGTTTCTCTCAGTTCAGTAATCCTGGGTTGCATATGAGATACCAAGCCAAGTGCCAAACCCGTATGCACCATAACCAAGGCCTGTACTTTCACTAAAGTTATCAAAAGAATTAAATAAAGTCAGAAAATCAAAATGAAATTCTTGGTTCTGTACATTTGTTATCATCAATTCACTAGTAAAACATTTGGGCTTACATTAAGTGCACAACCCCATACCCGTCGGGTGTGACCCTCCCCAGATAGTTGGGACCCGAGGTGTCCTGTGATTGGCTAACATTGATCGGGCTGCGTCTAGCGGGTTTTGGTGTGCGTTTAGAGGAATGGTCTGCGGATAGCAGTTTTGGCTAGGGTTTTTTATAAAGCCTAAAGAACTAAAACCCTGGAGGGGGATTCTTTCTCAGCCGCAGGACTCGAGCCCCCCCCCCCCCCCCCCCTTCTCTTCTTCGTGCGCGTCTAGGGCAGCAGGCGTCCCTCCCGCTCCCCGTCGCTCTTCCCCCTCCCGTCGCCTGTGAGCAGAAGGAGTCCCGACCCCGTCGCCCACCTCCCCGTCGGCCCGACACCAGGCCGAGCCCCCTCGCCCCCCCTGATCTCTCTCTCCCTCTCACTCTCGTCCTGTTTCGTCGCCGATAGAGGGTAAAAGTGGGGGAGTAAATCGAATCAAATCGCCGCTCTGTTTTCCCGCCTCCCCGTCGCCGTGAGTCGCCAACCGAGCGTCGAAGAAGGAAGAGGAGGGGTTGTCGTCCCCTCTGTCGTTGTTGCGACGACAACCAGGAAGATGAGAAGGGTTCTCCTCTGCTAGATTTTCCGCTGCCAGCGCCTTGCTGAGTTGCTGCCCTTTTTCCCGTCGCCGCAAACACCCAGGCCGAGAGGCAAACCTTGCCGGAGAAACCTTGCTGTTGGGACACATTTGCCTTTGCCGATTGGTGTGACCTGGAGGATAGCTTTTCGAGAGGGCATTGCCGAACTCTTGCTGAAATCAGCCTTTGCCGGGTGAAGTTTGTGCCGAGGATCTCTGTGGAAAATTGTTTTGGAAGTGCAAATCGCCGAGGGGAAACTGCTACCACCGTTTCCATGGTTCCAAAGCACGCTTCAAGGGTAACGAAATTTCTCCTCGGGCAGGTGAAGCCCTAATTTATCATGATTGCATGGAAACCCCTCTCCACCAACGGGTGGAGGAAGGGAGCGCTCCGACGGGTTGATGTTTACATCCCCGCTTGTAATTGCATTAGCATCCGGAAGCGCGAGTACGGACTTAGGCATGCTGTGTGAAGCCCATCCGGATATGTCAATCCGGATTGGTGATGTTCTGGGGTTCCTGGAGAAGACTCCGATGAAGTTGCATACTACTTGCTTGCAGGGGCGAAATATTGCCATCCCAAAAAAAGGGGTAGGGTCGATAGGCTTTGGCCCGTTGTAGTTGATCGATGTTCAGCTTGCAACCACTTGGCAGGTCGTTGGCGTACAGATGTTGCAGAACAAAGCAGGAAATGGCGGGTTTAAGCCCAAGGTTGTGTCGGCCCGAGAAGGCCTTATTTATTTATATTGCCGGCCTGCGTGCCGAAGTATGGAATTCATATTCCTGTAATCTGTGACGCATGTTTTTTGTTTATCTTTTCTAACGTAGTCAAGTGGAGTCCTCGTGGATCCCTCGCACAGTGGGGGCCCAGAGGAAAATTTATTTGGAAGCCCCTGAGAGTCCGCTAATAGTCTCCCGGAACAGCAGAGTCACGCTGTTGGCAGCCCCATTCGGTCTGCGTATAGTAAAATTGTTAGGCGGGAGTACGTTATTGGTCGACCGGACGAGAAAGGTTTTGCATAGATCCAGGGAGGTGCACCTATGGAGAGGAAGGGGTCGGCTCTGAGATTTTGTCCGGCCAAGAGAGCCCTCCAAAGGTGCCTTAGCTCAGCCTTTGGCTTGGGAGGAGAAGAGTTAGTTAGTCTTCCGGGTGTGCGGTGAGACCTCCACGCTGAGACCTTGGATCTGTACTTCGAGTTCCTAGTCTTTTGTCTAGATCGTTTACTTGAGCGTAGTAAGTGCGCGGTCACCCTTTTTTTGGGACCCGAACTCCACAGAGACCGAGAAATCGGTTTCAACATTATGGTGCAGTGAGCGTGGAGAGTGACTAGCACAGAAGAACTCAAGCGAACGTCATGGCTAGAGAAGGGGAACTAAGTGACGACCAGGGTCATGCGCTGACACCCGCGGGAAGATGTGAGAAGTTCTACTAAGATGGATCGATCATGTGTAAAGGGGACCATTAGAGGCACCGGTTAGGCATCGCATGATAAACGAGGGAGGGGTAGACCAATAAAGACTTGGAATTAAACTATACAGCAAGACACGATGCACTTAAGCATTAGTGAGGTTATGACTGGGGATAGGACACAATGGCGACATATGATCCATGTAGCAAACCCCACTATAGTGGGATAAAGGCTTGAGTGTTGTTGTTGTTGTGTGTGAGCATGCTAAGTATAATGGTATAAACATATTACACTTTCTATTGGCAATAAAATAAGATTTATCCCTTTTCATTTAATTCAGAGACATTTGGGGGTCATCTAATACTCAAATGTAAGTGGAGCTCGTTGGTTTGTATCATTTAGTGATAGTAGCATCAGGGTCACTTCGATTTTCCTCAAACCTATATATTTTGTTTGTATAACTCTTACAAATTGTTATGTTCTAAAGTCACTTTGGTGGTAAAATACAAAGTTTAGATATTAATGATTATTTCCCAGACTGACTTTCTACTTTCATGCATATTGGGGAAGCCATCATTACTACTCATCTTACAAATGACCTTCCATCTAGAATTTTGGGTTTTAAATGTCCTATGAGTATACAACCAAATGTCTATCCTAGAAGTTTTAGTTGTCCTTTTGTTCATTATCATAGTCCTAATATGGAGAAATTGAATCACAGGGCTATTAAGTATGTTTCTAGGATATCTTTCCGCCCAAACAATGTTATAAAATCACCATTATCCATCTAAGAAATCGTGTCTATGCGGATGTCACATTCGTGGGGGAGAATCATACTTTATACCATCTCATCACCAGGTGGGGATATTAACATGGAGGAGCTCCGGGACCTGGCCATCATTCGCCAGGAGGAAATCAAGAGGCAGATGGCCAAATATTTTGATCACCACGTCCGGGTAAAGCAGTTCAAAAAGGGGGGCTTGGTCCTGAAGAAGGTAGATGCGACAGGGGGAGGAGCCGCTATAGGTAAACTAGAGCCCAACTGGGAGGGGCCTTACGTTGTAAGTGAAGTGCTCAAGTCGGGAGGGTATCACTCCCAGGATGTGGAAGGGTTACCTCTCGGCCGAGCCAGGAGTGGGGACGACTTGAAAAGATTCTATCCGTGAAAATTTTTGTAACCAACTTGTGCGTTTCATTATCCATGCATATATTCTGAGGTCTTTTCTGAGCAGGTGGCAGGTTCTTTGGCGCTGGAATGCCCCAGATCGATTCCGCTGCCGGGCTCTCATAGACGGTGGGTCAGGTTGATCTCTGGAGAGGCTGGCGAGTGGCAGGTTCTTTGGCGCTGGAATGCCCCAGATCGATTCCGCTGCCGGGCTCTCATAGACGGTGGGTCAGGTTGATCTCTGGAGAGGCTGGCGAGTGGCAGGTTCTTTGGCGCTGGAATGCCCCAAATCGATTCCGCTGCCGGGATCTCATAGACGGTGGGTCAGGTTGATCTCTGGAGAGGCTGGCGAGTGGCAGGTTCCTTGGCGCTGGAATGCCCCAGATCGATTCCGCTGCCGGGCTCTCATAGACGGTGGGTCAGGTTGATCTCTGGAGAGGCTGGCGAGTGGCAGGTTCTTTGGCGTTGGAATGCCCCAGATCGATTCCGCTGCCGGGCTCTCATAAACGGTGGGTCAGGTTGATCTCTGGAGAGGCTGG
The DNA here is from genome assembly GCA_033032865.1 of Dactylorhiza incarnata. Lineage (NCBI taxonomy): Eukaryota > Viridiplantae > Streptophyta > Magnoliopsida > Asparagales > Orchidaceae > Dactylorhiza > Dactylorhiza incarnata. The sequence goes on from JAWHQI010000029.1 coordinate 11,429,481, forward strand.
CGAGTGGCAGGTTCTTTGGCGCTGGAATGCCCCAGATCGATTCCGCTGCCGGGCTCTCATAGACGGTGGGTCAGGTTGATCTCTGGAGAGGCTGACGAGTGGCAGGTTCTTTGGCGCTGGAATGCCCCAGATCGATTCCGCTGCCGGGCTCTCATAGACGGTGGGTCAGGTTGATCTCTGGAGAGGCTGGCGAGTGACAGGTTCTTTGGCGCTGGAATGCCCCAGATCGACTCCGCTGCCGGGCTCTCATAGACGGTGGGTCAGGTTGATCTCTGGAGAGGCTGGCGAGTGGCAGGTTCTTTGGCGCTGGAATGCCCCAGATCGATTCCGCTGCCGGGCTCTCATAGACGGTGGGTCAGGTTGATCTCTGGAGAGGCTGGCGAGTGACAGGTTCTTTGGCGCTGGAATGCCCCAAATCGATTCCGCTGCCAGGCTCTCATAGACGGTGGGTCAGGTTAATCTCTGGAGAGGCTGGCGAGTGGTAGGTTCTTTATGCTGGATTGCCCCGGACGATCCCGCTGTCGGGCTCTCACTAGCCGGTGGGTCAGGTTGATCTCGCGGAGAGGCTGGCAAGGTGACAAGTTCTTTATAATGGCAGGTTGACCTCTCATGGAGGCTCTTTGGTTTCGGCTCCGAGATGGTTCCGTTGTTCGGGCTCTCATCTAACCGGCAGAGCGGGTAAACCTCTCGGATGACAGTTTGAGGAAGGATGAGATTCAATATAAGGCTTTAGCATATAAGGGATCAGTTATGCTGGATAAATTGGTAGTTTTCACTGACAATCGAAGTTCTTTAAGAATAGTTTTGAAAACAGAAGCTTAAGATAATGAATTCTACAATGACACAACATTATTTGATTAGTTTTAGAAACAAAATCAGATTCATTTTAAATTGTCAATGCATGATTGTTTATGTAATCATTATAGATAATAGTGAGCATTCTTTTCCTCAGCACTGTCAATCATCCTTGAGGCCCATTCCTGAATAACACAATATGCAACAGTAAAAATAACTGCAATCTAAATTATGAGTTTGCTTGCTAATAGACATTAAGTTGCATGACATTTTGAGAACATGAAGGGCATAATGTTTCTATCATAAAAAAGAAGGCATAGTGTATAACCAAGATTGTTGACAACCAAATTGATCATTTAAAGGCAACAAATGTAAAGGTTATCACATCAGGACAAATATGAGTACAAAAAAGAGAAGAATCATTATTCATATGATTATATACCCATTTTTTTTCGGGTCGGCTCCCACCCGCCGGATACTTGGGGTTGGACATTTCTTTCTGAGCGTGGGCACGCTCGCAAAGAGCGGTGATTGTGTACAACCCCATACCCGTCGGGTGTGACCCTCCCCAAATAGTTGGGACCCGAGGTGACCTGTGATTGGCTAGCATTGATCGGGCTGCGTCTAGCGGGTTTTGGTGTGCATTTAGAGGAATGGTCTGCGGATAGCAGTTTTGGCTAGGGTTTTTTATAAAGCCTAAAGAACTAAAACCCTGGAGGGGGATTCTTTCCCAGTCGCAGGACTTGAGCCCCCCTTTTCTTCTTCGCGCGCGTCTAGGGCAGCAGGCGTCCCTCCCGCTCCCCGTCGCTCTTCCCCCTCCCGTCGCCTGTGAGCAGAAGGAGGAGTCCCGACCCCGTCGCCCTCCTCCCCGTCGGCCCGACACCAGGCCTCGCCCCCTCGCCCCCCCCCCCCCCCCCCCGATCTTTTTCTCCCTCTCACTCTCGTCCTGTTTCGTCGCCGATAGAGGGTAAAAGGGGGGGGGGGGGGAGTAGATCGAATCAAATCGCCGCTCTGTTTTCCCGCCTCCCCGTCGCCGTGAGTCGCCAGCCGAGCGTCGGAGAAGGAAGAGGAGGGGATGTCGTCCCCTCTGTCGTTGTTGCGACGGCAACCAGGAAGAGGAGAAGGGTTCTCCTCTGCTAGATTTTCCGCTGCCGCCGCCTTGCTGAGTTGCTGCCCTTTTTCCCGTCGCCGCAAACACCCAGGCCGAGAGGCAAACCTTGCCGGAGAAACCTTGCTGTTGGGACACATTTGCCTTTGCCGATTGGTGTGACCTGGAGGGTAGCTTTTCGAGAGGGCATTGCCGAACTCTTGCTGAAATCAGCCTTTGCCGGGTGAAGTTCGTGCCGAGGATCTCTGTGGAAAATTGTTTTGGAAGTGCAAATCGCCGAGGGGAAACTGCTACCACCGTTGCCATGGTTCCAAAGCACGCTTCAAGGGTAACGAAATTTCTCCTCGGGCAGGTGAAGCCCTAATTTATCATGATTGCATGGAAGCCCCTCTCCACCAACGGGTGGAGGAAGGGAGCGCTCTGACGGGTTGATGTTTACATCCCCGCTTGTAATTGCATTAGCGTCCGGAAGCGCGAGTACGGACTTAGGCATGCTGTGTGAAGCCCATCCGGATATGTCAATCCGGATTGGTGATGTTCTGGGGTTCCCGGAGAAGACTCCGAGGAAGTTGCATACTACTTGCTTGCAGGGGCGAAATATTGTCATCCCCAAAAAAGGGGTAGGGTCGATAGGCTTTGGCCCGTTGTAGTTGATCGATGTTCAGCTTGCCACCACTTGGCAGTTCGTTGGCGTACAGGTGTTGCAGAACAAAGCAGGAAATAGCGGGTTTAAGCCCAAGGTTGTGCCGGCCCGAGAAGGCCTTATTTATTTATATTGCCGGCCTGCGTGCCGAAGTATGAAATTCATATTCCTGTAATCTGTGACGCATGTTTTTTGTTTATCTTTTCTAACGTAGTCAACTGGAGTCCTCGTGGATCCCTCACACAGTGGGGGCCCAGAGGGAAATTTATTTGGAAGCCCCTGAGAGTCCGCTAATAGTCTCCCGGAACAGCGGAGTCACGCTGTTGGCAGCCCCATTCGGTCTGCGTATAGTAAAATTGTTAGGAGGGAGTACGTTATTGGTCGACCGGACGAGAAAGGCTTTGCATAGATCCAGGGAGGTGCACCTATGGAGAGGAAGGGGTCGGCTCTGAGATTTTGGCCGGCCAAGAGAGCCCTCCAAAGGTGCCTTAGCTCAGCCTTTGGCTTGGGAGGGGAAGAGTTAGTTAGTCTTTCGGGTGTGCGGTGGGACCTCCACGCTGAGACCTTGGATCTGTACTTCGAGTTCCTAGTCTTGTGTCTAGATCGTTTACTTGAGCGTAGTAAGTGCGCGGTCACCCCTTTTTTGGGACCCGAACTCCACAGAGACCGAGAAATCGGTTTCAACATTAAGCATCTAGAGCTTGTTTGTCCAAGGCAAGGGGTTTGTAGCATGCTCAAATTCCTTTTAAGCTACCATAGAGGCATGCAAGCACCACTTTTTCTTATCCTTTCCATATTTCAGCTATCTTCTATACTGCCAGATTATATTTACAAATTACAATAATCCACTACGACATCTGAATCTAATTCCAAGCTCTATTTAGAGGGGCCAATAGACGAAGGATGTGGAAACTAATGGTAGGAATGGAGGGTTTAGAAATGATGGTTTGGAACCTGAAAGGAAATTGTGATTACCTACCTTTCTGAAATTTCTCTGCTTATCTACTGTCAGAACCACAAATTACTGCTATATCTGCTTATGAAAGAAATAATATAAATTTGGATCTACCAGGCAAGCATTGTTGCCTTTGCAGAAGCTTTATCAACCTGTGTATTTGTTTTTTAATCTACTAGTGGACTTTCAGCAAGCCTTTTTCCTTGATATTGATTCCACGAATTTATGTGATCTTTGCTTCCTTTTCCCTGCATAAAATTAACATCACCGACTTCCCTAACTGGTGGCGTTCTTTTCTTGTACTTGGGTATTATTTACTGAATAGTACATGATCATGGAAGAAATTACTCACGCATTCTACTTGAAATTTCATGGTTCATCTTATACCTTACATTCATACTTGACTAAGAAAGCATAAAGAAAATTTAAATGAGCAAATTGATTTTGTGCTTTTTCGTTGGAATATATATGAATCCCTGACAAAGAGATGCCTTTTTGGAACAGGCTAGTAGAGAAGAATTCCCGCCTTGAAAATGAGAAGGTGCAGAAAGAGGCCGAAGTTCAGAAACTGATGGACCAGAATATTAAGTTAAGGAATCTCCTTGACAAAAAGGACACACAATTGTTGGCCATGAATGAACAGTGCAAGTTTATGGCGCTGAATAAGACTGGAATTTAGTACATGCGTTCTATCTGCACTTTAACACACTGGTGAGGAGCCTATACTCTTATTTTATTTTATGTTTGTTAATAGTTATTAAGGTTTACTTGAAAAAACATTGTGGAAACTTATCAATCAGTGATATTGTATTCATCAACATTCATTTATTTAATAACATATCGGAAGGAATCTCCTTGACAAAAAGGACACAATTGTTGGCCATGAATGAACAGTGCAAGTTTATGGCGCTGAATAAGACTGGAATTTAGTGCATGCGTTCTATGTGCACCTTAACTCACTGGTGTGGAGCCTATACTCTTATTTTATTTTATGTTTGTTAATAGTTATTAGGGTTTACTTGAAAAAAACATTGTGGCAACTAATCAATCAGTGAAATTGTATTCATCAACATTCATTTATTTAATAACATATTGGATGCTTTTAATTCGACTAGCCTTAGACATATTTGTAGAAGGCATGTCGTCACCTTTCTATTTTAGCACAATTTGTAACTGCTAAGTTGACTATAACAATGAGAATGTTAAGATGAATGCATCATCAAACTTGGAAGAAAAGATCGAGGAATGATTATATTATGATAATGACTTTACGCAGTTTGGATATATACAACAATGATGACAAATGCACCACAAGATGGGTAGCCAAAATTAGCATCATGAAAGTGGATGGAGAGGCTTATACTAAAATAAAACAGAAGTTCAGTACTTTTTATGCAACATTGTTTTAACACCTCATTACGCTCAGCTAGAAACAACTGAAGAATGCGAATTTGCGACATTGTTTTAGCAACTTATGACACTGAGCTTGAATGAACGAAGAGTGAGGATTCATAAATCTACTCCAAGTACTTGGATAAGCATGATTGTTGAACCCGAAATTGTCGGTGGAGTGTCGGCATAACCTTAGTGAAGATCATGACAGCATTATGGAGGGCCCACCTCTTACCGGAGAATGAGAATCGCGCTCCTCCATACACCTGTTTGAACTATGTTCCAAAATTGAATATCTTTTCTCCCCTTGTTCCCCTCTTCTCTTTACTACAATAAAGTTTATATAGAATGTGAAGCGTCAGTTTGGGGGGAATCACAAGGCGACCTGCATGAATGGAAGGTTAATTTCACTTGGCATCTACATTCTAACTGTACTCATATCATATTGGATTTATTTGAGACTGCTCACTTGAGGGATGTATTCTTGGGATTGGAAAGAATATCATTGTGGTGTTAGCGTGCGCCCAGCCAGGCGTCGGTACTTTTACTGAGAGTTTACTTCTCTTTCTAAGCATATATTAGAACTACAAAGACACTAAGCAGCTTGCCACTATTATAACAATGCATAACTTAACAAAATAATGCTAAAGATCCTGCAAAAAAGTTTAAAGTGACGCTCAATAAAAGAGGCTTGATAGCTTAATGATTGATCAGAAATCACGGATCGTTGAGGTTGAACATCAAAATATTTTCCCCCACCTAATAATTTTAGAAAGATAGTGCTCAGCATATAGCCGACCCCTCTATGGTGGGATAAAGGCTTGAGTGTTGTTGTTGTTGTTGTAGTGCTCAGCATTTATATATCTACGCGGATGCGGCTTTCACTTAATTCATGTACTCTAGAGCACCATTAGCAATAGCATTAACCATTACTAGTAAAGTTACAATTCCTGTATTAGGACCTATGCTGTCTCAAGCAGCAAAAACTTTTCTAAAAAATAGAAACAATATTTTACAAGCTTTATTAATGTTTACTATCTACATGTCTTTCAAATGTTGAATTAAGTCATGGGTTATTTGCTATTAACTTTCATAGTTAATGTTAAGAACAAACTAGAGAATGAGAGAAATCTAGAAGAAGAAGAAGAAGGTAGACAGCTAGGGTTTGAAAGAGAAGAGGGAGAGCGAAAATACCTTGAAATAATTCTTGCATAACCATAATAGAGAGGGGTCCGGGTTATATATAACCCCGGACCCAAGGCCGGCCAACCAAGGGGGCCGGCCGGCCCCTATGAGGTTGAACCAAATGTGGTTCAACACCCCTTGGGCCGAGCTTTTAAGAAGAGGGGGCTGAACCAATTGGTTCAGCCCCGTTGTCGCCTTTAATACGCCTTGGCCGTCGCTTGTAATGTTGCCCAAATAGCCTCGCCTCGTCCGGGGGCGTAACATTCCCTTCCCCATCAAAAGCCAGCTTGTCCTCAAGGTGGTAATCGGGGTAAAGCTCCTGAAACTCCAGCAAATCCACCCAAGTATTGTGCTCCGCTGAGAGATCCTTCCATTTGACCAACAGCTCTGGACAGTACGCCGTGCCTCGACGTTTCCACTTGATCAACAGTATATCTTCCGGAATAGGGCGCAGTTTGCCTCCACTAGTAGCCTCGGGCAGAACGGGAAAGACTTGAACAACATCACCAAGCTTCCGCTTTAACAAAGAGACATGAAAGGTAGGATGAATCCTTGAACCCTCGGGTAACGCCAAAGTATAAGCAACTGGCCCGACCCGCCGCGTGATCCGAAATGGCCCATAGTAGCGGGGTGCCGGCTTCTGATTGGTCCTCTGCGCCACAGACAATTGCCGATAAGGGCGAAGTTTGAGGAAAACCTCCTCCCCCACCTGAAACTCTCTCTCAGTCCTATGCCGATCTGCCTGTGCCTTCATACGATCCTGTGCCGCTCGAAGATTCTCGCGCAAGGTGGCGAGGGTCCGGTCACGATCACGGAGGGCTCTATCCACGGCTGCCACCGCGGTGCTGCCTGGTTCATAACTGCTCAATGAAGGAGTTGGCCGACCATACACGACCTCAAAAGGAGTGAGTTTGCTAGCTGAGTGATACGAAGTGTTGAAGCAGTACTCCGCCCAATGTAGCCAACTGGTCCACGTCCTCGGCTCATCCATGACAAAGCAACGCAGGTAAGTTTCCACGCCTCGATTTAAGACCTCCGTCTGTCCATCGGTCTGAGGATGGTGAGCCGTGCTGAAACGTAAGGAAGTCTCTTGCAATCGAAAGAGTTCCTTCCAAAATCTACCAACAAATGTATGGCCCCGATCGGAAATGATCGCCCGGGGAATCCCATGTAATCGAACAATCTCCCGAACAAACAAAGCCGCCACAGACTCGCCGGTATAAGGGTGGCTCAGAGCAAGAAAGTGCCCATACTTGGACAACTTGTCCACCACTACCATGATAAATGTTTTACCCTTCGACTTTGGCAACCCATCGATGAAGTCCATAGAAACCGTATCCCAGATCTGATGCGGAATCTCCAAGGGGGTGAGTAGCCCGGCTGGAGAAGTAGTCTCATATTTCTGCCTCTGACAAACATCACATTTCTGCACAAAGTCCTGAATGTCGCGGCGCATCCCCTTCCAAAATACATTTGCCCGGGCCCGCTGGAGAGTGCGATGAATGCCGACGTGACCTCCCGTCGGCGACGAATGGAACTCATGCATCATCACTGTCCTCCAAGCTGACTGAGCAGGAATGACCACGCGTCCTTGATAATATAGCCGGTCATTTTGTAAGTGATAACCGGGGGTTGCCTCACGAGCCTGCCGCAGGTCCTCCACAATAGCCTGTAACTCAGGATCTCGCTGCACCTCGTCCTGAATCTCATCCAACGACTCCAACTGTGGCATAGAAATATGCGCCAAGGCACCCTCAGGTAAGCGGGAGAGGGCTTCAGCCACCCGATTGTCCTTCCCAGGACGATACACAATCTCATAATCATATCCCAACAACTTTGTGACCCACTTCTGTTGAAGGGGAGAAGAGATCCGCTGCTCTAGAAAATGTTTCAAGCTCTGATGATCTGTCCGTATTTTAAAATGACGTCCCAGTAGGTATGGGCGCCATAAAGCCACCGCATGAACAACGACCAGCATTTCCTTTTCATACACCGGAAGCCCTAGCGTCCGTGGGGCCAAAGCCTTATTGTAGAAGGCGATCGGACGTCCGTCCTGCATCAAGGCCGCACCCAATCCCACTCTTGAGGCATCCGTCTCCACCACAAACTCCTTAGAGAAATCCGGAAGTGCCAGCACTGGAGTCGTCGTCATCGCCCGCTTCAGCGCCTGAAAAGCGGTCTCTGCCTCATCCTACCACGAGAAAGCATCCTTCTGTAGCAGCTGTGTAAGTGGCCGAGCAATCTTCCCATAATCCCGTACAAAGCGCCGGTAGTAACCAGTGAGGCCCAAGAACCCCCGCAGCGCCCGAATGGTCTGAGGCCGTGGCCAAGAAATCATGCTCTCGATCTTCCGGGGGTCGGCCTTCACCCCTTCAGCTGAAACCAGATGCCCCAAGTACTCCACTTCCTGTTGTCCAAAAGAACACTTGGACCTCTTAGCATATAGCTTGTGGTGTCGAAGAATAGAAAAGACCTGAGCCACATGACGTAAATGATCCTCCCACGTGGCGTTGTAGATCAGAATGTCATCAAAGAAGATCAAGACGAAGTGCCGCATAAGTGGGCGAAAGATCTCGTTCATGTTGGCCTGAAAAGTAGACGGTCCACCCGTCAACCGATTCGCCATCACTAAGAACTCGTAGTGGCCGTCATGAGTCCTGAAAGCTGTCTTATGAACGTCCTCCCCCTTCATAAGAATCTGATAATAGCCAGCTCGCAAATCCAGCTTCGTGAACCGAGTCGCCCCATTCAACTCGTCCAACAGCTCCTCAATCACGGGAATCGGAAACTTGTCCTTCACGGTAACGCTGTTCAAGGTACGGTAATCCACACAAAATTGCCAGGATCCGTCCTTTTTAACCAGAATAATCGGTGCCGAAAAGGAACTGGTACTAGGGCGTATGATACCCGCATCAAGCATCTCCTTCACACTGCGCTCGATCTCCGCCTTCTGCATGTGGGGATATCTGTAGGGACAAATATTGGGCGGTTCCACCCCGGTCTTTAGCACAATCTGATGATCTCGGAATCGTGACGGTGGAAGTGTACTCGGCTCCTGAAAGATGTCATCATACTCCTCGACCAACGCACGCATCAGGACAGGGACCTCAGTCGGTCCTTCCTCATCAGACCTCACTCCCAACAGAACTGCCATCAGACTACTGGACTCCTCAAGCTGCTGTAAGCTGCGAAGGGAAATCTCTTTGACCGGAGAAGATCGGAGCCCTTTCAAACAGAACTGTCGCTCCCCCTGCAAGAACTCCATCGTCATCTGGTCCCAATCAAGAGTCACCCTCCTCAACTGTTGCAACCACTGCACTCCCAGCACCATATCTGAGCCCCGGATCGGTAAGAGATAGACATCCGTGCACCACACATAGCCCTGCATCCGAAGCTCCACCGCCTTCAGCACGCCCTGGCACTGTAATTTGCTGTCGTCCGCGACCATAACCTGGAACGCAGCTCCTGTATCAATCACGTGCCCCACCTTCTGTGCCACATCTGGATGAATAAAATTGTGAGTACTCCCGCTGTCAACCAGAATAGTCACCCTCTCCTGCCGAATCCGTCCCGCCAGCCGCATAGTAAGCGGAGGGGGATTGCACCCTTCCATGGCATGTATGGACACACCCAACTCCGTCAAATCTAAGTCCCCCTCAGACTCCAACTCCTCCTCCAATTCACGCACGTCCCCCTCAAGCTGATCCTCCTGGTGTAACATAAAGACTTGAACCTTTTGGCACTTGTGACCTGGCGTGAATTTCTTGTCACAATTAAAGCAAAGGCCCTTCTCCTTCCTTGCTTGTAACTCGTTCCAAGACAACCGTGTCACCGTCGGTCGGTCGGCCACTGGAGGGTCCCTCCTGGGAGCGGCTGGTGTCGTAATATGCTTCGCTGTACTGCGGGCTCGTTGTCTGTTAAACCGTTCTTCTTGGATGCGCGCCAAACTGATCGCGTGGTTCAGACTACGGGGCATGTAGGCATGAACCTCATCGCGTAAGTGTTCCTTCAGTCCTGATACAAAACAGCTGAGGAGTGTCTTCTCTTCCCACTGCACCCGGTTTGCCAACTTCTCAAATTCCGTCCTGTACTCCATCACCGTACCTCTTTGACGTAGCTTCTGCAAAAGAGCCTCAAAGTCAGAGGCCCGAACCGGGCCGTGATCCCTTCAACAAACTCCTCCCACGACACATAATCCTGTCCCCGCAGGAACCACTGTGTCCACTGAAAAGCGTCATCCTCCAGATGGAATGATGCGAGCTGCACCCACTGAGCTTCCGACACCTCCTGATAACTGAAAAACAACTCAACTTTTTGTACCCATTCCAAGGCGTCGCCCCCATTGTACCGAGGGAAATTCATCCGAGTCAATTTTGGAGGCATGTACGGCCTGTAGCCGGCCTGTCCACGCCACCCGGCCTCTTGTCTTCGTGGATCAGCGCGTTCCCCCGCTACGCCTGGGAACTGTTGGAACTGTTCCGCCATCGGAGCACCGTGGTGGAGAGGTACCCTTTCTCCCCACTGCACCCCTCTCCCCAAGCCCGGTGGCTGCCCTCGTCCTATCGGTGGAGGTAACAACCCATCCCGACCTTGCCTCCAAGGAACGTGCTCGGTAAAATCCCCACCCCTTCCATCAACACCAATTCCACCCCTTCCATCAACACCCATTACACCAATTCCCGCAAAGCCACCATTACCGGTCATCCCCATACTTGCCGGCACAAATCCAGCCCTCACCATGCTTGCCGGCACAAATCCAGCCCTCACCATGCTTGCCGGAAGAGGTTCCGCCATTCCGACGCCACCCCCGACCATGCCGAAGCCACCCGTGCTAAATCCGGCCACCCCGTGGCTCGCCGCTCCAGGTCCGGGCCCCACGGAGGCCGCTGCTCCCATTCCGGCCCCGCCGTAGCCGCCTGGGAAGGATCCGCCAGCTCCGTAGCCTGCCACGCCAGAGCCGGCTCCTCCGCTATTCGCCGCCCATGATCCGGCCCAGCCGCCGCCGCCAGTGGCCGATCCAGCCCTCACGGTGTTCGCCGCCCCCGATCCGGCCAAGCCGCAGCCGTCACTGGTCGATCCGACCCCTCCAGCGCCCGATCCGGCGTTACACGCACCCGATCCGCCGTTCCAGGGCATTTCCGGCCTCATTCCCGTAGATCCGCCCGGATCCTCCTCCGCCACCGCCTTCCCCTTCAAATTTTGCGCCAATAGGGCCATGATATCGTTCAAGCGGCCATCGATTCGCTCTTCCAACCTTTGAGCGGAGGTTTTGACATTTTCTTCGATGGCGGCCACCGAATCGGTAAGCCCCACCACATTCTCCTCTAGGGTTTCCAAACAGCCATTCTCGTCTTGCAAGCGTGTAGTCACCATGATGGAGGAAGGAATCCTCTGATACCAATTGTTAAGAACGAACTAGAGAACGAGAGAAATCTAGAAGAAGAAGAAGGTAGACGGCTAGGGTTTGAAAGAGAAGAGGGAGAGGGAAAATACCTTGAAATAATTCTTGCATAACCATAATAGAGAGGGGTCCGGGTTATATATAACCCCGGACCCAAGGCCGGCCAACCAAGGGGGTCGGCCGACCCCTATAGGGTTGAACCAAATGTGGTTCAACCCCCCTTGGGCCGAGCTTTTAAGAAGAGGGGACTGAACCAATTGGTTCAGCACCGTTGTCGCCTTTAATACGCCTTGGTCGTCGCTTGTAATGTTGCCCAAATAGCCTCGCCTCGTCCGGGGGCGTAACAGTTAATGATAGAAGGTATGATGTGTAATGTGTTACCGAATATAAGGGGGAGGGGTTGGGGTGTTTAGTTATGCTTGGTATGTATGAAAGTTCTTAGGGTTGCTCCCTAAATTCCTCTTTCCTCTTCCTCCTTCGTCTCGCCTTCCACCACCGGCCCTCCCCCTTGCCGGATTCTTCTTCTCTTCCTCTCTCTCCATTTCTATTCGGTAACAATATTGTTAGGAATGCAAGAGCACGTCACGGGACCACACTCGTCAGCAATTATGGAACGTGCATATGGAAGCCGCCGTGGTCACCGGAGCGGCTATTCTTCGTCGGGACCTCCAGAGATCGCATATGGAAACCGCCTTAATCATTTCATGTAATAATTAATATCAATTAATTATTTTGATATTAATTATTACATGAAATGATTAAGGCGGTTTCCATATGCGATCTCTGGAGGTCCCGACGAAGAATAGCCTCTCCGGTGACCACGACGGCTTCCATATGCACGTTCCATAATTGCTGACGAGTGTGGTCCCGTGACGTGCTCTTGCATTCCTAACAATATTGTTTCCGAATAGAAATGGAGAGAGAGGAAGAGAAGAAGAATCCGGCAAGGGGGAGGGCCGGTGGTGGAAGGCGAGACGAAGGAGGAAGAGGAAAGAGGAATTTAGGGAGCAACCCTAAGAACTTTCATACATACCAAGCATAACTAAGCACCCCAACCCCTCCCCCTTATATAGATGAGGGAGGGAAAACAATACAAGGAAAACATTAATTACTATTTCCTAATTAATACTAATTAATATTAATTAATATCAAACTAATTAATTGATATTAATTATTACATGAAATGATTAAGGCGGTTTCCATATGCGATCTCTAGAGGTCCCGACGAAGAATAGCCGCTCCGGTGACCACGACGGCTTCCATATGCACGTTTCATAATTGCTGACGAGTGTGGTCCCGTGACGTGCTCTTGCATTCCTAACAATATACCGCCCTTGAAAATCGACCTTGTCCCCAAGGTCGAGGTTCCAATATTTGGAAATATCTTCAATGGTGACGGCGGCGTGGGGTGTGAAAATAGGAGAGCGAGAGGTGTAAGGAAATGAAAAGGGGAATGGCAGGAGGGCAGTGGGCCGCAGTTTAAACCAAAATTCAGGTGAGGGGTTGGAGGGTGGTAATAAATGTGGAGAAGTGAGGTGGGGCCCGCTTACCCAAAAAGTTATTAGGAGGTAAGAGGAGGGTGCTGGGCGGGGCAGAGGAAATGAAAAAAAGAGAGTAAAATAGAGGGGGGTGTGCTGGTGGGTCCCAAGAGAAATACAAATAAGATAAAAAAATGGGGATGGGGAGGTGGCGTGTGCAGAAGGGGGAATGCGGATAAGACAAGGGGAAATAAAAATGAAAAGAGGCGCGTGAAGGCATGGGGTTCCAGGCGGAAAGGCGCGGCGGCCTTCAGGCGTGGGGAGAAGACTGATAAGTATATCGAGCGGAATTCTGGCGTGGGGATTCAGGCGGGAAGGCGTGGGCTCGACGAATATCGAGCGGGAAGGCGCGGGGTTCCCGACCGAAAATCTGCAGGCGGTAGAGTAGGCGGGGATGGTGGTGCGGGACTGGAGTTGCGGGGCTGCGTCTCTGGGTTGCGGAAACTGCCCTGGGTTGAGGGGTCGATCGTGTCGGTGTGGAAGAAGATGATGGCGGCTGGGGAGTTGGCGCTGATGTCGACGGTGAAGGAGTAGCGGTTGATGCTGAGCAGCGAGGGTGGTTCTGAAACAGTGCGGGGTTGAGTGGAGCAGCGGATGGCGGTGCGGAAACCGTGGCGGGGGGTTGTGGTTGCTGGGGAAGTCTTCGGAAGGAGAATCTGTGGGCGCGGCAGCGGAAGGGATCCCCATCCTGTTCGACGCCGCGGTTCGCTGGTTCAATCGCGGCCCGGTCGACGTGCGACTGGGACGGAGGTGCGGGTTGCTCGACGACAGAGGAGAAGGAAGTAGCCGCCTGCGGTTCTCCCGCGAGGGTCATGGCGGTTGGTGTGGCGGCCGAAGGCGTGGAGCCGGACGGTGAAGGGTTGGAGGTTGGGGGCCAGATGGCGTCGATGCGGCTCAGGATGAGCGCTTGGCCGGCGAGGATGGCGGCGAGGGAGGACTGGAGGGCGTCGAGTCTGGCGGTCCGGCGGTCGAGCATGGCGAGCATGGCTCGGTGGTTGACGGGTCCACCGTGAGCCTCGGTGATGGAGGTGCGGGTGATGGGTGCGAGATCCGGCGGCACAAGGGCGGGCGGAGCGGCAGGTCGGACCATTGTTACCGAATAGAAATGGAGAGAGAGGAAGAGAAGAAGAATCCGGCAAGGGGGAGGGCCGGTGGTGGAAGGCGAGACGAAGGAGGAAGAGGAAAGAGGAATTTAGGGAGCAACCCTAAGAACTTTCATACATACCAAGCATAACTAAACACCCCAACCCCTCCCCCTTATATAGATGAGGGAGGGAAAACAATACAAGGAAAACATTAATTACTATTTCCTAATTAATACTAATTAATATTAATTAATATCAAACTAATTAATTGATATTAATTATTACATGAAATGATTAAGGCGGTTTCCATATGCGATCTCTGGAGGTCCCGACGAAGAATAGCCGCTCCGGTGACCACGGCGGCTTCCATATGCACGTTCCATAATTGCTGACGAGTGTGGTCCCGTGACGTGCTCTTGCATTCCTAACATAATGTTTATATTTCTTAAATACAACTTAACGTGGTACTAAAACCTCTTCACTTGACTCTGCTAGCTAACTTTACATCCTATGTGTATGAGGCAGGAATAGTTAGTGATGTCAATTGTACTGGAGTCCGACAAAATGATTTTACAATGTTGCTTATGCATTGACTATACATTATAGAACACCGGATTAACCATAGACCTCTTATTTGATTTTGGTAATTACATGATCAAAATCATTAAATTTACTAAATAGGACATTGCATTTTAGAAGCAATTAGAGTCACGTACAGGTAATCAAATGGTCTGTACATACATGTAAATTATACTTTTGTTATTTTGGAAATTACGGAAGCAGCTTATCCAGATCAATTTTAGGGTATGTACGGTTTGCCCTTATTTTAGTGACATTATTATCTAGATGGTAATGTTGTAGCTCATGTAATCATGTTGTATTGCAATGGCTACGTGCTGACGCATTGTCATCTCAGTTAATGAATGCAATGTTATTTAGTTATAATATAAAAATAGCTAATTTTTTTTCTTTGGTTTTTAGACATTAAGCTTGAGTTGATCTGGATAACAGTCAATTTGATTTTCTAGATTATGTAACTGTTACCTAATAGAGAATAATTGCAATAAACACGATCAACTTAGATACAATCATGAGGTATGCTCATGCCCAACCTCAGGAGGTTGGTTCCTCCTAGAAGTCTCTCTCCCAAAGGAGAGATCTCAAAACCCTAAACATCCAAAGATACCTAAAACTTCTCAATTCATAGTTGTAATTAATATAGTTTCGTCAAGTCGTAGTTTATCGTGTATTACCCATTCAGGGTTATTTATGTCTTTCTGTCCTCCCTTACTCAGATATATGTATGAGTAAAGGGTTCTTTTCATTTATCACATTATTATTCCTCTTTCAACTTGGTATTAGAGGGATAACCCTAATCTCTCGCCGTCGAAACATCTCTTCGCTCTCATCCGCTCTCTCTCGCCTGCCTTCCTCCATTCCTCTCATTCGTTGGTTTGAGGTCCTCACGATGATGATCCACGCGGCTCTCACGTCGGCGGTTGCGCGCGCTAAAGGAGGCCGCCGTCCCTCCTTGTGATGCCTACTGTCTCGCTGTCGACGATCCATCCTTTTGTTGCCTGCGTCGGTGTGTTCCTTGTCGTCTTCGATGTTCGTCTTCGCCTGCTTCCTCGACGCAGCTCTCGCCCACTTCGTCGTCTTCTTCGACGATTCGTCTTCGCTTCTCCGTCTCCAGCTCTCCGTCTTCCAGAAGTAGACGCAACTCTCGCCGATTCATCACCTCCAGCTCTCTGTCTTCCAGAGAGATCGCCAACTGCTTCCAAATCCAGATGTCGACTGCTTCTACAGGGCCGACAACTTCTACAGGGACGATTTCTTCTTGCACCAGGCAGTTTCCATCCATGGCTATTGTCACCATGTCCTCCGATGTTTCTTGCCGATACAGATCTTGCTTATTTCTTCTAGCTCTAGGCGGCTTCCTATAGTTCACCATGGTTGATTCTTCTGCCTCATCGCCAAGTGTTGCGACGCCCCAGATGAGTGACCCTCAACGCACTCATGGCCACACTGGCTCTTGGAAGATCACCACTGTGACTCTAGATTGGACGAATTACCTTGAATGGTCCCGTGCGGCTCAACATGTTATTCACAGTCATCAGATGTTCGGATATATAGATGGGACGGTCATGGCACCTCCTAAGGATGATTCCACTTGGAAGCGTTGGGATTCTAAAAATTCCCTTGTTGTCTCGTGGCTCCTCCATTCCATGTCTCCTATGATATACCAGAGTTATATGCTGATGGACTCTGCCCATTTGATCTGTATTCGGGCATGCGAAACATACTCTCAGATTGGAAATTCCACCCAGATTTACGAGCTTACGCGTCGTATTTTGGTGTTGCGTCTGGGATCCATGACGATGTCCACTTCTTCTCTGAGTTTGAACGTCTCTCTCAGAAATTGAATTACTTTGAACAGTTTGCCCCCGTCTGTACTGTCGATGCAATTCTGTTGCAGAAAAAGGATGAACGATTTTATCTACATGTTTTTCTGATGGGTTTGAACATGGAATTGGATACAGTTCGAACTAATATTCTTCACTGCTCCCCTCTCCCATTTCTTCGGGAGGCATTCAGTATGGTTCTGGGCGATGAAGACCGTCCTAGGTCCCTCAGCATGACTACTCCTCCTGATCATTCTGCCTTTACTAGTGTTGGTCGGGGTAGCGCTAACCCCACCAACACTGTTCCTACTTGTTATTATTGTGGCCGCAGGGGCCACACTCGAAATGTCTGCTTCAAACTCCATCCTCACCTTGCTCCACTAGGACCTAGCCGTGGTCGTGGACCAGGACCGGGGGGGGGGGGGGGGGGGGGGGGGGTCCTAACATAGTGGTTCTCGATCTCATGATGCTGCCTACTCCACAGAAATCTACGACGACTGTCAGCCACGGGACATTTTACCGCGCATGAATTGGATGCTCTCTGTCGTCTTCTTCACTCACAGTCGGACGTGACCTCCGATACTTGTACTTCCTTTGCTACTGTCGCTATGCCCAATGCCAATGCTGTCACGACTCCTCCGTCTGAATGGATCATTGACTCGGGCGCCATCGATCACATGATAGCAACCTCCTCGGGTTTTGCTTCCTACACCCCCTTGTCTGATATGGACAAGGTTATCTCGACAAACGACACCTTGCCCCCCATTGCGAGCAAAGGACACATTTTATGTTCTCCTTCAATTTCCCTTTCTTCTGTCCTACACGTTCCCTCTTTTCCCCGCAGTTTACTTTCAATTAGCAATATCACTCGATCTCTTAACTGCTTTGTAAACTTTTTTCCCGGTTCTTGTGTTTTTCAGGAACTGGGTACGAAGCGGATCATTGGTAATGGTAGGAACCGCGGTGGCTTGTACTACCTGGATCCTAAGACATCGTCTCATGCCCTTTCTTCCTATGCTGTTACTGTTGTTGACGCTAGCATTTGCGCCTTGGGCATCCCTCTCCTGTCTACCTTCAAAAAATATTTCCTGCTTTGTTACCTTTTATTAAAACTTTAGCTTGTGATGTTTGTGAAATGTCTAAACATGTTTGACATTCATCGTCACATTTGTCTTCTCCTAGTAGCACCCCTTTTGTTGTTATGTATTCTAATGTTTGGGTCCCTTCCCCTGTTATTATCTTTATCTGGTTTTCGTTGGTTTGTAACTTTATTGACTGTTTTTCCCGCACTACTTGGGTTTACCTTTTAAAGAAGAAAAACGAAGTGTTTCTTTGTTTTCAAGCCTTTCGTAAAATGGTGCAGACACAGTTCAATGGTAATATTTGTGTTCTCCATAATGATAATGGGGGGGGGGGGGGGGGGATATGATGATTGTGGAGCATTTGGCCCTTATCTCACAAGCCATGGTATTGTACATCAAACCACTTGCTTTTGCACCTCTACTCAAAATGATATTGCTGAGCGGAAAAATCGGCATCTCCTTGATGTTGCCCGGTGCCTTTTCACCACCATGCACTTTCCAAAATCCTATTGGGGTGATGCTATCCTAATTGATGCTCATCTTAACAATCGTCTGCCTACACGAGTATTAAATTATGTTACTCTTCTAGCCTGTCTCTCCACTACTGTTGTTCATACTTCTCATCTTCAGCCTCGTGTTTTTGGTTGTGTATGTTTTGTTCACGTACATCAGCCTCATCGCGACAAACTTGACCAACGGGCTCACCGTTGTATCTTTATTGGCTATTATGCCACTACAAAAGGGTATCAGTGTTATCACCCTCATTCCCGACGTGTTTTCTGTACCATGGATGTTACTTTCTGCGAGGAGGAATCCTATTACCTGGATTCGACTCACTCCACTCGTCAGGGGAAGAATGATGACATGGATTCTGATTCTACTGTTCCTCTCCCTCTGATTCCTCCTTCTCCTACCATAGCTCCTCCTACGCCATCGACGTCCCCTACGTCTCCTACATAGCTTTCCCTTTGTTCTTCTCTCATCTCTCCTTTTCCTCACGTAACCTTCGTCGTCAAATAGGTAAACAGTCCACCGTCATTTTCCCGCTACTGGTGCCTGCTTTGGAATCGAATTCTGGTGATGATCTACATTTCCCCTTTGCATTGCTAAAAGGTAAAGCTGTGTGTACGCAACACCCTATTTCTAACCATGTTGCATATCATCATCTTACCCAGGCTTATCAGGGCTTTATATCTTCTTTGTCCTTGATCTCTATTCCAAAGACGTGGCAGGAGGCTGTGAGCATTCCAGTATGGGCACAAGCGATGGAGGAGGAAATGTCTGCCTTGGACAAGAATCACACATGGGATGTCTCTCTCCTTCCTCCTAACAAGAAAGTCATTGGTTCAAGGTGGTTCTTCTCTGTTAAGTAAAACTAGGATGGTAAAGTTGAGCGTTACAAGGCTCGCCTCATGGCTCGAGGATACACCCAGACTCAGGGAGTCAACTACCAGGAGACCTTTGTTCCTGTACCAAAGATGGACTCCGTTCGTGTTCTTCTGTCTTGTCTGCTTGCTTGGTTTGGGATCTTCACTAACTGGACGTTCAAAATGTCTTCCTGCACGGTGAACTTGATGAAGAAGTGTACATGATATTCCCTCCTGGATTTCCGACGAGATAAGAAGGGCTTGTATGTCACTTAAGGAAGTCGTTGTATGACCTGAAACAGTCTCCCAAAGCTTAGTTTGGCAGGTTTCTTAAGGCCATGATTAAGTTTGGCTATAAACAGGGACAGTCTGATCACACTTTGTTTATCAGGAAAAATGAGAAAAAAATTGGGATACTTATTATCTACGTTGATGACATTGTGATCACCGGCGATGATACAAAGGAAATTGCAAATCTAAAGGCTCTCCTGTCTGCTGAGTTTGAAGTAAAAGACTTGGGGAGATTACGTTACTTCCTGGGAATTGAAAATCAAACCAAGGTATCTTCATCGCTCAACGTAAGTATGTTTTGGATATGTTAAAAAAGCCGGTATGCTCGGTTGTGTTCCAGCTAACACTTATATGGAGGAGAATCATAAGATTGATGAAGACAGTGATGGCGACCGCACTGATGCCTCGAGTTATCAGAGATTGGTTGTGAGGCTCTTATACCTATCTCACACCCATCCTGACATTACATATGCTGTAGGAATCTTGAGTAGATATATGCATGCTCTCAGGATCAGACATCAGGATGTTGCTTATTATGTGTTATGGTACTTAAAGAAGGCCCCTGGTCGTGGACTTATGTTTTCCAAGAACAACCACTTAAAGATTGAATTCTTTATTGATGCTGATTAGGCTGAAAGTCGTGATGCAGGAAATCCACAACAAGGTACTGCACCTTTGTTGGTGGAAATTTGGTGGCACGGCGTAGCAAGAAGCAAAATGTGGTGGTCAGATCTAGTTCTGAAGCTGAGTATCGATCAATGTCTCAAGGTCTCTGTGAAGGTCTATGGCTACGTACTATGTTACAAGATTTGGGTCTCCATGAGAATGTTCCCCTCTCTATATTGTGACAATAAAGCAGCTATCAGTATGGCTCACAATCCTGTTTAACATGACAGAACTAAGCATGTTGAGGTCTATCGTCATTTTATCAAAGACCATCAGGATAAAGGAAACTTGGTTACTCCTTTCGTTCCCTCTAAAGATCAACTGGAAGATGTCTTCACCAAAAGCTTGGGATGCGACGCGTTTACCGATGACATTCATAAACTTGGAATAACTGATATCTTCCGTCCGACTTGAGGGAGAGAGTTATAATTGATATAGTTTCGTCAAGTCGTAGTTTATCGTGTATTACCCATTCAGGGTTATTTATGTCTTTCTGTCCTCCCTTACACAGATATATGTATGAGCAAAGGGTTCTTTTCATTTATCACCTTATTATTTCTCTTTCAACTGTCACCTCCTTATATAGGGAGGGGGAAGAGGATTACATTCAGTTTACTCTAATGCCCTACAAATTAAAGATACAATAAGATGTCGCGCGCACGTGTGTAACAATATATTCCGCCAGAAAATCAACCTTGACCCCAAGGTCGAGGTGCCGCCCGCTGTCCAGTAGTGATATGCCCATGGGTGGGCTGCCGCAGAGGTGCCTGGGGCTCTGTCCGGCGGTACATCCATGATTATAATAGCGTCAAAGTCAGCAATGCCGATCTCCTCCAAGTCATCCCTGATGAGGGCCCGAAACTCCTTGATAGGACAATCGTGAGTAGGTGAGTAGGGTTGCTTGCAACGGAAGCACAGACTGTTACTCCGCAAGTCATGATACTCTTGGTTGGAAAGGCGATGTGTAGGGATAGGACGGTTGTTGCGTGGGCCCATAGTGGTTGGCCAATAATGGTTGGCCAAGGTAGAGGAGGTGGCGGTAGAGGAGTATGAGGCTTTTAGACAAGAAAAGAAAGATTCCATCTCTAAGTGTTATGAGAAATTCTTCAAAATTGTGAATGGTCTAAAGACATATGGAAGGACATTCACTAGCTATGATTTAAATGACAAATTTCTCAAATCACTCAACAAGGAGTGAGATATAAAGATCTGTGCAATCAGAGAAATGGAGAATCTGGGCAACATAGAACCCCAGAATCTATTTGGGAAACTTCTTTCCCATGAACTTCAGCTGAATACAAGGAAGGCAACAGATCTCACCACAGAGAAAAATCTGTGGCACTGAAAGCTGAAAGCTCCAGGAAAAGCAAGGAGCCAGAATCTGAGACCAGCTCCACTGGATCAAATCTATCTGAAGGAGAACTTACGCTATTCTCCAATAACTTCATGAAGCTCCTCAAAAGAAAAAAATGAGGGAGAAAGGAAGATCTTCCTCCTCATTCAACTCAAGGAGAAGCAACAATTCCCACAAATCAAAAGGGGACAGGTATGATACTAAGCAGAACAAATATGTTTCTACTGATATTATTTGTTTTGGTTGCAGAAAATCAGGTCACATAATAGCTGACTGTCCTTCAAAAAGGAAGGAAAACAAGAAATCCGATGAGAAGCGATCTCACAGAGATAAGAATAAAGAAATGAGCTTCCCAACAAAGAAGACTAGGACTCTAAGTGACAATGAGTCTAGCTCCTCCATCTCAGAAGAAGAACAATTGGCTGCTATGGCCATAAGTGATGATGATAAGCAGGAGGACACCCTCTCTGCTCAGGTAACTATTGAAGCTCCTGTATCAATCTTAGATACAGATTATGAGGCAGAATTAGCCTTAGCAAATGAATTTGAAAGTGATCCAATAGAACTGTATGAAGAACTGCTTGAAGCCTTTAAGAAAAACAAGAAGCTGTGCAAGGATCAGGCTAAAGAGATAAGCACTCTTGAAGCCAACAAATCTGAATTACTTGAGAAGGTTGAAAGACTGACTCAAGAGAACTCAGATTTCAGCAAAGCTCAAACAAGACTTCAAAGCAAGCTTCAATACTGAGCTAATAGATCAGCTTGAGAAATTACCCAGGGCCTTGGTTGACAGCAAAGAGTTGTGCAAGACTCAAGCAAAAGAGATTGAATCTTTAAAGAAAGATGAAGATCAATCTAGTGCCCTAATATTAAGGGACAGAAAAATATTGGAATTAGACAAAAAGCTTCTCATTGAAAGGAAGCTAGTTACAAGCTTCTCTAAGCCCAAGACAATTTTGCCATTAATTGATGGGTTTTCTCCTTCCCATAAGGAAGGTATAGGATACCTTAAAGAAAATAATTAGGACAATCCTATAAATAAGAAAATCAACTTTAGGAAGTTAATTTTACCCTCCAACAAGTTTGATCAAGAGTCCATTCATGGACATTTCACAAATAAATGTTCCACAAGTGTAACTAAGGATGTGCATCATGGGAAGATTGCACTTAAGGCAGTCCATGAAGAATTTGTAATGAAAAATCATGGATCCTTTGCATTTGGTCTGAACACTAACACCAAAAGCGAAGAGAAGATACATGTTAATAGAAATGCTGCCAAAGGCAAGGCAGTGGTTGTGCACCCCAAGTAAATCTAATACAACCACATGTTATGCAAAGAATCTCATGCAATCTCCTTCAGGTATCCCTTTGTTCACAAGCAAAATCATCCAATTGCTGTTGTGCGCAAGATGAATGAGTATAATAAGTTTGAATACTGGTGTTGTGGCAAGATTGACCACTTTGTCATAGACTGTTGGTTCAATCCAACAGTCCCTAGGGCAACAAATGTCAAACTAGAATGCAATCTTGTTAGGGTCCATCCTGCACATCTGAATGGAAATAAATCAAATATGTTTTTGAACACTAACAAGAATCTAGGGTCAAACAAGGTTTGAGTGCCTAAGATGAAATGATTTATCTCTTCAAGTTTGTCCAAAGACCAACCACACTCCCATCTGGTATTTGGGCAGTGGATGTTCCAGGCACATTGTTGAAGCCATGAAAATCCTAGCTCCAAAATTCAGATCAATGCAGCCGGAGGATACTTGCCCTGCAGTCCAACTAGACGGCTTTACTGGCAACGACGAAGAGGCTAGAGCAGCAACAACAGGACCCCAGGTGCTGCGGTAGGGAGATCCCACAGGTACCCGCAAGCTCAGAAGAGTCTTCCCCTCCAAAACCAAAGGATGGTCGAGCTTGATACTAGGAAGGCACTGACTTGGTAAGGATCTCACCTATATGGGGGGGGGGGGGAGTAAGCTCTGATTTTTCCAGTGCCATTCCTGGTACCCCTGGGGGTCTATTTATAGACAAATCTTAATAGAGGGGGTGCATGCGACTATGTCTGGCCCCCTGGGAGATAAGATAGTTGAATCTGATTAACGGGCGACTAGGCAAGGACATCGACAATGTCGGGCGAGTTGTAGTTGATAGTCGTCAATATGCGAGTAGGTCCGAGGGTTGATGATAGTCGCCAACTTGCGCGAGTAGCTTCGAGGCCTACTCCTAGTCGCCAATTTGGTGCGAGTAACCTTGATACTCGCACATGGCTAATACATGCCTCGGTGAGCTGCTTGTTGTCTTCGATTTGACCATTGACTTTGACTTCTGCCCACGTGGCATGAGTGAGTCCTACCCTCGAAGAGTATGGGTTGTACACAATCCCCGCTCTTTGCGAGCGACGAAGTGACTCAGAAAGAAACATCCAACCCTTATTCGTCGAGGGTCTTTTGACGAGTATCTTGTCTATTCGAAAGCAGGGGGCCCTTCGATATCTATAAATAGCAAGGTTGTAGATGTCGGATATCGGGGACATGTCGGTTTTAATATGTCGGGGGATATATCAGGGATATTTCATATATCAGATTTTAATATTTAATTATTTATATGTGTAATTATATATAAATTTAATCATTTTTTTAATTTATATATATTAATATATTAATAATTTGATATTTATTGAACTCCTAAATTTATCAAACTAATATAAACATTTTGTGCTACATAAGTAATAATGGTATAACGCGTGAAATAAAGTAGAGGAGGCAGAAAGTCAGGAAGTTGTCAATGACAATGGAAGATAAAGAACCTTTAGTTCATAATTCAAAGACGATGTATAATTGAAGTCGATGACGAACTTGAGCAAGGAAGAAAGCCAGAGGAATGAAAAAACTACATAAACAATGAAACAATTTCGGTTTATTCTCTATTAGACCGTAGACAATAATTAAAATAACTTGAAAAAAATCAGTCGATAAAATGTCGGGATATATCGGCGAATATATCGATCAATAACAGATATATCGGGGGATATATTCCAAAAGGATATTTTGCAAAAAAAATATCTGAAACATGTCGTTTTGTCCATGAAACCTTTATGTCGTCCGACATGTCGGCCATGTCGGAAGATATGCACAACACTGATAAATAGTGGGCAGGGGCCTTCTCTGGCACGCCAATTTTCAATCAATGTCGAGATGCTGACTCCCGAGGAGATAGTCGCGAAGGCTCAGATGCCGAGGAAGCTATTGAACAAGTCGCAGGACGGCGCTGCGCGTAAGAGAAAAAGGGGCGATGTCGATCGCCCTGCCCAAAGGACGCCGCACGAGGATGTTCAGCGGGTTGATCCCGCGGCATCTGTGCCTGAGCTGACTCCAACCCGGCCGAGCGAGTAGGGTTTAGAGGATGCCGACGAGCAACGGGTCGCCGAGAACGAACCTTCAACCACTTCCCCTGATACTGCAACAGGTAATCGTTGTCTTTCGGCCGAAATCTTAATATTGACACTTTACTGATGTCGATTTTCTTTCACAGTGAACCTTCCTTCAGAGGCTACTCCGGTGGAGCCGAGTATGCCAACATCTCTCGCGGAAGAGCCTGCGAGGACCGAGCATCTGCCACCTCCGCCGGCTATTCCTGCCGGCGTCGTCCCTCAACGAGAAACTTCTCGCCAACCGCCCTCTTCGGTAGAGCGTGGGGAGAGAAGTTCCCGCGTGAGACTGATGACCTTGAAGAAGTCAAAGGTTACTATCTCGCTTCCGCATCCTCCTTCCTCGACCAGAGTTCCTCACCCTTCGGTGACAATCACCCAGGGTCCTCCGACATCCGGTGAAAGAGGAGGTGGAGGCCCTCTCACGCACCTCCGTCACCGATGTCTGGGAGGATGGATGTTCGCGGGAAGGCGCCCCTGGATCTGCCGCCGGCGCCTCCTCTTCGACATCACGAGACGATGCTGCCGCACCACCATTCTGCTGGCGGGAATGGTCGGGGCGGCCGATCAGGGGCTCGGCGGGTTTCTCCTCGCCGTACGTCGTCGCCTCGCCGTCGAGATACTCCTCGGCGAACGCCATCTCGCCGCCTTTCTTCGCCTCATAGTTGAGATACTCCTCGGCGATCGCCATCCCCTCGCCACCAACCCAGGATGGCACCTGTGCGTGCAGGTAGTTCTCGCATTTGGAGCGATATGTTGAGCTGTCTTCTCGGGTATTATGCTAATTTCTGTCTTTTTCAGGTCGCGCGACGTCTCTGGGGTCGACCTTTATCGATGCCCTAGGCCTGCCCACGCGTGAGTTCCGGACGAAGCTGGTCTCCTCCTACCTCGACCTTGAACTCAAGGTCGACAGGTTGATGGCGCGCGGGGTGCATCAGCGCCTATCTCAGTTGGAGGGTCGCGTGGAGAACATCGAGGGGTTCGAGCACCGGCTGGAGGCCTCGGAGGGCAAGCACTTCGCCATCAATGAGCTGGACGGGGGATGGCGGATGTGGAGCATCGGTAGGAACTGCTGAAAGCTGGCATTCATGGGCTACGACCGAGTATGGGTTCCTTCTGGACCCTTACTCGCATGGAAGAGCACATCCGCCTCAGCGAGGAGCTCATGACGAGGGCCAAGGAGCAGATGGGTTTCACGCGATAACTAGGCTTCACCGGGCGACACGGGTCTACCTCGGACAGACACGGCGATCCTCCAGCGATATAGCATCGAAGTCGGTAGGCGACTTTTGTCTTTTTTCTGTCTTCATGGATATTAATTAATATGCTTGTAATAATTTTAACTTGATTATGACAAGATTTGTTTACTAGTCGCATCGTTTCTGATTTTTTGCAAGATCTTTATCTTTGTTTTTGTTTGTTGCGGCCAGCTTCTCTTGATTGTCGCACTCTGCGGGTGACCTAAGACCTCGCCATCTTGGAAAAGCCTTCTGCGAGGAAGCTAACTCGGCGGCTGGTTTGAGCGAGTTAGGGGTACGCATCGCGCAACCCGCCCTGCGATGTCTATAAATATAGGGGGGTCCGAAAACAGCACGCTTTCCCGAACCCTTCCGAGAACTCAGTTATACGCGCGAGTTTCTTCCCTTCTCGATGACGCCTTCTACTGATGCTGAAGCTCGCCGATTGACTTACGCCCAGAACTTCTCCGCGAAGAAGTTCAAGAAGTCGATCGCTCGCCCAGATGACTTGGAGAGATTCGTTCATCGCTTCCTTCCCAGGGGCTTCCGTGCCTGCTTGCCGACGAAGGAAGAACGAATCAATTCGTTCGCGGAGGGGAGGCTCACCTTTCCTCTTTCCTACTTTGAGGTGGGCTTGCGACTTCCCCTCTGACCAAAGGTCTGCCAGATTCTTCGGTACTACGGATTGGTCCCCGCGCAGATAAACTCGAACGGCGTTGTGATCATAGTGGGTTTCCTGTGTTTCCTGCGGTCGGAGAAGATCACATTCGATCTCGCCGTCTTCCTGAGGATCTTCTACATGGCAGCGACTAAGGATGGGGTGATCTACTTCGGTAGTCACCACTGCTCGCTGGCAGGAACCACAAACAAGGTTCATCGCTGAAACGAAAGATTCGTTTTCGTCTCCGGAGACTTTTCAGGAATTCCTACTTGCCCCCAGCAACCGCCGGCGGGGTTGTTTCTCTCCCCTTCGCTACGAGGTGCCCGTGAGGAGTTCTGCCTTGCGATGAAGAGCAGGAAGTTCGATGTCGTCTTCTGGCGGCATAACGTCGATCAGCTCGCTTATGTCGAGTCCGGTGAAGGTAACATTGCTATGGTGCGAGTAACATTTGAGCCGAGTTATTTGTCGTCATGGCTAAAGCTTTTCTTCTAAGTGCTCGCCATATACCTGCGACCACTCTTCCCCCAGCGGGCGAGTCTCCTCCCCCCGCGTCATCTTCAGGGCGAGCGCGGCCCGGAGATGAGGGAGAGGATGTCGAGGTGGAGTCCCCTCTTCCGGAAGGGCTTGCTAGGTTCGGCGATCCAGACGAGATCCTACGCGCTGCAGGATTGGAAGAAGGAGAGCCCTCGACAAAGAAGAGGAAGAGGAAAGAGCTTGCTCGGAAGCTGGAGGAGGATTGGGCGAGGGAGCAAGAGGACAACGTTCCTGAGAACCACCCAAACTTTGGGCAAGGTTCGCGGAACGTCGGTCTGGACGGGGAGCCCCTCCTCGCTTGGAGCAGCTCAGTTCTCGCCTACCCTCCTGGAGTGAGGATGAGGTGTCGAACGATGACGCCTTCTGCGTCACGTTCGGGCTTTTTGGGCGCGGTGATGCGAAGATCCTGAGGGAGGCGTCTCCTCGGTTCCTCGCCGATCAGGGGTCGCGGGCGATGCTGCGGGCAGCGGAACTCGCTCATCTGACAGCCCGCAACCTGCTCGATGTCGAGGAGGAGAATGAAGTTCTCAAGAAGCTCCTCAAGGAGGCTGAGGCGCGTCAAGCCAAGGCCGAGGCGAGGGCCGTTGCGGCTGAGGATAAGGCTTCCTCGAGCAAAGACTTCGAGGTGATCTTGGTAGTCCGCTATGGTTTTTGTGTAACTCGCCCGTTCCTTGACCTTTTCGCCTTTATAACCCGCGGCTTTTCCATTCTGCAGGAGGAGCAGCCCGTAGCATTCGAGGCTATTTCCAAGCTCGAGAGCGACCTGCGAGCTAGCCAAATCTCGCTTGAGGCGGCGCAGGTCCGTATTGCGGAGCTGGAGTCAAGGACCGTTGCGCAGCCTTCCTCGGAGGCCGGACCTTCTCGCCGAGCGGGGGAAATCTCCATGTCCTCGCAGGAATGGTCCGCCCTTCGGCGAGAGATAGCGATCACCGTCGGCGACCTGGTCTTCGCCAAGCTTCAGGTCGGAGGCTTCCTAATGCCGGATGGCGAGGGTTTGACGACGAAAGACCTACTCTCCGACATCCTTAATGCGAGCGAGGATGATGAGCAGGATGATAGGGAGGACAACGGGTCGTCAAATTCTTCGGATTACGCTCCTTCTATACCTAGACGATTTTGATAGCTCTTGCAAGAACGATTTTGTAACTTTTTGACAGATATAATGATATCATTTTTTAGATGCTACCACCTGTTCGCACTGCTTACGTTGCTGTGTCGATACTCACTAGACTCATTGGCTCGCCCGCGCTTGAGTGCTCGCTCTCTAGGCTCATAGGCTCGCCTGCGCTTGAGTGCTCGCTCGCTAGGCTCATAGGCTCGCCCGCGCTTGAGGGCTCACCCGCGCTTGATTGCTCGCTCGCTATGCTCATAGGCTCGCCACGCTTGAGTGCTCACTCACTAGACTCATTGGCTCGCCCGCGCTTGAGTGCTCGCTCGCTAAGCTCATTGGCTCTCCCGTGCTTGAGTGCTCGCTCGCTAGGCTCATAGGATCGCCCGCGCTTGAGTACTCGCTCGCTAGGCTTATAGGCTCGCCCAGATATGCTCGCACCCACCTGTTCGCACTGTAGATACTTGCCTTCTTCTATGAATGATGTCAGCTGCAGGCACTCGGGGGGGGGGGGGGGGGGGGGGGGTCCCGTGAGACGCACACTCTCGAGGCTTTTACTCCACATGGTGAGAAGTTTTTTTAGAGTTCATAATATTAACAATCAAGCCTAGTAGGGAATGACAGTCAGGGAGGTCCAAGAGGACACATCGTCCCGAGGCCTCCGTCCTAATACGATGCTGAATGCTGACGAGTAGAGAATGACAGTCGGGGAGGTCCAAGGGGACACACCATCCCGATGCCTCCATCCTACTGGGATGCTGAATGTTGACCAGTAGGGAATGACAGTCGGGGAGGTCCAGGGGGACACCATCCCGAGGCACTGACCAGTAGGGAATGACAGTCGGGGAGGTCCAAGGGGACACACCATCCTGAGGCCTCCTTCCTACTGGGATGTTGAATGCTGACCAGTAGAGAATGACAGTCGGGGAGGTCCAAGGGGACACACTATCCCGAGGCCTCTATCCTATTGGGATGCTGAATGCTGACCTGTAGGGAAGACAGTCGGGGAGGTCCAAGGGGACACACCATCCTGAGACCTCCATCCTACTGGGATGCTGAATGCTGACCAGTAGGGAATGACAGTCGGGGAGGTCTAAGGGGACTCACCATCCCGAGACCTCTATCCTACTGCGTTGCTGAATGCTGACCAGTAGAGAATGACAGTTGGGGAGGTCCATGAGGACACACTATCCCGAGGCCTCCATCCTACTGGGATGTTGAATGTTGATCATTAGGGAATGACAGTCGGGGAGGTCCAAGGGGACACACCATCCTGAGGCCTCCATCCTACTGGGATGCTGAATGCTGAATGCTGACCAGTAGGGAATGACAGTCGGGGAGGTCCAAGGGGACACACCATCCCGAAGACTCCATCCTACTGGGATGCTGAATGTTGACGAAGATCGCTCGCCTGCTACTCCACAATTAGAGGGGGTTAATCGTACCAACTCATTTGATTGGACGAATCAACAGAAACATTATGCTTTGCGGCGAGCTTTTAGCTCTTTGGAGGTACACGATGCCTTTATTCAAGGGTCCCCTGGTCAGTTAAATCGATCATCTCTTCGTCGAGTTGGGAAGTCGGCGTCCAGACTTTTTCCTGATAATCCCTCCAGTCGGATGAGAAGTGCAATCGGAGGGTCACTCGGCCAACATACAAGGGGGGAGCTGATCTCGACCGTCAATGCAGAGGCTTGGTCTTAGAAAAACTCACACCCGAGGCGATGTCCCATCATCCGTTCTGGGTTTATGAGAATTAAGTCGGAAGCCTGTTTCCCAACCTGTCGGGGAGATTAATTTTACCTACTTTCTTTTCCTTTTTGAAAACATTTGCTGGAAGAGACAAGACTCACGTCATCCCATGTTTCAGGGGGTGAGGAATTTATTGGAGCGACGTAACTTTACAGAAGAGGGACATACACATTCCTGCTAGGGGTAGAACCTTTTCAGGTCATCACCGCTCCAGGTATTCCCAAGCAGCTCCTTTTCGTGATTCTGCAGACGATATCCGTCGGCCGCTAATGACTCGTGGAAGATGAAGGGCCCTTCTCAATTTGGGTTAAGTTTTTCGACATTGGCTTCCCTTCCTGCTGCGTCTACTTTCTTCAGAACGAGATCGCCTGCTTGGAAATGTTTGATACGGACGTGCTTGTCAAAGTATTTCGTCATTCGCCTCTTGATCTCTTCTTGTCGAGCTGAGGCTAGATCTCGGAGTTCTTCGATGTAGTCGAGAGATAGACTCTGAGCCTCTTCATTTTCTAGCCGTCATTCCTCATCTTCGTCCTCGGCCGCAACCACCCTAGGACTCCTGACCTCGAACTCTACTGGGATGAGAGCTTCGGACCCGTGAGATAACTTGAAAGAAATTTCTCCCGTGGTCGAATTAGGAGTGATCCTTAGGGCCCATAGGACCTTGTTGGCCGCTTCCACTTGCCCGTTGCTCCGAGGATGGTGCATTGTGGCAAATCGGAGATCGGTTCCTAATTGCTTGCAGAAGTCCTCCAGCTCCAAGCTAGCGAATTGTGGGTCGTTGTCGGTGACGATAGCGAGAGGGATCCCGAATCTGCAGGCGATTTCTCCCCAAATGAAGTTCTTCACGACTTGGAAAATGGTCTTGGCCAGAGCCTTGGTCTCGATCCACTTGGAGAAGTAGTCGATCATGACTAGAACGAACTTCCCCTAACCGTTAGCTTGGGGAAAGGTGCCTATCAAATCCATTCCCCAGATTACGAACGACCATGGGGTTGTAATAGAACAAAGCTGACGAGCCGACTACAACTAGAGAGGAGCGAACAGTTGGCACTTCTGACACTTCTTTGAGAATGCTTCGGCGTCCTTTCGGATGGTCGGCCAGAAGTAACCATGCCTCAGGATTCTTTGCTCCAGAGTACGAGTCCCAGAATGACTTCCACACTTTACTGAAGGAATATCCTCCAGAACTCGAGGTACTTTGATCTCCGAAACGCATCTGGCCAAGGGGCCCGAGATGGTCTTGCAATACAGCTCGCTGCCGTGCAATAGGTAATACGCCGCCTTGTACCGAAACTTCCTCTGATCTCTGTCATCTGCCGGGAGTTGACCAGTAGTCAGGAATGCCACGAACGGGTCCATACAGGAAGGGCGATGCTCGATCTCCATCATCTCCCCTTCTTCGATGGACGGTCGAAACAACTCCGTGATAGTTCCTCCATCCCTCGGCCCATACTTGGCCAATCGATCTGCCGTCGAGTTCTCCTCCCTCGGTACGTGCTCGACGAAGAAGGACCGGAGGCCTCCCATCAACCCTTTCACCTTGACAAGGTTCTTATGCAGGATGGCGTCGCGCACTTCGAACTCTCCTCGAATCTGCGATGCGACCACCATTGAATCTGTGAAAACTCGAATATCCTAGATGCCCAACTCCTTGGCGAGACGCAAGCCGACCACTATTGCCTCATACTCTGCTTGATTGTTCGTGACGGGGAAGAGGATCTCGACTGCTTGCTCGATCCTAGTTCTCTGTGGGCTGACAAGCACGATGCCTACTCCTACTGAGCTTTTGCCTGAAGCTCCGTCCACGAACATTTTCCAGAAAACCAGATTAGAAGGTCCCTCACTATCCGCTTCTCCCGAGAAGTCAGCGAAGAAATCTGTCACCTCTTGCGTTTTGATTGCCACCCGGGGCGAGAAGTAAATGCCGAACTCACTGAGTTCTACCGACCATTTCGCCAGCCTTCCCGAATGCTCCACTCCTTCTAGGATAATCCAGAGGGGATGATCGATGACGACCCGGATGGAGTGAGCTTAAAAATAAGACCGGAGCTTCCGCGCCGACACCACCAAGGTGAAGTCAAGCTTATCTAGGATAGGATACCGCAACTCCGCCTTCTTTAGCACCCGACTAACATAATAAATTGGTAGCTGCTTTTTTTTCTTCTCTGACGAGCACCGAGCTTACCGCTTCCGCCCCTACTCCCAGGTAAAGGAGTGTGTCTTCACCTTCTTTCGGGCCTTGGAGGAGATGTGTCTGGGTTAGCTGCTGCTTTAACCGCTCAAACGCCTTCTCGCACTCTTCGAACCACTCAAAATCTTCATTCTTTCGGAGCGTCTTGAAGAATGGAGGCACTTCTCCCCTGCCTTTGATAGGAAGCGGCTAAGGCCCGCCAACCTTCAAGTCAACCTCTGGACTTCTTTGGTACTCTTCGGCAAGGTCATCTCCAGGATCGCCCTGACCTTGTCAGGATTGGGCTCGACTCACTCTGGGGTAAGGAGATGCCCCCAAGAACTTCCCCCTGCCCGCCCCAAACACGTACTTCGCAGGATTGAACCTCATCTTGAACTTTCTAAGCGTCGCGAAGGTCTCCATCAGATCGGTAACATGCCCCTGAACGCTCTTGCTTTTGATCAAGAGGTCGTCCACATACACTTCCAGATTCCTCCCCATTTGCTCCTTGAAAACATGATCCATCATCCGCCGGTAGGTAGCCCCTGCGTTCTTCAACCCGAAGGGCATCATCTTGTAGCTATAGCAGCCGTCGCCAGTGATGAAGGAGACATCGCGACAATCGGGATTCGGGAGGATGCATTCGGATCTGGTGGTATCCTGAAAACGCATCAAGAAAGTTCATCACAGAAAAACCGACGGCTGAATCAACCAGCGCGTCGATTCGAGGCAGAAGATAACAATCCTTCGGGCAAGATTTATTTAACAATGAGAAATTGACACACATTCTCCAGCTTCCCCCAGCCTTCTTCACCATTACAACATTCGAGACCCAGCATGGTGTTCTCTTCTTTTGTCGGATGGGCTTGACCGCGGGGTCTAGATTGAGGCGATGAAAAGCAACCTCCGTGTCAATCCCGGGCATCTCGACAACACTCCATGCGAAGACGTCGACATTCTCTTGCTAGCATGTCGCTATCTTTATCTTTTCGTCAGTCTTCAGGGACCATCCTATCTTCAGCAATCAAGGCACTCCAGCCTCAGAGAGTACCTCGATCTCTTCCACCTCCTCGACTGCTTCAAGCCTGGCCGCGTTCTTCAGCGCTTTCTCCATCTCCTCTTCATCCTCCATCCAGCTGATGGTGCTAACCGCGCTGAGATAGCACTCGCGGGCAGCTCTCGATCGCTTCAGATCCTCACCTGTACATCTCCTTTGCAGTATTTTAAGTGCTAGTTGTAGGAAGAGGGGACAACTTTGAAGAAGTTGATTAGCGGCCTCCCGAAGATCGCCTTGTAGCACCTCGGGGCGTCGACGATGATGAATCAACACTTGAGCGAGGTTCCACCGAGCGTTACCAGCAGATCCACCCCTCCTTCTACCTCTTTCTTCTCTCCCGAGAAGCCAAAGAGGGGACCATCCGACGCTATCACTCTTCCAGCCTCGACTCCCAACCCGTCAAACGTTTTCTTGAAGATAACGTTCACGGAGCTCCCGTTATCCACCAGGATCCTATCGACGGTGAAGTCCTCCACGACGGCTTGAATCACGAGGGCATCATGGAAGGGATTCTCATTCCCTAGCATATCCTCCTCCGAGAAGGTGATCTCCTCCAACGGGGGCGGTGCCTGCGAGGTCGAGGCGACGCTCTTGCGGTAGATTTGATGGCGACTCCCCTTGCGGGAAGCTCCTAGCCCAGCTCCCCCGTGGATCACTCCTACTCCTCATCCTTGGACAACTCCTCCGCGACCTCCTTGGTCGATTCTATCCTCATTTCTCCTTCGAGTGACGGCTTGCACCGCCGGCGGCTCGACAGGGGCTTCCAGCCTTCGCGGCTCTCCTTCTATTTCTCCGGTAGCTAGCCTTCTCCTGGATTCCCAAAAATCCGGGCAGGCCATTGTCTCATGCCCTGCTACTTGATGCAGCTCACAATAGTGGGGAATCTCCTCCGCCTGCGACCTTCTTCGCTGGTTCCTTCGGGCCGGCCTGTTCCCCCGTTGGGCAACGACCATCGCTTCTTCTCTTCCTCTCTCCTGACGCCTCTCCGGCTGGTTGAAGTTCCTTCTCTCCGGGGAGAATCTTCTTCCCGGACCTTGGCGTCGGGGCCGACCCGGTGGCCTCCACGGCGGCCTATTAACGGGGACCTGATATCGTCTTTCTTCCTCCCGACGCTCCGGGGCCACTATGGGCCTCCTCTCCTCATGCCTCCTTGGCTCCTCCCTCCTAGGCTCTTCTCTCCTTCTCTCTTCCGGCTTCTTCCTCTCCTTCCTTCGGGTCTCCTCCTTCTTCCTGGGTACGAAGACTTTCTCCTCTTCTTCCTCCTCCCTGGTCAGCTTGGTGAGCTTAGCCAGGAAGCCGCGATTCGAGGCCTCTCTCTGAACGAACTTATTGGCTCTCTCAATAAGCTCCACATAGGACATGGGAGGATCCCGGCTGATCTCCAGCTTGAAGAGGCTTTCCCTCAGGCCGAACCGTCTTAAATGTCCCAAAATAAATTTATATTCCAGAATGTACTCAGTAGTATAAAAGGCAATGTAATCAAATCAAAATACATGTTGAATGAATTAAAATGATTTTCACTTTCCTTTTCTTGCTTTTCTTTCTTACTGACACTTCTACCCCCTTCTTATTTGTGCACTTCTGACTCCTTGATAAAGATTTCTTTCTCCCTTCTTATGGACAACTGTTATTTTGGGCCGAATCCCACAACTCTTCATGCTTTCTTGTGTTAGTCTTTTTCTTATTACATTGTTTAAACCGTATAAGAAGTGTTTTTTTATGTAACCGGCTGTATCATCAATATGTTACTATTTATTTCCAAAATCATCACATAAATTAATAAATAAATTAACACTAATCCCAAAGCTAATCTATGATTGTCTAAGCGATCAAATATTTTTTATATACAAAATAAATATCATGAATCTTGATACCAATATGAACAATTCCGACGAGTTCTTTTTTTTGTGCTGGATAAATTTATCGGAAGTGTCTTGTTGGATAAAAATCGGTTAATTTTATTGCATTTTATATTTTTAAATAGCTTCAAAATTAAAATTGGAACAAGATTTTTGTTTTGTAAGCTCTTTTAATTTAGAGTTGGAAGAGAAGCATGCTTATACATGTTTTTGAAGGCTATAGCTAGCACCTGTTAAGAAATGGAAAATTTGCCACCGAAATGGTGGGACCCCAAACGCTAGCTTACTGATCGGGATAGCAAAAGCTAAAGCAAACTTTGATGGCTGGAAATCCCTACCCTCTTCTTTTCATTTTATTATAATTCAAATTGCCTCCTGATAAATGTTCTGCTTGTAGATCATATTAAGGTTCTGCTAAATCTATCATTTGTTAATGCTCAAAATCTCAACTTATTTGCAGAATTTCCAGTTTCTTCGTAACTTTTTACAGCAGCAGAAATTTCCCAAGCCTGCTCACAATCTCAGTCAGTGATGGTTGATGTAGAGTAATCCTTTGAATCAAAGTGCTGTTATTTTTTCTCAGTATCCAAAACATCTGAAGCTTGCTTGTTTGCTGAACAGAGACAGCAGAGTTATTTCTTTAAGTTTATCTGCGGAACTCTTCTTTGTAAATAAGTTATTTCCTACATCTGGAGCCGTCTAGAAATTTTTAGAACTCGGTTCTTGCTTACAAATGGCCCGTTGGTCGCTGTTTTTGCTCTTTTTTGCCGCAGTCTTATAACAACCGTCGTAAATTTGGACGCACGCATAAGCTAACAATAATTATAGTCTCTCTTTGGCCAAGGGAGAGGACATGGCGGAGAAGAATACATCCTACTTTACTTCCTGTGCAGCCTTGGCTGACCACTGCAGAAAGCATAGGCAAGTACTTGGTTTGGGAGCAATTACCTCTCCTCGATCCAATTTTCCGGGGCAGTGAAGAGAGCCAAAAGAAGGCGATCTGATGCGGCAGTGGGATCAGGTAACTTGTTCAACTCTCCTGCTTTCAGAATAGTTTGTCCATTTGTAATGGTTTATAATCATTGCAAAAGCCCTATTTGGGGCTCACTGTGTTTGAGTGGCGGCGATGTGAAACTATGATAATGAACCCAATGGTGGTAGTTTGTGTTTAGAACTTTAATGATAGCTATTTTATTACCTAAGATACCATTTTGAAATAAGTAGTGTTTGTAACCACAAATTCAAACGCTACATATTCAAAGGCTGCATGTGTTCTTTGTAATTATATTCACAATGCCACTTAAATTTATTAAAAAAAAAGGATATATGAATTAATGAATCCCTTGTATTTTTCAAATGGACATTTGAAATACTTGGTTTTTCAATTTGTAGACATATACAATATTTTTTTCAAGTTATTTTAATTTGAAATTTTATTTTATCCCTCATTAAACCGCCAAATTAATAAAATTCAAGTAAACAGTATACCAAAAATAATAAATTCAGTTTTTGTTTACTTAATATTATATTTTACTCATTAGAAATTATATAAAATTATTTTTTGGTGATTTGGGTTTGATTTTTAAAGAAACATTAATTCGATTTATAAATTTAATGAGCTATAAAATTTAATTTCGGACATAAATTAACATGAAATTGAATTTATTTCATTCAAATAAAATGTGTTCTTATTTCGAGTAATAGTTGAAAAAGTATGGGTTTGGAAATCCATTGGAAAATTGTAGGGATTTATGTATATATTTTTTAAATTTCAAGGGCGTCAAGTACTTTACCCTAAATAAAATATGAACAGACAAGTATAAGCTATAAATTATCTTGCAGGGTACCGGACTTCGTCCCTTTGCTTGAGATAATACTCCACACCAATAAAATTGACGAGGAATTTATCCTAGGATCATATCATGTTCAGTCATCGAGAATTTGAAAAAAGAGCTCCGACTCCACAAAATCAAAATATGACTTCGTTTGTTTGTGTTGCTGATCAAAAAGTAGCTGGCAGAAATAGAGTTTGAAAAATGAGTTGTTTGTGGAAAATAAGTTTCCAGTAAAAAAATTATTTGTGTAAAATGGAGCTTGCAGAGCTGTTCGAAAATCAATGTATAAAAATCATTTGTTAAAAACAAAATTTTGTAAAAAAAATATATATATATATATATATATACCTAATTGAGTTTTGTTTATATGCATACCTTAATGAATTGGAAAAAGAGAATTGACTCCACAAAATCAAAATAAGACTTCGTTTGTTTCTGCTGTTGCTGATCAAAAAGTAGTTGGCAAAGATAGAGTTTGAAAAATGAGCTGTTTGTGAAAAATGGAGTTTTCAGTAAAAAATTATTTGTGTAAAATGGAGTTTGCAGAGCTGTTCGAAAATCAGTGTATAAAATTATTTGTTAAAAACATACTTTTGTAAAAATAATAATAAATACCTAATTGAGTTTTGTTTATATGCATCTCTACCTTAATGAATTGAAAAAAGAGCTCCTACTCCACAAAACCAAAATAAGACTTCGTTTGTTTTGGATGTTGCAGATTAAAAATTAGTTGACAGAAAAGGAGTTTGAAAAAAGAGTTATTTGTGAAAAATGAAGTTTCTAGTAAAAAATTATTTGTGTAAAATGGAGTTTTCAGAGCTATTCAAAAATCAGTGTATAAAAATTATTTGTTAAAAATTGAATTTTGTATAAAAAAATTTAATGCCTTATTGAGTTTTGTTTATATGCGTCTCTACTTTATTGAATTGAAAAAAGAGCTCTGACTCCACAAAATCAAAATAAGACTTCTGTTATGCACCTCATAAACAGATAGAGGTCCTGTGGGGTGCAATTAGTAGAAACTCCATCATTAGAAAGTGGAGGTAGTAGGACCAAAACCCAATCAATCATCATGGGAGTGGAAGAATCCGCCGGCACGCGATTCGCGCTTTATCAGCAACAGACACGGTCAAGGCCGCACCCCACTACTGGGGTGCGGTTAGCCCGCACCCCACTACTGGGGTGCGGTTAGCCCGCACCCCACTACTGGGGTGTGGGTAGCGCACACCCCCCATGGTGGGGTGCGGCCAAGCCACGCCCCCCATGGTGGTGGTGCGGCCAAACCGCTCCCCCCATAGTGGGGGCGTGCGGCCAAACCGCTCCACCCATAGTGGGGGTGCGGCCAAACCGCTCCCCCCATAGTGGGGGCGTGCGGCCAAACTGCTCCCCCCATAGTGGGGTGGGGTGGGGGGGGGGGGGGGGGGGGGCAAACTGCGCCCCCCATTGGGGTGCGGCCAACCCCCCCCCCCCCCCCCCCCGTGTTGGGGTACGACCAAGCCGCTCTCCCCATGGTGGGATGCGGCCGAAACCGCACCCTCCCCCCTCGGCAGGTGCGGTCGGAGCCCACTTTTCCCATAGGGGCGCAGTTTCCTATTTCCCGAGTGACGCGGCCTTCGGAGGGCGCATCCTCGTTTGCATGGCGACTGCTTTCCAATAGCACTCGTCCATCCTCCGTTCACTCAGAACACTCTCGTGTTCGTTGCGCGCTTTTGTGTTTATTGCGCGCTCAGAATACTTCTGTGCA
Organism: Dactylorhiza incarnata; assembly: GCA_033032865.1. Lineage (NCBI taxonomy): Eukaryota > Viridiplantae > Streptophyta > Magnoliopsida > Asparagales > Orchidaceae > Dactylorhiza > Dactylorhiza incarnata. The sequence continues at coordinate 11,468,133 of JAWHQI010000029.1, forward strand.
CGCTCAGAAATAATTCACGTTCCCGACACGCGCGACAGTTAACCTTTCCTAATTTCTCAGATTACAGATCTTGTTTGTTGCCTTCATCGCCGTCAACGAAGCTGCCCGAACTGCCTGAACTGCCCGAAGGGCAAGACGGGAATATCCAAAAAATGGCGATCCATGTACTCCAAATCGAACAGCGTGATTTCTCTTCGAGGTGGTTACGGTGGTTACGACGGCGAAATTACCAGGCTACCCTCGCCCAAGGCTATAAAAGGAGCACAGAGCCTTCATTTAAAGACACATTGCCTTCAACGCCCGAGAGAGCTTCTTTGAAGATTTCCCTGGAATTCTCCTTCGACGGTTGAAGATCTCCTTCGGCCTTCGAAGATCTTCTTCGAGGCTTCGAAGATCCCCTTCGAGTCCTTGAAGATTTCCTTCGCTCCGGAAGAAAATCTTCCTAAGCGATTTGGGAATCCTCCAGGTCTAGAAAGGCGACTCGGTAATCTCACTTTCATTTCCAGAAGAAGAAGTACATAGCTTTTCGAGAGGTGGTCTGTCACCCTCAGAATTCACTCCCTCTCTCTCCCCCCATGGGGGTGCGGCCAAACCGCGCCCCCAATGGGGGTGCAGCCAAACCTTACCCCTCCCCCGTGTTGGGGTACGGCCAAGCCGCTCTCCCTCATGGTGGGATGCGGCCGAAACCGCACCCTCCCCCCTCGGCGGGTGCGGTTGGAGCCCACTTTTCCCCTAGGGCTCAGTTTCCTATTTCCCGAGTGACGCGGCCTTCGGAGGGCGCATCCTCGTTTGCATGGCGACTGCTTTCCAATAACGCTCGTCCGTCCTCCGTTCACTCAGAACACTCTCGTGTTCGTTGCGTGCTCAAAATGCTTTTGTGTACATTGCGCGCTCAGAATACTCTCGTATTCGTTGCGCGCTCAGAACACTTCCGCACACGCTCAGAACGCATCCACGTTCCCGACGCGCGCAGCAGTCAACCTTTCCTAATTTCTCAGATTACAGGTCTTATTTGTTGCCTTCATCGCCGTCAACGAAGCTTCCCGACCTGCCTGACCTGCTTGAACTACCCGAAGGGCGAGACGGGAATATCAAAAAAATGGCGATCCGTGTACTCCAAAGCAAACAGCCTGATTCTTCTTCGAGGTGGTTATGGTGGTTACGACAGCAAAATTACCAGGCTACCCTCGCCCAAGGCTATAAAAGGAGCACAGAGCCTTCATTTAAAGACACCTTGCCTTCAACGCCCGAGAGAGCTTCCTTGAAGATTTCCCTGGAATTCTCCTTCGACGCTTGAAGATCTCCTTTGGCCTTCGAAGATCTTCTTTGAGGCTTCGAAGATCCCCTTCGAGTCCTTGAAGATTTCCTTCGCTCCGGAAGAAAATCTTCCTAAGCGATTTGGGAATCCTCCAGGTCCAGAAAGGCGACTCGGTGATCTCACTTTTGTTTCCAGAAGAAGAAGTACATAGCTTTTCAAGAGGTGGTCTGTCACCCTCAGAATTCACTCCCTCTTTCTCCCCCCATTGTAATGAGCAGCGGACTGTCGCACTCAAGTTCTTAGTTTCCAATTGTAACCCCCCAGCAGATAGTGGAATTTGGCCCACACAGCTCCAGCCATGTGGTTTTTCACCATTTCCGGGTTTTCCACATTAAAAGTCCTCGTGTCACTTACTAATTAATTCATTGACTATTTGCACGCTCGGTTCGCTTCAGAGCTAAGGAAGTTCAATTTGACCAATCTACCAAAGCAACCGAGCGACCCGCAATAGTTTGACGTCGTTTGTGGGAAGGGTGTTCCCAAAGCTCTACAAAGACTCACTGAAGGTAGTACTTGCTACCGATTGCAATGGCAAGAAGAAGTGCTCGTAATACCGAAGGATCAATCCCAGAGGGTCGCGTCGACCCAGCTCCATCTCATTCGCTTATCGACGTACCTCTTGCAGAAGAGGCAGTGTTTATGTCCGCAACAACATTGGAAGGGTGCATGCGACAAATGGAAGAACGACAAACTGAGATGCTGACTCTCGTGAGAAATCTAGAGGCTCCTCGAGCTCCTGTTCAACCAACAGCGTTGAACATTCCACCTCCCCCGACTCCAAATCATGCTCTAAATGAGGAGGCCGCTCGGGAGGAAGATGTCTCGAAGGAGCTCTCTGATGCCGCAAGCTCCACTCATCCTGCTCGGTTGGCTAGAGGACCGGAAGCCGATCACCATCACCAACGCCAGGGAAGAGCTGGCCCCGAGCAAGTTATAGGAAGAACCACCCGAGAAGAGATACGCGATATGATAGCAGAAGAGTGCGGTCATGTGGGGCGACGCACAGCTCTCGCTCGTCGTCCCATGCACCACGGCTCCCCACTATCGCCTCGGGTCATGGCCCATCCAGTTCCACATGGTTTCAAACTTCCCAACATCGATATATTTGACGGGATGGTCGATCCATTAGAACATGTCAATCACTTCACTACTATCATGAGAATATACAACGCTCCCAACCAACTCCTCTATCAGGTGTTCCCAGAAACCTTAAAAGGACAAGCGCGTACTTAGTTCCATTCTCTGCGAGATGGAGCCATCAACAGCTTCACAGAAATGGCGCAGCAGTTTGTGGACACGTTCATCGCCAATCGCAAGATTGTGCGAGACCCCTCCCATCTCTCAGGAATCCGCCAAGATGACGGAGAGACCCTTAAGAATTTTTTCCGACGCTTCACTACCGAGGCTCGGGAAATCCCGGGGGTCGACCCCGAGCTTTTGCGGGAAGTTTTCCTTGGGGGTCTCCGTCCAAGTGGCTTTTACTCGGCTCTAATGAGGGAAACCATGCTAAGTTATCCCAACCTCGTTCACCAGGTGGAAGCTCAGATAGCGGCCGACGAGGCCATCGAAGCACACTGACAGTAGTTCGAAGGTAGACAAAAAAGAAAAAGAGGGTGGGGCAGACCCCTATGGGCAGACCCCTAGGGGCAGGAAGAACGACGGAATGAGGAGCACCGCAATGGCGGGCATCGTCGCGACCCCCGTAGATATCTGTGTCTGCGACCGCCCAGGGTCTACACCCATTGAACACCACCAGAACCAATGCGCTCTACGCCATTAAGAACAACCCGGAGCTCCACAGGCCAAGGGGCTTCCCCCAAATCGAGCGTCTTGTCCTCCACCGAAGAATGTTCTAGACTGAAAAATGAAATCGAGCGTCTTGTCCTCCAGAGACTCCTGGGAAGATTTCTGTAGGGCCAAGTTCCCAACCAGCCTCAACCATGTAGGGAAGCGAGGGAGCAACCTTCTGCTCCCCGAGGCGCGGCAGGGGGGTAGGCCAATGATGGGAGAAATTGAGACTATCATCGAACTCCCACCCTAGCCGCACAAATCCTCTAGATTGTCAAACCCCAAAGGGACCACGAAGATAAGAAACTTAAGCAGGACATTAAAATCACTTTCAGGGAAGAGAATTTTCAGGGGTTACAACTACCGCATCAGGACCCGCTCGTAATCAGCGCAGGAATTGTGGACCCATGCTTCAGTGTTAAAAGGATATTGGTCGACAACGGGAGCTTGCTCGATGTCATGTTCTTGTCCACTCTGCAAAGCATGAAAATCACAAAGGATCAGCTCAGCCCTGCGGTCGGGCCCATCTACAGCTTCGACAACCGACCTGTTCTGGTTCAGAGCATGATCACCCTTCCAGTCACATTGGGCGAATTTCCATGGCAATCAACACACAACATCCAATTCGTGGTGGTGGAGTCCACCTCCACCTACAATGTCATCTTTGGAAGACCGCTCTAATCCATCTTTGGAGCAATTATATCTATTCCCCACCTAGCCCTGAAGTTCCCGACTACCGCAGGGATAAGGTCGTAAGAGGAAACCAAGAAGCAGCACGAACGTGTTTCCTAAAGCAGACCCGGACGATGGAAGCAACTACTCTCAATATTGACAACTTCGACTTACGGGACAAAACCACTCTACAACGTGGATCACCCATCGAAGGACTCATAAAAGTGCCACTCTCCCATCAGGATCCGACTGGGACAGTTCAGGTCGGGTCCCTTCTATCTGAGGAAGAGCGAGAAGAATACACCCTCTTCTTCCGCTCTAATGAAGATATCTTCGCATGGAGTCCGGAAGATATGCTTGGGGTAGATCCTCAGGTCATCTTTCACTCTTTAAATATTAACCCTGCTTGCAGGCCAGTGATCTAGAAGAAGCGGAACTTCGACCCCAGAGCGGCTCAAGGCGATCGAAGAGGAGGCGGAGAAGCTCCTGAAAGCATGGTTCATTCACGAAGCAAAATACCTCACATGGCTAGCCAATGTGGTCATGGTAAAGAAGGCCTCAGGGAAGTGGAGGATGTGCATCGACTACAGTAATCTAAATCAAGCGTGCCCAAAAGATAATTTCCCCTTCCAAGAATCGATCAGCTGGTCGACGCAACAACCGGACATGAGCTCATCAGCTTCATGGATGCATACTCAGGCTGCAACCAAATCAGGATGAACTTGGAAGACAAGGAGCACATCGCATTCTGAATAGATAAATGAGTCTACTGCTACAAAGTCATGTCTTTCAGCCTCAAGAACGTTGGGGCAACCTACCAGAGGCTAATGAACAAAGTATTCAAATACCTCATCGGAAGCACAATGAAGGTTTATGTGGATGACATACTGGTAAAGAGCGTTCACCGTCGTGACCACTTAGAAGATCTGGAAGGATGCTTTCAGCTCCTTCATCGTTTCCAAATGCGGCTCAACCCCAGCAAATGTGCATTTAGTGTGACGACAGGAAAGTTCCTGGGTTTCATGGTGACCCATCGAGGGATCGAGGCAAACCCAGAAAAAATTAGGGCGTTGTGAGACATGTCGTCATCCCATTCCATTAAGGAAGTACAACGCTTAAATGGAAGGATTGCCACACTTTCGCGGTTTCTGGAACGAACGGGAGATAAATACCTTCCCTTCTTCAAAATCCTTCGAGGGGCGCGTCACTTTGGGTTCCAGTGGATGTGCGAATGTTAGACGTCTTTCGAGCACCTAAAATAGTACATGGTCTCGCCCCCGCTTTTATCAAAACCTGTCCCTGGAGAAGTCTTGTTCCTTTACCTAGAGATATCCCCCGCGGTCGTCAGCTCGGTGCTGGTAAAATACGAAGGAGGAGTCCAACTGCCTGTTTATTACCTCGGCAAGGTTCTCACCGACATCGAAGTCAGATACCCGATAACCGATAAAATGGCCTTCACCCTCGTCTCTTCTGCAGGAAAGTTTTGTCTCTACTTCCAGGCTCATACGATAAAGGTGTTAACTCAGTTACCATTGTGGGCCATCCTACAGAAGTCGGAAGTATCCGGGAGATTAGTAAATTGGGCAGTCGAGCTGGACGAGTTCAATATCCACTTCCTACCACGGCCGGATATCAAGTCCCAAGTGCTCGTCGACTTCATCGTAGAAAATACTCTTCCTTCGGGGCCGCTCCCGTTAAAGATATCTCCATCGCTCGTTGGGCTCTCTACGTCGACGGGGCCTCTGCGGCCGAAGGAGCAGGAGAAGGATTGCTCCTAATTAGTCCGGAGAGCATCACTTTAGAGTACGTCCTCAGGTTGAAGTTCCTGGCAACCAACAACATCGCTTAATATGAGGCCTTAATCGTCAGTCTACGACTCGCTATCGACTTCAAGGTAGAGAACCAGACAATTTATATCGATTCGCTGGTGGTCTCGCAAGTCGAGGGGAACTACGAGGCAAAGAACAACCAAATGACACAATATTTCACATTCGTGAGATCTCTAATGCAAAAAATACCATCGCACCAAATTTTGCACATCCCTAGGGAGCATAATTCTAGAGCTGATGCACTCTCCAAGATCGCAACCTCTCCTTCCATCTATCAGTCCCCGAGATGCTGAGTGAAAGACATCATGACCCCCAACATTCACTGAGCATGGGAGATTGATGAAATTAGCGAAGAAGGATCATCCTGGATGACACCCCTCCAAGCCTATGTTGAACGCGGAGACCTGCCCGATGACCGTTTGATGCACGACGGCTGCGGATGCGAGCCGCCTTGTACATCATCATCGAAGATGAGCTTTACAGGCGGGCCTTCTCTGGGCCCTACCTAAAGTGTCTTCCGACAGCGGAGGCAGAATACACCTTGAAGGAAGTTCATGGCAGAATATGTGGAGAGCACTTGGGTGCAAGAGCTCTGGTTCACAAGATCCTGCGTCAGGGTTCTTATTGGCTGACAATGAAGAAGGACGCAACCGAGTTCGTCCAAAGGTGTAAAAGCTTCCGGCTCCACTCAAACGTCCCTCAATAACCCCCATTGGCGCTTACGACACTCCAAGGCGCCTGGCCATTTGCTCAATGGGGTATCGATCTCCTCGGTCCCCTCGCCATGGCCTCCGGCCAGATAAATTTTATCATCATTGCTATCGATTACTTCACAAAATGGGTAGAAGCCGAACCCCTCGCCAAAATTACTGAAGAGAACGCCAAACAGTTCGTTTTGAAGAACATCGTCTGCCGCTTTGGAATCCCAACAGTAATCATCGCCGACAATGGCACTTGGTTCGCGCGAAAGTCATTCATGAAGATGTGCGAAGACCTGAAGAGTAATCTTCGTCATACGGTCGTAGCTCACCCACAAAAAATGGGCAAATTGAAGTAACAAATCGCACCATCCTCAAGGGACTCAAAACCCACCTGCAGGAGGAAGGGGGGTAGTGGGTACACGCACTTCCAAATGTTCTGTGGGCATACCGTACCACGGAAAGGACTCCCACGGGAGAAACCCCATACAATCTCTGCAACGACACAAAAGCAATCATCCCCGTCGACATCGGTGTCCCCAGTAGTCGCGCAAAAACCTTTGATCCCAAAAAGAGCAATGAACTGCTCCGAGAAAACCTAGACTTGATCGCAGAAGTTAGGGAAACTGTTGCCCAACGCATAGCTCACTACCAAAGGCGCGCGACCCGACTCTACGATCGAAGGGTGAAGCACATGCCTCTAAATGTTGGAGATCTTGTCCTACGCAGCATCGAGGCGGCCGGTAAAAGCCCGCAAAGAGACAAACTCTCACTAACTTGGGAAGGGCCGTATATTGTCACTACAGTCGAAAAACCCGGGACGTACATGCTCAGAACAGCGGGAGGGAAGAGCCTACATGCACCTGGAACGCCCAAAACCTGCGCCGCTTTTATCAGTAATTTGAATTTTCTACTATATAAAAATCCACGAGCTCAGACTCGCACAAATTAATTTTCTATTATGTAAAAAGCCGCGAGCTCAGACTTGCGCAAACTAATTTTCTACTATGTAAAAAACTGCGAGCTCGGACTCGCGCAAACTAACTTCCTACTATGAAAACTATGTTTTGACACCAACACCTATGTTTGAGCAAAAATATTATGTACGTTCCTCACCGTCACAGTAAATCACAGCACCGTAAGGGCCTTCCCCTCGCTCGGATGCCAAAATTTTAAAACACAGACACTTTTAACGTTAACTTTGGGGCCCTGCCCCTGGGACTTCGCACTGTCATCGATCGAAGGTCAGCCCTTCTCCCCGCAGTAAGGTCCCACTGTCGTAAGGGCCTGCCCCTCTTACGGTTGTCAACGATTTGAACGCATATGCTCTTCACCCGCCACTCTGGGGCCCGCCCTTGGGACTGTGCACTGCCGCCGATTGAAGATCAGCCCTTTTCCTCGTAGTAAGGTCTCAGCGTCATAAGAGTCTGCCCCTCTTACGGTCGTCAACAGTTTGAATGCATACGCTCTTCACCGGCCACTCTTGGGCCCTGCCCCTGGGACTTCGCACTGCCGCCGATCGAAGGTCAGCCTTGTTGGATCATGGTTTTCCGCATCCCTTTGATTTGAGAATAACAAATCCTACTTGTATTTGATCTTGTTTATCATTGTGTTTTTAGCATGCAGGTTTGGACAAAGATGACACTAGGTTGCTGTTGTTGGTCTGGATTTGCTTGTAAGCTGAAAAGAATGGAAGAGAGCTAACGCCCGGGGTTAACTCTTAACGCCGGCGTTGACTTTCGTTCCCACCAAGATGAAAATAGCATAGAGGGAAGCTGTCATGATTGCAGGAGCATTTTTGGAATGATTTGACTCAACGCCAGACGTTAGACTCAACGCCAGCATTAAGGTTGCCTAAAATGAATGTTTCCAAATGTTGGGAATTGTTTTCACAATTACCTTGATTTGTGAGAAGTCGCCCTTAAACTAAGATTGAATTACTTTTGTATTTGATATGCTTTTCCAAGTATGGTTTTGCAGATGACCATTGCTAAGTGTAAATCAATGTCAGGTCACAATGAGTCTGCAAACACAGTTTCATAGTATGTAATTCCTCATTTTATGAAACATGGTGATGACTCATATGTGATCTCTCTATTGAGATACACTTCATTTTCAAGACTATTGAAGACCTTGGAGTGCAGCTGCAACAAGTGGTCTAGAAAAGAAAAGGAGCAAAAGAAAATAATTTTTTTCTAAGGGGATGTCTCGAGAGATCGAGCTTGTCTCGAGAAGTCTAGGCTTGTCTCGAGATGCAGGCTCTGCTCTTTTCGGAAACTCTATCTGGATGTCTCGAGAGATCAACCATGTCTCGAGAACTACTGGACCGAGAGATTTCCTTTGTCTCGAGAGATCCTGCTTTACTCGAGTCTGCAATCTTTTGATCTCTTTATCTCAGTTCTCGAGAGATAGATTTCTGAAGTCTCGAGATATTTGGTAGGTCTCGAGAGCTATTCCTTATGTCTCGAGAGATCCATCTTTTCCCGAGACATTGGTCTGATGATTACTCCTTCCTCTGTTCTCGAGAGATACTCCTCATGTCTCGAGAAATCCCATTTGTCTCGAGACATCTGTCTAAATTCTGATTTTCTCTGTTCTCTGTTCTTGACGACCCGTGATCGCTCATTTCCGATCCTAACGGCTTTCTTGAGAGCTTTTAAGGCTGGTTTATACCTTAATTGCCTTTCTATATATATAGGATTGGTTTTGGGGTTTCAAAAAAGAAGTTCTCTAATCGTTCAAGCCCTAATTCTCTTTCCCGATCTAGAAGAACGAGAAAAGCGCCGCCTCGCCGTCGCCTACGTTTGGAGATTGATCTTCTCATAGGAGTTGTCGATTTCATTCAGGGAAGATTCGATTGCCCAAGGTCTGATTCTACAACCTCTATTGGATCGTTTCGGATTGCAAAGGTCAGATTTGAAGGATCTTAGTTCTTCCTCACCGTTCTCTAAAGCCATTCAAGAAGAAGGAAGAATACACCTCTATCTTTCAGATCTGGTATTGTTTTGTTCAAAACTTTTATCATCTTTGTAGGAGAGATTGTTCTCCGAGTTGTAGGAGTTGTAATCTTCGAGTTGTAGGAGTTGTTCTCCGAGTTGTAGGAGAGGTTATTCTCCGAGGTGTAGGAGTTGTTATCTCCGAGTTGTAAGAGAAGTTTTTCTCTGAGTTTGTAGGAGTTTTGACTCCGAGACAGTAGGATCGTTCTTGATCCGAGTTTCAGAAAGTAGTCAAGTCTAGCTGTGGTGCTAGATTGGCGAGGCCGGCAGTGGAGTACCCAAGTACGGGGAACCACTATAAATTCCTGTGTTATCTGTGGCTGTAATTTCTTTTCTGTGCTGTGCTTTACGTTTAATATTTTAATTCCGCAAAAGACGTAGAGATCACCTATTCACCCCCCTCTAGGTGATTTAGGTAGGCAACTAGATACTTCAATTGGTATCAGAGGTTCGTTGTTCGTTGCTAGGTTAACACCTTGAACAGGATCCATTCTTCTAGTTGCTAGCAAGCCATGGATAGAGTCAAGGAATCCTCTCTGAAATTGCCCATCTGCACCAAGGCCAACTTTCCTATGTGGAAGGAAAGGGTCCGTTTTTATATGGAAGCTGCAGATCCCAGAATCTTCCAAGTCGTGGAAGAAGGTCCGCATGTGCCAATGACTGCTTCGTCAACAAATCCTACTGTCCAGATACCTAAGAAAATGATGGATTTGAATAAGGATGAGATAGCTCTTGTTGCTCTTGACAAGAAGGCTAAGAACATAATTGCTAGTGCAGTGGACGATTCCATGTTGCAAAACTTAATCCACTGCAAATCAGCCAAAGAGATGTGGACATCCTTAATTGTTCTAATGGAAGGTACTGACGAGGTAAGAAAAGATAGAAGGTCTCTACTTAATCAAGAGTACGAGGCGTTCAAGCAGAATAAGAAGGAGTGCATTGCTGATGCGTACGAAAGATTCTTCAAGATAGTCAATGGTTTGAGGAACTACGACAGGGAGTTCACAAACGGTGAACTAAATGACAAATTCTTGTGTTCCCTAACGAAAGACTGGGATAACAAAATTGTTGCCATAAGAGAGTTTGGAAAACTGCCAAGTCTAGAACCTCAAAATCTGTTCGGGAAGCTGCTGTCTCATGAATTACAAATGAACATCCGAAAGTCTGAAGAGGATGTAAATCGAGCCTCAAGCAAAGAAAGAACCTTAGCTTTGAAGGCAGATAACTCAAAGAAGAGCAAAGCAGTGATACCGATCAGAGAAAAGGAATCTGATATTGAAGAGGAATCGGAAGCCAGCTCCTCCTGTTCCGAACTGTCTGATGGGGAGTTCTCTTTAATTTCCCGACAATTTAAGAAACTGCTGAACAAACGAAGGCACATGAACAACAAGCCGTCTTCCTCGGATCATAAACATTCTCGTCGTGATGGCGACTATCACAGGAAGGGCTCAAGCAATAATGGAAGGTATAAATCCAAACAGAACAAACATATTTCTTCTGACATTATTTGCTACTGTTGTAATAAGCCAGGGCACATGATTGCTGAGTGTCCCTATAAAAAGAAAGAAGGTGGAAGAAAAGAAGACAAGAAATCCACTCATGGAAAGAAGAAATTAGATAGAAGCTTTGTCGCTAAGAAAGCCAAAACTCTGAGCGACAGTGACTCCGAAGAGTCGAGTGATGAAGAAGAAGCTTACTTCGGTCTAATGGCTATGTCTGATGATGAAGAAGCACCCCCGTTCACCGGAAAGGTAAATGATCACACTATTCTATCTGATTCTGATAATGCTTCGGCTGAACAACAGGATAACTCCTTAGACGATGAATCTGAGCTCATGTCTCAATATACCAAAATGCTCCAAAGTTTTGACAAGTGCCGAAAGGTTGTCAGAACTCAGGGTAAGGAGATCATGGCTCTCAAGGAGATGGAATCTAACTTGAGAAAAGAAGTTGAAGAACTTTCTTCTCTCAAAGAGGAAGTCCAATCCTTGAAAGACAAGATCAAAAGCTCGGAAGAGACTCTTGCCCTGAGAGATCATTCGATAAATGTATTGGAGGAACAGCTTGCGGCTGAGAAGAAGCTGGTTGAAGCATTCTCTCAACCTAAAACTGTTCTGCCAATTATTGGTACTTTTACCACTAAGGCAAAAGGAAGTGGTATAGGGCATGAAGCTAGTACTAGCAATTCTTCAAAAAATACAATTGCTAAGAAAAATGGTTTGGTTGCTAAGAAAGCTACCGCCAAAGAAAAAGGGAAAGCTCATCAAGAGCCTGTAGCATTCAAGAGAGTCATATTCCCTACGAATGCTTATGATATGGAGAGTTCCTATGGTCATTTCACACGACCAATTCCTTTTTCACCTGTGAATGATCATAAGGAATGGACTTCTCCCCGAAACTTTGGTGATAGTGCTTTTCAAGCACCCTATCAAGAGATTAATCGGAAAGGGTACGGTCCATTTGTTCATGGCCCGAGTGCTAAGAAAGCATCAAAAGTGAAGGCTGTTGCACCAAAGCCAAAGAAGACAGTACCACCTTGTGTGTGCTGCCCTCATGAGGCATCCTCATCTAGAAGGGCTGCTCCTGCAAGAGCTAACGCTCAAAAAGTAAAGCAGGAAAGTGTAAAAAGAAGGTACAACAGATTCAACTGTTGGTGCTGCGGCAGGATTGGTCACTTTGCCGTTGATTGTTGGTTTAATACAACGTATACTGGGAGACCACAAGTGAACGTTGCAAGACCGACCACTCGCAATGTTAACATTTATCGTGGTGCTCAACTGACAAGGGACCAAGGACCCAAATATGTTTGGGCTCCTAAGGCAAAATAATCTGTTTTTGCAGGTATGTCCAAAGGCCAACAAGAATCCTATCTGGTATTTGGACAGTGGATGCTCTCGGCATATGACCGGGACAAGAAGCCTTTTGCAAAACTACATTCCAGTTGCGAACGGTCCAAAAGTTATTTTTGGCAGTTCAGACAGAGGAATAACTAAAGGCTATGGTATGATTTCTAACGGTAATGTATCGTTTTCCGATGTAGCTTATGTGGAAGGATTACAACATAATATGATAAGCATAAGTCAACTTTGTGATAAAGGATACATTGTTGATTTTCATAAAGATAAATGTTTGATAAAGTTAGCTGAAAATAATGAAACGATTTTATCAGGCATTCGCTGTAGAAATATATTTTGTTTAAATTTTCTTTGCATATCATCTTCTACACCCGTATGCCTTTTAGCTAAAGATAGTGCATCTCTTGTCGACCAATGACATAAGAGATTAGCACATATAAATCTCAAAACTATAAATAAATTGTTTTCACAAAACTTGGTGCGCGATGCTCCTAATGTTAAGTGCATTAAAGATAGACCTTGTCATGCTTGTGTAAAAGGCAAGCAAACAAGAGCTACCTTCAAGAGCATTATTGGCAAAGATTCCACCAGGTGTTTATACCTGCTCCACATGGATTTGTTTGGTCCTTTGCAAATTAGGAGTTTAGGAGGAAAATCTTACACATTAGTTATTGTAGATGATTACTCTCATTTTGCCTGGGTATTCTTTCTGAAACACAAGTCAGATACCTTTGACACTTTCACTAGTTTTGTCAGGCAAGTCCAGAATGAATTTAACTGTTCGGTGGTCAAAATCAGAAGTGACCATGGTACAGAATTTGAATCTGGAGCCATGACAGAATTCTGTGAAAGCCTCGGTATCTTTCATGAGTTCTCCTCTCCTCGAACTCCACAACAAAATGGAGTAGCTGAGAGAAAGAATAGAACACTCATTGAGGCTTGCAGAACCATGTTGAGTGACTCTTCACTACCTGAATACTTTTGGGCTGAAGCTGTCAACACTGCATGTCATGTGCAAAATAGAGCACTCATAAACAAAAACCATGAAAAGACTCCTTATGAACTTCTAAAGGACAAGAAACCAATCATCTCTTATTTTAGAATCTTTGGTAGTAAATGCTTTGTACTAAACAATGGAAAGCATTACAAAACTAAGTTCAGTGAAAAGAGCTTTGAAGGTATTTTTGTAGGCTATAGTAGCCATAGTAGGGCATATAGAGTTTTTAATAAGAAAACCCGGGTGGTAGAAGAATCTATTAACGTTGTATTTGATGAGACGAGCATGCTACAAGGCAGCTCCTCTAGCATTTCTTCTGTAGACACAGGTTCAAAGCTACAGGATTTAAGCTTGGATCAGCCAGTTGAAGGAAGTTCTCAACAGTTCATCAAGATTCCCCCAACAACTACCTATGAAGAAGATAATCCTGATGAAGAGCCAATCCAAGTGGAGAAAGATACTCCAACTGTAGAAGAAACTCCTATTGGTCTAAATCATGCAAGGAACCTCGGGCTACAACACTTGAGGGATCATCCAGTTGATCAGATCATAGGAGATCCTCATGAAGGAATAAGAACAAGACGAGGTACCATTAACGAAAATATGCACCTAAGTTTTCTTTCGCAGGTTGAACCAAAGAAATTTCAAGAGGCAAATGAAGATCCATCTTGGATAATCGCTATGGAAGATGAATTAAACCAGTTCAAACGCTGCAAGGTTTGGACACTTGTTCCAAAACCCAAAGACAAGAATGTCATTGGAACAAAGTGGGTGTACAGAAACAAGCTGGATGAAGAAGGAACAATTATAAAGAACAAAGCCAGACTTGTAGCTAAGGGATACAGACAAGAGGAAGGTATCGACTTCGATCAGACGTACGCTCCAGTAGCAAGGCTCGAAGCGATCAGACTCTTCCTTGCTTATGCTGCTTTCAAGGGTTTCACCGTATATCAGATGGATGTCAAGTCCGCTTTCCTAAACGGAGACATCAAGGAGGAAGTATACGTTGAACAACCCCCAGGTTTTGTTGATCCTGATCATCCCAATCATGTTTATTTATTACAAAAAGCTTTATATGGTTTGAAACAAGCTCCTCGAGCTTGGTACGAGACGCTGTCTAACTTTCTTCTTGAGAACAAGTTCACAAGAGGAAAGATAGATAAAACATTATTTCTTAGGGAATAAAAGGCAAGATTTTGCTAGTACAAATCTATGTCGATGACATCATATTTGGCTCTACGGATAATAACCTTTGCAAAAAGTTTTCTAAACTTATGCAAGGGAAATTTGAAATGAGCAGTATGGGTGAGCTGAAATATTTCTTAGGACTTCAAGTGAAGCAGTCAGAAGATGGAATCTTCATCTCTCAGACAAAGTTCACTAAGGAGTTGATTAAGAAATTTGGAATGGAGAGTGCAACCTCTATGAGGACTCCAATGAGCTCAGCTATGTCTCTGGACAAGGATGAAAAAGGGAAACCTTTTGATGAAACCAAGTACAGAAGCATAATTGGCTCTTTGCTCTATCTTACTGCCAGTAGACCTGATATAATGTTCTCTACATGTGTATGCGCTAGATATCAGGTGAACTCTAAGGAATCCCACTATACTGCTGCGAAGCGGATTTTGAGATACCTTAAAGGCACACCAAATCTTGGCTTATGGTACCCAAGAAGTAATGATAGCGAATTAATTGGTTTTTCAGATGCAGATTTTGCAGGTAGCAAAGACGACAGGAAAAGCACTTCCGGGACATGTCAATTCCTCGGAAGGAGACTTATTTCCTGGAGTAGCAAGAAGCAGAATTGTGTCGCAATTTCAACCGCCGAGTCGGAATACATTTCTGCTGGCAGTTGTTGCGCACAACTTCTCTGGATAAGGAATCAACTTCAAGACTACAACATGAAGATCAAAGATATTCCCATGTTTTGCGACTCTTCCAGTGCAATTGCTATCGCAAACAATCCAGTCTCTCACAGTCGGACAAAGCACATCGAGCTTCGATATCACTTCATCCGGGAGCATGTGGAGAAGGGTGACATAAGTCTGAGATATGTCCCCACGGATAAGCAAGTTGCAGATATCTTCACGAAGCCGCTGGATGAGACTAAGTTCTCTTTCTTCAAGACGGAACTTGGAATGCTCAACATGGAGTAATGTTCATTCAAGCAAATCATGAAGACTTGGAGATTTCAAGACTCAAAACCTGTTCCTGGACAATTTCAAGTTGATGTCTCGAGAACTATAGATTGTCTCGAGAACTACAAGGTCTCTCGACAACTCTGTCACTTCAAGATCTCGAAACAAAACTAAAGGACTTCTGGGAGTTTTCGAGACATAGTCAGAACTCGGGAAATGGTAATGTCTCGAGACTTAATCTATCTCTCGAGACATCAGGACAAGTCAAACCGCGCAGAGTTTCCAGAGTTCTCGAGACATAGCCGATGTCTCGAGACATAGGTCTGTTTTAAAACTATTCCGGAACTCAGGTATGTGCCGTTTCCCCTATTTTTTTAAAATGTCACCTAAAACGTCAAATCAAGGTTATATATATATATACATCCTATCGGAAACTTGATGTTCACTAAACCTTCGATCCCGAGACCTCGACCCTTCGACTTCCTCTCGAGCGGCGACTGGACGACTTCGTGATTCTCGGAAGTGGATCGTCTCCCCTGTTCTTCTCCTCCTCTCCAATCCTTCGATGGCTCCCTCCTCAAATCCCAAGATCGGAGTTGGCAATGAGGTTGTTCGCTCGGGTATTGCCGATTTATCCGAGGACTTCCAGAATCTCTTCTGTATGCTTGATGCCGCCGGTTTGGAATTTGTTCTTGAGCACCCTTGCCGTATCCTGTTTGATGAGGTTGAAGAATTCTTCAAGAATGCAAAGGCTATCAAGGACGGAAGGATGTTGGTCTCTTTCGTAAAAGGGATCAAAATCAAGATGTCTCCCAAGACCCTTGTGAAACATTTGCACCTCACTAAAGTTGATTTTGAAGAAGAGATAAGTGACAGTGATTGGTTGAGAACAGCTCGATACTGTGGTCTGGACTCAGACTTTTCTGCAGTTAAAAGGAGCAAGATGAATGATGCAGGCAAGCTCTTGGTGGATATAATTCTAAAAGTTCTCTTTTGCAAGCAAGGCACACAGGGGCATGTATCTGAAGAGACCTTTCTTCTGATGGTTGGAATAGTCACTGGGAAGAAGAGAGATTGGGCCTCAATCTTGTTCTCCAACATCAAGACCTCAATCAGCTCTCCAAAGTTTGCAAGGATCATCACTCTGTTTCTGAATCAGTTCAATTCTGCCATTTTTGACATGTCCAAAGGTGCAGTTATTCATCACCTCAAGAAGATCGATGTCGTCACCATGCAGAGATGGGACATTCGGATCCAGAAGCCGGGAGTGGCTAGAGCAGTTTCTGAGGGGGAGCCTCAGCAGTCTGCAGAAGCTGGTATTCCCTCTGAAGGCCAGGTACCTGTAGTACCCTCATTTCCCCTTCCTCCTCAGATTAGACCTAAAGCCTCAGGCAGAGCTAAGCTGCCAATCCGTTCAAAGACCAAAGGTCAGCCCTCCTCAGCTCCAGAAGTTCCCATTCCTCCATCAGTTCCAGCAGAACCAGCAGTTCCATCAGTTCCATCCGATAATTTTCCTTCACCATCTCATCCTCCTTCAGCTACTGAAGAAGAAGCCTCCTTGGCAAATGAGGCAGTGGCAGCTGTTCTCATGGATATTCAACAAGAACCCTCTGATGTGCACAGTCCCAGTGGCCAGCAGGCAGGGTCTGGTGCTGATTTTGCCTTCATTCAAGATGATGATGTTGATTCAGTACATGTTTCAACACCTTCCCCAGTACATGTTGAGGGGGAGTCAGAGTTTGATACAACCAAGCATGCTCCGGATGAGCTAGGTTGTGAAGACGGCAAGGTAGCACCTTCTTGTGAAATTGAAGACATTCCTGATGATGAAGAAGCTCCAGTAGATATTCATATTGCTGCTCCTACTGCTCCTCTACCATCCTTTCACTCTTCTCCTCCAGTACATGATGCAGGTTCCCTTCTGGGACAAATAGAGGCTATGCTAAAAAGGCAAAGTGAACAGTTTGAACACTCCTTGACGACTGTCCACAGGAGGATTACTTCAGTGGAAAGTGAGCTTGGTCGGGAGCTAGCCAAGATCAAGACAAATTATGAACATCTTTCAGATTTGATGTGCCATGGAAGCAAGTCAGTGGAGCATGCAACTGCCGGTGTAGGCACTGTGCTGAAGCAGACTGTAATCATAACTCAACTTCAACAAACTATGCTGAATGATGCTGAAGCCAACACTTTCAAAGTTGTTGATGAAGTGGGCAAGTTTAAAGATGATACTCTCCAAACCCTATCTGTAGAAGTCAGAAAGGGGGAGGAAAATATAGTAGCTCAAATGACAGATTTGGTTGAAAGCTCAGTATCTGCTCTTCAAAGCTCATGGAATTCTCAGTTTGAGCAGTTCTCTACCAGGATGTTGAAGCAAGTTGCTGATATTAATGCTTATTCTTTCAAAACAGCAACGTGGCTGCATAATCAGATCTTTCCTGAATTGGAAATTGATCCTAATGTTCCTGTTCCTCAGTTCTCTCCTAGACCAGAAGATTTTGTTGGCAAGGCTCCTTCTGTTGCAGATCAGTCAGATAGGACTGGGTCTAAAAGAAAAAGAAATTATGGTGAGGGTCCCTCTGCTACTAGATCTGTTCCCTCCTCCAGTTCTGCAGGTTCTTACAAGGCTAAAGTTGAGAAAAGTTATCCAGAACTCTGGAGCCCAGTCTCAAAAGATATTATTCTTGAAACTTACAAGTTAGTTTATGAAGGTAAGATGAGCAGATCTGAATGTTACAGTTCTTCTGAATGGGAGAAGCATGAGACAGCTCAAAGGAAGCGAAGGATTCATTTCAGAGCTTTTGGTTATAATAATGCTGATGCTCCGGAACCCCCTCCGTTTTACCATCCCAAGCCTCATGCTTATTTCTCCAGACAAGAAGAAAAGTTGAAAAGAAGATCTTGAAGGAGAATGTTGCTGTTGCTGCCAAGACCTATTTGTTTTGATGCTGATTTTGTGAACATCAAGTTTACCAAACAATTCAATTCTTATATATATATATAATTGTTGATTTGATGTTCTCTAATTGTCTATTTCCATATCATTGTGTAGTATAGCATATTTATTCTTTATTGTTGTAATTCACCTTAGTGTAAAGGGTTCTGACTTCTACAAATAGGGGGAGATTGTTGGGAATTGTTTTCACAATTACCTTGATTTGTGAGAAGTCACCCTTAAACTAAGATTGAATTACTTTTGTATTTGATATGCTTTTCCAAGTATGGTTTTGCAGATGACCATTGCTAAGTGTAAATCAATGTCAGGTCACAATGAGTCTGCAAACACAGTTTCATAGTATGTAATTCCTCATTTTATAAAACATGGTGATGACTCATATGTGATCTCTCTATTGAGATACACTTCATTTTCAAGACTATTGAAGACCTTGGAGTGCAGCTGCAGCAAGTGGTCTAGAAAAGAAAAGGAGCAAAAGAAAATAATTTTTTTCTAAGGGGATGTCTCGAGAGATCGAGCTTGTCTCGAGAAGTCTAGGCTTGTCTCGAGATGCAGGCTCTGCTCTTTTCGGAAACTCTATCTGGATGTCTCGAGAGATCAACCATGTCTCGAGAACTACTGGACCGAGAGATTTCCTTTGTCTCGAGAGATCCTGCTTTACTCGAGTCTGCAATCTTTTGATCTCTTTATCTCAGTTCTCGAGAGATAGATTTCTGAAGTCTCGAGATATTTGGTAGGTCTCGAGAGCTATTCCTTATGTCTCGAGAGATCCATCTTTTCCCGAGACATTGGTCTGATGATTACTCCTTCCTCTGTTCTCGAGAGATACTCATCATGTCTCGAGAAATCCCATTTGTCTCGAGACATCTGTCTAAATTCTGGTTTTCTCTGTTCTCTGTTCTTGACGACCCGTGATCGCTCATTTCCGATCCTAACGGCTTTCTTGAGAGCTTTTAAGGCTGGTTTATACCTTAATTGCCTTTCTATATATATAGGATTGGTTTTGGGGTTTCAAAAAAGAAGTTCTCTAATCGTTCAAGCCCTAATTCTCTTTCCCGATCTAGAAGAACGAGAAAAGCGCCGCCTCGCCGTCGCCTACGTTTGGAGATTGATCTTCTCATAGGAGTTGTCGATTTCATTCAGGGAAGATTCGATTGATCCAAGGTCTGATTCTACAACCTCTATTGGATCGTTTCGGATTGCAAAGGTTAGATTTGAAGGATCTTAGTTCTTCCTCACCGTTCTCTAAAGCCATTCAAGAAGAAGGAAGAATACACCTCTATCTTTCAGATCTGGTATTGTTTTGTTCAAAACTTTTATCATCTTTGTAGGAGAGATTGTTCTCCGAGTTGTAGGAGTTGTAATCTCCGAGTTGTAGGAGTTGTTCTCCGAGTTGTAGGAGAGGTTGTTCTCCGAGGTGTAGGAGTTGTTATCTCCGAGTTGTAAGAGAAGTTTTTCTCTGAGTTTGTAGGAGTTTTGACTCCGAGACAGTAGGATCGTTCTTGATCCGAGTTTCAGAAAGTAGTCAAGTCTAGCTGTGGTGCTAGATTGGCGAGGCCGGCAGTGGAGTACCCAAGTACGGGGAACCACTATAAATTCCTGTGTTATCTGTGGCTGTAATTTCTTTTCTTTGCTGTGCTTTACGTTTAATATTTTAATTCCGCAAAAGACGTAGAGATCACCTATTCACCCCCCTCTAGGTGATTTAGGTAGGCAACTAGATACTTCACCAAATATGCAGAATCTCCTTCCTGTTTTGAAGATCCGAGCCATCAAAACATTTCTATACCGGGTCAACGCCAGACGTTAGCCTTAACGTAGGCGTTAGCGTCCAATCTTATAAATAGGTGGATTTCGTCTTCTCCAAGAACTAATGCTAAGGAGCCATATTCCAGCACTCTGAATTACTTGTGAGGGCCGTATTTCCAGACCACAAAGGATCTCCCACTAAATTTCAAAAGATGGAATCAAAGGAGGCTTGGATCAACACGCTAACTCAACGCGAAGAACGCACGCTTGGACTTCAACAATCTTCAACGATTCTTCGGCGTCTCCTTCAGATTACCTCATAGGGAGTTTTTATATTTGTCTTTTGTATTTTATATTTATCTTTGTAAACGGTTTGTAAATTCGCCTCATGTTGGCGACTAGGTCTGGGTAGGACTTAGGGAGGAATTCGCCTCGTGTTGGCGACTAGGTCTAGGGAGTAGATCTAGGGGGTGCTCGAGGCCTTTCTGGGGATAGAAGGGCTAGAGCGGCTTGAGGCCGTATCTGGGGAGAGATCGGCTAAAGCCAACCGGTTATTAATGAGAAGAGTCGGTATTGAAAACAAAAAAGAGAATTTCTTAATCGCCTTGATTTTTAGCATCATAGAAATCAAATTTTGTAATCAATTTTATAAATAATAATCATGTCTTTTCTTGTTTAATAAAATTGATTTCATTTCTAATTTCTATCTCTTTAACTTACTTCTAATAAAATATCTAAAGTTTTCTAAAACCCTTATCCCCCCCCCCCCCCCCCCCCCCCCCGCTCTAAGGGCGCCTCAAGATCCAACAAGTCCTTCTCCCCGCAATAAGGTCCCGACGTCGTAAGGGTCTGCCCCTCTTACGGTCGTCAACGGTTTGAACGCATACGCTCTTCACCGGCCACTGTAGGCCCCAATTGCCCCTGGGACTTCGCGCTACCGCCGATCGAAGGTCGGCCCTTCTCCCCGTAGTAAGGTCACGACGTCGTAAGGGCCTACGCCTCTTGCGGTTGTTAACGGTTTGAACGCACACGCTCTTCACCAGCCATCCTGGGGCCTCCCCCCGACCAACGCTTCGACAATAACCAGAACAACGAAGTCACAAGATGCAAAAGTGTCATCACAACGTTGTACATAGCAAGAAGTGCCTAACAGAATAGAAAACGAAAGCCACCTCACACTCATCCTCCAACAACGATTTCGACCCAAGACGTCACAAAAAAGGCAGTGAAACCTTTAAACTCCTCCAAGAAGCGATGTGGACTTCAAAGGTTTGGGGGGAAATTGTTATGCACCTCATAAACGGATAAAGGTCATGTGGGGTGCGATTAGTAGAAACTCCATCATTAGAAAGTAGAGGTAGTAGGACCAAAGCCCAACCAATGATCATGGAAGTGGAGGAATCCGCCGGCGCGCGATTCGCACTTTATCAGCACCATGCACGGTCAAGGTCGCACCCCACTACTGAGGTGCGGGTAGCCTACACCCCCTATGGTGGGGTGCGGCCAAGCCACGCCCCACCTTAGTGGGGTGCAACCAAACCGCACCCCCAGAGGGGTGCAGCCAAACCTTGATGATCTCCTTCGGCCTTCGAAAATCTTCTTCGAGGCTTCGAAGATCTCCTTCGAGTCCTTGAAGATTTTCTTCGCTCTGGAAGACAATCTTCCTAAGCGATTTAGGAATCCTCCAGGTCCAGAAAGGCGACTCGGTAATCTCACTTTCGTTCCCAGAAGAAGAAGTACATAGTTTTTCGAGAGGTGGCATGTCACCCCCGGAATTCACTCCCTCTCTCTCCCCCTTTGTAACGAGCAGCGGTCTGTCGCACCCGAGTTCTTAGTTTCCAATTGTAACCACCAACAGATAGTGGAATTTGACCGACATTGCTCCGACCGAGTGGTTTTTCACCATTTCTGGGTTTTCCACGTTAAAAGTCTTCGGGTCACTTACTAATTCATTCATTGACTATTTGCGCGCTCGGTTCGCTTCAGAGCTAAGGCGGTTCAATTCGACCGATCTACCAAAGCACTCGAGCGACCCGAAACAACTTCGTTTGTTTCAGCTGTTGCTGATCAAAAATTAGATGACAGAAATGAAGTTTGAAAAAGGAGCTGTTTATGAAAATTGAAGTTTCCAGTAAAAAAATTGTTTGTGTAAAATAGAGTTTGCAGAGCAGTTCAAAAATCAGTGTATAAAAATTATTTGTTATAAACGATATTTTGTAAATAAAAAAAACGATTGTTATCCGCATTACAGTTTTGGCTATCCGCACTCTTTTTGTATAAGTTATTACGCGCCTTTTAGAAATACGCCTTGTACATGCCTTTTTAGGAAAAGTGCTCAACACGAAAGTTGTAGATCTTGTCGAGATCTACAACTTTCGTGTTTAGCACTTTTTCTAAAAATGCACGCACAAGACGTATTGCCACCCTGATTGAAACATGTGCGTAACTATAGTGAATTTTTGGAAATATGTCTTGTACATGCATTTTTAGGAAAAGTGTTCAACACGAAATCTACAACTTTTGTGTTGAACACTTTTTCTTAAAAATGCATGTACAAGAAGTATTTCCAAAAGACGCATAATAACTCATACAAAAAAGTGCGGATAGCCAAAACCATAGTGCGGATAACAATCCCCGAAAATTAAATGCCCAATTGAATTTTGTTTATATGTATCTCTACCTTAATGAATTGAGAAGTAGTAGGAATATTCAGTTTCATCGAATTGCCAAGCCAATTCATAACAATACGGTTTTTTTTCATTCCTGCTCCTTATAAGAGGCATCAATTTGATGGATTGTCTGGATAGTGGTAATCTATTTACCATCTCCATCTATCATAAATAAACCACAGGATAAAAATAATAACCGGAGATTAACAGATCTATAAGAAATAGGAGAGAATCATTCAAAGCTGAAATCTACGAGTGCCAAGCCAATTCAAATTGCCCTGTAGTTCTTTATAAAACTACGAGTGCCTGATAAGGGGCTCCGCCCCTACGGCCAAGCACGACAGTACCCGGTCGGCGATGGCGGGCTTTGCCCGCCCCCGACGCGATGCTGTCGGGCGGCTTTCGGCCGCATCCAGACGGGCTTCGCTCGCCTCCGCACGGGCTTCGCTCGCCTCTGCACGGGCTTTGCCCGAGCTCGATGAGTCTGCGGGCTGCACCCGCATCAAGGCGGAATGCGCCCGTAACATATACATATGAGTAATCCAAATGACCGTAAAAAATAAACATCAATATTACAATATTTATTTTGTAAAAAAAAATAGTAATATACTTAAAAAAATTATTTTTGTTTTTCTCTCTCCCTCCCTCTACGCTCTGCCCTCTCTCCTCTCTCTCTTTCTCTCTCTTTCTCTCTCTATAATCTTAATTTTTAAGTGAAAAGAATGAGAGTATAATGAACCTTGTGAATGTTGCACCAAAAGGCACATTTTCTTTATATAATAGTACAGATAAGCCTCATAAATGACTTAGCAAAGTAGATAAGGATTGACAGGTTCATCCATTATCGGTATTCTTAGGATGATGGAAGAGTCATATTTGACAGAAGTGTTCTAATCCTCGGGTATTGAGCTCGAGTTGAAACTTGATGCGTCGAGGGTGAGTACCGCCGAAGGCGTCTCTTTCGTGCCGGCATAATTGCGTTTGCGGATGCTATAACCACGGCCACCAGCAAAGCCGACCAGAACCAAGCCATCGCCCCCTCTGATTTCGGATCCAAGGGAAGCGGGGAAGACGTTCGATTCGGTGATCGCGAGGAAGAAGAAGCTCCGCCTTTCTCCTTCCGCATTCCGCAAACGCCGCGCATCTGGACAGCACGAAAAGGAGGTACCAGCTGCGGTTCGGGAAATACCTAGAAGCGTCTTATTTTAAAAATGGAGGAAGGCAGAAAATCTCCCGCAAACGCCTAAAATCAAAGAAATGGCGTTTTGGCCAAACCGAAAAGGAGGGAAAAAGCGGAAACAAACGAGGCCTAAGCTGCCGCATAGATATAAACCTCTAATAAATCACTAGCCTCAGCAAGCCCGCACAGTGATCATCAGGACAAAGAAATATACTTTCATAATAAGTTAGAATCTTAAATGAGCCTATAAAATCAAGGAAACATTGAAACCTCACAAAGCTGACAAAATGACAGCAAAAAAATATCAATATTTGAAGAATAACTATCACAATGGTTTAGAAGTATACTCATCCCAGAGGAATCAAAAGAGCAAAAAATTTCACAATGACACCTAAGATATGACACCTGCAGTACCTTGGTGTTTAAAGCAATACCTTGGTGTCTCCTCACTCCTGATGGCCTTGCACCAAATCCAACAAGCAATACCTTGGTGTTTATTTCACAATGGTTTAGAAGTGTCTCCTCACTCTTGATGGTCTTGCACCAAATCCAGACGAGGTGAAGGCTATTCTAGATATGACCCCTCCTCGCAATCCGAAAGAAGTCCAACTGCTTGGAGGAAGGTTGGCAGGGTTAAGCCGATTCATCTCCAAATCGGGAGATAAAAACGCTCCATTCTTTAAAACGCTCCGAGGAGGCTCTAAATTTGAATGGAACGAAGAATGCAACAATGCTTTCGAACAGCTAAAGATACAGTTAACATCAACCCCTCTGCTCCAAAGCCCTCGCGAAGGGGAAATACTGTTCCTATATTTGGGGGTTGGTCCGGATGCAGTGAGCTCGGTCCTCGTCCGGGAGGAGAAGAAGAAGCAATTCCCAATCTATTATGTCAGCAACATTCTCAAGGATGCGGAAACCGGATATTCAATTCTAGAAAAGCTAGCTCTAGCTTTAGTTATGTCATCACGAAGGTTTCACCCTTACTTTCAAGCCCATCTTATTCAAGTAGTTTCAGATCATCTGCTAAGAAGTATCCTGGAAAAGCCAGATCATTCGGGAAGATTGGCCAAATGGGCTATAGAGCTGAGCGAGTTCGTAATGTCTTATGTTCCCAGAACAGCAATCAAGGCGCAAGTTTTGGCAGATTTCCTGGTTGATACAACAGAATCTAGTCCCGAACAGGTTGAAAGATCACAAGACATATCCAACAAGCAATACCTTGGTGTTTATTATTTGCAGATGATATTGTTTTGGTCTATGAGACGCGCGGGAGTGTAAACGCGAAACTTGAACCTTGACGAGACACTTTAGAAAAGAAGGGTTTTATGTTGAGCAGGATAAAGACGGAGTATATAGAGCTTAAATTTAGTAGTGCAAGAAGGTCGGATGACTCCGTCATTAAATTGGGTGACCAAGATATTTACCGCAGTGAGTGTTTTAAATGTCTGAGATCGATAATTCAAAAAGATGGAGGTGTAGAAACCTGTATTCTTCTGCCACATCAATCTATTTGAGATTAATTGGCTTCTCCTTCCTGAACTGCATTATTTCTAGAACATTCTTTACTTCTTCTGTTGTTAGTTCATCCGAGTCATTCCCTGTGGGCAGATCAAATGTTTGGGAGAGAATTTCCTCAGATACACTGATGTCTTGGCCAGATATTGTCCCTTGGAAAGCACCATCATCTGTCACTGAAATAGTATCCTTGAATTCTGTAAGTTCTACATCTAGAATCTTACATCTTGTGGAGATGAGCTTTGTTAATCCAGCAAAATCAAATAGACCAAGGATGGCCTTGAAACTTTCTGCGGCCGCATTGAAGGAGTCAATGTTGACATCGAATCCTGAGTTCACCTTTGGTGGAGCCATTTGATTTTGGTTGTATCTGCAAACACAAAGAGAACGAGAGAGAAAAAGGCATGGGAGAGCTGGAGAGCAAGAAAGCAAGAGAAAGAGAATTCGAAAGCGTAAATGTTTCGACGCAGTGATTGCTTAAAAGCAGATGAATCACCGCTATTTAGGGTTTAGGTCGACGCACCATCAATATTACTTATTATTTGGCGCGCAAAGCTGTGTCAAGATTGATTCAAGAAGCAAATATATCGACGTTGCGTCGACTAGTACTCGACGTAGATTTGAGATTATTCAGAGACCCTAAGTCGACGTAGTCCTGTTGACATTACGTCGATTTCCAATCGACGTAACTTCAAATTTAATCGTCAATTAATAAGTCGACGTATGCGTCGATATGAACTTGACGCTGCGTCGATTTCTATTCGAATTGTTTTCTCTGAGTGCTTCTTGACGCTGGCGTCGAGTAAAGGTCGATGGTACGTCGACTTCTATTCGACGCACTTCTTAATAAACAGATCTATGTCTTTTAGAAAATTCTTGTTGTTTTTCTCAGCAATTATATTTGATGGAAATAGATTATGACATAATTTTAATGACCATTAGGAAAGATTCAAGGTAGAAATTACTCCCTTTACTGAATCTTGTTCCTTAATCAAATCCTACATCTTTCTTCCCACTCCATTTTCTCCTGAGTGAGACCCTACCTCACCCTGCACAATTAAATCAAACATTAGAAGGGACCCAGGTTACCTTGGGCCCTTTGCTTTTACCATTATAGGGTCCTATGAAGGAATAGAAGGGTCTTTCATGATACCCCTTGGGATGATAAGGAATGGATTTCTCAGACCAATTATCTTGATACTTGAAATGAGAATAAAATGTATCTAAGTAAAGAAGATCAGCAGAATGTTTTATTTCCCTAGGTTTTGCTTTGACCTTATGGTTGATGTTATTCATTTTCTCTACATGATTCTTGCCTAGGGATTTTTCTTTCTTATTCAGATTTATCCTTTTAGGTTTAACTATCCTATCTGTGTCACACTTATCTCTATCCTTGGATGATTCACCCTTCTCACTTGATTGATGTTCACTAGGTCTAACAAATGACACTGGATTTTTCCTGGCTAGTTTCCTAGATGTTTCTGTTCTAGTGGAGGGTTCTGCTCCTAATCCTAGGTGATTATATCTCATAGAGAGATTTTCAGTGATGTCTTTGAGCTTCTGACTCCTCCCATTGAGTAAGTCCTCAAAGGCCTTTACCTTTGCTAGCTCTTCTTTTAAGTTAATGTTTTTTTCTCTAAGCTCATTCAATTTCAACTCTTTACTATTGATTTCATTTGTTAGGTTTTGATTAATTAGGTGCATTTCATTTTTCCGAAGGTTTTCTAGTTTAGTTCTAGCTATACCTGATTCTTTTTCTATCCTAAGATGATCAATGCAGAACTCTTTAAAACATGATTTAAAATCATCAGAACTGAAATCAAAATCATCAAACATAGATACCTGATCATCTTCATCATCTGATGTCATTCCTAGTGCCATCATGCAAGCTGCTACTGCTTCTTCTTCATCATCACTTTCAGATGATGAGGAGTCTAATTCTGCTTCAGAATCACTCCAAGTTTCAGCAATGAAGCCCTTGGCTTTCTTCTTGTCCTTTCCTCTGAAGGACTTCTTCTTCTTCTTATCCTCTTTGATGTTGTTTCTTTCCCTTTGTTCATGTGGGCACTCAGGAGCAATATGTCCTAGTTTGCTACAGGTATAGCAGATAACCTCCTTCTTTGGATTCTTATCATACCTGGTCCTTGAATCCCTTTCTCTTCTCCTTGAGTCCTCAGTCTTTACCCACTTCTTGAATCTTTTTGCCAGCAGACTGAGCATTTCATCCTCAGGAGTGGAGGACTCTTCTTCAGTAGCTTTCAGAGCAAGGTACCTTTGGACAGGAGCTGCAGAGGTCTCTCTGTCTTTAGCCTCAGCCCTGTTCTTCAGAAGCATCTCATAGGACTTAAGCTTTCCTAGCAAAGCTTCAGTTGAGATTTCTCTGTGGCATCTGGATTCTCTGATTGCCCAGATCCTTGAGTCTCATGACCTAGGGAAGCACATGAGAATCTTATCATTAATTTTAGTCAAGGATATTTCCTTGTCTAAGCCTCTAAGCTCATTAATGATAAGACTGGATCTGTCATATATATTGGCAACAGATTCTTCAGCCTTCTTTTGAAAGTTCTCATACTGGGATATGAGAAGGGAGTTTTTGTCCATTCTTTCATCAGCACTTCCCTCCACCATTGTGGTGAGTGAATCCCAGATCTCCTTTGCTGATTGGCATTCAACAACCTTCTGAAAGATGTCATCTGACATTGTTGACACTAGGATATTCATGGCATTGGCATCACATGCCTTGACATTCTTCTCTGCCTTTGTCCATTCCTTTCTTGGGACAACCTCTGTTGTTGAGGTTTCTCCTTCCTTTTGTCTGACTGGAGTAGGAGGACCTGTAAGAAGAACATTATATATGTCTTCATCAATTGAATTCATGTAAAGCCTTATTCTGGCCTTCCAGAGTGTGAACTTATTCAAGTTACACACTGGGGGTCTTGTGGAAGCATAATCCTTAGTACTCATTTTCTTTATAAAATATATTTATAGAAAATAAATAAGTGTAGGAGGTCTTTTTGATCAAGGTGTTAACCTCTTAATGATCAACCTCCCTCTAATACCAATTGAAAGTGCACAGTGTACCTCTGAGAATCCTCTAGAGGTGGGGGGGGGGGTGAATAGAGATTTAAATTTATTTCTATCCTAACTGTGTAAACAATAAACTTAACTAAAGATTTATGTTGAACAAGAACACATGCAAAATAAATATGGTACAGGAAATAAAGTGCAGAATAGAAAGAAGTTAGGACAACACAGAAAATTAGCAACCAGAAGACACACATAATTTTTTATAGAGGTTCCCCAAAATGTGGGTACTCCCCTCTTCTACCACCTGGTAGGGATGCACCATTGTGCATGAGTCTTTTGATAAGGAGACTCTCAGAATCACCAGATCTTTTGATAAGGAGATCTTGAACCACTGAATCCTTTGAAAAAGGGATTCTCAAAACTCTCTACCAGATCTTTTGATAAAGAGATCTTGAACCACTGAATCCTTTGAAGAGGGATTAATAAAACTCTTTTACAGAATGAGAAAGAAAGAGAAGGAAGAAAGTTGTAGGAATTCTGTTCTCAGAATTCTTGAGAAGACTATATGAAGAACAACCTATTATATGTTCCACAGGATCTGCTCTAGATTAACCCCTGCTTTAGATAGTGATGAATTGCAGGTGCTTTGTTTGTCAGATCCTTTCTACTTCTGCTGATTGAGATTTGGATGCTAAGAGATTGTGATGAAGAGCAGCTTTCAGATCCTCTGTTCTATTAGATGACAAACAACAGAGCTTTTCTTTTCTTTTCTCATTTTTATATTAGGGTTCCTAAGAGAGGGAGAAGAAGAGGAAGCCCTAGCAAGAAGCAAGACGACTGATTGTGATTAATGTTGTGTTGTTTCTGTCTTCTCTTCTCCTTTTATTCTCTTTATTCGAATTCAAAAATCTTTACCATTCTGGTATACCCTGAAAAGGTAATCTGCACGTGACATTCTCTTTCTTTCCTCTTTTTATTCTAGGCCCGTTCACCTACAAGGAATATAATTCAAAGAAACCTCTTGTCTCCTTCTTTAATGCTCCTTTCTATTTCAGGCAATTATTAAACCGCTGGGGAACGGTCTTGAAGGATGTGGGCCATGAAAGAAGGATCAGAAAGACAGCTGAAAAGATATACTTTTACAGACTGTATTCGATGTAGCGTCGAATTCATTTCTTCTCTTTATCGATGCAACTCTGAGTTCTTGTAGAAGCAGCTTTGATTTCATCTTTGCTCTGATTGAACTCTGCTAGTCAATGTTGTGTCGACATCTTATCGACATGTCCGTCAAGTTGATCTGACTAACTCTGAACATCATCTTCTGCGTCGAGATGAAGTCAACGTTCCGTCGACTTTAGTTGGTTTCGACAGATATCCCCTTCTGCGTTGAGTTGAAGTAGAGGCTGCGTCGACTTCTCAAGTTACTTCGACAAACCCATCACCTCTACGTCGACTTCTATTCGACGTAACATCGACTTGGGTTACTTCGACAGAAGTGTTGAAACACTTGGACTTCTAGTCAGAGCAGCGTCGATATGGACTCGATGTTGTGTCGAATTGTATTCGACGCAAATGTTAACTTTGCCCAATTTTGCTGCCCTTGATCTGGTCTTGACACCCTAGGTTGAGTGTGACATCCTAAGACATCTAATGACCAGGATACCCTCACTATACAATGGGTACCTCAATCCTAGTAGCTAATCACTTTCATATAATTTGTTAAGTTAAATCAAGGGTCGAAATCTTTTAGCTTACCCTCTCCCACCGAGACTGGCGGTAGTGAGCCGACATGCTTCCGCAGATGCACGACATCCACATCGTGCTTCAGAATGAAGGCATGGAGCTTGACCTCATAACCCCCGAGCGCGGGAGGCCGGAAGGTTGACTCGTCCTCCTGCAGGGGTGCGAGAGGCACGTTGCCGAACTTCCCGGTGACAAAGATGAACTGCCGAACCCAGTCGTGGTTTTTATTCGCCGTGCCGGTCACGGTGAGAAGGGACTGCCCGAAGAAAAACGCCACTCCGCGGGTGGCCCTGAAATTGAAAAGTTTGCGGAATGCTGGGAGCGAGAACTCGATCCCCTCCTCGCACAGGTAGCAGGCGAATGCTATCAACATTGCGATGGAGTTTGGATTAAGTTGCGCGGGAATGACTCTGAAGTAGCGCAGGGTCTGACGCACCTCTGGCCATAGCGGGAGGCGGAGTCCTACCTCGAAATGTTCGAGGGGGATCGCGAGTGTGTCTGGCGAGAACTGGTTGATGCGATCTTGGTTCCCCGAGCATCGCGCGACAAATCCCAGCGTAACAAAGTCAGTGATGGCCTGGGTGAAATCTTCTTTTGAGAGATCACAGGTCTCGAAATCCCGATTGGCGAAAGCATGGGCACAGTTGGCCCTGCCATCGGCCTCTTTCGACATCGCTGAGGGGTGGGGAGGTCTCGCAAGGATTCTAGAGAGAAGGGCAGTGGTATCGTGAGAGCAAGAAGGGAGAGAGAGGGAAGCATAATAAAGTCGGTGGTTAGGCTAACTATTTATAGAAAAAAGGGAAAATGAAGGAAATTCCTTACGCGCGGGGTGCGGATAGCGACCACGCTATCCTGGCAACTCGGGATTCGTGCCAGCCCATCTATGCCCAGCCATCGATAAAAGGCGAAGGAGACACACGAGGTCCCTCAGGCGAATGCAATAAAAAGCATGACATAAACAAAAGCACTCGCAAAGAAAGCATTCGCAGAAACCACAAGATAATAAATATTACAGGCGAAAATAGTTCGCGAGATACGTAAGGTCTCGTCCTGGTCTAATACGCGGAAGAAAAAGAAATTACAAAGGGTGCGGGAGAATACAAGGGGTAAGAGCCGGTGGTCTTAGTACTGTACCCACTTCCACTGACCCCGGCCTCGACTCCCCGTCCTCGGAGGCACGCGTGGGTAATGAAACGCGCTCACTGCGGTGAGTTCTTGGTGTACCAAGCGCATTTGGTCTCTAGCCCGTGCGATATGCCTCTCAGGCGAGGTCTCCTTGCACCCGCCTACCTGACGCTCCATCTCCCCAATAAGATGCGTGTAGTCTCGCTCGAGGATGCTTATCCGACGCTCAAAGGGTGCCCGATGCTCCTCCGTCGGATTGGCCAGATCTCGCTGAATCCAAATCAGCTTGCAGAAGAGCTCTGTCATCCGCTCCTTCAGACCCCTGGCATCTTCGTGGTCGCCGAGAAAATATGAGACGTCGTAGGGAGAGGGAGGTGGCGAGATCAGCCGCTCCTCCTCTTGGGTGTCCACCGACGGGATCAGATGAAAGCCTGCAAGAGCAAAAGTTAGCCCTTCCCAGTCATACAATTCTTAGGTCTAATATATGGGTAACTAACCAGGTACATATGGTTCGACAGTAGATTGGCGAGAGGTCCCGACCTGCCCAGTGAATAGTTGGTATGGGGGTGGAGCGATTTCCCCTTCCCAGGGTGATGGACCTGCTCGGCGACACCCGAGGTGATGTCCAAATCCACGGCAGGAGAGTTGTTCTCGGGGCCTTTATCCACTGAACGTTCCCGCTCCGGAGCTGGGGAGTTGACGGTGGTCTCAGGGGCATGAGAGTTGCGCAAGGAAGGGGGTAACCCTGTGGTCCTAAAGGTGAGAGCTACAGAAACCCAGGATCAGGAAAAGAGTGAAAGGTAAAAGGCAGGCGAGAAGGCAATGAAGAGCTTACCGGGTGCAGGCAGGATTTCGCCAGGAATGGTTAGTAGGACGGGCCCCTGGGCCGGTGGAATGCTCCCGGGAGCAGGTGGGGGAAGATTGGCATTCGCCTGTTGGTCTCAGGGACACCTTTAGTCACCTGCTGGTTTTGCGAGTGGTTAAAGTGGCTAAGATATCGCGTCATCAAGGTCAGCTTTAAAGGCGAGGTAGGTTGCGTTACCTCAGCAGTATTGACCGGAGGGGTGTTAGAAAGAGGGGGAGTCTCCAACGCGGACTCCCTCGCCGATAGGTCTCGCCGAACCACCTTGGCCTTCTTCAACCGGTAGAGCTTAGAAGGATCCCTCGTTGACGAGCACAAGGGGGCATACCGGGTGGTCCTGGGAGCGGTCTCCCCCTATGAAGCGGCGAGATGGTCCATCATACCTTGCGAAAGCGGCTCGGCGTTGGCCTCATGAACGCCATAACGAGATCTCTGAGGTGAAAAAAGTGGAACAGTGGTTGGAGAACTGGTGCTCCGAGGGCAATAATTGGGGATGTATTTATAGTAAAATGGAGGGCCCCACCAAAAAGATTCTCTCCAGGTTAGCAAAGCACTCGCCGAATATGGGGGGTTAGAATTTTCTTTCCGAGCATAGGACTCGCTCCCAAAGAGCAGGGATTGTGTACAACCCTGTATTCGCCGAGTGGGTCCCCAGGACCCCAGGGGCCAAGCAACAAGATATGGATCGGAGAGTTTTTTGGGCGAGTGAGGTCCCACTCGTGGGGCACTCGCGTGGTGTCAAAGCGACAGATAAGAGTTGGTAGTCAAGACTTCACCCGCCGAGCGAGCCGAGTGCCTGGCGAGTGGTGCCCTCACAGACCACTCGCCCGGTGGAATACCGCGGGCAAGGAGCCTGGCGAGTGGTGCCCCCACGGACCACTCGCCCAAAAGGCCTTAGGGGAAATTAACTAGATACCCTTCGTGGGCTGCCAATAGCCCTTCAGAACAGCGGAGTTAGGCTGTTAGCAGACCAATTTGGGGTGCGGTTAGTAAAACTAAAAGGCGGATTTACGCTAGCTATTTACAGTCCAGACTAGAGAATCTATAAATATACTCTTAAAGGCACCTTGGAGGAGATCAGATCTTTTGAGCTCTCTCCTCTAGACTAGTTTCGGAGTTGGCTTCTAGTGCCCTCCAAGGTGCCCGGCTGACCATTGGTTTGGGAGGGGAAGCTCTCTAAGATCTTTCGGGTGTGTGGCAGGACCTCCTCGCTACATCCTTGGGTCTGTAACAGATTTTCCATCCATAGTCAATAGAGTTTAGTGAGGGAGAAGTAAGCGCGGGCTACACCCCCAGTGGGTCTGAACTCAAGAGACCGGTTGAAGGTTTCAACACTAACGTCTGGCGTTAAGTCAAATCATTTCGAAAATGCACCTACAATCATGGCAGCTTCCCTCCATGTCATTTTCATCTTAATGGGAATGAAATTCAATGTCTGTGTTAGCCCTAACACTTGGCATTAAACCACATTCTTCTTTTCAGCTTGTGAGCTAGTCCAAACCAACAACAACATCCTAGTGTCGTCTATGTTCAATCCTGCATACTAAAAACACAATGGCAAACTCGATCAAATACAAGTAGGATTTGTTATTCTCAAACCAAAGGGATGCGGAAAATCGTGTTCCATCAATCTCCCCATTTTGATAATACCAAATCCAATTAAGATAAATCAGATTCAGATATAAAAGATGTGTTTTTATAAAAAGATATGACACTATGCTACAAAGAGATTTCAATCAAGAAATACATTTCTCCAATATGTGCTCCCCCTATTTAAGTGTTCCCCCTTAGTGTATGCTCTCATAGAATAGATTTATGTTCCCCCTTAATCTAGTGAATTCTACTCCTTAATCATTAAGATTTATCATTTTATTCTCCCCCTTTTGTTATTAGCAAAAGTGGGCGGAGTGAGACAAAACTAGGATAAAGAGGTGAAAGTTGGGACAACTAAGAGAGGATTAAGAGTTTTGTTGAAAGTAAAGTAAGTCATGGTCGAGCTAAGAGAGAGTAGCACAACGGAAAAAATATGATAAGTGTGAGTAAAACATCCCATATACTTTACCAAGCCATTCTACCACTTGTTAGAAAACAATGAAAAAGAGTTTGAAAGATACCACTTGTTAAAAAAGGTGAAAAAGAGTTTGAAAGAACACAAGTGAAGAAAAGACCTTAAAAATAAGTATGATAAAGCATGGTAAAAATACATGATCAAATCAATAATGCGGAAAAGCAAGGTAACCAAGATAAGCATTACAAAATTATTTTTGTTTTGGTTTGACAATTCCAACAATATTTCAAGACTTTTCACATATAATGAACAATAATCCTTGAAAGTTTTTCACAACTAATAGGCAAGCATGATTTAACATATGCAAAAAGATAATAGCTACAATGTAACTAATTTGTATCTCAAGTAAAGAAAATATTGTAGAAATCATTTATTGCAATCTAGTATTTTTACTTAAGTTTTTAGAGAATCATGTAAATATGCATTAGGAACCAATTCTCATGAGTATAAGCTTTATGAAAAACAATGATGTGTGCAAATAGTGTTTTGATAAGAATATACACGTGAAATAATCAAAACACATGACATACGTAAGGGAATAGTAAAACAATATTAATATTGTAATCTTAGAATCACTTTCACACAGCAATTCTAGAATAATATTTCAAAGCACAATAAGGAGTACAACTGCCAAGGTGCTTCACCCACACAATGCTCATTAAGACTTATCAGGGAGTGAAGTATTGCTTGGGGGATCACATAAGCATTTCTATAATCTTTTAATTTTTAGTGATCTGGTGTACAAATAGAAGTGATAAAGAAAATGTGTTTGCACAAGACACTTAACAATTCTTTCCAAAGTGCTCAACCTCACAATGCTCATTAAGACTTATCAGGAGGGTGAGTAGTTCTTGGTGGATTTATCTTTGCCAGTTTAATTCATATTTTTAAAATTTGGGACAAAGGTCTCCGAATTCACTTGTTTTTGCAAACACTAACAATATTGAAATAACACTTATATATGTGCAAGAAATTTATTGTTTGAAAGAAAGTGTAGCTAATTTAGACATACAACTTAATGTGTTAAAGCTATTACACTACACAATCATGCAAAAATAATATTATGAGCACGTATACATTACCAAAATAGTGAGTGAAAGAATCATTGTTTAACATAAAACATTACTCATGCATAGAGGCATGCTAGGCAATTTTACACAATTTTCTATAGACTATTCCATTGCTCATAATAAGATTAAGGTCAAGGCATGGCAAGATAAAATAATGTTTAGGAAACTTGAAATGAAAATTAGACATTGAAGAGAATCTTGAAGTGTATGCCAAACCAATTTTGACCATTTGTAATAAAAAAGACTAAGATGCTTGCTTATGTGAAGTCTTATAATCAAAAATATATTTTTGTAAACATTTAAAACAAAAGAAATGACAACATATTTTTCAACATTTTGGATTATTTGATTTTTTTGTATTTTGGAATAAAACAAATTACAAAAATCCAAATCTGAGAAAACGAACAGAGAAAATGCATGAGAAAAATACCAGACATTTTTTTTAGAAAAAACAGAATGAAAATTGGGCCAAAGAAGCTAACGCCTGGCATTGACTTCTAACGCCCAAACAGACCATGATTTCCTTAGGTTTTGGAAAAAAAATTCTTTGAATTAGAGTTGATATATATAGGCCTTCTTATTGTAGAAATTTTAGATAATTTAAAGATGATTAGAAGGCTCATTAAGCATATTTTTGTTTGTTAAAAATGGTTTTTATATTTTCATTGGGTTTTCAAATACTTGTGTTTTACAAGATTATTAACACTCAAAATGATAAAATTTGCAAAACACAAGAGAAGCATGTTCAATCAAACCAAGAATGCATTAAAAGTGTAATCATAATGAGTGCATGATATAGGTATGTCCTATATTATAATACCCTCACTATATGCCTACACACTATCCCCGTGCTAAGTGATGGATGAGCATGAGGAGTTGCACACATACTATAGGTTGGGGTGTTAATCCCATATATACACACTAGAGAACGCTCAACCTAGCACTATTTCCCCCTAGTGCCTCGCAAGGCCCCACTAGAACCCTCCCCGGTTAAGGACAAGACATGACTTAGAGGTTAGGTCTTCTAATGCATACAATCCTACGCCCTCGCTATTATGAGACACATAATGTGGGTGAATGATCATGTACAAACTAAGCATTTAATCCTATGGAAACAATTTATAAAATGTGCCTTTTATGAGAGATTGATTTCAAATTGTATTTGATTTTAAAGTCACATAGTTATTATGAATTTTATTTTTCAATTGTTCTACCCTTTTTAAAATTAATTCAAGGCAATAAGAGATAACTAGCATGGGTGATAATATTTATAAGTTGATAATGCTAGAATGATGAGTTTGAATATAATGTTATGCCATATGATTAATTGTGATAATGTTGCATGTTTTGAAAAAATAGTGTTTTAATTTTTAGACCTAGAATGAAGTAATGATTATATTTGATTTGTCCTTATTGATATAAAGATGATTCCAAGGTCTATAAATAAGTGAGATACATGCACACATAATACATAATATAAAGATTGTAAGGTGAAATGATGAATATAATGAGAACATATTTTTGGTTATTTTAAAAGGTTTTTGTAAATTTTCTCTTTGAATTTTTGAATATTAAACAAAACATATATATATAATTTTCTTGACTTTCAATTTTCATTATTCTATTTTTTTTCTTTAACATAACATCGATTTCTACTTATAGTAAGTGATGATGCTAGAATGAAAAGTTATGGTAATAAGGTGCAATGTTACGTAAAGATTGCAAGCATATGATTGATTTGTATATAGACCTAGAATGACGTGATTTAATCTTGTGAGTTATTTTCAATAAGTATAAGGTTGATTCTAAAGTCTAGACAAGAATAAGATACATGCAAATTCAAGACATAATTCATACGTAAAACAAGTTATGAAAATAATGGAATCAATTCCAATTGTGTTTATTATAGGAATTTTTATAAGATCATTAATTGTTATGATAAGTTGAAAACTTTAAACATGAGATAGATATATTATCTTTAACTTCAACATATGATAAATTATTCATTTTATTTATTTATATTGAAAAATTAATTGTGAAGATGTTATTGGTCATTTGCAAAGAGAATTGCATTTTCTCTTTGTTTTTTATTTTATGTGAATATGACCAAAACATATATAAGTTTTTTTTTCTGAAGTAAAAGAGAATGATAATTAACGTAGTAATATAATTTTACAGAAATTAATATTTAGAGAAATCGAAATTTTCAGTATAATTGTGCTATCGCCAATGTTAGAAACTAATGCCAGGCGCTAGCAAACAATGAATTTTTCTTTTATTTAAAACATATATTTTTTGTGATTTTTCAATTCCGATTTTTCATGATTATGGTTAAACATGATAGGGCTTTCAAATGACACAAGGATATTCAATAAATAAGCAAAAATTTGCGCATTTATACTTTTAGTCTAAGACCCCTAATACTCCTTTTAAATCCATTTTTGATAATTATTTCATTAGTCTTGATAACATCATATAACACATTTAGAATTTAACTTATAATGATGATAAGAGACTTTTATAGGTAGATTTAGAAGGATAAAAGAAAAAAAGATATATAGATCACTTGAGAAATGATATGACTTTTTATTTATTTTTATTTAATTTGATTTATTAATAAATTTAGGCTTAATGTGTGAAAAGTCATATAACAAGTTATATAGAGTGATCTTAGCATGTTGGCTCAAGAAAGGACAAAAGAAGGAAAAAACAAGCAAACAAACAAAAAGAAAGTTAAGCATATCATGAAGTAGTGTAATGGTATTCATTTTTGATTTGTTTCTACTCCATGCAATTATATGATACCTAACGAATAAAAGATTTAGGTATCCGAAGAGGACCAAGAGGGATGGTTTCTTTGGGTACCCAAATACATCAAGTTGGCTTTGGGGGAGACAAGGATGAGTGGACCCTTTCAATTGACATTAATATGTTATTCTTAAGTATGAGTCTTCATTCATACCTTGGGTTAATGTTCTTATAATTCAAATTTCCATGATGATTTCTTAAACCATTGTGTATAAGAAATTTGTACATTTTCAATTTTATGTTGGGAGAAAATATGTTGTAAATGATAATGATGATAAAGTTTTGGAATTTCATTTACAAGCTTTTGATGTTTTTTATTTTCTTTGTTTGGCTTAGACAAATTATGAAAATTTATTTTCAACTTGTTTTTGAATTTTGCTTGATATTGTGAATGTATGTTTTGAGAATTTTTCTTTATGATTTCCTTAAGCGAGTTGATTTTAGTTTCCAATTCATTATTCTTAATTTTGATATTATATCTAGCTTTATTATAAGCAATTGCGATATTCTTAAGAGTGGTAACAATAGAATCAATAGGAGTTTTGTAATTATTTCTTAATTCTTCAAATGTTTTATCCATCTCTTTAATTTCAATTTTATAATTTTTACACATAACACAATTACTTTTAAATGATGAATTTTCTAAGCATAATCGTTCATTTTGTTCTTTTACAAAAATAAACTCCTTTTCAAGTTCCTTGTAATTTTTGTTTAATTCATTATATTTGATACAAGGTGAAGCAGTTTTAATTAAAGAGCAAGAGTGAGAGTCATCAAGCACATCAATTTTTTGTTTCTACATTAGATATAGCTTGTAATCTTTTATTTTCTAAATGTAATTTTGAAATAACATTTTTCAGTTTCTTTATTTTATGTTTAGCAATATCTATCACATGCAATGTAGAAATTGAATTTGAAATAAGAAGGGAGTTTGACTTACTTACAAAGATTTTGGAAGAGGTAAGATTTGAACATAACGTTCCTTTATCATCCTTTTTGCATTCCTCTTCCGTGAATGAGTTGTCATCTTCCCTTCCACTTGATGTGCATTCCATGGATCCATCAAGAGAGGAGCTTTCTTGAATACTTATGCAATCTTGCATATTATCTGGTTCTTGCGATTGTTCCATACCTATATGAGGAAGACTACAAATCTCTTCAAGAAATTTCCAAATTTTGTACGCATTAGAAAAAGAGTAAACCAATTTGAAAATATCTTGTGACATTGCGCAAAATAAACTATTCATAGCATTCGCATTTAAAACCATTTCATTTTTATTTAGAACACTTGGGGGTTCTTTAATAGTAATATTCCAAGCATCTATGCCTAAGGACTTGAGAAATTTTTCTATTAGATGTTTCCACCCTTTATAATTTTCCCTTTAAATAAAGGTGGTGCTAGTGACTTTTCATTTAAATAAAATTAATCACCACTCGTAGAAGCGAGAACATGATCAAGAAGCGTCATTATTCTCGGTGGTGAAATCGTTTTGGAATAACCTCACTCTGATGCCACTTGTTGGATCTTTAGGCGCCCTTAGAGGGGGGTCAATAAGGGTTTTTGAAAACTTTAGGCTTTTAAGACAATCTTTTGATATTTTATATGAAGTAAATTTAATCAAAAGTAAAGAGCAAGAAATCAATTTTATTGAATAAGAGAAGACATGATTATCATTTATAAATTTGATTATAAAAATGGATTTCTATGACGATAGAAATCAAAGGTGAATATAGAAGACTATTTAGTTTTCTATACTGACTCTTCTCACCAAGAACCGGCTGGCTTTAGCAGATCTATCCCAAGATCCGGCCTCAAGACGCTCTAGCCCTTCTATCCCCAGAAAGGTCTCGAGCACCCCATAAATCTAACTCCTAGACCTAGTCGCCAACAACCACTGTGAATTCCTCCTAAGCGCACACAGACCTAGTCTCCAACAACCGTGGCGAATTCACTAAGCAATCACAAAGGATAAAGGTACAACAAAATATAAAAGGCAAATTAAAAAACTCCCTATGAAGAATATTGGAGACGGAGAAGACCCGCTGAATTCCGTGGAAGTCAAAGTGTGCGTTCTTCGTGTTGGGTTAGCATTGATCCGATCCTCCTTTGAATTCTTCTCTTCAAATTGAGTGGGAG
This sequence comes from Dactylorhiza incarnata, assembly GCA_033032865.1. Taxonomy (NCBI): domain Eukaryota; kingdom Viridiplantae; phylum Streptophyta; class Magnoliopsida; order Asparagales; family Orchidaceae; genus Dactylorhiza; species Dactylorhiza incarnata. The sequence goes on from JAWHQI010000029.1 coordinate 11,508,333, forward strand.
ATGTGGTCTGGAAATTTCGGCCCTCAAGGATTTTTCAGAGTGCTGGAATAGGGATCCTTGGCATGGATGATTGAAGAGAACGAATCCCACTTATTTATAGGACATGAAGCTAATGCCAACGTTAGGGATAACGCCAGACGTTGACTCTGAATAGAAATAACTTGATGACTCAAATCTTCAAATCAGGAAGGAGATTCTGCATCTTTGGAAACATTTCATTTTAGGTAATCTTAACGTTGGCGTTGAGGATAACGCATGACATTAAGTCAAATCATTCTCAAAATGCACATGTAATCACGGCAGCTTCCCTCCATGCCATTTTCATCTTGGTGGGAATGAAAGTCAATGCCGGTGTTAGCCCTAATGCCTCGCGTTAGACCACATTCTTCTTTTCAGCTTGTGAGCAAGTCCAGACCAACAACAACATCCTAGTGTCATCTATGTTCAATCATGCATATTAAAAACACAATGGCAAACTCAATCAAATACAAGTAGGATTTGTTATTCTCAAACCAAAGGGATGCAAAAAACTGTGTTCCAACAAAGGCTACTAAGTGGGATGAGATATTTCTCTTAAACCATGTGTTTAAACCTAAGCTAACCAACCTAAACCTAAACTTAATCTCTCCTCTTAGCCTAAACCACTCAACCCCACTAAAGCCAATCCTAAGAGATGATGGGGGACTGATTTTTGGCCTTGGATTCAGCCAACACTAATTCCAAGGTAGTAACCTTAATGGGATTAGATATTTTCCTAGCCATGGTTTAACCCATGGGTCCAACCCAAGCTAGCCTCTCCCAAACTCTAACTAGACCTAACACTAACCCCTAGCCTAAACCTTAGGTATAACCCAGTTGTACCCTCACACCATTAGGAGGCTGCCAACACCAACCTCAGCCCAATCACGGTTTGATGAAACCAAACCCGAGAGAGAGAAGGAGAAGGGGGAGGGGTGTTCTTTGTTGCCTACATAAAGGCCTCCGCTGACCTGCTTCAGAAAGAAAGGAACCACCCCGACTGGAGAGGAGAAATTTTCTGGTGGCCTAAAGCCCTGCCAGCGCTGGGGAAGGAGGAAGAGGGGACCTCGAGCACCACCTCCAATCACCATGCTTGGTAAGAACTCCCGAGCCCATCCAAGATAGTTGGGAAGCTATACCTCGCTGGAGGAGGTTCAACAACCCCTCCGACGAGTCTCCAGGAGGTGGCGCCGCTGGGAAGAGAAGCTCTTGCGGTGCCCGAGGTGTCCTCTCTGTGTGGACCATTTCCGGCGACCTTCGACAGAGTTCGGCCACCGGACCTCCGCCATAAGGGCTGCCTGGCTCCGGCGAGCTAGACGGAGTCGGTGGCACGGCGATCCGTCGGCCGAACGGCGACGGAGGGAGCCCACATATGTTTGGCCTATGGCGCGCTACAGTCACCGTTGGATCACCTTGATAAGATCCAACGGTGTTGATCACCTTAAATCAACTAATAATCATTAGCCCCACAGCGGATCGGAGGCGAATCCGATGTGGGCCGCCTTCTTCTTTCTCGGCGCTGCTCGATCTTAGCCGCATGATCCCTTCCAAGATCTGTGTGGATGGCGTTTATATAACAGATAAGGTCTTTATTTTTTAAGCCAAAACCAAAGCTCGGAAAAGAAAACTTAAAACATGGAAGTTGTAGGCAATAAGACCTATCTCCAAAATTTTTTTGAGAATTTTCTGAGATTAATAACTATTTTTAATAATTTAAAAAGAGGGTAAAATTTCAGTTTTTAAAATACTAAAGGGCCTTAAAGTTATGATAAAAACTTGGAAAAAATCTGGAAGACCTCTAATACTGATATATACATGCTATAAATATTTAATGATTTTGAAGCTCAAGAACTATTTAAAAATTGGCCAAGAGGTTTGTTAAAAACTAGCAGAGGACTTGGAAATGGATGGAAAATTCTGAGATAATTAGGGAACCTCTATAGTACAGTTCCACACCCACTATAATTATTTAAGAAATTTTTTAAAAAGGATTTACCATTTTTAGAGGGTTAAAACTTCTATTTTTAATTATTTAAGAATTAGCTACTCTTCCAAAATGTCTCCAAAAGTTATGGGCAATTTGAAGGGTTGAAACACACCATCTGAAATGGTTTGGGGAGTTTTAAAGTATTTTTGCTATATTTGGGAATTTATTTAGCGGCTACGGGAGCCTAAATAAATTAGCAAAAGCGATTTAAATCCCCAACGGCCCTGAAAATATTATGGTAGCACTTTAAGGGTGTTATAAGCCCATGATAAAAGTTGGATGATTTTTGGGTATGATCTACTATTTTAATGATTTTTAAAATAGGATAGTAACTCAAATCTTGAATTATCAGAGTACCTGTTTCTTAATCAAAAATTTGTAGGGTGATTAGTGGAGGTTATTTGGATCTACTATAAAGTTTAAGGACTTTTGTTTTAACCTTTTATTTTTAGGGAGCTAATCGTTGGGGAAAATGGCTAAGTACTTTATTAAAGGCTAGTACTAAACCCAACATGACCTAAGAAGATTATGGGGAGTTACCATGGTAAACATATTATATGGTTATAATTTCATAATACTCTCTTCATATCGGCCTTAACGAATTATTAAAAGTAAGGCTTTCGTAGTTAATTTAAAGAGATAAGGGCTCAGACAAACCACCAATCCCTAAAGAGGATTACAAATTGATAATTCAAGATAATTAAGGAAGGGAAAACTTAAGTGGTAATTGGGTTCGAATGACGTAACACCCGGCGAATCCCAAAATTCATCTTAATGTTAATCCAGCTATGACGAATATAAAATGTGCCTCCATGGAATGGAGATGCCTTCGTAGAACGGAGATGCCTCCTCAGAATGGACAGGAGAATTGAGCTTGCCTCCTTGGAACGGGAAAGGAACTGCAGTTGTTGGAATTTGAATTGCTTCTTATCATGTTCTTCTTAATTCAGTACTTCAATTATTGTACTTCATTCCAGTATCTTAATTACTATTTTTTAGTTCGGTATTTTGATTACTGCACTCTATTTCAGTGTTTCAGTTACTGGACATTATTTCAGAATTGCCTATAATTTAGAGTTGGCGTGAAGATTGGACATTCCTTCAGGGTCAACCCTAAATAGTGCCGAACTAGCCGCCGCTCTTGGAGCAGAGCAGACAGATCGATGTTTTGGCTTTTATTTCATTATTGCCTGTAATTTAAAGTTGACGTGAAGATGAGACATTCCTTCGAGGTCAACCCTAAATAGTGTCGAACTGACCGCCGCTCTTGGAGCAGAGCAGACAGATCGATGTTTTGGCTTTTATTTCATTATTGCCTGTAACTTAGAGTTGACGTGAAGATGGGGCATTCCTTCAGGATCAACCCTAAATAGTTCCGAACTAGTCGACGCTCTTGGAGAAGAGCGGACAGATCAATGTTCTGGCTTTTATTTCATTATTACATGTAATTTAGAGTTGATGTGAAGATGAGACATTCCTTTAGGATCAACCCTAAAAAGTGTCGAACTGGCCGCCGCTCTTAAAGCAGAGAGAACAGATCGATGTTTTGGTTTTATTTCAGTATTGACTATAATTTAGATTTGACAGGAATATATTATGCCTCTGAGAAATATTCCTATGGGAATATATTGTGCCTCCGAGAAATATTCCTATGGAAATATACCGTGCCTTCGAGAATTATTCCTACGGGAATATATTGTGCCTCTGAGAAATATTCCCAGGGGAATTTATTGTGCCTCCAAGAGATATTCCTACGGGAATATACTGTGCCTTCGAGAATTATTCCTATGGGAATATATTGTGCCTCCGAGAAATATTCCTATGAGAATAACTTGTGCCTCCGAGAAATATTCCTACGGGAATATACTGTGACTTCGAGAAATATTCCTATGGGAATATATTGTGGCTTCGAGAAATATTCCTACAGGAATATATTATGCCTTCGATAATTATTCCCATGGGAATATGTATTGTGCCTCCAAGAAATATATTCTTATGAATATATTGTGCCTCCGAGAAATATTCTTATGAATTTATTGCGTCTTCGAGAATTATTCCTAAAAAAATAAATTGTCTTGGGGAGCATATCAGATGGCTGATGAGTTATACTCTGAAGCAACCCGCATGAAGGATGGTCTGGGAAGACAACCCGTGCGAAACTAATAAAACTGTGTGGGTCTGAGACCGTATGCATGATGATACAGAGTAAGTAGGCGGTGATCGCATGAAGACTGCCATGACCCAATAATAGTCCAGATATTTTCTCCCTTAAATGTTATATTATGCTTAATGCTAATAGAAATTGGATTTTATTTGTGGTTCTAATAACTTCTCCTTAGCACATGTAACAGGTGCGGGTGAGAGACAGAACCCAAGTGTGGAGGAAGGCACAGAGCACGCTACTCCAGGTATATATTCGGTAGGTCGCATCTTCTGTTGTGTCCTATCTCATGGTATATATATATGCATTGGTACTGGAGTTTTAATGCGACAGAGAGGATGACGCTACTCATACAGGTCTTGAATATATGGGTTTCTATGATGATTAATCTTTCGCTATATATCATGTCTTCCACTAAGTGATCAATGGAGTGTTCAATGAATGGAGTTGGAGAAGGAAGTGCTTTCACCCTTCATGGTCACTTCGGCGTTGTGCATAAATGGTTGTGTGCGATAAGATTCCCCGATCAGACCGCCGGTTCCCGAAGGGGGTCTTACACACATCTCCATGTCGCCTAGGGTCATCAACCTTCCCGCACCGGTACATACGGTCTGCGGGCACGAGTGACCCACCACTTTTTTCACTACAAGTAATTTACAATAAAAGCAATGAATAAAACAGATAACTGACACCTTTAGGTTTGCAGTGGCTTGCCCTACTTGACCTAAAATAATTTGGGCAGACGACCGTATAACATCAACGTGCAGCTCAACTTTAGACAAGGAGCGCCTCAAGCGTGTGGGCGCATTATTTGGAGCTAACCTTGGAGGAATACTTCAACTCTCGGTTATTCCCAACTAACGCTCTACCAGAAAACCAACCGCTTTTCAAAACATGACCCGAGCTAAAAATGCATGAATAGTAAATTGCAATAATTAAGTGTGGTAAGAGAATGTTGCTGAAATAAATTGCAGATGTGAAGTACTTAAGTAAAGTACTAAGATAAATTGCAGTAATGAAATGTTGAATTGAAAGAACTGTAATAAAGAGCTGCGCTGAAACGAAAAGCTGAACTGAAATAGAGTGTTGAATTGAAATTAACTATAGTAGACAAAGTACTGAACTGAAAAAAGAGTAGTGCTGAAATAAAGTGCAGTATATGAAAAACTGAATGAAAGAACAGAATAAGAATTAGTTCAGTTTTCCAGTTCCCTCTACATTTAAGGAGGCAAGACCAGTTCTTCTCTCTGTTCCCAGGAGGCTTCTCCATTCCAAGGAGGCTTCTCCGTTCCAAGGAGGCAACTCCGTTCATAGGAGTCTTCTCCATTCCAAGGTGGCAAGTTCACAATTCTGCGGTGAATTCTTAGTATTTTACTGTGTTAGGGTCCGCTGGTTTGTTTGTATATGATTATTACTTTTAGTTGCCCTGTTTTGGGAGAATCATGAGATTACAAAATTTCGATCGAGTCCTATTATAATACCAAGCCTCTTTATTATAAACAACCGATTTAATCATTGAGACTCCAAACTCCGTAAGAGGTTTAACACAAGCTCGTTTAACCTCAATTGTTTGCACGGGGGTGAATCGAGTTCTTATATTACGACTGAGATTAGTTCTTCCGATTTAAACCTCTTTTATTCAACGAATACCAAAGAGAGTCAGAAATTTAAGAAACTTGAACCAGAGATTGGATTTGACCTAACAGAATCCCCATAATTTTCTCAAATTATTTTAAGCTTGTGTTGGTCTCCGATAAATTATTCGCCTCGAATAAACCCTTATATTAAAATACCAAAAATACTTTTGCTAATCCAAAAATTGCCAAATCTTGAATGAGGGTTTATACTAAAACAAGGAGGCTTCCATAATTTTAATAAGACTCGTTTCACCAAGTAGGAGCTCTCTGGAATATTTAAAATAATGAAGAGGCCACACATTAATTACTCAAAAATAAATAGTCTTTCAATAAATCGCCAAACTTTTCAAGTGGGTAAACACTAGAGCCACTGTCATTCAAGGATTTTCTCAGATTTGTAATACCAAGTAAAAAGTCTCTGATATTATCAAACTAGTAATTTCTACCTTATTTAAATCTTTAAAAATATCAGGAATGCATAATAAAATCAGATTATTTTTTAGGAGTCATGTCATCCTCTTATAATCACCATATAAAAATTACAGCAGTTTTAATCAATCAGATATTCCCCTGGAATTTTTGTTATGAAAGGAAGTATATTAATTAAATCACCAAAATGGCACATAATTGTTAAAAATTCTCAAATAATCATATAGGGTAAAATTAAGCCCTGGTCATCACATAAAATTTTCCATAATTTTTTTCTCAGAATTAAGAGTCACTTTAATTCAAAAACCTCAATTATCACTATATTTTATTTATTAAAATACTAAATTATGACATAAAATTTCAAAAAATTTTGGAGATTCTCCTCATTGACATGGACAACTTTCATATTCACAATTTTGCATTTGGGCTTCCTATAGGGCCCAGAAAAATAATATTCTATAATAAATAAAAATTTATAAAATAGAAAAAAAAAACTTTTTCCTGTACGCCCCCCCCCCCCCCCCCCGCTTTTGCGGGCTCTTGCTGTTGGTGGCTGGCCGCCGGCCAGCCGTGGTTCCGCCCCCGGCTGACTCTAAGGGGGCGAGCGCTCCCTCGGGCGGTGGTCCGGTGGCCTCCTGCCGCGGGACGCCGCCAGAGCTATTTTTTTAAATCTGAATGGAGAGCGGGTAGACGGCTACGACGCTCCGGTGGCCCGGGTTCACATGTGTCGCATCAGAAGTTTAGGGAGGAAGGAGAGGAGAAAGATCCACCTTATAGAGGGGCCTTTGGGAGCTTCCAGCATGATCCGCCATTAGAGGTGGCGAGGTGGTGGAACTCGGGTTGCTTCTCTCCTGAAGGGTGGAGCTCCGACAAAGGTGGGGTTGGGGTCGGTTTGAGATGGGCAAAGGGGTGGTGTAGATGGCGTGGGGGAAGGCGGTATTATATTGAGGAAGGGGAGATCACCTCCCTCTTCTCTTCCTTCTCGGCCAAGGCAACCGGAGAAGGTTTGGGTTAGAGAAAACCAAACCTTGGTGAGGTGAAGCGTGAGGAGGCAGCCATCCATTGGTTGGTTGTATCTCCTATAAGAGCCTAGGTTAGGATATTTAGCCATGTGGGGGGAGAGTTGTCTTTGCTTCCTCTCTCTAACCATGCCATTAACATTTCAATATTAAAACTCATATTTGATTTTGTAATTATTTGGGTGGAGTGGAGGGGTTTGTTTTTATAAAAAATAATCAAATATTGCATTTTAAAGAGGTTTGGCCAAATTCAACCATGGGGTGGGTCCCCCATGCAGGTCAAGGTCAGAGTTGGTCCAAGTCGTCGCGTGACGAGCCATTATTGATGCGTCGGGGTCAAACTCAAGCGTTCATGATTTTTGAGATGCTGTATATTTTTATATTACTCGACCAAACGATGTCGAAATTGAGCGTAATTAATTCTGTTGCTCTCGTATTTACCATACGAGTCCAATGCAACTAACTTGGCTCAATTCCGAGTTCATATGCTTAATATACTAAAACGTCATTATCGTGACGTGTTATGATACTCAAAATAGTAGTTTCCTATAAACAACCTCGGATCGATACAGAATGAGTTCTATTGCACTCATATTAGCTATACGAGTCTAATGCAACTGACGAAAATCAATTCGGAACAAGTATGCGCTCAATATACTAAAAATGGTATCGTTGTGACGCGTTACATTGCTCAAAATGGTTATTTTCTCTAAACAACCTCGGATCAAGATGAAACAAGTTCCGTTGCACTCGTATTAACTATACGAGTCTAATGCAACTGATAAAAGTTGATTCGGAGCACATATGCTCCCTATATTAAAATGGCATTATTGTGACGTGCTATGACACTCAAATGGTCGTTTTCTCTAAACGACCTCAAAACAAGACAAATTGAATTCTGTTGCACTCATATCAATTATACGAGTCTAATGCAACTGACAGAAGTCAATTTGGAGCGCGTATGCTCAATATACTAAAATGACGTCGTCGTGACGCGCTACGATACTCAAAATGGTCGTTTTCTCTAAACGACCTTGGATCGAGATGAAATGAGTTCTGTTGCACTTGTATCAGCTATATGAGTCTAATGCAACTGGAGGAAGTCGATTCGGAGCACATATGCTCAATATACTAAAAATGGCTTCGTGATGCAATACGATACTAAAAATTATTGTTTTCTCTAAACAACCTCGGATCGAGACGAAATGAGTTCCGTTACACTCGTATTAACTATACAAGTCTAATGCAACTAACAAAAGTTGATTCAGAGCACGTATGCTTCATATATTGCATGGGTCACTGACTAGCTTCTAAGGTACCATACAGGTGATCAGATCACTTTTATTGGGTCATCTAGGGTCCTAGTGGCCCAATAAAAGTTGGGATATTACAATCCAATAAAAAAAAGAGGATTTTCATCCTGGAAAATTGCTTAAAGCAGGAGGAGTTTGAAAATGTAACATACCTGGGGAAAAAGTTATGGGTACTTTTCTATGACGAGGCTTTCTGTTTTCCAAGTGTTTTCATTAAAACCGTGATTTGACCATAATATCTTAACAATGGTTATGACCTTATTCCGCAGATTCTTGATTTTGGAGTTAACCATTCATACTGGCTCTAACTGCAGAGATATGTCAGACTGCACGGGTACTGGAAGTGTAGGAAGATATTGTTCGGGTTGTCAAAGGACATGTCGCAACAACGAGACATGGAAGACGTCACGAAGATTTCCCAATTCCGGTGGTAGTGGTAATCGATATACAACGGGGCCGACTCAATCTATGATTGGGTAAGGGCCCAAATAGCGTGGGTCCAGCTTCTTTATCCAGGAGATACCATGCATAGGCTTGATCTTCAAGAATACCATATCTCATACGCTAAGCTCTACCGGTTGATGATGGCGTCGTGATATTTGGCATGTCTGCTCTGTGCTTCCAGCATTCAATCTCGGATCAATCTTATTATTGTGGTGGTGACATCAATGTATGTCACATCTAATGCTTCAGGATCTTCATCCTGTGCCCAAGACAGAAGAGTTTGGCAACGTCTTACGGTAGAGAGCTTTATACAATGTTATTTTGTTGCTAGCTCGGAAGCTACTATTATAAGAATATTCCATATGCGGTAGAAGTTGCTCCCAATGCTCGTTACGCTCCACTATGCACAGTCGAAGAAGGTCTTATGTGGTTTGATTTATTCTCTCTGTTTGACCATTAGTTTGGTGGTGGAATGTGGTGCTAAAAGCTAGTTTTGTGCCTAAATAAACCTGCACCTGTCTCCACTCCTTTGAAGTAAAGCATCCATTGTGGTCAGAGATGATTATTTTTGGTACCCCGTGAAATTGAACTACTTGCGTCATGAAAATCCTAGCTAACATATCAACGTCACCGCCTTGCCGATTAGGCATAGATCGGACCATATTGGTGAGGTGATCTACTATGACCCATATAGAGTCATTTCCTACTCGAAATTGAGGTAAACCATGGACAAAATCCCTTGCTCTAAATTTCCATTCTAGTATTGGTAGAGGTTGCATCGAACCTCCCAAACTTCGGCATTCTGCCTTGACCATTTGACAGGTTTGGCAATGCGCTACATAATCTGTGACATCCTTTTTCATTTCGGCCAATACAGAGTACATCGCAGGTCAATATGCATTTTAACTGCTCCAAGGTGAATATGATACCTGGATTGGTGAGCTTCTCAGAATATCTCCTCTCAGATTCCTTCAGAGGGGGGAATAATGACTCGGTGCTTATACTGCAGGATTCCATCGTATAAATTGAAGTCTTTTTTTTGCACCATCTTGTAGCAATTGGATGATCGGAGCTGCCTCCAGGTCAATCTTCTGGGCTTCATGAATTCGGTCCCGAATATCACATTGAGTTTCCATCCAACACATTTGAGCTTGACATTCTACTGGATCTCATCGAGTAATTAGGGTGATACTCAGGTCTGATAAGGATCGCAACAATTCTTCAGGTATTATCTCCGTCTAGCTTCCTGCCATTGTAGGTTTACGACTTAGAGCATCGACAACCATATTGGTCTTATCGGGGTGGAATTGAAGGTGAATCATAATCGCAAATAAATTCCAACCACCGGTGTTGACGGAGGTTCAACTCTTTTTGGGTGAAGGCATATTTGAGATTTTTGTGATCGGAGAAGATTTCACATTTAATTCTGTAGGTAGTGCCTCCAGATTTTGAGTACAAAGGCTAATATACCCAATTCTAAGTCGTGGGTCGGGTAGTTATGCTCGTGTGGATTCAATTGCCGAGATGCGTAAGCAATCACTTCGTTGTGTTTAATCAATATGACTCTCAATCCTTTCAGAGACGCGTCAGTGTAGATTTGCAATCCCTTGGTTCCAGATAGAATTGTAAGGATTGGCGCTGAGGTCAAAGTATTCTTTTAGCTCATTGAATGTTGCCTCACATGATCTGCTTTGCTTCTATAGTAGGTAAGGATGACATTTATGAAGGCGATAACAAAGTGACCTAAGTTGGTTTCGAACACTCTATTCATCAAAGCCATGAATACAGATGATGCATTGGTTAACCCCCAAAAAACATTACCATGAATTCATAATGCCTATACCGGGAGTTGAATGTAGTTTTAGGTACATCCTTCTCCCAGATCCAAAGTTGGTAATAACTTGATCATATATCCATCTTGGAGAAGATGGAAGCACATTATAGTTGATCGAATAACTTGTCAATTCTTGGTAAGGGACAAGTATTCTTGTCAGTAAACTATCAAGTCATCTGATCGACCGGAATGTTAATACGCATTCGACTTCCGAATAGATTGGATATAACATTTACGGAGAAGTGTTCATTCCAAGCTTTACTAGAAAACATGGAATTCGAAGTTTGCGCGACCATATTAGCGATAATCGGTTTTGACATCATTCTGGGGATGGACTGGCTGGCCGGGCACCAGGCCCAAATCAATTGATCGAACAGGGAGGTCAACCTCCAAAACTCGAATGGATAGTCCATCACGCTAAAGGTATTCCTTCCATCTCATGCATAATTCTAACTTCTGCACGGCCCACCGGGGCAGTTAGAATCAAATACAACTTATACTTAGCATTGAGTGTGATGCTTCTTTAAATCAAGGGAACATTGAGGGTAATATTCCCAACAATCTCCCCCTATTTGGAGAAGGCAGAACACCCTCAATGCTAAGGTACATATTAAAATAATTATTTATCATGTATCTTCACTACATGGCATTCATCATAATATACACATGTAAACATCATTATGGCATCAAAGATAATATCATAACAGATAATATTTATGATAGGCATATTATCCCAGGGTTTATCAACCCAATAATATGATTAGATAATCATATCGATGCATCACAGATTAATTTAAATAGTGACACGGAGTATAATAAAGTTATGGCTCAGATTAGCTTATAACGTAAAGTTATCAATTCACAATTCATTCATTTGCATTTCATATAAAGCAATGAGACATTGTTCAATATACATTTAGAATTCATAACACTTAAATACATTTATTTAAATTTTTCTTTTCTTAGAAGAAGTTGAGCACTCAGCAATGTCAGCTGCAACTTCTTTTCCTTTAGCTGAGGCCTCTTGGTCTGCTGCATCAGCCAAATCCATGTTTTCAGGAAGATTGGTGGTAGTGTCTTTTTCAGCATTAGCTGCCTCTATTTCAGCTATCTTCCTCCTATTTTCTTGCCTTTTGAAATATAGGAATGACTTAGGAATGTACTTTGAAGGCATCCTTCTTGGGTTGTCCTTCCTTACCAGATTTGCTTTGAATATCCTATCTCTTTTAGTGTTTCTTTCTAAGTACTTTATCCACTCTTTAGATGGATATACCTTATCAATATCTTTGCAAATTTGACCATGGCTTAGCCAGGCATTTAATATTATACTTTTGGAGTCTTCACTCCAATACTCAAAATCTGGATCCTTAGTTTGTTCATCACTCTGCTTGGCCATGAACTCTTCAGCAAGCATTGTGTGTTCTCTTTCTCTTCTCTTTGCCAGTCTTTCATTCTGGGCAATTTCTTCCTGTTTAGAGAAGTCCCAATCCTCTGCTCTTTGCCTATCCAGGAGGGGAAGGTTTAAGGCAAGCCTAGTTCCTTGCAAAACCTTGAGGGCTAGCTCAGAATTTGTTACTGCATTGTTCTCCTCCCCCTTTCTGGCTTCTTCAAATATTCTTTGACTTATCTCCTGCTGAGCAGCAGTTAATGTGCCATAGATTATTTGGAAAATGTTTTCCATGTCAGCTTTTAGCTCATCCTTGTTCCTCTCAAAGTCAGCCTTGAGCTCATCTTTGTTTCTGTCAGCCTCACCATTCAACTGCAGAGCAGTGGAGTATACATATTCTTGGATATGATTTGAGGATTTTTTTTCAATCACCTCATCTGTCTTGCTGACATAATTTTTGACATATGACATATCCTGTTCAGAGAGTTTGAGGTGGTTGTCCATTAATCTGAGAATAATATTTTGAGAGACCACTGATTTCTCTGCCAGATCAAACCACTTGGTCATTTGTTTGTTCAGGATGGTAGTGTCTTCCTTGATTTCCTTGACCTCAGCCATAAATTTAGATTTTACATTGAGGATGGACTGATCAATGTATGCTTTAACAATAGAAGTTGACTGGTCTACAAAGTCTTTCATAGAGGTTAGACGAATCTCTAACATAATCTGAATAACAGTTAGAATGCTCTGATTGGACTGTGAGGAAGTAGAGGTTGAGGCTTGTTGATCAGTAATAATTGGGTCTGGGAGCCTTTTTGGACTTGGAGGAGGGACCACTTGAGGTATAATTTGCACTTCAGCTGCAGGCATCACCTGTTTTGTATGTATGTTGTCCCTTTGGTCAGGATCATCCACCTTTTCGGCAAAGAATACAAGATCATCAATATGATCAGGGTGGACTCCATCATTATCCACATCACCAATATCAGCATCTGGTTCCTCCCCCTCAGATAGAGCATCTTGATCAGATGATTCCAGGAAAGCTGGGACAAGTATGTGGATTTAGATCTAGGGACTTAGCAATAGTAAAGATGGGTTAGTAACTCTTACCAAGGACATCATCTTTACCAGCTGATGGCTTTTTCAGCTTCTCCCCCTCGGATGGAGCATCAGATTTTCCTTGTGGTGGTAAATCCCAGAGAGATGGGGAGTCATCAATGTTAAGTGAAATTCTTTTTTTAAGATATAGTATGAATGTATCAATCTTACTTTGTAAGTCCTTAGGAGAAGATACTTTGTCCTTATCAGTCTTGTCTCCTCCACTCTCATTTTTGTCACTGGTAACATCCATGGAAGATGGTTCTTGTTGATGCTCCCCCCAGTTGGAGCATCCATTTGGCCTTGAGTAGTTGTGGTCCATATTATTTTAGAGTCGTTAGAGATGAACTAGTAGATTGGTTATGATTAGATAACATTATTAGTAATGTTGAGTTTAAGAATTAATTACCAGGTATGCTATCTATTTCCAAGTCCTGTGGATGGACAGGGTCAGCATGCATGTCATCCAGTTGAGCATCCTTGTTAAGAAGACTGTGTGATTCAATGTCAGCATCAGCATCTTCATTCTTAACTGAGTGGTCAGACTCAGAGCTTGACATGATCAATCTTTGCTTCTTTGCTGATTTAGCTTCCTTTTTCCCTTTCTCATTTGCCTCAGTGGGCTGGCTCATGGGGAGCACCCTGGTGAACCTATCTAATGTCTTTATATCCATCCTTTTCAGGTAATGGATATTTTATCCTTTTAATCCCTTAAACTTCTCAGGATAGCTCTGGATCAAATATTGGGATAGAATTCTACCCATATTTGGTGCTTGCAGACATTCCTTAAGTCTCTGAAATGTGACTTCTCCCCGGGAAGTTATCTTAGTCAGAATGATCCTTGTCATAATGTCAAACATGAATTGAGAAATGGTATCATGAGACCCAGGCTTGCAGAGAAGTGTTTTGCCCACTATATCTGACAATAGTTTGCCTCTTTGATTGCTGAATTTTCTTTTTAATGAGCCAATCTTGGCATCACTATACTCAGTCTATTTCAAAGCTTGCTTCTTATCCTTGTCAGAAATTTCTTCCTCCTCATCCTTGTTGTATGAGGGAATTTGGAGAGCTTGTTCAATTCTTGCCGAGGGGATTTTCACTCTTTGTCCTCCTATTTTTGACTTCAAAGTGGACTTGGAAGAGGACAATTTGGCATTACTGAACCATTCCAGAACTTCAGGAAGTTCTGAGAATGATTGTAGGTTCAGAGAGAGTATACTCCAGCCCTTGAGCTTATAGGAGTTGAATCACTCCTTTTATATCTTCTGAAGCATGGGCAAATCCATTTCTCACTATCTCATACCCCTCTAGAAGATCCTTTGAACTCTTGGGTGTCATTGTTGCTGTAGAAGAATGCGCTGGGATGTAAGAGAATATGATTCATCTCGGCGGCTGTGAGGGAAAGGTTGTGTAGCTTTCATTAATTGACAATTGTCTATTTATATGGCTTGAATCTGTGTTTTGATTAGCCCTAATAATTAGGGTTAAATGAACTTATAGTTGTAAGGAGAATTAGGTCTATTGGGGTTGCATTTAGACAAACTGTAATGGGACCAGCCCGTCTCAGCAGAACCGCTGAGACGGTAACCTAATCCGCTGGGACAGAGCACTGTCAACCGCTGGGATAGTTTAGCAGTCTCAGCGGCCCAGCTGAGACTTTTCCCAGCTATCTCAGCGACTTAGCTGAAATAATCATTTCTGTTTTAGCTGACCTTACTATCTAAACATTAATCCTTTTGAGATCTAATTGTGTTATGACTTAACCATGTCACTAGGAGTTGATGTGACAACATTTTTGAATCATAACATAACAAGCATAATATCATAGATGATTGAAAGAAGGAAATATTTGACACTATTCAATATTTAACATCCCAAGATCAATCTTGAAAGCATTAAATTTTGTCTCATCCAATAGCTTTGTAAAGATATCAACAACTTGATTGTCAGTGGGGACAAATTCAAGGCCGATATCTTTACATTCAACATGTTCTCTTATAAAATGATATCTAATCTTTATGTGCTTAGTCTTGCTATGAGAGACAGGATTCTTAGCAATAGAGATAGCACTGGATGAGTCACAATAAAGAGGAGACTCACTTACCTTGAGGTTGTAGTCCTCTAACTGATGTTGTATCCATAATAGTTGGGCACAACAACTTCCTGCAGCAATATATTCAGACTCAGTAGTGGATATTGCCACACTTATCTGCTTTTTGCTGCTCCAAGATATCAGCCTCCTTCCTAGGAATTGACAAGTGTCACTTGTGCTTTTCCTGTCTTCTTTGCATCCTGCAAAATCTGCATCTGAAAATCCAGTTAGTTCAAAATCATTATTGTTGGATCTTGTAGCGCCCTTAGAGGGGGGGGGGGGGGGGGGGGGTGAAATTATGATTTTTTACTTAAGAATTTTTAAAACGAATTTTGCTTTTCTAAAAATCACTTATAAAAATTTTCAAACTATGAAAATTTTAAATTAATTCAAACACAAATTTCTAAGTTAAAGATTAATCAACCAAATTTGCAATTAAAGAAAAAGTCATAATTTTTAATCAAGAAATTCACATACAATAAAAATGATCTTAACAATGCTTAAGATCAATGCACAAATATGATAATAAACTTTTAACAATTTGAGTTTACCAATCCTTATCCCAAGGATCGGAAGGCTATCACTTGTCTCTCCCTAGACCAAGCCCAAGCCTATCCTTTAGATCTTCCCAAGATCTAGACATAGCACACAAGGCCACGATTTCCTACCAAGCCACGCAAGGACTTGGATGCTCCGCACAAGGAAGCGATTTTCCCCTAAGCCACGCAAGGACTTAGACGTCACGCACAAGGAGACGATTTCCCTACCAATACAAGTGAAATGTATATAAATGAAAATACAAAATGAAATGAAGAACTCCCTAGAAATTCAGATCTCTGAAAGGAAGGTTGAAGCCTCGAGATGATCGTTGATGTAGAAGCGCGTCCGATCTCGTCTTCAATCTCAAACCTTCTAAGCACAAATGGGAGTTGATGAGGTTCTGGAGCTCTCTAGTTCGTATGCACTCAAGAAAGGACTTAGAATCTTCAAAGCTTGGAATGCACAAACAAAACGAACCAATTTATAGTATTTCACTGTCGCCTGGGCGACATCGCTGTCGGATTCCGACAGAACCTAACTGCTGCTCGTCGTGCTGTCTTGCGGACTGCTGCTGTAACTTCTGTCCTATCGCCTGGGCGACATCGCTGTCGGAATTCTGACAGTGCCAAACTACCGCTCGTCGTGCTGTCGTGCGGGCTGCTGCTGTAACTTCTGTCCTGTCGCCTAGGAGACATTGACTGTCGGAAAATTTCGACATCGAAATTCTCCATACAGTTAAATTGAGCTCCAATAAGAATTGTGAACATCTCATACCTGTTACCTGCACACCATCAATAAAAATAGAATCAAATACAATTGGGATTTTGTTATTATCAAACCGGAAGAGTGCGAAATGCATGCTCCAACAATCTCCCCCTTTTGATAATAACAAATCCGTATAAAAAGAAATCATGTCTATTTAGGTTGTTGTTTTGAACATATGGTGTGTGCACAAAAATAACATGATTTCCTCTAAAATGTAAGCTCCCCCTAGATGAATGCTCCCCCTAAATGAATGCTCCCCCTAAATGTTATCGTAAATTGAAATGATGTATTGTTTAGGTGGAAGATTTAGGTGGAATTGTTCTTATTGTTCTTTGATTTCTTGAATATACTTATAATTCTCCCCCTTTTGGTATTAGCAAAAGTTAATTTGAAATGAATGAGTAGTTCTTAAGGGAAGAGGTAGGATGTAGAAAAATAAGAGTAGATAGAAGCACTTGTGTTGAAAATGATTGAAAGTCTTGAAATAATAGTAATATGCCATAGTATTGAATAAACTCATGAAGAGATGGTATAGCCATATGAAGTAGTAGAATAAAAAAAATAACTTAAACATGATTAATGTCATTTTAAAGTATCATAGAAAGACACAATTGTGTATAGAAATTTGGAATCTTTTCGGTCCAATTCTCATGAGATGAAGGTTTATATAACATAATGATGTGTACAAGTGTTGCTTTGATCAAACATATGAAATTATTTAATTTACATGATCATTGGAATAGAAAACATAATATAAGCATATAAAGACAACTTTGACCTTGAAGATATAGGACAATAAGAATAGAATACCATTTTTTCTTTTGCACAAGACACTTTACAATTCTTTCCAAGGTGCTCAACCTCACAATGCTTATTAAGGCTTATCAGGAGGGTAAGTAGTGCTTGGTGGAGTATCCATGTCCTCAATTTAAACTTTTTGTTGATCACATATTTTGTGATATCTTAACTTTGTAGTTTGTGATACCATATAGTTTTATTTTTAATTGACCAAGGATCTCCGAATTCACTTGAATCGCACAAGATGGTGTATATTTGGTTGTGCTAACAAATCAAGCTTGAAAGTAGTATTTATGAAATGCTATTGTACTATGTTAAAGCAAACATGATTCATGTATATATTAAATAGAAAGACATATGTATGGATCAAAAGAAGTGAACGTGATAGCTCATTATTATATATAAACAATTTCTCATACTTAGAGGCATGCGAAAACAATTTCCAATAGTCTAAACCACTTAGCAGGAGTGTCAATACTATGATAGAGTGGAAATGAAATCATATAATCATGTAAATAGCCATTTTTAAAAATAAAAAAGCACATGGTTTGGCATCAATTCATGATTTGTGGCATTAATAATGACATATAACTACTGAAGAGTATTAGAGAAACCAAAATTGAAGATTAATCAAATTTGGGAGCTGTCGGAATTTTTCCGACACTCACTGTCGCCTGGGCGACAGCTAAAAGTATAAAAACGGCTAAAAACCGAGTCAAACCCGATTGTACCTCATTTTCTGGACTGGAAGGCGAGAGGAAAGTGTCGGAGTGCAGCGACAACCCTAGATCTAAGGTATGTTTGGTTGATTTTGAGGGTTTTGACTTAATTTTTTGAAATAAGGTATGTTTGAATCTTGTGTTTTTGTGTTTGGGGTTTAAGATTTGTATTTTTACATTGATTAATTTCAAAAACTGTAGATGATTTTTTTTTAAGAGGGTTGAAGAAGATGAATAGGAAATGATATGTGAGAAGGTTTAGTTTGGTTCAAAAAAAATTTTAACAGAAATATAGCTTGATTTTGAGTAGATCTGGAAGTCTATATTAAAAAAACATATAAAAAGCTCACTGGATCAATGTCAGAAATTTCCGACAGTCAATGTCGCTTGGGCGACATTGTCCCAGTGCACAGAACAGTGATTAACTTAGTTTTGTTATTTTTGCAGAATGGCTTCCAGTTCTAAGGCTCGTAAAAGTATATCTGAAGATGATCATAGTTCATATCAAGTATATCCGGGGATTGAGAAGGCAATTATTGGAGTTTCAAAATATGTTGAATTTGACTCTCCTAAGCACGACCATATCTACACTCTTCTTGCTAATGCAGGTATATTATCAGTAATTTCAGTAGATATGTTCTCATTTGTCTTGATCCGAGAGTTTTACAATCATTTGGAAGACCCTAAATGCACTGAATTGGATGGGGGAGTGCGATCGAGAATCCAAGGTGAACAAGTGGAAATAACACATGTTGATCTTAGAGATGAATTTGGTCTTCTTATGATTGATCATATGCCAGACATAGTAGAAAGCTATAGAAGGGACAGAGATTGGACTCTTGTAAACATGAGTTTACATGGAAGTAAAAAGAGGACCCTAATCACGGAAATCTCTTCACTCACTCCTGATGCCTATTTAGTCCAAGACATATTGAGAAACACAGTCATGCTAAAAAGTGGTGATACAAGGAGTATCACAGCACAATTGACGTTGTTTACATATTTTATTATAGAGGAGGAACCCTTTGATGTAGCGGACCTCATCCTTGCCCATATTCGTTATGCTTTTAGATTAAAACAACCAAAATGGGTGAAGATTCATACTTTGCCAATGGGGGCTATAATTCAACGTATTCTATATAAGAAGAATGAATAGATAAGTCAAGATTCGTACTAAGATGATTGTGTTCCTGAAATATACTATACGGGTACCATGAAAGTTAAGAAGCCTCATAAAAAGCCTCATCCTGGAATAGAGATTAGAGAGCCTACAAATCCTAGAGGAGGAATACTACGAGAGGCTATAGATGATCTTCGTGATTCATTTGAAGAACACAAGAAGGAAGTGAAGAAAGATCGCAGTAGACTGCATAAATTTATGAAATTTCTGGTGAAGGGACTGAAGTTAAAGCCTACTCCTGAAGAAGCGGCCGAATGGGAAGTCCCTGATGAAGAACTGCCACGCCAATGGGGTAGGCGGACTCGACGTGGAAAGGCTGTAAGACGTGGATCTTCAGAAGACTGTCCAGAAAGTAGCGGGGCTGGATATGATGATTCTGAGTAGTTTCCAGCAGGTTGTTGCTTCTGACTGATGTCAGAATTTTTCGACAATCACTGTCGCCTGGGCGACAGTGAACTTACCCAGATTTCATTTTCTGTTTACTGAACTTAATTTTATGTTTATTTCTACTGTTTTTCTGGAACAATTTGTATGAATGATTAATGATGTGAGAATTTTTGTTAAGTCATTCAAATTCTATGTTTTGACTTAAAATGATGTTTTTCCATTATTCTTTATCTTATTAAACTTGATTTGTCATATTCGATATGCTTAGTTTGAAATATCGAGGATTCCTAATTCAAGCCTTAGCATTGAAAACCGGGAATCCGGCAATGGTTTTCTAATTTTATTTTCAGATTTCATTAAACCTGTACATGGTGAGTTGAAAACAGATTTGAAATCAGAGGTAAAATTAGGAATAGAAGATACCTCTTTTACCTTTTCTGGTTGAGATTCAGATTCAGATTTGTAGTTGGAGCTATATATTGCCATCATACAGAAGTTTATGGCTTTTTGTTCTTCTTTTTCTTCTTCTTCACTTAGAGTAGGTGCTGGTTCTACATCAAACAAACAGTTAGTGGAAGAAGTAGGAATGGATTCATTTACCATCCTAGAGAGGGAGTTCCAAATGCGCTTTGCTGAAGTGCAGTCATTAACTCTTTGATAAATGTCATTTGACATTGATTGAGTTAATATATCAATAGCTTTTGCATCATCACTTTTTAGCATTTCTTGATCATCTGATGAAGAGATTGAAGATGGAATTCCTGTCAAAATGGAATTATAAATATTTTCATCTATTGCATTCATATATAATTTAATTCTAGCTTGCCATAATGGAAAACTATCCAAATTACATAAAGGTGGATCTGAAAATAAAAAATCTGCTAGTGTCATTTGGAAAAACCTTTTTAAAAACAAAATAAGAACTAAGTGATCTTTGTGATTTCAGGTGTTAGCCTGTGTGAAAAATCAACCCGCTCTGATACCAATTGAAAGTTAGTTTAGTTCTTATATATTATCTTAAAAGGCTCTTGTTTAATTTTTACTTTCAAAATAAATGATATATATATAATATATGATGTTTGCTGAGTGAGTAATAAACACAAACAGTGAAATGGCAAATAAAAACACAGCACATAAAATAAGGAATAAAACAACAAACAAACCAAGCAATCCAGATGACACAAGAAAATATAGTAGTTCCCCTCAACTGGGTACATCTACTCTTCTACCCACTGGTAGGAATCCACTGGAGGTTGTTGATCAGGTGCCCTCACACCAAGGTGTTTTTGTTCAGGTGTCCACACACCAATGGAGGTTTGATCAGGTGCCCAATTCACCAATAAGCTTTTGATCAGGTGCTTATAAACCAAGATGCAGGTTTTTGCTAAGGTGGCCTGTCACCGGGAGTAAACTTTTGAAGGGAGTTTTAACCCTTTACAAGATGGGAGGAATAAAGAAAACAGAAAAAGGTTTTTTGTTCTTCTCTTTTGCTGAGAAGACTCTTGATGAAGATGATGTTGAAGAAAGCTCCCCCTGTCTGATTTAGTTTAGATGACAGCCTTGTGGATGGAGCTCTTTCCCTAGATTCCAAATCCTCTTTTCTTCTTCTTGCAGTTTTGATCCCTGAGCAATTGATATTGATTTGGTGTCTCAGGTTTGTATAGAAGATCTGCAAGAAAGAGGTTTAGCAAAAAGAAGATATAATATATTTGATCTGCTTCTTTTTGCTCCTGTTCTTCTTTTTCTCTTCTTCTTCTTCTCTTATTCCTGTACAGCAATATGATAATGTATTCTGTCTATGTTAATGTATACAACAATAGTGATATAATCTGTATATAAATATTCTGTCGAGCAAGACAGCTATATATGTTCTGCTGTATAAATAATCTGCTGCATATGTTCTGCTGTATAAAATCTGCTGTATAATAAGTTGACTCCTGCTGTCGTATATAGAAGTTGTCCTCTTTCCTTGGCTGATTTGAATTCTTGCCGACCAAAGAGGAAAGGAGTAATATCTCTTTCTTTTCCCAGATCCTCGAGAAGATAACTTGTCGTGTTTAGATTGCTGCAACGGCTCTATTAATTAATGCTGCAATGGCTGTGGATTTAAGATAGTAATATATATGTATAAATAATAAATATTGCTTTAATAAAGTTGACAGCATATATATATAATATTTTAGTCAAGCTAAATGATATAAAATAATACTGGGAGAAATTCGTCGAGCTGAGCTTCAAGTTCATCGAGCTCATCATTTGATTCGTCGACCTGATCATTTAATTCAGTGTTTCTGAACATCTGCTGAATATTCGTCAAACGTAGACTTGGGTTCATCGAACGGAAGAATTTGTCGACCGTTGAGACGGGCTGGATTGTCGACCGCTGAATGTTGAGCTGTTCGTCGAACGCAGATAGTCGTTCGTCGAACGCATGATTTCATCGACCGCTGAGACTGAGTCTGTTCGTCGACCGCTGAGATAATATGTTCGTCGACCACTGAACCAATCTGTTCGTCGATCGCTGAGCTGGGGCGGGATTGTCGAGCGCTTCTTGGATTTCGTCGAACGCAGAATGCACGCCATTCGTCGAGCGCAGGACGCCGTTCGTCGAACGCAGAGAATATATGTAAATTTAATTTCTCTCTTATTTTCTGCCTATTAAATATATGTCTATTTTCAGCTTTCTTTCTTAATGATATTTGATCTAAGTTATAAGATATATTATGATATGAACTTAGACATTAAAGGTGGATCCTAACTCAAATCAAAACTAAGGTTCCAACAATCTCCTCCTATTTGAGTTGGGATCCTAATCCAAATTAAGACTAGGTTCTAACAATCTCCCCCTATTTGGTTTAGGATACCTAAGCATAAAAAGTCTTTAAAGCTTAAGGGTTAGAGATTATTTTCTTTCTTTTGAAAATCATTTAAACAATTCTGATTTCCTAAATTTTGATTTAATAGGATTTTAATATTATGAATTGCTAGCTGATTATTAAATTCTAAGAATTTTAAAATAAAAAAGACATAGCCTCATAGGTTCTTTCTATAGAATCCCCTTAATTAGAAGAGACTCACACTTAGTGCTTTGATCATTTCTGATCTATGCAATCTGAGTAGAATATTCAACTTGATTTTAGGAGAAAATCTGGAAGAATATGAAGTCTATCTGACTTTGTTTTTGAGATATAAAAAAAATTCAAAAGAATCATTAAAATTGCCGTTTAATTATAAATGATTTGAAAAATATTAATCAGTTTAAAAAATTGCCTTATATAAATAAGTTTTTCTTTTTATTTCATTAAAATATAAGTTAAACTGCTTTCTAGATTTTGATTTAACATAAAGGAGTTCAGTAATTTCTACACATATTTTTATTTCTTTTTCCTTAAAAGTTTGTTCAAATTTATTTTTTAAGGAAATATTTTGTTCTGATGATTTTAAAACTTCTTTAAGTTTGTTATATTCAGGAGTTAAAATGTTTATTTCTATTAACTCTTTTCTAATTTTATTTTCAAATTTCATTAAACCTGTACATGGTGAGTTGAAAACAGATTTGAAATCAGAGGTAAAATTAGGAATAGAAGATACCTCTTTTACCTTTTCTGGTTGAGATTCAGATTCAGATTTGTAGTTGGAGCCATATATTGCCATCATACAGAAGTTTATGGCTTTTTGTTCTTCTTTTTCTTCTTCTTCACTTAGAGTAGGTGCTGGTTCTACATCAAACAAACAGTTAGTGGAAGAAGTAGGAATGGATTCATTTACCATCCTAGAGAGGGAGTTCCAAATGCGCTTTGCTGAAGTGCAGTCATTAACTCTTTGATAAATGTCATTTGACATTGATTGAGTTAATATATCAATAGCTTTTGCATCAGCACTTTTTAGCATTTCTTGATCATCTGATGAAGAGATTGAAGTTGGAATTCCTGTCAAAATGGAATTATAAATATTTTCATCTATTGCATTCATATATAATTTAATTCTAGCTTGCCATAATGGAAAACTATCCAAATTACATAAAGGTGGATCTGAAAATAAAAAATCTGCTAGTGTCATTTGGAAAAACCTTTTTAAAAACAAAATAAGAACTAAGTGATCTTTGTGATTTCAGGTGTTAGCCTGTGTGAAAAATCAACCCGCTCTGATACCAATTGAAAGTTAGTTTAGTTCTTATATATTATCTTAAAAGGCTCTTGTTTAATTTTTACTTTCAAAATAAATGATATATATATAATATATGATGTTTGCTGAGTGAGTAATAAACACAAATAGTGAAATGGCAAATAAAAACACAGCACATAAAATAAGGAATAAAACAACAAACAAACCAAGCAATCCAGATGACACAAGAAAATATAGTAGTTCCCCTCAACTGGGTACATCTACTCTTCTACCCACTGGTAGGAATCCACTGGAGGTTGTTGATCAGGTGCCCTCACACCAAGGTGTTTTTGTTCAGGTGTCCACACACCAATGGAGGTTTGATCAGGTGCCCAATTCACCAATAAGCTTTTGATCAGGTGCTTATAAACCAAGATGCAGGTTTTTGCTAAGGTGGCCTGTCACCGGGAGTAAACCTTTGAAGGGAGTTTTAACACTTTACAAGATGGGAGGAATAAAGAAAACGGAAAAAGGTTTTTTGTTCTTCTCTTTTGCTGAGAAGACTCTTGATGAAGATGATGTTGAAGAAAGCTCCCCCTGTCTGATTTAGTTTAGATGACAGCCTTGTGGATGGAGCTCTTTCCCTAGATTCCAAATCCTCTTTTCTTCTTCTTGCAGTTTTGATCCCTGAGCAATTGATATTGATTTGGTGTCTCAGGTTTGTATAGAAGATCTGCAAGAAAGAGGTTTAGCAAAAAGAAGATATAATATATTTGATCTGCTTCTTTTTGCTCCTGTTCTTCTTTTTCTCTTCTTCTTCTTCTTCTCTTATTCCTGTACAGCAATATGATAATGTATTCTGTCTATGTTAATGTATACAGCAATAGTGATATAATCTGTATATAAATATTCTGTCGAGCAAGACAGCTATATATGTTCTGCTGTATAAATAATCTGCTGCATATGTTCTGCTGTATAATAAGTTGACTCCTGCTGTCGTATATAGAAGTTGTCCTCTTTCCTTGGCTGATTTGAATTCTTGCCGACCAAAGAGGAAAGGAGTAATATCTCTTTCTTTTCCCAGATCCTCGAGAAGATAACTTGCCGTGTTTAGATTGCTGCAACGGCTCTATTAATTAATGCTGCAACGGCTGTGGATTTAAGATAGTAATATATATATATAAATAATAAATATTGCTTTAATAAAGTTGACAGCATATATATATAATATTTTAGTCAAGCTAAATGATATAAAATAATACTGGGAGAAATTCGTCGAGCTGAGCTTCAAGTTCATCGAGCTCATCATTTGATTCGTCGACCTGATCATTTAATTCAGTGTTTCTGAACATCTGCTGAATATTCGTCGAACGTAGACTTGGGTTCATCGAACGGAAGAATTCGTCGACCGTTGAGACGGGCTGGATTGTCGACCGCTGAATGTTGAGCTGTTCGTCGAACGCAGATAGTCGTTCGTCGAACGCATGATTTCATCGACCGCTGAGACTGGGTCTGTTCGTCGACCGCTGAGATAATATGTTCGTCGACTGCTGAACCAATCTGTTCGTCGATCGCTGAGCTGGGGTGGGATTGTCGAGCGTTGCTTGGATTTCGTCGAACGCAGAATGCACGCCATTCGTCGAGCGCAGGACGTCGTTCGTCGAACGCAGAGAATATATGTAAATTTAATTTCTCTCTTATTTTCTGCCTATTAAATATATGTCTATTTTCAGCTTTCTTTCTTAATGATATTTGATCTAAGTTATAAGATATATTATGATATGAACTTAGACATTAAAGGTGGATCCTAACTCAAATCAAAACTAAGGTTCCAACATCTAGTGAACAACCGGCATAATCAGAATCAGAATAGCCGAAAAGAGTAAAATCATTGCTATGAGGATACCACAAACCAAGTTTAGATATGCCTATTAAATATCTAAAAATTCTTTTTACCGCTTTTAAATGTGATTCTTTGGGATCGGCTTGAAATCTAGCACATAAACAAACTGAAAACATAATATCTGGTCTAGAAGCGGTTAAGTATAAAAGTGAACCTATCATGCCTCTATATAAAGTTTGATCTATGGATATTCCACTTTCATCTTTTCCTAATTTTAAAGAGACACTCATAGGAGTACTAGCTTGTTTAAGATTTTCAAATCCAAATCTTTTCAAAACATCATGTATATATTTTGATTGGTTTATAAAAATTCCATCATATTTTTGAATAATTTGAAATCCTAAGAAATATTTTAGTTCTCCTATCATGCTCATCTCAAATTCACTTTTCATCATTTTAACAAAATAATTACATAACTCTTCATTAGTGGCTCCAAAAATAATATCATCAACATAAATTTGTAAAACAATTAAATCATCATCAACTTGCTTAATGAAGAGTGTACAATCAACACCACCCATTTTAAAACAATTTTGTAATAAATATAAGGTCAATCTATCATACCATGCTCGTGGTGCTTATTTTAAACCAAACAAAGCTTTTAGTAATCTATACACGCGATTAGGAAATTTTTCATTTATAAAGCCTGGGGGTTGTTCAACATAAACTTCTTCTTTAATCAACCCGTTTAAAAATGCAGTTTTAATATCCATTTGCAATAATTTAAATCTTTTATGACTAGAAAATGCAACAAAAATTCTAACTACCTCCAATCGTGCAACGAGTGCAAAAGTTTCATCAAAATCTACCCATTTAATTTGATTGTATCCTTTCGCTACAAGCCTAGCTTTATTTCTAGTGATCCTAGAGTCGGTATCTAATTTATTTTTAAAAACCCATTTGACTCCTACCACAGGATGATCACTAGGTCTATCTACAAGAATCCAAACTTTATTTCTTTCAAATTAGTTAAGTTCTTCATTCATAGCTAGAAACCAAGATTCATCATTTAAAGCGGTGGCAACATCTTTTGGTTCTATATTTGAGACAAAACATAAATTTGAAA
The DNA here is from genome assembly GCA_033032865.1 of Dactylorhiza incarnata. Classification (NCBI taxonomy): domain Eukaryota; kingdom Viridiplantae; phylum Streptophyta; class Magnoliopsida; order Asparagales; family Orchidaceae; genus Dactylorhiza; species Dactylorhiza incarnata. Next base: position 11,535,214 of record JAWHQI010000029.1, read on the forward strand.
AACTTTCATGCAAACTAGAATGTGTACGTACCCCACTTGATGGTTCTCCAATAACAAATTCTTGTGGATGATCTTTGAGAACCATAGCTCGGTTGGAGGTACATATCCTTGTTCTTCTTCTTCACAATCTTTTTCGTCTTCTTTCTCTACATTTTCTTCATCATCATCATCATTTTTCCTCAGATTTTGTTCCACATCTTCTTCATTTTTCTCATTACCTGCAACTTTAGTATTTTCTACACAAGAAATGTTTTCATCAAATTTTACATGAATAGTTTCTTCAACCACTTCAGTACGTTTATTATAAACTCTATAGGCCTTGCTAGTTGAAGAATAACCAATGAAAATTCCTTCATCACATTTTTCATCAAATTTACCTAAGTTGTCTTTTGTATTCAAAATAAAGCATTTACAACCAAAAATTTTAAAGTAAGATACATTTGGTTTTCTTTGAAAATAAATTTCATAAGGAGTTAATTGTAATGTAGGACGAATCATGACACGATTAATAATATAGCATGCAGTACTAACCGCTTCGGCCCAAAAATATTTTGGCAATTTAAATTCACAAAGCATAGTACGTCCTAATTCTTGAAGTGTTCTATTTTTCCTCTCCACTACACCATTTTGTTGTGGTGTCCGAGGAGCGGAAAATTCGTGTCTTATCCCAAATTCATTACGATATGAAATAAATTTTTCATTAACAAATTCTCCTCCATGATCTGATCTAATGCATTTTACTTTTAAATCAAACTCATTTTGAATACGTGAAATCAGTTTTACAAATTCATCAAAAGCATCAGATTTTGAATTTAAAAACGATGTCCAACAAAATCTAGAATAATCATCAATAATAACAAACGTATATTTTCTACCTCCTAGACTTTGTGTAGTAATTGGACCAAACAAGTCCATATGTAATAATTGTAAAGGTCTAGTAGTAGAAATAACATTTTTGCTTTTAAAAGATGATTTTGTAAACTTTCCTTTTTGGCATGGTGAACATAATGAAGAAAGCTTTCCCTTCAAATTTGGTAAACCTTTTATTATTTTATTTTTAGAAAGCTTTACTATGCGTTTAGCACTAGAATGTCCTAGTCTCCTATGCCATAATTCAAGTTTATCATTCTTTGAAATAAAACATTTAAGTGTAGAATGAGATAAATCATGAAAAGTGATTGTATAGACATTGTTTATTCTTGGTGCAGTAAGTACGATTTCGTTTGTTTTAGAATCAATAATTTTGCAAAGGTTTGAGCTAGAGTCAAATAAAACATTTAGATTTTTATCACATAGCTGACTAATAGAAATTAAATTATGTTTCAAACCTTTAACATATAAAACATTTGAAATTTTAAATTCTTCGTTACCTACTACTCCAATGCCTTTGACTTTACCCTTGCCATTATCTCCAAATGTCACTGTTCCACCTTTCTTCATCTCCAGACTAAGGAACTTTGATTTATCGCCCGTCATGTGTTTCGAACAGCCAGAGTCCAAATACCACACGTCTTCCTTGTTCCTAGCCTACACGCACACCTAAAAAGATGATGAGAGTAAAGTTCTGGTTACCCAAGTGGTCCCTCCCATGGTATAGGTGGACGCCTTAGGTACCCAGATTTTTTTAACACTAACTTTTCCTTTTTCCAGCATGAGTCCGAGATGTGACCAAATCGATGACATTTTACACATGCAATGAATAGTGAGGAACCATTCTTTAATGGTTTTTCTGGACTCTTGCTGGAGGAAACATCTTTATGTGTGGACTTAGAAAAAAATTTATTTTGAAAAAGAGGTTTTCTGAACCTGGAACTATCGCTGGTTCCGACATCAGCTGTCGGAAATTTTCGACAGCTTCCAGAAACGTATCCTAGCCCAAATTTTGCTGTCCCATGGCATTGGTTGGCTAAAATCATATCCAGAGATTTTTTTCCAACACCAAATCTTCAAATTGCCATGTTCAATTCATTTACTTTGGACTTTAAAATTGAATTTTCTTTTACTATCATGCCACATCGATTTGCAAACTTTTTCTTGTAATTCTCTAATTGAGAATGAGAAGTTTTGACCACTTTTTCTAAGTCCTTTTTCTCTTTTAGAAGTTGATCAATTTTTTGATCGGACTTAGAAATAGTGTTTTCAAGTTCTTTTATCCTTGTCGAAGAGTGATCACACTCTTGACAAATCACCTTCTCTTTCCCAATAGTTTTCAACTCATTTGGTAATTTTTTATTCACTTTTAAAAGACCTTTATTTTCAGACTTTAAAAAATCATTTTCCTTTAGGCTTTTATCCAAAAATTTGCATGTTTTCATAAATTCAGAATATAAATCATCATAAGATGGAGGCGTTACCTCAGTGTCACTTTGGACACTGCTGCCATCATCAGATGTAATGTTTCCTTTTGCCATCAAGCATACATTAGCCTCCTCTTCCTCCTGTGTTGAGGAATCACTTTCTTCACCAGACGAAGAATCGTCTCAAGTCTCTGCCTTTAACACTTTCTTCTTGTAACTTTTATCGTGCCTCTTTGCTTTTTGCTCTTTCAGATACTTTGGGCACTTGCTTCTGATATGACCAATCTTCTTGCAATGGTAGCACTCCTGTATCGGACGCTCCTCTTCATTCTCCATTTTCCTTTGCCTTTTTGGTAGACAAAATTGTTCTTTTTGAAAAATCTTTTAAATGAATTTCTCCTCTCCGGATTTCTCATAAACTTCTTAAAGTTCCTCAGAAACAGTACTTCCTCATCTTCCTCACTTTCTTCAGATTCAATCTCAACTTCCCTTCTTGATTTCAACGCCAAGCTCTTCTTTTTGGGCTCCAAATTGTACTCTTGGCTTTGAATCTTCAACTCCACTTCATGGGTTTTTAGATTCCCAATGAGGCTCTCCAATTGTAGGGTCTTAAGATCATGTGACTCAGAAATTGCAGTCACTTTAGGATTGAATTTCGGGGGAAGTGATCTTAAGATTTTCCTTACTAAATCTCCATTGGAGAAAACCTTACCCAACACCTTTGAATCGTTCACGATTTTAGTGAATCGTGTGTACATTGTATCAATTTCTTCATCCACCTCCATTTTGAATCTTTCGAACTCTGACTCTAGTTGAAATAGCTTTGAATCCTTTACCTGCGAAGTACCTTCATGAGTAATTTCTAAAAGATTCCAAATTTCAAATGCAGTATCACAAGCACAAACTCTATTAAATTCAGTGCGATCTAGTGCGTAAAATAAAGCATTCATGGCTTTTGCATTGTTCTTACATTTTAATTTATCATTGTCATCCCACTTGTCTTTGGATTTGTCCATAGTTACATTTCCTACAACAATTGTTGGGGAAGTATAACTCGTCTCGACCATATTCCAAACTTCCATGTCGAGAGCTATTAGAAAACACCGCATTCGGGTTTTCCAATAGTTATAGTAAGTGAAATGTATATAAATGAAAATACAAAATGAAATGAAGAACTCCCTAGAAATTCAGATCTCTGAAAGGAAGGTTGAAGCCTCGAGATGATCGTTGATGTAGAAGCGCGTCCGATCTCGTCTTCAATCTCAAACCTTCTAAGCACAAATGGGAGTTGATGAGGTTCTGGAGCTCTCTGGTTCGTATGCACTCAGGAAAGGACTTAGAATCTTCAAAGCTTGGAATGCACGAACAAAACGAACCAATTTATAGTATTTCACTGTCGCCTGGGCGACATCGCTGTCGGATTTTGACAGCGCCTAACTGCTGCTCGTTGTGCTGTCGTGCGGACTACTGTTGTAACTTATGTCCTGTCGCCTGGGCGACATCGCTGTCGGAATTCTGACAGCGCCAAACTACCGCTCGTCGTGCGGGCTGCTGCTGTAACTTCTGTCCTGTCGCCTGGGCGACATTGACTGTCAGAAAATTCTGACATCGAAATTCTCCATACAGTTAAATTGAGCTCCAATCAGAATTGTGAACATCTCATATCTGTTACCTGCACACCATCAATAGAAATAGAATCAAATATAAATGGGGTTTTGTTATTATTAAACCGGAAGAGTGCGAAACGCATGCTCCAACAATTATTCTTAGGGTACCAAAGGCCAAGATGTAGGCTGCCTTTAAGGTATCTCAAAATTCTATTTGCAGCTAAATAGTGAGATTCCTTAGGGCCTGCCTGGTACCTAGCACAAACACATATAGCATACATAATGTCTAGTCTACTAGCAGTTAGATACAATAGGGATCCAATAATATACCTGTACATGGATTCATCAAAGGCCTTGCCCTTCTTATCCTTATCCAGGGAAATGTTGGACCCCATGGGAGTTTTCATGGTGGAAGCTGATTCCATCCCAAATTTCTTTATGAGTTCCCTAGTGTACTTGGTCTGAGAGATGAATATCCCCTCATCAGACTGTTTCACTTGGAGGCCCAAAAAAAATACTTGAGCTATCCCATACTGCTCATCTCAAACTCCCCCTGCATAAGGTTGGCAAACCTTTTGCAGAGGTTGTCATCAGTAGACCCAAATATTATATCATCAACATATATTTGGACTAGGAGACACTTGCCCCTTATTTCCCTAAGAAAAAATGTGTTATCTATCTTTTCCCTCAAGAACTTATTCTTGATGAGAAAGCTAGACAAGGTCTCATACCAAGCCATAGGGGATTGCTTTAGACCATATAGAGCTTTTCTAAGTAAATACACATGAGAAGAGAGGGTTGGATACACAAAACCTGATGGTTGTTCAACATATACCTCTTCCTTCAAGTCACCATTGAGGAAGGCTGATTTGACATCCATTTGATATACTTTGAACCCCTTGTGGGCAGCACAGGTAAGGAATAGCCTAATTGCTTCTAACCTTGCAACAAGGGCAAAGGTTTGATCAAAGTCTATTCCCTCTTCTTGTTTAAAGCCCTTGGCTACCAATCTAGCCTTGTTTTTGATGATTACTCCATTTTCATCCAATTTGTTCCTGTAAATCCATTTGGTGCCAATAATGTTGTGTCCTTGAGGTTTTGGCACCAACTTCCATACCTTGATCTTTTGAATTGAAGAAGTTCTTCTTGCATGGCTTGAATCCAAAATGTGTCTTGGTTGGCTTCTTCAAACTTCTTGGGCTCCATTTGTGATAAGAAGCTCAAGAATAGGGCCTTATTATGAGCCCTGCTTCTGGTTAGTACACCTTGGTTCTGATCTCCAATGATTTGTTCTATTGGATGATCCCTTAGGTGTCTTGTAGCTGCAGGCAATCTGTCCTCAATAGGTTGCATTTCTTCTACTGGTTCAGCTGTATCTTCAGCACCATGCACCTCTTTATCTTCTGGAATTGCAGCATCTGTATATGCTTTGCTACAGCTGGGTATGTCTTACATAGACATCTTTTCCATTTCCTTTTCATTCCCTGTCAAAATAGAAGAACTAGACCAACCTTTATAGATTAGGCTGGTCTCATCAAATACCACATGCATAGACTCTTCTACAACATGAGTTTTCTTGTTATAAACTCTATAAGCTCTACTATGTGAGTTATAGCCAACAAGAACCCCCACATTGCATTTCTCTGCAAACTTTGTTAACTGAGATTTTCCATTGTTTAAGATGTAGCATTTTGAACCAAAGATTCTAAAGTGTGAAATAGTTGGTTGTTTGCCTTTCACAATCTCATAAGGGGTAATTCCATGAACTTTATTGATGGAAGCCCTATTGAGAACATAACATGATGTATTGTCTGCCTCGACCTAGAAGTATTCTGGGAGTGAGGAGTCACTAAGCAATGTTCTCCCAGCTTCTATCAAGGTTCTATTCCTCCTCTCAGCCACACCATTTTGTTGTGGAGTCCTTGGCAAGGAGAACTCTTGGGTGATACCAAATTCTTGACAAAACCTTGTCATGGCTTTAGATTGAAATTCTGTGCCATGGTCAGTCCTAGTCCTGACCACAGAACATTGCAAGTCATTCTAAATTGCCTTGACATAGTTTATAAAGATATTTAAAGTATCTGACTTCTTCTTAAGGAAGAATACCCATGTATATTTTGAGTGATCATCAACAATCACCAAAGTATACAACTTTCCACCTTGGCTCTGAATTGGCAAAGGGCCAAACAAGTCCATGTGCAATAGATATAGACATCTTTCAGTGTCTTTGCAACCAATACTTTTAAAGGTGTCCCTTGTTTTCTTACCCATTTGGCAAGCATGACAGGGACCACTTTTAATACATTTCAAGTTTGGACTACTCCTAACAAGGTTTTTAGAGAATAGTCTATGCATTGTCTTATAGTTAATGTGGGCAAGTCTCTTGTGCCATTGAACATAGAGAGACTCACATTCTTTGGCCACAAGACATACAGATGATAGAGAATTATTGCATATAAAATCTAAACAATAAATATTCCCACTCATAGTGCCTGAGAGAATGGTCTCTAAGTCCTTAGACGTTTTGATCAAGCACTTGTCATTGTGGAATTCAATGACATGGCCTAAATCACATAGTTGACTTATGCTTACTAGGTTGTGTTGCAACCCTTCAACATAAGCTACCCTTGTGATTGAAACAATGCCATTGGAGATCATACCATGTCCTTTGGTGATTCCCCTTTCAGATCCACCAAAGATGACTTTAGGTCCATTCTTCACAGCTGTGTAGTCCTGTAGAAGACTCCTGGAACCTATCATGTGTCTTAAGCACCCACTGTCCAAGTGCCATATTTGCTTAAGACTGGTACTTGAACTCACCTGCAAGAAGGAATTTAGTTACCCTTAGGAGCCCAAAAGATTTTGGGTCGGTCCTTGTTAGCAAGATAAAATGGGCTCACACCTGTTGCACCCTTTGCAGGAAGGATCTTCTTTGCACTTGGCACATTGGGATTGTGACAATAGTCAATGGAAAAGTGTCCCACCTTACCACAATACCAACATTCACGAATATTGTATCTCCTCTTCTGAACATTTCTTGAGGAAGAAGCATTAATAAGCTTGTGTTCAGGAGGGGAGACAGCAACATTTTTCTTGTTTCTTTCAGCAATGATCTGGTTGAATGTTAGCCTATGAACAGTCTTGGCACCCTTTGTCTTAATGGCATCAACTTGCATTGGCTTGGGAGCCAGGCAAGTTTGGATGGCATCAGACACTAAGCAGCAGGGCTTCTCTACAGGTTTGACAGCAGCCAAGTTCTTTGCTGGACAGAATTTGGAAGAGCTAGCTTCCTTACTCTTGAATGAAGGAATTGAAGTACCAAATACAAATAGTCCAGGTTTGGCCATTTGAATCTCTTCATGGGGAGCCTTTATAGCACTCATTCCCATCCCCTTTCTTCCACTATGGGAAGGAGTGTTCTCCTTCCTATATGAGCTTCCATTCTTCCAGTGGCCATACATACTGTCATGGTCATACCTGTTAGAAGGAAATAATACCTTTTGAAAGGTGGTATGGGGCTTAGCCTTGTCCTTGCTCTTTTTTCCACTGCCTTCTCCTACTTCCATTTTATTGATCCCTAGTCCTCTCCTATTGGTTTGAGAAGAAAAGGTGTCAATAATTGGAAGCACAGATTTGGGCTTGGAGAATTGAGCCACTAGGCTCTTTTCTTTCAAAAGCTTCACCTCAAGGTCCTTGATGACCTTGTTCTTTTGGGATATGGTGCTCAATTGAACAATTATTATCCCATTTAGATGGATTATTTCTCTACACATCTGAGCCACCATGGTAGGTGACTCATTGCACTCTTTCTTATCCAACTTAAGGGAAGCAATTTCTTGGGCTTGCCTATTGGCCAGCTTCTTGCTCTTTTTCAGAGCATCCAAGAGAGCACCATACTTGTCAATCAATTGATTGACATCTTCCTCAGATTTTGAATCACTTCCACCAATTGATGAAGGTGCTTCAGATTCTGGGCTTGTCTCATAATCAGAAGAAGAGATGGAGTGAATTAGTACCTGTACACTATCAGAATTGTTCTGACTGGCTTCCTCATCAGTGATGGCCATGAGGCCTAGCTGAACTTTGTCCTCTTCATCCTCCTCAATATCACTATCTGAGTGTGATAGAGGGGCCCTGATTCCAATCTTGGTAGCAGGAAAATCATCATCCTTTTCTGCTGCAAACAGCCCAATGTAGGCTTCCTCTTCATTATCTGAATCTGAAGTTGAGGATTTAGATTCACTCCAGCTCTTTCCTTTCTTTGCTAGGAAGGATTTTTCCCCCTTCCTATCCTTTTGGTGATGATATTTCTTATCACCCTTTTCCTTCCTCTTGACTGGACAGTCAGCAATGACATGTCCAGGCTTGCTGCGGGAATAACATATGATGTTATTTGAAACATGTTTACCATGTTTAGATTCCTACCTGTCACTCTTGGAGTGCTATCTTTTAGATCTGTTGTGGTCCTTCTTGGAATGTGAGGAGGAAGGCTTGTTCTTCCATTGCTTCTGTTGGGAACAGTGCCCAGCAGTGTTCCTGATTTGAAGAAGCGCCCAGCTCAATAATAAATGCAAGTTGTATTTAATGTCCCATCTAGTTCATGCTTGCAGAGATCGACAATATGTCAGGTACTTTAGTTATTTCACTAAGTACTATATCGTCGAGAAGAATAGGAGATATCGTCAACACAGTGTACTTGTCGTTGAGATGATGGACAAAGCATAGAAGAATCGGTGTCTGTGTCGTCGAAAAGAATAGGAGATATCATCGACAAAGTATGCTTGTCGTTGTGATGATGAGCAAAGCAAACGCTGTGACTTGGCGAGTTCGTCAAACGAATAATAAAGCTCGTCGAACGAACTTGGCGAGTTCGTCGAACGCTGAGACTTGGTGAATTCGTCGAACGCTGAGACTTGGCGAGTTCGTCGAATGCTGAGACTTGGCAAGTTCGTCGAACGGAGGATGCAGTTCATCGAACGCAGAATGAAGTTCGTCGAACGCAGAATGCTGTTCGTCGAACGCAGAGAAGACATGAAGCTATCAAAGGAAGGCATGTCGTCGTGAAGACTGAAGAAGGACAACTGAAGATAAGCAGTTGCTAAAGTATAGTCTGTTGACATGTTATCGCTCATATCGTCGAGAGAACAACGTGATTACGACGACAGCCTGCAAGAAAGAAGATCACGACGACACAGTCAGAGATAGCATATCGTCGTATATGCAGAAACGCCAGAATATCTCGTATCATCGAGATACCAGCATCAGAGGCAGAAGCAAGAAGACTTTAAGATCTACCAAAGTTTAAGGCATCGACAAAGTCCTATCGTCGAGATATTATCCATGTCATCGCAACAATGGAAATATCATTGAGATAGATTCAAATGTTGCGGACGCGATGTCAGCATTTAATGCCGCCGCCTGATTGTCCAATCAGCGCGGGCTCTTAAGGAATGGGCGTCTGACAGTAAAGGAAATTACATGTGACTGTTATGCCGCTCATCCGTCCTATAAAAGGGAACAGTGATGCCCTAGAAAAAAAGAGTCTTCGAAATAGAGAAATAGAACAAAAAAAAAAGAATCCCGTCGTTATTCTTCAATAGAACAGTACTGTCAGCGGAGAAGAAGAAGATCAAGTAGAGAACAAGCTTCAGGTGTTCTCAGAAGAATCAGTCATCTCCATCGACTGATAAGAAGTCGTTCCTCATCAGGCTAAGAGAAGAGATTGAAGAAGAACCGCGCTGTCAAGATCTGAATCAGAAACATCTTCTTCAACCTCAAGAAGCCGATCTCCATCAAGCTAAGTTGTTGATCTTCATCAGGCAGAAGAAAAAGTTTTTATTACTGTAAAACTTTTATTGTTGTAAGGCTTGCGGGCCTATTTGTCTAGCTTGAGGGTTGGAGAGCTGTGAGGCTTGAGGGCCAGGGCAGTGGACTTGCGGGTCCGACACCGTCTAGCATGAGGGCTGGAGAGCTGTGAGGCTTGAGGGCTAGGGCAGTGGAATTGCGGGTCCGATATCGTCGAGCTTGAGGGCTTGAGACCTGTGAGGCTTGAGGGCCAAGGCAGAGGCTAAACTTGCAGGTCTGAGCTAGGTAGGGCTTGAGGGCCTGAGTGTCAAGCTTGCGGGCTTGGGTGCAGTAGGTGCTTGCGGGCCTAGGCTGTAAGACTTGCGGGTCCGTGTTGTAAGGTTTGAGGGCCTGAAGTTTTGGCGGAGCTTGCCGAGCCTAGCACACCCCTAGGTAGGCGCAGAGGGAAAGAGGACTACTCAAGACACCCGGTTTTGAGGAACCTATGTATATCATTGTGTGTTTTCTGTGTTGTGCTTTATAATTTATAGATCTACTAATCAGAATTCAAGAACACCTAAAGGGGATAAAATAACTTGAAAAACCTATTCACCCCCCCCCCTCTAGGTGATAAGTTGACACCCAATAAACAACAAGTGGTATCAGAGGGAGGTTGTTCAAAGAAAAGCTTAACAGCTTGAATAGATCTGCCCATGGGTGTCCAAGTATCATAACTATGGAATCAAGAATAGTTGTTTGTTCCAGGGAGAACTTTGCCCTTTGGAAAGTAAGAGCAAGAATATACATGGAGGCAATGGATCCCAGAATGTTCTTAATTATTCAAGAAGGACCCTCCATGTCTATAATAAAAGATGAGACCCTTCTAGGCAGCATGGACAAAGAAGCCAGAAGTATTCTAGCTGGTACAGTAGATCTGCCAACACTCCAGAAGCTGAGTCATTGCACAACAGCAAAGGACATGTGGGACTTCCTAAAAGTCCTCATGGAAGGGTCAGAGGAAGATTTTCAAGATGAAATCCCTCATGAACAAGTATTCATCAGAGCACCCCTGACTACTTCAGAAAGTGAATCAGAAGATGAAGAATGGTCTGAAGTCAGAAGAAGAATAAGGGCACCCTTAACTCTCACAGATTTTGATTCTGAGGATGAAGAGGTCTATGGGCTGATGGCTCTATCAGAGGAAGAAAATCATGATGAATCGCATCATGATTAGGTATGCACTACTCACACACCTTTATTACCTGCTTCATTTAAGAAGACCAAGAGTGCATCAGGTGATTGTTCATCATCTGAAGATGATGCAAAAGACTACTCATCTTGCAACAATAAGAACCATGCTGATCTAATAGAGCAGTTTGGTGATCTCTTGGGAGCTCTGAGAAAGAGCCAAAGGCTTGTTAAGAAACAAGCTAGGGAGCTAGAATCACTCAGACCTTTTAAGGTTGAGTTAGATGGGAAACTGGGTATGTCCTACAGTAAGGACACCAATCCACATGAGCTCAAGGAAATCATATACAAGCTTTATGATGAAAGAAGCCAAAGGGAAGAACTTATCAAGAAACTTGAGAGTGACCTTCTTAAGGAAAGAAGCTTGGTGGCTCAATTCTCTAAGCCCAAAACTGTACTGCCCATCATTGACACCTTCTCATCCTATGGAAATAGGAGGGGATTGGGTTTCAATAAAGGGGGAATAGATGATGGAAATGGAGAAAGGGGCAAAACTAAAGCAGAGCCTCATACCACCTTTCAGAAGGTAGTGCTTCCCTCAAATAGGTATGATCAGGACAGTGTCCATGGTCACTGGATGAATGGAAGCTCCATTAGTCATGGAAATGCTCCTGACTATGGGAAGAGAAAGGGCATGAGGATGAGTGCATTAAAGGCTCCGCATGAGGAAATCCAAATGGCCCATCATGGACCATTTATGTTTGGTGCCCCAGGCCCCACTTTCAAGGATAAAGGAGGAGCATCTTCCCAATCTCTTCCAGATAAGAAGCAGACTGGTAACCCCAGTATAATCAATTCTCACTTGATCATATCTGATGTCATCAACACCATGTCAGCTACCAAGCTAACATCTGTTGCTGACAAACAGATAAAGTCAAGAAGAAACAATTATACCAGAGCAGCTAGTCAGCTCTTGGCTGAGAGAGATAGGAAGAATGTTGCTGCCTTCTCTACTGAACATACTTCAAAAATTGTTCAGAAAAGAAGGTACAACATCTATGAATGTTGGTGCTGTGGCAAAGTGGGACACTTTGCCATTGACTGTTGGCACAACCCTAGTATGCCTAGTGCAAAGGAGAGACCTCCTGGAAGGGATGAGGAGAGTGGAAGAATTCCCTATTATGCTAACAAGAACCTAGGACCCAAGTCACCTTGGGTTCCTAAGGATTATTAAATCTTTCTTGCAGGATAGTCCATTTAGCCAATCAAAAGCAAACAAGGCTAATGGACAATAAGTGCTCCAGGCTTAACTCTGGACTAAGAAAAACTCACCACATGCCAAGGTGCACTGATCTAGGGGGAGCTAAGAGTAAAAATAAGTGGTCATCCCATCAAGGGGGAGCTACTAGCTCAAGAAGACTTAAAAGCTAAGGTGAAGGTAATTATGTTGATGCTCAATACACAACCTCATTTTTATCATTTTGTAAAAGTAATTTTCACTTAAATAAATACAAGTTATTATTCAAGGAGAACATATGTATGGCACTGCCAAAAGCATTGCACTAGTTATACAAAAGAGTGAACCAAAACCATGTCATCGAAATGATGATTGGTATCGTCGAAATGACTCCTCGATATCGAATCTGCATCACGACGATATCCAATCATCAGCGGACTCTTAAATAAACCTGTGCTTAACCAATCATTACAACTAAACTCGAGTTAATCAGACATTTAACAAATGACACTTCGACTTCCAACTCAGACACTATAAATAAGGTCAAATGTCTTAAGGTTAAAACACTCTCTACATTAGCCCTAAAAAGTCGTCGTGTTCTCCATGCCTTCTAAGAGTGAACGAGTCGATAGTGCTGAAATCCTTCTGGATCAAGCAAAATATGGCTCCAAAGAAGGAAGGATTCCTCTTTGAAGGAAGTGAAGTGGTAAGGTATGGGTTCGTGGAAGGACCAGAAGAGATTCAACATGCTATCAAGCTATTGGACGTCGTCGGTCTGGAGTTCGCCCTCTCTGAGCCGACAGTAATATTAAAAAGAGAAGTGCTGGAGTTCTACTTGAATGCCAAGGGTGGCTCAAAGGGAACGTCTGTGAAGAGCATAATCAACGGGATAAGGGTCAAGGTAAATCCCAAGAGATTGAACAGGGCTCTTCAGTTGCCGGCCTTTGCCAAGGGGGAGGAAGATGAAAAGATCACCCAGGAAGACCTTGACAAGGCTCTGGAATGGTGCGGGCATTCGAGCAAGACCTATGGGTCCCTGGAAAGGAAAAGCTTCAATCAACAAGGAAAGCTAATGGCAGACATTATGGGAAAAGCCCTCCTCTGCAAGGTAGGGTCGCATGACAGGATATCCAGGCCTATGTTCGAGACAATGGCAAGGATAATCCTAAGGAAGAAGACCAACTGGGGTTAGATTATTTATAAGAAAATTCAAGACAGCCTTCAAGTTCCAAATCTAGGAAGAATAATATCTGTATCTTCTGCTATCCTACCCTGAAAGCTTTAACAAAAAGTATGGAGTAAAAATCCATCACATGAGAAGGATGGATATCAGGATACTGGAAAAGTGGGAGAAAGTTCTGACTAAACCTCCCAAGAAGTTGAAGACAGCAGAAGATATGAAGAGGAAGGGAGAAAGCTCGTCTGAAGGAAGTGAGTCAGACAACAGCTCACCTCCATCTGACTCTGAGGTACCCATGGAGACAAGGAATGTCACCCTCCGGACCTCTGCTCTAAGTCAGGGTTCCAGGATAACAGCAGGAACAGATCAAGGAAGTGCTGAAATTGAGGGGGAGAAGAATAGTGAGCTCCTTGCTCAAGTGGAAGAAGTGATCAATAAGATCATAGGGGCTGAAGATTCTAGTCATTCTGAACCAGCAATGCAAGAGGAAAACCAAGAGAACCATGCTGATGTGACTAGCAAAGATCAGCAAAGCCCTGAAAAGGAAAATGAGCCAAACCATTCACCAATAAGAAAATCTCTATCTCCAATAATTGAAGGGAATGAAGAAGAGGAACAAGATAGTTCATTTCCAGAGAATAGACTAGTGGAGCTCTCACTATTATCTCAGATAAAGATGCTCCTGGAAGAGCAAAGATTAAAACTTGAAAGCTATGTCACCTCTACTATCAATGAGCTAAGAAGGGAACTGTCTGCTGAAACGGCAATCCTAAGAAATGATGTAAACAATCTGCAAGAATACACTGCTCGTACTCACAAGGGTGTATCTAACCTAGGGTTAATCAGACATTGATTGTCAGCAGCATAGAAAAGGCCTACATTGCATCTACCAAGAAGATGGCTGAACACAAAACTGATCTCCAAGAAAGTCTAGATCACCACAATAAAGATCTAGACAGTCATCTGCTTGAGACCAAGAATCACTTGGAAGCAGGAATCCACATGCTCAAAAACAAGATATTGGCCTCCGAGGAGAATCTCCAAAGGGGGATATCTGAAGAATTCATAAAGGGGGAGATATCAATGATAAAGGCCAGTGGTGATCATGCCATCTGGACCACAAACACCATCAGGGAAGCAATGAATCTCCCTCCTCTACATTATGACGAGCCTGCTGAAGAGCAACATACAGATATTCCTGATACTGATAAGGGTAAAGAAAAGGAAGCACTGGAGGATGAAGAAATAAAAATGAGAAAGAGAAAGTACAGGGAAGAAATTGAGAAAAAGGATGACTATGAAAGATGGAGTCCTATATCCAGGACCATCATTCTAAAAGCATGGGAGCAAGTGAAAGTTAACAAAGGTGAAAGATACAATGTATACAGTCCTCAAGAATGGGCTAAGCATGAAGATCAAGAAGAATTAAGGAGAGAATACAAAAGGAATAAGCAAGCAGGAAGAATCCCAGGTGACACACCTGAACCTTTAAAGTATCATCCTAAACCGTTTGAGTACTTCGTCAGGCAAGCTGAAAAGGAGCAGGAAGCCAGTGCCAAGAAAGCAAAGGGTGAAGATGCTATGAGGGCACCAGAGATATAAACGACTAAACCTTTGAGGGGCTAAATGTAGAAATGTCAAAACTTTTGAAAACATTTGACACTATTTATAAATGAAGTAATATTTGTCAAATTCCGTGTTCACTCAGTTATAGCTGCAATGTCATCAT
Organism: Dactylorhiza incarnata; assembly: GCA_033032865.1. NCBI lineage: Eukaryota > Viridiplantae > Streptophyta > Magnoliopsida > Asparagales > Orchidaceae > Dactylorhiza > Dactylorhiza incarnata. The sequence goes on from JAWHQI010000029.1 coordinate 11,550,236, forward strand.
TACATGCTTGTTTTCTTAAAATGTTAAACCTTTTATATGAATGGAATTTATCATTGAGTGGGTTATGACTTCTTCAAATAGGGGGAGATTGTTGGGAATAGTGCCCAACAATGTTCCTGATTTGAAGAAGTGCTCAGCTCAATGATAAATGCAAGTTGTATTTAATGTCCCATCTAGTTCATGCTTGCAGAGATCGACAATATGTCATGTACTTTAGTTATTTCACTAAGTACTATATCGTCGAGAAGAATTGGAGATATCGTCTACGCAGTGTGCTTGTCGTTGAGATGGTGGACAAAGCATAGAAGAATCTGTGTCTGTGTCGTCGAAAAGAATAGGAGATATCATCAACAATGTATGCTTGTCGTCGTGATGATGAGCAAAGCAAACGCTGTGACTTGGCGAGTTCGTCGAATGAAGAATGAAGTTCGTCGAACAAACTTGGCGAGTTCGTCGAACGTTGAGACTTGGCGAGTTCGTCGAACGCTGAGACTTGGTCAGTTCGCCGAACGCTGAGACTTGGCAAGTTCGTCGAACGAAGGATGCAGTTCGTCGAACGCAGAATGAAGTTCGTCGAACGCAGAATGTTGTTCGTCGAACGCAGAGAAGACATGAAGATATCAAAGGAAGGCATGTCGTCAAGAAGACTGAAGAAGGACAGCTGAAGACAAGCAGTTGCTAAAGTATAGTCTGTCGACATGTTATCGCTCATGTCGTTGAGAGAACAACGTGATTACGACGACAGTCTGCAAGAATGAAGATCATGACGACACAGTCAAAGATAGCATATCGTCGTATATGCAGAAATGCCAGAATATCTCGTATCGTCGAGATACCAGCATCAGAGGCAGAAGCAAGAAGACTTGAAGGTCTACCAAAGTTTAAGACATCGACAAAGTCCTATCGTCGATATATTATCCATGTCGTTGTAACAATGGAAATATCATCGAGACAGATTCAAATGTTGCGGACGCGCTGTCAGCATTTAATGTCGCCGCCTAATTGTCCAATTAGCGCGGGCTCTTAAGGAATGGGCGTCTGACAGTATAGGACATTACATGTGACCGTTATGCGGCTCATCCGTCCTATAAAAGGGAACAGTGATGCCCTAGAAAAAAGGGTCTTCGAAATAGAGAAATAGAATGAAAAAAAAAAGAATCACGCCGCTACTCTTCAATAGAACAGTACTATCAGCGGAGAAGAAGAAGATCAAGTAGAGAACAAGCTTCAGGTGTTCTCAGAAGAATCTGTCATCTCCATCGACTGATAAGAAGTTGTTCCTCATTCTAAGAGAAGAGATTGAAGAAGAACTGCGCTGTCAAGATCTGAATCAGAAACATCTTCTTCAACCTCAAGAAGCCGATCTCCATCAGGCTAAGTTGCCGATCTTCGTCAGGCAGAAGAAAAAGTTTTTATTACTGTAAAACTTTTATTGTTGTAAGGCTTATGGGCCGATTTGTCTAGCTTGAGGGCTGGAGAGCTGTGAGGCTTGAGGGCCAGGGCAGTGGACTTGCGGGTCCAACACTGTCTAGCTTGAGGACTGGAGAGCTGTGAGGCTTGAGATCCAGGGCAGTGGACTTGCGGGTCCGATATCGTCGAGCTTGAGGGCTTGAGACCTGTGAGGCTTGAGGGCCAGGGCAGTGGCTAGACTTGCGGGTCTGATCTAGGTAGGGCTTGAGGGCCTGAGTGTCGAGCTTGTGGGCTCAGGTGCAGTAGAGGCTTGCGGGCCTAGGCTGTAGGACTTGCGGGTCCGTGTTGTAAGGCTTGAGGGCCTGAAGTTTTGGCGGAGCTTGCCGAGCCTAGCACACCGCTAGGTAGGCGCAGAGGGAAAGAGGACTACTCAAAACACCCAGTCTTGAGGAACCTCTATATATCATTATGTGCTTTCTGTGTTGTGCTTTATAATTTATAGATCTACTAATCAGAATTCAAGAACACCTAAAGGGGATAAAATAACTTGAAAAACCTATTCACCCCCCCCCCCCCCCCCCCCTCTAGGTGATAAGTTGACACCCAATAAACAACAGCTTCCTCCTCATCATTTTCTTGAAATGCCTAGAGAAGGCAGCAAACTCCTCATCAGATGAAGAGCTGTCTGAGGTGTTGTTCTCAGATTTCTCAGATTCAGCAGTCCTCCTTGGAGGAGACACCATCCTGGCCTTGCTTTTCTTGGAGCTGTCAGCTTTGAGAACAACAGATCTCTCCCTTGCATGAGCCTTGTGGAAGTGTCCTCTTCCTTCCTTGCAGACAACTGCATCTCATAAGAGAGCAGCTTCCCAAACAGTGTATGGGTGGAAGTTTCACCAAGCTTGGCCACTTCCCTGATGGCACATATCTTTGTGTCTCAGTCTCTAGTTAGAGATCTTAGGAACTTGTCATTAAGCTCATAGTCACTAAACACCCTTTCATAGGTTCTTAGTTCATTGACTATCCTAAAGAACCTTTCATAACAGATGGAAATGCTTTCCTGGCTCAGCTTCCTGAAAGCTTCATATTCTTGGTTGAGGAGTGATTTTCTATCATCCCTCACCTCAGCTGTCCCTTCCATATACACCACTAGTGTATCCCACATTTCCTTGGTTGTTGTGCAATGCACCAAATTCTGAAAGGTGGAGTCATCAATTGCATTGGCAATGATGTTTTGGGCTCTTTTATCCATAGTGAATAATGCAAGTTCATCCTTGGTCAAGTCATTGAAAGCCTTGGCCACTCTCCTAGTTGGATCAATGGTGGAGGCAGTTTGAAAAGTGAAAGGGCCTTGCTTTACAGTGATGTAGATCCTTGGGTCTGATGCTTCCATAAACAACCTAACCCTTTGCTTCCATATGCCAAAGTTTTCTTTGTTGCATATGAGCAACTTCATAGATCTCATTTCCTTCTGCAATCCTGTGGAGGCCATTGGATTCAGATATGACTACTCCTTTATAGGATCTGGTCAGACAGTTATGTCCTTCTTGACTAACCTAACTCTGATACCACTTGATAGTTTATAAGGATGTAGTCTTAATCACCTAGAGGGGGTGAATAGGTCTCTTTGCTTTTAAGCTAATGTCTAGCTATTTTCTGATTTAGTGTTAGCAAGAAATAAAGCACACAGAAAGCACACAAGTGTTTATAGAGGTTCCTCAAGATAGGGTGTCTTGAGTAGTCCTCTTTCCCCCTTCACATTTCAAACAATGAGTTAGACAAGGCCAACACCTCCAATTTCAGCTCCAAGAGCGTACAACACAGATCCCTCAGGATCTCTCAGGTTTTCCTAAACCCTACCTCAGTCTCAACAGACCTACCTCAGGCACAGCTGCCCTACAAGATCTGACCTATCAAGAAGTCCTACCTCAGATCTCCACAGAGGTCCTACACTCAAGCTGAACTCTCAGCTCTACACTCAGGCCCAACAGCCCTACTTCCTTAGGCAGAATGCCCTACAAACTCAGAACATGTAATGTTCTTACAGAATATAATAAGAGATGGCTACAACAGAAGCAAGAATAGATATCAAGCCTTGGTCTTCTGTTGTTGAACAACTGTTGTAGCAGTCTTGAAACAGGGATGAGTCCAAAGGCCTCAACTCTGATTCTTTCTGATCCTATTCTTCTTCAGAGAATGAATGGGGATCAACTTGTTTTATCTTGAGTCAATCAAGAAGAACACTCTTTTCTCTCCTTGCAGCTTCAGGAAGCAGGAAGAGAAAAACTTTCTGGGCTGCCGTCAATGGAACAGTAGATAATCTTTTTCAGTGAGTGAGGGGTTCTTTTACAAAGCCCTAAATGATTCTTTTATACTCCTCTAGTCTTCAACGACTATCAGGTTTCCTCCTGACACAGCATGGAGGTGATTGGAACATCCTATCTTTCTTTACAGCGTGTTGCGCCAAAAGCAAACCCGCCAGAACATTTGAATCTGTCTCAGCGGTTGGGCTGAGACAGCTTCCTGTCTTAGCGGCTACTCCTGTCCCGTCTCAGCGGATCCGCTGGGACAGACAGTTGTCTCAGCGTTTTTCTCTATCCGCAGCTCAACTGGCCTAGACACCTTCTCAGCAGCTCCTGGCCATGTCTCAGTGGTTTAGCTAAGACAGTGAACTCATCTCAGCGGTTTTGGCAGTAAACCTCTTAACTTATTCCATATCTTGGGAATGACCTAACCCTGCATAGACATGATGTAAAATAGGGTTTATCAAATACAACTTGTATTTAGCATTGAGTGTGATGCTTCTTTAAATCAAGGGAACATTGAGGGTAATATTCCCAACAGTTGGTTTTTGAAGAAACAAAGTCGTGTGATACAAAGGAGTGCGTAGCTTCTGTATCAGATATGGTTTTGGCAGGTTGACCTTCTACCATAAGTAATCATGGAAATAGTTATTTATCTTATAACATCGTTTGTAACAACCGAGATTACATTAAGCTAAAAGATAAGTGTTGGATTGGTAGGCGCCCTTAGAGGGGGGGGGGTGAATAAGGGTTTTAAAAACTTATATTATATTTTGAAATACTTGCTTATGATAAGAGATCAAAATAGTGATTTTGAATAAAGATCTAAATTGTTTTATAATAAAGGAGAGGATAATAAACAATTTAGAGAAATGAAGAATAAATCAATTTTATTACACAAAGAGAGACATGATTATTATTAATAAAATTGATTACAAAATTTGATTTCAATGACGCTAGAAATCAAAGCGAAATATGAAAAAACTCTTTTTGTTTTCTATACCGACTCGTATCCCCACGAACCGGTTGGCTTTAGCCGATCCTTCCCCGGATACGGCCTCAAGCCGCTCTAGCCAACCCTTCCCCGGATATGGCCTCGAGCACCCCCTAGACCTACACCCTAGACCTAGTCGCCAACACTAGGTGAATTTCTGCCCTAAGTCCTACCCAGACCTAGTTGCCAACACGAGGTGAGTTTACTAATCGATTACAAGAAAAGATGTGAAATAAAAAGATAATAATATAAAAACTCCCTCTATGTGGATCTCTTGGAGAAGTAGACGAAGACTCGCAGAGTATGATCGTCGATGCGGTCTTTCATCAAGATGATGACGCGTGTTGAAATCTTCTCCACGGATCTCCTTAAGCCTTCATGGATTTGTGGGAGTATCTCTTTGAACCTTCCTCTCTATGCTGTGACACAAAGCTATGGAATTTTGGATCTCAAGAGGATCAAGAAGACGGATCCAAGGGGTCCTTTTTATAGCCTTGGAACTAGCGCCTGCGCTAACACTACCACCGGCGCTATCCCAGTTTAAGAAATATTCTCCGCGTGAGAATCCTTCATTTTAAGCAAGCCGACCGCCTTCCTCTATTGCTTTGTGCTACCGCCTGCGCTATCGGATACCGCCAGGCGCTATCATCTTCTATATGTGCTCCCAGAATTCCGCTTAAGCATTCTTTTCGTCGATCGAATTTTCGTCGAATGCAATGATGAGCATTTCATCGAGCGCAGCTTACAGTTCGTCGAGCGAAAGCTAGTGCCAGCGCTAGTTCTAGCGCGTTGCGGTAGAGTAAGCAGTTCGTTGAGCGCCAGTCTGCATCTTAGCGGTTTGGTTTCATCTCAGCGGTTCCTTAGCGCTAGCGCCAGGCGCTAGCTGATACCGCCGGCGCTAGAAGGAGTGTTGGATTTGATGGCTCAAATTTGGGGGCAACTTTCTTATGTAATCCTTGAGTCATATGGACTTTGTTTTCCTGCACACTTAAACACACAAGATCAAATACACATAGGATTTGTTATTCTCAAACCTAGGAGATGCGGAAGACCATGTTCCAACAAACTCCCCCTTTTGATAATAACAAATCCATGAATGATAAATCAGAGCATTAATATATAAGCATGATGAAACTTACTTGTGTGTGTGCGAGAGTGATGACTTAGGATAATTATCGATTTTAGCATTTAGAATTGCTCCCCCTAAATACATGCTCCCCCTAAGTGAATGCTCCCCTAATATGTAAGCTATCATCTTAATTAAGCAAGTTAGTTTTCTATTTTGATAGCAGATTATATTTATCATGTTAGTTCTCCCCCTTTTGTTATTAGCAAAAGTGGGTAAGGAGGCAAAACACAGAAAAGTTTTGATTAGAAGATAAAGGCATGATCGAGCTTTTAGAGAGAATGAAATGATAAGGAGTATTAGAATAATTTTTATAGAGATAGATCAGAGTTTTTAGCAATATAACATTTTCCAAGTATTATCATGTTGGTTGATCCCTTTTATATAAGAGTTTTGGCATAAAAAAGTAATGATTTCCAAGTAACCTGAGAGGATCCAGCGCAACCAACTGCACCAAAAGCCCGGACTGTTGGTGAAGGCGCAACTTAATCTTTATATCAACGAAAAGGCGCTACGGGTCAAGTGAAGGAACGCTGGACCCAACAATCCCCCCCCCCCCAGCGTCCAGCACGACCCGCAAGCTCAGAGGTGCTCCACATGGCCCGCAAGCTCAGAGGTGGCTTGACACATGGCTCCGGCCGCCTGACCCACCTGGACCCGCACAGGTAGAGAGAATTTCAGGAATTATCAGCGCCCCCCGGTCTCGAACCCGCAACCTGCTTTGATACCAATTGAGAGGATCCAGCGCAACCAACTGCACCAAAAGCCCGGACTGTTGGTGAAGGCGCAACTTAATCTTTATATCAACGGAAAGGCGTTACGGGTCAAGTGAAGGAACGCTGGACCCAACATAACCAATCTACCCAGACAATATATCTACACCCTAGCCCCATACTAAGTGACGGATGGGCATGAGGAGCTGCAAACATGTCGTAGGTTGGGGTGTTAGTCCCATATGCAAACACTAGAAAAACTCAACCCAGCACTCTTTCCCCCCATTGCCTCGCAAGGCTCCACTGGAACCCTCCTCGGTTAAGGACAAGACATGACTTAGAGGTTAGGTTATCTAATGTCTACAACCCTACGCCCCCGCTATGGTGAGATATGTAATCATGGATAATAATTATTGGAAACATTTAAGCATTTTAAATCAAATTATAATTTCATAGCCAATGGGTTTTAATATTTGAATTTTTAAAGAAAAGTTCACATAGCTAATCCATTAATAAATCAGAGTTTTAGTATTACAATATTTTCATAGAAATAAATCAGAGTTTTTAGCATACAAAAATATTCTTGTTTAAAGCAACCAATATAAAGTTTACCAAGCAAGTCTACCACTTGTTGAAAGAAAGGAATATTAAGATTCAAGTGAGGATGCACACAAAATAAAAGACTTTAAATAAGCATGAAAGTGCAGGGTAAAATAATTATATGGTTATGATGCGGAAGACTTATCGAAATACAAGAAACATCTTATTGTAATCAATGATGATCCATAAAAAGATATATGAGTTAAATTTCATAAAGAAGATGTTTTTGTAAATCATTGTTCAATTAAAATCTTTAAGTCTAACAATAAAGTAACCAAGCATGAAATAATGTTATCAAAAAGAGATTACTACAATGTTATTTTAATTCATAAATTCAAAACATACCAAACATTGTAGAAAGCATGATAGGTTATCTAGTGCATTTATATAGAAAGAGTATTATAGAATTTTAGCACTAGGATCCAATACTCATGAGAAGAAGTGTTATGAAAGATAATGATGTGCACAAATGTTTTAATCAAAAATATAAAAAATATGTAAAGTAAAGACCACAATAAAACGCAAATAATTTTACTTCCACACACTTCAATGCACAAACAAAATGTACAACTACCAAGGTGCTTTGCACACACAATGCTCATTAAGACTTATCAGGGTGCAAAGTAGTGCTTGGGGGATCATATATTTTATTTTATTTTAATGTTGTGACTAGTGATCCGGTGTACTTAAGAGTAAGTGGTTTTTATTTTGAAAGAAAGAATTGATTTGCACAAGATACTTTACTATTCTTTCCAAGGTGCTCAACCTCACAACGCTTATTAAGACTTATCAGGAGGTTCAAGTAGTGCTTGGTGGAGTTATCTTTGTCACTTTATTTTATGATTTTTGTTTTGTACAAAGTTCTCCGAATACACTTGTTTTGCAAACCAATATAATTTATGAAACCATAACCACTTTTCTTAACTTTTAAAAGTGCAAATAAAGGAGTGTAGGTAAGATACCTGTGCAATTTTAATTCATTGTACTAATACACAACATACACAAGCATTCTTAGATTAAACACATATGTAGACAATGCCAAAATAAGTGAGTGAATAAAGATCATTATCAAACATAAAACATTTACTCATACTTAGAGACATGCTAAGCTTAGTTCTACACAACTTTTACAAGATAATTGATGCACATATTAATAGATATATCAAAGCATGATGAAAACAATGTTCAAAGTAGTCTGAAAAGATAAATTGCAACATTATAGAAGTTCTAAATAATAGATTAAATCATGCTTGTTTATCACACTAAATTCCATACAGTTTTTTTGTTGGTTTTTGCATTTTATATTTTTTTATTTGATTTTTGTATTTAGAAATAGAATTTAAACAAATGACAAGAAAAAAACAAAAACATATTTTTTGTAATTTGGCTTTTGTATTTTTGTATTTGATTTTTCAAAAATGAAATAAAAGCAGAAGTGCAGAAATAAATAGTACACAGATTAATACATTTTTAGGGATTTTTCAAAATTTTAAAAATACAGAAAAACAAATAGGTGCATTAGCGCTGGCGTTAGCGCTAGCGCGGGAAACAGTACACGATTTTTGATGATTTTGAAATTTTTAATTGTTGATCTTGATTAAGTGTCCTAATAGTAATTTCATGCTGAAATTTCAGATTTTTAGGAGATGTCTAGATAGTGCAAATTTCATGACACATTAGCGATTTTGTATATGACTTTGCCAAATAAACTTTGCATGAGATATATTTTATTATATCTCCATTTTAATTTTCTTTAAGGTTTATATTTATCAATATAATGTAGTTTGAAAATGATAGGAAATGTAAGCATGAGAGGACATGAATGAACAAATCAAATATGCATGATTTTAGTGATTAACAATAATGTTCATGCACAAGAATATCATGAATAAGCCCTAAATTAGGATACCCAGTCTTTATATCTTGGTAAACATACAAAGCCTAATATAGACACAAATATTCTTTAGGTGATAATGTTAGTATGATAAATTAGAGATTAATGTTATACCAAGGTTTGATAGTGTTTCGACTTATAGACCTAGAGTGGAGTGACGATTCTATTTGATTTGATATCAAGATGTTTCAAGGGTCTAACCTCTAAATAAATCACAATACTCATATAATACACCAACCATGGTATGTAATTATAATATCAATTGTCATCAATTAATATATCAATTATAATTCACATAAATGTGATGGAAATAATTATTTTTAGAAGACTTTTGATATGACTTAAGATATATGATGTTAGAGAATTTTAGCAAAGGAACTCAATAGATCATAGTGGTGCTTGTGAATTCAATATTCATTATGAAGGTAAATTCTTTCAATACATTTTAGTGATTTTCTTTTAATTATGAATTTTGAAAAATATATATGTGATTTTTGATAGGTGAACAATAGTGATGGTTTAGATCATGTTTGACATCAAGGAGTGAACAAAATATAATTTTTTGTTGTGAACAAAGACAATCATATTGAAAGTTGAGCTTTTATTTAGATCTTGAACTTTCTTTTAGATCATGTTATTTCTCTAAACCACTTGTTGGTGAAGGCTAAAAAGCTTAGTGGCCTTAATAACTGAATTTAATTTGAAATATCTTATAGCAAATTTATAGTTCAATTTATATGAATACTATATGATATTTATGGGTAATGAATATGAGAAAGATAGATAGGTCATCAAAATTAGATATGACTTTTGAATTTTGATCAATTTGATTTTATAAACATATTAAGCTTTTAAGAGATAAGATCATATTTTTAATACTATATAGGATGACCATGACATGATAGTTCAAAAAGGAAAATAACAAGAGAAAACTAAAAAAGACATTAAAGCACATCATGAAGTAGAAATTTGTATATCTTATTTTGAAAAGTTTCTACTTCATGCATTTGATGATACCTAATGAATAAATGTTTTAGGTATCCAAAGGCGACCATGTGGGATGGTTCCTTTGGGTACCCAAATATAGCGAGATGGCTTTTGAGGAGACAAGTACGAATGGACCCTTTGAAGTGGAGTTAATGTTTCATCTTTAATTTTGGGTCTCCACTCATACTTAAGTTTAATATTATAATTTTGCATTAAATTTCCATATTCATTAAATTTAGGCTTAAAATAATGATGACATTTGAAATCATTTTTCATAGGAAATTTTTGCATATTTGAATTTACTTTAGGAGATACATAATTTTGTAAATAATGGTGATTTTGATTTTGATTTACAAATCCTTTCTGTTTCTTACTCCCATTATTAGACTTGGTTATGAAATTCATATTCATATTCAACTTGCTTTTGGAGTTTGCTTGATATTGAGAATTTTTCTTTATGATTTCCTTAAGCAAGTTAATTTTAGTTTCTAATTCATTGTTCTTAAGTTTCAAATTATGTCTAGCTTTATTATAAGCAATTGTGCTATTTTTAAGAGTAAAAACAATTGAGTCAATATGATTTTGATATTTATTTTTGTATTCCTCAAATGTTTCATCCATTTCTTTAATTTCAATTTTATAACTTTTGCATGTAGCACAATCACTTTTTAAAGATGAATTTTCTGAAGATAAATTTTCATTATGTTTTTTTATGCAAATAATTTCTTTTTCAAGTTCCATAAATTTTTCTTTAATATCATTACAATCAAAACATGGTTTTGTATTTTAAATTGAATTGACATGAGTAAAGCTAGATAAATCAGATTTTGATTCTACTTTAACTTTTGCTTTTAAATTTTTATTTTCTAAGCGCAATTTGCAATTCTCATTTTTTAATTTCTTAATTTTGCGCTTTGTAATTTGTAGCAATTGTAAAGTAGAAATAGAATTGCAAACAATAAGATGATGATTTCCTTACAGTACTTTTGGATGCTGTGAGATTTGAGCATGAATTTTCTTTGTTGTCTTCATCTATTTGGCATTCCTCTTCCAAAGATGGGATTTCTTCTTTTCCATTTGATGTGCAATCTTGTATGTTCTCCACTTCTTGCATTTGTTCCATACCTGCAGATGGAGAATCATACATTTTTTCAAGAAATTTCCATACTTTGTATGCACTAGAAAAACAATATATTAATTTTGAAATTTCGTGAGATAAAGCACAGAAAATAATATTTAATGCTTTTGCATTTAGATGACGTTCTTGTTTATTTGATTCATACGTTGGTCTAACTATTGCTATATCCCATGCATTGATATCTAAATTTTTAATAAACTTTTTGATTAAAAATTTCCACCCTTTATAATTTCTCCCTTCAAATAAAGGTGGTTTAAGAGATTTTTCTTCTTCATAAAAATTTACCCCACTAATAGAAGCGAGATCATGAGACGCCATTATTCCCGGTTGTTAAGCCGATTGGAATAAAACCCCTCTGATACCACTTGTTGGATCGGTAGGCTCCCTTAGAGGGGGGGGGGGTGAATAAGGGTTTTAAAAACTTATATTATATTTTGAAATACTTGCTTATGATAAGAGATCAAAATAGTGATTTTGAATAAAGATCTAAATTGTTTTATAATAAAGGAGAGGATAATAAACAATTTAGAGAAATGAAGAACAAATCAATTTTATTACACAAAGAGAGACATGATTATTATTAATAAAATTGATTACAAAATTTGATTTCAATGACGCTAGAAATCAAAGCGAAATATGAAAAAACTCTTTTTGTTTTCTATATCGACTCGTATCCCCACGAACCGGTTGGCTTTAGCCGATCCTTCCCCGGATACGGCCTCAAGCTGCTCTAGCCAACCCTTCCCCGGATATGGCCTCGAGCACCCCCTAGACCTACACCCTAGACCTAGTCACCAACACGAGGCGAATTTCTGCCCTAAGTCCTACCCAGACCTAGTTGCCAACACGAGGCGAGTTTACTAACCGATTACAAGAAAAGATGTGAAATAAAAAGACAATAATATAAAAACTCCCTCTATGTGGATCTCTTGGAGTAGTAGACGAAGACTCACAGAGTATGATCGTAGTCGATGCGGTCTTTCATCATGATGATGACGCGTGTTGAAATCTTCTCCACGGATCCCCTTAAGCCTTCATGGATTTGTGGGAGTATCTCTCTGAACCTTCCTCTCAATGCTGTGGCACGAAGATCTGGAATTTTGGATCTCAAGAGGATCAAGAAGACGGATCCAAGGGGTCCTTTTTATAGCCTTGGATCTAGCGCCTGCGCTAACGCTACCGTCGGTGCTATCCCGGTTTAGGAAATATTCTCCGTGTGAGAATCCTTCATTTTAAGCAAGCCGACCGCCTTCCTCTATTGCTTTGCTCTACCTCCTGTGCTATCGGATACCGCCAGGCGCTATCACCTTTTATATGTGCTCCCGGAATTGCTCTTAAGCATTCTTTTCATCGATCGAATTTTCGTCGAACGCAGTGATGAGCATTTCGTCGAGCGCAGCTTACAGTTCGTTGAGAGAAAGCTAGCACCAGCGCTAGTACTAGCGCGCCGCGGTAGAGTAAGCAGTTCATCGAGCGCCAGTCTGCATCTCAGCGGTTTGGTTTCGTCTCAGTGGTTCCTTAGCGCTAGCGCCAGGCGCTAGCTGATACCGCCGGCGCTAGAAGGAGTGTTGGATTTGATGGCTCAAATTTGGGGGCAACCTTCTTATGCAATCCTTGAGTCATATGGACTTTGTTTTCCTACACACTTAAACACACAAGATCAAATACACATAGGATTTGTTATTCTCAAACCTAGGAGATGCGGCATGTTCCAACAATAAGCACCACTGAGAAAACTATATACCGATAACTATATTCGTAGTTGTTCCTTGTTGTAAGCCCAGATCATAAGCCTCAAGAGGTGCGGCTTTATCGTTCCTCTGCGGCTCTCATCCTCTATATGCAACTCCTTGAATATCTCATAGACCAGACCTCTCCGCGGCCTGCAAGCAGAATGCTCGGATATGACTGGCCTGATGGCACAGAAAGCAATTCCTTGCGAATGGTGCATCTCGTCGCATTACTAGTGCTGACTGGGGTGCTGGTCGTCATGGTTGGTGGCAGCGATGATGTCTCCCATTTCGAAACTATCGTTGAGAAACAACTACCCTCTCCTGTCCTTGTGGTGCAACTAGTGTTTCCATAGGTGTCCACCGTCGTTGGGCTATCGTAATCTTGTCCATCTCTAGTGCAGCGGCGTGGGTGGCGATGTTGTGGAATGACATTTGTGCTATCATAATCAGGGTCTGACGGAGTTCACCACGCAGACCTCGGCATAACCTAACAGCTCTGTCTCTATCTGTCATTGCTAGTATTCCCACAAAACGGGCTAAGTGGATAAACTCTCTCTGGTATTCTGGTATCATCATATCTCCTTGATGAATCTGTAGAAAGTTTTCCTGTAGTTCAGCTCGGTTGGCATCGGGTATGAAGTGTTCTAAGAATGCCTCCAAAAATTCTCCTCATAGAATAATGCTGAGTGGGTGCCCTATAAAAGTGAAATGAATAGCTGCCCTCCACCAGTCGCGGGCATATTCCTTAAGCGGGGTTACCACCAATGAAACTGCAAAAATGGTTGGGCATCTCATCCCTACTAGCAGTTCCTCGACTTTTTCTACGCACTCTTCTGTCTGCATAGCAGTCTCAGAACCTCGGTAAGTAGGAGGTCTCAACCCTCGGAAGGTCGTTAACATGTCAGACTTATGAATGAACTATTGTTGTAATTGTTGGGCAATATCAGTCTAGAATGTGACTAGCAAGGCTATGAGGGACTGACCCGGCTCTGACTCATGGTGGAGTCATGGAGTGGTACTGGTCACTCGAGGATGATCTCTCGTTAACCGACTCTGGTATCTGGAGAAGTAATAGGGGAAGAGTCAGGAGTTTGCAAGGTAATGAAATTTGCAGAACTGACTAAAGTGGAAACGATTGTCTGTGGGTATGCAAACGTGCAGTCTAGAAACCTTAAACGACTACCTAAAGGATACTCCGGGATTCCGCTGCAAGGTTCATCCTGAACCAATAAACAGAGCATGGGAAGGAATTCTAAAGCCGCCCCACAAGAACGGATCGTGAATGCTCTGATCCAATTGTAAGACTCCCCCTCCCCGCAACAAAGTCGGGTCGGAGATGGTCCTTACCGCCCAAGATGGCCACACTATGCTTTCTGAATGGCAACAGACTACTCTTCAAGTGTAGAATTGTCGCCTTGTCGGGCTTTGGTCAATCATCACATCAGATCAGTAGCGTGGAAGAAAATCAGAAACCAAACCACATGTATATATACCAAGGTCGAAGCCAATTGTTTATACATCAGGCCCTAACAGGGATAAACAACTACATTCTGCTCTCGCTGCTTCTAAGTACTATAGGCTCACATATCTAAAGTCTAGAGACAATGTTGGTGTGTTTGCTCATGCGGGCTCTAAGGTAGGTATGCTCTCACGCGCTAACTGAATTTCGCGTTGCTCCATCTCTTGTGAATGGTTATTCAATAACTGTTAGTCACAAACTAAGTGGATTCACACCTCCTCCCCAAGATCCCTAAGGCTTGGGGACGAGAGTGAGCCTCTAACAAATAGCAATAGCCGAAGCAACAATAGTAGCAGTATATATATATACTACTTATAAAGAAATATTGAAGACTTTTAAATTCCATGCATTTAAAACCATCAAATATATCATGTCCGTTCGATGTGAAGATCTAATCATATTTTCGGACTGCGAATAGCAATTCAAGCCAAAACCTTTCCCCCCTGTCTCACTAAAATCTTGAGCACTCCCTTGCTAAAAAAGAGGAGAGAGAGAGAAAGAAAGAGAGGAGAGAGGCGGGGAGAGAGAGTGCGGCAGAAATAGAGGGAGAGCGAGAGAGAGGAAGAGAGAGAGAAAATAAATTTTTTAAGTATATACTTATATTTTTTTATAAAATAAATATTATAATATTGATATATATATTTTTTACGGTCATTTCGAGTACTCATATATACATATATATGTTGCGGGCGCAGCCCGCAGACGCATCGAGCACGTGCAAAGCCCGTGCGGAGGCGGGCGAAACCCGCCTGGATGTGGCCGAAGGCCGCCTGACAGCATCACGCCGGGGGAGGACGAAGCCCGCCGTCACCGGCTGGGTACTATCGCGCTTGGCCGTAGGGGCGGAGCCCCGTGTCAGGCACTCGTATATATATAGCAAGCTGAACAATCACAACAGTAATAACTGGAAGGCAATAATTATTTAAGCTCCACTAGCTAGCGTGAAATCACGCGGGTGTTCACAACCTACAACAACACCCTATGTCGACATTGTTTGGACCGCTTCTCTTCCAGCAGGGTAGCAAACCACGCGGGACTCACTGATGTGGTCGTCAGTGACAGTGGTCAGTCCTGCCACTTATGGGTGTGGACGTACTGCACTTCCCACACCCCAACATACAACCCCGTGTACTCTTGGATGTAGGAGATGTATAGTAATAACTGAATTTGGCCAACCAGCGGGGCATATAAGACACAATCGAGCTCATGGGGTGCACATTGTAACATCCCAACTTTAAAAAGAGATCTAACTGGTTCAATTGAAACCTTGGAGGAGATTAGGTTGGGTCATAGAAAACCACGACCCGACCTCCACCCCATAATGGTAGTCATTTAGAGAAATGACTATTTTTGGGTAGCATGGTGCTTAGCCACAACGTTGTTTTAGTATCATAGCGCATCATGATAACGCCGTTTTAGTATATTGAGCATATGTGCTCCGAATCGACTTTCGTCATCTGCGTTAGCCACGTATGGTCGAAACGAGTGCAACGGAACTTGATTCGTTCCAATCTGAGGTCAATCGGTAAAAGTGACCATTTTTAGTACTATAGCGTGTCACAACTACGCTATTTTAGTATATTGAGCATACGTGCTCCGAATTGACTTCTGTCAGTAGCGTTAGACTCGTATGGTCGATACGAGTGCAATGGAAATCGTTTTGTTCCAATCCGAGGTCATTTGGTAAAAGTGACCATTTTGAGTATTGTAGCGCATCACGACGATGCTATTTTAGTATATTGAGCATATGTGCTCTGAATCAACTTTCGTGAGTTGCGTAGAATCGTATGGTCAATACGAGTGCAACAGAACTCGTTTCGTTCCAATCTGAGGTCATTCGATGAAAGTTACCATTTTGAGTATCGTAGCGCGTCAAGACGATGATATTTTAGTATATTGAGCGTTCGTGCTCTGAATCAACTTCCGTCAGTTGCATTAGACTCGTATGGTCATTACAATGCAACATAATTCGCTTCATTCTAATCCAAGGTCATTTGGTGAAAGTGACCATTTTAAGTACTATGGCGCGTCATGACGACATTATTTTAGTATATTGAGCATACGTGCTCTGAATCGACTTCCGTCATTTGCGTTAAACTCGTATGGTCTATACGAGTGCAACGAAACTCGTTTCATTCCAATCCAAGGTCATTTGGTGAAAGTGACTATCTTGAGTACCGTAGCGCGTCACTACAACGTTGTTTTATTATATTGAGCATAGGTGCTCTGAATTGACTTCCATCAGTTGTGTTAGACTCGTATGGTTGATACGAGTGCAACGGAACTCGTTTCGTTGCAATCCGAGGTCATTTGGTGAAAGTGACCATTTTGAGTATCGAAGCGCATCACGACGATGCTATTTTAAAATTATGAGCAAACATGCTCCGAATTGAATTCTGTCAGTTGTTTTAGACTCATATAGACAATACGAGTATAACAGAATTCATTTCACTCAATTCCGACGTCGTTTAGTCAAGTAAATAAAAATTAATGCTCAAAAAATTATACGAAACATTGAGATGCGTGAACACTCGATTTCAATCATGTCACATCAATGATGACTCGACACTCAACGACCGAGACCCATATCGACTTTGACATGCACGGGGGGACCCACTTTGGGTTGACTTTAGTCAACCCACCCACCCCCTATAAACGAATTGGTGAAAGGTCAAAATAATCTAAGTGCACCCCAAAACCATTAAGCTAACTCCCTTTCATTCAATATTTTTTGGTGTGCACAAATCCCAAGGAAGGCTACTTAGTGTGATGGGATATTTTTTAAAACCATGGGTTAAGCCTAAACCAAACAAACCCCACTCATAACCCTAACCCATAACCTATGCCACTAACCCATGCTAGTACATCTCCCTTCCAATTGATGGCTACCAGCTGCACCTCCACCCTTCCAACACCCACCTCAGCCCAACCATGGTTGGACCAACCATGGACAAGGTGGGGGAGAGGGAGGAGCGATCGCGGGCACCCCTATAAAAGGCCTCCCATGGCTTCACTTGAATGGGACCTCCTCCAGGATCTCCTCCTGAGCTTTTCCAAAACCAGCCCCACCACCCCAAGCCCCTGCCGGCACCGGAGGAGACAACCCGAGCTCCACCACCTCCCCCTTCCGTCATCTTCATGTACAACGTGTATGGAGGGCCCCAAGGGCCACTTGGCCCTATAAGGGAGTCACACCTCGCTGGAGAGGGAGAGGAGACCCTCTCTGGGAGTGTTCGAGGCGGCAACACCACCGGAAGACCAAGCTCTGATGGTGCCCCGTAGATACGCCTTTGCACATTTCCTCTCGGCGGCTAGCGACTGCTCCAGGCCACCGGACCACCGCTGGGAGGTGCGCCTGCCTTTGACAAGTCGGCTGGAGGCGGTGGCGCACCAGTTCGATGGCCGGCCGGCGATGGAGATAGCTTGCAATCCCTCTCCCCCGAAACGGTACAGGTACCGTTGGATCCCATGATCCAACCGTCAATAATTTCTAGGCAATGATTAGCCCACCCCACAACGTATCAGCTACAGATCCGCTGTGGGTCCATAGATGCTTTCTGTTTGCTCGATCTCAGCCCCGTGAATGCTTCCATATTACTGCAAGCTTGTTTCTTATATAATAAAGCACGTTTTGATTTTTCTGGGGTTTATTCTTAGATCAAATTGAAAAACTTTGAACATCAATGTTTTAGAACTCATCAAT
The DNA here is from genome assembly GCA_033032865.1 of Dactylorhiza incarnata. NCBI lineage: Eukaryota > Viridiplantae > Streptophyta > Magnoliopsida > Asparagales > Orchidaceae > Dactylorhiza > Dactylorhiza incarnata. The sequence goes on from JAWHQI010000029.1 coordinate 11,568,353, forward strand.
ATCTATCACTGATAAGAATTGGGGAATTTTCAGAGTTTATTAAGTATTTTTAATAACTAAAAAGAGGGTTAGATTTCAGTTTTTAAATTATCGGAGGGCTTTAACAGTGATGAAAAGATAATAAGGGAAGATTTATAATAATTACTCACACCCATTATAATTATTGGGTGATTTTTGAAGAAGTTCTACTATTTTTAAATAATAAAAATCTCTGTTTTAAACTAATAGAGAATTACTCCCTCTTTCAAAAGCCTCCAAAAACAATGGAAAGTTTGAAAGGATGAGACACGGTCTCTAGAGATGTTTGGGAATTTTTGATATATTCCTTCTATATTTAGGAATTTATTTGGTGGCTATGAGAAGCTAAATAAATTATCATGGGTTAATTGGGAGCACAAAAGGGCTTTAAAATCTCTTGGTAGTACTTGAAGTGTGTTATTGTAACATCCCACAAACCACTAGACCCCTAGGTCGGTTTTGTCATGACTAGGTCATGACAAAACCCTAGGATACGTGAAGAGATCATAAGAGCTTAGGCTCGAGGCGAAAATCACCATGGTCTGCGGATAGTAATTTCTAGTTACCAAGCCTAGGGCTAGCTTTAGGGCATCACCATGACTCATGACCCCACAATGACATGCCTAACCCATTAAGAGGTCCTTTGTGACACCCCAATTGCCCAACCATAGAAAGAGGGGTACCCTGAATAATGACCTAGCGCCGGCGCTAGGGGCTAGCGATAGCGGTCGTAGTGGTTTAGGTGAACCGCTGAGACGAATACCAAACCGATGAGGCGAACCGTATACCTTCGAGACGCTAGCGCAGGCGCTAGCACGAGCGCAGAGCGCTGGCGGCATTTGCCAAACCAGCGGGCATTACACCGTCGAGATGCTAGCGCTGGCGCTAGCACTAGCACCGTCGGTAGCTCAACCGATGGGAGGCGTACATGGACTCATTTTGGTGGCCAAATTCATGGCCAATGAAGTCCAAAAGTCCTCCCAATTTATGGGGATTCATTCCCCCTATCAATTAGGGGAAGATTAAGATATTTTCCAACTCTTAAGGAGGATGAATTTGGAGACCTTTGGGGATGGCCAAAATTTTCACCATGAATGGTGTTAATGGAGGAATCATAAGCTTCACCTCCTCCCCTCCCTGAATTGGCTCTATAAAATGCCTCGAGGGGTGAAGGGAAGGAGTTTCCCCCACTTTCCAGAAGAATTCAACCATCTAAGCACCCATCGACATGGCACCCAAGAGCTTTCGACCAACCATGGAGGACCGGCGATCGGCACGGCTACAAGCCACCACTCAGGTCCTCTCCTCTCATCTATTTCTTAGTGGGTAGATCTCATCATTTTGGCCGCTATATTTGGGGCAAATTGGTCTTGGATCGGCATGGCCGAAAGCTTGTGTTCAAGCTTTTCTTCTCTTGTTCAAATCCCCGATTTCAGCCTCCTCCGGTCGGCCAACCACCGTACATCGCCGGCCGCCACCTCAACGGAGGTGGTGGAGTCATTGGCCGAACGGGAGAGGGTCTAGGTTCCCGAGAAATCACCTCCCAAGTTGGTATAGGACGGGCCAATCGTGGTCGTTGGCTGATTGGAGAAGATGAACTGAAGCCCTCCATTTAGATAGATTAATAATTTTGTGATTAATTAACATCATATTTTTCTCCTAGAAATGCACATTTTTGAAATGAAAAATTGAACCCCTTAGAGGCCGTTTCAGGAAAAATGGCTAGAGACAAAAGTTGTAAATCTTTGGGTCTAGATTAATTTAAAATTTATTTGAGCCGATTTGGCCCACTGGTTTGACTGCATCACTCAAAATGGTGCAACTTGTACATCGGGTTGACTAGAGATTGATTTGAGTGCCCCCACTAATCCAGACACCCAAATGCTATGAAATTTAGAGCATAGTCTATATTTACCCTTACCCTCAACATAACCAAAAATGAGAATTTTTGGAAGATCTTTTTCTATAGTTTTTGTAGAAATATAATAATTCATGTACGAATTAATTTTAGGGTCTAGAGACCTCTGAGCCCTTCCAAATTTTGGTGAGTGGTCCTTAGGGTCATGACATGACTTTGGTAAAAATTTCATCCCATTTGGGATTGGATTGGTAGGGTAATTAAGTAACCCAAATTTGATCAAACTATGGTATATTAGATCAAAAGTGCACTTGATGGATTTGGGAGGTCAACCCTCATCCAAATATTGTGAAACCTTGACCACTGACTTGATGTCACATAAAATACCACCATAAGTGGTTTGGGGTGGTTTGGGGTGGATGTGCCCTAGAACCTCGGATCAAGCCTTGGGGTTGTATATTGAACCTATTGAAGGACATACGGTCATATGTCATCGGATTAACTTGAAACTTGGTAGACAGGTTCATAAGGTGGTGTTATGCCCTAGATAATTTATCTTGAATTTTTAGGAATATTTATCCCCTCTGAATTAGTTAAGAATAAATTAGGGCACCTTTTTATGCTAAAAATTTACATAATCATATTACCTTGAAACTTCATGAAATTTTGGCAGTAAGCTGGTACTAGTGATATTAATTTTGTTATGAATTTTGGATTGATATATATAGTACTTCATTCATAACCCCAATATTTGCTCTAGTTATAAGAAAATTAATTATGGATCTAATACTCACTGGAAAATCATGAAACTTGGACAGAGGATATTTTAGGGCAAGAATATGATCTGTAAATTTTAGTATAATTTTTGGAGGAGTTTTTATATGGTTCTCTTCACAATGTGCCCTATGATTTGTTTATTTAAATAAATGATTTATATGGCCAAATGCATCAACAAAATTATGAAACCCAACCAGTGAACTTTCTGATCATCTACGACATCTGTAAATTTTCCTGTAATTTTTAAAAAAGTATTTTTGGTTCTTCCTTTCATGTGGGGATGTTATTTTTATGATATAAAGTTGTACAAATTTTTTCAAGTTCATAGATTATCAGAAAACTATACTTGATGTTCAAAGTCATAGTTTCCCTAATTTTGGGAAAATTATAATAAATGGCAAATAAATTAGGAAAATTATGAATTTCTGGAGATAGCCTTAAAATGTCATAACACACCCCCAATAATAATCTTGGGTCATTTGGGTGAGCATTTGGAGTCGTTCTCTTTTTATACATCATTTAGTTCAAGTGGTCTGCGAATAGTGAAAAGACTGAATAAGGATAAATGTGTAGGTTATACATGGGGAGTGAGATGTCTGGTTGACTAGGAGGCAAGAGTGTGCTTGGGATTGTCGAAAGATCATCATTCCCTTGGAGTGAATTTAAACACACTTAGTGTTAGTAAGTGTAACATTAATAGTGGTCGGGTCAAGGGTAGACACAAATAAGAATAAGTGTCTTGGAAACGGCGGTTTGGGTTATCATCCCATCGTACCTCCTAGTACCGCTGCGAGCCCCTCACAGGGTAGACCTCGGGAAGTCCACTATTAACCAAAGCTGTAAAAATAATTTGGTACGCAAGATTAACTTAATAATACACTCACTCACATCCTGATGATGCGGGTGTTACTTGGTTTGGTCATACGAGCAGTAGGATCGGTGGTGGTAGTTACGGACGGGTTTGTCCGGCGAGCCAGGGGCTCGGAAGGTTATGGTGATGGGCAGGTTAGCATGGGGAGCTTATGGCTCGGAGATGTAAAGTAATCATATTTCATGTGCATAAAGGTGGTGGGTGTTCGGTATTGACGGTCGTTCACACCGACGTCGATACGCTGACTCGGCAAGTTTGGATTTGCACTTAGCCAAGAAAGTCTGGTGGTCCAACCAGTAAGAGTATGCAGGCGCTCCGCGGTTTTGCATTGAGGCGTACGATAGGTTTAGGTTAAGTAGTGTGAATACCAACCTAGAGGTGGGCGAGGCCCAACTTACCACTTCCGTTTGCCACTACAAGGGTATCCTGGGAGTTTTGGTAGCTCCAAAAGGGGGGGGGGGACTAAAGGTATGTGTGCATAGAGTCGAAGTGTGTGAGTTGCACTTGTGTGATCATAACATTACCCAGCATAACTCTGCATATCATAGCATAAGCATTGCATTTCAACACCTGCCCCTATTATATAAATTGGTTATGGGACTTTTTATACGATAGACCTTGCTAAACGACCCCTTTGTCTATAGGTTTGTTTGGGCATTCCTATAAATCAATGGTTACTTTAATATTATATACTTGTCTTTACTTGTTTACTTTATCTGTTCTTTACTTTGCTTTATTTACTGCTTCATATGTATAAACACCTGTGTAGTGATAGATACTCATGTAGATAAGACATGTCACCTGCTTTGTTTTATACCCCTTGTTGTCCTCCGCTTCATCCTCCCGCTCAGTGCCTAGGGCCACTGGGAGATGGATGGGGGGAAACGAGGCTTAGTCTTTTTGACTAACGGTCGGTGAACCATATCATTTTAGGGGACCGAGGAGACACCGCACCACTAGAGGCCGACGCAGATGGAGGTGGGTCAGTCTAGCACGGGAGCACCAGTTTCAGGATTTGTGAGTGTCTATTAGTAGATTTGCTTCCGCGAGTGACCTTGTAGTGAGGATATGTTGTACTGGGCATGAGCCATTTATATTGCTACCTTTTATTTCAGTTACTATATGTGGACATCTCTATTTTATGATATTTATATAGCATGTGATTTGTGGACTTGTCTTCGTTTATACTTCTCATTTTTGTGATCGATATTGCCGGCACGATCGATGCTTTGTAGTGGCGACCTTCCCGTGTGTTGGTGTCACCGCAAAGTGGCGGTTATGGGCATAAGACCCGGTTTTGTAGCGAAAATGGGGTCTTACAAACTGGTATCAATGGCAAAAACTCGATCCAAAGAAAAGAAGTCCACAAACACTGGGCCACCCCACGCGAGCTTAGTTTGAGGACAAACTAGCAGCGGAAGCAATGGTGTGCACATATGGGGAATCAAATGAAAAATCCCACTCTTAACTGAATCTTCTTAGCCAAACCCCTTATGAGTATCAATTTTCTTTTGTAGCTTGCGACGAACCCCACCTCACAGCATGGAGTGCCTCCAACTCTAAATGTCATCCCACCACCACCGGCTCCTACTCCGTTCCAGCAGACGGAGATGGGACAGACACTGACGGCCATCCTGGATGCATTCAGGGATCAACAAGCTCCAGCTCCTCAGCCAAACCCCGGGGCCAACTGGCTGAGCGTCTTCCGTGGGCTTTCTCCCCCATCCTACCTCGGGAGGAAGTCAGCTGTTCGGACTGAGGAGTGGGTGGATATCATGTACGAGATGCTGGCAGGGATACAGTTCCCAACAGAGATGGAAGTACTGCTAGTGGTCTCATGTTTAGAGTCCCATGCGAAGAGATGGTGGAAGTCATTGATGGACACCACCTATGCAGGATTGGAGGCTGTGGACGTTTCTTGGGATGATTTCAAGGCAGCGTTGCTAGAGCATTTCATGTCGTAGTCTGCGAGAGACGAGTTGGAGGACAGATTCCTGCAATTGAGGCAGGGGAGCAGGACCGTCGTGGAGTACCACCGGGATTTTACCCACCTGACCTGGTTTGCAGCTTCCTATCAGCTGGACGATGCAGGGTATGCAAAGTGGTTCTATAAGGGCCTCCGTGATGAGCTGAGGTAGGCCCTTCTCTTTGTCTTTGACGGCAGTATGACCAGGATCTTGGATATGGCCAAGAAGCTGGAGGCAGACCAGCACACCGTCCGTGGAAGGAAGAGACCGACAGAGGACCAGGGTCGGGGTGGCAGAAGAGACCAACAGAGGGGTCGTGATGTCGAAGAAAGTAGAATGGAGGGCCGACCCTACCAAGAAGAGAGGCAGGAGCAGAGGGAGCATGTAGTATTGGCTCTTCAGCCTCTACAAACACGGGAGGTGTCGAGGCTAGGAGGTGGGCCACCTCCCCCACCAGAGTGCTACTTGTGCCACCAGATGGGCCACATCTGGAGGAACTGCCTGCGTAGGAATGCGCTATCGGCACTATAGGCTGCCCCACAGGCCCAGCATTTCGGGGGCCGGGGGAGGGGACGAGGTCATGGATTCCAAGGACGTGATCATAGGCGGGACAGGGACCATATGTATGCCTTGGACCTGGCTCAGCCCCGAAACCCGGCAAGGTCATCACAGGTACTTTAATGTTTTTCTTATAGTTACTAGTACCTTGCAAACCTTAGCTTTACCTTAACATTGAACCAAGCAAATAACAACATCACCCAGGTATAGTACTTGTCTGTGGCAAGCCCGTATATACCCTATTCGATACGGTTGCCTCCAACTCGTTCATCTCAGAAGAGTTTGTGGATGATCTGGATCAAATTCAGCACTCCATAGGCATCCACAGGAAGGTGCGACTCCTGGATGGATCAGAGTTAGTAACGAGTGCCAAGTGCAACATGAACGTAGAGATTGGAGGAAAAATGTTTGAAGCACCGGTGATGCTCTTGAAGATGAAAGACTTCGACCTGATCTTGGGCATGAATTTGCTGCACGGGAACCATGCAAGAATTGATTACCCGGCAAGGAGGATTGTTTTAAGGCATGAAGACTCAGAAGTAGTAGTCAAAGGCATTAGACCCACCTCCCATCTATTATTATCGTCCATTCAGGCCGCCAAGGCCCACCTGCAGGGATATGAAGTATATCAGGTGATGTTCGAGATGATTGATTCCAAGGATCCTGTTTCAAATATTTCGGTCGTGTGGGATTTTGCCGATGTATTTCCGGAGAAGTTGTTAGGGCTGCCACCGCACCGAGAGAATATTTTTCAAATCCAGCTAGTGTCGGGGGCTAAGCCAGTATCTAGAGCCCCTTATCATATGGCCCCGAAGGAGTTAGTGGAGTTTCGGAGCCAGTTGCAGGAGCTGGTGAGAGCTGGGTTTGTTAGACCAAGTTCCTCACCTTGAGGAGCTCCGATGCTATTTGTGAAGAAGAAGGATGGGACGCTCAGACTGTGCATCGATTATAGAGCACTGAATAGGCTGACAGTCCGGAATACATATTTGCTGCCTAGGATCAATGAGATGTTTGACCAGCTAGAGGGAGCCCACTACTTCTCGAAGCTGGATTTGAGGTTGGGGTATTACTAGCTACGGATACAGGAGGAGGACATCCCGAAGATGGCTTTCAGCAGCCGATACTAACTGTATGAGTTCACGTGATGCCCTTCGGGCTCACGAATGCGCCATCGGCGTTTATGATTCTGATGAACCGGATGTTCGATCCATATCTCGACATCTTTGTCATCATGTTCATCGATGACATTCTCATTTACTCGAGGACGGAAGAGGAGCATGCACAACATCTGGCACTGACGTTGGAGAAACTTTGAGAGCACAGACTCTACGCCAAGTTCAGCAAGTGTCAGTTTTGGCTGAAGGAGGTGGCCTTCCTAGGTCACATCATCAGTGGAGTTGGACTAGCAGTGGATCCAGCAAAGATCCAGGCAGTATGGGATTGGCCACCGCTGAAGACGGCCACCGACGTGCGGAGTTTCTTGGGGCTTGCCGGTTATTACTGGAAGTTCGTACAGGGATTTTCTCAAATAGCCCTCCCGCTCACATCCTTGACGAAGAGGGATACTGCATTCATTTGGACGCCGCAGTGCGAAGCGGCCTTCCAAGAGTTGAAAGGTCGACTTACGTCGCCTCCCATCCTTGCCCTTCCGTCTGGGAAGGAGTGATTCCAGGTGTATACTGATGCGTCTTATCAGGGGATGGGTGTCGTTCTGATGCAGAGCTGGCATGCGATAGCATACGCTTCTCATCAATTGAAGATTCATGAGCGGAACTATCCGATGCATGATTTGGAGATGGGAGCGGTTATATTCGCTCTGAAGATCTTGCGGCACTACCTCTATGGAGTCTACTGCAATATATTCTCAAATCACAAGAACCTGAAGTACGTGGACACGCAGAAGGAGCTGAACATCCGATAGAGATGATGGGTGGAGTTCTTATCAGACTGCCAGTATACGATGCACTACCACCTAGGGAAGGCGAATGTGGTGGCGGCCGCGCTAAGCCGGAGAGCTACCACATCAGGAGCAGAGCCCCAGCTGATGGATTTGGAGCTGGTGAGTATGCTAGAGGACGTGCATATCACCTTGGTATCCTTAGATGAACCTGAGCTCTCTGAGGAGTACTTGGCGGCGATGAGCACCACTGATGACTTTCGAGACCGCATTAGGGATGGACATAAGCAGGATGCCAAGTTAGAGTCAATATTCAGAGCCTTGGAGGCAGGCAAGGCTGGGGACTATTCATTAAAGGATGGGCTGCTATGTTTTAAAGGCCGAGCTTACATACCGGCATGGGGCAGGACTCGGGACGACATCATGACTGAGGCGCATTGCAGCAAGTATTCAGTGCACACAAGTATCACTAAGATGATAGCAGACTTGAAGAGGACCATGTACTAGCCAGGCATGAAGAGGGATAACACCTACTTTGTGACCCACTGCGAGTCTTGCCAGCTTGTGAAGGCAGAATGCAAGAGCCCGACCGGATTGTTGCAGCCACTCCCGGTGCCGGAGTGGAAGTTCAACGACATCGCGATGAACTGTATACATGGACTTCCCTGATCATATGCGGGGAATGATTTGATATATGTGATCGTCGACAGGTTGACAAAGGTGGCCAGATTTATTTCAGTCAGGAAGCACGCCCCGGTCAGCGTTTTGGTATGGAGATTTGTAGAGCAGTTTGTCTGATATCATGGCGTTCCTAGGATGATTGTGTCGGATTGGGATGGACGGTTTACGTCCCGAGAGTGGAGATCGGTCCAGGCTTATTTGGGTAAACGGTTGACATTCAGCACAACATTCCACCCACAGACAGACAGGCAAACGGAACGTACCAACCGGATGCTGGAAGATCTATTACGCCTATATATTTTGGACCGCGGAGAGCCATTGGAGAAACTGTTGTCGCTTATAGAGTTTTCCTACAAAAACAGTCATCGGTCCAGCATAGGCATGGCCCCTTACGAGGCGTTATATGGACGGAGGTGCAGGAAGGACTCCACTGTCTTGGATCCAGGATGAGGATCCTAAGGCACTCAGCTCAGAGTTTGTGGAGGATACAGATGCTCAGGTGAGACTGATCCGAGACAGGATGTTGGAAGCCCAGAGTAGGCAGGCCAAGTATTATGATGCACGGCATCGTTCAGTGGAGTTTCAGGTTGTAGACTGGATGTTTCTGAAGATACGTCCAATGCACGGAGTCTCGCGGGTACGCGGGCGGAGGAAGCTCAGTCCTAGGTATATGGGGCCTTACAGGATCTTGGAGCGGATCAGTCACCTAGCGTATAGACTGGAGTTGCGTCGGAGCTAGCGGGATTGCACGACATCTTTCATATCTCCTCCCTTAGGAGAGCTCTACTACGGCCAGAGCAGCAGATATCTACTACAGATAGGCCAGTAACTACTGATCGATCGATTCACCTGGAGCCGGTCCGGATAGACGACACCGAGATGCGAGTCCTACAGCACAACAAGGTCCCGTTGGCAAGGTCCTGTGGAGGAATCATGGACAGGAGGAGCACACCTGGGAACCACTGGACCTGATGCAGCAGAAGTATCCGGAGCTCTTCGCTTCAGGTATAATTTGATTTTTCTGGGGATATTACATTCAAGCACTTGCGTTAGAAACCCCGCAGACTTAACCTGAATTTCGGAGATGAAATTTTTATTTTTATGTATTGGGATTTGTAAAATCCCCCCAAATAACTAGACCCCTAGGACAATTTTATCATGACTAGGTCATGACATGACCCTAGGTACGCGACGAGATCATAAGAGCTTAGGCTCGAGGCGAAAATCACCATGGTCTGCAGATAGTAATTTCTAGTTACCAAGCCTTTGGCTGGCTTTAGGGCATCACCATGACCCATGACCCCACCATGACATGCCTAACCCATTAAGAGGTCCTTTGTTACACTCCAATTGCCCAACCGTAGAAAGAGGGGTTCCCTGAATACTGACCTAGCGTCAGCACTGGGGCTAGCGCTGGCAGTAGTGGTGGTTTAGGTGAACCGTTGAAATGAACACCAAACCGCTGAGGTGAACTATATACCTTCGAGATGCTAGTGCAGGCGCTAGTGCAGAGCATTGGCGGCGGTTGCCAAACCGACGGGCACTACGTCGTCGAGATGCTAGCGCTGGCACTAGCACTAGCGCCGGTAGTAGCTTAACCGACGGGAGGCAGACGGGAATCATTTTGGAGGCCAAATGCATGGCCAAGGGAGGCCAAAAGTCCTCCCAGTTGATGGGGATTCATTCCCCCTATCAATTAGGGGAAGATTAAGAGGTTTTCCAACTCTTAAGGAGGATGAATTTGGTGACCTTTGGGGATGACCGAAATTGTCACCATGAATGGTGTTAATGGAGGAATCCCAAGCTTCACCTCCTCCCCTCCGTGAATTGGCTCTATAAAAGGCCTCAAGGGGTGAAGGGAAGGACTTTCCCCCACTTTCCAGAAGAATTCTAACATCTAAGCACCCATCGGCATGGCACCCAAGAGCTCTCGACCAACCATGGAGGATCGGCGATCTACACGGCTACAGGCCACCACTCATGTCCTCTCCTCTCATTTATTTCTTAGTGGGTAGATCTCATCATTTTGGCCGCTAGATTTGGGGCCAAATGGTCTTGGATCGGCATGGTCGAAAGCTTGTGTTCAAGCTTTTCTTCTCTTGTTCAAATCCCCAATTTCGTCCACCTCCGATCGGCCAACCACCGTACATCATCGACCACCACCTCAACGGAGGTGGAGGCATTGGCCGACCATGAGAGGTCTAGGTGGCCAGCAAATCACCTCCCATGTTGGTACAGGATGGGTCAATCGTGGTCGTTGGCCGATTGGAGAAGATGAACTGATGCACTCCATTTAGATAGATTAATAATTTTGTGATTAATTAACGTCATATTTTTCCCCTAGAAATGCACATTTTTGAAACGAAAAATTGAGCCCATTAGAGGTCGTTTCAGGAAAAATGGCCATAGACAAAAGTTGTAGATCTTTGGGTCTAGATTAATTTAAAATTAATTTGAGCCAATTTGGCCCACTGGTTTGACTGCGGCACTCAAAATGGTGCAACTTGTACATTGGGTTGATCAGAGATTGATTTGAGTGCCCCCACTAATCCATACACCCAAATGCTTTGAACTTTAGAGCATAGTCTATATTTACCCTTACCCTCAATATAACCAAAAATGAGAATTTTTGGAGGAACTTTTTCTATAGTTTTTGTAGAAATTTAATAATTCATGTACAAATTAATTTTAGGGTCTAGATACCTTTGAACCCTTCCAAATTTTGTTGGGTGGTCCTTAGGTCCATTACATGACTCTGGTAAAAATTTCATCCCATTTGGGATTGGATTGGTAGGGTAATTAAGCAACCCAAATTTGGTCAAACTATGTTATATTAGATCAAAAGTGCACTTGATGGATTTGGTAGATCAACCCTCATCCAAATGTTGTGAAACCTTGACCACTGGCTTGATGTCACATAAAATACCCCCACAAGTGGTTTTGGGTGGTTTGGGGTGGATGTGCCCTAGAACCCCAGATTAAGCCTTAGGGTTGTATATTGAACTTATTGATGAACATAGGGCCATATGTCATCGGATTAATTTGAAACTTGGTAGAGAGGTTCATAGGGTGGTATTATGCCCTAGATAATTTATCTAAAATTTTTAGGAACATTTATCCCCTCTGAATTAGTTAAGAATCAATTAGGGCATCTTCTTATGTTAAGAATTTACATAATCATATTACCTTAAATCTTCATGAAATTTTGGCAGTAAGCTGGTACAGGTGATATTATTCTCTGATAAGTTTGTTATGAATTTGGATTGATATATATAGTACTTCGTTCATAACCCCAATATTTGCTCTAGCTGTAAGAAAATTAATTATGGATTTAATACTCACTGGAAAATCATGAAACTTGGTCAGAGGACTTTTTAGGGCAAGAATATGATCTGTAAATTTTAGTATAATTTTTGAGGAGTTTGTATATGGTTCTCTTAACAAAGTGCCTTATGATTTATTTATTTAAATAAAGGATTTATATGGTCAAATGAATTGGGAAATTATGAAACTCAACCAGTGAACTATTCTGGTCATCTTAGAAATCTGTTAATTTTCCTATAATGTTTGAATAAGTATTTTGGTGCTTCCTTTGTAAATCCCTAATTGTGATATATTAATCAATATTTTATTTGGAGGTTAAAACCTTTCTGGAAATTTAAGTATTTCATGTGTGGCTGTTATTTTGATGATATACAGTTGTACAAATTTTATCAAGACCATAGCTTATCAGACAACCATACTTGATGTTCAAAGTCATAGTTTCCCTGATTTTGAGAAAATTATAATAAATGCCAAATAAATTGGAAAAATTATGAATTTTTGGAGATAGCCTTAAAATGTCATAACACACCCCCAATCATAATCTTGGGTCAATTGGGTGAGTATTTAAAGTCATTCTCTTTTTATACATCATTAGTTCAAGTGGTCGGCGAATAGTGAAAAGACTGAATAAGGATAAATGTGTAGGTTATACATGGGGAGTGAGATGTCTGGTTGACTAGGAGGCAAGAGTGTGTTTGGGATTATCGAAAGATCATCATTCCCTTGGAGTGAAGTTAAACACACTTAGTGTTAGTAAGTGTAACATTAATAGTGGTTGGGTCAAGGGTAGACACCAATAAGAATAAGTGTCTTGGAAAGGGCGGTTTGGGCTATCATCCCATCGTACCTCCTAGTACTGATGTGAGCCCTTTACAGGGTAGACCTCAGGAAGTCCAAGATTAACCCAAAGCTGTAAGAATAATTTGGTACACAAGATTAACTTAATAATACACTCACTCACATCCCGTTGTTGCGGGTGTTACTTGGTTTGGTCATACGAGTAGAAGGCTCGGTGGTTGTAGTTACGGACGGGTTTGTCCGGTGAGCCGGCGGCTCGGAAGGTTATGGTGACGGGCAGGTTAGCCCGGGGAGCGTATGGCTTGGAGATGTAAAGTAATCATATTGCATGTGCATTAAGGTGGTGGATCTTCGGTATTGACGGTCATTCACACCGACGTCGATACGCTGACTCGGCAAGTGTGTATTTGCACTTAGCCAAGAAAGTCTGGTGGTCCAGTCATTAAGAGTACGCAGGCACTCTGCGGTTTTGCGTTGAGGCGTACAATAGGTCTAGGTTAGGTAGTGTGAATACCAACCTAGAGGTGGGCGAGGCCCAACCCACCGCTTTCGTTTGCCATTACGGGGGTATCCTGGGAGTTTTGCTAGCTCCAAAAAGGGGGAACTAAAGATCTTTGCGCATAGAGTCGAAGTGTGTGAGTTGCACTTGTGTGATCACAACATTACCCAGCATAACTCTGCATGTCATAGCATATGCATTGCATTTCAACCCCTGTCTCTATCGTATAAATTGGTTATGGGACTTTTAATACGATAGGCATTGCTATACGACCCCTTGGTCTATAGGTTTGTATGGGCATTCCTATAAATCAATGGTTACTTTTCTATTATATACTTATCTTTACTTGCTTACTTTACATGTTCTTTACCTTGCTTTATTTACTACTTCATATGTATAAACACTTGTGTAGTGATAGATACTCTTGTAGCTAAGACATGCCACCTACTTTGTTTTATACCCCTTGTTGTCCTCCGCTTCATCCTCCCACTCGGTGCCTAGGGCCACTGGGGGATGGATGGGGGAAAACGAGGCTTAGTCTTTTTGACTAACGGTCGGTGGACCATATCATTTTAGGGGACCGAGGAGACACCGCACCACCAGAGGTCGACGCCGATAGAGGTGGGCCAGTCTAGCATGGGAGCACCGGTTTCAGGATCTGTGAGTGTCTATCAGTAGATTTGCTTCCGCGAGTGACCTTGTAGTGAGGATATGTTATACTGGGCATGAGCCCTTTATATTGCTACCTTTTATTTCAGTTATTATCTGTGGACATCTCTATTTTATGATATCTATATAGCATGTGATTTGTAGACTTGTCTTCATTTATACTTCTCTTTTATGTGATCGATATTGCAGGCAGGATCGGCGCTTTATAGTGGCGACCTTCCTGTGTGTTGGTGTCACCGTAAAGCGGCTGTTTTGGGCATAAGACCCGGTTTTGTAGCGAAAAATTGGGTCTTACAGTTATAAACCCACGATAAAAGTTAGATGATGTTTGAGTATGATCTACTATTTTAATGATTTTTAAAATAGGATAATAACTCTGGTCTTGAATTATCAGAGTACCCTTTTTCAAAAACTTGTGAGGTGATCAGTGGAGGTCATTTGAACCCTCTGTAAAAGTTTAAAGACTTTTGGTTCAAGCTAGTATTTTTTAGGTTTAATCGAGAGTGAAATACGACTAAGTATCTTATTAAAGGCTAATACTCGACGCAATATTACTTGAGAAGACTATGAGGAGTTACTCAGGGTAGCCATGTTATATGGTTTCACTTTCATAATATTCTAATCATGTCTGGTATTTTAATGTATTATTAAATGTAAAGCCTTCTTAGTTAATTTAAAGAAATAAGAGCTCAGGCAAACTACCAATCTCTAAAGAGGATTATAATTTGGTAATTCAAAATAAGGAAGAGGAAACTTAAGTGGTAATCCGTTTCGAACGACATGAAACCCGGCGGACCTCAAAATTCATCTTAATGTTAATTCATCTACGATGAGTATAGAATATGCCTCCTTGGAACGGAAATACCTCCTTGTAACGAAGATGCCTTCTTAGAACGGAGATGCCTCCTCAGAACGGAAGGGAGAATTGAGCTTGCCTCCTTGGAATGGAGATGCCTCCTTGGAACGGAGATGGCTTCTTAGAACGGAGATGCTTCCTCGGAACGAAAAGGGGAATTGAGCTTGCCTCCTTGGAACGGAGAAGAACCTGCAGTCATTAGAATTTGAATTGCTCCTTATTTTGTTCTTCTTAATTCAATATTTCAATTACTGCACTTCATTTCAGTATTTCAATTATCGCTTTTAGTTCAGTATTTTGATTACTGCACTCTATTTCAGTGTTTTAGTTACTGTAATTTATTTCAGTATTGCGTATAATTTAGAGTTAACATGAAAACGAGACATTCCTTCAGGGTCAACCCTAAATAGTATCAAATTGGCCATCGCTTTTTGGAGTAGAGCGGACAGATCGATGTTTTGGTTTTTATTTCAGTATTGCCTATAATTTAGAGTTGACGTGAAGACGATACATTCCTTTAGGGTCAACCCTAAATAGTACCGAACTGGTCGTCGCTTTTTGGAGTAGAGCAGACAGATCGATGTTTAGGCTTTTATTTCAGTATTGCTTATAATTTAGAGTTGACCAGAAGATGAGATATTCCATCAGGGTCAACCCTAAATAGTACCGAATTGGCTGCTGCTTTTTGGAGCAGAGTGGACAGGTTGATGTTTTGTCTTTTATTTTAGTATCGCCTGTAATTTAGAATTGACCTGAAGACGAGACATTCCTTTGGGGTCAACCCCAAATAGTGCCGAACTGGCCGCAACTCTCGAGTCGAGTGGACAGTTTGATGTTTTGGTTCTTATTCTTGGAATTGCTTATAATAAATTGCAGTTGACCTTGAGGTGGAGAAATCTGATGAGTACTTTTTGTACTCATCTTTTAGTATAATTTTAATATAGTTTTAATACGAATTTATATATTTTTTATGTAGTTTCTTAATTAATTCATTCCTTTTTATTTCTTCAACTAATTTAAGCTTAGTTTATGTTTTTCAGGTTTTCTGGGCACTTTGAGCAAAAATGTCAAGTACACGCCCAAGGTCACGGGCGTGACCAAGGGCGTGATAGATAAAGATGTGTTCCAGACCTGCTGCCGCCACTTCGGGCCCACTCTGTGAAGATTCGCCAAGTACACACCCCAGGTCACGGGCGTGACTGAGGGCGTGACATCCAGTCACGGGCGTGACTCATCCCGCTCCTTCCCGCCGAAGTTTCCCGCCAGCAGCCACTTTTGAAGATTACACACCCCAGGTCACGGGCGTGATGCATCCGAAATGTCTGCATTGAAGCCAGAACGTGCCCTCTCCGCACCAGCACTGATCACGCCCCTTACACGCCCTTGGTCACGGGCGTGACCAAGGGCGTGTAACCTCAATTTTGCAGCTATAAAAAGCCAGCTCCAGCAGATGTTTAAGGAGGAATTTTTGGGGACAAATTTTTAGGATTAGACATTTTATTTCTTGTATTATTTTCATGTTTTAGTAGTTCTTGTAATCCTTCTTTCTTTCTTGCAATTGTACTTTCATTTCAATAGTTATAATTTTCAATTCTTAGTTTGTAACTTATTTTGCAATTCAATAAAATAGTTCTTTTTCTCTTACTCTACTCTCTTTTTAATCATGCACCTCTTTATTTTCGTTAATTCCTCCATCTCTATGAGTAGCTAAATTTCTATTAGAACTCGACCGAGATGATCCAAGGAAAATATAACTCATGATTTAATTTTTAGTTTCTCTTTCTCTTCCTTAGAATACTTAAGATTTATCCTTGAACTTTATTGGATTGAGATTATATTGTCGATATATAATTCTCATTCTTGTTTTCGTAGTCTAATAACCGAGAGGTTTTGAATTCGAATAGATCACTTCAAGGATAAAGAGAGTTGAATGCACTCCTTGAGAGAGGATGACATAATTCTCCCGGATTGGAGTCAAATCCAATAGAGGGGTTCACTACGATAAAGCGGGTTTAGGGATTTTGATTCTAGAGCGAAAGTTCGATTGATCAACCTAAACTCAATTGAGTGTATCCTCGAGGGAGGTACGTTCATAATTCGGGAACCTCCACGGTCAAGTAATTTCTTTAAGAGAATTAGAAGTTTTATTCCCCATATTTATTTTCCGAGGTGATTCAAGGTTGAGTACTAGTCTTTTAACTCATAGCCTTAAAATAAGTTATCTCTTCCTTTTGCAAAACCAACCCAAAGTTCTAATTGATAAAATAATAGAGATTTTCTTGAAGTAAGAGTACTCAACCACCCCGAGTCTAATACGACCTTGGTTTTCTACGAACCTATATTACATTTTATACGGTACACTTGCCATTATCATTTGCGGTTATAGTTTTGTGCATCAAAATTCCTCAAGGTTAACCCCTACTAACCCTGAACTCGATCAACTCTCTCATTCAGAGAGCAATGTTATTGAGTTCGAAGTCTTAATTCCTTGCCTGAGATAATTAAATATGAAATAGGTCAAGCGATTGATGGGTTTACCTTCTTGCATGCATATGGTTGAACTGAGGTTGTTATTGTGAGCAAATCTGTTCGTAACCCAAGAGGCCATGACTTAAGTCAAGTCGAGCCAGGGACTGGGTTTACCAGAATCACATTGCTATATTTATGATTTATGAGTTTGTTCGAGCGGGATAAGGCTCCAACCTTTGACTTGCTCCTTGGGTACTTTGATGATGGCTTTGTTTGACTTGTGGAAGTTTTGATTCAAACAACTTAATTTATATCGCTCAGTATTCCCCGAATATTTTGTGTCTTGGAGAATTATTCCTATGGGAATATATTGTGCCTTCGAGAATTATTCCTACGAGAATATATTGCGCCTTCGAGAATTATTCCAACGAATTATATTGTGCCTTCGAGAATTATTCCTATGGGAATATATTACGCCTTCGAGAATTATTCTTACGAGAATATTTTGTGCCTTGGAGAATTATTCCTATGGGAATATATTGCGCCTTCGAGAATTATTCCTACGGGAATATTTTGTGTCTTGGAGAATTATTCCTACGGGAATATATTGTGCCTTCGAGAATTATTCCTACGGGAATATATTGCGCCTTCGAGAATTATTCCTAGGGGAATATATTGTGCCTTAGAGAATTTTTCCTACGGGAATATATTGTGCCTTCGAGAATTAGTCCTACGGGAATATATTGTGCCTTCGAAAATTATTCCTACGGGAATATATTATTCCTCCGAGAATTATTCCTATGGGAATATATTGTGCCTTGAAGAATTGTCTCTACGGGAAGATAATGTGCCTCAAGTATATTCCTACGGGAATTTATCATGTTTTCGAGAAATTGTGCCTTGGGGAGAAAATCAGATGGCTGATGAGTTATACTCTAAGGCAACTCGCATGAAGGATGGTCTGGGAAGACAACCCGTGCAAAAATAATAGAACAATGTGGGTCTGAGACTGTATGCATGATGATATGGAGTACATAGGTGGTGGTCGCGGGAAGACTGCCACGACCCAATATAAGTCCAGATATTTCCTCCCTTAAATGTTATACAATGCTTGATGCTAATAGGGATTGGATTTTATGCATGGTTCTAATAACTTGTCCTTAGCCCAGGTGACAGGTGCGGGTGAGAGTCAGCACCCAAGTGTGGAGGAAGCCACGGAGAAGGCTACTTCAGGTATATACTCATTAGGCCGTGTTGAAACCAGCAACTGGTCTCTTGAGTTCGGACCCACTGGGGGTGTAGCCGATGCTTATTTCTCCCTCACTAGACTCTCTTGACGGTGGACGCTGGAAACGGAATAGACCCAAGGCTGAAGCGAGGAGGTCCCGCCACACACCCGGAAGATCTTAGAGAGCTTCCCCTCCCAAACCAAAGCTCAACCGGGCACCTTGGAGGGCACTGGCTGCCCACCAAAACTAGCCTAGAGGAGAGGATTCTCTAAAAATCGGATCTCCTCCAAGGTGCCCTTAAGGGTCTATTTATAGTTTTCCTAGGCTGGTCTGTAAATAGCCTGGATCCGCCTTTTAATTTTACTAACCGTACCCCAAATTGGTCTGCTAACAGCCAAACTCCGCTGTTCCGAGGGGCTATTTGCAGCCCACCAGGGGTATCCTGGTCATTTTCCCCTCACACCCATTTGGGCGAATGGTCCGTGAGGGCACCATTCGCTGGGCACCTGCCTGTCTGGGCGAATGCTCTCACTTCTGGGCGAGTGGTCCGTGAGGGCACCACTCGCCTAGCGTCTTCTTTCCTATAGCTTACCTCCACCATCTTGAGGGCATTTTTACCTCACCTAGCCTGGGCGAGTGACCCGGCGAATGATCCGGACGACCTAGGTTTCGCCAGTTGGCTGGGGGAGCCCACTCGGCGAATACGGGTTGTACACAATCCCCGCTCTTTACGAGCGGTTCCTACGATCGTAAAGAACAGTCCAACCCTGTATTCGGTGAGTGCCTGCTGACTGGATCCATGAGATTCCGTAGGTCCCACCGCCACCTTATATATATATCCTCATGTCAGGTTTTCCTGGACCACTCTCTCATCTCGGCTCGGAGTTCCTCCACTTCCCAATGTCTTTCCACAAACCTTCTGCGAAACCCCTCTCGCGAGAGATGATCGACCGCCTAGCTGCGGCCCAAGCTGCGACTGCCCCCAGAGCATCCAAATTTGCTCCCTGGCTAATGTCTAAACGGGATCCGAGCGCCCCCTATGTCTCGCGTCGAGCTAAGACGATTCGGCTGAATCGTCAGAGAGGCGAGACTGCTTCGGAGTCTCCGGCGGATACTCCACCGGCGGATACGCTGGCGGATGCCCTTCCGGACCCCGCGGTGCTGGTATGAGGATTCTTCTTGTCTCCAATTGGTTCATGTCCCTTACCCTGCACTTATTCCGACCATTCGCAGGGGGCTTTGGTACTTGAGGACGGCCATGGGGCCGTTCTGAGCAGTGTGGTGGTGCCACCTCCCGCGGACGAGATACCTCCTCCCGATTCGGATCTTGCTCCTCCGCCTCCTCCCGGGGAGACTGTACCCCAATCTCGTGAGTTGTGAACCTTCTCGCTACTCCCTTTTATGTTGTCGGCTACTAACCACTATCTTTTCGCAGCCCTCAACACCAGCGTCCCGCTGCGGGACTCCATTCCTCCCAGTCCCCCTGCTCAGGTGAACCTTTCTGCCACCGCGAATGAACGGAGGGTCTCCCCTGAGCGAGAGCTGGATCAGCATCTCTGTGCTGATGACCGTGCGGAGGCTCCGGCCCCTTCTTCACAGCCTTACTGTCCAGGAAAGGGAAAGGTCTTACCCCCCGCCTGGCTGTTTGGGACGCACCCGCATTCGTCTCGTCCTTCGGGTCACCCGGATCCCATCCCAGGTCAGTTCACTCACCCGCCTCTATTGCACTCGCATACTTTATCACCGCTAATCCTAGTTGTGATTTCGCAGGCTATCGAGAAGCCTCCCCCTTCGACTCCTACTACGAGGGGGGAGAGGGAATGCTCTCGCCTCTCCCTTCCCCTGGGGATCTCGCTGACTTCCTGGGTGATTCCTCGGATCACGCGACCCTGAAGGATCGGATCTCGGAGGTCCTGGGGAAGCTTATCCATATCCAGCAAAACGTCGCCGGTCAGGTGGATGAGGTGCGGCTGGGAGTCACACGGGAGCTGAAGGACCTTCGACGGAGTCACTCGCATCTTCTCGCGGCGGTGGAGCGGCTGGGGGGTGAAGGAGGGGAGTTGTCTCCCGCAAGGCATGCCGCGCGAGCCCGGGACCAACTCCACCTTGCTTCCCAGGAGATCACCAGTATGCTCGCGCACTACCGCCCGCGAGTGCCCACGAAAGCCGGGCCGCGAAAGCGAGGTCGATGGATCTGGGAGGAGATCTGACCTACCCAACGTCCATCCCTCTTGTTTCTTTCTTTTCTTACCTTGTGCTGCGAACGTTGAACATTGTTTTTATCTGTAATAATTTTTCTATGCTTTGCGAATGCTTCTTTATTCATTTTTTTGTATCCCATAACTCTGCTTGGGTTTTGCCGAGTGATAACCTTTAGCCGGATGCTCTTCCTATTTCGTTGCGCAGCCGCGGAATGAATAGACATAGGGCATTTGCCATTAATGGGCGAGAGGGACCGGCTCGGGCTTCGAGGCGTCGGGAGGGCGCGATGGCTATCCGCACACCCGAGGTCTCGAAAGTCCAAACGCCGTTTAGTCCCTCTATAAATAGGTCTCTCAACCACCGTATTAAATACCTAACCATCCGCTTTCCTTCCCTGCGCTAGCACTCGCGCTTCTTCCTCGTCCGCTGCTCCTCTTTTCTTCTTCATTCGCAAAAATGGGCGGCGATGCGGAAGGCAGAGCCAAGTGCGCCAGCGCATTCGCCAACCACGTCTTCGATTCCTGCGACCTCTCTGAGGAGGCTTACCTGTCTGCCGTCGCCGACTACGTCCCGCCGGGTTTCGAGGCGCGAAAGCCCAGACCGGATGAGCGCCTGAATTCCCTCTCGCCTTGTGCTCTCGCGATCCCGCTAGAGCACTTCGAGGTGGGGTTTCGCCTCCCGATCTGGCCGGAACTCCGCCAGACCTTCAGATACTATGGGGTCGTGCCCGGCCAGCTCAACCCCAACTCCATCGCTATGCTGGTCGGGTACGCGAGCTACCTGCGAGAAGAGGGGATCGAGTTCTCGCTGCCCGTCTTCCGCAAGCTCTATACCTTCCGCTGCACCCATGGTATCTCGTTCTTCTCGGGACAGAGCCCCCTAAAGCACTACGGGCTCCCGAACAAGAACCATGACTGGGTTCGCCGCTTTATTTTCGTAAGCGGGAACCTAGGGAACACCCTCCTCGCGCCGGTGCAGGAGGAGGAGTCAACCTTCCGCCCCCCGACCCTAGGGGCACGAGGCCAAACTCCACCAATACATCCTGGAGCACGGGATGGATCTCGTCCATCTCCGGCGGAATGTCAACTCGCTTCCACCTATTCCGCAGGGCGAGGGTAAGTGTTCGAGACTTCATTCGCTTTCGCTTCGTAATTTTTACATCATTCGCTAGAACCGTTCGTTATATTGTACAGGTGTGCGCCATTTCCCTCTCCATCCGCCGCGTCCTTCCGGATCTACCCTCTCTCTCGCACAGGCCGCCGCGGATGCCTGCCGGGAGGAACCATCTTCCTCCAAGCCTGGCGGGAAGAAGCGCAAGCCAGCGGCGCCGACCCCTTCCACCTCCAAGAAATCTAAAAACCCCCCTTCCGCCAAGGGGAAGGGGGTCCTGGGCGAGACCCTCGCGGCGAGTGCTCAGATCCAAGCGCTGGGGACGAGTGCGCCAGGAGAGACCACCCCTCGCGCGGGACCGTCGTTGCCGCCGCCCCCACTTGCCAGGGACCATCGGAACTTCCCCAGCGGCGAGAAGTACATGGACCCCTCGGGGGCTCCCTTGGTCAAGTGGGACAGGAATGCGAACCGGGTCTCGCTCTCTACCCTCCATCCGTCGTGGATAGAGAGCGATCTTGCTAGCGGGGAGGCTTACGCCATCGCGTATGCCCTCTATGGCCGAGAAGACGCCGAAGTATATGATGCCGAGACGACCCAGATTCTCGCCCACGAGAGTGCCAGGGCCATGCTGCGGGCGCTCGAGCTCGCGCACATGTCCTCGCGCCGGAGCATTAAACTGGCGCGGGACTTGGCGGCGGTGGAGGAGTCCCGGTCCGTTGCCTCTACTGAGGCGATGGAGCTTAGGACCAAGCTAACAGCTGCGGAGACCCTTCTCGCCAACCGCCCTGTCGCAGAGGTATGTATGCTTTCGCCTTTCTCGTGAATGACTTGTTGCCGATTGACGACTTTATTCTTACTAACCCTTGTTATTATTAATTTCAGGATACCACGGTTGCCGAGATGCTCCATGCTCGGGTGGCCGGCCTTGAGGATGAAATCCGTCTGGCCAAAGCCGAGGTCCAGCGATTGCGAGAGGCTGGTGCGTCAGCACTCGACCCGGGGAGCGGGGGCCATTTTTATCCCCATCACGAGTTGGAGCAGCTGATGCAAGAGAACGCGCAGAATGCCGTCAAGCATGCGCTGCAGGTGCTGAGGCGAGCGGGATACCTGAAGGCGGAGGTCGAACGCCTTTCCGCTCGTCAAGTCGTCCCCGAGCTTTACATCCCGATTCCCTTTCCTGAGGATGACCATGTTGAGCCGCGAGAAGACGCCCTCATCCCAGACTCTGGCGAGAGCAGCGGATCTTCAAGCGAGAAGTCTGTTGATCCTTGAGAAGGGCCTCCTGTATTTTCTCTTTTTGCCTCTACCATTTTGGCTGTAATCTTGAACGGGCGAGTGCCTTTGAAAGATGTATATGTTGACTACAATTTGTGTTATTCTAAGCTTTCCCCTCATTCGCCGCTATACCTCGTTAGGCTCATTAGGACGCCGATTCTTCTTATTCGCTGCCACATCTCGCTAGGCTCATTAGGACGTCGATTCTTCTTATTTGCTGCCACATCTCGCTAGGCTCATTAGGACGCCGGGTCGTGACGCGACTGTCTTGGCCACCCCGCGAATGTTCGAAGATGACTTAGGTCGGTCGCTCCCCTTCGATCTCTCGCTACCAAGTGAACCTTACCATTCGCGTATCACGGGGTTTCGCTTAAGTAGTCAAGAGAGTGGGGTGTGATCCTCTCTCCGGCGCGTGGTCTATGCGAATGCTCTTGAGATCATCTCTTGAGAACTGAGAAACAGCCACCGAGTGAGCCTTCGGACCTGCCAGCTAGATGAGAGCCTGGACAGCGGGTCTGCTCGGGGCCATCCTCTGGAACATAGAACCTGCCACCGAGTGAGCCTTCGGACCTGCCAGCTAGATGAGAGCCTGGACAGCGGGTCTGCTCGGGGCCAACCTCCGGAACATAGAACCTGCCACCGAGTGAGCCTTCGGACCTGCCAGCTAGATGAGAGCCTGGACAGCGGGTCTGCTCGGGGCCAACCTCTGGAACATAGAACCTGCCACCGAGTGAGCCTTCGGACCTGCCAGCTAGATGAGAGCCTGGACAGCGGGTCTGCTCGGGGCCAACCTCTGGAACATAGAACCTGCCACCGAGTGAGCCTTCGGACCTGCCAGCTAGATGAGAGCCTGGACAGCGGGTCTGCTCGGGGCCAACCTCCGGAACATAGAACCTGCCACTGAGTGAGCCTTCGGACCTGCCAGCTAGATGAGAGCCTGGACAGCGGGTCTGCTCGGGGCCAACCTCTGGAACATAGAACCTGCCACCGAGTGAGCCTTCGGACCTGCCAGCTAGATGAGAGCCTGGACAGCGGGTCTGCTCGGGGCCAACCTCCGGAACATAGAACCTGCCACCGAGTGAGCCTTCGGACCTGCCAGCTAGATGAGAGCCTGGACAGCGGGTCTGCTCGGGGCCAACCTCTAGAACATAGAACCTGCCACCGAGTGAGCCTTCGGACCTGCCAGCTAGATGAGAGCCTGGACAGCGGGTCTGCTCGGGGCCAACCTCTGGAACATAGAACCTGCCACCGAGTGAGCCTTCAGACCTGCCAGCTAGATGAGAGCCTGGACAGCGGGTCTGCTCGGTGCCAACCTCCGGAACATAGAACCTGCCACCGAGTGAGCCTTCGGACCTGCCAGCTAGATGAGAGCCTGGACAGCGGGTCTGCTCGGGGCCAACCTCTGGAAAATAGAACCTGCCACCGAGTGAGCCTTCGGACCTGCCAGCTAGATGAGAGCCTGGACAGCGGGTCTGCTCGGGGCCAACCTCCGGAACATAGAACCTGCCACCGAGTGAGCCTTCGGACCTGCCAGCTAGATGAGAGCCTGGACAGCGGGTCTGCTCGGGGCCAACCTCTGGAACATAGAACCTGCCACCGAGTGAGCCTTCGGACCTGCCAGCTAGATGAGAGCCTGGACAGCGGGTCTGCTCGGGGCCAACCTCCGGAACATAGAACCTGCCACCGAGTGAGCCTTCGGACCTGCCAGCTAGATGAGAGCCTGGACAGCAGGTCTGCTCGGGGCCAATCTCTGGAACATAGAACCTGCCACCGAGTGAGCCTTCGGACCTGCCAGCTAGATGAGAGCCTGGACAGCGGGTCTGCTCGGGGCCAACCTCTGGAACATAGAACCTGCCACCGAGTGAGCCTTCGGACCTGCCAGCTAGATGAGAGCCTGGACAGCGGGTCTGCTCGGGGCCAACCTCCGGAACATAGAACCTGCCACCGAGTGAGCCTTCGGACCTGCCAGCTAGATGAGAGCCTGGACAGCGGGTCTGCTCGGGGCCAACCTCTGGAACATAGAACCTGCCACCGAGTGAGCCTTCGGACCTGCCAGCTAGATGAGAGCCTGGACAGCGGGTCTGCTCGGGGCCAACCTCCGGAACATAGAACCTGCCACCGAGTGAGCCTTCGGACCTGCCAGCTAGATGAGAGCCTGGATAGCGGGTCTGCTCGGGGCCAACCTCTGGAACATAGAACCTGCCACCGAGTGAGCCTTCGAACCTGCCAGCTAGATGAGAGCCTGGACAGCGGGTCTTCTCGGGGCCAACCTCTGGAACATAGAACCTGCCACCGAGTGAGCCTTCGGACCTGCCAGCTAGATGAGAGCCTGGACAGCGGGTCTGCTCGGGGCCAACCTCTGGAACATAGAACCTGCCACCGAGTGAGCCTTCAGACCTGCCAGCTAGATGAGAGCCTGGACAGCGGGTCTGCTCGGGGCCAACCTCCGGAACATAGAACCTGCCACCGAGTGAGCCTTCGGACCTGCCAGCTAGATGAGAGCCTGGACAGCGGGTCTGCTCGGGGCCAACCTCTGGAACATAGAACCTGCCACCGAGTGAGCCTTCGGACCTGCCAGCTAGATGAGAGCCTGGACAGCGGGTCTGCTCGGGGCCAACCTCTGGAACATAGAACCTGCCACCGAGTGAGCCTTCAGACCTGCCAGCTAGATAAGAGCCTGGACATCGGGTCTGCTCGGGGCCAACCTCTTGAACATCCAGGATCTCTCCTGCGAGCTGTAGCATCATTTTCATACACATAGTTTAAACAAAATGCTTTCATTCAAAAAACATCATTATTACATGGTACTAAGGATAAAAGCGTTTAAGGTCGTCGCCACTCCATGTGTGGCTGAGGAGTTGGCCCTCCACATTCTGAAGGTGATACCCCCCAGACTTTAGTGCTTCTTCCACGACATAGGGGCCTTCCCAGTTGGGGTTAAGTTTTCCCACCGCGGCGGATCTCCCAGCCGCGTCGACCTTCTTGAGTACCAGATCTCCCTTCTCAAACTGCTTGATCCTGACGTGCCTGTCAAAATACTTGGCCATCCGCCGCTTGACCTCTTCTTGATGGATGGCTGCTCGATCCCGAGCTTCTTCGATGAGGTCGAGGGAGAGCCGCAACTCCTCCTCGTTCTCGGCTCTCCAATCTTCCTCTCCATTTGCGGCGACCGTTACCCGTGGTGTCGTAATCTCGAACTCTATGGGGATGACCGCCTCGCAGCCGTGAGAGAGCCTGAAAGGGGTCTCTCCCGTGGCGGTGTTGGGGGTGGTTCTTAAAGCCCATAGGACCGAGGGGAGCTGTTCCACCCAATTGCCTTTGAGATTTTCCACCTTCTTCTTGAGCAAGTTCACGATGACCTTGTTCGCTGCCTCTACCTGCCCGTTGCTCCTGGGATGGTGGACGGACGCAAACCTAAGGTCTATCCCCAGCTGGCCACAGAAGCTGATGAATTCCTGGCTTGCGAACTGCGGTCCATTATCCGTGACTATGGCCTGCGGAAGCCCATGTCGACAAATGATCTCCCCCCATACGAAGTTGCGGATTACCTAGGAGGTGACCTTAGCCAACGCCTTGACCTCCAGCCACTTTGTGAAGTAGTCAATCATGACTAGGAGAAATCTCCTCTGCCCACTAGCCTGGGGAAAGGGTCCTACCAGATCCATTCCCCATATGGCGAATGGCCAGGGCGCCGTGATACTCTTCAGCCTCTGAGCTGGCATGAGCTGAAGCGGGGCGAACATTTGGCACTTCTGGCATCTCTTGGCGAAGGCTGCCGCGTCTTTACTTAGGGTTGGCCAGAAGTACCCCTGCCTCACTATTCTTGCCTCCAACATCCTGCTCCCCGAGTGGCTGCCGCACTCGCCGGAGTGGACTTCTTCCAAGATCCTTGGGACCTCTTCCTCCGAGATGCACCGGGCCAGGAGGCCCGAGAGGGTCTTCCGATACAAGTCACCCTCATGGAGCACGTAGTAGGCAGACTTATACCGGAAGCGCCTCTGGTCCGGAACTTCTTCCGGAAATTTTCCCGTTGCAAGGAAGGTGACGAAGGGATCCTTCCAGGAGGGCCGCTGTTCTACTTCCATGAGCTCTCCCTCTTCAATCGAAGGACGGAATAGGTCCGTCAGGGTCCCTCCGGCTCGAGGACCAGATTTTGCCAACCGATCTGCCGGGGTGCTCTCCTCTCGAGGGACATGCCGGATGGAGAAAGTTTTGAACGTCCCCACGAGACCTTTGGCTTTTGCTAAGTACTTCATGAGCACAGGTTCCCTTGTTTCGAACTCTCCCCTTATCTGAGAAGCTATTATCATGGAATCAGTGAGGACCTCCACGTCATGGACCCCGAGCTCCCGGGCCAACCGCAGGCCGGCGATTACATCCTCATATTCCGCCTGATTGTTGGTGATTGGGAAGTGTATCACTAGCGTCTGCTCTATCTTTACTCCGTGGGGACTCTCCAGCACCACCCCTCCTCCGAGAGAATTCTTGCCCGAAGCCCCGTCCACCAGCAGCTTCCATGGAACGTGACGAGGGGCTCCGTCTTCTCTCATCTCGGCCACGAAATCTGTCATGAAATCAGCCACCACCTGCGCCTTCATAGATAATCGAGGGACAAAGGTAATGTTGAATTCACTTAGCTCGATTGACCATTTTGCGAGTCTTCCCGAGCGCTCCACTCCTTCGAAGATCTGGCGGAGTGGATGGTCCGTCACTACTTGGATCGAATGGGCCTGGAAGTATGGCCTGAGCTTCCTCGCTGCGATGACCAGGGCAAAGGCCAACTTCTCTAAAATTGGGTACCTGAGCTCCGCTTCCCTCAGGACCCTGCTTACGTAGTAGACTGGCAGCTGCTTCTTGCCTTCCTCCCGAACCAGGACGGAGCTTACGGCCTCCACCCCGACCCCGAGATATAGGTGTAGATCCTCCCCCTCTTTGGGACTTTGCAGTAGCGGAGCCTTGGTGAGTTGGCTCTTCAAGGCCTGAAAGGCCTCCTCGCATTCTCTTGTCCACTCAAACTTCTGATTGCCTCGTAGTGCTTTGAAGAAGGGGGAGCATTTTTCCCCTGCCCGGGAGAGAAACCTGTTCAGCCCGGCGAGTCTTCCGGTCAAGCGCTGAACTTCCTTGGCGTTCCGTGGCGACCCCAGCTCCATTATAGCCCTAACCTTGTCCGGGTTAGGTTCTACCCCCCAGGGGGTGAGAAGGTGCCCGAGGAACTTCCCTTTGCTGGCCCCGAACACACACTTCAGGGGGTTCAGGCGCATCTTGTACTTGCGTAGGGTGGCGAAGGTCTCCTCGAGGTCCCGGATGTGAGAGCTCACACACTTGCTCTTTATCATAAGGTCATCCACGTAGACCTCCAGGTTCCTTCCCCTTTGCTTCTTAAATACCCGATCCATCATCTTCTGGTAGGTTGCTCCTGCATTTTTCAGCCCGAAGGGCATCATCTTATAGCAGTAGCATCCCTCCCTGGTGATGAACGAGACATCTTTGACGTCCGGGGGGTGCATTCTTATTTGGTGATAACCTGAAAAAGCATCCAAAAAACTCATCACAGAAAAACCGACGGCTGAGTCAACCAGCGCGTCGATCCGAGGCAAGGGATAACAATCCTTAGGGCAGGACTTATTTAACAATGAAAAGTCCACACACATACGCCAGCGGCCATCGGCCTTTTTTACCATTACGACATTGGAGACCCAGCCTGGGTACTGGATCTCCGTCACAAAACCTGCTTCGAGGAGTTTTGCCACCTCCTTGCGGATTGGTCCTTCGAGCTTGTCAGCTATAGTCCTTCTCTTCTGCCGGATGGGGCGGGCTTCTGGATCGAGGTTAAGACGATGGCAAGCCACGTCCGCCTCGATGCCCGGCATGTCCGCTGCGCTCCATGCGAAGATGTCCACGTTCTTCTGGATGCACTCCAGCATCCTTCTCTGGTCCTCCGGGCCGAGGCCCCCGCTGATCCGTACCTTCTCCACCTTTCCTGCCTGGGTGGTAACCTCCATCTCTATCACCTCTTCTGCCGCCTCGAGCCGGGCTGGCTCTTCCCACTGGCCCTTTGCTTCTCTCCCCTCCTCCCGGGCCTTTTTCCCTGCAGCTCCTTCCGCCTCCCTCGGCTCGACCTCCTGCTCCTCATGAGCGACCTCCAACACCTCGACCTCCTGCTCCTCACGAGCAACCTCCATCAACTCCTCTCGGGCACCGCCCTCTCCCCCTACTTCTCCCTTCTCCACTTCCTCTCCTGGCCCCTCCGGCCTCACCATCTCTTCATCCATCTTCTCGGCATCCGCCATCCATGAAATGGTGTTGACGGCAGTCACGTAGCACTGCCTCGCCACCTTAGCATCTCCTCGGACGCGGATCTGGACTCCTCCACTATGGAGCTTTAAGCACTGATGGTACGATGAGGGCACGCACCGGAAGGCGCTGATGAGGGGTCGGCCGAAGATGGCGTTATAGCTGCTCGGAGCGTCCACGATGATGAACCGGCAGTTTCTTGGGACTCCTCCTAGCGTCACCTGGAGACCTACGCCTCCCTCGACCTCCTTCCGCTCTCCCGAGAAACCAAACAGTGGTCCGTCGGAGGCCTGCACTCTCTTCTTCTCTACCTCCATCGCGTCGAAAGATTTTTTGAAGATCACATTCACCGAGCTCCCGTTGTCCACCAGGATCCGAGAGACCGTGAAGTTTTCTATCGCCGTCTGGATCACCAGGGCGTCGCAGAATGGGTCTTCGTAGTCGGGCATATCTTCTGAGGAGAAGGTGAGCTTCTTGGAGGGGGGTGGGGTCTGGGAAGTCGACGCGACGTCCCTTCGGAACATGGCCTGGAAGCTTCTCTTGCGAGAGGCCTCTATCCCAACCCCACCGTGAATCACCCCGATTCCCCCCCTGGTTCCTGTATCTGCCCTATCCTCACACTGGTCCTCTTCTGCATCTGGGAGCACTTCCTCAATTCTGGCTTGCTGCCGCCGTGGCTGTCCTCTTTCCCTCATTTCCAAGAACTCTGGGCAGGTGGCGATCGCGTGACCTTCTTCCTGATGAAAGTCACAGTAAGGCAACGCCACCCTGTCCCCTCTTCCAGCTCTTCCTCTTCCTCCTCTCGCTCCTCTACCTCTTCTCCCTCGGCCTACCGCCATGGCTTGCTCCCTCGGGGGGTGAGGGGGTCTGGGACCCTGCCTCCACCCCTGATTCACTCCTCCTGCCTCCCTTCCTTGGTACCTTTCATCCTGACCTCGCGCGGGTCCTTCCTGGTTCCTCCAGCCCAACCTGTTGTTGGGTTCTTGGTTCCTCCAAACCCGAGGTGGTCTTTCGAACCCCTGGCCCCTGGGCTCCTCTCGCCTTCTTCCCTCTGGCTGCCTCGCCTCGGGCTCGCTCATCTTTGCCAACCTTTTGTAGAATTCGGGGTTGGCTGCCTCTCCTTCAATCTCCTCCGCGGCTCTCTCCATCAACTCCTCGAAGGATACAGGAGGTCTTCTCTTCAGGTCCATCTTGAAGAACCCCTCTCGCAGCCCTACGATGAATGCCATCTGGAGGGCGAATCCCGGCACCTCCTGCACTAGGTATATCTCCTCCTGGAACCTGTCCACGTACTTAGCCAGGGATTCCCCCTCCCTCTGTCTGATCTTGAAGAGAGCCTCCGCATCCTTCTTCCTCTTTTTTGACGTCGAGAAACGCAGTCGGAAGCTTCGGCGCAGATCATCGAACGCATAGATGGAACCTGTGGGAAGTTGGTGGAACCAGTCCCTTGCTTTCTCCTTCAGGGTGGTCGCGAAGAGTCGGCATTGGAAAGAATCCAACATGGGAAGGATTGAAGTCATGTCCTCGAACCACTGCAGGTGCACAACTGGATCCTCCTTGCCGGTGTAGTAGGACATCTCCGGCCCACGAAACCCTTCTGGCACTGGGGCCGAGAGGATCATCTCGCAAAAGGGGCTCCCTTCCCCTGCTCGGCGAGTGGTCCTCTCGCGCGGGACCAACTCACACACCTCAGCACTCGCCGGACTGCTGAACAGCTGCCGTCCGGGGAGGTCTCGCGCACTTCCTTCTGCTGGCACCTCCTTCCCCGGCCGCTGCCCCGGTGCGTTCTCGCCGATCTGCAAAGGCGGGACCACCGGGACCGCCGGGGTCTCGCACTCGCTCCTTGCCGCGAGAACTGTCTGCAGGACCTCTCGCTTGAACTTCTCAAACATCTCCAGCCACTCCCCTGCCGCCGGTGGCTGCGAGTGACCTGAGTCAGAACCATTTCCTCCATCTCCCGTCATCGAAACTAGCTTGGGATTTTCTTTCACCGGCTACGGTCCACGCTCACCGCACCAAAAATGTTGAAACCAGCAACTGGTCTCTTGAGTTCGGACCCACTGGGGGTGTTGCCGATGCTTATTTCTCCCTCACTAGACTCTCTTGACGGTGGACGCTGGAAACGGAATAGACCCAAGGCTGAAGCGAGGAGGTCCCGCCACACACCCGGAAGATCTTAGAGAGCTTCCCCTCCCAAACCAAAGCTCAACCGGGCACCTTGGAGGGCACTGGCTGCCCACCAAAACTAGCCTAGAGGAGAGGATTCTCTAAAAATCGGATCTCCTCCAAGGTGCCCTTAAGGGTCTATTTATAGTTTTCCTAGGCTGGTCTGTAAATAGCCTGGATCCGCCTTTTAATTTTACTAACCGCACCCCAAATTGGTCTGCTAACAGCCAAACTCCGCTGTTCCGAGGGGCTATTTGCAGCCCACCAGGGGTATCCTGGTCATTTTCCCCTCACACCCATTTGGGCGAATGGTCCGTGAGGGCACCATTCGCTGGGCACCCGCCTGTCTGGGCGAATGCTCTCACTTCTGGGCGAGTGGTCCGTGAGGGCACCACTCGCCTAGCGTCTTCTTTCCTATAGCTTACCTCCACCATCTTGAGGGCATTTTTACCTCACTTAGCCTGGGCGAGTGACCCGGCGAATGATCCGGACGACCTAGGTTTCGCCAGTTGGCTGGGGGGGCCCACTCGGCGAATACGGGTTGTACAGGCCGCATCTCCTTTTGTGCCCTATCTCATGGCATATATATACATTGGCACTAGATTTTTGATTAATAGGGTATAATGCGGCAGAGAGAATGATGCAACTCATACAGGTCTTGAATATATATAGGGGTTTCTGTGATAATTAATCTTCCGTTATAGATCAAGTCTTTCGCTAAGTGCTATAAAGTACACTCAATAATGATGTCTTCCACTAGGAAACTGCTTCTTTACTTTGTTGGTGTGTGGTGACATTCGCTTAACATCACCCATATGCGGGACAACATAGTGTTCAAGGAAAGGGGTTGGAGAATGAAGTGCCTTCACCCTTCATGATTGCTTCGGCGTCGTGCATAAAAGGTGGTGTATGATAAGATTCCCCGGTCGGACCGCCAATTTGAGGAGGGGAGTCTTACACACATCTCTCTGTCACCTAGGGTCGTCAATATTCCCGCACCGGTGCATATGGTCTCCGGGCATGACGGACCCGCCACTTTTTCCACCGCAAGCAATTTACAATAAAAATAATGAATAAAACAGATAAATGGCACCTTTGAGTCCGCAGTGGATTGCCCTACTTGACATAAAATAATTTAGGCAGGCGACCGTATAACATCAATGTGCAGCTCAACTTTAGACAAGGAGCGCCTCGAGCGTGTGGGCGCATTATTTGGAGCTAACCTTGGAGAAATACCTCAACTCTCGGTTATCCCCAACTAACTTTCTACCAGAAAACCAACCGGTCGTCAGAACAGGACCAGAGCTAAAAATACAAGAATAGTAAATTGCAATAATTAAGTGCGGTAAGAGAATGCTGCTGAAATAAATTGCAGATGTGAAGTGCTGAAATAAAGTACTAAAATAAACTGCTATAATGAAATGCTGAATTGAAAGAACTGTAACAAAGAGTTGTACTGAAATGAAAAGCTGAACTAAAATAGAGTGATGAACTGAAATGAACTATATTGACAATGTATTGAACTGAAGTAAGAGCAGTGCTGAAATAAAGTGCAGTATATGAAATACTGAATGAAAGAACAGAATAAGAATTAGTTCAGTTTTGCAATTCCCTCTCCATTTAAGGAGGCAAGATCAGTTCTTCTCTCCGTTCCCAGGAGGCTTCTCCATTCCAAGGAGGCTTCTCCATTCCAAGGAGGCAACTCTGTGCATAGGAGGCTTCTTCGTTTCAAGGAGGCAAGTTCACAATTCTGCGGCGAGTTCTTAGTCTTTTACCGTGTTAGGGTCCGTCGGTCTGATTGTATACGATTATTACTTTTAGTTGCCCTATTTTGGGAGAATAATGAGATTACAAGATTTTGATCGAGCCTTATTATAATACTGAGCATCTTTATTATAAACACCTGATTTAATTATTGAGACTCGATTCTCCACAAGAGGTTTAACACAAGATCTTTTAACCTCAATTGCTTGCACCGGGGTGAATCGAGTTCTTGTATTACAACCGATATTAATTCTTTTGATTTAAACATTTTTTATTCAATAAATACCAAAGAAAGTCAGAAATTTAAGAAACTTGAATCAGAGATTGGATTTGCCCTAACAGAATCCCCATAATTTTCTCAAATCATTTTAAGCTTGTGTTGGCCTCCGATAAATCATTCGCCTCGAATAAACACTTATATTAAAATACTAAAAATACTTTTGCTAATTCAAAAATTGTCAAATTTCTAATAAGGGTTTATACTAAAATAAGGAGACTTCCATGATTTTAATAAGACTCACTTCACCAAGTAGGAGCTCTCTGTAATATTTAAAATAATGAAGAGACCACAAATTAATTTCGCAAAAATAGATAGTCTTTCAATAAATCACTAAACTTTTCCAATGGGTAAACACCAAATCCAGTGTCATTCAAGGATTTTTTCAGATTTTTAATACCAAGTAAAAAGTCTCTCATATTATTAAACTAGTAATTTCTACATTATTTAAATCTTTAAAAATACAGGATTGCAGAATAAAATTTGATTATTTTTCAGGAGTCATGTCATCCTCTAATAATCACCATATAAAAATTACAGTAGTTTTAATCAAGCAGATATTCCCCTGAAATTTTTATAATAAAGGGAAGTATATTAATTAAATCACCAAAATGCCATATAATTGTTAAAAAATTTCAAATAATTAAAAAGGGTAAAACTAAGCTTTGCTCATCACCTAAAATTTTCAAGAATTTTTTTCTCAGAATTAAAAGTCTCTGTTAATTCAAAAACCTCAAATATAACTATATTTTAATTATTAAAAATACTAAATTATGACATAAAAATCTCAAAACTTATTTGGAGATGCTCCTCACTAACATGCACAGCTTTCATGTTCAACATTTTTGCATTTGGGCTTCCTATAAGGCCTAGAAAAATAACACTCTATAATAAATAAAAATTATAAAATAAAAACTTTTACCTCTACGCCGCTGGCCGCCGGCCCGCCCGCCCCTGGCCAACTCTAAGGGGGTAGGCGCTCCCTCCGACGGTGGTCCGGTGGCCTGCCACCGCCGGCCACCGCCAGAGCTATTTTTTATAATATCTAAATGGAGAGCGGGTTGACAGTGGTGGCACTCCGGCGGCCGGAGTTGAGAAAGGAGAGGAGAAGGATCCACCTTCTGGAGGGGCCATCAAGATCTTCCGAAACGATCCTCCATTAGAGGTGGCAAGGTGGAGGAACTCGGGTTGGTTCTCTCCGGCAGGGTGGAGCTCTGACAGAGGTGGGGCTGGGGTCGGTTTGAGCTGGGCAGAGGGGTGGTGTAGATGGCGTGGGGGAAGGTTGTCTTATATAGAGGGAGGTGAGATCCCCTCCCTCCTCTTTTCCTTCTCGGCCAAGACAACCCAAGAAGTTTTGGGTTAGAGAAAACCAAACCTTGATGAGGTGAAGGGTGAAGAGGCAGCCATCCATTGGCTAGTTGTACCTCCTATAAGAGCCTAGGCTGGGATATTTAGCCACGTGGGGAGGGGGGAGAGAGAGTTCTCTTTGCTTCCTCTCTCTAACCTTTCCATTAACATTTCAATATTAAAACTAATATTTGATTTTTTTTTATTTGGGTGTGAAAGTGCACAGTGTGCCTCTGAGAATTCTCTAGAGGGGGGTGAATAGAGATTTAAATATTTTTACCCTAACTATGCATACAATAAAAATACTAAGGTATTATGCACTGAACAAAACCAACACAGAATAAATAAGTGCTGCAAATATAAAGCAGAAAAACAGTAAGCTATAAATGGGACAGCACAGAAAATGCAAAACACAGAAGACACAAGATTTTTATTGAGGTTTCCCCCAAATGTGGGTAGCCCTCTCTTCTACCTCCCTGGTAGGATTGTACAACCTGTGCCTGAGTTTTTTGATAAGGAGGCTCTTAGAACCAAGGATCTTTTGATAAGTAGATCTTAAACCACTCAGATCTTTTGATAAGGAGATCTTGAACCACTCAGATCTTTTGATAAGGAGATCTTGAACCACTGAATCCTTTGGAAGAGGGATTCTTAAAACTCTTTACTGGTGAAGGAAATAATAAGAAGAAAATGACAGGGAGAAGGAGAGAATTCTGTTCTCAGAATTCTTCAGAAGCTTTGTTGATGCTTCTGTCTTTCTTTCACTGGATCTGATATAATAAACACTTGCTTATGATAGTGATAGTTTGGAAGGGTTGTTCTGCTTGATCCTTTTGTCTCAGCATTTGTTGTAGTTCTGCCGATGTATGGTGATGAAGAAGAAGTAGCAGATTATGTTCTTGTGCAGAGAGTGCTCTTCTGTAAATCTGTCTTTTAGGGTTTGAGAAGGAAGAAGATGAAGACCCTAATCGACAGACAGAATAATATGATAAATGTTCTCTTTCTTCTCCTCTTTTTACATACTTATTGTGTATGATTGTATTTTCAAAAACCTTTCTTCTTTTGGCTTGTCCTGAAAAGGAATTCCTCTCAGCCATCTAATTTTCTTTCTTCTTTTGTTCTCGACCCGTCCATTCATTTTGGAATAGCTTCCAAAAATGATTTGCTGTGTCCTGGAAGGCTTCATTATATTCTGGGCAACAAACAAGTCATTGGAGAATTGTCTCTAGCCTGGTGGTCCTTCTGAAAAGGTCCCAAAAGGACAGCTGAAAAAGTTTCCTTTTTCTGACTGTATTCGACGCTGCGTCGACTTCATCAGTCTCCATGTCGACACACATCTGAGTTCTTATCGACGTAGCTTCAAATTTCTTCTTAGCTTTGGCTAAACTCAAATGTCGACGTTACGTCGATTTCTTATCAATGTACCCATCAAGTTGAAGTCTTGTACTTGATCTCTTAACTTCTGCGTCAATTTATAGTCGACGTTGCGTCGACTTGTTATATGGCTTCGACAAGCTCTTCCAACTGCGTCGAGTCCATATCGACGTTTCATCGACTTGACTTTATACTTCGATAGGCTGAATAATCTGCTTCGACTTTAACGCTGAGTTGCGTCGATATCAAGTCGAAGTTGCATTGACTTGTATTCGATGCGAGTCCTATCTTAACTTGTTTTGTGATTGCTTTGACTGGTCCTTGACACTCTAAGGTGAGTGTGACATTCTAAGACATCTAATGACCAGATTACCCTTTCTATACAATGTGGGTAATAAATCTTAAGAGGTAAAATCACTTATAGTTAATTTGTTAAGTTAAATCAAAAGAGGTTTTTCCCAACAGGTTGGAGTGGAGAATGGGTTTGTTTTTATAAAAATAATAATCAAAATTGCATATTAAAGAGGTTTGACCAAAGTCAACCATGGGATGGGTCCCCCATGTGGGTCAAGGTCAGAGTAGGTCCAAGTCGTCGCGTGATGAGCCATTGTTGATGTGTTGGGGTCAAACTCAAGCATTTGTGATTTTCGAGTTGCCAAATATTTTACGCATTATATTTTTTACTACTCGACCAAACGATGCCGAAATTGAGTGTAATGAATTCTGTTGCACTTGTATTGTCCATACGAGTCTAATG
This sequence comes from Dactylorhiza incarnata, assembly GCA_033032865.1. Classification (NCBI taxonomy): domain Eukaryota; kingdom Viridiplantae; phylum Streptophyta; class Magnoliopsida; order Asparagales; family Orchidaceae; genus Dactylorhiza; species Dactylorhiza incarnata. The sequence goes on from JAWHQI010000029.1 coordinate 11,605,390, forward strand.
CAACTACTGAGCTCAATTCCAAGTTCATTTGCTTAATATACTAAAACGGTGTTGTCATGATGCGCTGCAATATTCAAAATTATAGTTTTCTCTAAACAACCTCGGATCGAGATGAAACAAATTTTGTTGCACTCGTATCAGCTATACGAGTCTAATGCAATTGATAGAAGTCGATTCGGAGAAGGTATGCTCAATATACTAAAATGATGTCGTCGTGACGCGCTACGATACTCAAAATGATTGTTTTCTCTAAACAACCTCGGATTGAGACAAAATGAGTTTTGTTGCACTCGTATTAACTATATGAGTCTAATGCAACTGGCAGAAGTCGATTCGGAGCACATATGCTCCATATACTAAAACGACGTTGTTGTGACGCGCTATAACAAACAAAATGGTTGTTTTCTCTAAACGAACTCAGATCAAGACGAAATGAGTTACGTTGCACTCGTATCAATTATATGAGTCTAATGCAACTAACTAAAGTCGATTCGGAGCACGTATGCTCAATATACTAAAATGGTGTCGACTAAAATGGCATCGTCGTGACGCGCTACGATACTCAAAATGGTCATTTTCTCTAAATGATATTGGATCGAGACGAAACCAGTTCTATTGCTCTCATATCAGCTATACGAGCCGAATGCACATAAGGGAAGTCATTTCGGAGCATGTATGCTCAAAGTACTAAAAATGACGTCGTCGTAACGCGCTACGATAATCAAAATGGTCGTTTTTCTCTAAACAACCTCGGATCGAGACGAAACAAGTTCCGCTGCACTCGTATTAACTATACGAGTATAATACAACTGATAGAAGTCAATTCGGAGCAGGTCTGCTCCATATACTACATGGGTCACCGATTAGTTTCTAGGGTACCCAACACGTGATCGGGTCACTTTTATTGGGTCATCTAGGGTCATAGTGGCCCAATAAAAGTCAGGATATTACATAGTGTTCCCACCCTGTTGTTCTTGACCACGTCCTCATCCTTGTTGCGCTGCTGGAGGAGCCATGGGACGATTCAGGGCATTCCTTTGTAGTTGCGGGCAGTAGATCAGAATATGGCCCGGCTGGTGACAATGATAGCAAACCCCTTAAAAGGGTTCTCTTGGTTGTTGGGGTGCCAAATGTTAAAATTTTAAAGGTTAAGGAGTGAAGTAAAAAATGCGAAATACTTCAACACAATCCACAAGAATGACAATCAGTGACAATGGGAAGACCGAATAGTGCTCTTGTATTAACTATTTCTTTACAGCTCGAGACATACATGGCGAGACATGATTCATAAGAATCACAAAGGAGAGAAGCACAAGACAAAAAAACAGGCCGCCAGCAAACTGCCAAAGCAGAGACCGCCAGATCGCAAGAACAGCCAAGCCGCACGGCTATCCCTGAGACCGCGCGAACAGAAAGCAAGCTTGATGACCTGGGAACTGCCAGACCGCAACCACAGACCGCACAACCTGTTGCCTTATTCAACTGCTAAAAACCAAATAATCTGTCCGCACTTCGAGACCGCCTGACCGCGAGGTCACCTTGTCACAGAAGCTTCAGCGAACAGAAACCAGAACTGCACAAGCTGTCGCCAAACCGCAAACTAAGACCGTCTAACTACTGAGGTCGCCTGATCGCCAAGTTCACCGCGAACAACTCAAAGAACTAAACCACAGATCGCCCATAGGAAATCTGCTGGCGAGCAGGTTATTCACAACTGAGAAGTCACCTAGGAAGAAGACCACACATTGCTGGTCGTTAACATGCGAACACAACAACCGGTCAAACCGCTTCCAAACTGCGCGACCTCAAATATGAGACCGGCACAAACAACCCAAGTTGTAGTTCTTACAGTTCTCTATACAAATGACGGTCCCTGCACCTCTATTTATAGGCAAGCTGGCGGATGTCGTCACCGCCCAAAAAATAGATACACTAACCACCCATCAGACCGCGAGCGGTCTCACAAGACAGACCGCCCGAACTCAGCATGGACATCAGCGCCTTATTAAACCGAGCGGTTACTAAACAAACCGCCCGGTCTCATAACAAGAGCAAAACACTTCTTCAGCAACCCTGACCGACCAGAACAAATCGTCAGACCGCACGGTCACTCCAAGAAGGCGAATCTTCTTGAACATCTGGCTGACTTAGAACAAGTCGCCAGAACAACCGCGAAAGTCGCGCGGTCACCTACGGCCTCCCAGAATAGACCCCCCAAGGCAAAACCCCGGCTCTCCCAGAGTAGACCGCTGAAGGCAAAACCCTGGCCAGAACACCAGCGCAGACCGCGCGGTCTCTGCGGTCTCCTTTATTCAGACCGCCCAAACCCCTTCTGTTGGAGCTTGTGTTCCATATCTCTTAGTTTGAGAATAATAAATCACACTATATATTTGATCTTGCTTGTGTTTAAAAGTGTGCAGGTACTATTTTTAAATAACCCTGTACAGGATGTTGTTTGCTGAGGATTCTCTGGAAAGAGAGCTAATGCCCCGCGTTAGCTGTTAACGCCCTGCATTAACGTCCATTGAGAAGAAAACCGCTGAGAATGGAACCTACGTTTGACGAACGAGGGGCTGTGTTCGATGAAATTCCTGCGTTCGATGAAATTCCTGCGTTCGATGAATTCCTACGCTCGACGAACTCAACTGCGCTCGACGCTTTAAAGATAACTGCACTCGGCTTATTTTGTTCGACGAACTGAACTGCGGTCGACGATTTGGAGGGTTCGACGAACGGAACAGCGATCGACGATTTGGAGCGTTCGTCGAACGGAACTGCGATCGACGAATTTTGTTTCGTTCGATGAAATTTTGATCTGTCACGATTATTGGCAGTTTGCACGATCCTAACAGTTGCGGTTTTTCCGTTCCACGAAGGGTGCGTTCGACGAAGGCGAGTTCGACGAAATCAGTCCCCTTCGACGAAATTTTGTTCTGTCATGCTCCCGTCTTTTTGCACGTCTTCAGCAACTGCCAGGCACGATGTTTAACGCTGGCGTTAACCCTAACGCCAGGCATTAGCTCCCATGTCAAGATAAAAGACCTGAGTTCGGTGTTCAAGTTAGTTTTTCTGGAAGCCTTCACTCCAATCTTTTGAGAGAGCATTTCATCCCCGAATTCAGAGAACTCCCAACACCACCATTGAGGAACAAGAGTGAGAAGGAGATTTGCAATGGTCAATTTGAAGAAGGATGCTCGTTTCAACTCACTTGATGATCAAAGCGTGTCTTCAACATCTCCTTCGACACTCTTCAATATAGGGAGTCTTTTATTCTAATTTGTATCTTTATCTTTTCATTTACTTGTAACCGTAGTGAAATCGCCACCTTGCGTGTGGCGACTAGGTCCTTGTGCGGCTTAGGGGGTAATTCGTCGCCTTGTGCGTGGCGACTAGGTCAAGGGTAGATGTCGGGGGTGGCTAGAGGCCTTATCTGGAGATAGATAAGCTATAGCCAACCGGTCCTTGGGAGAAGGACCAGTGAAGGAACAAAAAAGAGATCTTCAACTTGTCGCCTCAATTTCAAGCTTTATTGAAATATTATCCTTGTAATCATTTTGTGATATATTAAATTCTTTTTCAGTACATCTATTTTTCTGGATTTGTATTTCATTTGAAATTGTGCAAGTAAAATCTCTTTGTTTATTTCTGCCAAAATATTTTCTGGTGGGATAACGCCAGGCGTTAACTAGTCAACGCCAGGCGTTAGCATCAGTGCTAAAAAGTTTTCTGTTTAATTAAAATCAATCAGTTTATCTTACAAATAGTAAACCCCTTATTCACCCCCCCCCCTTTAAGGGCGCCATCAGATCCAACACTTGGTATCAGAGGAAGGTTATTCCAAAACGGTCTCACAACCAGGAATAATGGCGCATCACGATCATGCCTTTTTGGAGGGTCAAGGGATAAGTTGACCTCCACTATTTACTGGAACTGATTATAATTATTGGAAAACTAGAATACGTTGTTTTCTAACTGCTTTAGATAATGACGTTTGGGGTATGGTAGAACAAAGTTATTCTCCACCAACATTTGTTGTTGGAGAAGTCACTATGGAAAAACCTAAAGATAGATGGGATGACAATGATAAGTTGAGATGTAAGAATAACGCTAAAGCAATGAATGCATTATTTTGTGCTTTGGATAGAACGGAATTTAATAGAACTTGTGCTTGCGAAACAGCTTATGATATTTGGAATCTTTTAGAAATTACTCATGAAGGCACTTCGCAGGTGAAGGATTCAAAGCTCTTCCAACTTGAATCCGAGTATGAGAAATTCCGGATGGAGACGGATGAAGACGTAGATTCTATATACACAAGGTTCACCAAAATCGTCAACGACTCAAAAGTGCTTGGAAAAGTGCTCTCCAACGGCGACTTGGTGAGAAAAATTATAAAGTCTCTCCCTCCAAAGTTCAATCCAAAGGTGACGGCTATCTCAGAGTCGCACGACTTGAAAAAGCTCCAAATTGAGAGCCTTATTGGGAACCTCAAGACCCATGAGGTTGAACTCAAAATTCAACAACAAGAGTACAACTTGGAGCCAAAGAAGAAGAGTTTGGCCTTAGAGTCAAAGAAGGAGGCAAATGAAGATGGTGAAGAGGACGAGGAGAGCCTTTTTGTGAAAAAGTTCAAAAGGTTCTTGAAGAATCCGGAAAAGAGAAACACCTTCCGAAAATATTTCATCAAAAAGGGACCTTCATCAAAGAAAGAGAGAGGTAGCGAAGAGGACGATGATGAACGTCCACCACCGGAGTGCTACCATTGTATAAAGACCGAACATATTCGGAGCAAGTGCCCAAAATATCTGAAAGAGCGTAAAGAAAAAGGGCACAAGGGAAATGAGAAGAAGAAGGTCCTAAAAGCGGCTACATGGGATGACTCCTCCTCCGAGGTTTCAAGCGGCTCATCCACTAGTGATGAAGAAGAGGCAAACATGTGCATAATGGGAAAGAGTAACAAGATATCCGAAGATGAATGCAGTGTCCAAAGCGACACTGAGGTAACTCTCCCTGCTTCTTATGATGAGTTATATATTGAATATTTACAAACATGCAAATTTTTTGATAAAAGTTTAAAAGATATTGACATTCTAAATTCTGAAAATAAACTTTTGTTAAAAGAAAATAAAAAATTATCTAAACAATTGAGGAAAGAAAAGGTATCTTGCCAAGAGTGCAATCACTCCTTGGCAAGAGTGAAAGAACTTGAAGAAGCTCTTTCTAAATCCCACTCCACTATTGAACTTCTTACTAAGGAGAAGGGGGATTTGGAAAGAACTTTAAAAACCTCTCTTTCTCAAATAGAGGATGGGAAGAAGAGTTTTGTGAATCGGTGTGTTATGTTGGTAACGGAAAACACCGCTCTCAAAGCCCGTATTCTTGATTTAAATTTGGCTATTAAAAAATTCAGAGTTGGACAAAGATCTCTGGACATGATCTTGCCCAACCAATGCCATGGGAATGACAAATCAGGCCTTGGATATAGTTCTGGAAGCTATCGCCAGGCGTTAACTCCTAACGCCGGCGTTAGCCATAATTCCAGAAAAATTAATTCTGGCAATAATGATTTTAAAAACTTAAATGTTACCTCATATTCTAGCAAGAGCTTACCCAAATCTTCAAAAAGGGTCTCATCCCCTTTTATAGCGTGTGCCAAATGTCATTTATTTGGACACACCTCAAACTCTTGTAAGAAAAAGGGTCGCAGTGCTATAAAGCAAATCTGGGTGCCTAAGGTTTCCACCTATTCTATGGGAGGAACCTCTTGGGTATCCGGATCTTTGCTCTCATCTCCTTTTTAGGTATGTTGGCATGCTAAGGACAAAAAGGACGTGTGGTATTTGGACTCGGGATGCTCCTAACACATGACGGGAAACAAAGCAAAGTTCCTTAGTCTTGAGATGAAGAAAGGAGGGATGGTGACATTTGGTGACAACGGTAAAGGAAGGATCATGGGCATCGGTACAGTGGGTAACGATTTCTTCTTAATTTCAAATGTTTTATATGTAGATGGTTTAAAACATAATCTAATTTCAATTAGCCAATTATGTGATAAGGGTTTAAATGTATTATTTGAATCATCTACAAATTTTTGTAAAATTATAAATTCTAAAACAAATGATGTCGTACTCACCGCACCTAGGATGCATAATGTTTATATGATTACTTTTAATGATCTTTCAAATTCTTCTTTAAAATGTTTTATTTCTAAAAAAGAAGAATTAGAACTTTGGCATAGGCGCCTTGGTCATTCTAGCACCAAGCTTATTTTGAAATTATCAAAAGATAAATTAATTAAGGGATTACCTATGCTTAATGGAAATTTATCTTCTCTTTGTACGCCTTGCCAAAAAGGAAAATTTTTAAAAAATTCTTTTAAAAGCAAAAAATGTAATTTCTACGACTAGACCTCTTCAATTAATTCATATGGATTTATTTGGACCAGTTAGCACTTCTAGTCTAGGAGGTAGAAAATATACGTTCGTAATAATTGATGATTTTTCTAGATTTTGTTGGACATTATTTCTATCTTCCAAATCCGATGCATTCCTTGAATTTACTAACTACGCATTCGTATTCAAAATGAACTTGATTTAAAGATTAAATGCATACGTTCGGATCATGGAGGAGAATTTGAAAATGATAGATTTTCTTCTTTTTGTGATGATTTAGGAATTAAACATGAATTTTCCGCTCCTCGCACCCCACAACAAAATGGTGTAGTGGAGAGGAAAAATAGTACCCTTCAAGAGCTAGCACGCACTATGCTTTGTGAATATGGGTTGCCTAAATCATTTTGGGCCGAAGCGGTTAATACTTCATGTTATATCATTAATCGTGTCAAGCTTCGTCCTGTTTTAAAATTGACACCTTATGAGCTTTACTTTAAAAGAAAACCTAATGTATCTTATTTTCATGTGTTTGGTTGTAAATGTTTCATTTTAAACACTAAAGATACACTAGGAAAATTTGATGAGAAATGCGATGAGGGAATTTTTATTGGTTACTCTTCAACTAGTAAGGCTTATAGAATATATAATAAAAGAACTAAAGTAGTTGAAGAGTCTATACATGTAAGATTTGATGAGTTTGTTCCTTGTGTAGATTCTAATCATACAGGAAATGAAGATGAACCTATTTCCCCTTTGGAGCATGAGGATGATGAATCACTTGGAGAAAAAGAAGAAGAAAAAGAAGAAGAACAAGAGGAGAAAGAAAATGAGATAATTGAATATGTTCCTCCAAGTGTGTTGCAGTTCACTAAGGATCATCCAAAGGAGCTTATGATAGGAGAACCATCAAAAGGGGTAAGTACTCGTTCTTCTTTACATGAGTCTTTTTCAAACCTTTGTTTTATATCCGAAATAGAACCAAAAAATGTTTCAACCGCTTTAAATGATGAATTTTGGTTTATAGCTATGAATGATGAATTAAATCAATTTGAACGTAACAAGGTTTGGAATTTAGTAGAGAGGCCATCTAATCATCCGGTTATAGGAGTCAAATGGATTTTCAAAAATAAATTAGATGGTGACTCTAGGATAACAAGGAATAAAGCTAGACTTGTTGCACAAGGTTATTCACAAATCGAAGGGATAGATTTTGATGAAACTTTTGCACCAGTTGCTCGCCTAGAATCAATTAGAATATTTCTTGTATTTGCGAGTTTTAAAATATTTAAATTATTTCAAATGGATGTTAAAAGTGCCTTTCTAAACGGGATTATAAAAGAAGAAGTTTATGTAGAATAACCCCCCAGTTTTGTGAATGAAAAATTTCCTAATCATGTGTATAAGTTAGAAAAAGCGCTTTATGGATTAAAGCAAGCGCCACGTGCTTGGTATGATAGATTGACATTATTTTTGATAAAGCACGATTATAAAATGGGAAGTGCGGATAATACACTCTTCATTAAGCATGTAGATAATGATTTGATTATATTGCAAATTTATGTTGATGATATCATTTTTGGAGCCACTAATGAAGAGTTATGTAATGAAGTTATTTTAGTGATGAAAAATAAATTTGAAATGAGCTTAGTAGGAGAACTTACTTATTTTCCAGGATTTCAAATCTCACAAAAACAAGATGGTATATATATTTGTCAAACTAAATATGTTCATGATATTCTTAAGAGATTTGGATTTGAAAATCTAAATCAAGCCAATACTCCTATGAGTGCATCACTAAAGTTAGGAAAAGATGAAGCCGGTATTTCAATAGATCAAACATTATATAGAGGAATGATTGGCTCATTGCTTTATTTAAGCGCATCTAGACCCGATATTATGTTTTTTGTTTGCTTATGTGCTAGATTTTAAGCTAACCCAAAAGAATCACATTTAAAAGCGGTTAAACGTATTTTTAGATATCTAATCGGAACATCTAGATTAGGCTTATGGTATCCTCATAATAATAATTTTATTCTACACAGTTTTTCTGATTCGGACTATGCGGGATGTTCATTAGATCGTAAAAGCACTAGTGGACGTGTCATTTTATAGGCCCTTCACTTATATCATGGTCAAGTAGGAAACAGAATTCTGTTGCCCTCTCCACCACCGAGGCCGAATATATCGCACTAGGTAGTTGTTGTGCACAAGCATTATGGATGACCCAAACGTTAGAAGACGTTGGTGTTTATCTAAATAACATTGAATTAAAGTGTGACAACAAGAGCAATATAGATCTCACAAACAATCCCGTACATCATTCTAGATCTAAACATATTGATGTCCGACATCATTTCATTAGAGATCATATTAAGAAAGAACATGTTAAAATTAGCTTTATAGGGACGGAATCACAACTTGCCGACATTTTTACCAAACCTCTACCCGATGCACGTTTTCACATGCTTAGGTTAGAATTAGGTGTCTTAGAAATGTCACTTTGAGCCTTATAAAAAGCTATCAAATTATTTTATGTACTTTAAATTTTTTTTTAAAAAAATTATTAATTAAAAAATCTATAAAAATTTAAAAACTATGGGAAAACCACCAAAAACACGCTAAAAGGCCATCATATCAACTCCATAATGTCTGAAATTTCAACTGTATGAAGGCCTATTTATATTACAAATGTATCATAAAAAATATTTTTCAAAAAATCAAAAATTGGTGTTCTATCTCGGCGTTAAGAAGTTAACGCCTGGCGTTAGCTTCTATACTCAGAAAAATTTTTTTTGTGTTTTTACAACTGTGTTGGTATTTTGGTGTGTTTTCTTTCAAAACTTAAAAACAAAAAAATTACTATAAGCTTAAATGTTGATTTCAAGGATGATTATATAGATATTGGTTCAAGATTATTTACAATGTTTAATTTAAACCTTCAAGTTTCATTAAAAACATTGTTTTGATTTAATCATGCCTTCAAAATCAATTATCTTCAAATGTGCAAAGAGTTTGAGAATAGATAACATATGTCGAAATGCTTTTACATGCCTCTAAGTATGAGTAAAGTTTTTATCTATGATAATGATTTTCTCACTTACACTTTTTGGTTAATATACATGTGTTTTTAAATCTTACTTTTACAAGGTTGTGTAGTATAAGAACTTATTTTGAATTTCATAATCAATTTACCTACACAACATTGAATTCTTTCTTGAATTCTTTGTTTTTCATGCACTTATATTTAGAGAAATGTGGTAAATAAAATTTAAAACCAAAAAAATAAAAAACTATGTTTGCTAAACAAGTGAATTCAGAGTCCTTTGTCACTAAGTCTAAAAAGCAACAAATGAATGACAAGGATAACTCCATCAAGCACTACTCGAACCTCCTGATAAGTATTAATGAGCATTGTGAGGTTGAGCACCTTGGAAAGAATTGTAAAGTGTCTTGTGCAAACAAAAATTTTTTTTCACCACTTCTCATAAAAAAAAAATCTATAGTGCATTGAAATTTGTGAACGTAAAGCTGTTTTTGTTCAATTCAAGTTATGCTCTTATATTACATCGTTTCATGTGGTTAGATTTCTACACTTGTATGCTTTATCAAAACACATTTATTGTACACATCATTATCAATTATAATACTTCCACTCATGAGAATTGGACTTAAAGCTTACCTACATTGTTCTCTACAATCATGAGTAAATGTACTAGATGGCAAAGCATGATCTTTACAATGTTCATGATTACTTGAAATGCAAATTATTTTACATTGTAAACGTATCTTCCATTGATATTATATATTCTTGCTTGCTAACTTTAAATATTCCAAATTTCAAATGTATTTGCAACTTGTGTATTTCAATTCAAAACATCTACTTATTTGATTTACAATGCTTATTATGTTTTGTTCTTACAAATTCTTAACGATGTTCAAATATTGCTTTCACTGTGTTCACTTTCAAAGAGTTGCAAATATCTCTACAGAGTGCACAAAAGAACAAATTCCTACTACTCATCCCTATCTCCTTTTGATTATAACAAAAGGGGGAGAAGAGGCTAACTTCAAGAAATTACTTAGAAAAATCTATTATTTAGGGGGAGTACATTATGACATGCATTCATGTAGGGGGAGTATTCACATAGGGGGAGTATGCATGATTATCACGCTTATCATATACTATAAACACTACTCTATTTTTATTTCTTATTAGTGGATTTGTTATTATCAAAAGGGGGAGATTATTGGAGCTTGTGTTCCACATCTCTTAGTTTGAGAATAACAAATCACACTATGTATTTGATCTTGCTTGTGTTTATAAGTGTGCAGGTACGATTTTTAAATAACCCTATGTACAGGATGCTGTTTGCTGAGGATTCTCTGGAAAGAGAGCTAACGCCCCGTGTTAGCTGTTAGCGCCCTGCGTTAACGTCCATTGAGAAGAAAACCGCTGAGAATGGAACCTGCTTTCAACGAACGAGGGGCTGCGTTCGACGAAATTCCTGCGTTCGACGAAATTCCTGCGTTCGACGAATTCCTGCGCTCGATGAACTGAACTGCGCTCGACGCTTTAAAGATAACTGCGCTCAGCTTATTTCGTTCGACGAACTAAACTGCGGTCGACGATTTGACGGGTTCGACGAACGGAACTGCGGTCGATGATTTGGAGCGTTCGACGAACGGAACTGCGATCGACGAATTTTGTTTCGTTCGATGAAATTTTGATCTGTCATAATTCTTGGCAGTTTGCACGATCCTAACAGTTGCGATTTTTCCGTTCGACGAAGGGTGCGTTCGACGAAGGCGAGTTCGACGAAATCAGTCCCGTTCGACGAAACTTTGTTCTGTCACGCTCCCATCTTTTTGCACGTCTTCAGCAACTGCCAGACACGATGCTTAACACTGGCGTTAACCCTAACGCCTGACGTTAGCTCCCGTGTCTAGATAAAAGACCTGAGTTCGGTGTTCAAGTTAGTTTTTCTGGAAGCCTTCACTCCAATCTTTTGAGAGAGCATTTCATCCCTGAATTCAGAGAACTCCCAACACCACCATTGAGGAACAAGAGTGAGAAGGAGATTTGCAACGGTCAATTTGAAGAAGGATGCTCGTTTCAACTCCGATGATGATCAAAGTGTGTCTTCAACATCTCCTTCAACACTCTTCAATATAGGGAGTCTTTTATTCTAATTTGTATCTTTATCTTTTCATTTACTTGTAACCGTAGTGAAATCGCCGCCTTGCGAGTGGCGACTTGGTCCTTGTGCGGCTTAGGGGGTAATTCGCCTCCTTGTGCGTTGATGAGTCCCAATTATATACACACGTTTGGACTTATCTGGGCCGTATTTCTTATACTTGCACCTCACTTTAGGCATGTTTTGTTCATATTTACTATTCCTTGCTAGGTGCACATTTAGGCCCGTTGTGGTGTGTGTTTGCTTGTTTTAGTGTTGAGGGTAAGCACAGCGTGCTCCTTGATGCGATGTTCGGCAAGTGCATCGGTCGCGCAAGTAATAAATGTTGGGAATAGGATCCCCGAGTGTCGGTCTCTTGAGGAATGCAGGTTGGGTGAACGAATCACGTTGTGTGACAATTATTACACAAGCAAAAACAAACACAGACAGTGGGGTTTTGATTTGGTTTCCTACTGTTAACAACAATAAAAGAAATGCGGGTCGAAATCACCGCTTCGCAAGGTGAGATGGGTGCAGCGGCCGCGATGCCGAGCTTCGTGAGGCGGATGGACGGTATGCAGCGAATGGAATGATTACTAGTGTGGAGAGTGAGGGTCGCAAACACCTCTTCACAAATCGTCGTTAACTCTTGCTAACGCGAATCGAACGCGATGAGTGCGTGAGTGAGTGAGTGGAGGTGAGACGTATCACAAACAAATACTGAAGAACAGAGAAGAAACAACCATTGCATTTACACTAAACATCATGATATTCAAGTTTAAATGATTCAAAGAAATACAACAAAGGGGGGGAGGAAGAAATCAACCAATGGACGAAGACTAGCGGCCGTTCACGGCCGGAATGGTAGTTTGTCAAGCTACCTCCGGACTCGGGCGGACTGTGCTTCCGGCGTTGAGAGACTGTCACGACCTCTCCACGTGCTTCCATCGTCTTCTACCTCAGGATGACAATTCTTTTCACCGGACAGAACTGGAGATGGCTTGCTTGAGTGCTTGCGGAGGGTGGAGAATGCTCCCAGACGATGGAGGATTGCTTAGAATGGCTGGAGATGACTTCCCCTTGCGGAGAAGATGAGGTGGAGGTGGCTGGAAGTGGAAAACGGCGGCGTACGGACTGTAAATCGCACTCTCGAAACCCCCGTTATCCCTAATCTGCGGATCAGGAACTTATATAGGCGCTGGAATAAATAGTGCGCATGATCAGTGGCGCACGAACAGTGGTCGTGCGCACTATAGTTCTGTGATCGTGCGCCTGCCTGGGTGAAGCCTGCAAAGTAAGAAATTTATAAAATGCCATGTTCGCACGACCAGTGGCGCACGACCGGTGGTCGTGCGCACTATCGTAGGCGGTCGTGCGCACTGTCCGAAACAGAACTCATAAAATTGATGTTAAGTGCGCACGAACAGTGGCGCACGACTGGTGGTCGTGCGCACTATCGTAGGTGGTCGTGCGCACTACCCGAGACAGAACTCAAAAAATAGGGTTAAGTGCACACGATCAGCGGCGCACGACCAGTGGTCGTGCGCAATAGAACCAGTGATCGTGCGCAGTATACCTGTACAGAATTGTACAGGGAACACCTGCACGACTCCTATTCCAGCACAACCACGAATCCAGCCACTGAAAGTGGCACTTAACAATGCATGAAAACTACTAGAGATGCAGAACATGAAATAACACCAAAAACGGGCCTAGAGGTGCACTTAGCATGGAGTATCAAATATGAGTGAAAACATGTCTAAAGTGAAGTGCATAGACTAGAAAATCGGCCCAGATGAGTCCATAAATGTGTATATATTTGGGACTCATCACACCCCCAGACTTAACTGTTTGCGCGTCCCGAGCAAACGAATTCGGTGGAGTGTGAAAATGGTAGTTAACAAAGGAAATTACACAAAGGAGTACGGTGCGAAGTAACAAACGCATGCAAATAGAAATTTAGTAAAAAGAGATTCTAACTATACTAATTAATTTACAAAAGTATTAGAGCGTAAAGAAAGATTTATCAATACTCAGTTGGTGAACTGTGAAGAACTTGATCGATCATGCCCGATGTGAAAGTAACAAGCCACTAAGGAGGGTGTTGCACAAGATTGGGGTTCAGGAATAACTCTGCTGAAATCCATCAACGTCGTGAACCATAAGCTTGCCCGGTCACACTCTCTCCACGGCGCTAGCAAACTCACGAGATAAATCAGTAGGGCTTTAGGATCATATTGGGGCTTAGGTTGCGGTATGATATTCGAAGATAAAGACGAAGGCTACGCAACCCAAATGAGTCAACGGAACGCTGCACCAAACAAAACCAAGAACAAAGCTCGTGTGACACACCCCCAGACTTATCATGAAAACTAGGTGTGCACACGGCCTACTTCACAAATACCAACAGATTTTCTATTGCGCTTGGGAGGATATCTTTTCAATACAATTTTTTTAGAATTTCATTTCAATAACATATTTTTCTTCTTTTTTCTTATCCTCCAGTTGGTTCATATTCAGCAAATAAACTTATTTTTCCTTCACATCACAGAGATTCCAAACATCACACCAAATCAAGAACATGAGTGCAGTTAAACAGCAATTTGGTTGCGAAAGTAGGATAAGCTTTTAGGATTTGGTGAATGGAAGAGGAGCTGAAACAAAGAAGTGGTAGGCGCAAATGTTGGCTTGCAAAGGTGAGCGAATAGGATAGGGGAAGACAAAGCTCAAACTAGCCGAAAGGTGGCCAACATCACTTTTAACTCGAAGAATCGCTCGCACCCATGCTTCAAGAGTCGTTTGGGGCAAGTTCTTAGCCCACGAGAAAGGTAAACCTTCCTCCCGACTCGAGCAACACACAACTAGTGCTCGTATACACACAACACCTCGGGGGGTGAGGGGGTCTGGGACCCTGCCTCCACCCCTGATTCACTCCTCATGCCTCCCTTCCTTGGTACCTTTCATCCTGACCTCGCGCGGGTCCTTCCTGGTTCCTCCAGCCCAACCTGTTGTTGGGTTCTTGGTTCCTCCAAACCCGAGGTGGTCTTTCGAACCCCTGGCCCCTGGGCTCCTCTCGCCTTCTTCCCTCTGGCTGCCTCGCCTCGGGCTCGCTCATCTTTGCCAACCTTTTGTAGAATTCGGGGTTGGCTGCCTCTCCTTCAATCTCCTCCGCGGCTCTCTCCATCAACTCCTCGAAGGATACAGGAGGTCTTCTCTTCAGGTCCATCTTGAAGAACCCCTCTCGCAGCCCTACGATGAATGCCATCTGGAGGGCGAATCCCGGCACCTCCTGCACTAGGTATATCTCCTCCTGGAACCTGTCCACGTACTTAGCCAGGGATTCCCCCTCCCTCTGTCTGATCTTGAAGAGAGCCTCCGCATCCTTCTTCCTCTTTTTTGACGTCGAGAAACGCAGTCGGAAGCTTCGGCGCAGATCATCGAACGCATAGATGGAACCTGTGGGAAGTTGGTGGAACCAGTCCCTTGCTTTCTCCTTCAGGGTGGTCGCGAAGAGTCGGCATTGGAAAGAATCCGACATGGGAAGGATTGAAGTCATGTCCTCGAACCACTGCAGGTGCACAACTGGATCCTCCTTGCCGGTGTAGTAGGACATCTCCGGCCCACGAAACCCTTCTGGCACTGGGGCCGAGAGGATCATCTCGCAAAAGGGGCTCCCTTCCCCTGCTCGGCGAGTGGTCCTCTCGCGCGGGACCAACTCACACACCTCAGCACTCGCCGGACTGCTGAACAGCTGCCGTCCGGGGAGGTCTCGCGCACTTCCTTCTGCTGGCACCTCCTTCCCCGGCCGCTGCCCCGGTGCGTTCTCGCCGATCTGCAAAGGCGGGACCACCGGGACCGCCGGGGTCTCGCACTCGCTCCTTGCCGCGAGAACTGTCTGCAGGACCTCTCGCTTGAACTTCTCAAACATCTCCAGCCACTCCCCTGCCGCCGGTGGCTGCGAGTGACCTGAGTCAGAACCATTTCCTCCATCTCCCGTCATCGAAACTAGCTTGGGATTTTCTTTCACCGGCTACGGTCCACGCTCACCGCACCAAAAATGTTGAAACCAGCAACTGGTCTCTTGAGTTCGGACCCACTGGGGGTGTTGCCGATGCTTATTTCTCCCTCACTAGACTCTCTTGACGGTGGACGCTGGAAACGGAATAGACCCAAGGCTGAAGCGAGGAGGTCCCGCCACACACCCGGAAGATCTTAGAGAGCTTCCCCTCCCAAACCAAAGCTCAACCGGGCACCTTGGAGGGCACTGGCTGCCCACCAAAACTAGCCTAGAGGAGAGGATTCTCTAAAAATCGGATCTCCTCCAAGGTGCCCTTAAGGGTCTATTTATAGTTTTCCTAGGCTGGTCTGTAAATAGCCTGGATCCGCCTTTTAATTTTACTAACCGCACCCCAAATTGGTCTGCTAACAGCCAAACTTCGCTGTTCCGAGGGGCTATTTGCAGCCCACCAGGGGTATCCTGGTCATTTTCCCCTCACACCCATTTGGGCGAATGGTCCGTGAGGGCACCATTCGCTGGGCACCCGCCTGTCTGGGCGAATGCTCTCACTTCTGGGCGAGTGGTCCGTGAGGGCACCACTCGCCTAGCGTCTTCTTTCCTATAGCTTACCTCCACCATCTTGAGGGCATTTTTACCTCACTTAGCCTGGGCGAGTGACCCGGCGAATGATCCGGACGACCTAGGTTTCGCCAGTTGGCTGGGGGGGCCCACTCGGCGAATACGGGTTGTACAGGCCGCATCTCCTTTTGTGCCCTATCTCGTGGCATATATATACATTGGCACTAGATTTTTGATTAATAGGGTATAATGCGGCAGAGAGAATGATGCAACTCATACAGGTCTTGAATATATATAGGGGTTTCTGTGATAATTAATCTTCCGCTATAGATCAAGTCTTTCGCTAAGTGCTATAAAGTACACTCAATAATGATGTCTTCCACTAGGAAACTGCTTCTTTACTTTGTTGGTGTGTGGTGACATTCGCTTAACATCACCCATATGCGGGACAACATAGTGTTCAAGGAAAGGGGTTGGAGAATGAAGTGCCTTCACCCTTCATGATTGCTTCGGCGTCGTGCATAAAAGGTGGTGTATGATAAGATTACCCGGTCGGACCGCCAATTTGAGGAGGGGAGTCTTACACACATCTCTCTGTCACCTAGGGTCGTCAATATTCCCGCACCGGTGCATATGGTCTCCGGGCATGACGGACCCGCCACTTTTTCCACCGCAAGCAATTTACAATAAAAATAATGAATAAAACAGATAAATGGCACCTTTGAGTCCGCAGTGGATTGCCCTACTTGACATAAAATAATTTAGGCAGGCGACCGTATAACATCAATGTGCAGCTCAACTTTAGACAAGGAGCGCCTCGAGCGTGTGGGCGCATTATTTGGAGCTAACCTTGGAGAAATACCTCAACTCTCGGTTATCCCCAACTAACTTTCTACCAGAAAACCAACCGGTCGTCAGAACAGGACCAGAGCTAAAAATACAAGAATAGTAAATTGCAATAATTAAGTGCGGTAAGAGAATGCTGCTGAAATAAATTGCAGATGTGAAGTGCTGAAATAAAGTACTAAAATAAACTGCTATAATGAAATGCTGAATTGAAAGAACTGTAACAAAGAGTTGTACTGAAATGAAAAGCTGAACTAAAATAGAGTGATGAACTGAAATGAACTATATTGACAATGTATTGAACTGAAGTAAGAGCAGTGCTGAAATAAAGTGCAGTATATGAAATACTGAATGAAAGAACAGAATAAGAATTAGTTCAGTTTTGCAATTCCCTCTCCATTTAAGGAGGCAAGATCAGTTCTTCTCTCCGTTCCCAGGAGGCTTCTCCATTCCAAGGAGGCTTCTCCATTCCAAGGAGGCAACTCTGTGCATAGGAGGCTTCTTCGTTTCAAGGAGGCAAGTTCACAATTCTGCGGCGAGTTCTTAGTCTTTTACCGTGTTAGGGTCCGTCGGTCTGATTGTATACGATTATTACTTTTAGTTGCCCTATTTTGGGAGAATAATGAGATTACAAGATTTTGATCGAGCCTTATTATAATACTGAGCATCTTTATTATAAACACCTGATTTAATTATTGAGACTCGATTCTCCACAAGAGGTTTAACACAAGATCTTTTAACCTCAATTGCTTGCACCGGGGTGAATCGAGTTCTTGTATTACAACCGATATTAATTCTTTTGATTTAAACATTTTTTATTCAATAAATACCAAAGAAAGTCAGAAATTTAAGAAACTTGAATCAGAGATTGGATTTGCCCTAACAGAATCCCCATAATTTTCTCAAATCATTTTAAGCTTGTGTTGGCCTCCGATAAATCATTCGCCTCGAATAAACACTTATATTAAAATACTAAAAATACTTTTGCTAATTCAAAAATTGTCAAATTTCTAATAAGGGTTTATACTAAAATAAGGAGACTTCCATGATTTTAATAAGACTCACTTCACCAAGTAGGAGCTCTCTGTAATATTTAAAATAATGAAGAGACCACAAATTAATTTCGCAAAAATAGATAGTCTTTCAATAAATCACTAAACTTTTCCAATGGGTAAACACCAAATCCAGTGTCATTCAAGGATTTTTTCAGATTTTTAATACCAAGTAAAAAGTCTCTCATATTATTAAACTAGTAATTTCTACATTATTTAAATCTTTAAAAATACAGGATTGCAGAATAAAATTTGATTATTTTTCAGGAGTCATGTCATCCTCTAATAATCACCATATAAAAATTACAGTAGTTTTAATCAAGCAGATATTCCCCTGAAATTTTTATAATAAAGGGAAGTATATTAATTAAATCACCAAAATGCCATATAATTGTTAAAAAATTTCAAATAATTAAAAAGGGTAAAACTAAGCTTTGCTCATCACCTAAAATTTTCAAGAATTTTTTTCTCAGAATTAAAAGTCTCTGTTAATTCAAAAACCTCAAATATAACTATATTTTAATTATTAAAAATACTAAATTATGACATAAAAATCTCAAAACTTATTTGGAGATGCTCCTCACTAACATGCACAGCTTTCATGTTCAACTTTTTTGCATTTGGGCTTCCTATAAGGCCTAGAAAAATAACACTCTATAATAAATAAAAATTATAAAATAAAAACTTTTACCTCTACGCCGCTGGCCGCCGGCCCGCCCGCCCCTGGCCAACTCTAAGGGGGTAGGCGCTCCCTCCGACGGTGGTCCGGTGGCCTGCCACCGCCGGCCACCGCCAGAGCTATTTTTTATAATATCTAAATGGAGAGCGGGTTGACAGTGGTGGCACTCCGGCGGCCGGAGTTGAGAAAGGAGAGGAGAAGGATCCACCTTCTGGAGGGGCCATCAAGATCTTCCGAAACGATCCTCCATTAGAGGTGGCAAGGTGGAGGAACTCGGGTTGGTTCTCTCCGGCAGGGTGGAGCTCTGACAGAGGTGGGGCTGGGGTCGGTTTGAGCTGGGCAGAGGGGTGGTGTAGATGGCGTGGGGGAAGGTTGTCTTATATAGAGGGAGGTGAGATCCCCTCCCTCCTCTTTTCCTTCTCGGCCAAGACAACCCAAGAAGTTTTGGGTTAGAGAAAACCAAACCTTGATGAGGTGAAGGGTGAAGAGGCAGCCATCCATTGGCTAGTTGTACCTCCTATAAGAGCCTAGGCTGGGATATTTAGCCACGTGGGGAGGGGGGAGAGAGAGTTCTCTTTGCTTCCTCTCTCTAACCTTTCCATTAACATTTCAATATTAAAACTAATATTTGATTTTTTTTTATTTGGGTGTGAAAGTGCACAGTGTGCCTCTGAGAATTCTCTAGAGGGGGGTGAATAGAGATTTAAATATTTTTACCCTAACTATGCATACAATAAAAATACTAAGGTATTATGCACTGAACAAAACCAACACAGAATAAATAAGTGCTGCAAATATAAAGCAGAAAAACAGTAAGCTATAAATGGGACAGCACAGAAAATGCAAAACACAGAAGACACAAGATTTTTATTGAGGTTTCCCCCAAATGTGGGTAGCCCTCTCTTCTACCTCCCTGGTAGGATTGTACAACCTGTGCCTGAGTTTTTTGATAAGGAGGCTCTTAGAACCAAGGATCTTTTGATAAGTAGATCTTAAACCACTCAGATCTTTTGATAAGGAGATCTTGAACCACTCAGATCTTT
Organism: Dactylorhiza incarnata; assembly: GCA_033032865.1. Classification (NCBI taxonomy): domain Eukaryota; kingdom Viridiplantae; phylum Streptophyta; class Magnoliopsida; order Asparagales; family Orchidaceae; genus Dactylorhiza; species Dactylorhiza incarnata. Next base: position 11,625,152 of record JAWHQI010000029.1, read on the forward strand.
TGATAAGGAGATCTTGAACCACTGAATCCTTTGGAAGAGGGATTCTTAAAACTCTTTACTGGTGAAGGAAATAATAAGAAGAAAATGACAGGGAGAAGGAGAGAATTCTGTTCTCAGAATTCTTCAGAAGCTTTGTTGATGCTTCTGTCTTTCTTTCACTGGATCTGATATAATAAACACTTGCTTATGATAGTGATAGTTTGGAAGGGTTGTTCTGCTTGATCCTTTTGTCTCAGCATTTGTTGTAGTTCTGCCGATGTATGGTGATGAAGAAGAAGTAGCAGATTATGTTCTTGTGCAGAGAGTGCTCTTCTGTAAATCTGTCTTTTAGGGTTTGAGAAGGAAGAAGATGAAGACCCTAATCGACAGACAGAATAATATGATAAATGTTCTCTTTCTTCTCCTCTTTTTACATACTTATTGTGTATGATTGTATTTTCAAAAACCTTTCTTCTTTTGGCTTGTCCTGAAAAGGAATTCCTCTCAGCCATCTAATTTTCTTTCTTCTTTTGTTCTCGACCCGTCCATTCATTTTGGAATAGCTTCCAAAAATGATTTGCTGTGTCCTGGAAGGCTTCATTATATTCTGGGCAACAAACAAGTCATTGGAGAATTGTCTCTAGCATGGTGGTCCTTCTGAAAAGGTCCCAAAAGGACAGCTGAAAAAGTTTCCTTTTTCTGACTGTATTCGACGCTGCGTCGACTTCATCAGTCTCCATGTCGACACACATCTGAGTTCTTATCGACGTAGCTTCAAATTTCTTCTTAGCTTTGGCTAAACTCAAATGTCGACGTTACGTCGATTTCTTATCAATGTACCCATCAAGTTGAAGTCTTGTACTTGATCTCTTAACTTCTGCGTCAATTTATAGTCGACGTTGCGTCGACTTGTTATATGGCTTCGACAAGCTCTTCCAACTGCGTCGAGTCCATATCGACGTTTCATCGACTTGACTTTATACTTCGATAGGCTGAATAATCTGCTTCGACTTTAACGCTGAGTTGCGTCGATATCAAGTCGAAGTTGCATTGACTTGTATTCGATGCGAGTCCTATCTTAACTTGTTTTGTGATTGCTTTGACTGGTCCTTGACACTCTAAGGTGAGTGTGACATTCTAAGACATCTAATGACCAGATTACCCTTTCTATACAATGTGGGTAATAAATCTTAAGAGGTAAAATCACTTATAGTTAATTTGTTAAGTTAAATCAAAAGAGGTTTTTCCCAACAGGTTGGAGTGGAGAATGGGTTTGTTTTTATAAAAATAATAATCAAAATTGCATATTAAAGAGGTTTGACCAAAGTCAACCATGGGATGGGTCCCCCATGTGGGTCAAGGTCAGAGTAGGTCCAAGTCGTCGCGTGATGAGCCATTGTTGATGTGTTGGGGTCAAACTCAAGCATTTGTGATTTTCGAGTTGCCAAATATTTTACGCATTATATTTTTTACTACTCGACCAAACGATGCCGAAATTGAGTGTAATGAATTCTGTTGCACTTGTATTGTCCATACGAGTCTAATGCAACTACTGAGCTCAATTCCAAGTTCATTTGCTTAATATACTAAAACGGTGTTGTCATGATGCGCTGCAATATTCAAAATTATAGTTTTCTCTAAACAACCTCGGATCGAGATGAAACAAATTTTGTTGCACTCGTATCAGCTATACGAGTCTAATGCAATTGATAGAAGTCGATTCGGAGAAGGTATGCTCAATATACTAAAATGATGTCGTCGTGACGCGCTACGATACTCAAAATGATTGTTTTCTCTAAACAACCTCGGATTGAGACAAAATGAGTTTTGTTGCACTCGTATTAACTATATGAGTCTAATGCAACTGGCAGAAGTCGATTCGGAGCACATATGCTCCATATACTAAAACGACGTTGTTGTGACGCGCTATAACAAACAAAATGGTTGTTTTCTCTAAACGAACTCAGATCAAGACGAAATGAGTTACGTTGCACTCGTATCAATTATATGAGTCTAATGCAACTAACTAAAGTCGATTCGGAGCACGTATGCTCAATATACTAAAATGGTGTCGACTAAAATGGCATCGTCGTGACGCGCTACGATACTCAAAATGGTCATTTTCTCTAAATGATATTGGATCGAGACGAAACCAGTTCTATTGCTCTCATATCAGCTATACGAGCCGAATGCACATAAGGGAAGTCATTTCGGAGCATGTATGCTCAAAGTACTAAAAATGACGTCGTCGTAACGCGCTACGATAATCAAAATGGTCGTTTTTCTCTAAACAACCTCGGATCGAGACGAAACAAGTTCCGTTGCACTCGTATTAACTATACGAGTATAATACAACTGATAGAAGTCAATTCGGAGCAGGTCTGCTCCATATACTACATGGGTCACCGATTAGTTTCTAGGGTACCCAACACGTGATCGGGTCACTTTTATTGGGTCATCTAGGGTCATAGTGGCCCAATAAAAGTCAGGATATTACATAGTGTTCCCACCCTGTTGTTCTTGACCACGTCCTCATCCTTGTTGCGCTGCTGGAGGAGCCATGGGACGATTCAGGGCATTCCTTTGTAGTTGCGGGCAGTAGATCAGAATATGGCCCGGCTGGTGACAATGATAGCAAACCCCTTAAAAGGGTTCTCTTGGTTGTTGGGGTGCCAAATGTTAAAATTTTAAAGGTTAAGGAGTGAAGTAAAAAATGCGAAATACTTCAACACAATCCACAAGAATGACAATCAGTGACAATGGGAAGACCGAATAGTGCTCTTGTATTAACTATTTCTTTACAGCTCGAGACATACATGGCGAGACATGATTCATAAGAATCACAAAGGAGAGAAGCACAAGACAAAAAAACAGGCCGCTAGCAAACTGCCAAAGCAGAGACCGCCAGATCGCAAGAACAGCCAAGCCGCACGGCTATCCCTGAGACCGCGCGAACAGAAAGCAAGCTTGATGACCTGGGAACTGCCAGACCGCAACCACAGACCGCACAACCTGTTGCCTTATTCAACTGCTAAAAACCAAATAATCTGTCCGCACTTCGAGACCGCCTGACCGCGAGGTCACCTTGTCACAGAAGCTTCAGCGAACAGAAACCAGAACTGCACAAGCTGTCGCCAAACCGCAAACTAAGACCGTCTAACTACTGAGGTCGCCTGATCGCCAAGTTCACCGCGAACAACTCAAAGAACTAAACCACAGATCGCCCATAGGAAATCTGCTGGCGAGCAGGTTATTCACAACTGAGAAGTCACCTAGGAAGAAGACCACACATTGCTGGTCGTTAACATGCGAACACAACAACCGGTCAAACCGCTTCCAAACTGCGCGACCTCAAATATGAGACCGGCACAAACAACCCAAGTTGTAGTTCTTACAGTTCTCTATACAAATGACGGTCCCTGCACCTCTATTTATAGGCAAGCTGACGGATGTCGTCACCGCCCAAAAAATAGATACACTAACCACCCATCAGACCGCGAGCGGTCTCACAAGACAGACCGCCCGAACTCAGCATGGACATCAGCGCCTTATTAAACCGAGCGGTTACTAAACAAACCGCCCGGTCTCATAACAAGAGCAAAACACTTCTTCAGCAACCCTGACCGACCAGAACAAATCGTCAGACCGCACGGTCACTCCAAGAAGGCGAATCTTCTTGAACATCTGGCTGACTTAGAACAAGTCGCCAGAACAACCGCGAAAGTCGCGCGGTCACCTACGGCCTCCCAGAATAGACCCCCCAAGGCAAAACCCCGGCTCTCCCAGAGTAGACCGCTGAAGGCAAAACCCTGGCCAGAACACCAGCGCAGACCGCGCGGTCTCTGCGGTCTCCTTTATTCAGACCGCCCAAACCCCTTCTGTTGGAGCTTGTGTTCCATATCTCTTAGTTTGAGAATAATAAATCACACTATATATTTGATCTTGCTTGTGTTTAAAAGTGTGCAGGTACTATTTTTAAATAACCCTGTACAGGATGTTGTTTGCTGAGGATTCTCTGGAAAGAGAGCTAATGCACCGCGTTAGCTGTTAACGCCCTGCATTAACGTCCATTGAGAAGAAAACCGCTGAGAATGGAACCTACGTTTGACGAACGAGGGGCTGTGTTCGAGGAAATTCCTGCGTTCGATGAAATTCCTGCGTTCGATGAATTCCTACGCTCGACGAACTCAACTGCGCTCGACGCTTTAAAGATAACTGCACTCGGCTTATTTTGTTCGACGAACTGAACTGCGGTCGACGATTTGGAGGGTTCGACGAACGGAACAGCGATCGACGATTTGGAGCGTTCGTCGAACGGAACTGCGATCGACGAATTTTGTTTCGTTCGATGAAATTTTGATCTGTCACGATTATTGGCAGTTTGCACGATCCTAACAGTTGCGGTTTTTCCGTTCCACGAAGGGTGCGTTCGACGAAGGCGAGTTCGACGAAATCAGTCCCCTTCGACGAAATTTTGTTCTGTCATGCTCCCGTCTTTTTGCACGTCTTCAGCAACTGCCAGGCACGATGTTTAACGCTGGCGTTAACCCTAACGCCAGGCATTAGCTCCCATGTCAAGATAAAAGACCTGAGTTCGGTGTTCAAGTTAGTTTTTCTGGAAGCCTTCACTCCAATCTTTTGAGAGAGCATTTCATCCCCGAATTCAGAGAACTCCCAACACCACCATTGAGGAACAAGAGTGAGAAGGAGATTTGCAATGGTCAATTTGAAGAAGGATGCTCGTTTCAACTCACTTGATGATCAAAGCGTGTCTTCAACATCTCCTTCGACACTCTTCAATATAGGGAGTCTTTTATTCTAATTTGTATCTTTATCTTTTCATTTACTTGTAACCGTAGTGAAATCGCCACCTTGCGTGTGGCGACTAGGTCCTTGTGCGGCTTAGGGGGTAATTCGTCGCCTTGTGCGTGGCGACTAGGTCAAGGGTAGATGTCGGGGGTGGCTAGAGGCCTTATCTGGAGATAGATAAGCTATAGCCAACCGGTCCTTGGGAGAAGGACCAGTGAAGGAACAAAAAAGAGATCTTCAACTTGTCGCCTCAATTTCAAGCTTTATTGAAATATTATCCTTGTAATCATTTTGTGATATATTAAATTCTTTTTCAGTACATCTATTTTTCTGGATTTGTATTTCATTTGAAATTGTGCAAGTAAAATCTCTTTGTTTATTTCTGCCAAAATATTTTCTGGTGGGATAACGCCAGGCGTTAACTAGTCAACGCCAGGCGTTAGCATCAGTGCTAAAAAGTTTTCTGTTTAATTAAAATCAATCAGTTTATCTTACAAATAGTAAACCCCTTATTCACCCCCCCCCTTTAAGGGCGCCATCAGATCCAACACTTGGTATCAGAGGAAGGTTATTCCAAAACGGTCTCACAACCAGGAATAATGGCGCATCACGATCATGCCTTTTTGGAGGGTCAAGGGATAAGTTGACCTCCACTATTTACTGGAACTGATTATAATTATTGGAAAACTAGAATACGTTGTTTTCTAACTGCTTTAGATAATGACGTTTGGGGTATGGTAGAACAAAGTTATTCTCCACCAACATTTGTTGTTGGAGAAGTCACTATGGAAAAACCTAAAGATAGATGGGATGACAATGATAAGTTGAGATGTAAGAATAACGCTAAAGCAATGAATGCATTATTTTGTGCTTTGGATAGAACGGAATTTAATAGAACTTGTGCTTGCGAAACAGCTTATGATATTTGGAATCTTTTAGAAATTACTCATGAAGGCACTTCGCAGGTGAAGGATTCAAAGCTCTTCCAACTTGAATCCGAGTATGAGAAATTCCGGATGGAGACGGATGAAGACGTAGATTCTATATACACAAGGTTCACCAAAATCGTCAACGACTCAAAAGTGCTTGGAAAAGTGCTCTCCAACGGCGACTTGGTGAGAAAAATTCTAAAGTCTCTCCCTCCAAAGTTCAATCCAAAGGTGACGGCTATCTCAGAGTCGCACGACTTGAAAAAGCTCCAAATTGAGAGCCTTATTGGGAACCTCAAGACCCATGAGGTTGAACTCAAAATTCAACAACAAGAGTACAACTTGGAGCCAAAGAAGAAGAGTTTGGCCTTAGAGTCAAAGAAGGAGGCAAATGAAGATGATGAAGAGGACGAGGAGAGCCTTTTTGTGAAAAAGTTCAAAAGGTTCTTGAAGAATCCGGAAAAGAGAAACACCTTCCGAAAATATTTCATCAAAAAGGGACCTTCATCAAAGAAAGAGAGAGGTAGCGAAGAGGACGATGATGAACGTCCACCACCGGAGTGCTACCATTGTATAAAGACCGAACATATTCGGAGCAAGTGCCCAAAATATCTGAAAGAGCGTAAAGAAAAAGGGCACAAGGGAAATGAGAAGAAGAAGGTCCTAAAAGCGGCTACATGGGATGACTCCTCCTCCGAGGTTTCAAGCGGCTCATCCACTAGTGATGAAGAAGAGGCAAACATGTGCATAATGGGAAAGAGTAACAAGATATCCGAAGATGAATGCAGTGTCCAAAGCGACACTGAGGTAACTCTCCCTGCTTCTTATGATGAGTTATATATTGAATATTTACAAACATGCAAATTTTTTGATAAAAGTTTAAAAGATATTGACATTCTAAATTCTGAAAATAAACTTTTGTTAAAAGAAAATAAAAAATTATCTAAACAATTGAGGAAAGAAAAGGTATCTTGCCAAGAGTGCAATCACTCCTTGGCAAGAGTGAAAGAACTTGAAGAAGCTCTTTCTAAATCCCACTCCACTATTGAACTTCTTACTAAGGAGAAGGGGGATTTGGAAAGAACTTTAAAAACCTCTCTTTCTCAAATAGAGGATGGGAAGAAGAGTTTTGTGAATCGGTGTGTTATGTTGGTAACGGAAAACACCGCTCTCAAAGCCCGTATTCTTGATTTAAATTTGGCTATTAAAAAATTCAGAGTTGGACAAAGATCTCTGGACATGATCTTGCCCAACCAATGCCATGGGAATGACAAATCAGGCCTTGATATAGTTCTGGAAGCTATCGCCAGGCGTTAACTCCTAACGCCGGCGTTAGCCATAATTCCAGAAAAATTAATTCTGGCAATAATGATTTTAAAAACTTAAATGTTACCTCATATTCTAGCAAGAGCTTACCCAAATCTTCAAAAAGGGTCTCATCCCCTTTTATAGCGTGTGCCAAATGTCATTTATTTGGACACACCTCAAACTCTTGTAAGAAAAAGGGTCGCAGTGCTATAAAGCAAATCTGGGTGCCTAAGGTTTCCACCTATTCTATGGGAGGAACCTCTTGGGTATCCGGATCTTTGCTCTCATCTCCTTTTTAGGTATGTTGGCATGCTAAGGACAAAAAGGACGTGTGGTATTTGGACTCGGGATGCTCCTAACACATGACGGGAAACAAAGCAAAGTTCCTTAGTCTTGAGATGAAGAAAGGAGGGATGGTGACATTTGGTGACAACGGTAAAGGAAGGATCATGGGCATCGGTACAGTGGGTAACGATTTCTTCTTAATTTCAAATGTTTTATATGTAGATGGTTTAAAACATAATCTAATTTCAATTAGCCAATTATGTGATAAGGGTTTAAATGTATTATTTGAATCATCTACAAATTTTTGTAAAATTATAAATTCTAAAACAAATGATGTCGTACTCACCGCACCTAGGATGCATAATGTTTATATGATTACTTTTAATGATCTTTCAAATTCTTCTTTAAAATGTTTTATTTCTAAAAAAGAAGAATTAGAACTTTGGCATAGGCGCCTTGGTCATTCTAGCACCAAGCTTATTTTGAAATTATCAAAAGATAAATTAATTAAGGGATTACCTATGCTTAATGGAAATTTATCTTCTCTTTGTACGCCTTGCCAAAAAGGAAAATTTTTAAAAAATTCTTTTAAAAGCAAAAAATGTAATTTCTACGACTAGACCTCTTCAATTAATTCATATGGATTTATTTGGACCAGTTAGCACTTCTAGTCTAGGAGGTAGAAAATATACGTTCGTAATAATTGATGATTTTTCTAGATTTTGTTGGACATTATTTCTATCTTCCAAATCCAATGCATTCCTTGAATTTACTAACTACGCATTCGTATTCAAAATGAACTTGATTTAAAGATTAAATGCATACGTTCGGATCATGGAGGAGAATTTGAAAATGATAGATTTTCTTCTTTTTGTGATGATTTAGGAATTAAACATGAATTTTCCGCTCCTCGCACCCCACAACAAAATGGTGTAGTGGAGAGGAAAAATAGTACCCTTCAAGAGCTAGCACGCACTATGCTTTGTGAATATGGGTTGCCTAAATCATTTTGGGCCGAAGCGGTTAATACTTCATGTTATATCATTAATCGTGTCAAGCTTCGTCCTGTTTTAAAATTGACACCTTATGAGCTTTACTTTAAAAGAAAACCTAATGTATCTTATTTTCATGTGTTTGGTTGTAAATGTTTCATTTTAAACACTAAAGATACACTAGGAAAATTTGATGAGAAATGCGATGAGGGAATTTTTATTGGTTACTCTTCAACTAGTAAGGCTTATAGAATATATAATAAAAGAACTAAAGTAGTTGAAGAGTCTATACATGTAAGATTTGATGAGTTTGTTCCTTGTGTAGATTCTAATCATACAGGAAATGAAGATGAACCTATTTCCCCTTTGGAGCATGAGGATGATGAATCACTTGGAGAAAAAGAAGAAGAAAAAGAAGAAGAACAAGAGGAGAAAGAAAATGAGATAATTGAATATGTTCCTCCAAGTGTGTTGCAGTTCACTAAGGATCATCCAAAGGAGCTTATGATAGGAGAACCATCAAAAGGGGTAAGTACTCGTTCTTCTTTACATGAGTCTTTTTCAAACCTTTGTTTTATATCCGAAATAGAACCAAAAAATGTTTCAACCGCTTTAAATGATGAATTTTGGTTTATAGCTATGAATGATGAATTAAATCAATTTGAACGTAACAAGGTTTGGAATTTAGTAGAGAGGCCATCTAATCATCCGGTTATAGGAGTCAAATGGATTTTCAAAAATAAATTAGATGGTGACTCTAGGATAACAAGGAATAAAGCTAGACTTGTTGCACAAGGTTATTCACAAATCGAAGGGATAGATTTTGATGAAACTTTTGCACCAGTTGCTCGCCTAGAATCAATTAGAATATTTCTTGTATTTGCGAGTTTTAAAATATTTAAATTATTTCAAATGGATGTTAAAAGTGCCTTTCTAAACGGGATTATAAAAGAAGAAGTTTATGTAGAATAACCCCCCAGTTTTGTGAATGAAAAATTTCCTAATCATGTGTATAAGTTAGAAAAAGCGCTTTATGGATTAAAGCAAGCGCCACGTGCTTGGTATGATAGATTGACATTATTTTTGATAAAGCACGATTATAAAATGGGAAGTGCGGATAATACACTCTTCATTAAGCATGTAGATAATGATTTGATTATATTGCAAATTTATGTTGATGATATCATTTTTGGAGCCACTAATGAAGAGTTATGTAATGAAGTTATTTTAGTGATGAAAAATAAATTTGAAATAAGCTTAGTAGGAGAACTTACTTATTTTCCAGGATTTCAAATCTCACAAAAACAAGATGGTATATATATTTGTCAAACTAAATATGTTCATGATATTCTTAAGAGATTTGGATTTGAAAATCTAAATCAAGCCAATACTCCTATGAGTGCATCACTAAAGTTAGGAAAAGATGAAGCCGGTATTTCAATAGATCAAACATTATATAGAGGAATGATTGGCTCATTGCTTTATTTAAGCGCATCTAGACCCGATATTATGTTTTTTGTTTGCTTATGTGCTAGATTTTAAGCTAACCCAAAAGAATCACATTTAAAAGCGGTTAAACGTATTTTTAGATATCTAATCGGAACATCTAGATTAGGCTTATGGTATCCTCATAATAATAATTTTATTCTACACAGTTTTTCTGATTCGGACTATGCGGGATGTTCATTAGATCGTAAAAGCACTAGTGGACGTGTCATTTTATAGGCCCTTCACTTATATCATGGTCAAGTAGGAAACAGAATTCTGTTGCCCTCTCCACCACCGAGGCCGAATATATCGCACTAGGTAGTTGTTGTGCACAAGCATTATGGATGACCCAAACGTTAGAAGACGTTGGTGTTTATCTAAATAACATTGAATTAAAGTGTGACAACAAGAGCAATATAGATCTCACAAACAATCCCGTACATCATTCTAGATCTAAACATATTGATGTCCGACATCATTTCATTAGAGATCATATTAAGAAAGAACATGTTAAAATTAGCTTTATAGGGACGGAATCACAACTTGCCGACATTTTTACCAAACCTCTACCCGATGCACGTTTTCACATGCTTAGGTTAGAATTAGGTGTCTTAGAAATGTCACTTTGAGCCTTATAAAAAGCTATCAAATTATTTTATGTACTTTAAATTTTTTTTTTTAAAAATTATTAATTAAAAAATCTATAAAAATTTAAAAACTATGGGAAAACCACCAAAAACACGCTAAAAGGCCATCATATCAACTCCATAATGTCTGAAATTTCAACTGTATGAAGGCCTATTTATATTACAAATGTATCATAAAAAATATTTTTCAAAAAATCAAAAATTGGTGTTCTATCTCGGCGTTAAGAAGTTAACGCCTGGCGTTAGCTTCTATACTCAGAAAAATTTTTTTTGTGTTTTTACAACTGTGTTGGTATTTTGGTGTGTTTTCTTTCAAAACTTAAAAACAAAAAAATTACTATAAGCTTAAATGTTGATTTCAAGGATGATTATATAGATATTGGTTCAAGATTATTTACAATGTTTAATTTAAACCTTCAAGTTTCATTAAAAACATTGTTTTGATTTAATCATGCCTTCAAAATCAATTATCTTCAAATGTGCAAAGAGTTTTAGAATAGATAACATATGTCGAAATGCTTTTACATGCCTCTAAGTATGAGTAAAGTTTTTATCTATGATAATGATTTTCTCACTTACACTTTTTGGTTAATATACATGTGTTTTTAAATCTTACTTTTACAAGGTTGTGTAGTATAAGAACTTATTTTGAATTTCATAATCAATTTACCTACACAACATTGAATTCTTTCTTGAATTCTTTGTTTTTCATGCACTTATATTTAGAGAAATGTGGTAAATAAAATTTAAAACCAAAAAAATAAAAAACTATGTTTGCTAAACAAGTGAATTCAGAGTCCTTTGTCACTAAGTCTAAAAAGCAACAAATGAATGACAAGGATAACTCCATCAAGCACTACTCGAACCTCCTGATAAGTATTAATGAGCATTGTGAGGTTGAGCACCTTGGAAAGAATTGTAAAGTGTCTTGTGCAAACAAAAATTTTTTTTCACCACTTCTCATAAAAAAAAAATCTATAGTGCATTGAAATTTGTGAACGTAAAGCTGTTTTTGTTCAATTCAAGTTATGCTCTTATATTACATCGTTTCATGTGGTTAGATTTCTACACTTGTATGCTTTATCAAAACACATTTATTGTACACATCATTATCAATTATAATACTTCCACTCATGAGAATTGGACTTAAAGCTTACCTACATTGTTCTCTACAATCATGAGTAAATGTACTAGATGGCAAAGCATGATCTTTACAATGTTCATGATTACTTGAAATGCAAATTATTTTACATTGTAAACGTATCTTCCATTGATATTATATATTCTTGCTTGCTAACTTTAAATATTCCAAATTTCAAATGTATTTGCAACTTGTGTATTTCAATTCAAAACATCTACTTATTTGATTTACAATGCTTATTATGTTTTGTTCTTACAAATTCTTAACGATGTTCAAATATTGCTTTCACTGTGTTCACTTTCAAAGAGTTGCAAATATCTCTACAGAGTGCACAAAAGAACAAATTCCTACTACTCATCCCTATCTCCTTTTGATTATAACAAAAGGGGGAGAAGAGGCTAACTTCAAGAAATTACTTAGAAAAATCTATTATTTAGGGGGAGTACATTATGACATGCATTCATGTAGGGGGAGTATTCACATAGGGGGAGTATGCATGATTATCACGCTTATCATATACTATAAACACTACTCTATTTTTATTTCTTATTAGTGGATTTGTTATTATCAAAAGGGGGAGATTATTGGAGCTTGTGTTCCACATCTCTTAGTTTGAGAATAACAAATCACACTATGTATTTGATCTTGCTTGTGTTTATAAGTGTGCAGGTACGATTTTTAAATAACCCTATGTACAGGATGCTGTTTGCTGAGGATTCTCTGGAAAGAGAGCTAACGCCCCGTGTTAGCTGTTAGCGCCCTGCGTTAACGTCCATTGAGAAGAAAACCGCTGAGAATGGAACCTGCTTTCAACGAACGAGGGGCTGCGTTCGACGAAATTCCTGCGTTCGACGAAATTCCTGCGTTCGACGAATTCCTGCGCTCGACGAACTGAACTGCGCTCGACGCTTTAAAGATAACTGCGCTCAGCTTATTTCGTTCGACGAACTAAACTGCGGTCGACGATTTGACGGGTTCGACGAACGGAACTGCGGTCGATGATTTGGAGCGTTCGACGAACGGAACTGCGATCGACGAATTTTGTTTCGTTCGATGAAATTTTGATCTGTCATAATTCTTGGCAGTTTGCACGATCCTAACAGTTGCGATTTTTCCGTTCGACGAAGGGTGCGTTCGACGAAGGCGAGTTCGACGAAATCAGTCCCGTTCGACGAAACTTTGTTCTGTCACGCTCCCATCTTTTTGCACGTCTTCAGCAACTGCCAGACACGATGCTTAACACTGGCGTTAACCCTAACGCCTGACGTTAGCTCCCGTGTCTAGATAAAAGACCTGAGTTCGGTGTTCAAGTTAGTTTTTCTGGAAGCCTTCACCTCAATCTTTTGAGAGAGCATTTCATCCCTGAATTCAGAGAACTCCCAACACCACCATTGAGGAACAAGAGTGAGAAGGAGATTTGCAACGGTCAATTTGAAGAAGGATGCTCGTTTCAACTCCGATGATGATCAAAGTGTGTCTTCAACATCTCCTTCAACACTCTTCAATATAGGGAGTCTTTTATTCTAATTTGTATCTTTATCTTTTCATTTACTTGTAACCGTAGTGAAATCGCCGCCTTGCGAGTGGCGACTTGGTCCTTGTGCGGCTTAGGGGGTAATTCGCCTCCTTGTGCGTTGATGAGTCCCAATTATATACACACGTTTGGACTTATCTGGGCCGTATTTCTTATACTTGCACCTCACTTTAGGCATGTTTTGTTCATATTTACTATTCCTTGCTAGGTGCACATTTAGGCCTGTTGTGGTGTGTGTTTGCTTGTTTTAGTGTTGAGGGTAAGCACAGCGTGCTCCTTGATGCGATGTTCGGCAAGTGCATCGGTCGCGCAAGTAATAAATGTTGGGAATAGGATCCCCGAGTGTCGGTCTCTTGAGGAATGCAGGTTGGGTGAACGAATCACGTTGTGTGACAATTATTACACAAGCAAAAACAAACACAGACAGTGGGGTTTTGATTTGGTTTCCTACTGTTAACAACAATAAAAGAAATGCGGGTCGAAATCACCGCTTCGCAAGGTGAGATGGGTGCAGCGGCCGCGATGCCGAGCTTCGTGAGGTGGATGGACGGTATGCAGCGAATGGAATGATTACTAGTGTGGAGAGTGAGGGTCGCAAACACCTCTTCACAAATCGTCGTTAACTCTTGCTAACGCGAATCGAACGCGATGAGTGCGTGAGTGAGTGAGTGGAGGTGAGACGTATCACAAACAAATACTGAAGAACAGAGAAGAAACAACCATTGCATTTACACTAAACATCATGATATTCAAGTTTAAATGATTCAAAGAAATACAACAAAGGGGGGGAGGAAGAAATCAACCAATGGACGAAGACTAGCGGCCGTTCACGGCCGGAATGGTAGTTTGTCAAGCTACCTCCGGACTCGGGCGGACTGTGCTTCCGGCGTTGAGAGACTGTCACGACCTCTCCACGTGCTTCCATCGTCTTCTACCTCAGGATGACAATTCTTTTCACCGGACAGAACTGGAGATGGCTTGCTTGAGTGCTTGCGGAGGGTGGAGAATGCTCCCAGACGATGGAGGATTGCTTAGAATGGCTGGAGATGACTTCCCCTTGCGGAGAAGATGAGGTGGAGGTGGCTGGAAGTGGAAAACGGCGGCGTACGGACTGTAAATCGCACTCTCGAAACCCCCGTTATCCCTAATCTGCGGATCAGGAACTTATATAGGCGCTGGAATAAATAGTGCGCATGATCAGTGGCGCACGACCAGTGGTCGTGCGCACTATAGTTCTGTGATCGTGCGCCTGCCTGGGTGAAGCCTGCAAAGTAAGAAATTTATAAAATGCCATGTTCGCACGACCAGTGGCGCACGACCGGTGGTCGTGCGCACTATCGTAGGCGGTCGTGCGCACTGTCCGAAACAGAACTCATAAAATTGATGTTAAGTGCGCACGAACAGTGGCGCACGACTGGTGGTCGTGCGCACTATCGTAGGTGGTCGTGCGCACTACCCGAGACAGAACTCAAAAAATAGGGTTAAGTGCACACGATCAGCGGCGCACGACCAGTGGTCGTGCGCAATAGAACCAGTGATCGTGCGCAGTATACCTGTACAGAATTGTACAGGGAACACCTGCACGACTCCTATTCCAGCACAACCACGAATCCAGCCACTGAAAGTGGCACTTAACAATGCATGAAAACTACTAGAGATGCAGAACATGAAATAACACCAAAAACGGGCCTAGAGGTGCACTTAGCATGGAGTATCAAATATGAGTGAAAACATGTCTAAAGTGAAGTGCATAGACTAGAAAATCGGCCCAGATGAGTCCATAAATGTGTATATATTTGGGACTCATCACACCCCCAGACTTAACTGTTTGCGCGTCCCGAGCAAACGAATTCGGTGGAGTGTGAAAATGGTAGTTAACAAAGGAAATTACACAAAGGAGTACGGTGCGAAGTAACAAACGCATGCAAATAGAAATTTAGTAAAAAGAGATTCTAACTATACTAATTAATTTACAAAAGTATTAGAGCGTAAAGAAAGATTTATCAATACTCAGTTGGTGAACTGTGAAGAACTTGATCGATCATGCCCGATGTGAAAGTAACAAGCCACTAAGGAGGGTGTTGCACAAGATTGGGGTTCAGGAATAACTCTGCTGAAATCCATCAACGTCGTGAACCATAAGCTTGCCCGGTCACACTCTCTCCACGGCGCTAGCAAACTCACGAGATAAATCAGTAGGGCTTTAGGATCATATTGGGGCTTAGGTTGCGGTATGATATTCGAAGATAAAGACGAAGGCTACGCAACCCAAATGAGTCAACGGAACGCTGCACCAAACAAAACCAAGAACAAAGCTCGTGTGACACACCCCCAGACTTATCATGAAAACTAGGTGTGCACACGGCCTACTTCACAAATACCAACAGATTTTCTATTGCGCTTGGGAGGATATCTTTTCAATACAATTTTTTTAGAATTTCATTTCAATAACATATTTTTCTTCTTTTTTCTTATCCTCCAGTTGGTTCATATTCAGCAAATAAACTTATTTTTCCTTCACATCACAGAGATTCCAAACATCACACCAAATCAAGAACATGAGTGCAGTTAAACAGCAATTTGGTTGCGAAAGTAGGATAAGCTTTTAGGATTTGGTGAATGGAAGAGGAGCTGAAACAAAGAAGTGGTAGGCGCAAATGTTGGCTTGCAAAGGTGAGCGAATAGGATAGGGGAAGACAAAGCTCAAACTAGCCGAAAGGTGGCCAACATCACTTTTAACTCAAAGAATCGCTCGCACCCATGCTTCAAGAGTCGTTTGGGGCAAGTTCTTAGCCCACGAGAAAGGTAAACCTTCCTCCCGACTCGAGCAACACACAACTAGTGCTCGTATACACACAACACCGGGTTATCGCCAATTTCGTTCACATTCACCATTTGAGTATAACAAATCTAAAACTACGCAAAAATACTAATCATAAATTAAACGCATAGAAATAATCTAGTTTTACTCAAATTCTACTATAGCATGCGGATGCGACTAGAACACTGCGCGAGTCAACATCGCACTCCAATTAGTAATTCCTAAGCTAACACCCTATTTCACATTCCAAGCCAAAATAATTTATTCGGAGACGAAACAATCAGGTAAGTGCGCGCTTATGTGGGTGAAGTGGTGTATGAAGCATGGAATAATGACGATGGCAACGAAAAATTTAAACAATCTTCTAGCATGCGGTGCAACTCGTGCGCAAAGTGGATAACAACGTGCTCTCCCCCAGATTTAATCTAAACATTGCATCACAAGAACTGAAAGATAGGGGGAAGAAGTGTTACCCAATGCTCAGAATTGAGCATACCAGACGATAGGCATTAATTTTCATGAGCAATCCACAGCTTCCGCCATCGCAAAGAACAAAGCTCGCCTGCAAACAACACAACTAAAAGCGGCAAAAATATATAAAAACTGAATTGAAACATGTTAGAAAAACAGAAATCAGCAAATCTGGGTTGTCTCCCAGCAGCGCTTTTATTTTATGTCCTTAAGCTGGACCAAATACCTGTATTATAATTGTTTATAGAGTGCAGAAATTAAATAAAAAGTGCATGAAAAAGAGAGTTTCACAAAATAAGAGATAAAAAGAAAATCAGCTGTAGGCGCTTTTATGGTGCCCGTCTCCCAATGTCACCAGCTGACACTCCTTGTTTATAATGGTGCCATCGTATAACTTCAGTCGATGCCCGTTGACCTTAAATTTGTCTCCCTTATCCCCTGATATTTCGATGGCACCAAAGGGAGAGACATCGGTCACTGAGAAAGGACCGCTCCACCTCGATTTTAACTTTCCTGGAAAGAGGCGGAGACGGGAGTTGTAAAGCAGCACTTGATCCCCAATTTTGAACTCCTTCGGGATGATGTGTCGATCATGCCATTTTTTTGTTTTCTCTTTGTAGATGCGAGCGTTTTCATAAGCGAAATGCCGGAGCTCTTCTAATTCGCTGAGTTGGGAACGACGCACCTCGGTCGCGGCTCCAATGTCCATGTTCAACAGTTTGGTTGCCCATAATGCTTTATGCTCCAGCTCCACAGGGAGGTGGCATGCCTTGCCATAGACTAGTTGAAACGGAGTCATGCCGATAGGTGTTTTGAAAGTGGTCTGGTAAGCCCATAATGCGTCGTCGACCTTTTAGACCACTCCTTCCTATTTGAATGTATCGATTTCTCGATTATTCGCTTGAGCTCGCGGTTGGATACTTCTACTTGTCCACATGTTTGGGGGTGGTACGCTAATGAAATCTTATGATGGACCCCAAATTTTTTCATGAGCTGCACAAATTGCTTATTACAAAAATGACTTCCGCCGTCGCTGATAATAGTTCTCGGCGTCCCAAACCTGGAGAAGATATTCTTGTGGATAAAGTGTAGCACTGTGTTGGCGTCATTCATGGCAATCGCCTCGGCTTCCACCCATTTTGAGACATAGTCAACTGCCACAATGATATAATGCTTACCATGAGACATGGGGAAAGGACCCATAAAGTCTATCCCCCAGACATCAAATGGTTCGCAAACCAGCATGTTATTGAGGGGCATCTCGTCACGCCGGGAGATATTTCCGGTCCTTTGGCATTCGTCACACTTGGTGACATAGGCATGGGCGTCCTTGAAGAGGGTCGGCCAAAATAATCTGCATTGCAAAAAATTTCGTGCTGTTCGAACGGCCCCGAAATGCCCGCCAGCTTCTCTGTCATGGCAGTGCTGCAGTACAGACTGAAACTCGGCTTCAGGAACGCAGCGCCTGATAATCCCATCGCTGTATGTGTGGAATAAGAGCGGGTCTTCCCAAAAATAGTATTTTGAGTCAGAGGCAAGCTTCCGTCTTTGCTGAGGGGACAGATTCGGAGAGACGGTTTTACAAGCCAAGTAGTAGCGATGTCAGCGTACCATGGGGCAATTGGAGGGGGCGTAGTGATTGCGAATAATTTTTCATCCGGAAAATAATCGTTCGTTTCCTCCACACAGCTGTTGGGAGTGTCGTACTCCAAACGTGAAAGATGATCAGCTATCACGCTCTCCACCCCTTTCTTGTCTTTGATTTCCAAATTATATTCCTGCAAAAGTAAAATCCAACGAATCAGACGCGATTTGGATTCTTTTTTTCTTAAAAGATACCTGAGTGCAGCGTGGTCCGTGTACACGATTACTTCAGAAAGCACCAAGTATGAGTGAAATTTTTCAAAGGCGAAGACCACAGCTAGCATTTCTTTCTCCGTGGTGGTATAGTTTGCTTGCGCGCTGTTAAGAGTTTGACTGGCATACGCAATGGTGTGAAAAATCTTGTCTTTCTTTTGACCGAGTACAGCACCCACGGCCACATCACTTGCGTCACACATGATAATAAAGGTTAAATTCCAGTCGGGTGCCACCAAAATTGGAGTCGAGATGAGTTGTCCCCGTAAAGTTTCAAAGGCCTGCATGCATGCATCGTCGAAGTGGAAGGGGACGTCCTTAACAAGCAAGCGAGATAAAGGCTTTGAAATGGATGAAAAGTCCTTAATAAACCTTCGATAGAATCCCACATGACCAAGAAAACTTCGGATACCTTTCACTGACGTAGGTAGAGGGAGGTTTCTGATAACACTTACCTTCGCTTGATCCACCTCGAGCCCTTGGCAGGAAACCTTATGCCCCAACACAATTCCTTCGCGCACCATAAAGTGGCATTTCTCCCAGTTCAAGACAAGATTGGTGTCCTCACACCGCTTCAAAGTCTTGGCCAAATTCGCGAGGCAAGTATCGAAGCTGCTGCCAAATAAAGTAAAGTCATCCATGAAAACTTCGAGGAAGTCTCCCACCATGTCAGCGAAAATAGCGAGCATACAGCGCTGGAAAATTGCAGGGGCATTGCACAGTCCGAATGGCATTCTCTTGAACGCGAAGGTACCGGAAGGACATGTAAATGTTGTTTTGTCTTGATCAGACGGGTCTATTAAGATTTGATTGTAACCTGAGTACCCCTCCAAGAAACAGTAGTAGTCCTGCCCCGCTAACTTTTCTAACATCTGGTCAATGAAGGGGAGTGGGAAATGGTCCTTGCGTGTAGCATCATTCAGCTTGCGGTAATCGATGCAGACTCTCCACCCGGTGATCATTCGGGTAGGTAGCACCTCGTTCTTTTCATTGGCAACAACGGTGATCCCTCCCTTTTTCGGTACCACCTGAACAGGGCTGACCCATTTGATGTCGCTGATTGGGTAAATGATGCCAGCGTCTAAGAGCTTTATCACTTCTGCCTTCACTACCTCTTGCATTTTCGGGTTCAAACGCCTTTGGGGCTGTGCTGTGGGTTTGTACTGATCTTCAAGGAGGATCTTATGCATACAGACCATGGGGCTGATTCCCTTAATGTCTGCAAGAGAGCGTCCGAAGACTTTATGGTACCTTCTCAGCACACCCACCAATGCGGTTTCGTTGGCGGCGGAAAGAGCTGCGGAAATAATCACTGGATGCGTGGCATTTTCTCCAAGAAAAATGTACTTTAGAGAATACGGTAGTTGTTTGAGAGCCGGATAAATGTTTGGATCAGCAGAATCACTGGATGGCTCTCCGATTGAATGCGAAACATCGGGCTGGTTCGAATGTGCACCGTCATTGCCCACGTCCTCGCGCCGCCAACACATCTCGCTGTCATCCAAACCCGCATCGATCTGGCCATCGAATTCTTCAAGCGGCTCTGCCAGTTCGCATTCCGTGATTTCGAAGAGTTGCGACGGGTTGTGGACGTTGAAGGATATAGCGTCCTCCCCCAATCTGAGCGTGAGCTCCCCCTGCTCCACATTAATGATAGCACGAGCTGTAGCGAGAAAGGGCCGCCCCAAAATAATGGGTACTTTAGTATCAACCTTCATGTCGAGGATGACAAAATCGGCTGGAAAAGCGAGACCGTTTACTACTATTGTGAGGTCCTCGACAATTCCTGACGGTTTTTTGATCGACCGATCAGCTAGCTGTAGCATTACCTGCGTCGGCTTCAAGGTCCCTGCACCTAGTTCACGAAAGATAGAGAGCGGCATCAAGTTGATTGATGCTCCCAAATCACAGAGTGCCTGGCTGAAATGGTGATGACCGATCCTGCAAGGAATAGTAAAGTTGCCTGGATCTTTGCACTTCGTGGGCATATTGGAGATGATGGCGGAGCACTCCTCAGTGAGATCGATAGTCTTGAGATCCTCCAACAGTTTCCGCTTCGAAATCAAGTCTTTCAAGAACTTGGAGTAGCCTGGTATTTGAGAAATGGCTTCAATCAGTGGGATGCTCACTTGCACTCCTTTCATTATTTCCAAGAATTTGTGGAATTGCTTCTCGGATTTCTCGTTTCGTAACCTATGGGGGAATGGGGGGTGAACAACACTTCTCGAGGGTTGTGCCTCGCCCACGGGGTCTGGCTCAATATGAATCTGAGTCTGCTTCTCGGCCATGTCTGCATTGCACTTGTCAGTGGAGCTCACAAGTGGTTCCTGTCGAGGAAGATTGTCAACACCTCTACCGCTTCTCAATCGCATGGTATTCACAGACTCTGGATGCTGACTTGCAAACCCAGAAACGACATTGGTAAGAGTCCCTATAGTAGAGTGAAGTTGTTGAATTGCTGCTGATTGGTCATTCATTTTATTCAGCATCCCGACCACCAAGGTTGCTAACTGTTCCGTTTGCCCTGACGGCATATGATCCGCTGCTCCGTTGAATGTCACTGCATTAACTTCAGCAGTACTGGGGGAAAGAATGACATGACTCCAGTGCTGGCTGGTGTGAACTATATTCACGACCACTTCCCACGCGTCCTTCCCCGATTTATTAAACAGGGCCCCTCCGGCTGCCATATCGAATAACAGACGGAATTTGTCCAGCACGCCGAAATAAAAAATCTGAATCAAAGAGACTTCTGATAGGTCTTCACGGTAGCATCCCCTATGCAGGGATTGAAAACGCTCCCAAGCATCCACTAACGTCTCCTCCTTTCCCTGACCGAAGGTTATGAGTTCCCTGTACTTGTCCAAAATTCGGGTACGGTGTTGAAACTCATGCAAAAATCTCCTTTCGAGCTGCTTCCATGTGGTCGCCTCTCTTTTTCGGATATCCCAGTACCAACTTTTGGCTTTATTGTGTAGGGAAAATGAGAATGCCAGGATCTTTTGCAGGTCGTTTTCAACTCCACTGAATATACATGTATAATAAATTTCTAAGAAGTCCTGCACGTGTTGTACCGCATCTTCATGCTTATTCCCACTGAACTTGCAATTCCCAGTCATATACTCAATGATGTCGGAGGAAATCCCAAAGTCGTGATCATTCCTTTGTGCTTGAACCTTTAAATCATTTAAACTTCCTTGATAGATGTATTCCTGAATGGAGGTCATGCTAGGAATACTTGAAACCCACAAGATTAGCGCACGATGGGACGAACGAAGGTAATTAGTGTGCGTATCAAAAAGAAATAAAGACAACAGAGGTAAACAAAGAGAAATAATAAAAGAGAATAGTTCCTCGTGCAACGATTCTTCACGCAGACGAATTCATCACGTCTGCATTCCCCGGCAACGACGCCAAAAACTTGATGCGATGTTCGGCAAGTGCACCGGTCGCGCAAGTAATAAATGTTGGGAATAGGATCCCCGAGTGTCGGTCTCTTGAGGAATGCAGGTTGGGTGAACGAATCACGTTGTGTGACAATTATTACACAAGCGAAAACAAACACAGACGGTGGGGTTTTGATTTGGTTTCCTACTGTTAACAACAATAAAAGAAATGCGGGTCGAAATCACCGCTTCGCAAGGTGAGATGGGTGCAGCGGCCGCGATGCCGAGCTTCGTGAGGTGGATGGACGGTATGCAGCGAATGGAATGATTACTAGTGTGGAGAGTGAGGGTCGCAAACACCTCTTCACAAATCGCCGTTAACTCTTGCTAACGCGAATCGAACACGATGAGTGCGTGAGTGAGTGAGTGGAGGTGAGACGTATCACAAACAAATACTGAAGAACAGAGAAGAAACAACCATTGCATTTACACTAAACATCATGATATTCAAGTTTAAATGATTCAAAGAAATACAACAAAGGGGGGAGGAAGAAATCAACCAATGGACGAAGACTAGTGGTCGTTCACGGCCGGAATGGTAGTTTGTCAAGCTACCTCCGGACTCGGGTGGACTGTGCTTCCGGCGTTGAGAGACTATCACGGCCTCTCCACGTGCTTCCGTCGTCTTCTACCTCAGGATGACTATTCTTTTCACCGGACAGAACTGGAGATGGCTTGCTTGAGTGCTTGCGGAGGGTGGAGAATGCTCCCGGACGATGGAGGATTGCTTAGAATGGTTGGAGATGACTTCCCCGTGCGGAGAATATGAGGTGGAGGTGGTTAGAAGTGGAAAACGGCGGCGTACGGACTGTAAATCGCGCTCCCGAAACCCCCGTTATCCCTAATCTGCGGATCAGGAACTTATATAGGCGCTGGAATAAACAGTGCGCACGATCAGTGGCGCACGACCAGTGGTCGTGCGCACTATTGTTCTGTGATCGTTCGCCTGCCTGGGTGAAGCCTGCAAAGTAAGAAATTTATAAAATACCATGTTCGCACGACCAGTGGCGCACGACCAGTGGCGCACGACCGGTGGTCGTGCGCACTATCGTAGGCGGTCGTGCGCACTGTCCGAAACAGAAGTCATAAAATTGATGTTAAGTGCGCACAAACAGTGGCGCACGACTGGTGGTCGTGCGCACTATCGTAGGTGGTCGTGCGCACTACCCGAGACAGAACTCGAAAAATAGGGTTAAGTGCACACGATCAGCGGCGCACGACCAGTGGTCGTGCGCAATAGAACCAGTGATCGTGCACAGTATACCTGTACAGAATTGTACAGGGAACACCTGCACGACTCCTGTTCCAGCACAACCACGAATCCAGCCACTGAAAGTGGCACTTAACAATGCATGAAAACAACTAGAGATGCAGAACATGAAATAACACCAAAAACGGGCCTAGAGGTGCACTTAGCATGGAGTATCAAATATGAGTGAAAACATGTCTAAAGTGAAGTGCATAGACTAGAAAATCGGCCCAGATGAGTCCATAAATGTGTATATATTTGGGACTCATCACTCCTCACTCTTTTTGTGCTTTATTTCCTGTACTGGAAGTGTATTCCCAGCCCTGTTAGTGCTATGCAGGTGGACATTTCATCAGTTTCAGTCTGAGTTCTGATCTGTGCATATCGCACGGTCGTGCATTGTACCTTGACGCACGATCGGTTCGGTCGTGCGCCCTTTGCTGAGAAGGAAACTGATGATCCATCGTTAGTCGTGCGTCTCTGCGCACGGGCAGTGCCCGTGCATGAAGGAATCGCACGTTCTGCCTGTTTGGCCTCATTTCTCCCCTTTCCGAGTTTACCCGTGCGTTTTGACGCACGAGCGGATCTACCCGTGCGTGAGTAAATCGCACGGGCGCTCCAGGTTGTCTTCCTGCGCAAGTCTTCATACTTAATATCGCACGGTCTACGCACGGTCGTGCATTTGACCGTGCGTGACCAATGTTCTGACTATTTTCTATAAAAGCGCAGTTCTCTGCCCTAGCTAGGGGGATCGTACTTGTTCCGCCTTTTCCGCCGCAAATGACATCCCAGCTCCGTACCCCTTCCACCACTCCATCATGGCTTGTCCCTAGGCCTCCTCCATCATCCTTGAGCTTCAAGGAGAAGGATCCAACTCTTCATCCGCCATTATTCAAAGAGAAGGAAGCTAGGTGGTGCTACCGGATCGTGAGACGAAGAAGACGGGCCATTGGAGGGTAGTGACAGCCTCCTCTACCCCGGACGCAGTCGAGGACCGAGCTTGGACGCGGATTGACAACCCAGCGATTCCAACTGTGAACCCTCAATGAGACTTCGGATTCGGTCGATTTCTTACTTGCTCTCTCTCTCTCTTTGTATTTTGTGTTGTAATAGCTAGATCTTTCATTATTTGATGATGAGCACTATAGATCTTATTTTATAAAGTATTTCATGTCTATGTGAATGCATCTTTTTATCTATATGTGTGTATGAGGTGCGCCGCCGTCCATTTCCATTCCGTCGTCGCGTTCGTGTGCCGCACTAGCAATTGCTAGTGGCGTGCTTATTGAAGAGGTGCTTGCGACCCTCATTACGTTTACCTACTCGTCCATCCGCCCTTCCGAAGTAGTGCGCTCAAGGCCTACGTAGTCTCCATCCCGCCTAGCAAAGCTTTGCATAGCGGCATTGCATAGGAGTAGTTTTAGTTATTTTCCTTTATTTTCCACAAACCAAATCCCCCGTTTCCGCAATCCATCCGACCTAAAGGACTTCAATCTCAAGTCCTTCCTCGATAGATAGCTCCACCTTACCGTGTTCCTTTGAGATCGATACTTGGGGATTCATTCCCATTTTATATTACTTGAACGATCGGTTCACTGCCGTTTCGTACCACAGTCTAGCTACCGCCTATAGCGGTGTGCGAGATTTGCGCATCAAGTTTTTGGCGCCGTTGCCGGGGAACACGGTCGTGTGAGTTTTCTGGAGAGGGAGAATCTGAGATTTAAGCCCTTCCTTTGTGTATTACATTCTTTTTGTTTTATTTCTTCTTATTCTGTTTTACTATTTATATTAGATTGCTCTAGTAAATTTTTGTTAGGTGTAGTATTTTGCACAATAGTGTTTCTATTTTAAATTATTTTATCTTCACACTATGTGGGCTTCATTTAATATTCGATGTCGTTGGTGTGGAGATATTTCTCATGCTAGTGATAGATGCCCATCGGGAGATAATAGCCCTAGCAACCAAGGCCCAGCATATGGAGCACCGACTTCGTCTGGTACTCCATATGGTGCGCGTAAGTCCTATGGCTATTCTGCCGAGCCTTTACTGTCATACTTCTTTTCGGCTTCAGCACCTGCTATGCCAAAGAAGCCCGCAAGGCAGTGCTTGTTTTGTCAGAGCACAGATCATGCCTTGAAGGATTGTGCTGCATTCCATCGCCAATTGGACGAGGATGACGAGCCGGATATCCGGATCATCCTGACTCCTACTTCTGGCAGCACACCTTCAACATCCGGTTATGTGTCTATACCACCTTCAAATTTTGAAGGGTATGGCGTGGACACAGTCACCAGATGTGTGGCTGATCTAGGTTCTGACATGACTGAGCCCATGTCCCATGTGCATCCATCACCGTGCGTGGATTCGATTCTTTGTGAGGAATCGGTGCTTGACTTTTATCCAAGCACTATTCCTCCCCCTGTTGTGCATACTACATTCGTCTCTGACGACATTGTTGAGGATGTGTCGCAGGATGAGGCTGGCGATCTATGTGTTATGCCTGCTCCTATGGAGGAGGACAACCTTCTAGGTGAGGAGGAGCTTTCCTCAGCACCGGTGGAGGAATTCCACATCTTGGGCATGGCTACTGTTGATCCCGCCGAACCTTGTAGCATTGATGACAATGCAAACATTATTTTACTTCCCCAACCTGATGGGAGTGAGACCGGGACCACTCCCCCGATTGATATTTTTCTAAGTTTTTCTTCTCTTTTATTCCCTAAACCCCCTTCTTTATCCGAGCCTATGCAGGTTGAGCCTCCACAGGTACTTCAGGAGGACTTGGAGCATTCTGCTCAAGTCAATGATGAGTGCATCCTCTCATGTGAGGAGGTTGATTTCCCCTCCATAGAGGAAGCCTCATTCATTGCCTTCTCCTCCTGCCACCTCCCTGAAGACGACACCTTGCTGGGCAAGGATTTATTTTGTGGCGAGACGAGTGAGGACCAGCCTTCCTCCTCTTCTTACTTCCTATTTCCTCTACCTGTGTTAAGCAGGTATTATTATTTAGGTAGGGGAGTAACTGTTCTGTCGCTGTATCGGTACCCGCTACCGACACGCATATTAGAACAGTTACATGTTCATTTCCTTTTTCATAGACCCATTAGCTAGAACTGCTTTAAAGTTCAATAAGTCGTGCTGGGAGGACAATAACCCCAGTAGTTATCTTACATTTCTTGCAATTTCAGTTTATCTAGTTTGTTTAGTTAGCTTTACTTTATTTTAGTTTGTATATTTTCTTTTGTTTTTGCGGAGCTGACCCCTGCAGGTGTTCTTCTGGATGGATGCTGCAGCTAGGTCTAGATTTAAACGCCAATCTTCTGGTACGCTCACTTGCTGAGCATTGGGTACTCTCTTTCCCTAGCTTTATTCTGAATTTTATAGTCATATTTTGCATTAGATTGTTTAGTTTAAGTCTGGGGGAGAGTAGTTTTGTTTGCCCGCTCACGTGCACTATTGCACTGCATGCTAGAAGTATTTCTATTTCATTTATTTAGTATTTCTCATTGCACACCACAACACCCACATGAGCGCGCACTTATCCGTTAGCACGTAGTGAGTCGAATTTGTCCCTTCGTGTGATTTGAAAAATCATTGTGCTGGCTTAGGATTATGAGGCGGAGTAAAATGTTGACTCCTGGAGTGCTCCTAGTCAAGTGCTCATGTATCGCATAGAAATTAGTGTAGATTCAATTTCTTTTTATGCTTTTAGATTATATTTTTCTATTAGCGTAGATATTGTTTACTTTACTCAGAAATTGGTGAATCCGGTGTGAATCAAACGGTAACATAGGAATGTGTGTAGACGTTCGTTAGCCTCGTATTGCCTGAGTCGGGAGGAAGGATAATCTTTCTCGGTGGCTAAGAACTCGCCCCAAGCAATTCTTGAAGCATTGGCATAGGATAGTTCTGTTGTGCGAGAATGACGTAGGCCATCATTTTGGCCCGGTTGAGCCTTTGTGCCATTCCTATCATCTTTTCCTCGTTAGCCCAGTTGTGCCTACCCCATTCTTTTGGTTCAGCTCCACTATTGTTCACCAAAGCCTAAACTCCAATCCTAGTCGCACACCCAAATGCAAGCATTTTGTTTAAATTTTAAATTGGTGGTGTTGATTGTGGAAGTACAATGTGAAAATGTGGATGAGCATCCTTGAAAATTTGCTGAAATTGCTAAAGAAAAAAAAAAAGAAAAAAAAAAAAGAAGAATGAAAGTGTTTAATTGGAAAATCTGTTTGAGATTTGTATTTGGGAGTAGGCGGTGCACACACCCATGCTCCAAGTCAAAATCTGGGGGTGTGGTGCATCCGCGTGTTTTGTGGCTATTTGGATAGTGTTATGCATTTACTCATTTGGTTTTTTTGTGCTCTAAGCCTTCATGTTTATATTTGTTTACCTCACCATAACCCAAGCCTCGTTTAAAACCTAAAAGTCCTACCGACTCACGCTATGAACCAATCTAGTGTCGTGGAGAGAATGTGACCGAGCGAGCTTATGGTCTCCGACACCGATGGATTTCGATGGAGTTTGTCTCGAGCCCCGATCTTTGGCAATGCTCACCTCAGCGTTCAGTTTACTTTCTTCCTATATACGACCTTATGATTCACCGTGATTCACTTTTTGAGTAAATGTAATATATAAATACGCCCCTAGAAAAGTATAAACTAATATGTATAATTAGGAATTTTGTCTACTGTATTACTACAAGTATAAGCATCCGACTTCGCATGGTACTCCGCTTTACAATTTATATGTCAGCTTATGTTTTTCTTGTCCGCGTAAGAGATGGTTTGCTCGGGACGCGCAAACAGGTAAGTCTGGGGGTGTGATGAGTCCCAATTATATACACATTTATGGACTCATCTGGGCCATTTTTCTAGTCTATGCACTACACTTTAGGCATGTTTTCGTTCATATTTGATATTTCATGCTATGTGCACTTCTAGGCCCATTTTTGTGTATTTTCATACTTATCATTCTTGTGCTATGTTTTGTGCCACTTTCAGTGGCTTTGATTAATGTTTATACTGGAACAGGGGTCGTGCAGGTGTTCCCGGTACAAATCTGTACAGGAACACTGCGCACAATCACTGGTTCTACTGCGCACGACCACTGGTCGTACGCCGCCGATCGTGAGCGTTCAATTGCAGCCCAAAGTTGCTTTCTGAATTTGGTCGTGCGTTCTTACGCACGGTCGTGCGTTCGATCGTGCGCTTTATTATTTTCTGTAGTTTTATTTTGCAGGTTTTCGGGCACAGCGCGCACGATAACCAACTTTCAGTGCGCACGACCACTGGTCGTGCGCCACTGATCGTGTGCCCTGTTTTCTATAAATATACAGCCAGCGAATTTAGGTCGTACGATCATTTTCCTCCGCCGTTTTCGAGCCCTGTTCGCCTCTTCCGCTACCAGCATCATCTTCCACCACCAGGAGGTGCTCCGGGGCTATTCTTCACGCCTATCTTAAGCCCGGAGATCACCTCGGCCATCTCCGTCATCCACAAGCTTCAAAAGGAAGGATCTCCGCCCAGATTTCATCGTCAAGCTTGAGAGCCATGTATTGAAGCCGAGCGGATAGTGACACGAAGAAGACGGGTCCATTGGGAGGTAGTGACAGCCCTCCTCTACCCCGGACGTAGTTGCGGACCGAGCTTGGACGCGGATTGACAACCTTGCGATTCCAACCGTGAATCCCAATGAGCCTTCGGATTCGGTCGATTTCTTACTCTCTTTCAACTTGTAATGATATTGTAGGGTAGATTCTTGTATTTTTGGATGATATGCACAATGATCTTTATTTGCAATGTTTATTTCATATTTCTATGAAACCATTTGGTTATTTGTGTATATGAGATGCGCCACCACTTCATCCACCACTCCATCCACTAGGTTTGTGTGCCGCACTAGCAATTGCTAGTGGCGTGCTTGTCGATGAGGTGCTTGCGACCCTCATTCCGTAAGATTACTCGCCCATCCGCCTAGTGAAGCGTGGCATAGCGGCCCGTGTAATCCATTCGCCTAACGAAGCAGCGCGCTCAAGGCCTGCACAGTTCGATTCCGCTTGCCTACTCGTCCATCCGCCCTTGCGATGCAGTGCGCTCAAGGCCTGCCTAGTCTCCATCCCGCCAAGCGAAGCATTGCATAGCGGCATTGCATAGGAGTAGTTGTAATATCTTCTCTTTATTTCCACAAACCAAATCACCCCTTTTCGCTCCCATCCAACCTAAAGGACTTCGATCTCAAGTCCTTCCTCGAACGTTAACTCCACCTTACTGTGTTCCTTCGAGATCGATACTTGGGGATTCACTCCCACATTTTATATTACTTGAACGATCGGTACACTGCCGTTTCGTGTCGCAGTCTTGCTGCCGCCTATAGCGGTGTGCTAAGATTTGCGCATCATGCGTGGCGACTAGGTCAAGGGTAGATCTAGGGGTGGCTAGAGGCCTTATCTGGGGATAGATAGGCTATAGCCAACCGGCCCTTGGGAGAAGGACCGGTGAAGGAACAAGAAAGAGATCTTCAACTTCTCGCCTCAATTTCAAGCGTTATTGAAATATTATCCTTGTAATCATTTTGTGATATATAAAATTCTTTTTCAGTATATCTATTTTTCTGGATTTGTATTTCATTTGAAATTGTGCAAGTAAAATCTCTTTGTTTATTTCTTCCAAAATATTTTCTAGAGGGATAACGGCAGGCGTTAACTAGTCAATGTCAGGCGTTAGCATCAGTGCTAAAAAGTTTTCTGTTTAATTAAAATCTGTCAGTTTATCTTAAAAACAGTAAACCCCTTATTCACCCCCCCCCCCCCTCTAAGGGCGCCATCAGATCCAATACCTTCCACTTCTACTTCAAAAATTCAACACTCCCCCTTGAAGTGGGAAGTGGAAGTCAATCCAAGAAAACTCCGCAACCGACCAAATGGTCCATTCGACAATGGCTTAGTAAAGATGTCAGCAATATTATCCTTGCTCTACACATGCTCCACAGTCAGAGATCCCTCCAACACCTTCTCATGAATGAAACGGTGATGAATCTCTATGTGCTTCGTACGCGCATGACAAACTGGATTGTTCACCAGTTTGAGAGCACTCTCATTGTCACCACATAGCAGAGTAGGAACTTGCACCTCCCTATGAATGTCCTCCACAAGCCTCCTAAGCTAGATGGCTTCCTGAGCTTCCAAAGCTGAAGCTTTGTACTACGCTTCTGTGGTAGAGACAGACACAGAATCCTGCTTCTTGTTGCACCATGATATTGCTGTAGAGCATGTCATAAAGACATATCCAGAAGTCGATCTCCGATCATCTGAATCTCCTTCATAATCAGCATCCATGTATCCATGCAAGCAAAAGCCTGAATCTCTTCCGTAAAAGAGACCCAAATCCGAGGTGGATTTGACATACTTCAAAATACACCTAGCCGCCATAAGATGAGGTTTCCGAGGCTTTGTCATAAACCGACTCACTCTGCCAACTGTATAAGCAATATCCAGCCTCTTGATCGTCAAGTATATCAGACTTTCGACTAAAGCCCGGAACACCAAAGGATCGGTAAGAACCTTCCCTTCATTTTGTCGAAGATGAACTCCAACCTCCAATGGAGTAGAGATGATTTTCCCTCCTTCCATGCCGAATCTCTTCACGATCCGATCTGCATAGCCTTTCTGGGAAACAAGCATACCGCTCTCTTTCCTCTCCACTTCGAGTCCAAGGAAATGTTGGAGCTCACTCAAGTCCTTCTTCTCAAATCTGATAGCTAGCTCAGCATGAAGCCTAGCTACCTCCATCTCAGAATTTCCCATGATGATCATATCATCAACGTACAGCAACACCAAGACCTGAAGCTCCCCCTTCTTCTTTACGAATAAGCTCGAATCAGAATCAGAAGCAAAGTATCCGCAGAACTAGAGGTATTCTGCAATCTTGCCATACCACGCCTGAGGCGCCTTCTTCAAGATGTAAAGAGCCTTCTTGAGCTTGCAAACATGTCTTGGGTGCTCTTCCGAAACATAACCAGGTGGCTGATCCATGAATATATCCTTGTGTGCTCTTCAAGAAGAATGTTGAAATGGACAAGTCACCTTAAGTTGCCTTAGCCAACTCATTCTCCAAGAATTGTAGCCGAGCTACATTCTTCTTATTGAACAAGCCATCCAAGGCTGTCCAAATTTCAGCAGCTGGCCTACATCCAATGATGTGGTAAAACAATTCCGGAATGATAGCTCGCTTGAGAGTGAACTCAGCCTTTGCATTTGTTCTCTTCCAAGCCTTCACGAGCTCAGCATTCCCCTCAGTAGGAACAACAGCTTTTCTTGCTTCTCCTCCGATTACCTCCCATAAGTCCTCGCCAAGAAGATAGCTCTCCATGCACAACTTCCACTTTTTAAAGTTAGTCTGCGTAATGAGATCAATACTAAGACCTCTAGCATATCCTCCTTCCATTGTTATCTCACTGTTTGACAACTGACTTGTAGAAACCCAAGCAGAAGACAATGTTGATTACTGCTCAGGAACCTACCTCTGATACCATGTTAAAATTTTAGAGGTTAAGGAGTGAAGTAAAAAATGCAGAACACTTCAACACAATCCACAAGAATGACAATCAGTGACAATGGGAAGACCGAATAGTGCTCTTGTATTAACTATCTCTTTACAGATCGAGACATACATGGTGTGACATGATTCATAAGAATCACAAAGGAGAGAAACACAAGACACAAAAATAGGCCGCCAGCGAACTGCCAAAGCAGAGACCGCCAGACCGCATGAACAGCCAAGCCGCACGGCTTTCCCTGAGACCGCGCGAACAGAAAGCAAGCTTGATGACCTGCGAACTGCCAGACCGCAACCACAGACCGCACAACCTGCTGCCTTATTCAACTATTGAAAACCAAACAATATGTCTGCACTTCGAGACCGCCTGACCGCGAGGTCGCCTTGTCACAGAAGCTTCAGCGAATAGAAACCAGAACTTCACAAGCTGTCGCCAAACCGCAAACTGAGACCGCCTAACCACTGAGGTCGCCTGATCGCCAAGTTCACCGCAAACAGCTCAAAGAACTGCACCACAGATCGCCTAGAAGAAAGCCGTTGGGGAGCTAGTTATTCACAACTGGGAAGTCACCAAGGAAGAAGACGCACACTGCTAGTCGCTAACCTGCGAACACAACAACCGATCAAACCGCTTCCAAACCGCGCGACCTCAAATATGAGACCGGCACAAACAACCCAAGTTGTAGTTCTTACAGTTCTCTCTACAAATGACGGGCCCTGCACCTCTATTTATAGGCAAGCTGACGGATGTCGTCACCACCCAAAAAAGAGATATACTAACCGCCCATCAGACCGCGAGCGGTCATACAAGACAGACCGCCTGAACTCAGCATGGCCATCCGACGCCTTATTAAACCGCGCGGTTACTAAACAAACCGCACGGTCTCATAACAAGAGCAAAACACTTCTTCAGCAACCCTGACCGACCAGAACAAGTCGTTAGACCGCACGGTCACTGCAAGAAGGAAATTCTTCTTGAACATCTGGCCGACTTAGAACAAGTCGCCAGAACAACCGCGCAAGTCGCGCGGTCACCTGCAGTCTCCCGGAATAGACTGCCCAAGGCAAAACCCTGGCTCTCCCAGAGTAGACTGCCCAAGGAAAAACCCTGGCCAGAACACCCGCGCAGACCGCGCGTCTCCGCGGTCTCCTTTATTCAAACCGCCCAGACCCCTTCCACTTCTACTTCAAAAATTCAACACACCCTGTGATCAGAGCAGGTCTCCTCCATATACTACATGGGTCACCGATTAGCTTCTAGGGTACCCTACAGGTGATCGGTTCACTTTTATTGGGTCATCTAGGGTCCCAGTGGCCCAATAAAAATCGGGATATTACATAGTGTTCCCACCCTGTTGTTCTTGACCACGTCCTCATCCTCGTTGTGCTGCTGGAGGAGACATGGGATGATTCAGGGGATTCCTTTGTAGTTGCGGGTAGTAGATCAGAATATGGCACGGCTGGTGACAATGATAACAAACCCCTTAAAATGGTTCTCTTGGTTGTTGGGGTGCCAAACCCTGTTGTGGTGGGGGCAATGGTAGCGGTCGTGTTGGCTGCTCCGTCCTGAAGTTTGGACAAAAATGTCCACCACCTCTCCTGTGGTCTACACCCCTAGCCCTGGTAGGCAGTCTCCTTCTACTGGTCCCTACTTCCATTACATCATCCGTAGACCTCTTTCTTCCACTATGGACCCCAAGGTGGTTCACCTCAAGCCTCTTGGCTATCACAATGATCCGAGCAAGACTCGAGTCAGCTATAAAAAAGGGCCTGCCTAAGAGGGTCTCGCAAACCCCTGTAAAACCTTTTGGCATACCCCTAATCACGCAAGACATATGTGCCCTCAAATCTATCAAGATGTGAGAACTCCCGCTGATATTCAAATACTGACCTAGATCCCTACTTCAGCTACAGGAACCTCTCCTCAAGATCATCACGCGGAGTGAGAGGAACAAAATACTCTAGAAATGTGTCTGAGAACTCATCCCAGTTGATGTCAGCATAGATACGTCCCTCGAAACTAATGCCCATTAGGGACTTCCAGCATCTCTTAGCATGTGATTCCAAGGAAGGGACTGCCAAGGTAACTGTAATGTTGGCAGGGCATCGAATCGCATCCATCATCTCATGCACCCTTGTCAATCCACTCCTCCATACGAACTGCAGACTCAGTCCCATGAAAGATAGGCAGGAAAAGACCTCGAAAGGCACTCAACCAGTTTGACCCTGGGTTTTGTTGCTGCACCGGAGCCTGCTGGGATCTAAGAGCATCCAAAATTGCAGTCAAGGTCTGCCCCATATCTGACTGTTGGAAGGGATGAGCATCCGGAGGAAGGGGAATACACATTGTTGGCTCCGAATGCACCATAATCTTTACTTAAGGAAATGGAATTTGGATTAGGTTGGCAATTTATAGGAAATTGTGGACAACTTAATTTGAATCACACATGGGCACACCACTGCTTCTGCTATTTCAGTTTGTCCTCAAAATGAATGAACGATAGGTATGACCCCGTGGTTTAATGGACTTCTTTATCTCAAGATCGGTTGCAAGTTGATACCATTTGTAAGACCCCCCCCCCCCCCCCTCTCGGAACACTAAACGCGGCTGAGTGGAGTCTTATGCCCAGAACAGCCGCCTTGCGGAAGCGTCTGCACACGGGCTTGCTTCCTCCATAAGATGCTTATTCTGCCAGTTATTTTAGTATATCGCATGTCAACCCGTCAATAAATTAAACAGAAGACCAAAATCCACAAAAAGCATAAAAGTCCTCAAAATATATATAACAAAAATAGGAAGCAACAAGAGCTCCTGAATATATCAAAGTACAAAATATGATGTAAGTCTACATCAAATTCTCTCAAAATCTTACATCGATAATAGAAGGAAGCGACAGTAAAGGCTTTGTCGTGGTATCAGGCTCCGTCTCCCTGGCTTTTCCATCCTCCTTCATAGTGCGTTGCTGCTGTTGGGTGTGCTCCTAAAATAAGTGGTACAATAATCGTTAGTATAAAAAGACTAAGTGGTTTCACATCCTCTCCCCATGGGACTCTTAGGCACTGGGCGGAAGGAGGGAAAAGGGCTACAATATAAACAATAGTATAAGCAGGTGATATAAGAACAATGTAATAAGAGAGCATTATATACAATCATCAATTC
This sequence comes from Dactylorhiza incarnata, assembly GCA_033032865.1. NCBI lineage: Eukaryota > Viridiplantae > Streptophyta > Magnoliopsida > Asparagales > Orchidaceae > Dactylorhiza > Dactylorhiza incarnata. The sequence continues at coordinate 11,659,824 of JAWHQI010000029.1, forward strand.
TTATAACATATACAAGTGAGCACAACTATAGCAAAACAATAAAGAACTGAATTGAACTTAAACTTATAAAAATGCTCATACAAGTTTATAAGTTAAGGGTCTTTCACAATAATAAGTAACTCATCATATAAAGGTGCTTATATAAGTTTATATGATGAGAATCTTTATGCGGTGCAATGCAATGCAATGAATGAATGTATGACGACTCGCCCATAATTTACTAACGCACTCTGATTTGTTATGTTAACATGGAACTTTACTTCCCACTTTTTGAGGGTAGCTAACCACTCAGGCACTTCACGTCGTGGCCAGACGGAGATAGTGGAATGGGTTTCTCCACTACTAGGTGGGTATGCACACTACCATACCTAGGCCTTACATACACCTCGATTCTAAGAACCATACAACGGAGAACCTGCGTACTCTTTCTCGCTAAAACCAGCTGAGTCTTAATGGCTACCAGAAGGGTCATCATGGAGACCACTTCCTTCCTAGCCTAGAGTCTATCTAACATCTTCCGCCAGTGTGACGATCAGTAATCCCGTAGACTCGTCGCATGTAACCCTATCAATTAGGATCATTATGCAACTGTGTATACCAGCACACTCATGAACAACTAGTGCTAACTAGCACCCAAGGACTTCCAACCGAGTCCTTAATACAATTCCTACGTTACCGTGAATCCGGTGCTCAGAGGCACCCAAGGACTTCCACCCGAGTCCTTACCCTAACACCCTTGGATATAATCATATCCTTATACTTACGTCAAGCCATCACTGCTACCCATAATGAGTTGTCGTAACTCTAGTGTAGTGAAATTTGTATAACATGGGAATATTCCTTATGATCCTGTAGGACTACTAGTGGGATTAGTGATATGTTTGAGTTCACTAATAAGGTCTGCCCTACTATGTTTATTAGCCATTTCTAACCTCATACTATAGTCACAACATGTCTTAAACATAATTGAATTGATAACACTAATCAATCATACATTATCAATAACAATCGTCACATGCTCATTCTCCTAAAGAGTCATCAATAAAGTAATTAAATAAGAAATTGATTTTATGTCTAAATCCACTGATATTTTCTCAAAAGATGCAGTTATTACTATAAACATGTTTCCCAAAATTTCGACTCAATTGGGCATCATAATAAACAATATCCAGCATAATAATTTATAACAAAATATTTAATTAAGGAATCATTTCATAACCAAATCCTCTAAAATTTCTACCATAGCTCGTAATTATCATTTGAACATTTCCACTAAATTTAAGCCTCATATGTTATTATAATAATAATTTACGACAAGATAAATTTATATGATGAGATTAACAAAATCACCATAAATATATATCAAAATATTATATATCTTAGTAGGGCTGTTCTCAATATCATCCGGCACACATCTACCAAATTTTATAAGCATCCGATAAATATTTTGAGAGAAATTCACAAAACATCAGAATCTGTACGTGTGCGTCACTGTTTACTAAAACAGGATTTATGGGAGTTATACTCCACCAAAAATAATGTGTCACCCCATTTTGAAAAGGTCTTTTCGAGGGCTACAACTTTTATGTTGAGCCCAAGGTCCATATCTAATTGTATCATTCCTAACACTGGGTTTGAAGCTGACAGTGTAAAAATGGGCAGAACTAGTTGGGTACTTAAGTTATATTTGTCCTCGGCACAACAATTTTGATTTTAGTCATAGGGAGATACAGAGCTCCACAAAAAATGTGCAACCACATTTCGAAAAGGTTTTTCCAAGGGCTACAACTTTCATGTTGAGACCGAGGTCAGGATCTAGCTGGAACATATCCAGTTTGGTCTTCAAATAACAAATCTGCACAAATTTTAAAGGAGATTTAAAGGTAGTTGTTCATCTTCTTCCTCCAGCAAAGGGTTATAATCTACACGCCTTCTTTCTTTCATTACTCCCTCAATAGACCACCATTCTGTTGGAACATTCTTTCCACATCTCTTGGTTTGAGAATAACAAATCTCATTGTATTTGATTATACTTGCCACGCGTTAATAGTTTGCAGGAACTTCTACTGTCAAGCATCTATGACTACGAGAAAGAAAGATGAAGAATTCCCTACCAGGTCGAAGATCTGGTGCGAGCGCGGCGCGCTAATGCTACCGCTGGCAGTAGCTGTGCAGATTTAGAAACTTCGTCAAAAAGGAAACATTCGTCGAGAAAGGAAGGTCGTCGAGACTGAATATGACAACTCTTACTGCGGAGTGTTAAGGCTAACGCCCGACGGTAACTTATGGAAGTCCCGTGATCACGATGTTGATTGAGGAGCAGAAAAGGAAGGAGATCTGACGGCTGGGAATAATATATACTAACGCGATGCGTTAGCATTACCGCGGTGCGGTAGGAGGGGATACCAATTCTGGAGACAGAAGGATGCCAAAAATGGTTCGATCCGCGTGCCAAAATGTTGCCTAAAAAGGCTACCGCCCGGCGGTAGCACTACCGCTGGTGCTAGGATCCGAGCCTATTTAAAGAGCGGTCCGCCTCCGTTTTGATGAGCTGATTAGCCGATTTGAGATCAAAGTCACCACTCCTATATTCGTGAGAGCCTCCTCTTTGCAGCTGAGAGAACTCCATCAACGTTCGTGAATGCTAAGAACTTGAAGAAAGATCAACCACGCCGACTTCATCTTCAAGTTCATCCTTTGAGGGAGTTTATTTGATGTTTTAGTTTTTATACTTTGTAACCTTTATATTTTTATTGGTAGAGAAATTTGTCGCTTGGTTTGGCGACTAGGGCCTTACGAGGACTAGGGATAATTCGCCTCGTGGGTGTGGCGACTAGGTCTAAGGTTAGATCTATAGGGCGGCTTAAGTCCTCATCTGGGGAGAGATAGGCTAGAGCCAACCGGTCCTTGGGAGAAGGGTCGGTATAGAAAACCAAAAAGGTTTTTACGCATTCGCCTCTATCTCAAGCGTCATTGGGATAAGTTTTTGTAATATTCTTCAAGCAATAATATTATCTGTATTTCTGTAATATTGTCTTGCAGTTTCTGATCATTGAAATCTAAACGAAAAGGGGGTTCTCTGTCACTAACGCGACCACGGGTGGTAGTAACAGAGTTCTCTTCTGTCGTGCCAAATACAACCCACTTTCATAAAAAGCCTACTGCAGTATTTAAACTGAGATATTCTTGAAAATACTGTCAACACATTTGAATAAAATCAATTAAGTTCAAAAGTTCTTAAAACCTTTATTCACCCCCCCCCCCCCCCCCCCCCCCCCCTCTAAGGGCCCCTACAGATCCAACAAGTGGTATCAGAGATAGGTTATTCCTAAATGGTCTAACAACCGAGAATAATGGCGCTAAATGATCTCGCTTTTCATGAGGTGCAAGGAATATCTAGACCTCCACTTTTCACAGGAACTGACTATAACTACTGGAGAACACGAATGCGCTATTTTCTAATTAATTTAGATCTAGATGTCTGGGCTTGTATTGAACAACCATATACTACTCCTACATATATTGTTGGAGAAGTAACCATGGAAAATCCTAGAGATAAGTGGGATGATGGAGATAAACAAAAGTGCAAAAATAATGCTAAAGCAATGAACGCCTTGATTTGTGCTTTAGATAAAACTGAATTTAATCGAGTTAGTGCTTGCGAAACCGCCTATGATATTTGGAATCGATTGGAAATAACGCATGAGGGCACTTCTCTAGTTAAAGACTCAAAGCTTTTCCAACTGGAATCAGAGTTTGAATGGTTCAGAATGGATACAAACGAGGACGTAGACTCGATGTACACTCGCTTCACCAAGATCATCAACGCCTCAAAGATACTTGGAAAAACCATCTCAAACGGTGACTTGGTGAGGAAAATTCTTCGGTCTCTCCCTCCGAAGTTCAATCCAAAGGTGACCGCTATTTCTGAATCGCACGATCTAAGACGGCTCCAAATTAAGAGCCTCATTGGGAACCTCAAAACCCATGAGGTTGAACTCAAAATCCAAGAAGAAGAATACAACAAAGAGCCAAAGAAGAAAGCCTTGGCACTGAAGTCAAGGAATGAGGACGACAATGACGGGAGGACGAGGAGAGCCTTTTTGTGAAAAACTTCACAAAGTTCATGAAGAAACTGCAGAGAAGGAACGCTTTCTGTAAGTTTTTCCGAAAAGGTTCATCATCTAAAAGAGAGAATAAGGAGAAATCAAGCGACGACGATGAGCGGCCTCCCCCCGAGTGCTTCCACAGTAGGAAGACCAGGCATATACGAATCCAGTGCCCAAAATACCTAAAAGAACAAAAAGAAAAGTGGCGCAACGGTAAAGAAAAAAAGAAGGTTCTGAAGGCTGCAACATGGGATGACTCTTCATCTGAAAGCTCAAGCGGGTCTACTTCAAGCGACGGTGATGAGGCAAATTTCTGCCTCATGGGTAGAAGTCAAGAATCTTTGGACGACGATTGATGTATCCAAAGCGATACGGGGTACTTCCTACTACTTATGATGATCTTTATATTGAATATATGAAAACATACAAATATTTTAATAAGAGTCTAAAAGATCTTGATCTTCGAAAAACTGAAAATAAAATTCTTTTAAAACAAAATCAAAAGTTAAATAAGGAAGTGAAATCGTTGGCAAAAGAAATAGGATCTTGCCAAGAAAATGATCATTACTTGGCAAGGGTAAAAGAACTAGAAAATGATCTTTCTAAGTCTCTCAAATAATGAATCTCTTATAGAACAAAAGAGAGACTTAGAAAGAAGTTTAAAATTTTCTCTTTCTCAAATTGAAGAAGGAAAGAAATTTTTTGCAAATAGGTGTGGAAACCTAATAAATGAAAACACCCTCTTAAAAGCCCGTATCCATGATCTAAACATAGCCATAGGTAAATTTGGGGTTGGCCAAAAGACTCTTGATATGATTTTGGCAAATCAAAGGCATGGAAGTGCTAAATATGGACTTGGGTATGGATCTGGAAGCTACCGCCTGACGGTACCTATTACCGTTGGCGGTGGTGATAGACTAAATAAATCGTTTAATAAAAAACCAACACTATTTTCTTCTGGTTCCCCATCTTCCACCAAGAGTCCACAGAAAAATTTGAAAAAGGTCTCAACCCCTTTTATGTCTTGTGCTAAGTGCTTTCACTTTGGACACACCATGGACTCTTATAGAATAAAGGGATGATGTGCATTCAAGCAAATCTGGGTGCCTAAGGTTTCCACCTACTCTAAGGGAGGAACCTCTTGGGTATCCAGATCTTTACTCTCATCTTCTGTTAGTTATTGGGTGTCGACTTATCACCTAGGGGAAGAATAGGTATTTCAAATTGTTTTGTTCCCCTTTTGGTGTACTTCATTTCTGGTTAACAGATTTAGAGATTAAAAGCACTACACAGAAAACACACGAGAATTTATAGGGGTTCCTCAAGATAGGGTGTCTTGAGTAGTCCTCTGTCCCTCTACGCCTACCTAGCAGTGTGCTAGGCTCGACAAACTCCTCCAATGTCTCCGGCACGCAAGCCTTACAACCGATGAGTCCAATATTTATACTATTTCATGGACTCATCCAGGCTAGTTTTCACTCGTGTGCACGTCTTATTCAAGCTAATATCGCTTGTATTTCACTTGTATTCACTTCCACGCTATGTGCACTGTTTAGGCCCGTTTTGGGGTGCATTTGCGCTTCATGTCGTTGGGGTAAGCACATGGTGCTCCCCAACCCTTTTTCTGTATTTGTATTGAGCTGGAGGAGTATTCCCAGCTTGGTACTGGTTGTAGGCTTTATTGCACAGGTGGATAGATAATCCATTTTGCTCAGATTTCATGTCTGCATTGTTGAAACCGGCAACTTGGTGAACAAGCCTCGGTCTCTGTGGAGTTCGGGGCCCTCAGCAAGCTGAGGGGTGACCAACACTTACTCCCCTAAAGGGAGAGCTCTAGGTTGAAGGTTGAGGCACTATGAACTGGACCAAGGGCTCGGCGAGGAGGTCCCACCACATACCCGGAAGATCTTTAGAGCGCTTCCCCTCCCAAGCCAATGCCGGGCTTGGGCACCACTGGAGGCTCTCCTCACCCCACTAGAGAGAGACCTGGGGAGGGAGAGGGAGAGAGAGCTAGCCTAGGATAAGCTTGCCTCCAAATGGTGCCCCCTTGGTCTCATTTATAGGATTTCAGGATTTGGGCTGCAAATAACCACAAACTGGCCCCTGAAGTTACCAAAACACCCTCGGATTTGGCTGCGGATAGCCAAATCCCGGTGTTCTGCAGCGCTAAATGCAGACCAAACCCTCCCCCCGGAACTGGGCGAGAGGGGGTACCACGCGGGGCTCGGCGAGCCCACTAACTGGGGTGGGGCGAGACCCGGGGGTCGGCCCCCTGCTGGTCTCGCCCCTCTTGCTGGGGCTGGGCGAGACCCAGCCAGGGTCGGCCCCCTGCTGGTCTCGCCCCTCTTGCTGGGGCTGGGCGAGACCCAGCCAGGGTCGGCCCCCTGCTGGTCTCGCCCCTCTTGCTGGGGCTGGGCGAGACATAGCCAGGGTCGGCCCCCTGCTGGTCTCGTCCCTCTTGCTGGGGCTGGGCGAGACCAAGCCAGGGTCGGCCCCGTGCTGGTCTCGCCCCCCCCCCCCCCCCCCCCCCCCCACTGCTGGGGCGGGGGCGATACCTAGCCAGGGTCGGCCCCCTGGCTGGTCTCCCGCCCCCCTCTTGCTCGCCTCCTTCATGGGTGGGGCGAGTGGGGAGTCTCTACCTCTACCGCTCGCCCCCCTCTCTCCCTGCTCTGGTCTATATTAAAAGATAGTGCTCCAAAATACCTCTTCCGTCCCGAGGAATTACTCGGTGAATACAGGGTTGTACATAATCCCCGCTCTTTTCGAGCGAGATACACGCTCGGAAAGAAATGTCCAACCATGTATATTCGACGAGTGTCGCTGGAAACCCGACTAACGGAGCTTCCTCGAGAAAGAACATAAAGCCCCTTCGAGAGGTCCGCCAACCCTGCCGGCTAGCGGGAGCCCGGCTAACAGAGCCGCCTCGGGGGGGAAAAGCACTTACCCTCCTCGAGAGGTCATCCTGCCCTACCGGCCAGTGAGAGCCCGGCTAGCGGAGCCATCTCGGGAAAAAACACTTAGCCTCCCCGAGAGATCATCCTATCCTGCCGGCTAGTGAGAGCCTGGCTAGAGGAACCACCCTGGGGAAAAACACTTAGCTTCCCGAGAGGTCATCCTATCCTGCCGGCTAGTGAGAGCCCTGCTAGAGGAACCATCTCGGGGGAAAAACACTTTGAAAACTTCCGGCTACCGAGCGGTCCTCGGCCCTACCAGCTTGATGGGAGCCTTGTCAGCGGGTCTGCTCGGGGCCAACCTTTGAAACCTTTGGAACCTGCCGCCGAGTGAGCCTTCGGACCTGCCAGCTAGATGAGAGCCCGGACAGTGGGTCTGCTTGGGGCCAACCATTGAAACTTTTGGAACCTGCCGCCGAGTGAGCCTTCGGACCTGCCAGCTAGATGAGAGCATGGTCAGCGGGTCTGCTCGAGGCCAACCTCTGGAATATGGAACCTGCCATCGAGTGAGCCTTCGGACCTGCCAGCTAGATGAGAGCCTGGACAGCGGGTCTGCTCGGGGCCAACCTTTGAAACTCTTAGAACCTGTCGCCGAGTGAGCCTTCGGACCTGCCAGCTAGATGAGAGCCTGGACAGCGGGTCTGTTCGGGGCCAACCTTTGAAACTCTTAGAACCTGCCGCCGAGTGAGCCTTCGTACCTGCCAGCTAGATGAGAGCATGGTCAGCGGGTCTGTTCCGGGCCAACCTTTGAAACTTTTGGAACCTGCCGCCGAGTGAGCCTTCGGACCTGCCAGCTAGATGAGAGCCTGGACAGCGGGTCTGCTCTGGGCCAACCTCTGGAACATGGAACCTGCCACCGAGTGAGCCTTCAGACCTGTCAGCTAGATGAGAGCCTGGACAGCGGGTCTGCTCGGGGCCAACCTATGAAACTCTTAGAACCTATCGCCGAGTGAGCCTTCGGACCTGCCAGCTAGATGAGAGCCTAGTCAGCGGGTCTGCTCGGGGCCAACCTTTGAAACTTTTGGAACCTGCCGCCGAGTGAGCCTTCGGACCTGCCAGCTAGATGAGAGCCTGGTCAGCGGGTCTTCTCGGGGCCAACCTTTGAAACTTTTGGAACCTGCCGCCGAGTGAGCCTTCGGACCTGCCAGCTAGATGAGAGCCTGGTCAGCGGGTCTGCTCGGGTCCAACCTTTGAAACTTTTGGAACCTGCCGCCGAGTGAGCCTTCGGACCTGCCAGCTAGATGAGAGCCTGGTCAGCGAGTCTGCTCGGGGCCAACCTCTGGAACATGGAACCTGCCACCGAGTGAGCCTTCGGACCTGCCATCTAGATGAGAGCCTGGTCAGCGGGTCTGCTCGGGGCCAACCTCTGGAACATGGAACCTGCCACCGAGTGAGCCTTCGGACCTGCCAGCTAGATGAGAGCCTGGTCAGCGGGTCTGCTCGGGGCCAACCTCTGGAACATGGAACCTGCCACCGAGTGAGCCTTCGGACTTGTCAGCTAGATGAGAGCCTGGACAGCGGGTCTGCTCCGGGCATGTGAGAACACTAGACATGGAAATGAAACATTACATATGCTTAAAGGCAGAAAAAACTAAGTATGGAGACCAAACTTGGTCTCCTACTCCCGGGCCTGGTCCTCCTCGACCTCTCCTGGTGGTTGATGTTGGTGCCTTGGATCTCTTGCCTTCTTCAGTTTCAAGAACTCAGGGCAGGTGGACGTCGCGTGACCCTCCTCATCGTGGAAGTCACAGTAAGGTAACCCCACTCGGATGCCCCTTCTTCCTCCCGTGCGGTTCCTTCTTCTTCTTTGGCCGATCGCCATGGTTTGCTGGGGCGGTGGAGGGGGTGTCCTCTGCCCCTGCCTCCACCACGGGCGGTTGGATCTTTTCCTTTTTAAGTCCTCCCTTCTTTGCTCTCGCGGAGCCGACTTGTGGGCCTCTGCGCCCGTTGGGCTATCGGATGGCCGCCACCCAAGGTGGTCTCGCCTGCCAACATTCACTCAACTCCTTTTGGGGCGGGGTGAGTGGGGGCCGGATGCCTCCCCGCTCGCCCCCTTTTGCGGCTGGACCAGAAGGGGCGGGGCGAGCTGGGAGGGCGCCCCCCTCCTGAGCTCGCCCCCTTGCTGGGGCGGGGCGAGATGGGAGGGCGCCCCCCTCCAGATCTCGCCGCCTTGCTGGGGCGGGGCGAGATGGGAGGGCACCCCCCTCCAGATCTCGCCCCCTTGCTGGGGCGGGGCGAGATGGGAGGGCGCCCCCCTCCAGATCTCGCCCCCTTGCTGGGGCGGGGCGAGATGGGAGGGCGCCCCCCTCCAGATCTCGCCCCCTTGCTGGGGCGGGGCGAGATGGGAGGGCGCCCCCCTCCAGATCTCGCCCCCTTGCTGGGGCGGGGCGAGATGGGAGGGTGCCCCCCTCCAGATCTCACCCCCTTGCTGGGGCGGGGCGAGATGGGAGGGCGCCCCCCTCCAGATCGCGCCCCCTTGCTGGGGGAGCGGGGGTACGACTCCTCCCCACTCTCCCCCTACTGGCACCTCCATCCGGGACTGCCGGCTGAGAGTAACCTGCAAGACCTGCGTGACCTCCCGCTTGAAGTCTTCAAACATCTCCAACGTCACCCCAGCCACCGGGGGCTACGAGTGACTTGGGTCGGAACTTCCTCCACCTCCGTCCATGGAGCTCATCTTGAGAGTTTCTTGAATCGGCCACACTCCACGCTCACCGCACCAAAAATGTTGAAACCGGCAACTTGGTGAACAAGCCTCGGTCTCTGTGGAGTTCGGGGCCCTCAGCAAGCTGAGGGGTGACCAACACTTACTCCCCTCAAGGGAGAGCTCTAGGTTGAAGGTTGAGGCACTATGAACTGGACCAAGGGCTCGGCGAGGAGGTCCCACCACATACCCGGAAGATCTTTAGAGCGCTTCCCCTCCCAAGCCAATGTCGGGCTTGGGCACCACTGGAGACTCTCCTCACCCCACTAGAGAGAGACCTGGGGAGGGAGAGGGAGAGAGAGCTAGCCTAGGATAAGCTTGCCTCCAAATGGTGCCCCCTTGGTCCTATTTATAGGATTTCAGGATTTGGGCTGCAAATAACCACAAACTGGCCCATGAAGTTACCAAAACACCCTCGGATTTAGCTGCGGATAGCCAAATCCCGGTGTTCTGCAGCGCTAAACGCATACCAAACCCTCCCCCCCAGAATTGGGTGAGAGGGGGTACCATGCGGGGCTTGGCGAGCCCACTAACTGGGGTGGGGCGAGACCCGGGGGTCGGCCCCCTGCTGGTCTCGCCCCCCTGCCGGGGCTGGGCGAGACCCTAGCCAGGGTCGGCCCCCTGCTGGTCTTGCCCCCCCTGCTGGGGTTGGGCGAGACCCAGCCAGGGTCGGCCCCCTGCTGGTCTCGCCCCTCCTGCTGGGGCTGGGCGAGACCCAGCCAGGGTCGGCCCCCTGCTGGTCTCGCCCCTCTTGCTGGGGCTGGGCGAGACCCAGCCAGGGTCGGCCCCCTGCTGGTCTCGCCCCTCTTGCTGGGGCTGGGCGAGACCCAGCCAGGGTCGGCCCCCTGCTGGTCTCGCCCCTCTTGCTGGGGCTGGGCGAGACCCAGCCAGGGTCGGCCCCCTGCTGGTCTCGCCCCTCTTGCTAGGGCTGGGCGAGACCCAGCCAGGGTCGGCCCCCTGCTGGTCTCGCCCCTCTTGCTGGGGCTGGGCGAGACCCAGCCAGGGTCGGCCCCCTGCTGGTCTTGCCCCTCTTGCTGGGGCTGGGCGAGACCCGGCCAGGGTTGGCCCCGTGCTGGTCTCGCCCCCCACTGCTGGGGCGGGGGCGAGACCTAGCCAGGGTCGGCCCCCTGGCTGGTCTCCCGCCCACCTCTTGCTCGCCTCCTTCATGGGTGGGGCGAGTGGGGAGTCTCTACCTCTACCGCTCGCCCCCCTCTCTCCCTGCTCTGGTCTATATTAAAAGATGGTGCTCCAAAATACCTCTTCCGTCCCGAGGAATTACTCGGCGAATACAGGGTTGTACATGCATATATCGCACGGTCGTGCATTTGCGCTTCATGTCATTGGGGGTAAGCACATGGTGCTCCCTAACCCTTTTTCTGTATTTGTATTGAGCTGGAGGAATATTCCCAGTTGGGTACTGGCTGTAGGCTTTATTGCGCAGGTGGATAGATTGTCCACTTTGCCCAGATTTCATGTCAGCATATATCGCACGGTCGTGCGTTTCATTGACGCGCGATTGCTTCGATCGTGCGAGTTCATTTGCGGCTTAGTTTGACTTTCTATCTATGATTGTACAAATTGTACACGCATGGGCAGTTAACCCGTGCACGAACGAAATGTGTGATCTATCCTTATTGGCCTGATTTCGAGCTATCTGGAATTATTCGTGCATTTTTACTCACGGTCGGCTTCGATCATGCGTAAGTAAAACGCACGGGCGCTGCTACTTCATCTTTCTGGGTTTCCTTATTCGTTAATAACGCACGGTATATGCACGGTCGTGCGTTCGACCGTGCATGACTTAATTTCTGATAACTTTCTATAAAAGACAGGAATTCTGCTGGCTTGGGAGAAGACTTTTTGGAACCCGCCATTTTAGCTCCAGTCCGCCCCTTTTCGTCGCTCCACCACCGTTCAACCTAGGAGAAGCTCCGGCCATCGCTTTCTTGCAAATCTCCCGCCAAAGCTTCCTCCTCGGCCTCCTCCATCATCCACGAGCTCAAGAACGCCATTGATGAGAAGTTCTTGCTGCATTCAAGGTATCTCCAACAAAAGTTCGCTTGAGCTGAACCACGAAGAAGACGGGTAATGTGGAGGAAGGTGACAGCTCCTCTGAACCCCGGACGGCAACTGAAGACCGAGCTTGGACAAGGCTTGACAACCCTACGATTCCGACCAAGAACCTGCAGCGAGTCTTCGAACTTGGGTTTACTCTTTCCCTTTGTGTATTGCTTCAGATCTTTCTTATGGATGTGTGTTGTTTTGGATGATGTGCATAAACCCTTGTTAAAGTTAATGTGATTTCATGTTTATGAGATTTATTGTGGTTTATGTGAGTTGACGAGCGCCTCCATTCTGCCATCCACTCCATCAATACGTTGTGCACCGCACTAGCAATTGTTAGTTGTGTGTTTTGTGATGAGGTGCTTACGACCCTCACTCTGCTGTTTACAACTCATCCATCCACAAGCCTTCTCATTCATCCGCAAGCCTACTCGTCCATCCACCAAGCGAAGCGGTGCATCCGACCCGCATTAGTTAATTTAGCTTTCATTAACCGCATCTCTCTCAACCAAACCGAAACCCCCCTTTTTTTATTAACTTAGAAATCTTTATAATCAATTTCCCTAGCGAGAAAATCATACACCCCAACTTGCAGTCCTTTGAGAACGATATTCGGGGAGTCTCTCCCAACTTTTATTACTTGTATGATAGGTACATTGACGTAAACATGTCAAGTTTTTGGCGCCGTTGTCGGGGACTGCAAGTGTTGTATGAGTTTTTCTTCTAGGAAGTTGTTATAAAGGTTCTTTGTTGTTTTTTATTTTTCATTTTGTGGTGTGTAAGTTTATGCAGGGGCAAGGCCCTGGTGAGCTAGTAGAGTACGACCTAGAGATAGAGAGGACATTGCGTGCGTGCCGCCGTGATGCTGCTGCTATGGATAATAATAATATTAACAGAAATGGAGTTAACCCCGGGGTTGAGAATGCGCCAGCTGCTGGTCAAGTGGCTGATGAAAATGAGGTGGCCCGGCCATGGCCCAGAACGATGCGAGACTACACCACTCCAACCATGGGGAGTGTGTATCCCGGTTTTTGTCCAGCCATCATGAATAACCAGTTCGAGATCAAGCTGGCAATAATAAACATCATCCGCAACAATGCCTAGTTCTCTGGTTTGGCAAGTGAAGATCCCCATCTTCACTTGTCAGAGTTCTCAGAAATATGTGGAACATTCTGGTATGCCGACATAGCGGACGATACGGTGAAATTAAGATTGTTCCCGTTCTCCCTCCGTGATAAAGCAAAAGTGTGGCTCCATACAATCCCGTCGGGCACAGAGACCACATGGGAGCTGCTTTCCTCCAAATTCTTGGCAATGTTCCACCCTGTGGACAAAACTGTGAACTTAAGGAGAGAAATTGCAACCTTCCAGCAACACGATCAGGAAACCCTCGCGGAAGCTTGAGAGAGATTTATGGAACTCCTCCGGAAGTGTCCTCACCATGAGCTGCAACCCTGGAACCTTGTGGAGTATTTCTAATTCGCAATAGAGCCTAACTGCAGGGCCATGATTGATGCTGCTGCCGACAGAACTCTCCTGAATCACACTCCAGATGAAGCATTGCAAATTTTGCAGGACGCTGCGACTCATAGTTCTTTTTGGACTGTAGGGCAGAATGCAAGAAGCCTATTTAAAGTGAACACTTCTGGTCCACCTGCAGAGGCAGCACCATCACCATACGAGAGCATAGCATTGTTGAAGAGGCCTGCCACTTCTTCGGCTCCGGTGATGGCTATTTCTTTTCAAGGGTATGGGAACTTCGGACATCATACCTACAAATGCCCCTCAGGTGAAATCTCCTCTGATTTTTCTATTCTCAATGTGGCAGAAAATGTTAATTACATTCAAAATCAAAACCGCATTGCACCTTTCTCGAATACTTATAATCCGGCTGTGATAAATCATCCAAATTTCTCATGGAACCAAAACACTGCAAGCCAACGATGGCAACCGGGCCAGCATCAATTTTATGCTCAAGCGTCTGGAAGCCAACTGAGGCCGCCTCAACCCAGTTATAACCAAGGCGCTCTGGTGCAGCGGAAAAGTGCGTTAGAAGAAATGATTGAGAAGTTTGTTGATGTGGCCCAAGCAAATATGGCCAATCAAACTGCCTCAATGAGCAACTTAGAAATGCAACTGGGCCAATTGGCTCAAGTGCTTTCTGAGCGTAATCAAGGTGCTCTCCCCAGCACGACGGAAAAGAACCCTCGTGTGCAGGGAAAGAGCATAATCGAGTCGGATGGATGCCATGAGGGCGATTTGATTGTGAAGTGTGAAATTAATAGTGTTGAAACCACTGCTCTTTACGACACTGGATCGTCGCGCAACGTTCTTGCATTGCAAGACGTTGAAAATCTAAACCTAAAAAATCAATACCGACAATCGGACGTCGCTTGTCCTTGCTAATGGAATGGTGGTGGAAATGAAAGGAGAAATTAAGGATGACGAGGTGATTGTAGATGGAACTTCGATTATCACAAACTTTCATGTTTTGGGCCCCATGGAAAACAATTCCATGCCTATTTTGGGTGCCCCATTCTTGAGGAGAGTGTTGCTACCATTCACATTGCTAGTGTGTGTCACCTTATCACCCAAATTAACACACCACACTCACCCATCTATAATAACCAATGATATCAGTTTTGTGCATGTTATTTCTGATGAGCTTGTTAGTGAGCCGAACGCAGTTGTGGAAGAAGAGAGAAATAAGACAAATACTGAGTTAAAGAAGAAAGGAGATGAGATAGCAAAGAACTACACGATGGAGGAAGAGAATGATGAGAACAAAGGCAGCGAGGCCGCAAAGTTAGAAGTTACCACGGCCAGCATGGCCACAAATATTTTAAACAATTTTATTAAAACATGAGTTAAGTGTAAACAGTTAAAACAGGTTCATTGGGCGGATCTGTCACCAGTAGGGGGTGAAGAAATGAAGCCCTTGGCTGCTTCGAGACCGCTAGACAGTGATCTTGATCGAGCTCTTATTGCTCGTTGGCGCTCTCCTACTGTGGAGAAATTGAAGCATAATGAATTATTACGCGCAACGCGCTTTTTCGCCCTCCAACACGAGAAGGAAGAGGTTAGGGGCAAGGGAGAGACATCTCCTTTGAGCCCTAAAGCCTTCACCTCCTTCCCATATCGTGTGGCTGGGTAGAATCATCACAAATCAGCATACAGCTGAGTCGTGACGAAGTCTCCGGGATTATGTTTCTGTTGTTTTAGTTTGCTTCATTTTATTTCTGTAACTATGCTTGCGTGTTTATTTTGGTAATATTTTGGACAATTTCTAGAACTCTCTTGTTATAATGCTAATACAGGTATTTGGTCAACCTTAAGGATGGTAAACAATAGGGCTCTTGGGAGACAACCCATTGGAACCACTTGGTTTCGTTCAGTTTCTTGTTCTTTATCTATGTTTTGTCTGGGGAAATGCTTTAATCGTAGGGTCAAATCTATCTAGAGCATGCAGGACTGTTGCCTTTGGACAAGAATCACTGAACTTCTGGTATGCTCATTTCTGAGCATGGGGTAACCTCTCCTCCTACGTCCTTTTATAAATGTAGTATTGCATTCTGTGATGTTTAGATTTAAGTCTGGGGGAGAGTAAAGTTTCGTTACCCATTTGCACGTGCACATGACACTGCATACTATATGATATATTTCAATTTAATTATTTAGTTATGCTCATTCTCATCGCACACCACAACACCCACTAGAGAGCACACTTAATCGTTGGCGTGTAACGAGTCTAACTCGTTTCTTTTGTAGGATTGGGAAAATTGTTGTGTTGGCTTAGGATTGTGAGACGGAGTAGAATGTTGACTCACGTTGTGCTCTAGTTGAGTACTCGCTTCTTGCATAGAATTGTGTGTAGAATAAATTTTTCTTTATGCTTATATTTTTGTATTTTTTCTATCTGCGTAATAATTGTTTATCCTACTCAAAAGTTGTGAATCCGGTGTGAATCTGACGGTAGCGTAGGGATGTGTGTAGACGGTTGCTAGGTTTGTATTGCTCGAGTTGGGAGGAAGAATTGTCTTTCTCGGTGGCTAAGAACTTGCCCCAAACGACTCTTGAAGTATTGGTATAAGTTAGTTCAATGTGTGAGCATGATGTAGGCCTTCGTTTTGGTCATGTTGAGCTTTGTGTACTGACCCTATCATTATCCTTGCTAGCCCCTTTGTGCCTACCCCGTCTCTTGATTCAGCCCCACTTATATTTCACCAAATCCTAAAAGCTAATCCTAGTCGCACACCCAATCCGAGCTCTAGTGTTGTATTATTTTCAATTGAGGGTGTTGATGCGGTATAAATTATGTGAAATTGTGGTTTGCACTTCCTCGGAATATTCGCTGAAAAAGTTTTGAAATTAGAAAAAGAAAAAGAAAAAAGAAAAGAAAAAAATTTGTGATTAAGAAAAGAGCTTAATTGAAAATCTTTTTAAGAGTTGTTTTGGGAGTAGGCGGTGCACACACCCACATTTTCAGGTTTACCTTCATGTTTATCATTGTAAACCTTACCGAATCCCAAGCCCTGTATTTATCCTAAAGTCCTACTGACTCGCGCAATGAACCAAACTAATGCCGTGAAGAGAGTTTGACCGGGTGAGCTTATGGTCACCGATATTGATGGATTTCAATGAAGGTGGTTCCGAGCACCGATCTTGAGCAATGTTCACCTCATCTATTTTCTTCCTACGCATGGCCAGATGATCACAGTGATTCAACATTTGAGTAGAAATAATATATAATTACGCTCTAAGATTGTTGCAAACTATTTGTATAATTAAAAATGTCTTATATTGCATTTCTATGTGCTCGAGCATGCAACTTCGCATGGTACTCCGCATTTGCAATTGTTAAGCCAGCTAGACCTTTTTCTCGTCTGCATAAGGGATGATTTCCTCGGGACGAGCAAATGGTTAAGTCTGGGGGTGTGATGAGTCCAATATTTATACTATTTTATGGACCCATTCGAGCTAGTTTTCACTCATGTGCACGCCTTATTCAAGCTAATATCGCTTGTATTTCACTTGTATTCACTTCCACGATATGTGCACTGTTTAGGCCCATTTTGGGGTGCATTTGTGCTTCATGTCGTTGGGGGTAAGCACATGGTGCTCCCCACCCTTTTTATGTATTTATATTGAGCTGGAGGAGTATTCCCAGCTGGGTACTGCAAGTTGGGAGAGACTCCCCGAATATCGTTCTCAAAGGACTGCATGTTGGGGTGCATGATTTTCTTGCTAGGGAAATTGATTATAAAGATTTCTAAGTTAATAAAAAAGTGGGGTTTAAGTTTGGTTGAGAGAGATGCGGTTAATGATAGCTAAATTAACTAATGCGGGTCGGATGCACCGCTTCGCTTGGTGGATGGACGAGTAGGCTTGCGGATGAACGAGAAGGCTTGCGGATGGATGATTCGTAACTGGCGGAGTGAGGGTCGTAAGCACCTCGTCACAAAACATGCAACTAGCAATTGCTAGTGCGGCGCATAACGTAACGATGGAGTGGATGGTGGAATGGAGGCGCTCCTCAACTCACATAAACCACAATAAATCTCATAAACATGAAATCACATTAACTTTAACAAGGGTTTATGCACATCATCCAAAACAACACACGTCCATAAGAAAGATCTGAAGCAATACACAAGGGGAAAGAGTAAACCCGAGCTCAAAGACTCGCTGAAGGTTCTCGGTCAGAATCGTAGGGTTGTCAAGCCTTGTCCGAGCTCTGTCTTCAATTGTCGTTCGGGGTTCAGAGGAGCTGTCACCTTCCTCCACGTTACCCGTCTTCTTCGTGGTTCAGCTCAAGCGAACTCTTGTTGGAGATACCTTGAATGCAGCAGGAACTTCTCATCAATGGCGTTCTTGAGCTCATGGATGATGGAGGAGGCCGAGGAGGAAGCTTTGGCGGGATATTTGCAAGAAAGCGATGGTCGGAGCTTTTCCTAGGTTGAACGGTGGTGGAGCGACGAAAAGGGGCGGACTAGAGCGAAAATGGCGGGCTCCCAAAAGTCTTCTCCCAAGCTGGCAGAATTCCTGGCTTTTATAGAAAGTTATCAGAAATTATGTCACGCACGATCGAACGCACGACCGTGCATAGACCGTGTGTTATTAACGAAGAAGAAAGCCCGGGAAGATGAAGCAGCAGCGCCCGTGCATTTTACTTACGCACGATCGAAGCCGACCGTGCGTAAAAATGCATGAACAATTCCAGATAGCTCGAAATCAGGCCAGTAAGGATAGATCGTGCGCTTCGTTCGCGCACGGGCTAACTATCCGTGCGTGTACAATTCGCACAATCAGATATAGAACGTCTAAATAAGCAGCAAATGAACTTGCACGATCGAAGCAATCGTGCGTCAATGAAGCGCACGACCGTGCGATATATGCAGACATGAAATCTGGGCAAAGTGGATGATCTATCCATCTGCGCAATAAAGCCTACAGCCAGTACCTAGCTGGGAATACTCCTCCAACTCAATACAAATACAGAAAAAGGGTTGGGGAGCACCATGAGCTTACCCCCAACAACATGAAGCGCAAATGCACCCCAAAACGGGCCTAAACAGTGCACATAGCGTGGAAGTGAATACAAGTGAAATACAAGCGATATTAGCTTGAATAAGACGTGCACATAAGTGAAAACTAGCCCGGATGAGTCCATAAAATAGTACAAATATTGGACTCATCAACAGCTTGGACGAGCAAGTCCTACAGCCTAGGCCCGCAAGCCCCTTCTACACTCAAGTCCGCAAGCTCGACACTCAGGCCCGTACTCAACACAGACCCGCAAGTCATGCCTCATGGACCCGCAAGTCCTACAGCCTAGGCCCGTAAGCCCCTACTGTACCCAAGCCCGCAAGCTCGACACGGTTGGACCTGCAAGTCCTCTGCCCTGGCCCTCAAGCCTCATAGATCTCAAGCCCTCAAGCTCGACAAGGTTGGACCCGCATGTCCTCTGCCCTGGCCCTCAATCCTCACAGATCTCAAGCCCTCAAGCTCGACACATAGATCTGAAAATAGATCTTACAGATTTGGCCCGCAAGCCTTACAAAGAAAGATAGAGTATAGATTCTTCTATCTGGTGGAGATCGGCTTCTTTTCTTGAAGAAGATGCCTCTGATTTGAATCTTGAAAGTACAGATCTTCTTCAAGCCTTCTTCTTTAGCCTGATGTTGACTGGCTTCTTGACTTGAACAATTCTTATCAGTCGATGGGGCTGACTGCAACTTGGAGAACACTGGATGTACATTTTGTTCTCCTCTTCTTATTGCGATTCTTCTCCGCAGCTTTTACTGTTGTATTGCTCGGCGGGATTCTTTTTCGATTCTTCGTTCTCGTCTTTCTAGTCTTTCTCATTTTTCTCGTCTTTTTCAATTAGGGCATCCACTGTTGCCTTTATAGGACGGAGAAGTCGCTTAACGGTCTCCTATGATGTCCTTCACTGAAAGACGCCCATACCTTAAGAGCACGCGCTGATTGGACAATCAGGCGGCGGCATTAAATGCTGACAGCGCGTCTGGCAACTTTTGAATCTGTCTCGACGATATTTCCATTGTTAAGACGACATGAACAATATCTCGACGACAGGACATGTCGTTGACTTGGACTAGGGTAGTTCTTCAAGTCTCCTTTCTTCTTCTTCTTCAGATAGAGATATCTCGACGATACGGGACATCCCTTCTGCACTTGCACTTAAGACGACATGAAGTCATCTATCTGATGTCAGCGTAATCTTCTTGACTGCTCGATATCGTTGTAACCACCTTATCTTGTCAACGACATAATCGATATCATGTCGACAGACAAATCTTCAGTAACTGCCTGTCTTCATGTGACCTTCTTTAGTCTTCTCGACGTCAAGCCTTCTTTACGACGATATCGTCGTCATCAGTCTTACTTGTCCTTATCGACGACAAGGCTTCTTTACGATGATATCTATCTTAATTAAGCCTTATCTACGACACGGCTTCTTTATGACGATATCGTCAACATTCTGTCTTGTGTTTGTACTTAAGTCTTCGTTCTTCATCTCAGCTTTCCGATATCGTTGTGAGGTGTTGTAGTGTTGATCTCACAATGATATCATCATACGCATGTTGTTTTGAAGATAACCGATATGATTATTCTACTTTGCTCTACACATCGTTTCAACGACATGCATACACTTTTTAACGATATGTCCAGTCCTTTTCGACGATATTAGGCAAATTGTCGAAGTACTAGACATATTGCCTGATCTCTGCAAGCATGAACTAGATATAACATTAAATACACAATGCTTTTATCATTGAGTTGAGTGCTTCTTTAAATCAGGAACATTGCAAGGCACATTTCTCAATAATCTCCCCCTATTTGAAGAAGTCTTAACTCACCTCAATGATAAATGTCACACACATAAAGATTTAACATTAAGATAATATAATCACATTAAGCAGCAATCACATAGATAGATTAAATGTTCTTGAATAAGAATTAACATTCATTTGCCCTATTCTATTTTTTGATTCGATTCGACGCTCCTCAAGGTCTGCTGCTGCTTGCACCTATGTCTTTCCTCCTTTGCTTCTGATAGTAGTTGATGGGCTTTGGAATCTTCTTGGGAGAAGGAGGAGGGCCATGAGCGAATGTTAGCTTGTGATTCTTCCTCCTTTCTAGTTGCTCTAGGTGCTTATTCCACTTAACCGACTGATATACTCTTTAATGGCCTTCTTGAGGGTATCCATACTGTATCCATGATTCTGTAATTATTTATCTGGAATTAGGACTCCACCTTCCTGATTGTGGATCCTGCTCAACTTCCATCAGCCTCTTCTGCATGTAGTTGTTGCTCTGGAGTTTCTTTCTCTTCCTAGAGGTTGCTGATTCTCTGAATTCAATACCATACTCTGCTGAATCAGTACTTACTGATGGATCAGATACTTCATACACTGATGGGGTTTTTTGCATTGTCTGCTTCACTTGATTTGTTATCCACATCGCTTGATGGGATCTGGCATTTTTTATTTTATTCTCTCCCTTTAGGACTTGTTCAATTATGCGTTCTTCAAGAGCTTCTCTAAGCAATGTTAATTGTTCATGCAGGCGCTGTTCAGTAACATCCAGATTGTTCCTTACTTCTACTAGATGTGTATCAATTGTGTGAGCATTCTCATTAACCCTGTTCAAAACTTGATTCTTATTATTAGTAGCAGCTGTTTCTATTTGCCCAAAGGCATACTCCACATTTTTTGAGAATGTTACTTGATCTGTCAGGATCTTATGGGTTTGATGTCCCATCTTGTTGACTTCCTCGCCCATGTGTTCTATTGCGGGAGCTGCCAGAGTGTAGAAGTGGGCGCACTGGGTGTTGAGATCAAGTATGTCTGTCTTCACTGTCTTGATCCCAGCCTTCATCTCGTTCCTTAGGCCATCCACAGTCTTAACAATGAATGTTTCCAATTGTTTCCGCTGATCAGTTAGTAGAGCCGATATCATATGATAGAGAGCCTGCCTAAGCCAAAGATGGCTCAGCAGCTTCATCTTCTTGATCTTCTTCTTCCTGTGGAGCTACATTAGGGGTACCTTCAGACGATTCCTCACTGATATGGACTGTTACTTTGGCCTTCTCCTTGAAAACTTCTGGTACTATCTCACTTGGAGATGTAATTACTATTTTACTTGCTATTGCCAATTCACGGCAAGCTAAAGGGGCGGTGTCTTTCATTGGCTCAGACACATTCTCTTGATTTTCTAGGGCAGAGTACCCCAGTTAGGTCTCCCCCTCAACTTGTGCATCACCTTGGGGTGAGCCTCCTGTCGGGAGATCCCCATCAATCATCTCTGCATCTTGGGTTGATCTTTCAAGTTGGGACTCCACCTCAGCAGGAACACTCCCCAAGTTGGGGTTGTTACCTTCTTCAATAACCTCTTTGGAAGGAGGTTCAGGTACTGATGTTGGGATATCTCTTCGAGTAGATGTCTCCCCCTCAGATGGAGAAGGGTTGTGTGGGGGTGAGGTTCTGTCATCAGAACTGCTTGATGAATCTTCTTTTTCTGAGAGGACTACTTGGGCTGCTTGCTTCTTTTGCTTCTTTGGAGCGGATGGGGCATCAGTTGATGTTTTGGGGATAGACCAATCCCATCTATCAAGCACTTGACATCCAGCCTTTTGGAGTAGTGCAATGGCACCCCCATCCTTCTATGAAGAACTTCACTGAGGGTATTCAAGAGGAACATAGATAGTATTCTTCCGTAAGATTGAGTCTTCAGGGTACTCTTCATTCTCTAGAAGAGAAACGCACTCCAGTCAGTCTTCTTGGAATGAATGATTCAGGCCATCACAACGAACATTTCCTTGGAAATTCGATCATGCGAGCCTGGTTTGCATAACAGCACCTTCCCCACGATGTCGTCCCGCAGCTTGCCTTTCTGATTGAACTCATTTCTTTTAATCGACTCATAGGTCTTCCCGGTGTGGCCGCACCAGCCGTAGCTAGCGGAGATATTCTCTATGGTCAGCTCTTCTTCCTCTTCCCCTTTGATTCTAGGCAGATGCAGCGCCTTCCCGAGTCTCTTTGCAGATATCTTAACTTTCTTACCGACCATGGTGGATTTGATCTAGGATTCCGAGTGATTGAGCCTGACTTCAGCGAAGAATTCTGGCAGTTCTCGGTGGAGAAGAACTGAGGGCTCGCTTAGTAGATATTCTAAGCCGGCAGATTCCAAGAGCCCTAGCACTGACCTAATTTATTTAGAGCACGAGTTGAAGCCCCCGCGTTGGAGTTCACAACCTGAGATTACTTCTTCTCTTTTGGGAGCCATCGATTCAGAGCAAGAGAGGAGGCAGTACGTCGGAGATGAAGCAGTGATTTGTCGAAGGAATAGCTTAGGGCAAATGATAGCGTAATTTTTATTCTCGAGCATTCACTCTATTTATAGTGTAGGTAGGTGTTGAAACTGATTTCTCGGTCTTTGTGGAGTTCGGGGCCCTCAGCAAGCTGAGGGGCGACCAACCCTTACTTCCCCCAAGGGAGAGCTCTAGGTTGAAGATTGAGGAATTATGGACTGGACCAAGGGCTTAGTGGGGAGGTCCCACCACATACCCGGAAGCCCCTTAGGAACTTCCCCTCCCAAGCCACTACTAAGCTTGGGCACCACTGGAGGCTCTCCTCACCCCATAGAGAGACTTGGGGAGGGAGAGAGAGGGAGAGAGCTTGACTAGAACCAGCCCCTTAAAATGGTGCCCCCTTGGTCCTATTTATAGGATTTTGGAAATGGTCTACCAATAGCCGAAATCTGGCGTGCGAGATTACCAAAATACCCCCAGGTTGGATTTGCGAACAGCCAAATCCCGTTGTTCTGAGGCGCTAAACGCAGACCGGAATACCCTCCCGGGACTAGGCGAGAGGGGGCCAACCTCCTCCCCTCTCCGCCCCCTCTTGCCGGGCGAGGGCGAGAGGGGGGGCAGGCCGCCCCTCCCCCTCTCCGCCCCCTTTACTGGGCGAGGGCGAGAGGGGGGGCAGGCCGCCCCTCCCCCTCTCCGCCCCCTTTGCTGGGCGAGGGCGATATAGGGGGGCAGGCCGCCCCTCCCCCTCTCCGCCCCCTCTTGCTGGGCGAGGGCGAGAGGGGGGGGGGGGGGGGGGGCAGGCCGCCCCTCCCCCTCTCCGCCCCCTCTTGCTGGGCGAGGGCGAGAGGGGGGGCAGGCCGCCCCTCCCCCTCTCCGCTCCTTCTTGCTGGGCGAGGGCGAGAGAGGGGGGGGGGGCAGGCTGCCCCTCCCCCTCTCCGCCCCCTCTTGCTGGGCGAGGGCGAGAGGGGGGGGGGGGGGGGGGGGGGGGGCAGGCCTCCCCTCCCCCACTCCGCCCCCTCTTGCTGGGCGAGGGCGAGAGAGGGGGGGGGGGGGGGGGGGGCAGGTCGCCCCTCCCCCTCTCCGCCCCCTCTTGTTGGGCGAGTGCGAGAGGGGGGGTAGGCCGCCCCTCCCCCTCTCCGCCCCCTCTTGCTGGGAGAGGGCGAGAGGGGGGCAGGCCGCCCCTCCCCCTCTCCGCCCCCTCTTGCTGGGCGAGGGCGAGAGAGGGGGGGGGGGGGGCAGGCCGCCCCTCCCCCTCTCTGCCCCCTCTTGCTGGGCGAGGGCGAGAGGGGGGGGGGGGGGGGGGGGCAGGCCGCCCCTCCCCCTCTCTGCCCCCTCTTGCTGGGCGAGGGCGAGAGGGGGGCATGTCGCCCCTCCCCCTCCCCGCCCTCTCTTGCTGGGCGAGGGCGAGAGGGGGGCAGGCCACCCCTCCCCCTCTCCGCCCCCTCTTGCTGGGCGAGGGCGAGAGGGGGGGGGGGGGGGCAGGCCACCCCTCCCCCTCTCCACCCTCTTCTTGGGCTGGGCGAGCGGGAGGTCTCTACGTCCACCGCTCGCCCACCTCTTTTCTTACCCTGGATCATACTGAACAATAATGTTAAAAATATCTCGTGCCTCGAGAACATACTCGACGAATACAGGGTTGTGCACAATCCCCGCTCTTTTCGAGCGAGGTACACGCTCGGAAAGAAATGTCCAACCATGCATATTCGATGAGTGTCGCTGGGAATCCGGCTAACGGTGCTACCTCGGAAAAAATATATAGCCTCCCCGAGAGATCCCCCAACCCCGCCGGCTAACGAGACCATTTCGGGGGAAAAACACTTGTCCTCACTGGGAGGTCGACCTGGCCTGCCGGTTAGTGAGAGCCCGGTCAGCGGAACCATCCGAGGGGTGAAGGACATAGACTCCCTGGGAGGTCGACCTGCACTGTCGGCTAGTGAGAGCCCGGTCAGCGGAACCATACGAGGGGTGAATAGCATAGCCTCCCTGGGAGGTCGACCTGCACCTGCCGGCTAGTGAGAGCCCGGTCAGCGGAACCATCCGAGGGGTGAAGAACATAGTCTCCCTGGGAGGTCGATCTGCACCTGCCGGCTAGTGAGAGCCCGGTCAGCAGAACCATCCGAGGGGTGAAGAACATAGCCTCCCTGGGAGGTCAACCTGCACCTGCCGGCTAGTGAGAGCCCGGTCTGTGGAACCATCCGAGGGGTGAAGAACATAGCATCCCTGGGAGGTCAACCTGCACCTGCCGGCTAGTGAGAGCCCGGTCAGCGGAACCATCCGAGGGGTGAAGAACATAGCCTCCCTGGGAGGTCAACCTGCACCTGCCGGCTAGTGAGAGCCCGGTCAGCGGAACCATCTGAGGGGTGAAGAACATAGCCTCCCTGGGAGGTCAACCTGCACCTGCCGGCTAGTGAGAGCCCGGTCAGCGGAACCATCTGAGGGGTGAAGAACATAGCCTCCCTGGGAGGTCAACCTGCACCTGCCGGATAGTGAGAGCCCGGTCAGCGGAACCATCCAAGGGTTGAAGAATATAGCCTCCCTGGGAGGTCAACCTGCACCTGCCGGCTAGTGAGAGCCCGGTCAACGGAACCATCCGAGGGGTGAAGAACATAGCCTCCCTGGGAGGTCAACCTGCACCTACCGGCTAGTGAGAGCCCGGCCAGCGGAACCATCCGAGGGGTGAAGAACATAGCCTCCCTGGGAGGTCAACCTGCACCTGCCGGCTAGTGAGAGCCCGGTCAGCCCCTCCCCCTCTCCGCCCCCTCCCCCTCTCCACCCCCTCTTGCTGGGCGAGGGCGAGAGGGGGGGGGGGGGGGCAGGCCGCCCCTCCCCCACTCCGCCCCCTCTTGCTGGGCGAGGGCGAGAGAGGGGGGGGGGGGCAGGCTGCCCCTCCCCCTCTCCGCCCCCTCTTGTTGGGCGAGGGCGAGAGGGGGGGCAGGCCGCCCCTCCTCCTCTCCGCCCCCTCTTGCTGGGAGAGGGCGAGAGGGGGGCAGGCCGCCCCTCCCCCTCTCCGCCCCCTCTTGCTGGGCGAGGGCGAGAGAGGGGGGGGCAGGCCGCCCCTCCCCCTCTCTGCCCCCTCTTGCTGGGCGAGGGCGAGAGGGGGGGGGGGGGGGGGGGGGGGGGGGCAGGTCGCCCCTCCCCCTCTCTGCCCCCTCTTGCTGGGCGAGGGCGAGAGGGGGCATGTCGCCCCTCCCCCTCCCCGCCCTCTCTTGCTGGGCGAGGGCGAGAGGGGGGCAGGCCACCCCTCCCCCTCTCCGCCCCCTCTTGCTGGGCGAGGGCGAGAGGGGGGGGGGGGGCAGGCCACCCCTCCCCCTCTCCACCCTCTTCTTGGGCTGGGCGAGCGGGAGGTCTCTACGTCCACCGCTCGCCCACCTCTTTTCTTACCCTGGATCATACTGAACAATAATGTTAAAAATATCTCGTGCCTCGAGAACATACTCGACGAATACAGGGTTGTGCACAATCCCCGCTCTTTTCGAGCGAGGTACACGCTCGGAAAGAAATGTCCAACCATGCATATTCGACGAGTGTCGCTGGGAATCCGGCTAACGGTGCTACCTCGGAAAAAATATATAGCCTCCCCGAGAGATCCCCCAACCCCGCCGGCTAACGAGACCATTTCGGGGGAAAAACACTTGTCCTCACTGGGAGGTCGACCTGGCCTGCCGGTTAGTGAGAGCCCGGTCAGCGGAACCATCCGAGGGGTGAAGGACATAGACTCCCTGGGAGGTCGACCTGCACTGTCGGCTAGTGAGAGCCCGGTCAGCGGAACCATACGAGGGGTGAATAACATAGCCTCCCTGAGAGGTCGACCTGCACCTGCCGGCTAGTGAGAGCCCGGTCAGCGGAACCATCCGAGGGGTGAAGAACATAGCCTCCCTGGGAGGTCGACCTGCACCTGCCGGCTAGTGAGAGCCCGGTCAGCAGAACCATCCGAGGGGTGAAGAACATAGCCTCCCTGGGAGGTCAACCTGCACCTGCCGGCTAGTGACAGCCCGGTCAGTGGAACCATCCGAGGGGTGAAGAACATAGCATCCCTGGGAGGTCAACCTGCACCTGCCGGCTAGTGAGAGCCCGGTCAGCGGAACCATCCGAGGGGTGAAGAACATAGCCTCCCTGGGAGGTCAACCTGCACCTGCCGGCTAGTGAGAGCCCGGTCAGCGGAACCATCTGAGGGGTGAAGAACATAGCCTCCCTAGGAGGTCAACCTGCACTTGCCGGCTAGTGAGAGCCCGGTCAGCGGAACCATCTGAGGGGTGAAGAACATAGCCTCCCTGGGAGGTCAACCTGCACCTGCCGGATAGTGAGAGCCCGGTCAGCGGAACCATCCGAGGGTTGAAGAATATAGCCTCCCTGGGAGGTCAACCTGCACCTGCCGGCTAGTGAGAGCCCGGTCAACGGAACCATCCGAGGGGTGAAGAACATAGCCTCCCTGGGAGGTCAACCTGCACCTACCGGCTAGTGAGAGCCCGGCCAGCGGAACCATCCGAGGGGTGAAGAACATAGCCTCCCTGGGAGGTCAACATGCACCTGCCGGCTAGTGAGAGCCCGGTCAGCGGAACCATCCGAGGGGTGAAGAACATAGCCTCCCTGGGAGGTCAACCTGCACCTGCCGGGTAGTGAGAGCCCAGTCAGCGGAACCATCCGAGGGGTGAAGAACATAGCCTCCCTGGGAGGTCAACCTGCACCTGCAGGCTAGTGAGAGCCCAGTCAGCGGAACCATCCGAGGGGTGAAGAACATAGCCTCCCTGGGAGGTCAACCTGCACCTGCCGGCTAGTGAGAGCCCGGTCAACGGAACCATCCGAGGGGTGAAGAACATAGCCTCCCTGGGAGGTCAACCTGCACTGCCGGCTAGTGAGAGCCCGGTCAGCGGAATCATCCGAGGGGTGAAATACTTTAAAAAGAACATTTATTGCATTAGTCATCCAGTTACACGCAAGAAAAACTAAGTATGGAAACACACAGTCACACTACATGGACTAAAACAAAAAACCAAGCATGAAGGCCGGGACTCGGACTTCTACTCCCAGGCATGATCCTCCTCGACCTCCTCTGGTTGTTAACGTTGTGGCTTCGGACCCCTCGCCTCCTTCATTTCCAAGAACTCGGGGCAGGCGGATGTCGCGTGACCCTCCTCATCGTGGAAGTCACAGTAAGGTAACTCCACCCGGACGCCCCTTCTTCCTCCCGTACGATTTCTTCTTTTTCTGTGGCCGATCACCATGGCTTGTTGGGGTGGTGGAGAGGGTTCCTTCGGTCCCTGCCTCCACCCTGGGAGGTCGGCCACCTCTCCCTGGAAGTTGGCCTCCTCCTGGTCGAACTTCCTCTTGGGGCCCCTACCCTCCCCCCCCCCCCCTGCTGCCTTGCCTCTGGCTCACTCAGCTTGGCCAACCTTCTCACGAACTCCGGGCTGGCCTCCTCACTCTCCACTTTT
Organism: Dactylorhiza incarnata; assembly: GCA_033032865.1. Taxonomy (NCBI): domain Eukaryota; kingdom Viridiplantae; phylum Streptophyta; class Magnoliopsida; order Asparagales; family Orchidaceae; genus Dactylorhiza; species Dactylorhiza incarnata. The sequence goes on from JAWHQI010000029.1 coordinate 11,687,918, forward strand.
TCTTCCACCCTTTCCATCAACTCCTGAAAGGACAAAGGAGCTCTTCTCTTGAGGTCCATCTTGAAGAAGCCCTCCCGCAGCCCCAACGTGAAGGCAAGCTTGAGGGTGTACCCGGGCACTTCTTGGATGAGGAGAACCTCCTCCCTAAACCGCTCTAGATAGTGAGCCAGCGACTCCTCTGGCTCTTGCTTGATCTTGAAAAGTGCTTCAGCATCTTTCTTCCTCTTCCTTGACGTCGAGAAGCGTAGCAGGAAAACTCGGCGCAAGTCTTCGAAGGCATAGATGGATCCCGCGGGGAGCTGGTGGAACCAATCTCTAGCCTTCTCCTTCAGAGTTGTTGCGAAGAGTCGACACTTGAAAGCGTCCGTCATGGGCCTGATGGAGACCATATCCTCAAACCACTGCAGGTGCAGGACAGGGTCATCCTTGCCGAAGTAGTGAGACATCTCCAACCTTCCGAACCCCTCTAGAACCGGGGCCGAGAGAATCAGCTCACACAAAGGACTTCCTATGCTTGCCCCCCTTTGGGGCTGGGTGAGTGGGGGCATGGCGCCTCCCCACTCGCCCACTTGGGTCTCGGCGAGTGGGGGTCGAGGACCTCCCCACTCGCCCACTTGGGTCTTGGCGAGTGGGGGTCGAGGACCTCCCCACTCGCCCACTTGGGTCTCGGCGAGTGGGGGTCGAAGACCTCCCCACTCGCCCACTTGGGTCTCGTCGAATGGGGGTCGAGGACCTCCCCACTCGCCCACTTGGGTCTCGGCGAGTGGGGGTCGAGGACCTCCCCACTCGCCCCCTTCTGGCACCTCTTTCCCGGATGCCTGGCCGAGGATGCTCTCGCCCACCTGCTGAGGTGAGGCCTCCGGACCACTTTCTCTCCTGCCTTCGCTTATCGTGGCGAAAGCTACCTGCAAGGTCTGCATGACCTCCCACTTGAGATTTTCGAACATCTCTAACGTCACTCCAGCCACCGGGGGTTGCGAGTGACCTGGGTCGGAACTTCCTCCAGCTCCGTCCATGGAGCTCATCTTGAGAGTTTCTTGAATCGGTCACACTCCACGCTCACCGCACCATAATGTTGAAACCGATTTCTCGGTCTCTGTGGAGTTCGGGGCCCTCAGCAAGCTGAGGGGTGACCAACCCTTACTTCCCCCCAAGGGAGAGCTCTAGGTTGCAGATTGAGTAATTATGGACTGGACCAAGGGCTTAGTGGGGAGGTCCCGCCACATACCCGGAAGCCCCTTAGAAACTTCCCCTCCCAAGCCACTACTAAGCTTGGGCACCACTGGAGGCTCTCCTCACCCCCTAGAGAGACTTGGGGAGGGAGAGAGAGGGAGAGAGCTTGACTAGAATCAGCCCCTTAAAATGGTGCCCCCTTGGTCCTATTTATAGGATTTTGGAAATGGTCTACCAATAGCCGAAATCTGGCGTGCGAGATTACAAAAATACCCCCAGGTTGGATCTGCGAACAGCCAAATCCCGTTGTTCTGAGGCGCTAAACGCAGGCCGGAATACCCTCCCGGGACTGGGCAAGAGGGGGCCGACCTCCTCCCCTCTCCGCCCCCTCTTGTCCGGCGAGGGCGAGAGGGGGGCAGGCCGCCCCTCCCCCTCTCCGCCCCCTTTACTAGGCGAGAGCGAGAGGGGGGGGGGGGGGGGGGGGGGGGGCAGGCCGCCCCTCCCCCTCTCCACCCTCTTCTTGGGCTGGGCGAGCGGGAGGTCTCTACGTCCACCGCTCGCCCACCTCTTTTCTTACCCTGGATCATACTGAACAATAATGTTAAAAATATCTTGTGCCTCGAGAACATACTCGACGAATACATGGTTGTACAGTAGGTGAGGGGCGCATACCTTTGATTGTGTCGATGAAAATGATCAGACGGCTCCGATGGATCGATCTAGTGTCGTGTTAAATAGCTGGACTCTATTTCGACGATACTTTTGGTTGTCGTCGAAATGGTTCTTGGATACGCATCCTTCCATCTTGATCCATTTGTCTTCGCAACATCTGCTATGTCGTCGTAACAACTTATTGTATCGACGATACAAATTTCTTAAACTTGTCATCCTAGGGCAACTTTCGGCCCTTCTTGGGAGACATCTTTTGGCACCAACCCTGGGAGTTCTCCATGGGTGTTTTGGTCAATTCCAACTTGTAATCCGACTGACTTCTTTTGGTCTTTTTAATAGGATGACCTGCACTAAGATTGTTAATGAACTAATTTTGTTGTTCCAGCCTATAGGCCAGAACAGCCGTCTTGTCCAAGGCCCAGATTTGCTTCTGGCGGGCTCTTGGACTACCTATAAAATGAGATTACAAGCCCTTAGGTACCCAAGTAGCTTTGGTTCCTAGGACATTGTTATCTTTAAAGGGCATACTGGATCTAACTGCTTCAGGATATGCATAGTGATGATGAACAAGGTTATTTGCAAGTTTAGCATTTGTTACCCTTGGAGCAGTTGGATTGTACCAACAATCAATTGCAAAGTGCCCAGTCTTTCCACAACACCAACATTCAAACTTATTGTATCTTCCTTTCTGGCTGACTGTGTGAGCATGAGTCCTTTGTGTCTGAACAGAAGGATTTTTGAAGGAGACTGATCTGTACTGATTGTAAGTGTGATGTTGGCTATCACCATCCACAACTTTCCATCTGGAGTCAGTCTTCGTTAATGATTTCTTCTCTTCTCTAAACCCAGTAACTTCATGCCTCCACGTGATCATCCTTTCATGAAGTACCTTTGAGGTTTTTGGCATGTTCTTGGGTTTGGAGGAGCTTGCTACATGCTTCCTTGCAATGAGGGATTTATCCTCCACCCTTCTGACTTTATTATTCTTAGATTTTAGGATACTAGACTGATCTCTATCCTTCTTTAGGAGAACGAACTCCTTAGTTAGGGAACAACACAGCTCCCTGCTGTCAATTAATGCCTTTAGAGTTTTCCCAAATTTGCTTATTAGGTCAAGGTTGGAGCTTGCATTGAAGTCCTTTTTGAGTGGGCAAAACTCTGTATTCTGTAGAGTTAGCTTTTCAGTCTTTTCAGCCTTTTCAGAGAGATCGGAATTTCTGGCTTGAAGAATTGAGATCTTTTCAGCTTGCTCCTTGCAGAGCACCTTGATCTTTTTGAGATCCTCTAGAAGGACATCATATGGCTTGGACAAGTCATCATTTCCTGATGATCTTGTCTCAGATTCTGAATCTGAGGCAGATAGAGGAGCCCTTATGCATACCTGTTCAGGATAGACTTCATCCTGAATTTCCTCCTCTGACTTAGATAAGGCAGTCAGTCCAAAATCAGCTTCCTCTTCTGAGTCTGAACAGCTTGAGTCACTGTCACTCAATGTTTTGACTTTCTTCTCAGTTATATTGCTTCTTTCTTACTTCTGATTCTTGGAAGGCAATACTGATTCTGCATTTCCTTCTTTTGATCCTTCCATAAGGACTGTTAGAGAGTTGCACATCTCCTTTGTTGTTATGCAGTGAGTAAGTTGTTGGAATATAGAAATGTCAACTGCACCAGCTAGGATGTTTTTGGCCTCCTTGTCTAAGTTGACCAGGGTAACCTCATCTTCAGTCATCTCAGAAGCTTTCTTGGGCACCATCTCATAAGAACAACAATTGGAAGCTATCATGGGAACATATGTCCCTTCTTGAACAATTAGGAACATCCTAGGATCCATAGCCTCCATGAATATTTTAGCTCTTACATTCCATAAGGCAACGTTCTCCCTAGAACAAATAGCTATTCTTGATTCCATAGCTATGATGAATGGACACCCACTGGCAGATCTGTTCAAGCTGTTAAGTTTTTCTTTGAACAACCTCGCTTTAATACCACTTGTTAGTTATTGGGTGTTGACTTATCACCTAGGGGGGGTGAATAGGTATTTCAAATTGTTTTGTTCCCCTTTTGGTGTACTTGATTTCTGGTTAACAGATTTAGAGATTAAAAGCACTACACAGAAAACACACGAGAATTTATATAGGTTCCTCAAGACAGGGTGTCTTGAGTAGTCCTATGCGCCTACCTAGCAGTGTGCTAGGCTCCGCAAACTTCGTCAATGTCTCTGGCTCACAAGCCTTACAACTCGGACCCGCAAGTCCTACAACCTAGGCCCACAAGCCCCTACTGCACTCAAGCCCGCAAGCTCGACACTCAGGCCCACAAGCCCTACTCAACACAGACCCGAAAGTCTTTCCCCTTGGACCCGCAAGCCCTGCAGCCTACACCTGCAAGCCCCTACTACACCCAAGCCCGCAAGCTCGACACGATTAGACCCGCAAGTCCTATGCCCTGGCCCTCAAGCCTCGCAGATCTCAAGCCCTCAAGCTTGACAAGGTTGGACCCACAAGTCCTCTGCCCTGGCCCACAAGCTTCACAGATCTCAAGCCCTCAAGCTCGACGCATAGATCTGAAAACAGATCTTACAGATATGGCCCGCAAGCCTTACAAAGAAAGATAGAGTATAGATTCTTCGGCCTGGTGGAGATCGACTTCTTTTCTTGAAGAAGATGCCTCTGATTTGAATCTTGAAAGTACAGATCTTCTTCAAGCCTTCTTCTTTAGCCTGATGTTGACTGGCTTCTTGACTTGAACGATTCTTATCAGTCGATGTGGCTGACTGCAACTTGGAGAACACTGGAAGTGCGTTTTTGTTCTCCTCTTCTTATTGCGATTCTTCTCCGCAGCTTTTACTGTTGTATTGCTCGTCGGGATTCTTTTTCGATTCTTCATTCTTGTCTTTCTCATCTTTTTCGATTAGGGCATCCACTGTTCCTTTTTATAGGACAGAGGAACCGCTTAATGGTCTCCTATGATGTCCTTTACTGACAGACGCCCATACCTTAAGACCGCGCGTTGATTGGACAATCAGGCGGCGACATTAAATGTTGACAGCGCGTCAGGCAACTTTTGAATCTGTCTCGATGATATTTCCATTATTACGACGACATGGACAATATCTCGACGACATGACTTATCGTTGACTTGGACTAGGGTAATTCTTCAAGTCTCTTTCCTTCTTCTTCAGATAGAGATATCTCGATGATACAGGACATCCCTTTTGCACTTGCACTTAAGATGACATGAAGTCATCTAATTGATGTTGGCGTAATCTTCTTGATTGCTCGATATCGTTGTAACCACCTTATCTTGTCGATGACATAATCGATATCATGTCGACAGACTAATCTTCAGCAACTGCTTGTCTTCATGTGACCGTCTTTAGTCTTCTCGACGTCAAGCCTTCTTTACGACGATATCGTCGTCATCAGTCTTACTTGGCCTTATCGACGACAAGGCTTCTTTACGACGATATCTATCTTAATTTAGCCTTTTCTACGACACAGCTTTTTTACGACGATATCGTCGACATTCTGTCTTGTGTTTGTACTTAAGTCTTCGTTCTTCATCTCGGCTTTTTGGTATCGTTGTGAGGTGTTGTAGTGTTGATCTCACAATGATATCATCATACGTATGTTGTTTCGACGATAACTGATATGATCATTCTGCTTTGCTCTGCACATCATTTCAACGACATGCATACACTTTTTGACGATATGTCCAGTCCTTTTCGACTATATTGTACTTAGGCAAATTATTAAAGTACTGGGCATATTGCATGATCTCTGCAAGTATGAACTAGATATAACATTAAATACACAATGCTTTTATCATTGAGCTGAGTGCTTCTTTAAATCAGGAACATTGCAGGGCACATTTCCCAACATCTTCTTTTTAGGTATGTTGGCAGGCTAAGGAAAAGAAGGACATGTAGTACTTGGACTCGGGATGCTCCAAACACATGACGGGCAATAAAGCAAAGTTCCTTAGCCTCACAAAGAAGAAAGGGGGAATGATGACATCTGGTGACAATGGAAAGGGAAGAATCTTAGGTATCAGTACAGTGAGTAACGATTCTTTCTCTATTACAAATGTCTTATATGTTGAAGGTGTAAAACATAACTTAATCTCTATTAGTCAACTGTGTGATAAAGGTCTTAATGTTTTATTTGAGTCTTCCACAAACTTGTATAAAATTATAGATCATAAAACAAATGATATTGTACTCATTGCACCAAGAACTCACAATATTTATTTGATTGTCTTTCATGATCTTTCACGTATATCATTAAAATGTCTAATCTCAAAAAATGAAGAACTTGAATTATGGCATATGCGTCTTGGTCACTCTAGCACCAAGTTGATTTTAAAATTATCAAAAAATAAAATAATAAGAGGTTTACCAATGCTTAATGGAAACTTATCCTCATTATGTCCGCCATGCCAAAAAAGGAAAATTTTCTAAAACTTCATTCAAAAATAAAACTGAAATGTCTACCACTAGATCTCTTCAACTAATTCACATGTATCTATTTGGACCAATTAACACATGTAGTCTAGGAGGTAGAAAGTATACTTTTGTGTTGATTGGCGGCTATTCAAGATTTACATGGACTTTATTTCTTACCTCCAAATCCGAAGCATTTTCTGAATTTGCAAAATTATGTAATCACATTCAAAATGAGTTAGATTTAAAAATAAAATGCATCCACTTGGATCATGGAGGGGAATTTGAAAATGAAAACTTCACTACTTTTTGTAATCATCTAGGCATCAAACACGAATTTTCCGCTCCACGCACCCCCTAACAAAATGGTGTGGTGGAGAGGAAAAATAGAACCCTACAAGAACTTGCACGCACTATGTTATCTGAGTATGGGTTGCCTAGATCTTTTTGGGTTGAAGCGGTAAATACTTCATGTTATGTAATAAATCGAGTCATGTTTCGCCCGATTCTGAAATTAACACCTTACGAATTATATTATCAAAAGAAACCAAATGTGTCTTACTTTCACGTTTTTGGGTGTAAATGTTATATCTTAAACACCAAAGATGCATTAGCAAATTTTGATGAAAATGTGATGAAAGAATTTTTCTTAGATACTCTTCCACTAGTAAAGCATATAAGATAAATAATAAAAAAGTTTTAAAAGGTGGAAGAGTCTATTCATGTTAGATTTGATGAACTTGTTCCGTGTGTAGATTCTACTATTGCAGGAAAAGAAGAGGAACCTCTTTCACCCTTGGAGGATGAGGAAAATGATCCATTTGGAGTTGATAAAGAAATAGAGGCGGTGCAAGAAAATTTTGTACCTCCAAGCGTGCTCAGATTTAAAAAAGATCATCTTAGGGAGCTTATCATTGGAGAACCATCAAGAGGGGTAACGACACGCTCTTCAATTCATGAATCCTTTTTAAACTTATGCTTTGTTTCTGAAATTGAACCCAAAAACATTTCTAACGCTTTAAATGATGAGTTTTGGTTTATTGCTATGAATGAAGAATTAAATCAATTTGAACGAAATAGGGTTTGAAAGTTAGTAGAAAGACCATCTAATCACCCGGTTATTGGTGTAAAATGGATATTTAAAAATAAATTAGATGGCGATTCTATAATCACTAGGAACAAGACTAGACTAGTAGCACAAAGATACTCACAAATTGAGGGGGTAGATTTTGATGAAACATTTGCACCCGTTGATCACCTAGAATTTATTTGAATATTTCTTGCTTTTGCAAGTTATAAGAAGTTTAAATTATTTCAAATGGATGTAAAAAGTGTCTTCTTAAACGGGATAATTAAAGAAGTCTATGCTGAACAACTCCCCGATTTTATAGATGAAAAATTTCCTAATCATGTCTATAGGTTAGAAAAGTGCTTTATGGTTTAAAGCAAGCGCCTCATGCTTGGTATGAACACTTAACATCTTTTTTATTAAAGCACGATTATAAAATGGGTAGTGCCGATAACACACTCTTTATTAAACATATAAATAATGATTTAATCATTTTACAAATTTATGTTGATGACATTATCTTTGGAGCCATTAAAGAGTTGTGTAATGAAGTAGTACAAGTAATGCAAAATGAATTTGAGATGGGCTTAGTTGGAGAACTCACATATTTCTTAGGTTTTCAAATCACACAAAGAAATGATGGAATCTTTATTGGTCAAACCAAGTATGAACATGATATGCTAAAATGTTTTGATTTTGAAAATTTAAAACTAGCTAGCACACCAAGTATATACTAATATGCTTGGTCCGTGCGTGACAAACTGGATTATTAACCAGCTTAAGAGCACTCTCATTGTCACCACGTAGCAGGGTAGGACCTCGCACCTCCTCATGGATATCTCCCACAAGCGTCCTAAGCCAGATGGCTTCCTGAGCTGTCAAAGCCGAAGCCTTGCATTCTACTTTCGTAGTGGAGGCAGACACTGAATCCTGCTTCTTGCTGCAGCATGAAATAGTTGCGGAGCCAGTAATAAAGACATACCCAGAAGTCGACTTCCGATCATCTGAATTTCCTCCATAATTAGCATTTATGTATCTATGCAGATTGAAGCTCGAGTCCCTCCCATAAAAGAGACCCATATCAGAGGTGGACTTCACATAGTTCAAAATGCTCTTACCCGCTACTAGATGAGATTTCTGCAGCTCTGTCATATATCGACTTACTCGGCCCACAACATAAGCAATATCTGGCATCGTAATCGTCAGATAAATCAAGCTTCCAACCAAAGCCCGGAATAGCAAGAGATCAGAAAGAACCCTTCCCTCATCCTGCCGAAGCTTTAATCCAACTTCCAGTGGAGTAGAGTTACTCTTCCCCTCTTCCATGCTTAGCCCTTCTTGGAAACGAGCACACCGCTCTCTTTTCTCTCCACCTCAAGACCAAGCAAATGGTGAAGCTCACTAAAATCTTTCATCTCAAATCTGATAGCTAGCTCAGCCCGGAGCCTAGCTACCTCCACTTCAGAGTTCCCCGTGATGATCATGTCGTCCACATATAACAACACCAAGACTTGAAGCTCCCCCGTCTTCTTTACGAACAAGCTTGAATCAGAATCAGAAATAAAATATCCACAGAATTGGAGATATTCTGCGATCTTCCTATACCATGCCTGATGCGCTTGCTTGAAGCCGTAAAGAGCCTTCTTGAGCTTGCATATATGTCCTGGATGAGCTTCAAAAACATAGCCATGTGGTTGCACCATGAAGATATCTTTATCAATTTCGTCGTACAAGAAAACATTCTTCGAGTTGCCAAATCTTCCACCGTTGTCAGGTGTCAATGCAATCACCACCCGAACTGAAGTCATCTTAGCAACAGGACTAAAAGTCTCTTCATAGTCTTCATCGTACTATTGAAAGAACCCTCAAGCTACAAGGCGAGCCTTGTACCGCTCGATGCTGTTGTCAGCCTTCTTCTTCAACTTGTAAACCCACTTGCACGTCACAAGAGTAATTTCATCAACCTTGGGCACAAGATCCCAAGTCTCATTCTTCCTGAGGGCAATCATCTCTTAATCCATGGCATCTTCTCACTCCTTGACTCCAGTGACATTTTCAAAGCAAGACTACTCTCGCTCATCTAAGGGGCCAACAAAGAAACATGAGACGAAGCTCACCAAGTTCCCCCTGCATACCGAGCTGGTGGAATGATAGTCCTCTTAGACCTCCTCAGGGATTTACCCTGATCCACCTCTTCTGCTGCTTTTTTTGGACTAACTCTTCTTCTGGCACACATGGAGCATTGCTCCCCCAGCTTCCAGAACCTGAAGCACTTGTTCCAGAGCTAGAGATAACTGGAGCACCTGGTGAAACATGCAACTCCTTCAGAACTTCTTTAGCAACTTCTCCTTGCCCTCTATCTAACCAGCTCTCTTGTAGCTCCACAAACGAGCTACCTTGGTATGACGTCAGCTCGTTGAATACCACATCCCTTGAGACCACATACCTTCATGTCTCGGGATCCATGCATCTCCAACCCTTCTTCCGGTCATCATAACCAACGAACACTAGTTTTCTTGCTTTTGCATCTAGCTTCGATCTAAGGGCATCAGGAACATGCACATAGTAGGTAGATCCAAACACTTGAAAGTGTTCCACACTTGGTTTCTCCTTGAACATTAACTCATGTGGAGTCTTCATATTAATAGGACGGAGAGGCATCTGATTGATGACATAAGCTGCACAAGGCATTCCCTCTGCCCATAAGGACCTATGAAGCCAACACTTGCAGGTCTCCGTCAGATGACGGATCTTCTGTTCTGCAACACCGTTTTGTTGTGGATTATGTGTACAAGAGATCTCTCTGGATGTCATGCTTCCTGCAGAAGTTGAAGAACTCACTTGAAGTGAACTCCCCTCCATTGTCAGTTCAAAACTTCTTGATCCGTAAGTCAAGCCGGCCTTCCACAAGCTCCTTGAACTTCACAAACTTTCTGAATGTCTCAGATTTATCCTTCACAAAATATACCCAGGTATACCTAGTGAAATCATCAATCAAGACCAGCATGTATTTGCTACCTCCAAGACTGACAATTGCGGTAGGTCCAAACAAATCACCATGAATACACTTCATTGGTGCTTTGCATCTGGTTTGTGACTTGTCAAATGGAAGGCGATGAGCCTTATCAAACTGGCATCCAACACAAACGTGACCATCACCAAAAGGTGATAGATTAGGCAGGTCATTCACCAAGCATCTTGTCGCCATAGCCTTCAGTTTATCCATACCAACATGCTCAAACCTCTCGTGCCAGATAGCTGCGCTTTCGTTGGCTCTCATCTTATCAACATAGGAGCTTATTGATAACACAAACAAGTCCTTCACCCTCCTTCCAACGTGAGTGACTTCAGCCTTCATGCTTGACACATTTCGGAGAAACTTCACTTATGTTGGGCCAAACAGAACGTTATACCCCGTGTCCACAACATTTGTCACGGAGAAGAGGTTCTTCTTCATACCCGGCACATGATATACACTCCTCAAGGTGAGTGGACCTCTATCACTGCCTAAAGAAATGACACCCTCCTTATCGACCACATGAACATTATCATCAACAGTAATAATCACATCATTGTCTGAGTATGCTTGTAGAGAAGAGAACTTTGACTCATCCCCAACGAGGTGATGACCACACCCTGAGTCCACTATCCAATCATCCTGGTAGTTTATGAAAGTCATAGCCCAAACACAAGTGCCCTTCATGAAAGCACATCCACCACCCCAACTATCTTCAGTATTGGAACCAACCTTCTCCTTTCCTGCAACATGCCCTGACTGAAGATTAATTCTACAGTCCCTCTTCAAGTGACCAGGCTTGTTGCACCTGAAACACTTTGGCCCTTCCTTCTTATTTCCATCATGCTTAGGAGCATAACTCCTCTCTTGTTGATATGAAGTTGAAGAACCATTACCTCCAGATGACATCTTCTTCTTGTCCCATCTCTTCTTCTTGCCAGAATAAAGAACCTCACTTTCTCCCCCGGAGACAGATATCCCCTCCATCTGCTTGGCCAAACTCTCTTGCGAAGTAAGCAAGTTTTCCATCTCTAGCAACGATGACTGATTGACCCAGCCTTGCACAGAAGTAACAAAAGCCACATACTCCCTCTGCAAGCCGCGGATTATGTGCCTTTTCAGCTTCGCTTCTAATATGGGCTCTTCCGGTCCAATGTCAATATCTCTACACAAAGGTTTTTCATCATCAGAAAGAAGAATGAGATAGACAGATCACCTTGAGTTACTTTTTCCAACTCATTCTCAAGAAATTGTAGTCGAGTTACATTCTTCTTATTGAACAGGCCATTCAAGGCTGTCCAAATCTCAGCAGCAGATCGACATCCTATGATGTGGTCAAAGAGTTCAGGAATGATAGCTCACTTGAGAGTGAACTCTGTTTTAGCATTTGTTCTCTTCCCAAGCCTTCACCTGCTCAACACTCCCTTCAACAGCTACCACTAGTTGTCTCGCTTCTCCACCAACTACCTCCCATAAATTCTCGCCAAGAAGATAGTTCATGCAGGACTTCCACTTCTTAAAGTTAGTCTGCGTAAGGAGCTCAATACCAAGATCTCTTGCACAACCTTCTTCCATTGTTATACCGCTGGTTAACTTGAACTTCCAGAAATCTCAAGCAAGCTACTGAGGTTGATCACTGCTCAAGCCTTCTGTCCCTCCGATACCATGTTAAAATTTCTCTAACTTCGATATCTTCTGATAGATTTCAGCTTAGATACAAAGTTAGAATACTTAGAAGCGAGAATAAGGCACATGAACACTACGATCATTCCAAGCTAAGTAACCAACACAATAGAAAGACAAGAATCGGGTAATTAGTATCTCTTTACAATGCGAGGTATACATGACGAGACATGATTTATTAGAAAATAAGATGGAGAGAAACATAGACAAACAAGCAACTAGCGAACAACAACAATTGAGACTGCCAGAGATCGCGAAATCAGTCAGACCGCATGGACACCATTGAGACCGCGCGAACATCACAAGTCGACAACCTGTAATCTGCCAGACCGCCACCTCAGACCGCACGAACTGCTGTCTTATTGAACTGCTAAAAAACAACATGTTTGCACTTCTTGACCGCCTGAACGCAAGGTCGCCTGATCACAAAAGCTACTCGCGAACAGAGAACAGAACTGCAACAGCTGTTGCCTGACCGCAACTCTAGATCGCCTGACCGCTGAGCTTCCTACGAATAGCCCAAGAACTACAACACAGACCGCACAGGGAGACCGCTGGTGAACTGGTTATTCAAAGCCGGGAAAGTCACCAAGGAAGAAGATCGTTGACTGCTAGTCGCTGACCTGCGAACACAACAAACGATCAAACCACTTCGAGACTGCATGACCTCAAAAGTGAGACCGACAAAAACAACCCAAACTTTAGTTCTTACAGTTCTCGATAGAAATGACGGGCCTTGCACATATATTTATAGGCAGACTGATGGATGTTGTTACCGCCCCAGAGTGGCACAATAACCTTCCATTCAGATCGCGTGCGGTCTCAATAAAATCAGACCGCCCGAACGATCAACAAGAAGCCTTCTTGGACAACAAGCTAACAATAACAAAGGGCCAGAAAGAGCCCGCGCAGACCGCGCGGTCACTGCGGTCTCAGCGGTCTGTCTTCCTCAGACCGCCTAACACACTTCCTCTTCCACTTCAAAAATTCAACAGTTCTAGCAGGATGCGATTCTGGTCTACCTAGTTTGGAAGTACAATATTACAAAATGGAAGGGGTTATTATTAATCCAACTATGGTAGACCCCATAGGTGGGTAACACTAGTTAAAATTAAGCATTACCCAAGTCAACCTAGCTTGGCTTGATCCTTAATTGAAGTGGACCCAATTGGATCCATTCAATTTGGCCTTAAAGAACAAATTAGGGTGGTGTACCTACCCTTTATTTGACTGTTATCCAACTAGGTATGTTCTCACTCAACTATGACCCAATGTCAATTGGAGGCTCAACTCCACTGGCCCAACTCTAACCCAAGTCCAATCAAACATGCGTCAATCCCAAAAATTTTCATCTATAAAAGATTAGAAAAATAGAGTAAGTTATGACCCCCATTTGAGAGAGTAATATTGGTGGCTCCAATGAGAAAAGAAACTCCAATGAGAAAAGAAACTCCAATGAGAAATGAACTTTCCAACATTTGGTGAAAAATAGCTTTTAATAATTTTTTTAGGTTTTCTGAACTCAACTAAAAAATGGAAATTATTTACGTACTTATATTTTTCTTTTTGTTATGAGGTGAATCAAAAATAACCCCAAAATAATTCGAATACCAGCATATATTTCCATGGTCACATCAGAATGTTCATGCGCCGTCAATCTACCCTTTTATCCGTCTGCCCCACGTTATTGCAGCTCCGCCTAGGGTTTCGTAAAGCTTCTCTCGTGCTCTCTTCTGGGAATTTCGTGAGCAAGAGCGAGAGGAACTATGGGAGTACCCGCTTTTTACCGGTGGCTTGCCGAGAAATACCCTATGGTGGTTGTAGACGTTGTGGAGGAGGAACCCGTGGAGATCGAAGGTATCAAGATCCCCATCGATACGTCGAAGCCGAATCCCAACGGACTCGAGTATGACAATCTCTACCTCGATATGAACGGCATCATACATCCTTGCTTCCATCCCGAGGACCGCGTAAGCGACCTTCCCTTTATAAATCTTCATGGTTTTCTCCGTGTCCCTTTCTTCCGGTTTATTCCGGTGACAATTGGTTACTTTAGACAGTGAAATATACAATCCTAACAACCGTGGAACTGAATTAGGACTACCTGGGTTTGTCCGTTAAATGCGTACGCCTTTGTTTTAACTTTTTGATTGGCAGTGAGACTCACAGTTACCTTTCATTATAAGTCTGGAAAACACAATTTTGGCTCATCAACTAATATGAAATACCAAGCAGTTTGGGCTGCAGCATTCTTATTCACCCTCATCCATCCAAATCCAACTCCTTTTACATGTTAACCATGCTGATTGCATGAAGTGGAGGTCAATAGAATCTGTTATTGTTTGAACTTGTTATTCTTCAGTTTGTAGATCACTGTAGGTGTGAACATACTGAGATATATTGGATTGCGTACAGTCAGAATTATAGCATAATGTAGAAAGATTTATCTGCGTTTTTGTGTGCATGTCGATTGTCGCCCAAAAAAGTCATAGGAAGTATCTTTTAAGTCATTGAGCAATGATGCACCTTTAGAAGTGCAATGAAATTTTATTTGATATTCAAAAAGCCTATGCCGATCCCAAGCCCAGATGAAAAATGGTGAGGGTTGTGTTAGGTAGACGACCATCATAAAATCTAGTCACCCTTATGAATATGAATCATTTGAGAAATTGTGCAAAAGCTAGGTTGTTCCCCCTAAGAAACGCGTCGTATGGTCCCAATGCGACATCTTGGCAAAAACCACTACATCTCCAGGACTTGGGTATAGTGTTAAATATGCAAATGTCCTCATCGTATGGTTCGAATGCGGCGTCTTGGCAAGGACCGCTGCACTTTAAAGAAGACTTGGGTGTAGTGTTAAATATGCAAGAGCCCTCACTTTTTAGACGTCCTAGGAAAGTAGATCGTAGGATTTGTGACCGACTTAGGTTTGAAAGTTGAAATATAGGTACACTAACGAGAAAACCGATGGAAGTAGTGACTACAATGATTAGGAGAAAGATAAATATCTTATGTCTGCAAGAGACTAGATAAGTGGGTGAGAAAGCTAAATTTTTAGACAGTTCAAGTTTTAAATTGTGGTACATATAAAAAAATAAAATAAGCAATGATGTAAGTATTATTGTGGATACCATTTGGAGGGTTGAAGTTGTTGAGGTAAGTAGAATAGGTGATACAATCATAACTCTTAAATTGTTTATAGGAAAGAAAACTATTAATGTGATTAGTGCTTATGCGCCTCAAGTAGGATTAAGTGAAGTTATTAAAGTGCAATTTTGGGAAGACTTATATAATTTAGTAAGAGAAATCCCACAAAGAGAGAAGATTTTCATAAGAGAAAACTTAAATAGACATATAGGGAAAGAAAATATAGATTATACAGCCGTTCATGGAGGATTTGTGTATGGAGAAATAAATGAAGAAGAACCATTTTAGACTTTGCCATAACATATGATTTAATTGTGACAAATGCACTCTTCATGAAGAGGGAATACAATTTTATTATGTTAAAAAGCAGACCAAATAAGTCACAAATTGATTATTTTATGACTCGCAAAATGGATAAAAGGATTTGTAAGAATTACAAAGTCATATAAGGAGAATGTTTAACAACACAACATAGGCTAGTGGTGTTGGATGTGCAAATTAAATATAATAATTTTAAAACAAGGACAAAAGTGTTACCAAAAATTCGGTGGTGGAACTTGAAGACGGAAAAACCGGTTGTTTTAAAGACAACAATTATGGAATAACTAATTGATGACTCTTATGTTGATCTTAGTGTCTCATGAGAAGTTATATCTTCACATTTAAGGATATGTGAAAAAAACGTACTTGGAGAGTCAAAGGTCGTGATCGCCCAAATAAAGAATCTTGGTAGTGGAAAGTGGAAGTGCAGGACAAAGTGAGGTCAAAGAGAGCCAACTATAAAACACTATACGCTTGCATGAATGATGAAAATTTGGTAAGGTATAAAGTCGCCAAGAAAGAAGCTAAACATGCAGTGTATAAAACAAGAAGTCAAGCTTATGAACAATTTTATAAGTGACTGGATATCAAAGATGGAGAGCGTGACATATATAAAATTGCTCGAGCTAGAGAGAGGAAGACAAATTTATGAACAATTTTATAAATGACTGGATATCAAAGATGGAGAGCGTGACATATATAAAATTGCTCGAGCTAGAGAGAGGAAAACAAAAGATTTAAGCCAAGTTAAATGCATAAAAGTTGAAACAGATTTGGTTTTGACGGATGATGTGGCTATTAAAGAGCGATGAAAAAAAATACTTTTATCAACTATATAATGAAGCAAAAGACAATGAACTGAGCTTGAAAGAATTAAATAAATTGGATGAGTATATGATTATGAACATAAGATTTTATCGTAAAATTCAAGCATCGCTAGTAAATGATGCTCTAAAGAAGATGAAAAATGGAAAGATGGTTGAGTCAGACGATATACCTATCGAAATATGTAAATGCCTAGGGAAAGAAGGAATTTTGTGACTCACATGTTTCTTCAATAAGATACTGAAGACAAAGATGATTACAGACCAATGAAGATAAATTATCTTAGTATCTTTGTATATGAACAAAAGAGATATACAAAGTTATGTCAATTACAAAAGAATTAAATTAATGAGTCACACCATGAAACTATGAGAACGAGTAATAGAAAGAAGAGTAAAACGAGAGACTAGTATCTCGTAGAACCAATTTGGATTCATGCCAGGACGGTCGACCATATAAGCTATCATCTCTCGAGGAGACTCATTCACAACAATCGAGAAAGAAAACAAGATTTGTGTAGATAAAAGCAGAACCTTGTATATTCTCTTATGTGTATAAAATACATTGTATGAATACAAATATATAGGAAAGAGAAAGAGAGAGATCCTTATACACAATGTGAGACTAAAGAAGAGAGAGAAACAAGAAAATAAAAGGGCCACAAATGGGCCTTTACATGGGCTTTTCTAACACTCCCCCGCAAGCTGGAGCGTACAAGTCGTAGGCACCCAACTTGGACATGAATTGAAAAATAGGGTACTTGGTAAAGGCCTTGGTGAGAATATCAACAACTTGGTTAGTACCCGGAATATGCTTTAATTCTAACTTCTTCATTTGAACTTTTGCTTGGATGAAGTGACAGTCTATTTCAATGTGTTTCGTTCTTTTGTGGAAGACCGAGTTCTTAGTTATGTGTATAGCGGCTTGACTGTCACATAGTAAGAGAACTGGTGAAAGAAGTTTTACTCCTAGATCAACGAGGAGACTTTCAAGCCATGTGAGTTTAGAGACAATTAATGCCATCAAACGGTATTCTGCTTCAGCTGAAGATCGAGCAACCACAACTTGTTTCTTACTACGCCAGGTAATAAGATTACCTCTAAAGTAGGTACAAAATCCACCAGTAGACCGTCGATCATCCAGGGAACCAACATAATCTGCATCAGAATACGCAACCAAAGTTGGAGTGGAAGACGAGGTTTTGTATACCAGCCCTTGACCAGGGGCTGTTTTTAGATATCTTAGGATGCGTTCGACAGCCTGAAGATGAGACATTCGAGGGGAATGCATAAACTGGCTGACAACCCCAACAACAAAGGATATATCTGGTCTCGTGACTGTTTGGTAAATCAATTTTCCAACAACTGGTTGATAATATTCTGGATTTGGAAGAGGAAGATCATCATCAGAGGCGTGCGCACACAGCTTGTGATTTACATCCATAGGAGTGTTAATCGGCTTGCATACAGAGTAGCCAGCGTCCTGAAGAAGATCGAGACAGTACTTCCGTTAAGAGAGGACAAGTCCATCAGGACGTCTCGCGATCTCAAGACCAAGGAAGTATCGAAGGTTCCTCAGATATTTTGTTTGAAAGACGGATCTAAGGTGTTGTTTGACCGCTTGTATACCTTTTGAACCATTTCCAATGATTAGGATGCCGTCAACATATACCAACAGAAGAACTGTTCCTGTTGTTCGATGTCGAGTAAACAGAGAGAAGTCTGTCGAACTCTAAGTAAAGCCAACTTCCCGAATAGCCTTACTAAACCTGTCGAACCATGCCCGGGGGGATTGTTTGAGACCATAGATTGAATTTTTAAGGTGACAAACGTGGGGCTCCCCTGTGGTCTCAAACCCAGGAGGCTGTTGCATGAAAATTGTTTCTATTAGTTCACCATTTAAAAAGGCATTCTTGATATCCAGTTGATGTAGGGGACATTGACGATGTACAACCATGGAGAGGAGGACACGAACTGTGTTTAGCTTGGCAACTGGAGAGAATGTTTCCTCATAATTGAGGCCTTGTTGTTGGGTAAAACTACGAGTCACCAATCGGGCTTTCAGGCGATCAATTGTCCAATCAGGGGCATGCTTGATGACAAAGACCCATTTGCACCCAACATGATTCTGGCCTGGAGGGAGAGAGACCAGGTCCCATGTCTGGTTAACCTAGAGGGCTGTCATTTCTTCGTCCATGGCTGCCCGCTTGCCTGAATGTTAGAGAGCCTCCTGCACATAGTTATGTACAGAAATAGAGGATAATGAAGTAGCAAAGTGATGAAGCAGTGTGGATAGGTGATGTAAGGATACATAGTTCGCCATAAGATGAGCGGTGGACGCTGGTGCCGGATCAGTAGGTTGCAGAGTGTCGGAGGTCGACTGTATTGTGGCAACGGAGCGAGGAGTGCGACGGGTGTAGACCCGGATAAGAGGAGGCTTGTGGAGAGCGGTAGCAGGGTCAGGAAGTAGGGTTAGAGGAGTGGTAACTGGAACGACAGGTCGTGTGAAGGATGGTGGCGGAAGAGGTGGGGTCGGTGCGTTGAAGAAAGGTTGATCCTCTTGAAAGGTAACATCTGTAGAAACAATAACTTTTCGGGTAGCAGGAGAGTAGCAGACATAGCCTTTTTGAGTACGTGAATAACCGACGAATATGTGTTTGGCTGCACGGGGATCCAACTTGTCCGTGGACGGACCAAGTAGGCGGACGTAGCAGGTACAACCAAATATGCGGGGTGTGAGAGAGAACGCCATAGTGGAGGGGAAAAGGAAGCTAAACAGAGTAACGTTTTGGAGGACAGAGGAAGGAAGACGGCTGATGAGATAACATGCCGTGGACAGCGCAAAGTTCCAATAAGCTTTGAGTACCTGCATGTGGAGCATGAGAGACCGGGCAACATCGAACAGATTTCTATTTTTCCGTTCAGCAACGCCATTTTATTGGGGGGGTATAGGCACACAATGTCTGGTGAACCAAATTCGGAGCGGAGATTAGTAAATTCATGGCTAGTGTATTCGCGAGCACTATCTGTCCGGAGAGTTTTTGGTTCTGTTTGGCGCGGGGGTTGGGAGCGCCGATCCTCCATCCGCAACCGCCTTCCGCAACCGCGGTAGCTCCCCTGCGGTTGGGGGAGCGCGTTTTTTGCCGTTTTCAGCGGCGGGCGCTGCGATTCGCGCCCGCCAACCACCGCCCCAAACGGCGGTGAACAGCTGCTGCGGATCGGAGCGTGGATTCCTGATCCGCAGCCGCCATTCCAAACAGAGCCTTTATGTTTTCGGAAAACTGCGTGCGAATCTCAAGAAGGAAAGCCCGAAATACACGGGGAAGCTCAGAGCGATCACAAAGTAAATATAACCAAGTTGTGCGAGAGTAATCATCAATAAATGTGATGAAATGACGATGACTAGAGATACTAGTAATTTTGTACAGACTCCAAACATCGGAATATACTAAAACAAAAGGAGCAGAGCTCTGAGTACAATGCGGAGGAAAAGAGGAACGCTGTTGTTTTCCCAAAATACATGATTCACATTTAAAAGTAGAAAGAGAGATCTCTGGAAGAGCCTTCTGAAGGGCTGGAAGAGGGGCATGCCCAAGACGCCGATGCCAATCAACGATGGAGACTGATGAGAGGATGGTAGGAGAAACATCAAGGAGGTAGAGCCCGTTTTGCAGTCGTCCCTTACCAATGATACTCTGCGTCCGTCGATCCTGCATCAGAAAAGAGGAAGAAGTGAATGTTACTGAGCAATCCAAATCGGTAGTGAGGCGGCTAACATAAAGTAAATTGAACGGGGAGCCCGGAACATGAAGAGCCGAGCGGAGACAGATAGAAGAATTGAGATGGATATCAGCAGAGCCGGAGACAGGGACGGTGTCGCCATTGGCTACGGTGATGCACTTAGGATGAGGAACATCCAAGTATTGATGTGGTTTCAGCGAGGTGATATGGTGGGTAGCACCTGAATCCACTATTCAACGTGGACTAATGTAGAGACAAACGATATCTTCATTGGAGATGGAGGCAGGTGGGTGGCGGAGCTTCCCGTGAAGTTGTTGGAGCTGGAGGCGAACTGCTTCAAGATCAACACGAGTGGCAAAGGGATTGTCAGCAGCAATATGATCTGTCAGATGAGGAGGAAGACCATGTTTGCGGTAGCAGGTCGCCGCAAGATGTCCATCCTTTCCGCAGAATGAACACTTAGGACGTGGTCGGCCTCTGCGACCCCTGCCCCGAGAGCCTGAACGTCCTCCACGAGTAGCGGGAGGGAGAGGTAGTAATGGTGCAGACGAGTGCTGGAGAAGGATCGATGAGGGAGGTCCAATAGTATCCGGAGGCGGTGAAACTTTGAGCAACATGAAGC
This sequence comes from Dactylorhiza incarnata, assembly GCA_033032865.1. Taxonomy (NCBI): domain Eukaryota; kingdom Viridiplantae; phylum Streptophyta; class Magnoliopsida; order Asparagales; family Orchidaceae; genus Dactylorhiza; species Dactylorhiza incarnata. Next base: position 11,708,627 of record JAWHQI010000029.1, read on the forward strand.
AGCATCAGATAACGACGGGGTTGTAGCAGACGAAAGGATCTGCCCCCGAATACTCTAAAGATGAAGCGGGACACGAGCCATCATCATGACAATACACACAGTCTCTTTTTGAGCACGCTGAGCTGCTAGATCCGTAGTAGAGGGTTGGTGTTGGATCCAGGCTTCAGCAAAAGTCTTAGCCCGAGCAACGAATGAGGTTAAGTCGGCCGCCCCGCCAGTGTCAAGTGTTCGAAGCTCGGTAATGATGTCATACAGGTGTTGAAGACTGTCCTTGCTGAAGTATAAGGAGTGAAGCTCCTCCCACATTGCCTTGGCCATCTCGTGATACATGACAATGCGGTAAGGTTCGCCATCAAGTGAGTTGAGAAGCCACGTCTGAACCCGACCATTGTTATGCAGCCAGTCATTAGTAGGATCAGATGGGGGCTCCTTAGTGAGATGAGACAGAAGCCCCTTGAACTGAAGAACCCGTCTGACAGAGTGAAACCATTTGACGAAGTTTTTCTTCCCAGTCAGGGAGATGGTGGTAATTCTGAGCTCGTCGCGCAGTTCAGGAGTGGGAAGCAAGCGGGCTGCAGGAGAGGTAGCGGTTTGCCCATCGGGATGCACAGAGGGATCACTGGAGGAACCCATTTGGATATAGTGGCTGGAGCAGAGAGGTCGCTTGAGAGGTGGCCGCTGCTGAGGAGATCGCTGGACGAGAGGCTGCTGAACAAGAGGAGGGGCCGCTGGGAGGAGGTCGCTGGAAAGACAGACCGCAGGGAGGAGGCCGCACGACCTCAGGGAGCTCGACACGATCTCAGGGAGCTCGACAGACCGCTGGGAGGAGGCCGCTGGAGAGACAGACCGCTGGAGGAGGCCGCTGGAGGGGAGCTCGGCAGAGGGAGCGACGAGCAGGAGGCCGCTGGAGGGGAGCTCGGCAGAGGGAGCAGTGAGAAGAAGGCCGCTGGAGGGGAGCTCGGCAGAGGGAGCGGCGAGCAGGAGTCCACTGGAGGGGAGCTCGGCAGAGGGAGCGACGAGCAGGAGGCCGATGGAGGGGAGCTCGACAGAGGGAGCGGCGAGCAGGAGGCCGATGGAGGGGAGCTCGACAGAGGGAGCGGCGAGCAGGAGGCCGCTAGAGGGGAGCTCGACAGAGGGAGCGGCGAGCAGGAGGCCGCTGGAAGGGAGCTCGGCAGAGGGAGCGGCGAGCAGGAGGCCGGTGGAGGGGAGCTCGACAGAGGGAGTGGCGAGCAGGAGGAGTGGGACCCACTTGTCAGAAGGGAGGAGACTATAAGAGAGCCGATAAGCAGACCAAGCGGGACAGAGAGAGGAGCAACAATGATTGCAGGGGGGGGGGGGTGCGGTCAACGAAAAGGGAGACCGCCGACTGAATGAGCTCGCAGGGGGGATGACGGTCAAAAAATTGGGACACCACAGGTTCAGACCGAAGTCTCTGATACCATGTATATAAAAGCAGAACCTTATATATTCTCTTCTGTGTATAAAATACATTGTATGAATACAAATATATAGGAGGGAGAAAGAGAGAGGAGATCCTTATTCACAATGTGGGACTAAAGAAGGGAGAGAAACAAGAAAATAAAAGGGCCCCAAATGGGCCTTTACATGGGCTTTTCTAACAGCATATGCTGATTATCGACCATGAGAAGGCTTATGATAGGGTTCCAAGAGAGGTCTTATGGAGAGTCTAAGAAAATAAAGGTGTAAATGTATCATACACTGACATAATCAAAGATATTATACAAATTCAGTGACGAGGGTGAGGACATCTGGAGGATTAACATAGGAATTTCCTATCACTGTTGGCTTACATCAAGGGTCAGCTTTAATCCCCTATCTCTTTACCCTTATCTTAGATGAGCTCACCAGACATATCCAACAAGCAATATCTTGGTGCTTATTGTTTGCGAATGATATTATTTTGGCCGATGAGACGCGCGAGGGTGTAAACGCGAAACTTGAATCTTGGCGAAACACTTTAGAAAAGAAGGGTTTTAGGTTGAGCAGGGCAAAGACGGAGTATATGGAGCATAAATTTAGTAGTGCAAAAAGCACAGATGACTCCGTTATTAAGTTGGGTGATCAAGATATTTCACGCAGTGAGTGCTTTAAATATCTGAGATCGATAGTTTAAAAAGATGAAGGTGTAGATAAAGATGTGATACATAGAATCCAAGCAGGTTGGTTGAAGTGGAGAGGCGTGTCAGAGATCTTAAGTGATCGTAAAGTACCATTAATTTCACTGTTTTAAATGTCGTCCGACATGCCCAACATATCGGCCGACATGTCCTGCTTGAACCAAAAACGACTTGCATAATGAAAATATAAAGGTTATAGCATTTTTCATTATGTCGGTCGACATAACCGATTAAATCCGTTATATCGACCGCCGCCGACATTTAGAAATGTCGCACGATCAGAGATTTCTCTCCGCTTATTCTCCGTCCTCGCCGCTAGAAGGGTTTTTTGCTAGGTTTTTTCTCATTTTATTGATCGCACATTTCCGAGCATATGGATTATACTTGATTTTCACTTGTCTCTTTCCAATGCTTTCTTCTTGCATGATTTATGTATGGAGTATCGGTTGCGTATTTGATTGCTGAAATTTATTCCATCAAGTTTTGTCATTGTCACCAAGCCTGCCACATTTATTCTTAGTATTGTACAATTAATTTGCATGTTTATATGGAAGTAAATAAACATTATTTAATGTAGGTTAAGATCTAAATAATGTTTGTTGTCATTTCCCTTTCCAACAATGAGGAAAAATGATAAAATAATGTTCAACCTTTAAGTGCTTAAAAATGAAAATAATAAATGGAGATATACAATACAATGAAAATAAATACATGGTTAGAAGATTATGGTGATTGAAGATAGATTTGAGTATTTTGGAAATAATACAACTAAGTAGAAAATGTGTCCATTGAGTAGAACAATTTATTGTAGCTTATAGAGCTAAGATAATATGGTATAACTTATAATATAAATATTTTTTAAGAATCCGACATATTAAAATGTCCCCGACATGTCTCCGACATCCGACATCTAAAAACCCAATCCGACGTGTCTCCGACATCCGACATTTAAAACCTTTTAAAAACTTAAAGGCAAGTTTTACCGTACTGCAATTAGACTAGTGATGCTCTACGGTTCTGAGTGTTGGGCAGCGTATTTGCTGATCTTTTCATTTAAAGCTTTCAAAGTCAAACTAGCAAATCTAATCCTAATATTGGACCTAGGTATTCCTAGTTTATATTTCACTACAATCTGGTTACATACTTACATTGCAGTGCATTGTTTCTCAGGGATGTCCTAACACTCCTAAATGAAAATTTTAGAACCAAGAATCCCAAATGAAGTTTCTTGTAACAAAGTCGACGACTATAATTCATTTATTTTATTTTTGTAAAACTTAGGAGACCAAAAGAACTTTTTAAACAAATCAATAACTACTAAAGATAGATGAAATTAAAGACAAATCAATATCATCCGGAAATAAAAGGTATTGATGCGGATCGGAAACGCGGACCCACAATGGAGGACGAGTTTTGGGCCCGTTCGGGGCCGATTGGCTACTTACCATATATGACATACTCGGATCGATGATCCGACTCCACAGATGCGTCCGGTCCATTTTTCCCACACGATTTCATATATTACATTGTCATTTTTGCTTTATTTTTGATGTAACCGGGCTACCCCATCTCCGACCAATCATAGCCGTCGATGGTGGGATGCCCTAATATCTCTTTATTATAAATAAGAGTGTATGGAGGTTGCCATGGGCTATTGCAGAATTTGGAGATTGTGAATCCCAGATTCCAGCGATCCCTTCATGGTGCTGACTCCGTGGAACCCTAGGTGAGACTCCTAGGCCTTCTCCCGCTCCCCAAAGGTAACCCCTACCCCTAGCCCTCTTCCTCCACCATGTAAAGCCTCCACCGCCACCTTCACAACCCTCCGAACCCTAGCCGCCACCCATCCAGGCTGCTGTCCAGCAACATCTGCCCCCTTCCAGCCACCTCCTTGCTGCCGCCGCCCCCTTCCAGCCACCTCCTTGCTGCCGCCGCCCCCTTCCAACCACCTCCTTGCTGCCGCCGCCCCCTTGTAGCCACCTCCCTGCTGTCGCCGCCCCCTTCAAGCCACCTCCCTGCTGTCCGCCACCCTCTCCAGCCACCTCCCTGCTGGCCGCCGCCCTTTCCAGCCCCTCACAGACTGCTGCCACCCCCTTTTCAGCCACCCCAACCATCCACCACCCCTCCTTCAAGCCTCCAACAACCTCCCTTCCAGATCCACCCTCTCCTCATCCGAAATCTGTCTCTCCACACAGATTTACCTAAAACCAGACCCCACCTTCCAAAGCTGCCACCTCCACTCAGATCTAGCCCCGTAACCTGAACCTCACATCTCGCCACCGTACCGTCGTCCTAACCGGATCTATTCCTCCACGGCAACCCCCATCTTTTGTGAGTATTTATTTGTTGTATGGAACTTTAATTCTCAATATTAATATATGGTGTTATGATTTCATGTTTGCCTGGATCTCTGGAATAGTAGTTGTTTGCTTTAGATTATTTTGTGATTTGCAGGGTTTATTCGCCGCGCACTCTCGCTTTGGCCCTTCATGCGGAGGAAAGCATAAGCCCGCTTGCTTAAAGAATTATTTTGTTATTGCTAAAATTATCTAAGTGCGATTTAATCATTTATTATTATGATTTTGATTTCTCCGCCGGGCTTTGCATGCATGTCATATAGTGTTCAATGGTATTAGATTTTCTTTCCCCGCACTTCACTTTAGGATTGCATGTTAGTCGCGCACCCACGTAGCCTACCCTACATAAGGTATGTTCAAATAAATCATCTAAATTTGATTGAAAAATTTGATGAAAAATGCAGACAAAACTTAGAAAGAGATACAATCATACAACAGACAATTTTTTGATTAAATTATGTTTAGTCTTATCTCAAGGTTCAAATGGACTGAACAAGTACAGAATTTGGTCAGGCAAACACGCACCTGTAGGAGTATAAGGATAGCTGTAATATAAACAACACGATACCATTATAAAATTGTTCTTGGCTAATAAAAAAATAAAAAAAGCTAGTATAAGTAGGGAAGGGATAATAGAGATGATGACTTCAGCATCAATAATATATATTCCTTTTATGGATCCTCATCCACATTAGTAGTTGTTTAGCTGTGTGTTTGCATATGCATGTGTGATTACTGATTAGTGGTTGTCCGCGGTTTGTATGTGCTTATGTATGAATATTCCTTTTATGGATCCTCATCCACGTTAGTAGTTATTATCTATGTGTTTGCATACGCATGTGTGATTACTGATTAGTGGTTGTTAGTGGTTTGTATGTGCTTATGTATGAGTGCATGATTGTGTGTGATTGACATGTGCATGAGTTATTCTCACAAAGCTGCATTTTGGATCTGGAGAATAAGATTAAATATATAGATACTAGTCATTCTCCATAATAGGAACCATTAATAATATACTATGGAGGGCAGCGAGAACATATAAGGTCTCATTTGGCCTTGAGGGCAGGAAAAAACAATTTCTTTGTGTGCACTATGAATAATGCCATTAGTAGTATTTGTCTGGTGGAGAAAGTTGAAAGCTACGCTCCTGGATATTGGTCTTAGTGGTAACATGGCACTAAAAGTGCTTCTAAGAGACAAGTGGAGAGAGACTTCAGGATCTGAAGGATAGTCTGGGGTGAGTTTTGATGAGATGAGGATCGTCTGTGGATTTGTCAAAAAGTGTAAATTAGGGTTTGATAGGGAACATCTTTTTACACTTTGGAGAAGAGGGCGCTTTTGTAAGTTCTCTCACTTGTTTTTGAAATCATGCACTTTTAATTGTGTGGGGGAAGTCAAGAACTGTATAACCAATATCATTATGGTTAGTTACTACAAACAACCTTAACTATGGGGAGTTTTTTCTATTACCTATCATTCTTATTTTTAATTCATTAAAATGCTTTTATAAAGGCCAAAAAGTTACTTTTTTGTTGTACTTTTGCTCGGAGTTTTGTTGTTATTGTGTTTGCTGTGGTAAGGGATAATTAACTATCTGATCAGTAAATTTTTGTATTTTTAGTTTATTTTCAAATTTTGGCTTATTTACCTTGTTGACTTGTTAAACAAGCAAAGCTTGTATTTTATCAACTGAACTCAAAGAAATATTCTCTTTTATGCATACAACTTTTTGCTTCAACATGATTGTTTATTGTATCGACACCTGCTAAATGTGATTTATCTATATTTTTTACTGCTTCTTAAGCTGTGTTTTTTAATATGATTATTTATAGCCTGCTCCCACAAGCTTTGATGAGGTTTTCCAGTGCATGTTTGATTACATTGATAGGCTTTTTGTCATGGTGCGACCAAGGAAACTTCTTTTTATGGCTATAGGTAAGTGTTCATCCAAAATTTCATGAAATTAGTGTGAATCTATCTCGGTGTGCTTTATTTGTTATTTAACATATGCGTTTTGACACTTCTTAATTTTTGATACTTTTGCTGGATATTCTTTTTTCTCATGTTAACTCTGAAAATGAAATGACAGATGGTGTTGCACCAAGAGCTAAGATGAATCAGCAGCGTTCTAGACGTTTTAGAGCAGCCAAGGATGCAGCAGATGCGGTAGGTGTAAAGTTTCTCTCTCTTTTTTGCTTAGTTGTCTATTTTTCTTGAGAGGACGTTGTGGATACATGTGTATTCGTTTGATCAGAAACATAAGTTCATTCCTCGACTATTATGATTGTAGCATTGCTATTATTTGTTGAAGAATAACCCTGAAAGAGGGTATTTCTTGTAATCAAGTATACTTAGAAGATACTCTGAATAAAGTTGGATTGACCAATGAGCAGATAATCTAAGCCGATCATAATCCTATCAGATTTACATTGTAAGGTTTTACTCTGTTTCGTTCCAGTTTATAACTTTTCCGTATTTCTATCTTCATCTCTGTATGGGTTCTTATATTTTAAAATACTTGGTAAAGTAGAGTTGTAGAATCAAAACCTGTTATAGCAACAGTTACTAAAGAAATCCGTTTTGGGGGATGGAGAACATTTTTAGGAATTTGTTGTGAAGTACATTGACCTTTGAACTATATCTAGAATTTGTGTGTTTATTAAACTAGTCATGCATTATTTTTCTGGAATCTACAGCTGGCAAGTTGCTTGATCTGCTGTGTTACTCCTATGGATACCTATTGGGGTGAAAAAAATACTCGCATTTTCAAGGGCTGAAGGGAGAAGAAAGTCACGATGGATGATGATTTCAGTAAATGGAGATGGAAGCAGGGATGCCATTTTGTTTGCTTTTTCATCTTTCTTCCTTTAGAATAAATTTTAACTTGTTAATCACTACCAGTCACAACTGAGTAGTATTCAGGTTTTTTTTTATCTTGTTAGCTATGAAAATTCAAGAAATTATTTATGAAAATGTTTCGGTCCAAGCCGTAACATAATGGCACTTGTTGGGGAGGTGACCAGAAGTACCGAGGGTGGCGGAGATGTCAGAGGTACAATGAAGTCATCCAAGGAGACCTGAGCTCAACCTACAAATGTGATGAGGGAGTCAAGTACTATCTTACGATGCCCTAAATGCAGGGAGCAGATATGTTAGAGTGAGGGAGAGAAGAGGAAACTAAAGAAGGAAAAATTGGGTATTTCTTACTTTCCTTCTATGATGCAAAGAGCTCTTAAAATAGACTCACAAGAACCACATATGGACTATTTACCAAAATAACCTTATATGAAAATATAGACGTGATATGTATATTAAGTATCAACCAATTAGTAACGGCACTGACATGACAATTAATTAAACTCATACAAAATAATAGATCATGCGGGATCATAACATTCCACCCTTCCTTTACTTTGAGCTCATCCTCAAGTTCCGAAGTTTGTCTTTTATCTCTCGCCAGAAGAGTGACCCATGGTAAAGGCATCTTTCATAAATGAGCCCCACTCGCACACACAGATGGACTGAAGGAGGAGTATGCTGCGGGAAAGTTGGCTGCCTTTGCAGTGACGGACTTTGTGGTAGACCATCAAGTTGGCTTCCTGTGCAACTTTGATCGGCTAGGCCATTGAATTCGGAGGGAAAATCTTCTCTCTCTCTCCCTCTTCTCTTACGTCTTCTCTCTTAAACCCTATTCACCAGATATTGGCACCGAGGAGGAACTGGCTCTCCTTCCCTTTGCCTCCGTTCAAAATGTTCTTTCCAGATCCCTTCTACTTAGATGCGAACGTCGAGATTCACCGCCTCGCCGCAAAGCCGCCAATAATTAAGCTTGAGGATTTCCTCAGTGGCCAACACACCATCTCCCTCTGTTCTAATCTCCCAGTCTATGATTCCATGGAATCTCCCAGTCTATGATTCCATGGAATCTTCCAGTCTGATTTCATGTTATCTCCCAATCTATGATTCCATGGAATCTCCCGGTCTATGATTCCATGGAATCTCCCGGTCTATGATTCCATGGAATCTCCCGGTCTATGATTCCATGTAATCTCCCGGTCTATGATTCCATGGAATCTTCCACTCTATGATTCCATGGAGTATTCATCCTCCATAGCCTAAGGCGCACTTCATGGGCGACTATTCGTCTGATAAAAGTGCCAAGATCTGCTAGTCTCACCCTCTCCCTCTCTCTCTTCATTCAGGGCCATTCCATGAGCTTGGTTTTGAATTGAAAAGAATGGCATAATCTGTAAATTAAAAGGGATGTGGAGGGTATTTTTTGGAAATCACAAATAAGTCGGTGACACCAAACAATACTAAACAACTGTTCCCGACCTAATTCCTTTATTAATAGTTGTAGATAAATTATATTAAATAAATACAATCAAAATTATATAAAATATGTTCATTAAATTTAGCAGTACAAGAAGGGTTTTAGGTTGAGCAGGGCAAAGACGGAGTATATGGAGCTTAAATTTAGTAGCGCTAGAAGGACGGAGGACTTTGTTATTAAGTTGAGTGATTAAGATATTTCCCGCAGTGAGTGCTTTAAATATCTTGGATCGATAGTTCAAAAAGATGGAGGTGTTGATAAAGATGTGATACATACTACGTTATCAAGGCGCGCCTAAGGCGCCGGGCGCACCAGACGCACCGGCCAGCGCCTCTGCAAGGCAGAGGCGGGCGACGTGCCTCAGGCGCGCGCCTTACCAACTCCCAGGCGCACCAAAGGCGCGCCTGGGCTTTTCAAGCTGTATTCTTCAACCTGTTTTTTTGGGAGGGGGCAAAAACATGATCTCAGACGCACCTGAGGCACACCTAGGCACACCTAGACCCACTTGGGCATCCAATTCACCGTTTTTAGTGAATTGAGTGCCAAATTCACTGAAAATCACCGAATTGGATGCCCAATTCGCTGATTTTCAGTGAATTGGGTGTCAATTCACTGAAAATCAGCGAATTGGGCATCCAATTCGCTGATTTTCAGTGAATTTGACACCCAATTCCCTGATTTTCAGTGAATTGGGCACCAAATTCACTAAAAATCAGCGAATTGGGCACCCAATTCATTGAAAATCAGCGAATTGGGCACCTAATTCACTGAAAATCAATGAATTGGATGCCAAATTAACTGATTTTCAGTGAATTGGGTGCCCAATTGGCTGATTTTCAGTGAATTGGGCACCCAATTCTTTTTTGCGCCTCACGTGCTTCAGGCTCGCGCCTGCGCCTTGCGCCTAGGCTCCAGGACCCCTTTGCGCCTCGGTGCGCCTTGCGCCTTTGATAACTTAGGATACATAGAATCCAAACAGGTTGGTTGAAGTGGAGAGGCACGTCAAGGATCTTATGTGATCGTAAAGTACCATTAAAATTTAAAGGCAAGTTTTACCGTTGCAATTAGACCAACGATGCTCTACGGTTTTGAGTGTTGGGCAGTGAATTGTGTACATGAGCGAAAATGGGAGTTGCGGAGATGAGAATGCTTAGGTGGATGTGTGGACACACGAGACTGGATAAAATTATGAATGAATGTATTGGGGATAAGACAGGAGTGACATCAATTGCAGAGAAGATGCGGGAAGCTCGACTAAGATGGTTTGGACACGTACAAAGGAGACCATTAAAGGCACCTATTAGGCGTTGTGAGAGTTTAGTCACTAGGCCTGTTAAACGGGGGAGGGGTAGACCAATAAAGACTTGGAATGAAACTATAGGGAAAGACATGATGTACTTAGGCATTAGTGAGATTATGACTAAAGATAGGGCACAATGGCGACAATGGATCCATATAGCCGACCCCACTATAGTGGGATAAAGGCTTGAGTGTTGTTGTATGTTCATTAAAAAAATTATCTCAACATTGGAAGTAATTTCTTACCGAATAAATAGTATATTATCAAGTTTTTTTAATGAAATTAAATTTTAATTAAGTTATCTTGCGGTTCAAAGATTCTTCGCAAAATTAAATTAAATTTTGGCTATTTATCATAATTCAAAAAGTCAAATTAATTTTCATTTTGATTTTTAAGAGATTATGTAATGAATATGCTCAAAATCAAATCAAATTAAAGTCATAGTATTTTGTACATAAATGCATGTATTATTTAGATTTATTTATACTATTATACATACTATATATATCATACATTGTGTATTATTTATATTTATTTATCTATATATACATATATACATATACATACATACATATATATGTATGCATACATATATATATACATATATATATACATATATATATACATATATATATACATACATATATATACATACATATATATACATACATATATATATAATTATATATATACATACATATATATTTACATACATATATATATATAATTATATATATATACATATATATACATACATATATATACATACATATATATACATACATATATATACATACATATATATAAATATATGTATATATATGTATTAATCATTCCATTTTGCATGATATTTTTATGTTGAGAAGTCGTATAGTAGTAATTAGTATATATATAGAATAATTATTACACAATTTTTAATTAACTGTTGTGACACATGTCTGCCCAAATTTCGCCATATTTGCCGTCAGTGGTTGGTAGGATAGCTGTTTTCCCACCTTAGCCCAGTAGATCTCTCCGACCATAAAGACGATCTCTCCGACCATAAAGACGATCTCTCCGACCACTAAGGTCGTACTCGCCAACCGTAATAACGATCTTGCGGACCACTCCACCGTTTGTAAGCATATTTTACCGCACCTTATAAACGGTCAACCCATATTTTTAGAGGTTGCCCGCGGGCAGAGCCCCCCGAGTCTATAAATAGGTATGAACAGTAGCTTTGAAGGCATCTGGAAAAAAATCCAAGCCAAGAGCCCCCCGTACTCGCACGACCTCCGAATGGTTCCTGCGTGTACCTTAGCACATGACATACGAGCTCTTTTATAACACTGTTGTAACCGTTTTTAAAACATCGATAACATTACACACAAGTAAGGTTCGCGCTGTGCGAAATCTTGTCTCGCCGCAAGCCGTGCCCTTTCTCTCTTTGGAAGGGTTTCGACAGTCAGGGGAACGCGCGACATCCCCTAGAGATCTCGCTTATGCACTCACAGTCTAAGTATTCTCCCACTTACTATTTTTCATTCTCCGCGATTTTTGTGCTGTGGAGGTGGGGACACTGTTTGCCACAAAAAAACAAACACATGACCTTCAGATTTGAGTGGTCGAGGAACAACTGCGATGGCAAGAAGAGATCAAACCATGAAGTCACCTGAGGGATCTCACCTTCACCCCGAAGAGAGCATCACTAGAGGGGAATTCAACCTCCTGGTATCCACAGTTACACAAATGCCCGAACATATAACGTCTCTGGTCAGGGGAATAACCACCCCTCTTGCTTGTCCCCGGTCCTCTAGACTGCTTCACGAGTGAGGACCGAGGATGAGGATCTCGCCAACGAGAGGCGAGAACATTTTCGAACGACGGCGAATAACAACCCGTGAGCACTCGACTTCGAGATATTCTCCGATCCCCCAAGGAAGAAGAGGACCCATCTCCTTTCTCAGATATGATATGGTGGGAACTAGTCCCAATGTGTTTTAGGGAGTCGTGCCCCTCTCGTTTCACTGGGATAGAAGATCCCATTCATCACTTGCAGGGTTTTGAGTATGCAATCTCACTTCGGAACTTCTCCGATGGCATCCGCTGCAAGTTGTTGTCCATGTCCTTGGAGGGAAAGGCCCGAGACTAGTTCTACAAGCTGCCATTAACTCCTTCAAGGAGTTTAGAAGAGAACTCCTCTTGAGGTTTGCTACCTCCAGGAAGTGGAAGAGCGACCCCCATTCACTCTTCCAGATCAAGCAAGGGATGCATGAAACTCTCGGACATTACATTGACATGTTCCAAGAGGAGATACTCAGAATCTATGACGTTGATCCCCCGTTGATGTATCAAGCAGTCCTGGTCTGCGGACTTCAGGAAGGACTTTTCAAGTTTGAGGTCAGCCGGAGGCCACCAAGTTCCTACGGGGACTTGATCAATATGGCCAACCACTTCATCGAGGGAGAGACAACCAATCCTTGTTTTGTCTCCTCATTCACCCAGCTGATCCAAAAGCAACAGGGGAGAATTTTGTCGCCCAACCTCCCGTTGCACCTCATCATGCTCAGAGGCACCTACCCGGGTTCTTTCCACCTCCTCCGCAGCGTGGAAATACCTTCCACCCACAACAACCACATCCATCTCGACACTTCCAGCAGATGAGACCACCCCGACCTCGTTCTCCTCCACAGAACAGGCCCGCGCCATCTGAACAAGCCTTACCATCTTCGTCATGACGACCATTCCCGACGAAGGCTTATGCTCCTCCGCAGGTGGGTCAGTATTACGATTCCTAGGAGGAATACATAATTCTGATCCTTCCTATGAAAGAGGTTGTTCAGATCTTGCAGAAGCAACCTGACTTCAGGAGACCCCCTCCCTTGAGAGCGGAGTACGGGAACAAAAACAAGGAACTCTATTGTGAGCTCAAAGCAGGAAAGCTACAAGTGTATGTTGTTCGTAAGTCCAACGAGAATCCCTTCTCTATCAAGGGGAAGGAAATAGCAGAGGTACACCTCCCACAACAATGTGAGTGTGTAAAATAGAAAGACATCGGCTCCCTCGGGAGCATCAATTACGTCCATGAATGTGTAGAGATCGATGTCATAGGTCTTTTTGGCCAAATTAACTGCATTCATGGAGGAGCTGACTTGGAATCCTTTAAAAAAGCAAGTTTGAAGAGGGTTTGCCAGCGGGAGGTTGCTTCTACCTCCCAAGCCTCTCCTTTGAGAGGTGAGGTCATCTTCAATGAGGACAACCTCCCAAAGAAGGGATGGAGCAGGGCTGGACTTCGGCGGATCGGGACCTGGCGCGGCCGATGCGGGTGCTGGGAGCGACGAAGCAAGAGCGAAAGCGGCGGATCAGTGGATGAGCGCTGTTGGGAGACAGATCCGAGCAGATCGGTATTTGCCGGACGAGCGTAGCCGGCGGAGACGGGGGTGTTCACGAGCGAACAATGACGAAACCGAAATTGGCGGAAACAAGAGGCGCGTATGAGAGTGATAACAAGCACCGACGGCTTGATTGCGGGTAGTGAGGCAGGTCAGACGAAATTAATACGATCCCGGAGAGGAATCCGGTAAGGGGAAGGGCCGGCGGAGGTGAGGAAGAGGAAGGAGGAGGGAAAGAAAAGAAAAGCTAGGGAGCAACCCTAATTTCCATACTTCCAAGCATACAGAGTGCGGATAACGAAAAACAATGCGGATAATATAAAGCGTACACATAATGAAAGTAACATAACAATTACAAATAAAAAGATCACGTCGGCGACGCGTCTTCGGTCTCTCCTCCTCCAGCCAGACCCGTCATCGTCTCCCCCCGCGTGCGGACTCGCCACGACATCTCATCATCGTGTGCGTGTCCCGTCGGCATGCGCAACCGTAACAGCCAGACACTTGACAAGGACATCAGGATAAAACAATTCATCACCGAAGACCTCGTGATGAAAAAGTGGACGCGACAGGAAGAATGAACTTAGTTGGGAAACTCAATCCCAACCGGTCATGTCCTTTTATTGTCAAAGAAGCGCTGAAAAATGAAGGTTACCGGTTGCAGACTTATGATGGTGAAGACATCCCGAACACCTGGAGCGGAGATGACATGAAGAGATTTTTCTTTTAACCCAAAACCTATCCGTCACATTTTAACATTTCATGTACTTTTTCTTACTGTACAAATACATGGATAGATCCCTACGACGCTTACTTGTATCCCCCTTGAATCGAGATCTCCAGATCTGATCTTGCGGATGACTTTAAGAGGGTCTACTTTTCCTTAGGGATCATCGCCGGAATTTGCTTGAACCTCCTTGAATTGTCATCGCTGGGCAGTAACACCCACCAAGACCACAACTCAGCTATAAGTGAATCGTGGTTGTGTAGTGGTAGCCTGATCCAATCTCTTGCGTTGGTCTCCAAGTTTCCGGATCTCTAGCCGGTATCTGTCACACCCTCGATCGTTTGCTGTAAGACCCACTACAATTGCTCTTGCTGGAATTGTTCGCGACTTGCATGAGTGGTATGCTCATCAAGGTGACAAAACAACTCTACCGCGCATCAACAGAGATATCGCCACTGCTAAGGGACCTTTTTGAGGATAAGCTTCTGAAAAGAACATGGATGCCTTATGCCCAACTGGACATCCTTTCTGTGGACAAGCTCTGTCTAGCACATATGCTTTATGCGCAACTGAATATCCTTTTTGAGGACAAGCTCTGCCTAGCATAGATACCTTTCTCCCATTGATGTTTTGAAATATGACAAGACAAGAGAAATCAAAACAAATATGAATATTTGCTTAGAATGAAGTCACCAATTAGAAGTATTAGTAAGAAGAATATTAGAGATATAGTTTAACCTGAAGATATGTTGAATGCGTGCTTGAATCCTGTTGGCTAAGGTTCAATTTTGTTTGCCAATCACAATTTTTATCTTCATGTAGAAGTATGTGGTAGACAAGTGATTTGTTCTGCCATAGACAATAAACCACTTCCTCTTTCCGTGGTTTGACTTAGGATGACCAGTCTAGGGTCGTTCATGTTGTATTTTGGGTTGTGACTGGGTCTTGAATAGCACTATTTCTTATGTTTTTTTTCTTTTAGGCTTTGAAGTGATGTATAGTAGAAGGATTAATATTAGATTCAATGAACTTTAGGAGTAGGATCTTTGGTTGTTTTAAACTAGTTTCTATGCTCTTCTTTTATGCAGATTGCAGAATTTGAATATAAGTAAACTATTTTTATTTGACTTTTTTCTTCGGGTATCCAAGGAATTACTGATGGGTTCTCAATGGTATTTAGATTGTTTGTGAGAATATATTATAGCTCATTCACAAAAGGTTGTTAATGTGATTACAACTTCTTTAGATTGTTGTAAATTATATATAATGAGAATAAATATCAAAATCATTATATATTTGCGAATATGCTATCTAAATAATTATTATATATAAATTTTAGAAATTAAAATTGAGGTAAGAATCGAGCTTTGGTAAAAGTGTTAAATAATTCCCTAAAGAAGTTATACCCACCTTCGGTAGAGTTTTCTATCGATGCTCACTTCTCAGAGGTGCAACACCCAACTTGATCCCAAATTTTGTTGCTTACATATACTGAAGGAGTACATAGGACCCAGATTTCTGCTAGATGAAGCAAAGTTAAAACAAAAGTGAAAAATAAAATTGAGAGAAATAGTATGAGAGAGGGAGATCATTTTTGATGATATGTAAACGAATAGAATTTTATCTATATATAGATGTATAGGCAGCTCCCCACTATGGTGGGATAAAGGCTTGAGTGTTGTTGTTATAGATGTATAGGCAGCTGACGATCAAGAAGTCAGCCATGCAGTATATCCGATGATCATAATGAAATGGAATATATAGAATTCAGCTAACGGTTAAGAATTAATGTAAGTACAAACAGCTACATGACATTCAATAATCAATGAGTGGTTATAGGTAATTAAATTCGAGTGGCTACAGGCCATTAAATCTGAGCGATCTATGAAGTGTAACAACTAAATCCAACCATAGAATTTTTGAAAATGTTAATTTTCTTCAAAAAGGGATCTCACCCCTCGATATAGGAGGGAGAGATTACAAGGGCAAGAATGGAAATACAAAAAGTAATATGACAGAAAATAAACACAATTCTAACACTCTCCCTCAAGTTGGGCGTGTGATGTCTTGCATGCCCATCCTGCACATGATTTTTTCAAATGCACTTAGATTTAATCCCTTGGTGAGAACATCAGTTAATTGTTGATCGAAAGGGACAAATGGTGTGCTCACAACTCCTCTTTCTATGTTTTCTTTAATGAAGTGACGATCAACCTCCACGTGCTTTGTGCGGTCATGTTGCACAGGATTGTGAGCAATGCTAGTGACAACTTTGTTATCACTATAAAGTCTCATCGGGTCCTTGTTTTTCATGCCAAGATCATTCAAAAGAGACCTAATCCACAGTCCTTCGCAAATCCCATGAGCCATAACTCGGAATTCTGCCTCTGCACTTGACCTGACAACCACATGTTTTTTTACTTCTCTAGGTTACCAAATTACCACCGACTAGAGAACAATACCCAGAGGTGGATCTTCGATCATCAACCGAGCCATCCCAATCAGCATTAGTATAAACTTCAACAGTTAATTCTTTGCTCGGGGAGAACAAGATACCCTTTCCAGGAGAGGACTTGAGATACCATAGGATCCTGTGAGCATCCTCTAAATGACGCATTTTTGGTGAGTGCATGAACTGACTGATGACACCTACATCGTAAGAAATGCCCGAGCGAGTATGAGATAAATAGATAAGGCGACCAACCAGTCGTTGAAATTCATTGATATCTGCTACAACTTCCCAATCATCTCTTCCCAATCTATGGTTGACTTCAATTGGGGTGTCGGCATGTCTACACCCAGTCATCCCAGATGACTACAACAAGTCTAGGATGTACTTTCTCTGAGATATGAATATCCCATGCTTTGACCGAGTGACCTAAATTCCCAGGAAGTACCTAAGATTTCCCAGGTCTTTTACTTCAAATTCCTTTGCCAGTCTTTGTTTCAGAGTTTAGATTTCTTCTGTGTCATTGCCCGTTATAATGATATCATCCACATAGACAATGAGAGCAGTTAATCTCCCATGCTTGTGCCTTATAAATAAAGTATGATCGACATTGCTCTGTGAGTATCCAAATGTGACCATAGCTATATGAAATCTCCCAAACCAGGCCCGAGGGGACTGCTTTAAGCCATACAAGACCTTCTTCAGCCTGCATACCTTTCCCCCAGATCCTTCCGGGGTAAGACCAGGTGGTAAATACATGTATACTTCTTCTGCCAAGTCCCCATGAAGAAATGCATTCTTCACATCCAACTGACACACGAGAGAAAAAACTCTTATATAATTCATCTTTGCCACTGGAGCAAATGTTTCTTGATAGTTGATCCCCATGGTCTGAGTATAGCCCCTATCCACCAATCGAGCCTTGTATCATTCAACAACACCTTGAGAGTTTTGCTTTGACGGTGAACATCCACTTACACCCAACCACAGTCTTTCCTGGAGGTAAAGGAACTAAGTCCCATGTGCAATTCTTTTCCAGCGCCAACATTTCCTCACGCATGACATCCTGCCACTTTTGGTGCTCAATAACTTCCTGCCAGGTTGAGGGGATAGAAATGGAGGAGAGAGAAGCAACACAGGTTTTATGTGAGGGGGATAATGAGTCATATGACACAAAGTGGGATAGCGGATGGGTAGAGATACAATTACCTTGAGTCCCCGAAGATGGATCCGATGTTGGAGCGGGTAGCCTGAGCGAAGCTAATGTACCTTGACCCCTATTCCTCCGAGTATACACCTGTAAAGGAGGAGCGAGCACATGTGTAGGAGTAGGAGTAGGCAAAGAAGTAGAAGTAGCGAGCATAGGCAAAGTAAGAGTCGGAGTAGAGGTAAGAGGAGGATAAAGAGGAATGGGTAGAGAAAGAGAGCTCACTTCCATTGGATAAGACTCCCCCTTAAGTGAGGGCTCGTAGTAGGACTCAAACTCCCGAAACGTGACATTCATAGTAACAAAGGTCTTTTTGGAAGCAGGATGAAATCATCTGTATCATTTCTGTGTAGGAGAATATCCAATAAAGATACACCTGAGGTAACGAGGATCAAGATTGGACTTGGGGTGCACATGGACAAAGCACACACAGCCAAAGATCCGAGGGAGAAGTTGAGTGAGAGAAACATGAAGAGCCTCGAGAGGGTATTTGTTGCCAAAAATACGAGTACTCATACGATTAATAAGGTACGCAACAGTAAGAAATGCATCTCCCCAATAATTCTTGGGAAGGTGCATCTTCAGGAGAAGGGAGCGAGCAACCTCAAGGAGGCGACGATTCTTGCGCTCGGCGACACCATTCTGATTCGGGGTGTAGACACAAGATGTCTGATGGATAATGCCCTGATCACTGAGATAACGCTCAAAGTGAGAGTCAATGTACTCAAGACTGTTGTCACTGCGCAGGACCTTAATTGCAGTGTTAAACTGGGTAGTCATCATCTTATGAAAACGTTGAAATAAGGGAAAAACATCATTCTTGTTTTTCATTAAGTATACCCATGTACAACGAGAAAAACAACCGATAAACTTAACAAACTAGTGAAAAACCGAAATAGAGGCAACATGGCAAGGACCCCAAACATCAGTATGGACTACAACAAAAGGAGAAGCACTGTGTTTAGACACATGATTACGAGAAGCACGATGATGTTTACTGAGAGCACACACATCATATTTAAAAGCATTCAAAGATACATTCGACATATTAGGATATAAAAGATGCATAATAGATAGAGAGGTATGACCCATACGACAGTGCCAAAAGTCCAAAGTAGAGGTCTGAGCTGCAGAAAGAGCATGCGGAGAAGAGACAAAGCTGGAGGGGTCAAACAGGTTGAAGCCATCACATAGTCCACCAGAGCTAATCATTGTCCCCGTCTTCAAGTCCTGAAAGATACAAGAGGAGGGAAAAAAGTTACTGAGTAGTTCATATAGTTAGTCAGGTGACTAATAGAAAGCAGGTTACGGATAAACTTGGGAACATGGAGAACAAAGGAGAGAGTGAGGGAGGAGCAAGGTATAGATCCTTTCCCGACAATGGGGGACAAGGATCCATCGACAATGCTCTCTTTGTCCCTACCAGTCAAAGGTATGTATGACACAAAACCTGTAGCAGAATCAGTCATGTGGTCTGTGGCGCCAATGTCAAGGATCCACTGAGCGGAAGAGCGAGCAGTGGCAGAGTGAGCACCTGGAAGCCCCTGGTGGGCATATGACGAGCTAGCAGACTCAAATGAGTGGCCAAGCATGAAGAGGTGAAAGGCTTGTATCTCCTCAGCAGAAAGAGCAGACGAAACTTCAGGGGCATCAGGTCCACTGTAAGGAGTAGAATCAACCACAACATCAGAGAGGTGAGCAGAGCGAGAAGGAGATGGTCGACTCAGGGAATGATCGAAGCCACAACTGCCGCGAGGAGCAGGACCCCTGCGAGGAGGGGGGAAGCCATGAAGCTTGAAGCAAATGCCCCTAGTATGATAGACTTTCCCACAATAATCACACGTCAAATGGTCCCTGTCCATAGACACGGGCCTAGTGTCACGAATAGAGCGGCCACCGGGATTGAACCAAGCGGCCAGGGCAGAGCCTTCTGCAACAATATCTGGTAGAAGAGTATGCCTGCGATCATATTCTTGTTGCACCAAACTGTACACCTCGTGTAAGGAAGGTAGAGGAGATCATCCAAGAATCTGAACACTAATAGGATGAAGTCACGGTGGAGACCGTGAAGAAATTTGAATATTTCCTCCCACGCACGAACCATCACTTCATCTTCCGGGGAGACAAGAGTAAGCGAATCAAAATGGTCATACTCTTGGTAAAGCTGGGTAAACTCCAAGTAGTAGGCCGCTGGGGGACGGTCCTCTTGGTGCAAAAGGAAAGTTTGTCGCCGCAATTGGAAAATCTGAGCGGCATTCTCACGGCAGGAATATGTAATCTCTGCCCGCTTCCAAATGTCGAACACAGTTTTCAGAAATAAATAGTTGCGGGCATTCGATTCCTGCATGGAGTTTGTCAGCCACGACATCACTTAGGAGTTCTCAGATTCCCATTGAGGCCAATCTGGGGATGTTGGCGCCGTTGCCCTGGTGGTACCAGTGATGTAGCCAAACAGACGGCAGCTTTTGAGAGCCAGAGTAATGGAACGAGCCCACAAGAGATAATTGGTTCCATCCAATTTGATCGTGGTGATTTGAGGTGTTCCGTGATCATGGGAGGTACGAATAGATCCAGTAGAAGGCATATGATCAGGAGGGGCACTCCCACCGGAGGAGATATTCAGAGAGTCAACACTCTTAGACATAGCGACCGCAGAATAGAATCACGGGGCTGCCGAAAAAAAGATTTCACTCATAGAAAGGAGAGAAACCAACACATATGCTGATAGCGGAACCAACTGGAGATCGCAATCATGCATGGAAATAAGGGGAGAAAACATCCCCACAAGAGAAAGGAAGAACGGACGCCGGAAGATGAAGCACAGACTCAAGCCAACATAGTTCCAGCGTTAGAAGAACGAAAAGAGGTGGAGGCGGGGTGGACTGGGTCAGACGCGGCCTGCTGCGGAAGAGTCGAGGGAGGCGGAGGCGAGGACGTGCGCCGAAGAGTGGAGGAGGCGGAGACAGCTTCGACGGAGGAGAACGATGGAGTGGCGGAGATGCGACGCGACGCAGGCTTCGACGGACGCGAGAACGACTCAGACGCGCGAGCTAGGGCACACCTGACTCTGATTCCAGGTTGGAGAATAGAAAAATGTTAATTTTCTTCAAAAAGGGGTCTCACTCCTAGATATAGAAGGGAGAGATTACAAGGGCAAGAATGGAAATACAAAAATAAAATGACGGAAAATAAACACAAATAAAATTACGGTTCAAAAGTAAGTTTGAATCAAAATGAATCCAATCCATTCAGTAAGTTTCATACCTGTAGAAAAGAGCAGAATCTTGTATATTCTCTTATATATATATATTAAATACAATGTATGAATACAAATATATAGGAGGGAGAAAGAGAGAGGAGTTCCTTACACACAATGCGAGACTAAAGAAGGGAGAGAAACAAGAAAATAAATAGATTCCAAATGGGTCTTTACATGGACTTTTCTAACACTCCCCCGCAAGCTGTACCCAGAACATGCTTTAATTCTAACTTCTTCATTTGAACTTTCTCTCGGATGAAGTGACAGTCCACTTTAATGTGTTTCATTCTTTCGTGGAAGACCGGGTTCTTAGCTATGTGTATAATGGCTTGACTGTCACATAGTAAGATAGCTGGTGAGGGAAGTTTTACTCTTAGATCAGCGAGGAGACTCTCAAGCCATGTGAGTTCAGAGACAACTGATGCCATCGAACGGTATTCCGCTTCAGCTGAAGATCGAGCAACCACAACTTGTTTCTTACTACGCCAGGTCACAAGGTGACCTCCAAAGTAGGTACAAAATCCATTAGTAGACCGCTGATCATCCAGGGATCCATCATAATCTGCCTCAGAATACGCAATCAAAATTGGAGTAGAAGACGAGGTTTTGTATACCAGCCCTTGACTATGGGCTGTTTTTAGATATCTTAGGATGCGTTCGACAGCCTGAAGATGAGACATTTGAGGGGAATGCATAAACCGGCTTACAACCCCAACAACAAAGGATATATCTGGCCTCGTGACTGTTAGGTAAATCAGTTTTCCAACAAGTCGTCGATAATATTCTGGATTTGGAAGAGGAAAATTATTATCAGAGGCATGCACACACAACTTGTGATTGACATCCATAGGAGTGTTAATCGGCTTGCATCCAGAGTAGCCAGCATCTTGAAGAAGATCAAGACAGTACTTCCGTTGAGAGAGGACAAGTCCATCAAGACGTCTCGTGATCTCAAGACCAAGGAAGTATCGAAGGTTCCCCAGATCTTTTTTTTGAAAGACGGTGCTAAGGTGTTGTTTAACCACTTGTATTCCCTTTGAATCATTTCCCGTGATTAGAATGCCATCAACATATACCAACAGAAGTACCGTTCCTGTTGTTTGACGTTGAGTGAACAGAGAGAAGTCTGGCGAGCTCCGAGTAAAGCCAACTTCCCGAACAGCCTTACTGAATCTGTCAAACCATGCCCCAAGGGATTGTTTGAGACCTTAGATTGACTTCTTAAGGTGACAAATTCTGGACTCGTCCGTGGTCTCAAACCCGGGAGGCTGTTGCATGTAGACTATTTCCTGTAGGTCACCATTTAAAAAGACATTCTTGATATCCAATTGATGTAAGGGCCATTGGCGATGCACAACCACAGAGAGGAGGACATAAACTGTGTTGAGCTTGGCTACTGGAGAGAATGTTTCCTCATAATTGAGACCTTGTTGTTGGGTAAAACCACGAGCCACCAGTTGGGCTTTCAGTCATTTAATTGTCCCATCAGGAGCATGCTTGATGACAAAGACCCATTTGCACCCAACAGGAGTCTGGCCTGGAGGGAGAGGGACCAGGTCCTATGTCTGGTTAGCCCAAAGAGCTGTCATTTCTTCGTCCATGGCTGCGCTCCAGCCTGGATGTTGGAGAGCCTTCTGCACAGAGTTAGGTACAGAAATAGAGGATAATGAAGTAGCAAAATGATGAAGCGGTGGGGACAGACGATATAAGGATGCATAGTTCGCCATGGGATGAGCGGTGGACGCTGGTGCCGGATCAGCAGGGCGCAGAGTGTCAGAGGTCGATGTCGACTGTATTGGGGGCAACAAAGCGAGGAGTGCGACGGGTGTACACACAGATAAGAGGTGGCTTGTGGAGAGCGGGAGCAGGGTCAGGAAGGAGTGGTGGTAGAGGAGTGGTAACGAGAACGACAGGTCGTGGGAAGGATGGTGGTGGAAGAGGCGGGGTTGGTGCGGAGAAGAAAGGTTGATCCTCCTAAAAGGTAACATCTGCAGAAACGGTCACTTTTTGGGTAGCAGAAGAGTAGCAGAAGTAGCCTTTCTGAGTACGTGAATAGCCGACGAATATGTGTTTGGCTGCTCGGGGATCCAACTTGTCCGTGAACGGACCAAGTAAGTGGACGTATCAGGTACAACTAAATATGCGGGGTGTGAGAGAGAACACCGAAGTGGAGGGGAAAAGGAGGCTAAACGGAGTAACATTTTGGAGGACGGAGGAAGGGAGACGGTTAATGAGATAACATGCCGTGGACAACGCAAAGTTCCAATAGACTTTGGGTACCTGCATGTGGATCATGAGAGACCGAGCAACATCGAGCAGATGTCTATTTTTTTGTTCAGCAACACCGTTTTGTTTGGGGATATAGACACACGACGTCTGGTGAATGATCCCAAATTCAGAGCAGAGATTAGCAAATTCATGGCTAGTATATCAACGAGCATTATCTGTCCGGAGAGTTTTTATGTTTTCGGAAAACATCGTGTGAATCTCAAGAACGAAAGCCCGAAATACACGAGGAAGCTCGGAGCGATCACGGAGTAAATATAATCAAGTTGTGTGAGAATAATCATCAATAAAGGTGATGAAATAGCGATAACCAGAGATACTAGTAATTTTGTATGGGCCCCAAACATCAGAATGTACTAAAACAAAAGGAGCAGAGCTTCGAGTACAATGAGGAGGAAAAGAGGAACGATGTTGTTTTCCCAAAATACATGATTCACCCTTAAAAACAGAAAGAGAGATATCTGGAAGAGCCTTCTGAAGGACTGGAAGAGAGGCATGCCCAAGACGCCGATGTCAATCAACGGAAGAGACTGAGGAGAGGATGGTAGGAGAAACATCAAGAAGGTAGAGCCCGTTTTGCAGTTGTCCCTTACCAATGACACTCTGCGTCCGTCGATCCTGCATCAGAAAAGAAGTGAATGTTACTGAGCAATCCAAATCGGTAGTGAGACGACTAACAGAAAGTAAATTAAACGGGGAGCCCAGAACATGAAGAGCCTAACAGAGAGAGATAGAAGAATTGAGAGGGATATCAGCAGAGCCGGAGATAGGGACGGTGTCGCCATTGGCTACTGTGATACACTTAGGATGAGGAGCATCCAAGTATTGATGTGGTTTCAACGAGGTGATATGGTGGGTAGCACCTGAATCCACTATCCAGCGCGGACTAGTGGAGAGACAAACGATACCTTCATTGGAGATGGATGCGACGGAGGCAGGTGGGCGGCGGAGCATCCCGTGAAGTTGCTGGAGCTGGAGGCGAAACGCTTCAAGATCAGCACAAGTGACAGAGGGATTGCCAACGACAATATGAGCAGTCGGATGAGGAAGACGGCCATGTTTGCGGTAGCAGGTCGCCTCAAGATGTCCATCCTTTCTGCAGAATGAACACTTAGGACGTGTCCGGCCTCCGCGACCCCCTCCCCGAGAGCCTGAACGTCCTCCACGAGTAGCGGGAGGGAGAGGTAGTAATGGTGCAGATTAGTGCTGGAGAAGGACCGGTGAGAGAGGTCCAATAGTATCCAGAGGAGGGGAAACTTTGGGCAACATGGAGCATACATCAGGTAATGACGGGGTTGTAGCAGACGAAAGGATCTGCGCCCGAATACTCTGAAGGTGAAGCGGGACACGAGCCATCATCATGGCAATACACACAACCTCTTTTTGAGCACGCTGAGCAACTAAATCCGTAGTAGAGCTTGTAGAGGGCTTGCTGGATCCAGGCTTTAGCAAGAGTCTTCGCCCGAGCAACAAATGAGGTTAAGTCGGTCGCCCCACCAGTGTCAAGAGTTTGAAGCTCGGTAATGATGTTATACAAGTGCTGAAGACTGTCCTTGCTGGTGTACAAGGAGTGGAGCTCCTCCTATATTGCCTTGGCCGTTTCGTGATACATGACAATGC
Source organism: Dactylorhiza incarnata (assembly GCA_033032865.1). Taxonomy (NCBI): domain Eukaryota; kingdom Viridiplantae; phylum Streptophyta; class Magnoliopsida; order Asparagales; family Orchidaceae; genus Dactylorhiza; species Dactylorhiza incarnata. The sequence continues at coordinate 11,733,674 of JAWHQI010000029.1, forward strand.
GGTAAGGTTGGCCATCATGTGAGTTGAGAATCCACATCTGAACACGACCATCGTTACGCAGCCAGTCATCAGTAGGATCAGAAGGAGGCTCCTTAGTGAGATTAGACAGAAGTCCCTTGGACTGAAGAACCCGTCAGACAGAGTGCACCCATTCGACGAAGTTTTTCTTCCCAGTCAGGGAGATTGTTGTGATTCTTACCTCTTCGCGCAGTTCAGGAGTGGGAAGCAGGCGGGCTGCAGGAGAGGAGATAGTCTGGCCATCGGGATGCTCAGAGGGATCACTGGAGGAACCCATTTGGATTCAGTGGCTGGAGCAGAGAGGACGACAAGGCTGGGCAGCGGGCTGCAGTAGAAGGGAGACTGCGGGGTAGCAGGGAGACCGCTAGAAGACCTCGACAAAGCCGCTGGGAGAGGAGGCCGCTGGGAGAGGAGGCCGCTGATAGCGGTGCGGTTAGCTGCTGAGGAGATCACTGGCAGCTGCTAGAGAGGAGGCCGCTGAAGAGGAGGCCGCTGGACAAGAGGAGGCCACAGGAGGCCGCTGGAGAGGAGGCTGCTGGGAGATCGCGCGAGCTGTGAGGCCCCAATTCAGACCCCACAAAAAATCTTTATCTAAGCTTATTCTCAAGTCATTCTCGCCAGGATGTTCTAGAAGTAAGCATAGTGAGTACAAAATAAAACACATAATAAATTTTTTTCTTTAGATTCTACTCATACCTTAGCTCAATCTTTCTTATTTTGCTTTGCTACTCTGGTCAACTTTGTGTTTTTAGGAGTCTTCTGAAAAGTCTCGTCTCCCTAAAAAAATGTGAAACCAACGGGTTTAGTCATAAAGAATATGACTAAGCGAGTAACATACCTCTTTAACTGCTGTACAAGCAACCATGAAACATCAATATCAATATGCATAAGTTTTAAATTGCAATATCGAAAGATGTGGTACCAATAATGATCAATAAAAGAAATACATTGTTTTATTTTTCAGAATCGTGTATTCTTTAGCATTCAGTTCTTTAGGTTCTTCAAGTTCTTTTCAGCGAATTATCTATTCTTATGTTCTTTCAAGTTCGTTTCAACAAATCTTCTATTCTTATTCATTCAGGTTCATATTCTTTCACACTTATATTCATTCTTCGTTCATATCTCATATGACTCACTTTCAATTGTCAGAATCTTCGTTCACATTCAATCACACGACCTCCGAATGGTTCCTGCGTGTACCTTAGCACATGACATACGAGCTCTTTTATAACACTGTTGTAACCGTTTTTAAAACATCGATAACATTACACACAAGTAAGGTTCGCGCTGTGCGAAATCTTGTCTCGCCGCAAGCCGTGCCCTTTCTCTCTTTGGAAGGGTTTCGACAGTCAGGGGAACGCGCGACATCCCCTAGAGATCTCGCTTATGCACTCACAGTCTAAGTATTCTCCCACTTACTATTTTTCATTCTCCGCGATTTTTGTGCTGTGGAGGTGGGGACACTGTTTGCCACAAAAAAACAAACACATGACCTTCAGATTTGAGTGGTCGAGGAACAACTGCGATGGCAAGAAGAGATCAAACCATGAAGTCACCTGAGGGATCTCACCTTCACCCCGAAGAGAGCATCACTAGAGGGGAATTCAACCTCCTGGTATCCACAGTTACACAAATGCCCGAACATATAACGTCTCTGGTCAGGGGAATAACCACCCCTCTTGCTTGTCCCCGGTCCTCTAGACTGCTTCACGAGTGAGGACCGAGGATGAGGATCTCGCCAACGAGAGGCGAGAACATTTTCGAACGACGGCGAATAACAACCCGTGAGCACTCGACTTCGAGATATTCTCCGATCCCCCAAGGAAGAAGAGGACCCATCTCCTTTCTCAGATATGATATGGTGGGAACTAGTCCCAATGTGTTTTAGGGAGTCGTGCCCCTCTCGTTTCACTGGGATAGAAGATCCCATTCATCACTTGCAGGGTTTTGAGTATGCAATCTCACTTCGGAACTTCTCCGATGGCATCCGCTGCAAGTTGTTGTCCATGTCCTTGGAGGGAAAGGCCCGAGACTAGTTCTACAAGCTGCCATTAACTCCTTCAAGGAGTTTAGAAGAGAACTCCTCTTGAGGTTTGCTACCTCCAGGAAGTGGAAGAGCGACCCCCATTCACTCTTCCAGATCAAGCAAGGGATGCATGAAACTCTCGGACATTACATTGACATGTTCCAAGAGGAGATACTCAGAATCTATGACGTTGATCCCCCGTTGATGTATCAAGCAGTCCTGGTCTGCGGACTTCAGGAAGGACTTTTCAAGTTTGAGGTCAGCCGGAGGCCACCAAGTTCCTACGGGGACTTGATCAATATGGCCAACCACTTCATCGAGGGAGAGACAACCAATCCTTGTTTTGTCTCCTCATTCACCCAGCTGATCCAAAAGCAACAGGGGAGAATTTTGTCGCCCAACCTCCCGTTGCACCTCATCATGCTCAGAGGCACCTACCCGGGTTCTTTCCACCTCCTCCGCAGCGTGGAAATACCTTCCACCCACAACAACCACATCCATCTCGACACTTCCAGCAAATGAGACCACCCCGACCTCGTTCTCCTCCACAGAACAGGCCCGCGCCATCTGAACAAGCCTTACCATCTTCGTCATGACGACCATTCCCGACGAAGGCTTATGCTCCTCCGCAGGTGGGTCAGTATTACGATTCCTAGGAGGAATACATAATTCTGATCCTTCCTATGAAAGAGGTTGTTCAGATCTTGCAGAAGCAACCTGACTTCAGGAGACCCCCTCCCTTGAGAGCGGAGTACGGGAACAAAAACAAGGAACTCTATTGTGAGCTCAAAGCAGGAAAGCTACAAGTGTATGTTGTTCGTAAGTCCAACGAGAATCCCTTCTCTATCAAGGGGAAGGAAATAGCAGAGGTACACCTCCCACAACAATGTGAGTGTGTAAAATAGAAAGACATCGGCTCCCTCGGGAGCATCAATTACGTCCATGAATGTGTAGAGATCGATGTCATAGGTCTTTTTGGCCAAATTAACTGCATTCATGGAGGAGCTGACTTGGAATCCTTTAAAAAAGCAAGTTTGAAGAGGGTTTGCCAGCGGGAGGTTGCTTCTACCTCCCAAGCCTCTCCTTTGAGAGGTGAGGTCATCTTCAATGAGGACAACCTCCCAAAGAAGGGATGGAGCAGGGCTGGACTTCGGCGGATCGGGACCTGGCGCGGCCGATGCGGGTGCTGGGAGCGACGAAGCAAGAGCGAAAGCGGCGGATCAGTGGATGAGCGCTGTTGGGAGACAGATCCGAGCAGATCGGTATTTGCCGGACGAGCGTAGCCGGCGGAGACGGGGGTGTTCACGAGCGAACAATGACGAAACCGAAATTGGCGGAAACAAGAGGCGCGTATGAGAGTGATAACAAGCACCGACGGCTTGATTGCGGGTAGTGAGGCAGGTCAGACGAAATTAATACGATCCCGGAGAGGAATCCGGTAAGGGGAAGGGCCGGCGGAGGTGAGGAAGAGGAAGGAGGAGGGAAAGAAAAGAAAAGCTAGGGAGCAACCCTAATTTCCATACTTCCAAGTATACAGAGTGCGGATAACGAAAAACAATGCGGATAATATAAAGCGTACACATAATGAAAGTAACATAACAATTACAAATAAAAAGATCACGTCGGCGACGCGTCTTCGGTCTCTCCTCCTCCAGCCAGACCCGTCATCGTCTCCCCCCGCGTGCGGACTCGCCACGACATCTCATCATCGTGTGCGTGTCCCGTCGGCATGCGCAACCGTAACAGCCAGACACTTGACAAGGACATCAGGATAAAACAATTCATCACCGAAGACCTCGTGATGAAAAAGTGGACGCGACAGGAAGAATGAACTTAGTTGGGAAACTCAATCCCAACCGGTCATGTCCTTTTATTGTCAAAGAAGCGCTGAAAAATGAAGGTTACCGGTTGCAGACTTATGATGGTGAAGACATCCCGAACACCTGGAGCGGAGATGACATGAAGAGATTTTTCTTTTAACCCAAAACCTATCCGTCACATTTTAACATTTCATGTACTTTTTCTTACTGTACAAATACATGGATAGATCCCTACGACGCTTACTTGTATCCCCCTTGAATCGAGATCTCCAGATCTGATCTTGCGGATGACTTTAAGAGGGTCTACTTTTCCTTAGGGATCATCGCCGGAATTTGCTTGAACCTCCTTGAATTGTCATCGCTGGGCAGTAACACCCACCAAGACCACAACTCAGCTATAAGTGAATCGTGGTTGTGTAGTGGTAGCCTGATCCAATCTCTTGCGTTGGTCTCCAAGTTTCCGGATCTCTAGCCGGTATCTGTCACACCCTCGATCGTTTGCTGTAAGACCCACTACAATTGCTCTTGCTGGAATTGTTCGCGACTTGCATGAGTGGTATGCTCATCAAGGTGACAAAACAACTCTACCGCGCATCAACAGAGATATCGCCACTGCTAAGGGACCTTTTTGAGGATAAGCTTCTGAAAAGAACATGGATGCCTTATGCCCAACTGGACATCCTTTCTGTGGACAAGCTCTGTCTAGCACATATGCTTTATGCGCAACTGAATATCCTTTTTGAGGACAAGCTCTGCCTAGCATAGATACCTTTGTCCCATTGATGTTTTGAAATATGACAAGACAAGAGAAATCAAAACAAATATGAATATTTGCTTAGAATGAAGTCACCAATTAGAAGTATTAGTAAGAAGAATATTAGAGATATAGTTTAACCTGAAGATATGTTGAATGCGTGCTTGAATCCTGTTGGCTAAGGTTCAATTTTGTTTGCCAATCACAATTTTTATCTTCATGTAGAAGTATGTGGTAGACAAGTGATTTGTTCTGCCATAGACAATAAACCACTTCCTCTTTCCGTGGTTTGACTTAGGATGACCAGTCTAGGGTCGTTCATGTTGTATTTTGGGTTGTGACTGGGTCTTGAATAGCACTATTTCTTATGTTTTTTTTCTTTTAGGCTTTGAAGTGATGTATAGTAGAAGGATTAATATTAGATTCAATGAACTTTAGGAGTAGGATCTTTGGTTGTTTTAAACTAGTTTCTATGCTCTTCTTTTATGCAGATTGCAGAATTTGAATATAAGTAAACTATTTTTATTTGACTTTTTTCTTCGGGTATCCAAGGAATTACTGATGGGTTCTCAATGGTATTTAGATTGTTTGTGAGAATATATTATAGCTCATTCACAAAAGGTTGTTAATGTGATTACAACTTCTTTAGATTGTTGTAAATTATATATAATGAGAATAAATATCAAAATCATTATATATTTGCGAATATGCTATCTAAATAATTATTATATATAAATTTTAGAAATTAAAATTGAGGTAAGAATCGAGCTTTGGTAAAAGTGTTAAATAATTCCCTAAAGAAGTTATACCCACCTTCGGTAGAGTTTTCTATCGATGCTCACTTCTCAGAGGTGCAACACCCAACTTGATCCCAAATTTTGTTGCTTACATATACTGAAGGAGTACATAGGACCCAGATTTCTGCTAGATGAAGCAAAGTTAAAACAAAAGTGAAAAATAAAATTGAGAGAAATAGTATGAGAGAGGGAGATCATTTTTGATGATATGTAAACGAATAGAATTTTATCTATATATAGATGTATAGGCAGCTCCCCACTATGGTGGGATAAAGGCTTGAGTGTTGTTGTTATAGATGTATAGGCAGCTGACGATCAAGAAGTCAGCCATGCAGTATATCCGATGATCATAATGAAATGGAATATATAGAATTCAGCTAACGGTTAAGAATTAATGTAAGTACAAACAGCTACATGACATTCAATAATCAATGAGTGGTTATAGGTAATTAAATTCGAGTGGCTACAGGCCATTAAATCTGAGCGATCTATGAAGTGTAACAACTAAATCCAACCATAGAATTTTTGAAAATGTTAATTTTCTTCAAAAAGGGATCTCACCCCTCGATATAGGAGGGAGAGATTACAAGGGCAAGAATGGAAATACAAAAAGTAATATGACAGAAAATAAACACAATTCTAACACTCTCCCTCAAGTTGGGCGTGTGATGTCTTGCATGCCCATCCTGCACATGATTTTTTCAAATGCACTTAGATTTAATCCCTTGGTGAGAACATCAGTTAATTGTTGATCGAAAGGGACAAATGGTGTGCTCACAACTCCCCTTTCTATGTTTTCTTTAATGAAGTGACGATCAACCTCCACGTGCTTTGTGCGGTCATGTTGCACAGGATTGTGAGCAATGCTAATGACAACTTTGTTATCACTATAAAGTCTCATCGGGTCCTTGTTTTTCATGCCAAGATCATTCAAAAGAGACCTAATCCACAGTCCTTCGCAAATCCCATGAGCCATAACTCGGAATTCTGCCTCTGCACTTGACCTGACAACCACATGTTTTTTTACTTCTCTAGGTTACCAAATTACCACCGACTAGAGAACAATACCCAGAGGTGGATCTTCGATCATCAACCGAGCCATCCCAATCAGCATTAGTATAAACTTCAACAGTTAATTCTTTGCTCGGGGAGAACAAGATACCCTTTCCAGGAGAGGACTTGAGATACCATAGGATCCTGTGAGCATCCTCTAAATGACGCATTTTTGGTGAGTGCATGAACTGACTGATGACACCTATATCGTAAGAAATGCCCGAGCGAGTATGAGATAAATAGATAAGGCGACCAACCAGTCGTTGAAATTCATTGATATCTGCTACAACTTCCCAATCATCTCTTCCCAATCTATGGTTGACTTCAATTGGGGTGTCGGCATGTCTACACCCAGTCATCCCAGATGACTACAACAAGTCTAGGATGTACTTTCTCTGAGATATGAATATCCCATGCTTTGACCGAGTGACCTAAATTCCCAGGAAGTACCTAAGATTTCCCAGGTCTTTTACTTCAAATTCCTTTGCCAGTCTTTGTTTCAGAGTTTAGATTTCTTCTGTGTCATTGCCCGTTATAATGATATCATCCACATAGACAATGAGAGCAGTTAATCTCCCATGCTTGTGCCTTATAAATAAAGTATGATCGACATTGCTCTGTGAGTATCCAAATGTGACCATAGCTATATGAAATCTCCCAAACCAGGCCCGAGGGGACTGCTTTAAGCCATACAAGACCTTCTTCAGCCTGCATACCTTTCCCCCAGATCCTTCCGGGGTAAGACCAGGTGGTAAATACATGTATACTTCTTCTGCCAAGTCCCCATGAAGAAATGCATTCTTCACATCCAACTGACACACGAGAGAAAAAACTCTTATATAATTCATCTTTGCCACTGGAGCAAATGTTTCTTGATAGTTGATCCCCATGGTCTGAGTATAGCCCCTATCCACCAATCGAGCCTTGTATCATTCAACAACACCTTGAGAGTTTTGCTTTGACGGTGAACATCCACTTACACCCAACCACAGTCTTTCCTGGAGGTAAAGGAACTAAGTCCCATGTGCAATTCTTTTCCAGCGCCAACATTTCCTCACGCATGACATCCTGCCACTTTTGGTGCTCAATAACTTCCTGCCAGGTTGAGGGGATAGAAATGGAGGAGAGAGAAGCAACACAGGTTTTATGTGAGGGGGATAATGAGTCATATGACACAAAGTGGGATAGCGGATGGGTAGAGATACAATTACCTTGAGTCCCCGAAGATGGATCCGATGTTGGAGCGGGTAGCCTGAGCGAAGCTAATGTACCTTGACCCCTATTCCTCCGAGTATACACCTGTAAAGGAGGAGCGAGCACATGTGTAGGAGTAGGAGTAGGCAAAGAAGTAGAAGTAGCGAGCATAGGCAAAGTAAGAGTCGGAGTAGAGGTAAGAGGAGGATAAAGAGGAATGGGTAGAGAAAGAGAGCTCACTTCCATTGGATAAGACTCCCCCTTAAGTGAGGGCTCGTAGTAGGACTCAAACTCCCGAAACGTGACATTCATAGTAACAAAGGTCTTTTTGGAAGCAGGATGAAATCATCTGTATCATTTCTGTGTAGGAGAATATCCAATAAAGATACACCTGAGGTAACGAGGATCAAGATTGGACTTGGGGTGCACATGGACAAAGCACACACAGCCAAAGATCCGAGGGAGAAGTTGAGTGAGAGAAACATGAAGAGCCTCGAGAGGGTATTTGTTGCCAAAAATACGAGTACTCATACGATTAATAAGGTACGCAACAGTAAGAAATGCATCTCCCCAATAATTCTTGGGAAGGTGCATCTTCAGGAGAAGGGAGCGAGCAACCTCAAGGAGGCGACGATTCTTGCGCTCGGCGACACCATTCTGATTCGGGGTGTAGACACAAGATGTCTGATGGATAATGCCCTGATCACTGAGATAACGCTCAAAGTGAGAGTCAATGTACTCAAGACTGTTGTCACTGCGCAGGACCTTAATTGCAGTGTTAAACTGGGTAGTCATCATCTTATGAAAACGTTGAAATAAGGGAAAAACATCATTCTTGTTTTTCATTAAGTATACCCATGTACAACGAGAAAAACAACCGATAAACTTAACAAACTAGTGAAAAACCGAAATAGAGGCAACATGGCAAGGACCCCAAACATCAGTATGGACTACAACAAAAGGAGAAGCACTGTGTTTAGACACATGATTACGAGAAGCACGATGATGTTTACTGAGAGCACACACATCATATTTAAAAGCATTCAAAGATACATTCGACATATTAGGATATAAAAGATGCATAATAGATAGAGAGGTATGACCCATACGACAGTGCCAAAAGTCCAAAGTAGAGGTCTGAGCTGCAGAAAGAGCATGCGGAGAAGAGACAAAGCTGGAGGGGTCAAACAGGTTGAAGCCATCACATAGTCCACCAGAGCTAATCATTGTCCCCGTCTTCAAGTCCTGAAAGATACAAGAGGAGGGAAAAAAGTTACTGAGTAGTTCATATAGTTAGTCAGGTGACTAATAGAAAGCAGGTTACGGATAAACTTGGGAACATGGAGAACAAAGGAGAGAGTGAGGGAGGAGCAAGGTATAGATCCTTTCCCGACAATGGGGGACAAGGATCCATCGACAATGCTCTCTTTGTCCCTACCAGTCAAAGGTATGTATGACACAAAACCTGTAGCAGAATCAGTCATGTGGTCTGTGGCGCCAATGTCAAGGATCCACTGAGCGGAAGAGCGAGCAGTGGCAGAGTGAGCACCTGGAAGCCCCTGGTGGGCATATGACGAGCTAGCAGACTCAAATGAGTGGCCAAGCATGAAGAGGTGAAAGGCTTGTATCTCCTCAGCAGAAAGAGCAGACGAAACTTCAGGGGCATCAGGTCCACTGTAAGGAGTAGAATCAACCACAACATCAGAGAGGTGAGCAGAGCGAGAAGGAGATGGTCGACTCAGGGAATGATCGAAGCCACAACTGCCGCGAGGAGCAGGACCCCTGCGAGGAGGGGGGAAGCCATGAAGCTTGAAGCAAATGCCCCTAGTATGATAGACTTTCCCACAATAATCACCTCAAATGGTCCCTGTCCATAGACACGGGCCTAGTGTCACGAATAGAGCGGCCACCGGGATTGAACCAAGCGGCCAGGGCAGAGCCTTCTGCAACAATATCTGGTAGAAGAGTATGCCTGCGATCATATTCTTGTTGCACCAAACTGTACACCTCGTGTAAGGAAGGTAGAGGAGATCATCCAAGAATCTGAACACTAATAGGATGAAGTCACGGTGGAGACCGTGAAGAAATTTGAATATTTCCTCCCACGCACGAACCATCACTTCATCTTCCGGGGAGACAAGAGTAAGCGAATCAAAATGGTCATACTCTTGGTAAAGCTGGGTAAACTCCAAGTAGTAGGCCGCTGGGGGACGGTCCTCTTGGTGCAAAAGGAAAGTTTGTCGCCGCAATTGGAAAATCTGAGCGGCATTCTCACGGCAGGAATATGTAATCTCTGCCCGCTTCCAAATGTCGAACACAGTTTTCAGAAATAAATAGTTGCGGGCATTCGATTCCTGCATGGAGTTTGTCAGCCACGACATCACTTAGGAGTTCTCAGATTCCCATTGAGGCCAATCTGGGGATGTTGGCGCCGTTGCCCTGGTGGTACCAGTGACGTAGCCAAACAGACGTCAGCTTTTGAGAGCCAGAGTAATGGAACGAGCCCACAAGAGATAATTGGTTCCATCCAATTTGATCGTGGTGATTTGAGGTGTTCCGTGATCATGGGAGGTACGAATAGATCCAGTAGAAGGCATATGATCAGGAGGGGCACTCCCACCGGAGGAGATATTCAGAGAGTCAACACTCTTAGACATAGCGACCGCAGAATAGAATCACGGGGCTGCCGAAAAAAAGATTTCACTCATAGAAAGGAGAGAAACCAACACATATGCTGATAGCGGAACCAACTGGAGATCGCAATCATGCATGGAAATAAGGGGAGAAAACATCCCCACAAGAGAAAGGAAGAACGGACGCCGGAAGATGAAGCACAGACTCAAGCCAACATAGTTCCAGCGTTAGAAGAACGAAAAGAGGTGGAGGCGGGGTGGACTGGGTCAGACGCGGCCTGCTGCGGAAGAGTCGAGGGAGGCGGAGGCGAGGACGTGCGCCGAAGAGTGGAGGAGGCGGAGACAGCTTCGACGGAGGAGAACGATGGAGTGGCGGAGATGCGACGCGACGCAGGCTTCGACGGACGCGAGAACGACTCAGACGCGCGAGCTAGGGCACACCTGACTCTGATTCCAGGTTGGAGAATAGAAAAATGTTAATTTTCTTCAAAAAGGGGTCTCACTCCTAGATATAGAAGGGAGAGATTACAAGGGCAAGAATGGAAATACAAAAATAAAATGACGGAAAATAAACACAAATAAAATTACGGTTCAAAAGTAAGTTTGAATCAAAATGAATCCAATCCATTCAGTAAGTTTCATACCTGTAGAAAAGAGCAGAATCTTGTATATTCTCTTATATATATATTAAATACAATGTATGAATACAAATATATAGGAGGGAGAAAGAGAGAGGAGTTCCTTACACACAATGCGAGACTAAAGAAGGGAGAGAAACAAGAAAATAAATAGATTCCAAATGGGTCTTTACATGGACTTTTCTAACACTCCCCCGCAAGCTGTACCCAGAACATGCTTTAATTCTAACTTCTTCATTTGAACTTTCTCTCGGATGAAGTGACAGTCCACTTTAATGTGTTTCATTCTTTCGTGGAAGACCGGGTTCTTAGCTATGTGTATAATGGCTTGACTGTCACATAGTAAGATAGCTGGTGAGGGAAGTTTTACTCTTAGATCAGCGAGGAGACTCTCAAGCCATGTGAGTTCAGAGACAACTGATGCCATCGAACGGTATTCCGCTTCAGCTGAAGATCGAGCAACCACAACTTGTTTCTTACTACGCCAGGTCACAAGGTGACCTCCAAAGTAGGTACAAAATCCATTAGTAGACCGCTGATCATCCAGGGATCCATCATAATCTGCCTCAGAATACGCAATCAAAATTGGAGTAGAAGACGAGGTTTTGTATACCAGCCCTTGACTATGGGCTGTTTTTAGATATCTTAGGATGCGTTCGACAGCCTGAAGATGAGACATTTGAGGGGAATGCATAAACCGGCTTACAACCCCAACAACAAAGGATATATCTGGCCTCGTGACTGTTAGGTAAATCAGTTTTCCAACAAGTCGTCGATAATATTCTGGATTTGGAAGAGGAAAATTATTATCAGAGGCATGCACACACAACTTGTGATTGACATCCATAGGAGTGTTAATCGGCTTGCATCCAGAGTAGCCAGCATCTTGAAGAAGATCAAGACAGTACTTCCGTTGAGAGAGGACAAGTCCATCAAGACGTCTCGTGATCTCAAGACCAAGGAAGTATCGAAGGTTCCCCAGATCTTTTTTTTGAAAGACGGTGCTAAGGTGTTGTTTAACCACTTGTATTCCCTTTGAATCATTTCCCGTGATTAGAATGCCATCAACATATACCAACAGAAGTACCGTTCCTGTTGTTTGACGTTGAGTGAACAGAGAGAAGTCTGGCGAGCTCCGAGTAAAGCCAACTTCCCGAACAGCCTTACTGAATCTGTCAAACCATGCCCCAAGGGATTGTTTGAGACCTTAGATTGACTTCTTAAGGTGACAAATTCTGGACTCGTCCGTGGTCTCAAACCCGGGAGGCTGTTGCATGTAGACTATTTCCTGTAGGTCACCATTTAAAAAGACATTCTTGATATCCAATTGATGTAAGGGCCATTGGCGATGCACAACCACAGAGAGGAGGACATAAACTGTGTTGAGCTTGGCTACTGGAGAGAATGTTTCCTCATAATTGAGACCTTGTTGTTGGGTAAAACCACGAGCCACCAGTTGGGCTTTCAGTCATTTAATTGTCCCATCAGGAGCATGCTTGATGACAAAGACCCATTTGCACCCAACAGGAGTCTGGCCTGGAGGGAGAGGGACCAGGTCCTATGTCTGGTTAGCCCAAAGAGCTGTCATTTCTTCGTCCATGGCTGCGCTCCAGCCTGGATGTTGGAGAGCCTTCTGCACAGAGTTAGGTACAGAAATAGAGGATAATGAAGTAGCAAAATGATGAAGCGGTGGGGACAGACGATATAAGGATGCATAGTTCGCCATGGGATGAGCGGTGGACGCTGGTGCCGGATCAGCAGGGCGCAGAGTGTCAGAGGTCGATGTCGACTGTATTGGGGGCAACAAAGCGAGGAGTGCGACGGGTGTACACACAGATAAGAGGTGGCTTGTGGAGAGCGGGAGCAGGGTCAGGAAGGAGTGGTGGTAGAGGAGTGGTAACGAGAACGACAGGTCGTGGGAAGGATGGTGGTGGAAGAGGCGGGGTTGGTGCGGAGAAGAAAGGTTGATCCTCCTAAAAGGTAACATCTGCAGAAACGGTCACTTTTTGGGTAGCAGAAGAGTAGCAGAAGTAGCCTTTCTGAGTACGTGAATAGCCGACGAATATGTGTTTGGCTGCTCGGGGATCCAACTTGTCCGTGAACGGACCAAGTAAGTGGACGTATCAGGTACAACTAAATATGCGGGGTGTGAGAGAGAACACCGAAGTGGAGGGGAAAAGGAGGCTAAACGGAGTAACATTTTGGAGGACGGAGGAAGGGAGACGGTTAATGAGATAACATGCCGTGGACAGCGCAAAGTTCCAATAGACTTTGGGTACCTGCATGTGGATCATGAGAGACCGAGCAACATCGAGCAGATGTCTATTTTTTTGTTCAGCAACACCGTTTTGTTTGGGGATATAGACACACGACGTCTGGTGAATGATCCCAAATTCAGAGCAGAGATTAGCAAATTCATGGCTAGTATATCAACGAGCATTATCTGTCCGGAGAGTTTTTATGTTTTCGGAAAACATCGTGTGAATCTCAAGAACGAAAGCCCGAAATACACGAGGAAGCTCGGAGCGATCACGGAGTAAATATAATCAAGTTGTGTGAGAATAATCATCAATAAAGGTGATGAAATAGCGATAACCAGAGATACTAGTAATTTTGTATGGGCCCCAAACATCAGAATGTACTAAAACAAAAGGAGCAGAGCTTCGAGTACAATGAGGAGGAAAAGAGGAACGATGTTGTTTTCCCAAAATACATGATTCACCCTTAAAAACAGAAAGAGAGATATCTGGAAGAGCCTTCTGAAGGACTGGAAGAGAGGCATGCCCAAGACGCCGATGTCAATCAACGGAAGAGACTGAGGAGAGGATGGTAGGAGAAACATCAAGAAGGTAGAGCCCGTTTTGCAGTTGTCCCTTACCAATGACACTCTGCGTCCGTCGATCCTGCATCAGAAAAGAAGTGAATGTTACTGAGCAATCCAAATCGGTAGTGAGACGACTAACAGAAAGTAAATTAAACGGGGAGCCCAGAACATGAAGAGCCTAACAGAGAGAGATAGAAGAATTGAGAGGGATATCAGCAGAGCCGGAGATAGGGACGGTGTCGCCATTGGCTACTGTGATACACTTAGGATGAGGAGCATCCAAGTATTGATGTGGTTTCAACGAGGTGATATGGTGGGTAGCACCTGAATCCACTATCCAGCGCGGACTAGTGGAGAGACAAACGATACCTTCATTGGAGATGGATGCGACGGAGGCAGGTGGGCGGCGGAGCATCCCGTGAAGTTGCTGGAGCTGGAGGCGAAACGCTTCAAGATCAGCACAAGTGACAGAGGGATTGCCAACGACAATATGAGCAGTCGGATGAGGAAGACGGCCATGTTTGCGGTAGCAGGTCGCCTCAAGATGTCCATCCTTTCTGCAGAATGAACACTTAGGACGTGTCCGGCCTCCGCGACCCCCTCCCCGAGAGCCTGAACGTCCTCCACGAGTAGCGGGAGGGAGAGGTAGTAATGGTGCAGATTAGTGCTGGAGAAGGACCGGTGAGAGAGGTCCAATAGTATCCAGAGGAGGGGAAACTTTGGGCAACATGGAGCATACATCAGGTAATGACGGGGTTGTAGCAGACGAAAGGATCTGCGCCCGAATACTCTGAAGGTGAAGCGGGACACGAGCCATCATCATGGCAATACACACAACCTCTTTTTGAGCACGCTGAGCAACTAAATCCGTAGTAGAGCTTGTAGAGGGCTTGCTGGATCCAGGCTTTAGCAAGAGTCTTCGCCCGAGCAACAAATGAGGTTAAGTCGGTCGCCCCACCAGTGTCAAGAGTTTGAAGCTCGGTAATGATGTTATACAAGTGCTGAAGACTGTCCTTGCTGGTGTACAAGGAGTGGAGCTCCTCCTATATTGCCTTGGCCGTTTCGTGATACATGACAATGCGGTAAGGTTGGCCATCATGTGAGTTGAGAATCCACATCTGAACACGACCATCGTTACGCAGCCAGTCATCAGTAGGATCAGAAGGAGGCTCCTTAGTGAGATTAGACAGAAGTCCCTTGGACTGAAGAACCCGTCAGACAGAGTGCACCCATTCGACGAAGTTTTTCTTCCCAGTCAGGGAGATTGTTGTGATTCTTACCTCTTCGCGCAGTTCAGGAGTGGGAAGCAGGCGGGCTGCAGGAGAGGAGATAGTCTGGCCATCGGGATGCTCAGAGGGATCACTGGAGGAACCCATTTGGATTCAGTGGCTGGAGCAGAGAGGACGACAAGGCTGGGCAGCGGGCTGCAGTAGAAGGGAGACTGCGGGGTAGCAGGGAGACCGCTAGAAGACCTCGACAAAGCCGCTGGGAGAGGAGGCCGCTGGGAGAGGAGGCCGCTGATAGCGGTGCGGTTAGCTGCTGAGGAGATCACTGGCAGCTGCTAGAGAGGAGGCCGCTGAAGAGGAGGCCGCTGGACAAGAGGAGGCCACAGGAGGCCGCTGGAGAGGAGGCTGCTGGGAGATCGCGCGAGCTGTGAGGCCCCAATTCAGACCCCACAAAAAATCTTTATCTAAGCTTATTCTCAAGTCATTCTCGCCAGGATGTTCTAGAAGTAAGCATAGTGAGTACAAAATAAAACACATAATAAATTTTTTTCTTTAGATTCTACTCATACCTTAGCTCAATCTTTCTTATTTTGCTTTGCTACTCTGGTCAACTTTGTGTTTTTAGGAGTCTTCTGAAAAGTCTCGTCTCCCTAAAAAAATGTGAAACCAACGGGTTTAGTCATAAAGAATATGACTAAGCGAGTAACATACCTCTTTAACTGCTGTACAAGCAACCATGAAACATCAATATCAATATGCATAAGTTTTAAATTGCAATATCGAAAGATGTGGTACCAATAATGATCAATAAAAGAAATACATTGTTTTATTTTTCAGAATCGTGTATTCTTTAGCATTCAGTTCTTTAGGTTCTTCAAGTTCTTTTCAGCGAATTATCTATTCTTATGTTCTTTCAAGTTCGTTTCAACAAATCTTCTATTCTTATTCATTCAGGTTCATATTCTTTCACACTTATATTCATTCTTCGTTCATATCTCATATGACTCACTTTCAATTGTCAGAATCTTCGTTCACATTCAATCACACGACCTCCGAATGGTTCCTGCGTGTACCTTAGCACATGACATACGAGCTCTTTTATAACACTGTTGTAACCGTTTTTAAAACATCGATAACATTACACACAAGTAAGGTTCGCGCTGTGCGAAATCTTGTCTCGCCGCAAGCCGTGCCCTTTCTCTCTTTGGAAGGGTTTCGACAGTCAGGGGAACGCGCGACATCCCCTAGAGATCTCGCTTATGCACTCACAGTCTAAGTATTCTCCCACTTACTATTTTTCATTCTCCGCGATTTTTGTGCTGTGGAGGTGGGGACACTGTTTGCCACAAAAAAACAAACACATGACCTTCAGATTTGAGTGGTCGAGGAACAACTGCGATGGCAAGAAGAGATCAAACCATGAAGTCACCTGAGGGATCTCACCTTCACCCCGAAGAGAGCATCACTAGAGGGGAATTCAACCTCCTGGTATCCACAGTTACACAAATGCCCGAACATATAACGTCTCTGGTCAGGGGAATAACCACCCCTCTTGCTTGTCCCCGGTCCTCTAGACTGCTTCACGAGTGAGGACCGAGGATGAGGATCTCGCCAACGAGAGGCGAGAACATTTTCGAACGACGGCGAATAACAACCCGTGAGCACTCGACTTCGAGATATTCTCCGATCCCCCAAGGAAGAAGAGGACCCATCTCCTTTCTCAGATATGATATGGTGGGAACTAGTCCCAATGTGTTTTAGGGAGTCGTGCCCCTCTCGTTTCACTGGGATAGAAGATCCCATTCATCACTTGCAGGGTTTTGAGTATGCAATCTCACTTCGGAACTTCTCCGATGGCATCCGCTGCAAGTTGTTGTCCATGTCCTTGGAGGGAAAGGCCCGAGACTAGTTCTACAAGCTGCCATTAACTCCTTCAAGGAGTTTAGAAGAGAACTCCTCTTGAGGTTTGCTACCTCCAGGAAGTGGAAGAGCGACCCCCATTCACTCTTCCAGATCAAGCAAGGGATGCATGAAACTCTCGGACATTACATTGACATGTTCTGGCGGGCCCCCTCGAGTTTACCTGGCATTCGGCGAGAGAATTCTGACCCTTATTCATCGGGAGATGAATTCTTTCGAGCCGGGGAGATTGATGCGGAGCATTGGGCTAGGACGAGCATTGGGCCCACTTGGGGCTGATTTGGCGACTTACCATATTTGGCGTACCCGGATCGACGATCCGACTCCGTGGTTGCGTCCGGCTCGTCGTTCTGATGGATTTTCATATATAGCATGTTGTATTTTGAATAATATTTAGTATTGTTTTGGCGCCGAGATTGACGGCCAATCATAGCCGTCCATCTTGGGTGCCCTAATTTTATTTCATTATAAATATGAACTTAGGGCTGCAGTCTCTAGTGATTGCTAAAGTTGGAGAGATCGTCTTCCTCACTTCCGGTGGTCATCCCGCGGTGCCGACGCCGTGGAGCCCTTGGTGCCGACTCCTTGGGTAAGGTCCTCATATTTTTTCTATTTCCTTTTCTATTCCCAACCCCCTCCTCTCCATTGTTGTCCGCCAGCCCCTCCCCCTATCTCTGCCGCAGTTTTTCCCTTCCAGTTTCCAGCCGCCGCCCCACATCCTCCCTCCCTGACCACCGCAAATCTCAGTCAGCCCCTCAGCCTCGATAACCCCACGCCACCTCCACCTCCTTGCCCTGAAACTGCCGCTCACAGCCCTCACCTCCTTGTCCTGAAACTGCCGCTCACAGCCCTCTTCCAGCAGCAGCCCGCAGCCCCATCCAGCCCCTCTTCTCCTCTACAAACCCCCACCCAGGCGGCTCCAGATCTGCCCAGATCTGGGCGGATCCGCCTGGATTCCATCCAGCTCCTCCCCTCCAGCCCTTCAACCCTCCACGTGGCTGCCCCCCTCTTCCCTACCCTCCGCCAGGACTGGATCTGTCCAGATCTGGACAGTTTCGTCCAGATCCAGCCCCGCGCCTTCAGATCTAGCCCTCCCTCAACTATACCAACAGCCACCACCCTTTTCCCTTCCGTGGAACCACTCCCCCTCACCCGATCTAGCCTCCCACCATCCGGAAATCCCCATATTGCCTCCCAATCTCAGATCCGTGGTAGATTGTTGCAGCCCTATTTAATTTCCAGATTTTATATTACTTGTTATTTGTGGAGATTGGTTGTTGTTGGTTATTAGACATTGCACGCGTGTGGAACTCTTGCTTTAAAGGAATTACAGTTTATTATCATTTGCCTGTGAATCTCTAACTTGCAGGAAGGAGTTATTCGCCGTGCGCTCTTGCTTTGGCCCTCCACGCGGAGGAAAGCCTATGCTTGCTTTGCTCTAATAAATTATTCTGTCTTGCACGTGAAAGTATTTTGTGTTGGATTTAATTATTTATTATCTAATTTGGACTCAATCGTCGGACTTTGCATAACATGTAGGCTTAGGTCATCACTTACCCGCCGCCTATAGATTCATCCTGCGTCAATTGGTATCAGAGCTAGGTTCCGCGCTCTTTCGATACGCAGTCGTAGAATCTATAGGTTGTTTTTCACTATGCATAGGTATCATAATTATTCCTCCCCTCACTCTGGAGGTTTCGAGTCCACTTGCACTCGCCCTCATAGGTACCCTTTAGGGAGATCCCCACGACACTATGATGATTATTCGCGTTCACAGCACACCACTTCCAGAGATCGTGTTGACCCACCAACACGGCCCCACTACGCTAGGGACGATGAATATGATGATTGTCGTAGTGCTTACTCGTACACTCGAGCGGATCGTGTTGATTCTTCGACACGACTCGGTTACCTTAGGAATGATTACTATGAGGATCGTCGTTCCGAGAGAGATCTTGAGAGTCAGTTTCGTACTGCTGCCCCTTCCTTTGACGGCTCATCGAGTCCCGAGTCTTTCAGTTATTGGCTTTCTGATATGGAGTATTATCTTGACCATTTTGAGATATTCGGTGAGCGTCGCATCAAGTTTGCGAAACTTAGACTTTTAGATCAGGCGAGAGCATATTGGGCTAGCATTGAGAGGACACCCGAGCGAGACCGTCTACATCGCGTCACTAGTTGGGTGGACATGAAGCGTACATTGTGTCAGAGGTATCTGCCTTCATCGTATCGGAGTCGCTTGCTCGACCAATTATCTTCCCTTCAGCAAGGATCCATGTCCGTCGCTGAGTACAGGGATCGCTTTGATGAGTTAGTTGTGAGGAGCGATATCCGAGAGGACCCAACCATGACCTCTTGTAGATTTCGGTCTGGCCTTCGCTCAGACATTCATACTAAGGTGATTTATCATAGCTCGAAGTCCCTCGAGCAGACATATCAGCTTGCCCTTCGTTATGAGCAGTTTTTGAGAACCACAAGAGCTAGTCGATTGGATTCTCACATTGACCGCCACAGTACGAGCTCCTCCCACACCGAGGACACCACTCTGCCTACCATTGTTCCGTCAGACATGGCAGAAGGGATACCTGATACAGACTACTCTCACCCCAGCGAGTTGCTTAGCCCAGTGAGTAGTCTATCTCTTGCTTCTGACCCGTCCCTCGTGACCCCGATTGAGAGTGAGCCAGAGCGACCTCGTGAGCCTATAGTGTCGTGCCCTTCACCCACCCCACCACCTCTGGCATGTCATGGGTTGGTTAGCACCCTTACCCTGGACTTACGTCCTGATACCGCACCCACAGACCCATTTTTGAGCACCGATCTATGTCGTTCTCCCATTATCATGGCCCTGAGTCACATCGCGACTGAGAGCCCAGCGCCTAGTATTGATCTCGTAGTGGGCATGTCATCCATTCAGGGGGACACTACCCCTTATGTTGGTACTCATCTTGAGGACCTTGAGCCTAGTGACGAGTTCCATGACGAACCCCCAGTTGAACCTCCTGACGATCCACCAATTCCTGGTGAAGATGAGATTCAGATGAGACGTTTGTCTACGAGTTTCGAGCTATTGGCGTCTCTTCCCCTATCATCGCGGGCTTTACCCAAGAGGATGAGTCGTGAGTGGAGTAAAATGTATGTAGGGCCTACCATGAGCACACTTGAGCTTACTCATATTTTGAGGACCTACTTTTTGACACATATCACTCGTGATGAGTTTTGGGACGCACCACCTGCTGACCCACCAGACGAGCTCTTTCTTTTCAGGGACACGCACCACACTCGTGAGCCATATCTTTTAGCCGATATACACGATTCTCCGTTAGGTGGACGTCGCATTCGTGATGACTTTTCTTACACACCTCCTGGCGAGCCCCCTGATGTGTTACGACCCCTGCACTACATGTTGCTCTTCATGAGTTCGCACCTGAGCGAAGCTGTTTCGCACGGTCACCTAAGCACGCGTCTCACATGAGATGAGTTTTTCTACACTCCCCCGAGAGAGCCTCCTGATAGACCACCTCCTTTGGTAGATTTTCAAGTGGTTATTAGCCTGTCCCATAGTGAGTATGTTGTGTCGATCATGTGTCATTTACATCATTTGTATGCGTCTGTTGAGTCATTTTGTCATCATTTGCATGAGTCTGTCGCGTCGTTTTGTCATCATTGGCATAAGTTTGTTGTGTTGTCTATTCATCGTTTGCATGTGTGTCACGAGTCAGTCCGACGAAGAAACCATAATGATAATAAATTTATTAAATCACATGCGGATGTTCATTGGCAAGTGCAGGTACTTCATGAAGGCGAGCAGGTGATGGTGAGAATCTGCGTTGTGAGGCTCCGTGCGAGGCTTGCTAAAAGCTTGAGCGTTAGGCGAATGGGTCCCTACTCAGTCCTGAGATGCATCGGAACAAATGCTTATGAGTTGGACATCCCCGCGAGCATGAGTACCCATACTGTGTTCAATGTCGAGGACCTGACGCCATACTTTGCACTTCGCGAGTATTCAGGCCCACATCTTGGCGGCCCCCCCCCCCCCCCCCCCCCCCCCCCCCCCCCCCCCGAGCCTTTACCACTGTTTTTACCACCCACCACTCAGTCTACCCCCGAGCCCTTGCCACCACATTCATTGCCCCTTTCTCAGCCCACCTCTGACCCTTATTTGCCCGGGATGTTGTCCCCAACGGTTTCACCATTGGCACCTCAGATTCCACCGGATCCTTCTACTTGTGTGTTGAGAGATGTGCTTGATCGATTCGCCCCGGACTTCGACTTCAGTACGATTGTCTCCACTCGTCGGGGATGGACACTATTCAGTCCGGAGGAATTGATCGGCGAGGGCATTTTCAGCGACGACACTTGGACGACTTCTGGCGGGCCCCCTCGAGTTTACCTGGCATTCGGCGAGAGAATTCTGACCCTTATTCATCGGGAGATGAATTCTTTCGAGCCGGGGAGATTGATGCGGAGCATTGGGCTAGGACGAGCATTGGGCCCACTTGGGGCTGATTTGGCGACTTACCATATTTGGCGTACCCGGATCGACGATCCGACTCCGTGGTTGCGTCCGGTTCGTCGTTCTGATGGATTTTCATATATAGCATGTTGTATTTTGAATAATATTTAGTATTGTTTTGGCGCCGAGATTGACGGCCAATCATAGCCGTCCATCTTGGGTGCCCTAATTTTATTTCATTATAAATATGAACCTAGGGCTGCAGTCTCTAGTGATTGCTGAAGTTGGAGAGATCGTCTTCCTCACTTCCGGTCATCCCGCGGTGCCGACGCCGTGGAGCCCTTGGTGCCGACTCCTTGGGTAAGGTCCTCATATTTTTTCTATTTCCTTTTCTATTCCCAACCCCCTCCTCTCCATTGTTGTCCGCCAGCCCCTCCCCCTATCTCTGCCGCAGTTTTTACCTTCCAGTTTCCAGCCGCCGCCCCACATCCTCCCTCCCTGACCACCGCAAATCTCAGTCAGCCCCTCAGCCTCGATAACCCCACGCCACCTCCACCTCCTTGCCCTGAAACTGCCGCTCACAGCCCTCACCTCCTTGTCCTGAAACTGCCGCTCACAGCCCTCTTCCAGCAGCAGCCCGCAGCCCCATCCAGCCCCTCTTCTCCTCTACAAACCCCCACCCAGGCGGCTCCAGATCTGCCCAGATCTGGGCGGATCCGCTTGGATTCCATCCAGCTCCTCCCCTCCAGCCCTTCAACCCTCCACGTGGCTGCCCCCCTCTTCCCTACCCTCCGCCAGGACTGGATCTGTCCAGATCTGGACAGTTTCGTCCAGATCCAGCCCCGCGCCTTCAGATCCAGCCCTCCCTCAACTATACCAACAGCCACCACCCTTTTCCCTTCCGTGGAACCACTCCCCCTCACCCGATCTAGCCTCCCACCATCCGGAAATCCCCATATCGCCTCCCAATCTCAGATCCGTGGTAGATTGTTGCAGCCCTATTTAATTTCCAGATTTTATATTACTTGTTATTTGTGGAGATTGGTTGTTGTTGGTTATTAGACATTGCACGCGTGTGGAACTCTTGCTTTAAAGGAATTACAGTTTATTATCATTTGCCTGTGAATCTCTAACTTGCAGGAAGGAGTTATTCGCCGTGCGCTCTTGCTTTGGCCCTCCACGCGGAGGAAAGCCTATGCTTGCTTTGCTCTAATAAATTATTCTGTCTTGCACGTGAAAGTATTTTGTGTTGGATTTAATTATTTATTATCTAATTTGGACTCAATCGTCGGACTTTGCATAGCATGTAGGCTTAGGTCATCACTTACCCGCCGCCTATAGATTCATCCTGCGTCAATTGGTATCAGAGCTAGGTTCCGCGCTCTTTCGATACGCAGTCGTAGAATCTATAGGCTGTTTTTCACTATGCATAGGTATCATAATTATTCCTCCCCTCACTCTGGAGGTCTCGAGTCCACTTGCACTCGCCCTCATAGGTACCCTTTAGGGAGATCCCCACGACACTATGATGATTATTCGCGTTCACAGCACACCACTTCCAGAGATCGTGTTGACCCACCAACACGGCCCCACTACGCTAGGGACGATGAATATGATGATTGTCGTAGTGCTTACTCGTACACTCGAGCGGATCGTGTTGATTCTTCGACACGACTCGGTTACCTTAGGAATGATTACTATGAGGATCGTCGTTCCGAGAGAGATCTTGAGAGTCAGTTTCGTACTGCTGCCCCTTCCTTTGACGGCTCATCGAGTCCCGAGTCTTTCAGTTATTGGCTCGCGGATATGGAGTATTATCTTGACCATTTTGAGATATTCGGTGAGCGTCGCATCAAGTTTGCGAAACTTAGACTTTTAGATCAGGCGAGAGCATATTGGGCTAGCATTGAGAGGACACGCGAGCGAGACCGTCTACATCACGTCACTAGTTGGGTGGACATGAAGCGTACATTGTGTCAGAGGTATCTGCCTTCGTCGTATCGGAGTCGCTTGCTCGACCAATTATCTTCCCTTCAGCAAGGATCCATGTCCGTCGCTGAGTACAGGGATCGCTTTGATTAGTTAGTTGTGAGGAGCGATATCCGAGAGGACCCAACCATGACCTCTTGTAGATTTCGGTCTGGCCTTCGCTCAGACATTCATACTAAGGTGATTTATCATAGCTCGAAGTCCCTCGAGCAGACATATCAGCTTGCCCTTCGTTATGAGCAGTTTTTGAGAACCACAAGAGCTAGTCGATTGGATTCTCACATTGACCGCCACAGTACGAGCTCCTCCCACACCGAGGACACCACTCTGCCTACCATTGTTCCGTCAGACATGGCAGAAGGGATACCTGATACAGACTACTCTCACCCCAGCGAGTTGCTTAGCCCAGTGAGTAGTCTATCTCTTGCTTCTGACCCGTCCCTCGTGACCCCGATTGAGAGTGAGCCAGAGCGACCTCGTGAGCCTATAGTGTCGTGCCCTTCACCCACCCCACCACCTCTGGCATGTCATGGGTTGGTTAGCACCCTTACCCTGGACTTACGTCCTGATACCGCACCCACAGACCCATTTTTGAGCACCGATCTATGTCGTTCTCCCATTATCATGGCCCTGAGTCACATCGCGACTGAGAGCCCAGCGCCTAGTATTGATCTCGTAGTGGGCATGTCATCCATTCAGGGGGACACTACCCCTTATGTTGGTACTCATCTTGAGGACCTTGAGCCTAGTGACGAGTTCCATGACGAACCCCCAGTTGAACCTCCTGACGATCCACCAATTCCTGGTGAAGATGAGATTCAGATGAGACGTTTGTCTACGAGTTTCGAGCTATTGGCGTCTCTTCCCCTATCATCGCGGGCTTTACCCAAGAGGATGAGTCGTGAGTGGAGTAAAATGTATGTAGGGCCTACCATGAGCACACTTGAGCTTACTCATATTTTGAGGACCTACTTTTTGACACATATCACTCGTGATGAGTTTTGGGACGCACCACCTGCTGACCCACCAGACGAGCTCTTTCTTTTCAGGGACACGCACCACACTCGTGAGCCATATCTTTTAGCCGATATACACGATTCTCCGTTAGGTGGACGTCGCATTCGTGATGACTTTTCTTACACACCTCCTGGCGAGCCCCCTGATGTGTTACGACCCCTGCACTACATGTTGCTCTTCATGAGTTCGCACCTGAGCGAAGCTGTTTCGCACGGTCACCTAAGCACGCGTCTCACATGAGATGAGTTTTTCTACACTCCCCCGAGAGAGCATCCTGATAGACCACCTCCTTTGGTAGATTTTCAAGTGGTTATTAGCCTGTCCCATAGTGAGTATGTTGTGTCGATCATGTGTCATTTACATCATTTGTATGCGTCTGTTGAGTCGTTTTGTCATCATTTGCATGAGTCTGTCGCGTCGTTGTCATCATTGGCATAAGTTTGTTGTGTTGTCTATTCATCGTTTGCATGTGTGTCACGAGTCAGTCCGACGAAGAAACCATAATGATAATAAATTTTGTAAATCACATGCCGATGTTCATTGGCAAGTGCAGGTACTTCATGAAGGCGAGCAGGTGATGGTGAGAATCTGCGTTGTGAGGCTCCGTGCGAGGCTTGCTAAAAGCTTGAGCGTTAGGCGAATGGGTCCCTACTCAGTCCTGAGATGCATCGGAACAAATGCTTATGAGTTGGACATCCCCGCGAGCATGAGTACCCATACTGTGTTCAATGTCGAGGACCTGACGCCATACTTTGCACTTCGCGAGTATTCAGGCCCACATCTTGGCGGCCCCCCCCCGAGCCTTTACCACTGTTTTTACCACCCACCACTCAGTCTACCCCCGAGCCCTTGCCACCACATTCATTGCCCCGTTCTCAGCCCACCTCTGACCCTTATTTGCCCGGGATGTTGTCCCCAACGGTTTCACCATTGGCACCTCAGATTCCACCGGATCCTTCTACTTGTGTGTTGAGAGATGTGCTTGATCGATTCGCCCCGGACTTCGACTTCAGTACGACCGTCTCCACTCGTCGGGGATGGACACTATTCAGTCCGGAGGAATTGATCGGCGAGGGCATTTTCAGCGACGACACTTGGACGACTTCTGGCGGGCCCCCTCGAGTTTACCTGGCATTCGGCGAGAGAATTCTGACCCTTATTCATCGGGAGATGAATTCTTTCGAGCCGGGGAGATTGATGCGGAGCATTGGGCTAGGACGAGCATTGGGCCCACTTGGGGCTGATTTGGCGACTTACCATATTTGGCGTACCCGGATCGACGATCCGACTCCGTGGTTGCGTCCGGCTCGTCGTTCTGATGGATTTTCATATATAGCATGTTGTATTTTGAATAATATTTAGTATTGTTTTGGCGCCGAGATTGACGGCCAATCATAGCCGTCCATCTTGGGTGCCCTAATTTTATTTCATTATAAATATGAACTTAGGGCTGCAGTCTCTAGTGATTGCTAAAGTTGGAGAGATCGTCTTCCTCACTTCCGGTGGTCATCCCGCGGTGCCGACGCCGTGGAGCCCTTGGTGCCGACTCCTTGGGTAAGGTCCTCATATTTTTTCTATTTCCTTTTCTATTCCCAACCCCCTCCTCTCCATTGTTGTCCGCCAGCCCCTCCCCCTATCTCTGCCGCAGTTTTTCCCTTCCAGTTTCCAGCCGCCGCCCCACATCCTCCCTCCCTGACCACCGCAAATCTCAGTCAGCCCCTCAGCCTCGATAACCCCACGCCACCTCCACCTCCTTGCCCTGAAACTGCCGCTCACAGCCCTCACCTCCTTGTCCTGAAACTGCCGCTCACAGCCCTCTTCCAGCAGCAGCCCGCAGCCCCATCCAGCCCCTCTTCTCCTCTACAAACCCCCACCCAGGCGGCTCCAGATCTGCCCAGATCTGGGCGGATCCGCCTGGATTCCATCCAGCTCCTCCCCTCCAGCCCTTCAACCCTCCACGTGGCTGCCCCCCTCTTCCCTACCCTCCGCCAGGACTGGATCTGTCCAGATCTGGACAGTTTCGTCCAGATCCAGCCCCGCGCCTTCAGATCTAGCCCTCCCTCAACTATACCAACAGCCACCACCCTTTTCCCTTCCGTGGAACCACTCCCCCTCACCCGATCTAGCCTCCCACCATCCGGAAATCCCCATATCGCCTCCCAATCTCAGATCCGTGGTAGATTGTTGCAGCCCTATTTAATTTCCAGATTTTATATTACTTGTTATTTGTGGAGATTGGTTGTTGTTGGTTATTAGACATTGCACGCGTATGGAACTCTTGCTTTAAAGGAATTACAGTTTATTATCATTTGCCTGTGAATCTCTAACTTGCAGAAAGGAGTTATTCGCCGTGCGCTCTTGCTTTGGCCCTCCACGCGGAGGAAAGCCTATGCTTGCTTTGCTCTAATAAATTATTCTGTCTTGCACGTGAAAGTATTTTGTGTTGGATTTAATTATTTATTATCTAATTTGGACTCAATCGTCGGACTTTGCATAGCATGTAGGCTTAGGTCATCACTTACCCGCCGCCTATAGATTCATCCTGCGTCAGTTTGCCTCAGGAGAGAAGGTTTGAAGTCCAACACACAACCAACCTAAACATGACACATAGTCGACCCTTCTTATTCTAAGGCCAAAATGAGTATTAAATCTTCCAAATTCATTCTAAATAAATATATAGCTTACTGAATAATTATTTAAAGTATTTATCTAAGGTCATATCATGATTAGAGTAAATCCCTACACCATCCATATACATCCAACAAAAATAACCCCCAATTTCCTTCAATAGAAAGGTCAAACTCATATTCAGCCAACCCAAATCAGTAACAACACTTCATATACATAAACTTTAGTAAGCCTCAACCAACCAAATTACTTGCAGTTGACTATAGACAAAGAAAGACACATCTAACTGTCGGCCATCACACTCATATAACCAAAGCCAGCCAACGTAAGAACATTACCCTTAACATGAAGTGAGGAAATGATCAAAGAGGTGCTGTTATAGAAAGGAAAATATCCTCTTAATAGTCCAGATAAAATAATACCCCTTGAATAACTCAAAGCTCTAGCCGGATATCTACTACCACCACCAAACCAAAAACATAAACTTAACCATAGAGCAGAAGTTCCAAAACAGCAGCCAGCCAACCCCTTGGCAAAAAAGCAACACAATAAAAATCCATTTGTATCAAAACCCTATTTTGCTTAGTAGTCAAAAGATGAAAACTCTTTCTACTGCCTTTAATTTCTTTAATTTCTGAACTCATAATGGAGGAAAAGTGATAACAACAGAAGAGAAGCTTACCAACAGAGAATCAACCCAACACCAGCAGAAACTCAGCACAACTCAGCCAAGACTGCAGCAACACCACAAGAGAGGAAGGCCGTAGCTCTAGGCAAGCTCTCCTAGCCTCGATAAGAAGAAAGAAGGATGGATATCATCGAGACAGAGAGAAAAAGCAAGAACCCTAACTCTTCCGCTGAGCAAACGACGAGACAGAGGTAGACAAAATGACTGGATAAGAGGTGCGGCTCCTGATATCTGTCGGCGAAAGCGGCGGGTTGCGGGGAAGTCGACAGGTGCAGGTTTCATATACATCCTCTTGAACCGGACCAACACCCACCGCCTAAGTATAAGTGGGTTTCATTTAGGTTCAATTACTTCAGATTTCCCTTAATACATCAAGTTTACTATTGGCACACCAATTGTACTATTAGCACACCAACTTCATTATTTTAGTATTCACTCTTTAAATGACATTGGTGCACACAAATGAACAATTTTATGTTATATTTTCATCTCATTAAATCGATCTTCAAAAATATTCGTTACATCGACACAATTGTGTGACATGCACGATAAATTTTTATAGAACTCTTGACACTGATTTCATCGGGACTTTATTTTTTTTTTTAATTATCATTTTGGGTCGCTTCAAGTTTTGGGTTGTTACACGAGCAGCTCGGCGCGAGCAGAGGGAGACAGCGACGAGAAGGAGATGGAGAGGTCGCGAGCAGCGCGAGAGGGAGACGACGCGAGCAGCGCATAGGGAGACATCGTCAGAAAGAACGAGCAGCGAGAACGAGGCCACACGGGAGCGGAGCGAATAGGAGGATCGGGGCCCACTTGTCAGAAGGGAGAAGGATATAAGAGAGCCGAAAAGAAGACAAAGCGGGACGGAGAGAAGAGCAGTAGAGCTCTCAGGAGAGCTGCGGTCAAAGAATTGGGAGACCGCAGGGACGAGGAGCTCGCAGAGAGCAGAGGGCAGGCGGTTTCGAAGGGTTAACCGCAGGTTCGGACCGAAGGCTCTGATACCATGTAGAAAAGAGCAGAACCTTGTATATTCTCTTATATATATATATTAAATACAATGTATGAATACAAATATATAGGAGGGAGAAAGAGAGAGGAGTTCCTTATACACAATGTGAGACTAAAGAAGGGAGAGAAACAAGAAAATAAATGGATTCCAAATGGGCCTTTACATGGACTTTTCTAACAATACCCAACATCGGATCCGATTCGGTCCGGTCTGGTGCATCGTTCACGTGTGGTTCATGAGTTTTTCTTGTATTCCTCTCAACAAGGCTTTATGAATGAAAGAGGTATATCAACTAATTGTTTTTCCTGCAAGCTTTGTTTGGTTAATCTTTTTCACCACATCAAGCTTTTGAGTTTTCCCCCCACTTGGTGTAGTATCCAATCACACAACATCAAGTTAAACTATCAAAACTCTAATTCCTATGATCAATCGAAAGTTAAAACATAATAGCACACCACAAATATACAACGTAAGATGGCAAGAGCTCTTAAATAGACATTAATCCCTGACTAAAGTTGTTTTTACTTATTCAATAGCACACCACATATGCCTATTTTGAAATAATCAAGATATCTGGAGTAAGAATTGGCCGGTAAAGGTAGATGACCATCAATTTCTAGGCAGTGCAACTAGAATTGAATGAATTGATTCGAAGCATGCGCGCCCTCGAGATTGAATCAATTAATATCAGGTTCAACTAAAACTGCATCATTAAGTCATTCCTGCCCTGCATCAACAGGGAAGCAGGGACTCCATTATTTTAATTGGTTATTGAGGACATTGTTTCCTTTGGAGCAAATTTTACTTACTGGCCATTATCCCTGGGAATTGTTCAGCCTTTTTATCTTATTTAAAATGAAAACTCATGAAATATTATATGATAATAATGGTTGTTCCATTATCCATGTTTTCCTGGTCTTGTTAAGTATGCTTTTTCTGGAAAAAGCAATTAATAAGCAATTTTAATGAAACACTTTACTTCTGCATTATAGTCATTCGTGCTGCAGCTGGATTTTTTTATATAGTTTATTTTTAATTTCCAGGTGAATACTTGTTCATCTAAAAATTAGTTTCTAAATGTTCAATTTGATGTTGATTACTTGAGTTTCCTTAGCCTAGGACAACCGCTTTCTGCTTCAGAATTATACAGTAATTGCACTTGCCACATGGTCTGGGGTAATTGCATTAGTTACCTGTACAGTTTTTATCATATGTAAATTAAATGCATAGCATCAGACTTCAGTATTTATACTATTGTAGTGGATTGTGTTTTGTTTCTAACTGATCCATTGGATCTATCTTTATTTGGCCATTCGTTTAGATCTATCATTTATGGTTCAAAGTTGTCTTTTATTTACCTTGCATACAGGCTGCTGAAGAGGATCGGTTGCGCTTGGAGTTTGAGAGGGAAGGAAGAAAGCTTCCTCCAAAGAAGGAATCAGAAGTTTTTGATTCTAATGTTATCACTCCTGGGACTGAGTTTATGGATGTTCTGTCTGTAGCGCTGCAATACTACGTTCATCTGAGGCTAAACTATGACCCAGGTTGGAAGAATATAAAAGTATGTACATAAAAATTCACATCTTTTTTGAACGTCTTATTCTTGTCAGTTATGCACCTCAATGTACCCTAAATGTTTTTTGTTTTATCTGGTTAATGTAAAATTATTCTTACACTGTTTTCCTTGAAGGTTATCCTTTCTGATGCAAATGTTCCTGGTGAAGGGGAACACAAAATTATGTCATACATCCGACTTCAACGTAATCTACCTGGTTTTGATGTCAATACTCGGCACTGTTTGTATGGTCTGGTATGCTCTTTTTCTTACTGTATTTTTATTTAGAACTTGGTGATTGGGGAGTGTACTTTGGTACTGGTTTACTTGGTGTGGATATTTTAGTATGCAATTTATTTCCTTTGAGTAGACTATCTGTTTCTTCCAAGTTTCCTAATATCTTATTCTTGTTTATCACAACGACATATCCATGTTGTTGAATTCTAGGTGGCTGAAATTGTATTGTGTTTCCTCAAAATGTTTTTCTGTTGCGGAAACCCAAAAAGAAATTAAAATAATTATTTTTTTCTCCGAAAATCTACAGACTACATGAGTGCACCCCTCTTATATAGAACAAAGGAGGTGAGAGAATGTACACTTGGTGATGTGGGTCTAAATACATTGGGCGGTTATAATATAGGTAACCACCCGGATTACAACCGGCAACACTGGGCGTTTACACGAGGGTAACCGCCCGACCTTTATACAAATTATTTCCACAGCTGTAATAGCCAAGAAATTTGCATTTTCTGAAGAGCCTAATATATCATGAAAGTATAATCCTTGATGGAAAACCAATTAGGTACTTGAAGTAGCTATTAGTCTTGTCGACAGGGAGTGAGGAGATGGCGGATATGTTAGGGGACAAGCTTATTTCTATCAGGTATCAAGAAATTACATAATGTCATTAAAACATTGGATAACAGAGAAAAATGATATAGATCATACTTAAAAGTTACAAATCTAGACTCCTTAGTGTATTTTCTTTGTAGATTACACGAGTGCTCCCCTCTTTATATAAACCAGAGGAGGTGAGAGAATGTACACT
The DNA here is from genome assembly GCA_033032865.1 of Dactylorhiza incarnata. Classification (NCBI taxonomy): domain Eukaryota; kingdom Viridiplantae; phylum Streptophyta; class Magnoliopsida; order Asparagales; family Orchidaceae; genus Dactylorhiza; species Dactylorhiza incarnata. Next base: position 11,764,970 of record JAWHQI010000029.1, read on the forward strand.
TGACGATGTGAGGAAAATATATTGTGAAATAATTATACAAAATTGATTGTTTGAATAGCATATTAAAAAGAATGAAATAATAAATCTTTGATTTAAGCATATATAATATAGAACATATATGTGATTTAGATATATACTACTAGTCTACTAACATAACATAAAATAAAATAGCAGACGATGTGTTCAAAGATCATGTCGGCCGATATATCAGACAAATTTAGAGATGTTGACCTATATTTTACGAAGAACATACTCTATTTCTTAGAAAAAAATATCGTTTTACCCTCAAAAATAACATGTCAGCAGACATGTCAGACATATCAGAGGACTTTTTAAACAGTGCGTCCAAGTTGATTGACCTTAACTATGCTGATTATTATGTTTATTTATCCTTTCAAATAATTTCACAAAGAAAGAGACATCATCTCACCAAGGTTCCTTTGGCACTTGCTGATCTCAACTATGCTAATTGGGATGCTAATGACGCCTTACTTTGGACTTGGTTAGCGAATAGTCTATCTGATGCGTGTTTACTTATCACCCGACATGATGAGTTGCACCATTTAATAGATCTTTATTCTAATGGTGCCAAGTCTTCACAAATGTGCTCCATCTATTCCGGTATTTTTGCACGAGCAACCCTCACTTCATAGGCTGCATACCAGGAGATCCCATCTTTGGAAGCTGAACTCTTGCTATATTGTAAATTTTATATGGCCATCCCCACTCATCAAAACACTGAAGAATTACTGGGTTTCTGCTACCTCCAATGCTTACCACATATCTATGAGATGACCAAACAACAAATTTTGGGTGAGTTTGCTATTCTCACATTGGAGGATACTGCTACTCTATTCCCCGCCTACACTCATCCGTCTTGTCATTATGATCATGTTACCATTTCCCAAAAGCTTTGCCCATGTTACTGGTAGAGACTATGTCCGTGCAGACCATACTGTGGGGATGTGGTGATCGTTGGCCCACTTGTTCACATTGTGACAAAATTGCCACCCTATTGATCAATGCTTCACCATACATCCTAACCTTCGCCCTCAAGCTTATGTTGTTGATCTTAATTCTTATAGTACATTGCAAGCTCCCTCCACCTCTGCATTTGACATTGCTAGGAGACTTTCTCAAGACAATATAGAGGCCCTTATTGCTACTTTAAGGAGTTCTCTTGTTGCCTCTATTCCATCCTCTTCAACTAGTGTCTGTATTGCTACTAAGGGTAAGTGACTCATTAACTCTGGTGCTATTAGTCATATAATTGGAGACTCAACAACTTTCACCCATCTCTATAGACACAGTTAGATTCTTCTAGTTGTTCTTACTGATGGGTCCTTCAGTCAATGGCCAGAGGCTGTTACCCACTCTCTCAATTCACATTAGAAAACATTTTATCCTTCTTTCCATTGGTGTTATAAAAGTTAAAATTCTTGTGACTTATTCTTGTCATCCCATTGTTATTGATGAATGATGATTACTTGGATTGAATTGCGACGACTCTATTACTTGGATTGAATTGCGACGACTCTATTACTTGGATAACATTTTCTCTTTGTTTGGTTCTGCTGCTAAGGTCTCATTCCTTTAGTAGCATCATCGTCTTAGTTATCCTCATGTTTGTCTGCTTCATCAGTTGCTATCGCCTTTTTCTGCCGAGTCTATATTAGAGTGTGAGGCTTGCCAGTTTGGTACACATCATCATGCATCTTTTTTTGCAAAAATTAAGGAACAAAGTAGTGATCCTTTTGATTTAGTTCCTTTTGACATACGGGATCTTAGTCCTATCAGGACTATAGTTCAGAGAAGCTTGTATTTTGTCACTTTCATCTACATCTTGAAGGATATTTCTGAATTGCTCAATGTTTTTCAATTCCTTTATTATGAAGTAAATACTCAATTTGGAAATTTTTTGCACAGACATTGCTAAATGATATATGAACCATTTATTTTCTTCTTTTTTACTTCTGTGGACATCATTCATAAGACTAGTTGTGCTCATATGCCACAATAATTAGATATATTTGAAAGGAAATTGTCATGTCTTCAATATTTTTTGTAACCCGTAGTGTCATATTGGGACCATGCTATCCTTAAGCTCTTGTTTTTTATCAATTGTATGCCATAGTAAATCATTTGTCTCCATCCTTCATCCAAATGTCCCTTTCTTGGGTGCATCACTGCTGTCCACGTTTGAAGTCGTGACAAAATGTCTGTTCATGCGACCAAATGTGTTTCCTTTAGTTTCTCTTTGACTCAGATGGGATGTCGTTGCATTGTTACTATTTTTAGACATCAGTATATATTTGCTGATTCCACTTTCATTGAGTCTACTCCATATTTCTCCAAGAAGGGCAAAGTCTTTCTCTTAGATCCTGTTCACGCGACTATTTGATTAGACCATATTTTGAGTCGACTTTCTCCATACCCATTATTCACTTCGCTCCTTCGAATCCTACATCTCATTGTCTTCTTCCACCAGGTTCACTATTATCGCAACACCATCTACCCCGCCTTCTTGCACTTCTTGGGATGTGACTTCTCTACTTCTTTGAGATGTTATTCTTTACAAGTGCCTGGTTGACAAACTCATTTACCTCACTATAATTATCATGACATTACATTTGTAGTTGGCAATGTCAACCAGTTTATGCGTACTTCTAGAGAGTGCCATTTTGATGCATTCATGAAATTATTAGAGTATATCAAGGGGCGTCCTAGCAAAGGATATTTGGTTCATAAGAAATTATCATCCCAGTACATAGTTTTATTTTGATGCTAGTTATGCCAATAAGAAATCTACATCAAGGTACCACAACTTCTTAGGAGGCAACCTAGTCACATTGCAGAGCAAAAGATGGTTCGCTTTAGATTCAATGTTGAGACAAAATATCATGATACGACGATGCATACAATACAATACACCTTCGCCTATGTATTGAGATAATAAAATAACGATTTATATATCCAAGAAGGTTCCATAAGAGATCCGAGCAAATAAAATTGAACTATCACTTCATCAAAGATGAAATTATTATTGAGTGAGCATGCACTCCATTTATCACATATGACAAGGAATTTGCAAACATCTTCACCAAATCTCTTCTACCTTCTTTTTTGGCATATTTATATATATATTGGCATGGTAGTTATTGTTAATGGAAGCAAAATAATAATCTCATATTATTCAATAGTAGAACCCCCTTATATATAAGGGGGGAGATACATTTGTTAATTTTAATTCATTCTAACACTCCCCCTCAAGTTGGACATGTTATATTTCTCATACCCAACTTGTTGATAAAAACACAGAAAGCATTGCCCCTAAGACTCTTAGTAAGAATATCATCAAATTGCCCATCTGAAGGAACAAATAGAATACATATAATTTTTTTCTCGATATTCTCCTTGATGAAGTGTCTATCCACTTCAATGTGTTTGGTGCGATCGTGCTGAACGGGGTTGTTGGCAATAATGATTGCGGCTTTGTTGTCACAATATAACCGAATAGGACTAGACTCACATAAACCCCTATCACAGATAAATGAGCGTATCCACAACCCTCATATATGCCATGTGCCATAGCTCTAAATTCTGCTTCTGCGCTAGACCTTGAGATGACAGATTGTTTTTTACTTCTTCAAGTGACTAGGTTCCCGCCAACAAATGTGCAATACCCAGATGCAAATCGTCTATCTTCAATGGATCGATCCCAATCTGTGTCAGTATAAAGTTCAATCTTCAAACCTGTATAGGGAGTAAAGAGGATCCCTCTTCCTGGCGAGGTCTTCAAATACCTCAAGATTCTATGAGCTGCATCCATATGTCTCGTCTTCGGGGAGTGCATATCTTGGCTAACGGCCCCCACATCATTGGCTCTGTCGGGGCGAGTATGAGATAGATAGATTAACCGCCAGGCAAGTCATTGGTAACCAATAACGTCTTCAATAGGATCACCATCATTTCTTTAAAGGCTGTGGTTGACCTCCGTAGGGGTATCAGCAGGTCTACACCCACTCATACCGGATTGTTCCAGCAAATCGAGGATGTATTTTCTCTGTGAGATGAAAATATCCCGTTTAGATCTAGCTACTTCAATTCCCAAAAAATACTTAAGTTTCCCTAGATCCTTCACTTCAAACTGTTTTACCAAAATCACCTTCAAAGTTTTCACTTCTTCAACATCATCTCCTGCTATGACAATGTCATCAACATAGACAATGAGAGCCGTTAACATATTGTCCCTCCGTTTTATAAACATGGTATGGCCAGCATGACTTTGTCCGTATCCAAGAGAGATCATGACTTTGTGAAATTGACCAAACCAAGTCCTCAGAGATTGCTTTAGGCCGTAGAGGGTCCCTTTTAACCTGTACATTTTCGCTTCAGAGCCGGAAGGGGAAAAATCCAAGGGAGAGACATATATACTTCCTCTTCTTAATTCCCATGAAGGAATGCATTCTTCACGTCCAATTGGGTAAGACCCCAACCCTTACATGCAACACATGATAACAAAACTCGCATATTGTTCATTTTTGCAATAGGGGCATAAGTGTCATGATAATGAATCCCTAGGGTTTGAGTATACCCCCTTGCCACCAACCTCGCTTTAAATTGTTCAACCAAGCCTTCAAAGTTCTGCTTCACTGTAAACACCAACTTACAACCAACAATTTTCTTTCTGTGTGGAAGGTGTGTTAGATCCCATGTACACTTTTTCCCAAGGCAGTCATTTCCTCAATCATTGTCTCTTTTCACTTTTGATACCCAAGAGCCTCCTGCCATGCAGACAAAATAGAGACATATGCAAGAGATGAGACAAAGACTTCGTGTGAAGGAGTTAGAGCGTCATAGGAAACATAATGAGACAATGGATGTTGGGTGCAAGATCTGATACCTTTATGAAGGGCAATGAGAGGTTCAGAGAAATCTGTTAACGGAGTTGGCACTGGCGCTGATAGCGTGGGATGAGCCTGTGCATTAGGAGCTTTACTTCGTCTGGTGTACACCTGTGATTCTTGTTCTTTACGAGAAAGCTCCCCCTGATTGGGGGTCTCATAATGAGTCGGAGTATGTGGAGGAATTGAGTTTGATAGAGGAATCTATAAGGATAGAGTGGAGGAGCTCACTTCTTCCGTATGTGTGGACTCTCTCTGAAGTGTTGTCACATAAAACGGTTCGGATTCACGAAACGTGATATCCGCCGTGACAAAAATCCTCTTAGTCGGGGGATGATAACATTTATACCCATTTTGAGTGGGAGAATAGCCAATGAACACACACTTATGAGCACAATGGTCAAATTTAGACCTGCCCGGAGAGTGTATGTGAGAGAAGCAGACAACAAAAATTTTTTGGGTGGAGAGAGGTCGGTGGAACCCCTAAGGTAGTCAGAGGGGTCTTATGAACCAAGACCGGAGATGGAAGGTGGTTAATGAGGTATGCAGCTGTAAGAACCGCATCACCCCAATAGTATCTAGGGAGGTTCATTGTGAAGAGTAAATATCGAGCAACATCCAAGAGGCGACGACTTTTTCATTCAGCAACCTCATTCTGAGACGGGGAGTGAACACAAGAGGTTTGATTTAGGTTGCCATGATCAACAAGGTACTGTGCAAAGGGAGCGTTGACAATACACCCGACCATTATCGCTACGAAGAATTTTGATTGTAGCAGAAAATTGAGTCGAAACCATTTTATGAAATTTTTGAAAGATAGAAAACACTTAATTTTTATTTTACATCAAATAAACCCAGGTGGTGCGAGAAAAACCGTCAATAAAGGTACTAAACCAATAACATTCAGAAATAGAGGCAACGAGGCAGGACCCCAAAACATCATTATGGACAATATGAAAATGAGTTGTACTAGGTAAAGAAAGATCATTAACAAGAATACAATAGTGTTTGGAAACACACATCACAACCAAGGTTTTTAAAACATGTAGAAAAAATAGGAAATAAATGTTGCCTGGTCGTAACAGAGGGATGACCAAGCCAGCGATGCCAGGTAAGCAAGGTGGAGGTCTGCGAAGAGTGGAGAGTTTGCGGAGAGGTAGTCCCACAAGAGGAGTCAAACACGTACAAGCTATTCTGCATGCTACCAGAGCCAACCACTTTTCCCGTCTTCAGATCCTGAAAATTACAATGAGAAGGAAAGAAGGTAACTGAGCATTGAAGAGAATTTGTCAAATGACTAACAAAAAATAGACTACGGGTAAAATTTGGAACATGAAGCACACAAGATAAAGTGAGAGAAGAACAAGGGATGTAGCCTTTCCCATCAATGGAGGAGAAAGAGCCATCGACAATGCTCATTTTATCTCTGCCTGAAAGAGGAGAATAAAACACAAAACCTGAAGCTTAACCAATCATGTGATTATTGACGCCGGAATCGATAATCCAATGAGTAGGAGTAGTAGTAGAAGAGTTGGCACCCTGAGTACCTGTGTGGGCAAGGGAAAAGGATGACGTAGAGGCAGTAGTAGGCTCAGTAGTAAGGCCATGCATCAAGTGACGAAGAGCCTGCATCTCTTCAACAAAGAAGGATGACGACTGAGGGGGACAACTCTCCGGAATCTCAGTCAGATGAGCAAAGTGATAGGGTTGCTCATGAGTTCTACCACAACCGCGACCACCACGTGAAGTCGATCCTCCCCTGGGAGGAAGAAAGCCATGCAGACTGAAGCACGCATCTCGAGTATGACGAGGCTTGCCACAATAATCACAAGTGAGGTGATCCTTATCTGTAGGTTTAGGCTTGAAATCACGAGGAACCCGACCTCCAAAATTTGGCTGATATGCCACTAAAGCGGATCCTTTCGGAAGGGTGGTGGTGTTCCAGGACTGCCTTCAGTTAAAATCCTATTGGACAATGTTGTAAACTTCAGGAAGCGAAGGAATAAGGACACATCCCTGGATCTGGATAGTAATCTGATCAAAATCTCGTGCATCCCATGCAGGAACTGAAATACCCGATTACGACCCTCGTGACCCCTCAACAAGAGCCCACCCACATTATACACCATGATGAGTGAGTCAAAACGGTCGAACTCCTGAGACAGCTGAGTAAGCTCGAGGTAATAGGCAGAAGGAGGACGATCACCATGTCTGAGAAGAAAAATCTTGCGGCGTAGTTGGTAGATCTGGGCCGCATTCCCCTTGCTGGAATAGGTAAACTTAACACACTTCCATATTTCCGCAGCAGTGTCCAGGAAAAGGTAATTTCAGCAATAGATTCCTGCGTGGAATTAGTGCGCCATGATGTGACAAGGGAGTTTTCCGACTACCATTGAGGCCAATCATTAGAGGTGGTGGCTGGAGCGGCGGTGGTGGCTGGAGCGGCGGTGGTGCCATTGATATAGCCAAAGAGACGCCGACTCTTTAAGGCTAGAGTAACGAAGTGGGACCAAGACAAATAATTGGTGTTATCAAGTCAGATTGTTGTATTCTGAGAGTAGTGGTGATCCTGATCAGCCCGGGTAGATCCAACAAGGGTCACAAGGCTACTGGAATCAACGACGTCCGACTTAATAAAAAATTTCAACCAAACTCCACCAAGAGAATGGTGAGGAGTAGAGAAGAACACCCCTTCAAAGAATGGAAGGAAGAAAGAGTATCATCGGAGTGTTAGGAGTCTTCCTCTTCTTGAACAAAGGAAACACGAGATCTGAGATCGGTAAGTATCCAATCGTTGGAATCTCGAAAAATTTTTGGTGGAGGATAAGTGGGCGAAAACGATCTTTCTCAAAAATTTGGAGTCAATCGTACTGCCGGAAGGTCGCCAGAGAAGTCATCTAGACGGCCCAACGCCGATCGGCTGACGGGTGCGTCGAGCGACAATCGGCGCTGTAGCAGGAGCACACGGGGAGAGAGAGACTGGTAGAGGCGGATGGGTGGTGGGCTGCGGGCGGCGAGCAAGAGAGGTGCGGTTAGGTCTCTGATATCATGTTACAACAACAACAACAACAGAACCCATATAGTCCCCAATCATTGGGGGTATGGGCGGGGGAAGATTGGAAACAGACCTAACCTTTGGCACTATGCACAAAGTGGCTTCTCTCAGAGGAGAAAGACCTAACCTTTGACAATAAATGCACAAAGTGGCTGCTCACAGAGTACCACTGAAATAGTGCCCCCCTATACCATCGCGTTTGCTGCGGAATCATGCCCTCAAATCAAAGCCAAAGACATCAGAGAGGGCAGACCCAAGAATCCATTTTGATTTATGTGCACATAACCATGCTTCCTTCATTCAGCATCCAGAGCATTGGTGAAGCACAAATCTGATACCATGTTAATGGAAGTAAAATAATAATTGCATATTATTCAATAGTAGAACCCCCTTATATATAAGGGGGGAAATATATTTGTTAATTTAATTCAGTCTAACAGTTATCTATGCTCATGTTTGAGGCGGGAGTGGTAAAGTTAGCTTTATTTATGTACTTTATATTTTGTATGTGTCCCACATTGCTTGTGGACTTATGTACCGACCCCTCCCTATGTTATATGGGGGGGGGGGGTACTTCCCCTTAATGAATTCAAGGATTTTTTATTCTCCTCAACAACAAATAAAGCTTGCACTACTGAATTTGACCAATTTGTTCCTTTCTTATGTTATATTCTTCAGTATGCTCTAGCATCAACAATATGATTTAAATTGACATAACTTCACCGTAACAGTACTTTCCCCTTGCTGTAAATGGCGATCTTATTGGATGATTGTAGAAGTAGAATTGAAATAAGTCCTAAGCATCAAAATTTTTGGATGAAGTGAAATTTGGGCTTTTTGCAGTATGTAGTGTTGACGATGGTTATAGTTTATGCATTTATTCATTCTGAAATTAAGAACAGTGCATGGTAAATTATAATGCTATTCACAACACTAGGAATAAGCCATTGATAGTCAAATACGGTTATGAATATGGCATATTAAAAGAGAGTAAAAAAAGTATGTCCTTAATTTAAGAAACTAGAATAAATTCTAGATCCCATCAGCATTGTAACCCTTAAAGTAGATCTCGCATACTTAATTAAAACAGTCAATCCTTTTTTTCCGGAATATTTATGATTCCTAGAATAATTTCAATTGCTAATTAAATTTGATCATAAAATAAATGTAAAACAAACCAAAATGTTTGGGTTCTTAAAGAAGAGAAACAGCGACGCTAAAGAACTTGCATTAAAGTTGAATGACGATAAGCGAAGATGATACTTGAAGGTTTATATCCATCATGCATATAAATAACCTGAAAATGTGCGGCTTAGGCTAAGTGCGGAAGGAGCAAGAATAAAATGGGAAAATAAGAAAAGATAATTATTTAGCATACCTGCGACTCCGATGTCCAACAATGAGTGGAGATATGCATTGAGATAACAGATGGTTGTGCTGAGTTTGATGGTGTAAGGATATCACTTTTAAATAGTAATAGATAATATATGATATAATTCTACTTGGTAAGATATGCATTGTGATAATTTGGAAGTTAGAATAAGGAAAAATATTTTTAAGATAGATAAATTTAGATTGTTATAATAGGGATTGAATTTATGATATTCAATTTTAGTAGGTGTGATATAAAATATCATCAATTTTATTTGAAGATAAAATTTTACTTATGTTGTTATGTACTCTGGATATACTTCGTTGTAGCATGTTGATGCATTAAATCTCAATTTCATCCTTTTGATGGAATGGGGTATCCGAGTAGTAACAATAACAAATTTTTTCATTAGTTGCACATGTCTTTTAGAGGCTACATGGACTTTCTCTTAACTTACCACAGACCACTACATACCACACCAACCGAGTACCACTGCCGTCTTTGTGCTGTGTACTATTACAGACACATCCAAAAGGATGAGATTGAGCAGCTAATGCTCGAGATGCTTTAGGCGTGCATCCTCCTCCCAAGTGCTAGTCCATTCTCCAGACCCATCTTCCTAGTTTTCAAGAAGGATGACAACTGACATTCAGTTGATTACAAAGAGTTGAAACTTGTGATCGTCTAGACCGATATCCTATTTCAGGCATACACGAGTTGTTGGATGAACTATAGGGGCCGCCTTTTTCTATAAACTAGACCTTTGGTCGGGTTGCCATCAGATTCAGACAACCTTTTGCGTACATGGCGGTCATTACAAGTTCATTGTCATGCCGTTTGGTCTTACAAATGCCCCACACCTTCCAATCCATTATGAATGACATCTTCCACCATGCTTTCCGTCTGTACGTGGTAGTATTTTTTGATGACATTCTAGTTTACAGACCCTCTTGGCGTGACACCATCTGATGCACATCTCACAACCATCTAGCAAACACTCCAACAACACAGTTTGCATGCAAATCTCAAGAAATGCACCTTTCGGCCCAATGTCATTCTCTATAAAGGGCACACCATCTTAATCTAAGAGTTGTCTATTGACGCCGACGAGGTCTAGGCCGACCTAATGTGGCCAACTCTACAGTTGGTTCGGGCGGTCCCAGGCTTTCTGGTACTCATCGATTACTTATGCATGATTATATGCCACTACGTCAAGTTAACACGATCATTGATGACCCTATCGTCCTTTAGTCCCTTCCATTGAACTTTTGCTGCCATCGAGGTGTTTCAGTTACGCACCCGTTCTAGCCACACTAGATTTTTTCAGCCATTCTTGCTCTAATGCGATGCTTCGAATGACGACATCAACGCGATACATATGCAGAGCCGTCAACCCATCCTTCCTTAGTTGCACTTTTTCAAATAAATACAATCAAGGTTGTAAATAACAAATGTCAACATGTCAGATTGAGTTTTTAAATGTCGGATGTAGGAAGTCGGAGACATGTCATGGATATTTTAAAATAGCGGATCTCCAGATCTTATAAATTAAAAATTTATTTTTATATATATACTAAGAATAATTATATGTTCTAAAAGTAAAAAAATTAACATAACAAATAAATAAACAATGAGTTGTGTATATCCCAAAAAAGTGTAAGGTTTCCTAAATAAAATATTATTAACAAATATAATTTTACAATAATTTTATTTTGATAACACTAAATCTATAGTAAACAAAGAAGATTGAAAAGTTAAATGTCCTTGATTGATTTTAAGTCTTTCTATGCCTAATAAAATTATGTTAAGAGCATAAGAAAATATCAACTAATAAATGTGTTCAATTTTTTCACAGTTTTTCGTAATATGAAATAAGAAAAATATGTGAAATAATTATACAAAATTGATTTGTACAACCCTCATTCTCCGAGGGTGGGCCCGCTCAAAGCCACGTAGGCAGAAGTCAAGGTCAACACAGAGGTCAGCAGTCCATGACACAAGACAGCTCAGCCAGCAGGAGCAGAAGAAGGCCTGGGCGAGTATGGGTGGACTCGCGCGAGTCGCCCTGATACTCGCCAAAAGGTGGGCGACCATAGGTGATATTCGTCCCTTTTCAGGCGAGGTCGCCTCAATGTCGCCGAGTTGGGTGGGGTATAAAAGACCCCCCCTCCCTTTGGTTTTCCTATAAATAGGACCCCAGGGGTACTTGGATTGACACCTGAACTTGAGCTTTTGAAACTCCCACATTCAAATTCTCGGACCCGTCATCCTTGGTAGTCACTCCCGGTACTAGTCAAGTCGGTGCTTTCCTCATACCCTGCTCGACCATTTTTGGTCTTGGAGGGGAAGTCTCTTCTGAGCTTCTGGGTAGGTGGTGGGACCTCCCTGCCGCAGCGCCTGAGGTCCAGTTGTTCTTTGTCCGAGCCCTCTTCGTCGTCGCCAGTCTAGCCTTCTAGCCGGACTGCTGGGCGAATAGCCTCCGACTGCATTGACCGAATTTTGGAGTCGGGATTTTTCTGGCTTCAACACTTTGGTGCAGTGAGCATGGATCGTAGCTAGAGGAGGAAAGTTTGGTGAAAAGGCAAGATGGTTGTAGTTGGCGACCATGCAGAGGTAGTCGGGAACTCGACCGGCAGTGCCGAGTTTGTGACTTTGGCGGTCTTTGAGGAATTCGCGCGGCGAATAGAGGGGTCCATGCGAGCAGCTCTCCAACCTCGCGCAGAAGGAACAGCGACCTCGCCTCATCGTCCGATTCTGACCGAAGAAGGTGCTCACCCTCGGCGAGCAGGGAAGGAGCATGAGGAGGAGCTGGAGCGACCAAGGAGGTTGCAGTTCTACCCGCAGGTCTCGCATGGAGCAGGCGGAATCCGATTCCGCGAGCAGGAGGAGCAGGTGAGATACTTCGGTACTCGCCAATTCAGCGAGTATGGGGGTGATACTCGCCATGTAGAGGATCGTCGCCAGATTGGTGGGAGGAGCCCATTCTGTGAGGAGATCGTTGCCGCGCCAGTGCCGGAGGGGTTCAGAGATCCCGCGATGAATTACTACTCGGGGAGGGATGACCCTATCCGACACATCCAGTGGTTCGAGGATGTAGCCTCCATCCGAACCATGTCTGATGCCTTCAAGTGTAGGCTGTTCGCGATCACTTTCCGGGGGAAGGCCAGGGATTGGTTCCACCAGTTGCCAGCAGGTTCTATCTACTGCTTCGAGGACTTGTGCCGGGTGCTGACGATGCGGTTCGCCACGACCAAGAAGATGAAAAAGGAGGCTACGACCCTCTTCCATCTGCTGCAAGGAGCGAAGGAAACGTTGGGGCATTATATCGATCGTTTTCAGGAGGAGGTGTTGGACATCCAGGAGGTGGATGGTCCCACCTTGCAGCTGGCCCTAACGTTCGGCCTTCGCGAAGGTCTCTTCAAGTTGGAGCTCGGCAGGAATCCTCCTTATTCCTACGACAAACTCATTGAGAGGGCCAACGAGTTCGTCCAGGGTGAGGCTTCCAACCGCGGCTTCCTAGCCAGGCTCACCCAAGTGACCAAGGAGGATGAGGAGGAGGAAGAGGAGAGGACCCCCGAGAGGAAGAAGAAAGAAGAGCCCAGGAGGGGCAGAGAAGCTGAAGCCGGAAGGAAGGAGCAGAGAAGAAAGAAGGAGAGAGGAGTTCAGGAAGGAAGGACCAAGGAGAAACGATGAGAGGAGGCTTATTGTGGCCCCGGAGCGTCGGGAAGAGGAGAGGCGCTACCAAGTCCCCGTTCACCGGCCACCTTGGAGGCCGGCCAGAGGACCTCAGCGCCAGGATCGGGGAAGGAGATCCCCGGAAAGAATACTTCGCGATCAGCCAGTGAGGCGTCAGGAAAGGAGAAGGAAGGAAGCAATGGCGGTTGCCCGACGGGGCAGTCGGCAAGGTCGGAAGAACCGGCAGCAGAGGAGGCCGCAGGCAGAGGTGATCCCCCTCTATTGTGATCTCCATCAGGTGGAGGGGCATGGGACGATGGCTTGCCCAGATTTTTGGGAAGCTCGTAGAAGGTTGGCAGCAGGGGAAGCAGGAGAACCTCGGAGGATTGAAGCCCCTGTCGAGCCGCCGGCAGTCCAAGCCGTCGGTCGAAGGAGGAACGAAGACCGCGTCGACCATGGAGGTCGGGGAGACCTCGTCCAGGGAGGCAGAGGAGTTGGAGTGATCCACGGGGGAGCAGGGCTGAGAGCTTCCCGCAAGGGGAGTCTCCATCAAATTTATCGAAGGAGTGTCGCTTCGACTTCGCAGGCACCACCCCCGTTAGAGGAGATCACCTTCTCAGAGGAGGACATGCTAGGGAACGAGAATCCCTTCCATGATGCGCTCGTGATCCAAGCTGCAATGGAGGACTTCATCGTTGATCGAATTCTGATCGATAACGGTAGTTCCTTGAACGTCGTCTTCAAGGAGACGTTCGACGGGCTGGGCGTCGGAGCAGCAAGAGTCCGGGCGCGGGATGGTCCCCTCTTTGGTTTCTCCGGAGAGAAGAAAGAGGTGGAATGAGTAGTATATCTCCTTGTAACTCTCGGCGACACCCCTCTCCAGTGCCGTTTCGTCATCGTCGATGCCCCGAGTTGCTACAAGGCCATGTTCAGAAGGCCGCTTCTCAATAACTTCAAGGCCGTTCCATCCTCCTACCATCAGTGCCTTAAGTACTTCCAGGGGGATGTTCAGGTGAGGATCAGGAGCGATCCAATAGCCGGCCGCGAGTGCTACCTTAGCGCGGTCAGCACTATCAGCTGGATGGCTGACGCGGAGGAGTTCGAGAGGGTGACAGGAGGCACGGCCCGACTGGAAGCGTCCGAGGAGGTTGAAGAAATCGAGGTACTCTCCGCGGCAGGAGTACCTGGGTTGCTAAAGATTGGAGGATCGCTGAAGGTCAGCGAGAAGATGGAGATCTACCAAGCACCGATACGCCAAAAATAGTCCCGTACCCGTACCGGGTATGTTTCCGGTACGGGTACGCGTTTGGTACGCCCAAATACGTTAATGTCGCTGTTCGCCTGTTCCCGCTCTTACGCGCATCCCGCATCCCGCTGCTCTGCCGCATCCCGCATCCGCTCTCTCTGCGCGCATCCCGCATCCGCTCTCTGCCGCATCGCATCCCGCTCTCTCTGCCGATCCCGCATCCGCTCTCTCTGCCGCATCGCTGTCCCGCTCTCTCTGCCGCATCGCTGTCCCGCTCTCTCTTCTTCTTCCTCTTCTTCTTCCTTCTTCTTCTTCTTCTTCCTCTTCTTCTTCCTCTTCTTCCTCTTCTTCCTCCACTTCTTCTTCTTCTTCCATAATGTAATTCTGAAATAATTACCGTGCAAGTTCTGTGTACAGAAATTCTGATTCCTGGAATAATTACTGTGCAAGTTCTGTGTGCAATTTCTGTGCAGAAATTCTGATTCCAGAATTCCAGAATTACTGTGCAATTTCTGTGCAGAAAGAAATTCTGATTCCAGAATTCCAGAATTACTGTGCAATTTCTGTGCAGAAATTCTGCAATTTCTGTGCAGAAACACGTACATAAATTCCATTAATTTCTGTTATGTTCTGTCTAAGAACTTCATGTTATATTCTTTTGAGAATTTATAATTGCAATTTTAATATATAATTTTAATATATACATATATATTTATTATATTTAATACAACTTATCCCGCCGTACCCGCATCCTTGTTTTTAAATTTTGCCGTACCGCCGTACCGGATACGTATCGTACCCTGTACACGTACCGGTGCTTCCTAGATGGAGATGACGACGTGCCTGCAAGAGAACGTCGACATCTTTGCTTGGAATGCTGCCGAGATGCCCGTGATCGATCTTGAGGTGGCCTTCCACCATCTCAACCTTGACCCCGCAGTCAAGCCCGTCCGCCAGAAGAAAAGATCAAGTGCCATCATGTTAGCCGTTCCTATCCGCGAGGAGGTAAGAAGCTGCTAGATGCAGGCTTTGTGTCAGAGATCCAGTACCTAGGTTGGGTCTCGAATGTTGTAATGGTTAAAAAAGCTGGGGGCAGCTGGAGGATGTGTGTAGACTTTTCGTCATTGAATAAAAGCTGCCCGAAAGATTGTTATCCCTTGCCTCGAATCGACGCGCTGGTTGATTCAGCAGTCGGTTTTTCTGTAATGAGCTTCCTTGATGTGTTTTCAGGATACCATCAGATCCGGATGTATCCCCCCGATTGTCGTGATGTTTCCTTCATCACTGGTGATGACTGCTACAGCTACAAGATGATGCCCTTCGGGCTAAAGAATGCAGGGGCAACCTACCAGCGGATGATGGACCACGTCTTCGAAGAGCAGAAGGGGAGGAACCTGGAGGTATATGTAGATGACCTCTTGGTCAAAAGCAAGAGCGCCCGGGAGCATGTGGCTGATCTGGTGGAGACCTTCGCGACGCTGAGGAAGTTCAAGATGAGGTTCAATCCGGCAAAGTGCGTGTTCGGTGCTGGAAGGGGGAAGTTTTTTGGGGCATCTCATCACCCCGGAGGGAGTGGAGCCGAACCCTGACAAGGTTAAGGCGATCCTGGAGATGACCTCGCCGAAGACGGTGAAAGAAGTCCAAAGGCTGACAGGAAGGTTGGCGGGTCTTAACCGCTTCCTGTCCAAGGCAGGAGAGAAGTGCTCTCCATTTTTCAAGATGCTCCGGAAGAGCGAGGACTTCGCATGGTCCAACGAATGCGAGAAGGCGTTCGGTAGGCTGAAGGAGTAGTTGACTCAGACACCCCTCCTGCAGAGCCCGAAAGGAGGCGAAGACCTACTCATCTACTTGGGAGTAGGAGTGGAAGCAGTAAGTTCGGTGCTGGTCCGAGAAGAAGGAAAGAAGTAGCTCCCCATTTACTATGTTAGTCAGGTGCTCAAGAAGGCAGAGCTGAAGTATCCAATCTTGGAGAAGCTTGCTTTCGCCTTAGTGGTGTCGGCGCAGAAGCTCCGACCTTATTTCCAAGCTCACTCCATCCGGGTCGTGACTGATCATCCCCTTCGAAGTATTCTCGAAGGGGTGGAGCATTCAGGAAGGCTGGCGAAATGGTCGGTAGAACTCAGTGTGTTCAACATTTCCTTCTCGCCCCGGGTGGCGCTCGATGCGCAGGCTGTAGCAGACTTCATAGCCGACTTCTCAGTAGAGGCGGAGCCGGGAGAGGATGCTTCTACTCCCATCCCTTGGAAGATGTTCGTGGACGGAGCCTCGGGCAAGAGCTCTGTGGGAGTGGTCGTCGTTCTTGTCAGCCCACAGGGAACTGGAATCGAACAAGCAGTTGAGATTCTCTTCCCCGTCACGAATAATCAGGCAGAGTACGAGGCCATAGTGCCAGGCCTGCGTTTCGCACATGAGCTGGGTATTCAAGATATCAGAGCCTTTACTGATTCAATGGTGGTCGCGTCGCAGATTCGGGGAGAGTTCGAAGTGCGCGACACCATTCCGGAAAAGTATCTTGTCAAGATGAAAGGATTGATTGGAGGCTTTCAATCCTTCTTCGTCGAGCACGTACCGAGAGAGGAGAACTCGGCAGCTGATCGTCTGGCCAAGTATGGGCCAAGGACTGGAGGGACCGTCACCGAGTTGTTTCGACCATCCATCGAGGAAGGGGAGATGATGGAGATCGAGCAGTGCCCCTCGCGGATGGATCCGTTCGCAGCATTTCTATCCACCGGACAGCTCCCAGCGGATGGAGGGGATCAAATGAAGTTTCGATACAAGGCAGCGTACTATTTATTGTAGGACGGGGAGTTATATCGCAAGACCATCTCGGGCCCCCTGGCTAGATGTGTCTCTGAAGACGAAGTACCTCGAGTTGGAAGATATCCACTCGGGAGAGTGCATAAGTCATTCTGGGACTCGCACTTTAGAGCATAGAATCGTGAGGCATGGTTATTTCTGGCCTACTATCCGGAAGGACGCGGAGGTCTTCTCAAAGAAGTGTCAGAAATGCCAGCTATTTGCCCCCTTCAGTTGCAGCTGTCCCAACAACTTCGCTCGATCACCGCCCCGTGACCGTTCGCTATCTGGGGAATGGATCTGATAGGTCCCTTTCCCCAGCTAGTGGCCAGAGGAAGTTCGTTCTCGTCATGATCGACTATTTCTCCAAGTGGATCGAGGCCAAAGTTCTGGCCAAGACCACCTCTCAAGTCGTGAAGAATTTCATCTGGGGAGAGATTGTCTGCAGATTTGGAATCCCCCTCACCATCGTCACCGACAACGGTCCTCAGTTCGCCAGCTTGGAGCTGGAAGATTTTTGCAGACAGCTCGGCACTGATCTTCGGTTTGCGTCAGTACATCATCCAAGGAGCAACGGACAAGTGGAGGCTGCCAACAAGCTGATCATCAACCTGCTGAAGAAGAAAGTCGAGAACCTAAGAGGTAATTGGGCGAAACAGCTCCCCTCGATGTTGTGGGCTTTGAGAACCACTCCTAGCTCAGCCACAGGGGAAACCCCGTTCAAGCTCTCTCACGGGTCCGAAGCTCTCATTCCAGTAGAGTTCGAGGTCAGAAGTCTGAGGGTGATCGTAGCTGAAGACGAAGACGAAGAATGACGTCTAGAGAATGAGGAAGCTCAGAAGCTATCCCCCGACTACATCGAAGAACTCCGAGACTTAGCCTCAACTCGGCAGGAGGAGATCAAGCGTCGAATGACGAAGCACTTCGACAAACACGTTCGCCTCAAGCACTTCCAAGCAGGTGATCTAGTCCTAAAGAAAGTGGACGCGACAGGAAGATCAACAGCCGTCGGAAAGCTCAACCCAAATTGGGAGGGACCTTTCATCGTTCATGAATCACTTACAACAGGAGGATATTGCCTGCAAAATCACGAAGGGGAGCTATTGGGTAATACCTGGAGCGGCGATGACCTGACAAAGTTTTATCCCTAAGCAGGGACGTGTACATCTCTCTCCTGTAAATTGATTATTTATAAATAGATTCCTCACCTCCCTGAAACATGGGATGGCGAGAGATGGGATGGCGAGAGATTCTCACTCCTTTCACAGCAACAAATATTTTAAAAAGAAGAGAAGGAAAGCAGGTGAAGCCAACCTCCGCGTCAGGGTGGGAAACGGGTCTCTGACTTGATTCTCGTAAGATCCAGAACGGATGATGGGACGGTGCTTCGGTAGTGAGTTCCCCTAAGACTAAGCCTCTGCATTGACGATCGAGATCAGTTCCCCCTTTGCACGTTGGCCGCGGTTCCCTCCGACCGCATCTCTCATCCGACTGGAGAGATTATCAGGAAGAAGTCGTGACGCCGACCTCCCAACTCGACGATAGGATGATCGACTTAACCTCTTAGGGGACCCTTGAATAAAGGCGTCGCAAATCCTCAAAGAGTAAAAGGCTCGCAGCATAGCGTTTTGTTTCTGATGACCTTGTCCAATCATTCGAGTTGGTGTGTTTAATCCCCTCTGATTGTTGAGTATGTCAGGAGGAAGTTCGTCGAAACAGCATCAACATCACAGTAGAATGGAGACCTCAGGATGGTGTCTTTGGACCTCCCCGACTGTCAGTCCCTACTTGTCGATCTCTTCACCAACATCAACATCACAGTAGGATGGAGACCTCGGGATGGTGTGTCTTTGGACCTCCCCGACTATCAGTCCCTACTTGTCGATCTCTTCACCAACATCAACGTTATGGTAGGATGGAGACCTCGGGATGTTGAGTCCCCTAGGACCAGCCCGATGGTCATTCTCTATTTTTCTCATCCTGAAGTCCATTATTATTACAAGCGTCCTGACAGTCTTTCATCAGGTACAAAAGAGAGCTTTAAGAGCATTTGTCCCTCAGGACCCTCTCCGAAGACCCTCCACAGATTGACTCCAGCAAGGTTTACCTTGAAAATGACGAGTATACGTGTGCGACTATACATATGCGAGTATGTGGTGCGAGTATGCGGGTGCGAGTAAGGTATGGTCGTCGACCGCAACACTCAATCTCGCCCGTGCCTAAGAGCCTAGCGAGCACTCAACCTCGTCGCAAGCCTAAAGGACTACTCGGCATGCAAACAAGAAAGCGAGAATGATAAACATCAGGCGAGCACAAGAATCTGCATTTCATTACTTTGATAATTACATCTTCAAAAATGGTATACAACTATCAACAAGAGACCGGCGACTAGGCATCATCATCACGATCGTCCTCGCCATCATCATCCTCATCCTCGGAATCGTCATCCTCGGAGCCACTGGATGACGAGGGCAACTCTCGCCCAGGGGAGGTGGACTCTTCGGCGAGCAGCGCCGGGATGAGGTCCACCACTGTCAGGTCCATCGCCTCCGGCTTTAAGAAACCTTAAGCTTTCAACCTGCCCAGGACGACCTTCCCGGTCGCCCGCGCGATCTCTCGGCGGATGTGCGGCATCTCGTCGCTATGCATCCTGATTTGCTTGCCGACCCTGGAGGGACCCGCCTTCGAAGGCTGTTGCGCGGCAGGCCGAGTTTCCAGCTCGGCAATGCGGACTTGGGCAGTATCCAAGGCCTGCCGAGTATCCTCCAGCTCCTTCTCGAGCTGAGATACCTTCTTCGCCACCTCGATCTCGGCAGCCTGAAAATACATGAAGACAGCGAATAGCGAATTGTTCGTCGCAAAAGGAGAGTATCCCAGAAGCCGGAAAGGGGACGAGCGAGTACCTCATGCTCCTTCCACTTGGCGGCCTCTAGCCCCATGGCGATGAGCTTCTGAGCTTGCACCTTGATCATCTGCTCATATTCCAGCAGCCGCCTCGACGTTGCATGGCCGAGCTCGGCAGCTCGCAGGTAAGCTCGCAAGCTCTGGTTCGCCAGATACTCGGCCGACACATCTTGCAGGGCCTCGGCATCTGCGCGACCATTCAAGGCGAACATGACGTCGAACGCCTCGCCGCTATCCTCCCAATCTTCCGACCAGGCGGGAAGGTTGGTGCTCAAGGTCACCTCGTGGGCGCGCTCGGCCCAGGACACCAGAGGGCGACCATATGCGTCCTCGCTGCGGCAACCTTCGTTATAGAGCGGGTGACTGTAAGGCTCGCTGGCCTCCGAAGGGTTCGCCTTCGCCTTCAGGTCCCTCTTGGCGACCTCTTTCTTCTTCCTCGTCGCAGGCTCCCTGGACTTAGCCTTGCCCTTCCGCTTCCTAGAAGGCTCAGCATCATCGCCGGCGACCTCCTGTTCTTCGCCACCAGGCGACAAGTCGATCAGTGTAGAAGCCCCCACCTTCGTCTCCATCGGAAGGGGCTCGCTCGGCAAAAGGCGAGTAGCTGCAAAACATGACAGAACACAGGAAGGTTAGTCACCAGTAGAAGATAAAGATGCGAGTATAACCAAATACTCGCTCAGAAGATCACCTTCGCCCGGGAACACGTCGGTAAGTTCGTCTACTCGCTTCCTCCAGAAGACCACATCCAAGCGGCGATTCCGGAAGCAGTCTATTAGCTTCTCCCTACTCTCCTCCAGGTAAGGAATGGCGAAGGCGCTTTCCGCCGGCTGGAAGGACGAGGTCGGGATGATCTGGAAGTCGCCTTTGATGACGACTAGTAGCTCGCCCCAACGATGATTCTTGTTCGCCGTGCCAACCAGCGTGTAGACGTGGCTGCACAAGAAAACAACGCCCTCGCCCGTGGCGTTGAAGTGAAATATTCGCCGGAAGACGGAGAGATCGAAGGCGATCCTCTCTTCTCGCAGGAAGCAAAGGAACCCAACGATCATCGCCACTCCGTTCGGGTTGATCTGGGCAGGGACTATCCCGAAGTAGCGCAGAATCTGGCAAAATTCCGTCCACAACGGTAGTCGCAATCCGACCTCGAAGTGGCGAATAGGGAACACTATCTCGGTGGGCGAGAAAGTGTTCAGGCGCTCATCCTCGCAAGGAAGCCTGGCGACGTAGCCTGGCGACATGTACTTGGCGGAGAACTCCTTCAAATCCTGCGGCCGAGTAATTGGCTTCTTGAAAGTTGTTGCCTCAAAATTCTTGGCATGGCTCGCACGCCGAATAGCCGCCTCATCAGCCATTCTGGAAGAGGAGAAGAAAAGAAGCGAGTATCGAAGAGGCGAGAAAGGGAGCAAATCGAAGGATACTCGCTAGGAATACAAGAAGATCGCCAGAAAGCGTAATAAATACGTACCCACCCCCTATTTATAGTAGTCGGAGATACTTGTCTTGTCGCGTACGCCGCCGCGAGTACGAGTAAGAGGTAGCGAGCAGAAAGGAAAGTCGCTAAAAGCAGCGGTGCACTTCGAATCATCAATACTCAGGGCACGAGTACCTGCATCAGAATACAAGCTAGCTCGCCAAACAGACGCGACCTTCAGCTACTACTCGCAAGAAGATCGCAAAAAAAAGAGATAGAAGAATCCAGACATCACAACAAGCAAACCAACAAACAAGCAAAGAATAAAATGCGAGATCTGAATACTCGCCAAATGGAAATACATACATAAATTGTTCAAATTACAGGCATTCGCCAAAAGGCGACCTAGCGACTACAACAAAGAAAGGAAACAACATCTAAGGAGGGCCTTGGAGGTTCGCCTGGGCTTCAGGAGGTTGCGGATGTCGCCCAACCCAGCCCATGCTGCGAGCTTTCTTGAAGTGCTCAAAAGCTAAGGTCATCGCATCCTCGCCCTGCCGAAGCTGGTCCTCGATCCTCGCCCTGCCGAAGCTGGTCCTCGATCCTCGTAAGATGACCAACCGAGCCCATGCTCGCACGCATCCCTACGAGCTCGTCATGATGCAGCTGTTGGCGATGCTCCAACCTGACGACCCGACGCTCCAAGTCATTGACAAAATGAAGGCGAGATTCGGCCCCAGCCAGTCGAGTGTCAAACTCTTCCAGCCGGGACACTCGCACCTCCAGCTCGGTCAAGCGGCGATGAGGCTTGAGGGCCGCCAAGCGTTCAACCCGCGACTCCATATCAGTCAAACGACGATGAGGCTCGCTGATCGCCAGGCGCTCTATCTTCGCCTCCAAATCCAAGATGGCGCGAGTAGCCCTCTCCTGGTACTCGCGAGAAGGAAGCCCAACTCCGTCGATCAAGGCTCCCACAGGAGTTTGAGCGCGAGCTGAAAAGAAGACAAAGAAGCCTTGATCGACGGAGTTCCCAAAATCATCTCCGCTTCTTTGTCTACTTTTCAGCTCGCGACATCAAAGGTAAGTCGCAACAGAATTCAGCAAAAGCAGACATTCAAGATTACCAGGTCGGCGGGTATCGTTCCTCGAGCCGCGAGGAGGGCTGCGAGATCGCCGAGAAGGGGAGCTCCTTCCTCGGTGAGGGGAGATGCTATGATGACCAGCACCTCGCCGACTGGAGTGAGTCCCGCCGGTTTGCTCCTTGCCGCGAGGAGCATCCCCCCGACCGCGACCATCCACTGGTCGCCCTCCCCTCCTTGAGGCGAACAACCTCGAAGTACCCCCAACCCCGCCTCGGCGTGAGGATTCTCCCAAGTGGGTTGAGGGAGCAGTAGAAGACGAAGGACGCGGATCGCCCTGGATGTCAGCAGGAGGAGGGAAGAGGAGGAAGCAGAAACTTTTCAGCGGGCAGCTGCTCGCTGCTCGCCAGCTCCGATTGTTGTGAAGGCGGTGACGGTGGTGGCGCGTTGCTCGCCGAAGGAGCCCTCTGCTCGCTTGAAGGCCGCTTCTCCAGCGCGGAGCTATGAAGGATCCGGACCGAGCGACTACCGCGCGACCCTTCTCCAGCCCCAGGCGAGATCATCGGAGATGATCGCAAAGGCGGCACGTCCAAAGGCTCCTCCTGAGCATTAGCAATCGGCGAATCTGCGAGTATCAGAAAGAGCCTCAGAACCTCGCCAGCATAGATCAAATTAGCAAGGTAACCCGAGAGGTGGCGAGTAGGTAGCTCTCACCTCGCGTAGGAGCGACATCAGGTTGATCCTGAGCCGATACCCCGGTCGTAGTCGCCTCCAGAGCGACATTCCGCGCCGGAGGATCAAGAGCGGGCGAGTCGTCCCCGCAAGAAAGACCTAGATCGTCGAGCAGCTGCTGACGTTGGCCAACTGGAGGATCGGCGACCTCCTCCGAAGCAGTCGTCCTCCTCTTTTTCTCTTTTTTCTTTTTCTTCTTGTCTAGACGCTTCCTCTTCCTGGAGGCGAGGAAGTCCTCAAACTCGGCGTCCACGCGAGCAGGCACCCGAGCAGGCGGCAACAAGCCCATAAGATCGGCTTGATCAACAGCAACTTCCTCAGCATGATTGCGCGACATCTTGAAGCGAGATTTAAAAAACCTTGCCATCATAGACCCCTCCCCCTCTATATATAGAGCCAGGGTGTTGGTCAGCGAGATACCGACTATCGATCAGTACTCGCTAGAAGGACAAATCGTCGAATGAAGGTTGAATGATTCTTTCCGAGGAACTACGTTACTCGCAAAGAGCGGGGATTATGTATAACCCTCATTCTCTGAGGGTGAGCCCGCTCAAAGCCACGTAGGCAGAAGTCAAGGTCAAAAGGTCAACACAGAGGTCAGCAGTCCAAGACACAAGACAGCTCAGCCAGTAGGAGCAGAAGAAGGCCTGGGCGAGTATGGGTGGACTCACGCGAGTAGCCCTGATAACTGCCAAAAGGTGGGCGACCATATGTGATACTCGTCCCTTTTCAGGCGAGGTCGCCTCAATGTCGCCGAGTTGCCGAGTTGGGTGGGGTATAAAAGACCCCCCTCCCTTTGGTTTTCCTATAAATAGGACCCCAAAGGTACTTGGATTGGCACCTGAACTTGAGCTTTTGAAACTCCCACATTCAAATTCTCGGACCCGTCATCCTTGGTAGTCACTCCCGGTACTAGTCAAATCGGTGCTTTCCTCGTACCCTGCTCGACCATTCTTGGTCTTGGAGGGGAAGTCTCTTCTGAGCTTCTGGGTAGGTGGTGAGACCTCTCTGCCGCAACGCCTGGGGTCCTGTTGTTCTTTGTCCGAGCCCTCTTCGTCGTCGCCAGTCTAGCCTTCTAGCCGGACTGCTGGGCGAATAGCCTCCGACTGCATTGATCCGAATTTTGGAGTTGGGATTTTCCTGGCTTCAACATGATTGTTAGAATAAAATATTAAAAAAACGAAACAATAAATTTAATTGATTTAAGCATGCATAAGAATTTATATATATATATATTTATATATATACGAGTCGAACAGCAAGGTCCTCCGGCCCTACGTGAGTGCAATCGTCGGGCTTTGCCCCTCCCCCAAACTTTTTTTATATCATCTAATATTTGTCATTTATTTAGGATTAAAAAATATTATATTAAATTTTTTTTTATTTATATTGTTTTTGTTTTAATTTTTTTTTAAGGAAAAAATGCGAAAAAAATTATTTAAAAAACCCCCGGCTAAGCTCTTAAGACCACCGTCGGCGATAACCCAAGACGTGGGTACGTGTCTTCGGTTTTAGCCGGGGGGGAGGTTGTGATTTCAGCGCGAGGATGATTTGCCTTGAATTGCTGTTTGCAGTCCAACATCAGGATTATATCTTCAGATCGAATGGACATGATTTGTTTGATGACTTTTAAATGCATGGAATTAAAAAGCTATCAATATATCTTTATAAATAGTATATATATATGGTTTAGGGTTTAATTATTGCCACTAGTCTGCTAACATAACATAAAACAAAATAACAGAAGATATGTTTATAAGTTGTATCGGCCAAATATATCGAAAAAAATCGGATATATCGGTCTATATTTTACGAAAGGACAATTTATTTTTTAGAAAAAAAATCGTTTTGCCCTAAAACTGACATGTCGGCAGACATGTCAGAGGAGATTAAAGATAGTGAATGCACCACAATTCGTCTATGAGAACAAACTGATGGTTCTTACCCTCGCCGTCCAACATTGTTGTCTGTATCTACCAGCCAGGCCACTGCTTTACAAGCAGTATTGATCATCATAGCTCGCGTTGCCTTCTCAATCAGACGATTGCGACTCCTGCCCAACATGTACGTGGGGGCCAAACTGTTGGGATATGAATTTTGTGTGTAATATAAGGTCGTAAACCCAATCAAGAGACATGCACTTTCTCTCGATAGGTCTAAACCGCGCCAGTCTTGGCCATCTCAAGTCCGTTGTTGGCAGATGTCGACATCATTCAACATGAAGTGGCGGTCAACCCCCCCTTTAGCAAGATACAAACAACAGTGGTGCATGACCTCACCTCCCAACAAACACTCTCTCTTGCAGGGCCCGCCTTTATTATCATTGTTGGCTAGTGCTGACGACCACTTCATCCAACATCCCCAGTCTACTGATCGAGTTTCACTCAACTTCGTAAACAAGACACACAGAGCCTTCCACACCTATAGAAGGCTCGCAACTCCTTTTACTGGTAGGTGTGATCCGTTGTATTCAGCAATTCGTAGCTATGGTGCACGAGGAAGGGAACGAGATACGATACGAATAAGAGAAACATGATTCTAAAAAAACCTAGAATGTCGAACATGTTTTTGAGATTTTTTAATTATTTGAATAAAAAATGGGTAGCCCGGTGCACAGAGCATCTCCACGTAGCGAGGGTCCGGGGTAGGGTCCCACCTGAAGGGTATTTTTAATTATTGAATACAAATTAATATGATTACATGTGTTGCATTCATGTTTTCTCATTTTCATCTTTATATCTCACATATTATATATTGAATGATGATAGTTCATGTGACACAAAAACATATCATTTCTAAATAAGAGTCATGAATAAAAATTTATAACCAATTGAATCACACCACTTATCATTCAACATTTTCCCTTCGTCTTTCTCCATGTCACCATCGCAAAACACATAATATTTGAACATTTTTGAGTGTACTCAGACGTATCTGAAAGTATATGTGAGTATCCGATTTTTTTAATCTAAAATTAAAAGAAAAAGTTTCCAAGAGTTTCGAGGACAGGTTTCCGAGAGTTTCTCGACTCCGAAATGTTTCAGATATGATATGTAAGGCTGTTGTAAGTATCCGTGCTTCATAGATTTGTAGCATCTTGCATTATGTTCCAATGAGCCAAATATGAAGCGACGTTCCCCGCATACCTACTACAACCCATACCGATTCCGCAACACATTCAGGAAGACTTTGCTATGAATTTAATCACAAAGCTTCTAGAGTTCGTTGGGTACGACTACATCTACATAATATCATTGACCGCCTCCAAGTATGCTCATTTCATCCCCCTGCAACACCTGCACATTTGGGAAGACTTTGCTATGAATTTAAACAGAAAGCTTTTAGAGTCCGTTGGGTAACTACTTGATGTATACCAAAAATTGAGGATTGATTTTAAATGATAAAACTCGAAAATCAATTTTAAATTTTGTGGCGGCTAGCGAGACGCTCACGAATAATATCACGCGACAATCAACATAGGAATCGCAAACGTGCAAAATATCTAGCATTCAAACATGATTTACCATGAATTCTTTGTAGCATCTTGCATTATGTTCCAATGAGCCAAAGATGAAGCGGCGTTCCCCGCATACCTACTACAACCCATACCGATTCCGCAACACATTCAGGAAGACTTTGCTATGAATTTAATCACAAAGCTTCTAGAGTTCGTTGGGTACGACTACATCTACATTATCATGGACCGCCTCCAAGTATTCTCATTTCATCCCCCTGCAACACCCGCGCATTTGGGAAGACTTTGCTATTAATTTAATCAGAAAGCTTTTAGAGTCCTTTGGGTAACTACTTGATGTATACCAAAAATTGAGGATTGATTTTAAATGATAAAACTTGAAAATCAATTTTAAATTATGTGTCGGCTAGCGAGACGCTCACGAATAATATCACGCGACAATCAACATAGGAATCGCAAACGTGCAGTTTATCTAGCATTCAAACATG
Organism: Dactylorhiza incarnata; assembly: GCA_033032865.1. Lineage (NCBI taxonomy): Eukaryota > Viridiplantae > Streptophyta > Magnoliopsida > Asparagales > Orchidaceae > Dactylorhiza > Dactylorhiza incarnata. Next base: position 11,792,107 of record JAWHQI010000029.1, read on the forward strand.
ATTTGACATGAATTCTTAGATGCACATGCATGATAAGAAACAAAATGAAACAGCAAAATAGAAGTTGACGACAAACAGGTAAGCAATAAGTTATGCAAGCTCTGATTTTAATAGTTCATAAACTATTATGCATAAATTTATATTACCAGTGAGAGCAGAGAAGAGATAAGAGGTAAACCTCAGGCGCACGGTTACTTGAGCGCATATGCTGAAATCAGTAGGAAAGAGCCCGGAGAAGGCTCGGTTTCAACGGAATGGACCTTTTGGCCGACTGAAAATCGACATGGTGGATGGCTGGTGCTGGTGGGAGGTCGGACGGAGGAGGAGGTGCTAGGAGGTCAGTCGCTTGACTGGAAGTGGTTGTAAGGAGGTTGTCGGGGCTGTCGAAGGCTGGAGCTCTAGATCCGTTTAGGGAGGAGTTAAATCAGTCGGAGGAGTTAAATCAGTCGGAGGAGTCGATGAAGAAACTGGAAGAGGTTGGAGGAGTGGACGCCGGGATTAGAAAGGGTTGCTGGTGGCGCCATCAGGCAAGGAGAACGAAGTTGGGTGGCAGAAAGCTTGCTGGAATGAGGGAACCGACGAAGACAAAGAGTCTCGTCGATTCCTTCTATTTTCCAGTCTCCCTTGATTAGGGGCGGGGGGTGCTGCTTTTATAAGAGAAAAAAAGTCTTTTAAACAGGACTTTAATGAGGGGAATGAGGGTTTCAAAGTCTGCCAGTTTTTTGTTGTTGTGAAGGGCCAACTGCTGTTATATAAAAAAAGAAGAAATTTAAAGCTTCGATTTAAAAAAGCCAGATAATTAAAGATGGTGTTCAAAAGGCTTTTACTTAATATTCCACTATTCCCATCATTTAATATTGTCCAACAATTAAGAATTTTCGAATCTTAATTTTAATTTCAGAAATAAAATATTTATATTAATTTATAAATTTTGAAATTAAAATTAGATATGCAAATTAAAATTCATTTTTAATTTCAAAGCTTGCCCAAATTATCATCTAGCCTAATTTAACGAACCTTTTCATTCATGATTTTATTGGGCGGTCATTCCAATAAGTCGTACAAACAAACACTAGTACAAATGAGCGCGAGTAACAAGCGCAATGCAAATGCAGAAACACAAATAAAACAACATGCGCAAAGACGTACGCGACACCAATAAAAATACGGGAAATAAAAGTAAAATATGATGCGGCTCAGGTTGCATCAATTCTGCAACGACTCGTCGACAAAGGTCATAGTGCACTCCGGGCGGGCCGTGATGCCACAGACATGGGCGGAAGGAAATCCATGTCTGCTAAGGCAGAAACAGATATACTACAATAGTTTTAAATTTGTTACTTTGAAAAGAATTAAATATAATTTGTAAATATGCGGAAGCCGCGATGAAAGGTTGATGCTCATGCATTCTTTTAATGAAACTAATGTCACACACAGTGCTGGAACAATGAACATTCAATAAGTCATAGTAGAAAAAAGTCGTACATAAAATGATCTGATACATCAAAACATCCTAGGAGTTGTCCACAATACATGAGAAAATGACCGACAATAACTAATACATGAAAAGTAAATCCAACTGTAACTGAAACAAAATACATAGAACCTGCTGATACATCAATCAAAATAAAACCTTTGAGTAAAGCTGCAGCTGGACGAAGTAAAACTCAGGGAGCAGACGACGCAGTCACGAACCCTAAGGCAAATTCAAACAGAAGGAAAATGCGTCAGAACAAGAAAATAATATTAAACAAGTTATAAACTAAGGTACGTGCAGAAGAAATTAGAAATTCTAAGGTACCAATTAATCCTGAAAGCAAGCCTGTGAAACAGGCAAGTAACTGAAACAAGCAGAACTATCTGGAAATATTAGCCTACTCCGAAGTATAACATAAACATTCTTGTAACGACATAAGCTGTAATCGTTGAAATGCGTATGTGTTTATAGTGGGTGCACATGGTTCACACTCAAGTTCAAGTGTAAGTCTTACTAGAATAAGAGTATTTCCTGCTTACCGTGACCATGCAATTAAGACGATGCACCACCTAAACCCTAGCTTCCAAGATTTGCTTATGACACTCAGAACCTAAGTGATTCATGATCTTCCGTGGAGACTTCTATCATAACATGACATGCTTACGAGCGATGATTCTTGCGTTGTCAGATACAGTTAATAACTTAGATACAGGTATGGAGAACTTAATTTCTTAGTTTGCAAGCGAGAGGGAATTCTCCACTTGCCTTAAGGTGAAGTCGAAACTACCAGCGATAGCTAACCAGCGCAAACAAAGTCAAAGGCTCTATTGAACCTGTTCAGAAATAATCGCAGACGATATTTGATACTTGACAGGACAAGTATGAAACCATACACTAACACAGACAGTTTATTTCGCGAAAACACACTCAAGAGCGGATTAGCAATTTACCTCCCTCAAAGTGAGGGGAGAAGAAATCGCAACGTGGGAACCGGAGATTTGGCTGCGCTTTAGGTTAGGGAAAACCCTAAATCAGAAGGGTCCTCAAGAGATCCCGCCAATTGGTGCGACGAACGGCGCCGGGGAGCACGAATACCTAAGGATTTGGTGATTAGGACGTGAACAAAATCTGAATTCACAAATTGTACTCAGATCGGGGCACGAATAAATCATTAAGGGTTATCAAAAATCTGAAAATGGGTGGCGGAGGAGGAATCTTACCAAAATGAAGTCAAAATCGGGCTCAAGATGGAGAGGGGAGGAAACCCTAGTTGTTCCTCTCACAAATCCCCGATCCAAATGAGGAGGAAATGGGGGCTGCCGGTCCCTTGGAGGAGAGGCCTTGCTGCTGGAGGCGGAGGCGACGTCTAGGGCGCAGAGGAGGTGACGGGGAAGCAAGAGGAGGCGAGGATTCTGCCGGCCAGAGTAAGGAGCGGCGGTGCTGCACACTTGCGGGAGTCGGCACAGGAGCGGGAGCGGCGCTGCGTGCGGGTTCGGGAACCGCGCTGCGTGCGATATCGGGAGCGGGATCCCTAGCCGAGCAGCTTGCGGGATTTAATAAGGGGGTATAAGCTGGGGTGCGGCTAGAAAGATAGGAAGGATATAATATCTTGTTTTTATTCTTATTCCTATTATTATTATTATTATTATTATTATTATTGTAAGGGTTGTTACAAATTCTCCCGGGGTTGAATGAGCTCGACCCCGACGAGACTGTGATGTGACCTGCAAGTAGAAAGTCCAAACGCCGATTTGAGAAATGATGTGCTTCCGCCCCGCTGTTGTTGAATAACCAAAATCTGTACGTAAACTCTCGTCCTGAAAGAGGCAAACAACCAATCTCCTTCGAAAAAGGTGATAAAATCAACCATGGAATCACAGTTTTTTGAAGATGCTCGCAAACTGTTAGTTATACTTTTATGCAAAATATTTAAATGACCAATAAAATTCAGAGCATCAAAGAGATGAGAATCACAAAGTGGAAGAGGAGAAAGGTCGAGGATGCTAGGTATGGAGAATTCATGATCGACCTGCGAAATCAATAAATTATATCACATCATACGCTCTCATGCTTGATACTTACAAGCGTTGACTAAACAAAGGCCAATCATCTCAATGACATCACCCGCTGTAGTCCCACTAGTGTCACAAAATTTTAAATTGATCCCAAATCTAACATTTAAAATTTTTCAAAGAAAACCCTTAAAACGAGTGGCTCGATGAGGGGTGAAAATTTTAGCGATCAAGCCTATCCTCTTAACATGACTAGGTGTGAAAAAAACTGATATATTGAAACTTAACACACTCTTCAATAATTATAGGAAAATGAAAATTGCTAAAAGAACGGTCACCGAACACAAAGTCTATAATGGATGGTGACTCGGATGTCACTGACGGGAGGCCACCAAGCACAATGTCTGCGGCCTCAAGGGTTTGCGTTTGTAGTGGGCTAGGAGAATCGGGACATATGGAGATCGAGTCTATGTCAACTAAGATGAGGGACTCATCAATAGCCAACTCCTCCCGGAGAAGGGATATTGAGTTTGTATCATCCAAGGAGAGTGACACATCACTAGTAAGTTCTTCCTGAAACATGGGCTCAGGGATTAACTCAGCGACTAAAGGTTGTGATTCAGTGTGGATGAGTGGAAGCACCATTTCAGTCGGCATGACGGAATGGGGAGGAAGAAGCTCTTCTTCCTGGAGCTGGGGCTCAGGAAGTACTTCCTCGACTGAAGGGAGTGTTTAAGTGGAGACAAGTGGGGCCAAAGTGCTCGTGGGGGAAATGACGAGACTAGTAAGACGACTATTAAAATTCTAAAGTTTGGTTCCACTAGTTGATATGTAGTTGGGAAGTAATTAGGAAAAACATATCGTTTGCGCATTCTCATTTCAAAGGCGTGTACGTCATCGCACAGACCAATCAGACTCTGCGTGTAATCTGCAGCGACTGTGTCGACAGACTTCGTCAGATCACACATTCGAATGGCTAAGTCGCCTAAGGTGGTTCCTATTCGATCTAAGCGACTCTCCATATTGTTTTTTTTAAAACAAAAATGAAAACTTTTTTAAGCAATTTTTTTAAAACAACTTAACTAAATAAAATAAACTCAAGATCGTCCGATTCACGATAGAAGTGATTCAAACCGCTTTGATACCAAATTGATGTATACCGAAAATTGAGGATTGATTTTAAATAATAAAACTTGAAAATCAATTTTAAATTATGTGACGGCTAGCGAGACGCTCACGAATAATATCACGTGACAATCAACATTGGGATCACAAATGTGCAAAATATCTAGCCTTCGAACATGATTTAACATGAATTATTAGATCCACAGGCATGATAGGAAACAAAATGAAACAACAAAATAGAAGTTGACGACAAACATGTAAGAAATAAGTTAGGCAAGCTCTAATTTTAATAGTTCATAAACTCTTATGCATAAATTTATATTACCAGTGAGAGAGCAAAGGAGAGATAAGAGGTAAACCTCAGGCGCACGGTTACAGGAGCGCCTATGCTGAAATCGGTAGGAAAGAGCTTGGAGAAGTCTCGGTTTCAACGGAATGGACCTTCTGGACGATTGAAAATCGACAGGGTGGATGGCTGGTGGTGGTGGGAGGTCGGATGGAGGAGGAGGTGCCAGGAGGTCAGTCGCTTGACTGGAAGTGGTTGTAAGGAGGTTGTCGGGGCTGTCGAAGGCTGGAGCTCCAGATCCGTTTAGGCAGGAGTGGAATCAGTCCAAGGAGTCGATGAACAAACTGGAAGAGGTCGGAGGAGTTGACTCCGGATTAGGAAGGGCTGCTGGTGGCGCCGTCAGGCAAGGAGGACGGAGATTGGGCGGCAGAATGCTTGCTGGAATGAGGGAACCGACAAAGACAAAGAGTCTCGTCGATTCCTTATATTTTCCAGTCTCCCTTGATTAGGGGTGGGGGTGCTGCTGCTTTTATAAGAGAAAAAAAGCTTTTAAATAGGACTTTAATGAGGGGAAGGGGGGGTTTCAAAGGCTGCCAGCTTTTTGCTGTTGTGAAGGACCGGCTGCTGTTATATAGAAAAGAAGGAATTTAAAGCTTTGATTATAAAACGCCATATAATTAAAGATGGGGTTCAAAAGGATTTTACTTGATATTCCTCTATTCCCATCATTTAATATTCTCCAAGAATTAAGAATTTTCGAATCTTAATTTTAAATTCAGAAATAAAATATTTATATTAAATTATAATTTCTGAAATTAAAATTAGATATGCAAATTAAAATTCATTTTTAATTTCAAAGCTTGCCGAAATTATCACCTAGCCTAATTTGACGGACCTTTTCATTCATTATCTTATTGGGCGGTCATTTCAATAATTCGTACAAATAAACACTAGTACAAACGAGCACGAGTAACAAGAACGATTCAAATGCAGAAACACAAATAAAACAACATGCACAAAGACGTGCACGACACCAATAAAAATGCGGGAAATAAAAGTAAAATATGATGCGATTCAGGTTGCATCACTACATCTATGTTTTCTTGGACCGCCTTCGAGTATGCTCATATCATCCCCCAACAACACCCCTTCATGATGGATACACCGGCGACTGCATTTATACATGCAATTGTACGGTTTCATGGGTTTTCCCGTTCGATTATCAGAGATTGGGACGCCATCTTTATGAGTAACTTCTGGCAAAAATTGTTCAAATAGATGGCACGACTTGCAGATGAGTACGATCTATCACCCACAACGGACAATCAAACAAAAGTCACTAACCCAGGATTAACGTATTTGCGATGCTTCACATCTGAGCAGCCACAATTTTGTTGCTTGGATCGAGTAGACATAATATTCATGTAAAATCTCCTTCCACACTTCTACGAATATGATACCATTCGAGATGGTATACAGTCTGCCTTCCGTACCTTACTCCACCTTCCCGAGGAATGCCAAGTGGAGAATTTAACCCACTAGCTTTAGAACCACATTGAGATCATGTATTAGTTCACCTTCATCGCACCCAACAACGAATGACTATCCAGGAGAACAAGTGTTGCAGACACGTACTATTGGTGATATGCTGGAAAGTGTTCGTCAAGCTACAAGCACACCACGAGACATAATTGCCTCCTAGGTTCACCCTAACCTATCGACACAACATCCTCCAGAGAGCGGCATACATGCCGTTTTCCATGTGTCTTAGCTCAAAGGGGCGATTGGGTGTCACACCGTAGAAGACACTATTCCGGACAAGCTTGCAATGGATTCTATTTACCGATATGATCTGGAGGTCATCGGTGACACAAACACAATAACACGCACGACACTCCAATTTCTTAGGCCCTTATGCAACTATAGGGTCACCCCGATTCATATTCTACTTGGGTGGGCCACAATGAATACGGCTCTAGTTTCCGGAATTCTGTCCTGAGGACAATACAAATTTTCCAAGAGGGAATGTTATTCGGAGGAGTGCGACGACTTGACTCCAAATCAGGTTTGGTGAGTTTACTCACAAAGGTCGATGAGCGGGGACATATCACATGCCGCGGATGATGCCGGGAATTAATCGATGGCTAATTAGTATATTCTAATCTTAATTATGTCATAGCTTTAATTTTATTTCATGTTGCACTTTACTTTAAGGAGGACATATATAGGGATCTTTGTATCTTTATTTTCTTTATCCTTGATGAATGAGAATTGAGCCCTACGCTGGATTACTTCTCCCTCCACCTATTGCGTTGCTTCGTCCGCGAGCTGTGCCTTCTACACTGCCGGTATATAATTTGTCTTTGCCTAGTATATAATTTGTTTGTGTTGGCAATTTGGTTAAGTGTATTTCTTATTCAGTTTTTATAATACTCTGAAACACGGTATTAATACAGCATCTATTATTTTATGTGGTTAAGTGTATCTTTCTTACGCTAGAAGTGTTCTTCTTTGGTCTACTTTTTGTGCAGGATGCTGATTTGATCATGTTAGCTTTAGCTACACATGAGGTGCATTTTTCAATTTTGAGAGAGGTAGGTGTATCCTTACTTGTTTTTAATCCAATTTATGCTTCTGTGACGGTAAATGGCAGATGATATTCATCAGTTTGTCCATGTGGTTCTGGGTTTTCTTTTCAATTCATTTCTATCACTCTTTTTTTCTGATTGATATACTGTTGGAGCTGGTCGACCTATGATTAACAGTCTTATTATCATGAATTTTTAATTCGCCATGTACATGACTAGGATCATGCGTCAGCATCGTCTGTTAAAATCATGTCGCATGTGCTGGGATTTCACATAAATATGTAACACATTATATCCTTATTTTCCCACCGAAACTTACCTTTCAAATTGATGGCAACATCAGATTGTCTTCACTCCAGGGCAGCAAGACAAATGCTTCTTGTGTGGCCAAATGGGCCATTTAGCGGCAGATTGCCAAGGAAATGCTAAAAGAAAATCTGGTGAATTTGATGAGAAGGGTGGCGGTGCTGAAGTTGCAAAAAAACCTTACCAGGTATTCCAATTGTTGGTGCCCAATTATATATTTATGAAGCTCACATATGCCATGATTTTAACTTGATTTTTGTGATATTACAGTTTCTCAATATCTGGACTCTTCGGGAGTATTTGGAATATGAATTCAGATTTCCTAATCCCCCATTTGAGGTGGACTTTGAGCGCATAGTTGATGATTTCATCTTTATGTGCTTCTTTGTTGGAAATGATTTTCTTCCTCATATGCCAACACTAGAAATTCGCGAGGTATGCTATTCATGTTAGGCCTTACTGTTGTGATGATGCTTGTTGGCTATTTAATTGTTGAAAACTCTATGTTCTGAAATAATTGTTCATTCAATGTCAGTGAAGCTAGCATTATGCTCTACTTTTTGAAAAAACAAGTGATATTGTCTTTTCAGTTGCATTTTATATAGCCATTGATCTTCCAATATTGCTCAGTTTAAGCCCCATCTTACAAATAGCAAGCCTGCATGGACTTCTAGGCACACCGTCTCTCCTTGCAACTTAACTGTCACCATTTTGAGGAACCACATACAGAAGGCAATCATGCACAAAGCACATTGCGATGCGACCTAATTTTTGGAAAACGATTTTGTAATAATTGAAGGAACTCATTAAGTAGTAAACTAGCCGGTGCTACGATCTAAAGAGAGTGGGCTCCTCAATAGTTAACCTAGAGCCTATTCGATTTACCCAAAGAGTTAGCACGAGGTAAAGCGGGAGCACGATGCGTTTTGCATGATAATAGATGCAATGAGATCAAAGGATTTGAGAAATTATGTCAATGGAAAAGGAAAATGTATGCAAGTAATTGTGGTGATCACTTAAAAAATTGCATAAAATTTCTCTAATAGCAAGGAGCTGAAATTATACCTCTGCGATTTCCAGGTTAGAGCACAGTTGGCCGGGTGGGGGAAGCAAGGAACTCGTGGATTGGGCTGGTAGGGCTCGTGTGGTCAGGGATGAACCAGGCTGGTAAGGTTAGGGAAGTAGTAGGGAAATGGGGTTAGCCGACTCGGGATGGGCAGGATCCAGGGATTGGAGGCTCGACAATGGAGATAAACGACAGAGGCGCGGGAAGATTTTGGGACAGTGAGGTCGGGCTTGCTGAGGAGAGAACCGTTGGCAAGCTCGTGAAAATCAATTGCAGGACCAGTCGATGGAGGAGGAAAAAGGCAAGGATGCCGAAACCCTACAACTGCAGGGTCTGTCGACGAGGAAGGGAAGCAAAGGACGGCGGATGCCTTCCTACTTGCAGTCGGCATTGTCGTCGGTACGGGAGGGGCTGAGAGTACGCGACAACTGGAAGGAATAGCAGTCGGGCAGTACCTGGAAAGCCGGAAACTTAATATTCAGGGACGTGCCTGGACTTTACGAGAAATAGGAGCAGTCTCCGTTTCTCATTCTTTTCGAGGGTGTCTTTCTCAGGAGGGTGCGACTTTTCACAAGACAGAGGGATAACAGTAAGCATTCAATGACATTCATTGGGTTAGGCGGCAACTGATGAATAAAAAAATAAACTGAAGAATATAAAGAGGTGAATTGAAGCAATAGTGGTCTGATAGAAACTGATGGTGGAAATTAAGAGGTGACTTTTCTTCTCCCAAATTAATTGATTTCACATGTTGCTTTTCTGAAATTAATTGAATGATAATTTGAACTTTATGTAATTTTTATTTACCCATTTACCCGCATACCATTCCATTCAGCGTTAACAAACCGATTTATTCAAGGTCTTATTGGTTGGTTGGGCCGTTAAAGCCGATATAATAAAACTAGTATACAACTTTTAAATGACGAGCAAACGAATATGACAACACGCAATAATGTGGCGAACATGCGATAATGACGAACATGCAATAATGCGACGAACATGCGATAATGCGACGAACATGCGATAATGCGACGAACATGCGATAATACGACGAATGTGCAATAATGCGATGAGTACGAAACACGAACAATCAAACACTTAAATGAAAAAAAACAAAGGAATTAAATGAATGCACTCAGATGCATCATTTCCCCCAGGGTTGAAAGAACTCGACCCCGTCGAAGAATGACAAAGATCTGTAATAGAAAGATCGGGTCGAAGCTCCGTGGCACTAATTTATGATCTGTCGGAAATACTCCTACCTTTACATGATACGCGGTAGTGCTGATATGCGCCGGTACGCATTTGAAATTCACGAACATCCAAAACCTGCTCAATCTCCTCAGTGGTAGGTGTAGAAGGGAGCAAAGTTGGTCGTGGAATGGTGGCGAGTACGAAAGAGGGTGGATTAGGTGCAGTAGTTGGAGGTTCGCCATATAAAGGCACAAAATCAGCAACTTCAAAAATAGAAGAGAGCAAATTCAATAGGTAAATCTAAGAGATAGGCATTAGAACCAAGCCGTTTCTTTACCTGGAGTGGACCAAATCGCCGTTGATGCAGTTTGTGATAAGTGCCCACGGGAAACCTTTCTCCCCTGACAAAAGCAAGAACCCAATCTCCTTCCGAGAAATATAATTCTCAGTGATGTTCATCCACCATAACTTTATATTTCTTAGAAGATGCTCACAAACTGTTAACAATAAATTTATGCAATGTTTTTAAGTCATCAATGCAAGAGAGAGCATCGAAAGAGATTCTTTCAAAAGAAGGAAGAGCATGACGATCAAGTAAAAGAGGAATTGGGTTGCCATAAATGGCTTCGAAAGGAGATTTGATGGTGAAGCGATTCCGTGAGCTATTATTTGCAATTCTGCTTGCGGAATGACCAAATCTCATTGGTTAGGGTGTTCCCGTGCTAAACATCTAAGGAAATCGCCTAAGCTTCGGTTTACTACCTCGGTTTGCCCATCTGTTTAGGGATGATATGCACTGTTAAATTTTAGCTTAGTTCCAAATTTATCCCATAAAGTTTTCCAAAAGTAGCTCATAAAGCGTGCTTTTCTATCAGATATAAAAGTGTGGGGGATCCCGTGTAAGCGTACAACCTCACGAAAGAAAAGATCGGCAATGTGAGTGGCATCCGATGTTTTCTCGCATGGTATAAAATGTGCCATATTCGAAAATCTATTAACCACGACGAAAATTGAATATTCTCTCCGTTTTGTGCGTGGTAAATCTACAACAAAATCCAAGGATACGTGGTCCCACGACCTATCGGGGATGGACAAAGGGGTGTATAACCCGGTGTTTTGAGCGCGACCTTTAAAGAGTTGACAAGTGGAACAAGGCTTAACGAAGTTGGCGACGTCCTCCTTCATTTTTGGCCATTAGAATCGGGTGCTAGCGTGGTCTAAAAGTTTGTTTTGTCCAGCATGACCTCCTAAACCTGAGGAGTGTAGCTCACTAAGCAAGGTGTTCCGAAGAGGACCTTCACAAATACAGAGGCAAACACTCCTAAATAAAAACCCTTCACTCAAAATATACTTTGGGGCATGAGGCCTAAGTCTCACCAAAATATGGATCAGAGGGGTAGATCTCCTTCTGGGAGTCTAAGTTTAGGATATGAGGCTGTATGGTGACAAAAACATGTTCCCTACGACTAAGTGCATCTGCTACCCTGTTTGAAACACCAGGTTTGTGTTTCAGATGGAAAGTAAATTCCTGAAGAAATGCCACCCATTTGGTATGCCGACGTACATCTTTTTGTGAGTTCAAGTGTCAAAGTGCTTCATCATCAGTATTAAGTATGAACTCACGTTGAATCAAATAGTCTCGCAAGTGACAGAGAGCCTGAACGATGGCGTAAAATTCAAGGTCGTATGTGAAATATCGAGGTTTTTCCTCATTCAATTTCCACTAAAAAGGCGATGGGGGCGGCCCTCTTGATTCAAAACAACTTTTATACCAATAATCGAGGCGTCACAGTCTACCTCAAAGATATTCTCAAAATATGGAAGCACTAGTATAAGAGCACTAGTCAATTTGTCTTTCGCAAGACTGAAAGCACGCTCAGCTTCTTCGGTCTAAATAAAATGTTCTTTTCTAAGACAGTCTGTAACAGGAGCTATAAATGAACTAAAGTTCCTAATGAACCGACGATAAAAGGAGGCTAAGCCTTGCAATCCTCAGGCCCCGGTGATGGTCTTGGGGCTAGGCCACGATCTAATAGCATGAACTTTTTCAAGATCAACTTTGATACCCTCATATGAAACAATATATCATAAGAAGGTCAAATTATTATTCAGGAAGGAGCACTTCTTAAGGTTTACATGAAGCTTATTCTCTAAAAGGATTTGGAGATCCTTTCGAATGTGATCTAAATGTTGATCTGGGTCGGTGCTATAAATCTGGATATTATCAAAATATACAACCACACAAACTCTTATCAAAGGGCGATGGATTTGGTACATGAGCCGCATGAAAGTGCTCGGGGTATTGGATAGGCCAAAAGGCATCACAAGTCATTCGTATAGCCCTTCCCTTAGTTTTGAAGGCGGTTTTCCATTCATCTCCAAGTCAGATCCGGTTCTGATGGTAGTTGCTCTTAAGATCTATTTTAGAGAAAACCTGGGATCCGCTATATCTAGCATATAATCTAAACGAGGTATTAAGAATCTATACTTGATTGTAATTTTATTTATTGCTCGGCTATCCACACACATGCACTATATCCCGTCATTCTTGGTGACGAGTAGTGCAAGAACGGCGCAAGGAATCATACTCTCCCTGATATTGCCTTTCTTAATTAAATCAGTGATTTGCCGGTGGAGCTCCTCATGTTCTTTAGGGCTCATACGATAATGAGGTAAGTGAGGAAGGCTAACTCTGAGAATAAGATCAATTATATATCATGCATGGGTGGGAGGTGATCTGGTAGCTCCTCAGGCATAATACTCGAGAACTCAAAAATAAGAGGTTGAACCCTACTCGGAATCTCTGTGGACTCTAGGCTGGAATCTAGACCGACTAATATATAGATGACTTCACGCTCCTTCATCTCCTCCTGAAATTGGGACCTAGAAAGTAACATATGAGCGGAAGGAAATGAAATCACAGCGATATGGGAAGATATGCTACTACCTGGTGAGGAACGCTCTAAAGAAGTGGGTAGAGGATTGTTCTTCTAGGGTAAAAGAACGATATTACGCCCACTTCGTTCAAAGGTATATGAGTTCCTCGCTCCGTCATGAAACACACGTCTGTCAAATTGCCACGACCGCCCTAACATAATGTGACAAACCTCTATGGTCGCGACATGACACCAAACTGAATCTTGGTAGGTTCCTCCAATGGAAAACTCAACTAAACACTGATGCGTAACATGTATAATCATACCATGATAAACTATTCGGTTTTTCTAGAGGTTGTCTTAAGTTTTAATATTTCTACCATGCGTTGAGACACAATTTTCCATGCTATCACTATCTATAATGATAGAGCAAAATTGCCCCTGAATGCTTGCGGTAGTACAAAAAGTATTATGCCAACTCATTTTTAGTAAAAATTTTGGGGGTGAGGAGACTATGTTGGAGGACACAGACTAACTGCTCAGCGTGCTCTCCTTCTACCTCGTCTCTGGATACCAGATCATGTTGGGAGTCGGTAAGTAAGATTCCATATTCGGGCTCATGATCTTCTTCAGATTCGACTACTGCTACGAAACGTCTATGGGGACACTCCGAGGATTTGTGTTCCAACTCCATGCACTTAAAACCCTGAAAACCCCGAAAACCCCTAGGGTTGGGTCGGGAGTCAAATAATCTCTTTGCCTTTATTCAAGGTAGGCGAAGGTGTAAGATCACTAGTGAACCCTAAGGGACGGTTTGACATATGGGGTTTAGGAGCAGTAGACTGAGATACTACATTAGGAAGCCTATCAGAAGTCCTAGGGGCATATGCTTTCTTCTGTAATGATGACTCGACTCGTCACGCCCTACTGGATATCTCCCCTAAATTTCTAAAGTTGTGAAGCTCTAACTGCTCTCGAATAACATATCAGAGCCTATTTAGGTAGCGAGACACGGTAATATCGTCCTCCTCTCGTATAACCAATCTAGAGTGGAGAATAAGAAACTCCTTGGTGTAATCATTCACTGAGAGCTTATTCTGTCCCATGTTATGGAATTTGCGATAAATATTTTGAAGATAATCTGGGGGGACATATCGCTTTCATAGATGATTCTTAAACTCAACCCAAGTGGTGATATGAGCTAGACCTAAAGTGAATCGTGTGCGCTTCAAACAATGTTATGGATATCGTCCGATATGACTGACATGTCGGCCGACATAAGGGTTTCATGGGCAAAACGACACATTTCCGATATTGTTTTGCAAAATATCCTTTTGGAATATTTCCGCTGATATATCAACTATCGACCTATATGTCTATCGATATATCGTTCGATGGGTCTCAATAGTATATCGGCTAATTTTTTTAATTTATTTTATTTAGCGTCTATGGTTTAATAACCAACAAAACAGAATTGTTTCGTTGTTTGGATTGTTCTATACTTCATCTAGCTTTCTTCCTCGTGCCCTTCAGTCATTGACTTTGATTTTGCTCAACCTTTGAATTTTATACTGAATGTTCATTATCTTCCATCATTGTCGACGACATCTTGACTTACTGTTTCCTTTGACTTTCTTCCCTGCGTTATACTATTATTTTCTGCGTAACATAAAATTGTTATACTAGTTTGGTAGATTTAAAAGTTCAATAAATGTTAAATAGTTAATATATTAATTTATAAAAATTTAAAAACAAGATTATATTTATATATAATTATGTATATAAATAATTAAATATTAAAACCCGATATATAAATATCCTCGATATATCCCCGACATATTAAAACCGGCATGAAAAATCTAAACCGACGTGTCTCCGATATCCGACATCTGCAACCTTGGCTCCAACTGAACCCACTAGACTAGTGTTGGTTCTTTAAGCCTAAGAATGACATATTCTACTTGACGATTGATGGGCATTTGTTTCCAGGCCATGAACCGTTTCATATGTTCACACAAATCCAAACATCCTTCGAGTTCTATTCGGCCCTCGAAATCTCCTGCATCTAACTTAACGCCATCATTCCAGCGTGGTTGATTGCGGGGTTCAAGATATTGTGGCATGGGTGCCTCTTCCCTAGGGTTTTGTAGTGGTGCTCGATTCCCGCGAAAAAGAGTAGCAACTTCTAAATTATTGACGGAGGTCCTTAACCGATTCATGACTTGCCAAACATCACCCATGTTGGCGGTGTGTGTTTCAACCAGCTGCCTGAGGTTCCCCATGCACTGGTCCAGTCATCGACGCATGTTTCTAAGTTTTCCACTCAATTGTCCATTTTTCTAAAATTTAATATATAGATAATTGTTAATATATATATATATATTGTTAATAGGAAAAGATTTTTTTTTAAAAGAAAGGCTTTGGTGGGATTGGAATTAAGCAAAAAAAAGAAAATTTAAAAGTATTTTTTCTAAAACTAGAAGGATTTTGTTAAAATGGAAATAAATTTTTTTAAAATACAATTTTTTTATAATTCGGATCGTGATTCTCGATAAGAGTGAATCAACCTTCTCTAATAGCAAACTGATGTAATATATATCATTTTTGGAAAATGATTTTGTAATAAATTAAGGAACTCGTTAAGTAAATTAGCCGGTGCTACGATCCCAAGAGAGTGGGCTCCTCAATAATTAACCTAAAGCCTATTCGATTTACCCAAATAGTTAGCGCGAGGTAAAGAGGGCTAGCATGTAGCAAGCATTTTGCACGATAATAGCTGCAAGGAGATCAAAGGATTTGAGAAATTACATCAATGGAAAAGAACAATGCATGCAAGTAATTGTGGCACTTAAAAAAGTTGCATAAAATTTGTCTACTAGTATGGAGCTGAAATTATACCTCTACGATTTCCAGGTTAGAGCACGGTTGGTCGTGTGGGGGAAGCAAGGAACTTATGAATCAGGCTGGTAGGACTCCGGTGGTCAGGGATGAACCAGCCAGGCTGGTAAGGCTAAGGAAGTAGGAGGGAAATGGGGTTAGACGGCACGGGATCGGCAGGATCCGGGGATTGGAGGCTCGAGAGTGGAGATAACCGACAAAGGCGCGGAAAGATTTCGGGACAGTGAGGTCGGGCTTGCTCAGGAGAGAACTGTTGGAAAGCTCGTGAACATCCAAAGCAGGACCGGTCGATGGAGGAGAAAAAAGGCAAGGACACCGGAACCCTACACCTGCAGGGTCTGTCGACGAGGAAGGGCAGCAAAGGTTGTCGGAGGCCCTCCTACTCAAAGTCGGCATTGTCGTCGGTATGGGAGGGGCTGAGAGTAGGTGGCAGCTGGAAGGAACAATAGTCGGGCAGTACCTGGAATGCTGGAAATTGAATATTCAGGGAGGCGCCTGGACTTTCCGAGAAGCAGGAGCACGACTCTGTTTCTTGTTCTTTTCCAGGGTGTCCTCAGGAGGAGGGTGCAGATTTTAACAAGGCAGAGGGATAACAGTAAGCATTCATGGACATTAATTGGGGTAGGCGACAGATAATGAATAAAGAAAATAAACTGAAGAATATAAAAATGTGAATTGAAGCAATAATGGGCTGATAGAAACTGACGGTGGAAATTAAGAGGTGACTTTTCTCCTCCTAGATTAATTGATTTCAGATGTTGCTTTTCAGAAATTAATTGAATAATATTTTATCCATTTACCTGCATACCATCCCATTGAGCATTAACGAACCGATTTATTCAAGTTCTTAATGGCTGGTCGGGCCAATATGCCGATATAACAAAACTAGCATACAACTTTTAAATGACGAGCAAACGAATATGACGAACACTAACACACAATAATGTGACGAGCAAGCAATAATGACGAACATGCAATAATATGACGAACAAGCGATAATGCGACGAACATGCAATAATGCGACGAGTATGGAACACGAACAATCAACCACACTAATGAAAAAACAAAGGAATTAAATGGATGCGCTCTCGGATGCATCAACTCCCAAACACAAATACACAAATCTGTACTATATGATAAAACTATTGGTTTAAGGGATTAGTCTTACTGCTAACGTAATACGAGCCCAAATTGCCACACATAAGAACGTGTGGAAATTGGAGTATTTGATCATGTTGGTTTATGAAACCAAGTTCTGAATGGGCATGTATATGATATGTTTTACGGTGTTTGAGGCATACGGCCCGAGGCACATGCTCGTGTGCCAAGGGCGTGTGGGCTCAAAATGGCGGGATAACGATTTGCATCAGTTCTGGACCAAAAGGCGCGACTTTCGAAGGCATATGCCCGAGGCACACTCCCGTGTGCCAAGAGTGTGTGTGTGGTTTTTTCATTCCAGAGTCACGAGGAGTCGTGTCTGCATGAATCGAGGTGACTTTTGGGACACCCTCCCGAGGCACACGCCCGTGTGCCCAAGGGCGTGTGCACCGCACCCCAACTTTCTCGTACGGGTGCGTGCCTATAAATATGCCAACTTATCCTGAAGAACGAATGTCGTTCTAGGAGTTCTTCATACAGGAAAACCACCAAGAGCACATCTCTACCAAATCGGAACTGCACTTCGAAGGAGAGAAAAAATGATCGTCTTCTAGCTTCGAGTTTGTTGGACGGACTGCGTGGTGTTTCCGGCGTTCGTGTGGATACCTCTAGAGACGCGGATACTTTTTCGCGTTTGTACTCAGACGCCAGTTAGTCTTCTCGAAATCAGATTTCGACGCAGGTATACATTTTTTTTTGATTTAGTGTGTTTCGCATGGATCCTGTCGAGGGTTTCCTATATTTCTGCTGCGCATTTGATGCCCTTGAAACCCAACAAAAACATGCCCATGGTGGAAACCAAATTTTGGATTTCCTATTTTTCCCTTTTATGTAACATAAAGTTGATAATTTTGTTTAGAATAAATTAGTTATTTCATTAACTCTTCTCTAAAAAATTCATAAATTTTTTCTTCTCATCTCGATTGCGGCTAGGGATTCATATCTTCCCCCCTTTCTCCTTATCCTCTCTGTGCTCCCCCTTCGCGCTCTTCCTCTCCCTCTTCTCCACCCTTTGCATTTTTCCCTACAGATTACATCAAAGGATTGGGTGTCTGGATGAGAAACCAAAATCGCATAAGCACACACACACACACACACACACACACACACACACACACACACACATATATATATATATTGTAGTATTGTAATCGCATAAACAGATATATATTGTTGTATTGTAATTAATATTATCTAATCTGACATTGCAATTACCTTTTATTGTACCTTACGTGTTCTTTACTATAAGAAGAGTAATGTACCTCTTTTTATCATGGAGAATTTTTCCCTTTCCATTACTTCCATTATGGTATGAAAAATAAAATAACCTAAAAACCTAGTTCCACACCACTCTAACACGATCTTACCCACCACTAACCCAATCATTCGTTTTCCCGAGAGAACCCAAGGTCAACTTATGAGTAACTACTGCCTAAGGAGAGTGAAACCGTCACTTTTGTCTGCACCGGAAACAAGAGAATGGGTTGCGTCTTCTTTTGGCGTCCAATCACCCAATTTTTTACCATTGCCTCGTTTTATCTCCCGCCACATTCTAGTAGGGCTTGCCAATCTATAAATCAGATCTCCGCACATCTGCGATCTAGGGTTTGATCTTTTTTTGAGAAAATGGTTCATATCTCCTAAACGACTCATTTGTTAACTTCACCTCTTTTGGACAAATTGCTTAGGGATATATTGGTGTCCTAGTGGTGGTTCCCTCTCTCTTCTGGTGATGGCAACCGTTCGACCATTACCAAATTTTCTCGATCGAAACCGAAGCTGAATTATCTTATTTTTATGTTCTTTAATGCTGATTTAAATATTTAGCAATGTTGTATGTTGTTGATTCATGTGACTCATTGAATCTTATTTGATCTACCCGGGTTGGTCATAGTTACAGTTCTTCAAATTACCATGATTCATCTTGATAATACAAATTTCATATCGTGTTCTCGAACATTGGCTCTTAATAGTCGAATCTTGTTTGGCTATATGACTGGTACCACTAAGGACCGACAAAAAATGCCCTTAATGGAGTGTAATGCGAATTGAAGAAGTCCTTGTTCGTATTTTGACTCACAGATTCCATGCAAGGATCCATTGCTCAGAATTATTTATTCTTCGATACAACTGTGAGTATTTGAAAAAGAACAAAGTCATCTTACTCTCCCAAAAGGTAATGTGACCCAGATTGTTCAGTTGAGGTGAACGATTTTTCATTTTTTTTGCAAGGATATTTCTTCCTTTTGTGTACTACTTAGAGCTCACTCAATTATATCAGGAGTATGATCATTTTGATTCCCTCACCCTAGTTGATAACACAAATTACATATTGTGTTCTCGAACGTTGGCTCTTGATAGTCTAATGTTGTTTGGCTATATGACTGGTACCACTAAGGACCAACAAAGAATGCCCTTAATTGAGTACAATGGGAATTGAAGAACTCCTTGTTCGTGTCTTGGCTCCCAGATTCCATGCAAGGATCTATTGCTCTGAATTATTTATTCTTCGATACAACTGCGTATATTTGGGAAAGGGCGACGTCATCTTACTCTCGCAAAAGATAACGCGGCCTAGATTTTTCAGCTGAGGTGTACGCTTTTTATTTTTTTTAGAAAAAGAGATTGCTTCCTTCTATGTACTACTTGGACCTCACTCAGTTATATCAGAAGTATGATCATTTTGATTCCCTCGTCCAAGTTTGTATTGTAGATGAGGTTCTCTTTAAAACATGTGAAGACCGCAACCAGGTTCTTTAAATTTTACAAGGGCTCCATAAGGGGCTTCGATCATATTATTGTTGAGATACTTGGTCATATGCACATCCCATGATTGAGGCATAGAGCCTAGTGCAACAGAAGTATGACCGAACACAGTCTTGGTAATTGGATGCAGTTCTCGAAGGTTTCACATTGGTTGCTACTGAATAGAGTTGAGTGGGTAGTATAGCTCGTGACTTCAAGACTAAGTTCACAAACGAAGATCATATAGTGTGTGAATATTGTGGAAAGGGTCGACATACTCAGGGCACTTATTACAATTTGCATGAGTTTTCACAACCATTTGGGGGGAGTTACCCCACAAGGAAGCTGAGTTCATGGTAAATTTCAGGGGATGTAGGTTTCAGTTCCACTTTGCTTGGGTCACTTGACTGAGATTTTCGAGGATAGTGCCTATGGCAGCCTTAATCCTGATTCTCTGACTTTACCGAGTTTCTTTTGTTGAAGAGATGTAAAACCTGCAACAATTGATGCATGAACTTTCCTTAATTCTAATTCTGGTCCATCAATCCCCTTTGCCCATACAGGTACACTAAGTACTCATTCCGCCACTGCTCATCCATTCGTCCACTGGATTATAGATTCAGGTGCCACTGATTACATGGTTGGTTCGTCATCAGGTTGTCTCTTACTCACCATTATCTGACATCAACAAAGTAAGCATTGTAGATGAGTCCCTTTCCTCCGTTGTAGGAAATGGATTCATCCTTTGTTCTTTTTTATCTTATGTCCTCCATGTTGGTGCAGAGAATGCCCCAACTCCACACTTCAAGGGAAGGTTGGATTCTTTTGGATAGTCGGTTACTCTGAGCTCGTTTTGAAGGAAGTAGAGAGTGTGCCGCATGCGGCGAGGCAAGTCTTCCCGCAACGAAAACCTCAATTGCTGGTGATTTTATTGATTAAGAAGTTGCGGTTACAATGAGGTATCCGCGGTTACAGGACAGAGTCCGCGACTACTGAAGAGAGACCACAGTTACAAAGATGGTAACAACCCCTACTGAGCTCGCAACGCCACAAGAGCTCTCAATTGAGTCCGCACCAACCTTGCGTTCTCCACTGGTCCCTTCTACAGCACTGTGCCCCCTATTTATACTATTGGGGGCCTGCCCGAACGGAGAAGTTTCAAAATTATGGGCTGTTCGGATACAAGAGAAACATGCAGAGATGAGAGGTTATATTGGTGTACAAATAGCAAAAAAACTAAGGTTGCGTGGTTACAAATGATGTAACCACGCGAGCTTTATGCAGGTGGGCTTGCTGGTCTACTGGGCTTAGGCATTGGGCTGGGCGGTTACATGTAGTGTGTCCGCCCCTGCTGTTGTAGAATGAACTGTCCAACTGAGGGCTGAGTTCGGGCGGGCATTATAGACCTGTCCGCCCAAGCTGTTTGTGCCGAGGCTGTCTGGCTAAGGGTTGAGCTAAGAGAGTAGGCCATGTGAGCACCAACAGCCTCGGCTATTGATGAGGAGGACCTCTGGCTCTCTTGATCAATCAACAAGCTAGTCCACATGGTCACTCAGTGATTGTCCGCACGGGTTCTGGTGGAAGATTTTCTGTGGTTTGCCGATAACGAAAATGCTGGACTGCGCGGTCTCTGCGACATGTTCGTCGGAGCTGCTGGAGTGGAAACCTCCCGGTCTGCAAATGTCAAAAAGAGCTAGGCCGGGCGGAAACTTAGACCTCTGACCCCTCGAGCTTCTTTGGAAGAGAATGATTTGTCAGTATAAAAGATAAGGTCCGGGCGGACTCTAGGTGGCTGTCCGCGTGGGTTGTGGCTGTGAAGATCTCGCACGGTTACACTGTTTTTAACCGCCCATACCCTTCTACTGAAGGCTTTGTGCGGTTACTTTATGTGGTTGCTGTATTCTTGGTAAACACTCCATGCCCATTGTTTTATTTGGTTTTTGAGTGCATCAAATGCACGTTAGAAATACACAATACCACAAGATCCATGTGAAAGTAACCAATCAAGAAATATAAGTTACATCTACAACGAAGTAATGAAATCCGGTTTCGTTTTGATGGAGTTTGTTGACGACCAAATGCAGAAAACTATCTGCATTCATACGAATGTTTGGAACTCCAATGCGGTTCGTCAAATGGCCTTGTGGCTGGAATACGATCTTGAATCTCTAACACCGTACTAGCTTTGTGTTTGAAGAGATTGTCTTTATATTATCCTCTCTACTCTCGCAGTCTCTCTCACAGAAAAACTCACGTAAATAGTAACAAATAGTTTTGAAAACTGTAATATTTTTTATGGAGAGTGTTTCGTAAACAAAAAATGAGGAGTAATGAACATACACAATTCAGCCATTTTATTCCAAAACTAAATAATGTCTCTTTGGTTCAAAAATTGAATTAATATTTATGACATTAATTAATTCTAAATTAATTATTATCGATTAATACATTTTTTTTATTTTGTGTTAAACCCAACCCGATCATTCTTCCTATTGCAAGGGTCACACCGATTAACATCTAGAGGGCGTATCCATCCCCATCTGTTCCGTCTGTCGAACTACAACAAGAGGGCTCATCTAGGAAGCACGGACACGCCTAAATTAGACCCGTCATAGTCACATCGTTCTTCAAATTACCATGATTCATCTTGATAATACAAATTTCATATCGTGTTCTCGAACATTGGCTCTTAAGAGTCTAATCTTGTTTGGCTATATGACTGGTACCACTAAGGACCGACAAAAAAATGCCCTTAATTGAGTGTAATGGGAATTGAAGAAGTCCTTGTTCGTGTCTTGACTCACAGATTCCATGCAAGGATCCATTGCTCAGAATTATTTATTCTTCGAAACAACTGCGAATATTTGGAAAAGAACAAAGTCATCTTACTCTCCCAAAAGGTAATGTGACCCAAATTTTTCAGTTGAGGTGAACGATTTTTCATTTTTTTTGCAAGGATATATCTTCCTTTTGTGTACTACTTAGAGCTCACTCAATTATATCAGGAGTATGATCATTTTGATTCCCTCACCCTAGTTGATAATACAAATTACGTATTGTGTTCTCGAACGTTGGTTCTTGAGAGTCTAATGTTGTTTGGCTATATGACTGGTACCACTAAGGACCAACAAAGAATGCCTTTAATTGAGTACAATGGGAATTGAAGAACTCCTTGTTCGTGTCTTGGCTCCCAGATTCCATGCAAGGATCTATTGCTTCAAATTATTTATTTATCGATACAACTGCGTATATTTGGGAAAGAGCGATGTCATCTTACTCTCGCAAAAGATAACGCGGCCTAGATTTTTCAGCTGCGGTGTACGTTTTTTTATTTTTTTTAGAAAAAGAGATTGCTTCCTTCTATGTACTACTTGGAGCTCACTCAGTTATATCAGAAGTATGATCATTTTGATTCCCTCACCCAAGTTTGTATTGTAGACGCGGTTCTCTTTAAAACATGTGAAGACCGCAACCAGGTTCTTTAAATTTTACAAGGGCTCCATAAGGGGACTTCGATCATATTATTGTTGAGATACTTGGTCGTATGCACATCCCATGATTGAGGCATAGAGCCTAGTGCAACAGAAGTATGAACGAACACATTCTTGGCATTTGGATGCAGTTCTCGAAGGTTTCACATTGGTTGCTACTCAGTAGAGTTGAGTGGGTAGTATAGCCCGTGACTTCAAGCCTATGTTCACAAACGAAGATCATATAGTGTGTGAATATTGTGGAATGGGTCGACATACTCAGAACACTTGTTACAATTTGCATGAGTTTTCACAACCATTTGAGGGGAGTTACCCCATGAGAAAGCTGAGTTCATGGTAAATTTCAGGGGAGTTAGGTTTCAGTTCCACTTTGTTTGGGTCATTTGACTGAGATTTTCGAGGATAGTGCCTATGACAGCCTTAATCCCGATTCTCTGACTTTACCGAGTTTCTTTTGTTGAAGAGATGTAAAACCTGCAATAATTGATGCATGAACTTTCCTTAAGTCTAATTCTGGTCCATCAATCCCCTTTGCCCATACAGTTACACCAAGTACTCATTCTGCCACTGCTCATCCATTCGTCCCCTGGATTATAGATTCAGGTGCCACTGATTACATGGCTGGTTCGTCATCAGGTTGTCTCTTACTCACCATTATCTGACATCAACAAAGTAAGCATTGTAGATGAGTCCCTTTCCTCCGTTGTAGGAAATGGATTCATCCTTTGTTCTTTTTTATCTTATGTTCTCCATGTTGGTGCAGAGAATGCCCCAACTCCTTACTTCAAGGGAAGGTTGGATTCTTTTGGATAGACGGTTACTCTGAGCTCGTTTTGAATGAAGTAGAGAGTGTGCTGCATTCGTCGAGGCAAGTCTTCCCGCAACGAAAACCTCAATTGTGGGTGATTTTATTGATTAAGAAGTTGCGGTTACAAAGAGGTGTCCGCGGTTACAGGACAGAGTCCTCGACTACTGAAGAGAGACCACGGTTACAAAGATAGTAACATCTCCTACAGAGCTCGCAACGCCACAAGAGCTCTCAATTGAGTCCGCACCAACCATGCGTTCTCCGCCGCTTCCTTCTATAGTACTGTGCCCCCTATTTATACTATTGGGGGCCTACCCGAACGTACAAGTTTCAAAATTATGGGCTGTTCGGATACAAGAGAAACATGCAGAGATGAGAGGTTATATTGGTGTACAAATAGCAAGAAAACTAGTTAATTCACGTACCGGCCGGGCGGATACGCGATACTAGTTAATTCGCGCGGTTAACTCTTCTTTCCATCTGCTCGATCGTTCTTTCGCTGCTGTCTGCTCGCTGCTCGGTCGAAGTCGTCGCTGGCTGCTCACTTGAAGACGCCGCTGTCTGCTCGCTGCTCGATCGAAGACGCCGCTGGCTGCTCACTGCTCGATCGATGACGCCGCTCGCAGCTCGATCGAAGACACCGCTCGATCGAAGATGCCGCTCGATCGTAGACACCGCCACTGTTCTCGTAAGAAGAGCTGCCCTAGTTCTTCTTCTTGGAAGCTCTTCCTCTTTCTCTTCCTCTCTTCTTTTTCTTCTTCTTTTTGTGTGCTGCTGAATGAAAATTATTAATTTTGTTGCTGTGAATTGAAGTTCCCCAAATTTCTGTTGAAAAATATCGCTGCTGTATGATAATTATTGCCTCTTTCTTTTTCTTTGCTGCTGTATGAAAATTATTTTGCTGTGAATTGAAGTTCTTTCCAGATTTCTTTTGAATATTATTGCTGTTGTATAAAATTTCTGTTGAAAATTATTACTGCTGTATGAAAATTATTGTTGTTTCCAGATTTCATGTATGAAAACTATTGTTGTTTAGGAATTGAAGTTCCATTTCCAGATTTCTTGTATGTATTGTTGTTTAGGAATTTAGGAATTGTAGATTTCCCGTATGCAATTATGCTTGATGTTTTATTGTCTAGAGGGCTTTTAATTATATTTATGAGATAATGTATATATTTATTTTATTTAATACAACGTATCCTGCCGCACCCGTATCATTATTTTTTAAATTTCGCCGTACCGTTATACCGGATAAGTATCGCACCCGGTACTCATACCTGTACCAGTGCTTCCTAGAGGCTCATCCAATGTCTTCCGTTGTCCTGCAGCAAGGGCGCATCCAGCTCCTCTTTTGTCTTCAGTCGACTTGCATCCTACCAACTTTTATTTGTAAGGCTCTCACCTGGTAATCCCTCCCGCCTTCCGACCTCCTATCACCTCCCTTACTCCAACCTACACTGCTTGTCCCCCGATGCCCCCCGCTTATTCAGCCACAAAAGGCTCCATAGTATTTTTGACGCCCGTCTCTTTTGCCTCCGACTACCTTCGGGACACTCTAGGGGTTGAAACCCCCCTAAACCCTTCGTCAACTCAACCCAACCTCGATCCTGACAGGACTCATAATATTATTTCCAAATTTCCTTTTTCAATATAGGTCACCACCGAGGAGCAAAGAGAAAACACAATTTTCAGCAATGCCCATTCCTTTTCGATGTCTCATCCTGTCCCGTGACTTGATCCTACGACGCGCATGTGACAACTTGATATCAGAGTCGACCATGGTGAGATCAAGCGACCCATTGTAGGTGATGTTTGAACGAAAGCAAAGGCTGGTGATGGATCAACTCACCATATCCGAAAGTCAACAAGTCACATTGCCCGACCTCTTTGCCCTTCTGGAGAGTCTCATTCATCCATAGCGTGGTAGCAGTGACATTCGGATGGGTCCCGTAACAGTTATCTTGAGTGATCCCCTTCACATGACTACACAGATAGCTTCAACGAAGGGTATTATGAGAACAATAGGCTACCTCGTTACGAGGACGCCGCCCTGTCACAATACATCAAGTTGGAACGTATGATGATAAGGACAACCCGCTCGGATGGTTGACCCGATGCGCACAATTTTTTGGGAACCAGAGGACACTGATCATGTAGTGAATTTCATTGGTCGTCTATCACTTGATCGGAGCGGCCAGGTGCGGATCCTACATCTTGATGTGAGGAAGCCCGACATGACTTGGAACGAAATCAAATAGTATGTTGAGAAAATCCTCTTAATTTGATGAAATCGGATTATGTTTGAAGTGATTATAATAATATATTATAGAATCCCTATAAATCATTGTATTGGTAAAAGCTATATTTCATATTATGTAATTTGTTACAGGTTCGTTGAGCAGTTGGAGAATTCGTCGAGCAGCTTAAGGAAATATCGAGCTGCTATATGTGAACCTTCATCAACGTTTTTTCTCACCAATAGATGATCGTCGAATTCCTATTGAAGAACTTTGTCAACAATTTTCTATGAAGACATCACTAGCGTATGAGGTCAACGTTAGTAAGTTACAGCTTTGGTCGATGATCGTAGAGCGACTTTGGATGATCTACGAATAGATGTCTTCCTTTCAGAAATCTCATCTTTAATGACTTTTTACGCGCGGTGAGAAGAATTCGACGACTAGGCATATTCCGCAGATTTAAGATCCATAACTCAAATATAGTCGTTTGAATATTCTAGCTGTTGGAAAATTTGTCAGCCCATGGTATGGAAAGAGCATAATAGGAGGCTAACTATCATATGCAGTCATTTTTTGGAAGAACGTAATGTTTCTATTCTCCTCTTTGGAAGAATATATATGATAGTTAGCCTCCTATTATTCACTTTTCATACCTTGGACAGACAAATTTTCCAACAGCTAGAATATTCAAACTACTATATTTGAGTTAAGGATCTTCAATCTGTGGAATATGCTTCGTCGTCGATTTCTTCTCACCGAGCGTGAAAATCCATTTAACGACGATCCAAGATGAGATTTCTGAAAGGAAAACTTGTATTCGTAGATCGTTCAAAGCCGCTCAACGATCGTCGACCAAAGACGTAACCTAAGAACGTTGACCTCATTCATTTGCGATGTCTTCCTAGAAAATCGTCGACGAACTTCTTCGATGGGAGTTTGACGAAGGCAAAGTTTCAATCACTAGTGTATGAGGTCAACGCTTGTGGTTACAACTTTGGTCGATGATCGTAGAGCGGCTTTGGACAATCTACGAATAGAAGTCTTCCTTTTAGAAATCTCATCTTGGATCATTGAATCGCTTTTCACGCTTGGTGAGAAGAAGTCGACGACTATGCATATTCCACAGATTGAAGATCCTTAACTCAAATATAGTCGTTTGAATATTCTAGCCATTGGAAAAAAAATTCAGTCCAAGGGGGAAAGAGCATAATAGTTTTTTTGGATGAAGGCTAACTATCATATGCATTGTAGTTTTTTTGGATGAAGGCAAAGTTTCTATAACATCTTTGGAAGAATATATATATTCTCTTCAACAACAAAGTATACAATCTCGAAGTAACCAAGATTCAGAAAAAACAGACACAAGAGAATAGACAAACCGAAAACTCAATACTCTCAGAAGCCTTAAAAGCTAATCAGAAGGAGAACACAGATCTGTTTCAGAAGGCAAAAAAGAAAAATCATATGCAAATTTCTGGTCTGAAATCCACCAAGTTTTTTAAAGCAAATGAATTCAGAGTTTTCTCAAGGATTCAAATCCGAGGAAAAGCAAACAACTCTACCATTGTTCCATTGGTTCGTTGAGTCACCAGATCAACAAACTCTACTCTAGTTTTGAGTCACCATAGCAAAAAGGTCTTTGGTTTTGAGTCACCTTAACAAAAAACTCTTTTGTTTTTTGAGTTCCTTTAGCAACTAACTTACTATTTCTTTGAGTCACCTTATCAACAGACTCAAACCCTTTGTTGCAATGATTCTCACCAAGGTGGAAGAGATTAGTACCTACTTTTAAGGGAACCTCTATAAAATTTCTTGTGTTCTCTACTCTATAGCTAGATTATTTTCTGCACTTGTTTTTGTTTTTATTCGTGATGTGTGTTTGAGAATTAGGGGTGAATCTAGATTAAGTTTACTTGAAAAGATTTTTAATACTCTATTCACTACCCCTCTAGAGTAATATGTAGGATATTTTCATTCCGCGCATACATAATACTGCCATATGGGCTATAGGATGTTAATGTGATGTAAACCCTCGAGGGATTTGAATCTTGATCTCCCTCAAGAATACTTGTGGTATGGATGACTACTTGGAGAAATTCCAGAGACTATTAATACATTGCGAAACATCCAACATGAGTAGCAGGTTTCCATCTTTCACTGCCGGGCTCCAGGACACCTATGGCTAGATGTTGAGTTTGAAGGCACTCCAAATCTTATCATTGCCATGTGCCTAACTTGTATCTGTGATCTTCACCTTCAGCTGGACCGGGCCAATGACATACAATGACTGCCACTAGCTTCCTTGCCAATTCCAATTCGCTTGCTCACCAATTCCAGCTGGCCTGCTCGCCAATTCAAGCTTGTCTTTCTCTCACCTTGCCAGCTCGCCGATTCCAGCTCGATGACAACTTGACTTCTGCTTGCGCTTTCCCCGGGTTCACCTTCTTTTGAATTTTACTTCAACAACTGCCACTAGCCTACTCGCCGAACTCGTTATTTGAGCTCTTATCTTTTCGTTGACGCTAATAGTTGGATTCCATCTTGAGCTCGCCATTGTTGCTGAAGCTCGCTACTTGAAATCTGGATGTCCAGTCTGCTAGGACTACTACGCACATCTTGAGTTCGCCACTGACTTGAGCTCTCTCCTGTCCACCGACAAACTGATTATTGATTGAGCTCGCTTTTGCCCATCGCAACCTGATTATTGCTTGAGCTCGCCCATGTCACCAACTCGCATCTTGAACTCGACACCTCCATCCAAGTCCGGTTCGTATGTATATTTATATCATTGGGATGAATGCGACATTCACCTCATCAACCATTCCAACCACACTCAGCTCCAACCCCCATCTATGATGTCCGTGAGGAAATGAAAATCTATCACGATCTCCCTCACTGGGAAGAAATTTGTTGAGTGAGTCCACTCAGTGTGTCGAGTACTCCAAAGTAAGGGTCTCCTACATCATCTGACTCGCAACCTCCCTGTTCAGCCCATCGAGCAATGACTTTGGGATGATGGCCACGTTCAGTCCTGAATTTTAAATTGCATGGACAGTGAGCCATATTGAATGACTATGCATCACGAAACTGTAAAAACTACGTGGGATGAATTAAAGTCTCTCTACTTTGGGAAAGATAGCCTTCAACACCTGTTCCATCTATTTTGTAACCTCCACACTGTTGAACCTAGTTCGAACGATGACCCAACATCATTTGTGGCACAATATAAGACCCTTGTCGAGGCTTGGATTCAACACTAACCTCCAACTTTGGATTTATCCTCTCAAACAATTCCCTCTTTATCAAATGTTTGCTCCATAGTTCTGATGGTGACTCCATCCACAAATATCTCTATGACTCCTGCCCTACTACAAAGTTCTGCTGAAGCTCTCCCTCACCACACTACTGCCCATCGTGGATGTCACAGTGGGTCTCGAGGCGGTGAACGTGATGGATGAAATTGTCCTAATGGACAAAACACTCACATGTGTACCCACTGTGTTGGATCTACATGCGCCCTTAGAGGGGGGGGGGGGGAGTGAATAATGGTTTTAATAAATTAAGCTTTTCCTTTAAAAATTTGATCAAAAATAGTTTACTTATAAATATTTTATGAATAGAAGTTGAAATCAATTTGGTAAAATGAAAAACATGAATAAATTGATTTCTTTTTCAACTTAAAGATTAAATCATAATATTTAACATTTGAGTAAGCATGAAATCAAATCTTCAATAGAATGATACAAAAGATATGATTTTATTTCAATAATATCAAGAGTACAAAAATTGATTTCTATGACGCTAGAAATTAAGGCGGCGAATGTAAAACTCCTTTTATTTTCTATACCGATCCTTCTCCCCAGATAGGCCTTAAGCCGCCCCTTAGATCTAAACCATAGATCTAATCACCAACACCTGCAACGAATTCCTCCCTAAGCCGTGCATGACCTAGTCACCAACACACGCGGCGAATTCTACCATCGTTACAAAAAGAATAACAAAAAAGATAAATCAAAAGATATAAATTTTAGATGTAAAATATGTAGAACTCCCTATGAAGAACTTCTGAAGGTGAAGACGAAGGCACGAGCGGAATCGTAGTGTTGATGCGTGGCCTTAGTGTAGAGTCGTCGTCAATGCGCTTCCCCTTGAAGTTTTCTTTTTGATCTTCATGATAGCCCAAAGGAGTTGCTACGTAGATCTGATACGAGGCTCTGGAATTTCAGAGTGGTGGTACAATATTCACCTCTCAATAATCAATATGAAAGGAGCGAACCGCCTGTATTTATATCATTGAGAGCTAGTGCCAGCGGCATCACTTACCCCCCCCCCCCCCCCCCCCCCCCCCCCCCCCCACAACACACACAACGATAGCGTTTTAGGCAACATATTGAAGCTCCGGATCGAGCAAACATGGTAGGCTATTTTTGCATCATAGGCAACATTCATCTGTGGCACCATCTACCGCGCTAAGCTACCACGCCGTGCTAGCATCTTTCATTTGTTGCTCCTCTGCTCCCGCCAATGTGTTCATTTCATTTGTTTTTTCATTTGTTCTTTCATTCTCTTTCAATACGTGCTTGTACCTGTATGACCTGCACACTATAAATACACGAAAGTCTAGATCAAATACATAGCGATATGTGAAATGCATATTCCAACACACTGTGGCCAGACAAATCACACTGAAGCTACATTTTACAACTTACAAAACACATGGGTTTCCGCAACTGCCATCAAGCCTTTCTCACCACTCCTCTCTTGCTGTGGACGCTCCCATTTCGTCTACTCAGAAATTGTCACTTTGAGGGATGAACTCCAACATCTGCGGGGGTTGGTTACTTGTACTTCCGAGTCCATCGCCTCTATATCCACTTGAGGTATATCATGCTTTTCCCATAACTCTTGAATATTGTATTTGAGGGCCGCAAATCACATTACTCCACATAAATCTTCTCCGCACAAACATTATTAGTCCCAAGTTTATCATTGTTGCAAATGGAAAAACCACTATGGTTTGCAGATCTGGAGATGTATTTCTCTACGATCGGTAGTTCCTGTTCCTGATTTACAATTTAATCTTCTCTCTCTTAGTCGACTTATCAATGATCATGACTGCTCTATCGCTTTTTCTTCTTCTTCCTTTGTGGTGCATTAATACGAACATGAAGGAAATTGCATGAATTAACAGAAAACAGATACAATCCGGAGCAATCTCCGGTCAATTCTTGGAGGCTGGTTCCTCCAAAGAGCCTTCTCTTTTATGTGAGCCAAAGACAATAGATCCCAAGATATCCGAACTCCCCAAAACCACCTACTTATATAGGGAGGGGGGGCTCACACTAAACCTAATAACATTTAAAAGAAAACAATAATAATAATAATAATAATAATAATTATAATAATAGTAATAAGAGGACGCGTGCGCATAACAATACATCCCGTCAGAAAATCGACCTTGACCCCAAGGTCTGAACACCGCCCACCGATCAGTAATGATATGCCCGCGATTGGGATGTCGTCGATGTGCCCGGGGGGTCTCCTGGTAGTGCGTCTGAGAGCAGCAGGGCGTCAAAGTCGACGGCGGAGAGCGCGCCCACTTCGTCGCCGATGAGGACCCGACACTCCTTCGCCGAGTATGCATGACCAGGAGAGTAGGGTTGCTTGCAGTGGAAGCACAGACCCTTGCTCCGTAAGTCGTTGTACTCCGTGCTGGTCAAACGGTGTGTAGGGACATGCCGAGTGTTGGTTGAGCCCATAATTGGTGGCCGGGTAGGGGAGGTGGCAGAGGTGGAGGTTTGGGATGGGTCGAGAAATAAGGTTGGGAGGGATGCCTGGAGGAAGGTGAGGGGGAAGGAATGTCGCCGGACGTCGCGAGGAATTCCGCCTCCACAAGGGGGGAGAGGTTGATGGCTTGGTGGACCGTTAATGGTTTGAGGGTGCGGAGATGGGAGCGGAAGTGGGGTTGCAAGCCGTTCATGAAGAACCCCAAGTAATGGTCTGGGGGGAGTCCGGGAACATGGGTGACCAATTCCACGAAGGCATCAATGCACGAGTCAATGGAGCCGGTGTGTCGGACCCCACAAAGTCGCTCGATCATGGGGCCGGAGTAGCGGTCGTCATATCCAAGGTTTTAAATGTCGGCCGACATGTCCGAGATGTCGGCCGACATGTCCTGTTTGATAAGAAAACGACTTGCATAATCAAAATATATAGGTTATGGCGTTTTCGAAAATGTCGGCCGACTTTTTGTATAAAACCCGACATTTCGGCCGACACGCAATAATCATTATAGCCTGACATTTTGAAATGTCGCCTAAATTGAATTAAATTAAAGTGAACCGCTGTTTAGCGCTGTCCATCGCTGTTTAGGGTTTTTATATACCCCATCGAACCGGCCAAACATTTGAATGATTAGAAAGATACTAATATTTGAAGATAGATTTGAGTATTTAGGAAATATATACAAGTATACAACTACTAATAAAGCTAAGATATTATGTTACAAGTTACAATATAAATATTTCTTAGAAATCCGACATATTGAAATGTCCCCGACATGTCTCCGACATCCGACATCCGACATCCGACATCCGACATCCGACATCTAAACACCCAATCCGACATGTCTCCGACATCCGACATTTAAAACCTTGGTCATATCGCTGAATGAGGGTCTCAGTGAGATCTATCCAGGTGAGGTCGGGAGTGGTTTGGCGGAGCCAATGAACCCAATGGAGGGCAGACCCTTCCATGCCGATAAGTGCTGTGGAGACTCGTTGTGTCAGAGGGGTTTGGTGAATGTCGAAGAACTGTTCGGCGCGGGCGATCCACCCGAGGGGGTCAGTCCCTTTGAATGTGGGGATGTCAGGTCCACGATACAGTGGAGTAGGTAATTCCACCAATGCGGGTGTATCGGGGATCACAGTGCCGGGGGATCCCACAACAGAGGTGGTAGGAGGCCCGGAGTGCTGGCTTGGGCTGTAAGTTCTGGAGCATATGGTCAGAATCGAGGCGAATTGCTCGGCCTGTGCCTCGAGACGAGCGTTGATTGTGGTGAGGGAGTGTTCGAGGGCTTCCATGCGGGATTCCATCCTCCCCTTTGGCTTATGAGGATGCCCGAGGGATAGAGTGTCACAGGAGAGTGTCAGAGAGGGCGGAGATGTGCGAGCTGGCGGCGGAGAGTTGAAGCAGGCAGGGCGCAACGGAGACTAAGCGATGGTGCCGATCCGGGTTGGTTTAGGGCGGAACAGACCCTGGATCTGGCGCTGGGTCGAAAGATCGGGCCTGGGTAGGGCTGCGCAGGGCCGATCGGTGCGGTGCCGAGCGGATCTGGGCTGCACAGGGGAGGATCAGGGCGTGCACAGGCGGAAGCGGGCGTGTATCGCGGAATCGGGCGGCGAATGCGGTTACGCACGTGGCGTCGACGTGCGGTGCGGTGTTGGATCGCAGAAGCGGGGCTACGCGAGCTCTCAGACAACGGCTAGCAAGACTCCGACGACTGTAGCAACGGAGCGGCAGGTCGGACCAAATAATACGAACAGGGAGGAAATTGCATGGATTAACGGAAAACGGATACAATCCGGAGCAAGCTCCGACCAACTCTTGGAGGCTGGTTCCTCCAAAGAGCCTTCTCTCTAATGAGAGCCAAAGACAATAGATCCCAAGATATCCTACCTCCCCAAAACCACCTCCTTGTATAGGTGGGGTGGGGGGGGGGGGGTGGGGGCTCACCTCAAACCTAATAACATTTAAAAGAAAACAATAATAATAATAATAAGAGGACGCGTGTTCGTAACATGCATGATTGACGAATGCGGAGTATCATTGGTAGAGGATGTCTGCCAAATGGATTCCATATTCTGGACCTCCCCACGTTAACTCCGTCTTCTGTCACTTCTGTTGGTTGATACTGACGTCTTGGCCATGCTCCTCTTCCAGTATTGTAGAAGACTTCTTGATTTTAGTCTTTCTAAATTTACTTGTGAATCTTGTATCTACGAAAAACATCATCGTTTCACTTTTTCCCCGGAGTGCTACTCTGGTTTCTTTAGTTCATTCGAACATTTGGGGTCCGTATAATACTTACTAGTTTATCTGGATACCGCTATTTTATTATTTTTACTGATGATCATTCTCGCATGACATGAGTGTATTTATTGCGTGATCGCTCTGCGTTACTATGTGTCTTTAGCTCATTTATAACTAAAACTTGCACTCAATTTTTGACTCCCGTTAAAATTCTTCGGACCGGTAATGCTCTAGTCATGAATTCCAAGAGACTTGAAGTATTTTGGGTATTATTCACCAAACTTCCTGTGCTCAACAAAATCATGTGGCAGAGCGGAAGAACTGCCACCTTCTCGAGGTTGCGTGATCTATCATGTTTCAAATGCAAGTTTTCAAGATCTAGTGGCAACTCACTCTCCCCACCGCGTACTATTTACTTAATTGCATGCTTTTGACCATCTTGAATTTTGCGACTACGTTCTCTATCATGTTTCCCTTAACACCTTCCTTCCCATACCTCCTCGAATTTTTGGGTTTGTACGCTTTGTTCATCATCTTGGTCTTCCCGTGGACAAGCTCACACCACGTGCTACTAAATATATCTTTGTTGGGTACTTTTGCACATAGAAGGGATATATGTGTTACTCTCTCACAGATCAGAAAATAATGACATTCGTTGATGTTTCCTTGAGGATCAACCCTTCTATTCCTCGTCTCCTCCCGACGACTTACCACCTTCTATCTTGCGTCCCAACATCCCTGTCAACTTCCCAACACCACTCATACTAGCAGCTCCCTCTTCTCTTCTTCTTCTAAATGTGTAGATTCATCGCCGATCTCGTCTGAATGCCTTGGGACAGTCGTCCTCTACTGATGTCGCTCCTCATCCAGCTGATCCGCCCAACAACTCTCACTGAGGATCCACATTCATTTACAACTCACACGCTTTCTCATTATGTCTCCTCTCACCCGTTCTCTGCAGAACTTCACAGATTTTTGGCCTCCCTGTCTTCTGTTTCCATCCCCTCTTTTGTGCATGAAGCTCTCTAGAATTCGGGGTGACGACCCGCGATGGATGATGAAATGACTGCCCTCTGGACTAATCAGATATGAGACTTTGTTTATCTTCCTCCTGATCAATCCTGCGTGGGATGTAAATTGGTATTCATCGTTAAATGTCATCCTTATGGTACGTTTGAGCGACTCAAAACACGTCTTGTACCTCACAGTTTTACTCAACAATATGACATCAACTATGAAGAAACGTTATCTCCAGTCACTAAGCTGAATACTATGCGAGTCTCTTGTCCGTCGGCTCTGAAAATCTATATATGGCCTTAAGTAGCCCCCTCGAGCTTGGTTTGACAATTTCAGTCAGATTTTTAGGGATTTTTGATTCACTCGGAGCTCGACGGACGTCTTTTTTACACATCGTCGCAAGTGGGCACATTGATTATTCCTGTGTTTGTTGATGATATTATCATTCCATATGATGATATTAATGATATCTCTATGATCAAAATGCACTTGGCCTCATACTTTCAGACCAAGGTTTTGGGGCGCCTTCGATTCTTCTTGGGTATTGGGGTAACTCGTCGACCTGATGCGGTTATTATGTCTCAACGAAAGTACTGCATCGATCTTCTACAGGATGCCGATTACTTGGGATGTAAGCCGCTGACACTCCCATGGATGCAAATCACAAGCTCTGTGCTTACGAGTCCGAGTATGGTCTTCTTCTAACTAATATGGAATACTATCTCCACCTTGTTGGCAAGCTTATTTATCTCACTGGCACACGACCAGATATCTCATTCGTTGTTGGCGTGGTCAACCAATATATGCATGGTTCTCAGACATCTCACCTTCACATAGTCGAGCAGATCCCTCGGTATCTGAAGAAATCCCCAGGACCCAGGCTTATGGATAAGCCCTCCTCTTTCTTCTTGTTGATTTCCTATTCTAATGCGGATTATGCCGACTCCCTCGATGATCATCGGTTTACGAGTGCCTATTTCACATATTTTGGAGGGCACCTGGTCACTTGGCGAAGCAAGCTGAGTATCTTTCGATGGCGTCTGCCGTTTTTGAACTCACTTGATTGGAGAGTCTTCTTACTGATCTTGGTGTTGCTCTTCCCTCTCTTGCTATCCTCTACTGCAATAATCAATTCCTCTATATCGCCAAGAATCCAGTTTCCATGAACTTACCAAACATAATGAAGTAGATTGTTACTTCATCCGGGAAAAAGTTTAACTCCGCAAAATTGATCTGTGACATGATGCCGCTCCCAATCAAATCTCTGATGTCTTCACTAAGGCCTTGCTTCACCCACTTTGTCGACACCTTGTTTCTAAGCTTGGTGCTTACAATGAACAATCTGTCGCTCCATCTTGCGGGGGAGTATAAAAAAAGTTTGTAAATCCCAATGTAAAGGCCCAAGTCTATGGTCCATTAGGAGATACCTCTATTGTAGAGTTTAGTCCCACATTGTGGTTTTAAGGTGTCACTCCTCCCACCTATAAGTATGCGTATATGTATTTGTATTTTCTATAATGTGAAATAATAAATTTGTTATGCTTTGTATTTCGTTATTTCTCACAGTTATAGTGCGTTAACAATCACTATAGACCCTCTAGAATGGCTTCCATCCTCGTGCAGACCGCTTCATTTAGACTGAATTAACACCAATTGTGGCCTAGCTTTATATTTGATGGGAATTGATGACCCACACACTTTTACTCCCGCAGAAGATGGTGATTCGTTGTCCGTCGGGACGATCTGAGTCCACGGATGTGTCCAGATGGTCGTTCTGAGTTGTTTCATATATTATTTTTTATTTTTCGAGTTGTATTTGACATTCAATCAATTTAGATATTATGAGTCGTCTAATCTAGGTGCCCTAGCTGTATCCCTTTACTTATGTGTGCTGGTCGATGTGTTAGAGATCAAAGTTTTATAAGTTCAAGCCCAGAACCGTTTTCCCACACGATGCGATGTCATGACCTCCAATTTGTGACTCCTTGGGTTTTCTCGTTTCCCTTAACGCAATCCTCACGATCTCTTCCCCCGCAAATCACAACCCTCACCACCTCTTCCACGACAAACCGTATCTCTCACGATCTTTCCCCATCGCTATCCGTAACCCCATAATTGTCGTTCTCCTGTTCGTCTCCTGACATCACGAATGTTCCCCCTCTAGCCTCACAAATACCCCCCTCCAGCCACAACCTTTCCTCCAGATCCCCGACCCCTCTCCAACCGCACTACTCCCTCCCCCATTGCCGCAAACCGATGCCCCAACCTTCTTTTCCTCCAACTGATTCCTCCCTTGTCATCATCCACAGAACACCAACACTAGTCCACCAACCTCCCCCTTCCATTCAAGTCACCGACCCCTTCCCCAGCCCAATCACACCCCTTCAGTTACGTCTTGGCTAGCCCTACTTCCCTCCGATTCCCTGACTGCCAACCGCACCCTCCCAGAGCTTTATAAGGGTCGCTTGTCATTCTTCTTCCCTCTAACAGTCATTTGAATTCCACCATTGCCGTATTTTGCCACCGCCTGCACGTGTAAGTTGTTTCTTGGTGTCTTGTTTTCTATTCTTGTACGCTAGGACCATATTTCATTGGATGTAATTAATATATATGTTTCTGTGAAATCTCCTAACTTGCAAGGTTTATTTGTTGCACGCTTGAGATATTTGCGTCTCAATATCTTGTTAATTGACACATGCTTTTAATTCAATTTCTGTGAACGAATGTGCTCATGAAGAGGCTTTATTTTTATCAATTACTTAATACCAATTTTAATTAGACTCTTTCAATTGCATTCACATATATATTTGGATTTTCAGAAGTTACAGTGCATTCCTCTTAAGGTTATATCTTAGAGCATCCACACTCATGACCTACCCTTGCATCCAATTGGTATCAGAGCCAAGTTGGGCCACATTATATTCTACGTATTTGTAGGTTGTTCCACTCATCTATGTGTGAGCTGAATCTCATCGATGACCGGGCTGTCTGTTAGAATTCGGACATGACACTTGTCGAGCTCCAAAGACTTGTATGTGATCGCGTCGAGCAGATGGTAGCCCAATTTAACGTCATTAGGGATCACATCTCTAGGGTTCACACTAGAGTCAGTAAATTAGAAAAATGATCTCCCGGGCGATCCTTGGGATGCCCCACCACCTTTTGTGAGACGTGCTAGAGACTGGCCTCGCCGAGATTCAACTCCTCCTGCAAGAAGGAATCCCTAGTAGTCTTACGAGTATCGATAGGGCCCAACCCCACTTAGACACCACCTTCCTCTCGATGAACCTCGTCCCGCCCCTCCACATGCTCGTATGGGTTGTGCTCCACCCGCATGATATGATTACATCATGCCGATCATTATGATGACTACTAGGAGCCACGACGCAAAGCGGTCCCAATTGAAGATGACACTACCCAACATATCTGCATCGATGCGCCATCTTTCGATGATCACCTAGACCTGAAGGCATTTAACGATTGGCTCTTGGACATGGACCACTACTTTGAGTGGTATAAGATGAGTGACTAGAGGCGTACGAGTTACCAAAATGAAGTTACACGAGTAGGCCAAGATTTAGTGGATGAGCCTCGAGAGATCTCTTGGTTGGGCCGGATATTGCCCCATCACCCGATTGACTGAAATGAAACAATGGCTGAAGGACAAATATCAATCCTTAGATCTGCCCTATGCCCTTCGACAGGGGACCCTTTCCGTTGTCGAGTACATTTCACGATATGATGAATTATTGGTGAGGAGCGACATTCTAGAGGAGTCCATTGTTATCGCGTCCCGCTTTTGGGCTGGTCTTAGATCTTATACCCGGAGGGAACCGATGCCCCATAGAGTTGAGATGGTCGAGCAATTGTTTCATCTCTCTCTTGAGTATGAGCAGTGTTTGCGAACCGCAAGCCCTAGGTCATCCCTTGGACTTGACTTGATACTTCCACATTTAGGAGGCCCTACCCAACCACGACCACTTCCGCATCGCTTCGTCGCTCCCTTGTGGATCTGAAAGACAAAGCGATTATCCTAGGGCTCCCAAGCCTAAGGGCGTCTAATGCTACAAATGATCTCTAAGGGGACACATGGCCGCGCAGTGCCTCACTAGAAATTTGTTAATTGACATTGAGGAAATTATAGCGACTGTGGAGGAAGGTTGGGAGAACGACGTAGAGAGGTCGCTAGAGCTAAGAATGGTTCGTCGCCGTTTGCACCCCCAGTGCAGAAGAGGACTTGTGCCACACCACTAATTTTTACCCTTATTTTCCCAGCGCAGGCGGTTCTTGCAAGTTAGACATTTATAATGGTAGTTATGTAAACAACGTAGCTGACAAAGGACTGGAGTGTATGCAGGTCATAACGGAGCCCCACCCACATCCTTATCGAGTCCTTTAGGTGGACAAGTCTTCTATCCAGATCACCCAACGATGCCTGGTTCCCATACGCTTAGCATCCTTTTAGGACAATGTTTGGTGCGAGGTCATCCATATGGACGTAGCACATGTACAACTAGGATGGCCTTGGTTATATGATCGTGACAACACATGTTATGGTCAATAGAACACATATGTATTCTTTGATAAAGTTCCCCTCACTATGACCCAAACCTAAGGACCCATCAATGGGATGGTCAACTCAGCCATTAGTGCGGAGTCATTGAGACGTTTGATATCCTGGGGAAGGACGATTTTTTTAGTGAGAGTTTAGACACTGGGGCTTTGTACGTAGTGGCGACCACCTTGGCTTCTGAGGCCTCTACAAACACTGTGACTATTGACCTGGACGTCTGCCAGTTGTTGGATGATTATTCTTATATCATGCCTGAGGAGCTCCCCGACGTGCTCTCGGGGGCAACTTTGCCCAACTTACCCCAGCATTGCATGAACCCGACTGAACACGCCGAGCTAAAGCGACAAGTTAATGACCTCCTTTGGAAGAGTTTCATCCGTGAGAGTTGAGTCCATGCACAACACCCACCCTTCTTATCCTGAAGAAGGATGAGAGTTGTCACATGTGTATTTAGCGTCGTGATATTGATAAGATCACGGTGAAATACCATTTTCCCATACTTGTCCTCAATGATCTTCTGGGCGCGATGGTTGGTGCCCAGATCTTTTAACGGTCGACCTGCGTACTGAGTACCATCATACTATAGTGAGAGAGAAACACGAGTGGAAGACGACCTTCAAGACAAAGGATGATCTGTGTTATGCCATTTGGATTATCGAACACACCTAGTACATTCATGAGGGTGATGGCCCAGATTATGCGGCCCTACATGGGCAAGTTTTTAAAATTATATTTCGATGGTATATTAATATACACCTGCACCATATTCACTTGATATTTTATCTCCTTCAGAAGGAGCATCTATATATTAATTTGAAGAAGTGCTTATTCTTATACACGCCTGTCCATTTCCTTGGGTACATCTGTCCGTGTCTGGTGTATCAATTGTCCATAACTAGGCCAAGTCTATTTATGAGTGGCCCATCCCGATGAATATTCATGAAGCCCGTAGTTTTCACGGACTTGCCACCTTTTACCGAAGGTTTGTTAGAGATTTCAATTCAATTATGACCCAATTTACGAGCTGCCTTCGCAAAGGCGATTTTGTTTGTACGAAAGCGGTCACATGAGCTTTACATGAAATTAAGGATAAGTTATCATCTGCTCCTTTTCTGCATCTCCCTGATTTCAATAAGGCGTTTGAGGTTGCTTGTAAAGCCTCAAGAGTAAGTATAAGAGGAGTACTTAGTCAGGAGCAACCTTATACCGATACTTCCTGTTACTCTAGTCTGTAGATACACTTGGACTTGGTATATCGTTCTGCATATTGTGATAGGATTATGTTTTTTAAAGTAAACAAAAGACTTATGTCTTTTAAAGAAAAAATTGTGACCCATAAATGTAACTAGCTGTATTTGTTTATTATAGTAACAAAATGTGTTTCAGATTTAAGTATATTTTTTCGTAAAAACTATAATAATTTGATTTAAATTTTATTATTTTGTTTTTTACTATATATTTAAGTCTTAGGTTTTGCAAATTGGTAGTGTTTATATTTTTTCAACATGAATTTTTCTACGTTATATATTATCTCTTTTTAAAAAAGGTCGTGCGTATATATATCTATACTAATATATAAACGAAAAGTTGCCTTTGGTGCAACATTTGAATGCCCCAAATTACCCATGTTAATTTTCAAATTCTTTTTTCTCCGGCCGTGGGAGAGAGAGAAAGAGGAGGGAGAAGGAGAGAGAGCGGGGGGTAGCAGTCAACTCTTTCACGTGGGAGAGAGAGAGTGTGTAGAGAGAGAGGTGTCATTAATTTTCATTTGTATTAATATAAATTGTCATTTTTATTAATATAAATTGTCATTTTTATTAATATAAATTGTCATTTTCACGGGGGAGAGAGAGAGAGAGAGGAGAGAGATGGGGTGTTAGTTTTAATTGATATTAATATAAATTGTCATTTTTATTAATATCAATTTGTATAAAATTATTATGTATTCTTAATCATCGTTCATAGAATTTGCGAGCGGCGGGCGCGGTGTGGTCAAAGTACTGTCGCGATTGGCCGTAGTGGCGGAGCCCTGTGTCTGTCAGTCGTGTATATATATATTGCGTGTGTATCTAGGTCAATTTTAATAACATCGCACCCCAAAAGTACCCGTTTTTTAATTTTCCCATACCGCCGTACCAGATACGTATCTTCCCGGTACTCGTACCCATACCAGTGTTTCATAGATCAGGAGAGTTACGTTAGTGAGAAGTTAAACGACGCCGACAAAAATACTCAAAATATGATCGTGAGTTCTACGTCGTAGTTCAAGCCTTACGCTACTGGCGTCATTATCTCCTACAGAAGGAATCTGTCATCTACACCACCATACCTTGCAATACCTTGATTCACAGAAGAAGTTGGGTCATCGACACTCAAAGTGGGTAAAATTCATGCAAGACTATCATTATATTTTGAAGCACCAAGCATGTAGAGAACAAACACACAGACGCCATGAGTCGCCGAGTCAAACTTCTACATACTATGGACACACTAGTTAAGGGCTTCAAGCATAGTTTACGACACCCAGAGTGCCCAGATTTTGGCGACATTTATGACACCCTGATGAGAGTCTACTCAGAGCCTCATGAGGTTTATGTGTTTTTTGATGATTACCTATTCTTTGGCTTCCAACTATGCGTACTATAGATTTCCCTCAGAGATTTTTTTATCTGGGAGCTACAAGATGACGAAGCTGCATGACATTCCCAGCACAGGCGGTTCTTGCATGACATTTCAGTTGAGGATTGCTTCTTCTGGCCTAGCCCGAAGAAGGATGTTATGAGGATTTATTGGCATTGTCGAGACTGTTAGAACGCGAAGGGGACATGCCAACCCACTGGTTTGTATTCTCCGCTTCTTATTCCACGCAGGCCCTGGACTTACATTATCATGAATTTCATACTAGGGCTCCCTCACACTCTGAGGAAACACGATGTTATCTCTGTCATGGTAGACCGTTTTTCGAAAATGACCCACTTCATTCCATACCGGAAGACTGCTGATGCATCTCATGTGGCAACTTTGTTCTTTAAAGAGATTTTCAAATGTCC
Organism: Dactylorhiza incarnata; assembly: GCA_033032865.1. NCBI lineage: Eukaryota > Viridiplantae > Streptophyta > Magnoliopsida > Asparagales > Orchidaceae > Dactylorhiza > Dactylorhiza incarnata. Next base: position 11,835,048 of record JAWHQI010000029.1, read on the forward strand.
CGATTACTTACGTCTGTAGTTTCCGACAACGACAGTCGATTCATGAGTTATTTTTGGAAAATGCTGTGGAAGAAAACTGGTATGAAAATGAAGTTTTCTATCGCTTATCACCCACAAACGGATGGACATACTGAAATGGTCAACTATAGCTTATGAACCTTTCTGCGATGTCTAGTTGGAGATAGCCCCTCCACCTGGGATTCTGGTCTGTCCATAGCAAAACATGCATATAATAGTTCAGTTAATAAGACCACGGGTCTCAGCGCATTATGTTAGGTTATGACCCTAGGAAGCCAATTAACTTGACTCACATTCTTATAGAATCCCAGCCTAGTGCGTCTGCAGAGTCATTTACATGAACTTCATGAGACAACCTGAAATAAAATTGCAATAAGTAATGTTTACTATAAGGCCCAGACAAATCAACACCGAAGATAACAAATATTTTGAAGGAGAGTAGGTAATGATTTCCATACGATCTTAGAGGATTCCTCAGGGAACGCCAAAGAAATTAAGTGCTTGACGGATGACCCTCTACACAGTCTTACGAAGGATCGATTCGAACGCATACGAGATTGACATTCCTCAAAATACGAGGATAAACCAAGTATTCAATATAAAGAACCCGACTCCTTATTTTGCGAGGAGCACACGTATGTGGACCCTTTCTCCATCCCTACACATGAGCCACAACATTCCTTTCCTCGTCCCTTCCTACCCAAGCCTCAACTTGTTGATTCACACCATGAGAGTCACCTCGCACCACCGACGCTACCACCAACTGATGTATTCCAAAAATCCTAATCAAATTTTAAATAAAATTTTTTGAGAACGATTTAAATTAACATGTGCAAAACTTTTACAAACAAAATCATGCGATAATCAACTGAGGATATTAAATGTTATTAAGAGAGAAAGTTAAAGAGACATTCACTTGGTATTCCTTTAATTAAATATTGAATAATAATTAATTTTTAATTTCAGGAATTAAAATATTTATATTAAATTAGAATTTCAGAAATTAAAAATAGATTGTGCAAATTAAAGTTCATTGTAATTTCAAAGCTTGCCCTAATTATCACCTAACCTAATTTAACGGACCTTTTCATTGAAGGTCTTATTGGCCGGGCACGCCAATAAGCCGAAAAGACATGCGCGGAAACACACGGGCGTGTGCTAATAAACACAATAAAATGCAGGAAATGGAAGTATAGGATGCGACTCAGGTTGCATCAATTCTCCTGGGGTTGAAATAGCTCGACCCCGACGACACTGTGATGTGACCTGCTATTAAAAAGTCCAAACGCCGACTTGGAACCACTCTGCTACCTTAATGCTGCCAAACAACCAAGACCTGAGCAAACTCCTCCAAAATAAGTCTAAAACTGAAACGGGATGTGAGAAACTTCGGGCTGTGGTAGGAAGTGGGGCAAAGGAATGATCCTTTGCTGCAACTCATGACCTATAGGAAAAACCTCTCCTGAAATAGACATGAAACTAATCTCGTTCGGAAAAAAACAATCCACGGTAATAAAGTCAACATTGTAATTATAATTTTTCGAAGATGCTCGCAAACTTTTAGTCATAATTTTATGCAAAATATTTAAATGAACAATAAAAATTAGAGCTTCAAAGAGACGAGAATCACTAAGTGGAAGAGAAAGGAGATCGATGAAACAAAGCAGGGAGAAAGTATGATCCATATGTGGAATCAGCAAATCATATCACATCATACACTCGTCTGCTGGACACTTACAAGCGTCAAATAAACCCAGATTAATTATCCCAAAAATATCACCCGTAAGAGCCTGACTAGCGCGACAAAATTTAAAGTTGATCCCAAATCTTCCATTTAAAATTTTCCATAGAAATCTCTTAAAATGCGTGTCTCTACGAGGAGGAAATATCTTAGGCATCTTTACTATCCTCCTAATGTGAATCTTGCTAATCAGGGAGATAATGTAAGGAGAAAATTCAGTGTGCAAGCCTGGACTCAGATGGTAATGAAGTGTCGTAGGGGCGCGGTCACCGAAAACAAAGTCAATATAAGGTGATGACTCTAGTGTGAGTGACAAATGACCGTCAAGTAAAATATTTGCAGGCTCATGGGTAGGCAACTGTAGGACTAGGAGAGTTAGAAAATGTGGAGATCGAGTCTATATTATCTAAGATGGGTGACTCATCGCTAGCCAATTTCTTCTCCGGGAGAATTGAGATCGAATTTGTGTCACCTAAGGTGATTGACACATCACTAGCTTCTTCTTCTTGAAGCAGGTGCTCAAGAATAAACTCGGTGGCAAAGGGTTGTGATGTAATGAGGACAAGTAGAGTCCCGATAAAAGTGTGAATGATAGGATAACGAGGTAGAAGCTCTCCTGCTTGGAGATGAGGAGCAGGAAAAAACTACACGACTGAAGGTAGTGTCATGGTGGGGATAGGTGTGGCCAAGGTGTTCGTTGGGGATCCACTGATATGTCCAGATGGTCGTTCCGAGCCTGGTTCATATATTTATTTTTATTTTTTGAGTTGTATTTGACACTCGATCAGTTAAGACATTATTAGCCGTCCGATTCGAGTGCCCTAGTTGTATCCCTCTATTTATACGTATGTTGGCTGATGTGTTAGGGGTCAAAGTTTTGGATGTTCAATCCCATAACCATTGGTCCCTACGGTGCGAAGTCGTGACCCCCAAGGTGCTACTCAAGTTTTTTTATTTCCCCTTATCGCATCCCTCATGATCTCTTCCACGGCAAACCGCAGTCCTCACGACCTCTTCCATGACAAACCGCAACCCTCACGATCTTTCCCCACCGCTAAACGAAACCACACAGTCATCGTCATCCTGTTTGTCTCCCGACCGCATGATTGCTTCCCTTCCAGCCACACGACCTTTCTTCCAGACCCCGAACCCCTCTAACCACACCACTCCCTCCCCCATTGCCGCAAACCGATGCCGCGGCCTTCTTTTGTCTCCAACTGATTCCTCCCCTACCATCATTCACGGAACCCCAACACCAATTTCCCAGCCTTCTCCCTTCTATACAAGCAACCGACCCCTCCCACCCGCCCAACCACACGCCTCTAGTTACGTCCATGCTAGCCCTACTTCCCGCCAATTCCTCGACTGCCAGCCGCACCATACCAAAGTTTTCTAAGGGCCGCTTGTCATTCTTCTTCCCTCTAATAGTCCTCGGAATTCCACCATTGTCGTATTTCGCCACCGCCTGCATGCGCAAGTCGTTTCTTGGTGTCTTGTTGTCTATTCTTGTATGCTTGGACTATATATCATTGGTTGCAATTAATGTGTTGTTTCTGTGAAATTACCCGACTTGCAGGGTTTATTCATTACGCGCTTGAGATATTTGCGCCTCAATTGCTTGTGAATTAACGCGAGCTTTTCAATTCAATTTCTGTGAACGAATGTGCTCCTGAATAAGTTTTATTCTTATCAATTACGTAATGCCAATTTTAATCGGACTATTTCAATTGCATTCACATCTACATTAGGATTTTCAGTAGTTACACTACATTCCACTTAGGGTTGCATACCTCTGCATCACTTTTTCTCTTATAAGTATTAAAAACCAAATGTTCCTTAGTGTCATATTTATGCGTTAAGTGTTTTAAATTATAAGCCTTAATGTGTTTTTAGCTATGCCCTGAAACCAATTTTTTTTGGTTGAGGGGAGTCTTTTTAAGCTTGCGTAAAAGTTCATTTCTGGTAGAATTCTATTGGTTTGTGTTAAATTCAGTGTTGTTTTAATGCATGAAACATTTGATGCTGGTTGTTTTAACGCATGGAACATTTGATGTTGATTGTTTTAATGCATGGAACATTTGATGTTGGTTGTTTTAATGCATGGAACATTTGATGTTGGTTGTTTTAATGTATGGAACATTTGATGTTGGTTATTTTAATGCATGGAACGTTTGATGTTGGTTGTTTTAATGCATGGAACATTTGATGTTGGTTGTTTTAATGCATGGAACATTTGATATTGGTTGTTTTAATGCATGGAACGTTTGATGTAGGTTGTTTAGTTGTAAATAATCTATTTGTTGCCTAATGGATTTGGTAGGTTATGATGATTATTCTATGTTATATTGTTTCTATTGATTGATGCATATTTGATTTATGTGAATATATGAATGTTTTTCATGTTTATACTCTTCACATATTTTTTAATGTTTAGTGCGGAGATGAGAATGCTTAGGTGGATGTTTGGACACATGAGGCTGGATAAAATTAGCAATGAATGTATCGAGGATAAGACGGGAATGACACGAATTGTAGAGAAGATGTGAGAAGCTCGATTAAGCTTGTTCAGACACGTACAAAGGAGACCATTAAAAACACCTGTTAGGCGTTGTGAGAGTTTATGTTACGACGATGCATCTGCCTGAGCACATCACCTTGCAGGAGTCATGAGAGCGCATATGGAAACCGCCTTGATTATTTCTTGTATTTAACATGCATTAATTAATTGATTAATATTAATTAGATTAATTAATTATTTAAATGATTTTGTTTTTTCTTGTATGGTTACCCTCCCTCATCTATATAAGGGGAGGGGTTTAGGTATCTGGAATGTTCTAGGTTTTATGGCTCTCATTTGGAGAGAAGGTTTTTGGAGAACCCATCCTCCTTGAGCTTGGTCGGAGCTTGCTCTGGATTGTATCTCGTGTTTGTTTCAATTAATGCAATCTTGTTTTCGTGTCGTAACAATGGTCCGACCTGCTGCCCTCCACCCGCTGTCCTTTCAGCCACAGGGTACCCGCATCCTCCTCAACAATCTCTTCGATCGGAGTACAACCCAGTTGCACGACATCATCGCCCTCCTTCGCATCATCCCAATCAATCGGGCCATACACATGGCTTTCCTCACTGGTGGAACCTCCGTCAATAGCCAACGACCGCTGCTTGTCCGATACGCTAGATCCCAGGTCCCGCCGAGTCTCGCTCAGCGCGGTGAGCTCGTCCACGCTCCTACGACACCCACATCCGCAACAACTCAGTTCCGGGTCGACGACATCACTCCCAGCTACCGATTCTCAAGCCCAGCTTCGTCGCTCAGCCCAGCTTTGTCGCTCACAGTGCCCGCGCGGAAAGTTCTAGCTCAACCGCTCTTCCCGCCAGCCCGCTGCGGCATCCAACTTCGTCACTGCTCCTTCCGCCCGCTGCGCAATCCAACTTCTCCCCACCGAACTTCTTGCGCCGAAACCTCCTACGCCGTGCCACGCACGGTCGTTCCAGTGGTCCCTTCGTTGGCCTCGATACTTGGAGGAATCGGCCCCCTCTTTCGACCACGCACATGCGCACAACCATTTCTCCTTTACGCAGCCCGTTCCCTTCACGCGTCCACACTCGGCCCCTCTCTCATGACAACTATTGGGCACACCACTCAACACCTATTGCCAGCCTGCCATCTTATCCCCCACTCCTATTTTTTCCTTTTCACGGTACACTCACCCTTACATCCACCATAAAGCCGATTCCCCTCATCACTTCTTTTTATCATCCTTATTCCTCCTCGAATCCGCCGTCGTTCTTTTCAACTATACCCGCCGCCGACATTTTTAAAGACCCGGACAAATCTTCAAATCTTGACCTTAGGGACACGGTCAATTTTCAAGAGCGACATATTGTTACGACGATGCATCCGCCCGAGCACACCACCTCGCAGGAGTCATGTGAGGATTAATATTAATTATTTAATATTAATTAGATTAATTAATTATTTAAATGATTTTGTATTTTCTTGTGGTTACCCTCCCTCATTTATATAAGGGGAGGGGTTTAGATGTTTAGGTATCTGGAATGTTCTAGGTTTTAGGACTCTCATTTGGAGAGAAGGTTCTTAGAGGACCCAGCCTCCTTGAGCTTGGCCGGAGCTTGCTCCGGATTGTATCTCGTGTTTGTTTCAATTAATGCAATCTTGTTTTCACGTCGTAACAGTTTAGTTGCAATGAGACTATAAGGAAAGACATGATGTACTTGGGCATTAGTGAGATTATGACTAAAGATAGGGCGTAATGGCGATAAAGGATCCATATAGCCGACTCCATTACGGTGGGAAAAAGGCTTCAGTGTTGTTGTTTGTGTGCTCAAAATTCAGATTCAGTGTCATTTGTTTATTACCATGGTCCATAATGTATTAATGTGATAGAAATACAAAGATGAGTAATTTTAAGCTTGTGATATTTCAAGCACGGGGCACACATGCTACTGCCACTAATGTACACTTATGTACACGGCACTCCTACCTGTCGTTATGCCTGGCCAATCCTCACTTCCAATCTCAAGACTAAGTTCACTATGCAAATGGGCTGTTGTATTAACCAGTAGCCTCATACTTCCACATAGTGATATTTGGTTAAATGTTTTCAATTGAAGCCTGTTTCTCTGAACTTTTTCATGATGCTTCTATTCTTACACACTACCGGAAGTTTTTTTATCATATTTTAAATGTTATATTGGCTCAATGTGATGTGTCCTTTTGTGCCTTTCCATTTTTTTCCTTCACAAACAGGGCGCAATAAATTTACTAATGGCTGTTTATAAGAAAGAATTTAGTGCCATGGATGGCTATTTGACAGACTCTTGGAAGGTATGTGGTTCTGTTTTCCTTCTGCATTCAATATATAATATTGATTATGGAGGCATACTTTTGCAGAGTAATAACATCCCTTCTTCCTCTTATTACTAGCCGAATTTGAGCAGAGTTGAGCATTTTATTCAGGCAGTTGGGACTTATGAGGATAGAATATTCCAAAAAAGAGGTCGCTTACATCAGGTACTTCCGTTAAATAGTCCAGAAGAAAATTCTTTCTTTCATGCATATCTTTGGAGCTCCTTAAGTTTATTGATGAAATATAAATCACATCGAAATTATAATCCCTGTTAAGAAATTTTCTTTATGCCATGTTTTGGGTGTTATAATGAAGCTTATTTTATTCGGTAGGTTCCTTACTGGTTACTGGTTCCATTACCTTGTGAGCTAAAGGCAATATTACCGTTGTCTATTTGATCAAACTTGTTTTTGTGTATATTGCCTGCATATGTAGGGAGTTTATTTCCTCACGTTCTTTGCAAGGTGAGCATCTTGGGCTTTCCCAGGTGATTCAATTTTAGGAGGCAAGCGCCTTGCATTGCACTGACAGTAGTTCCTATGTTTTAGAGTTGTGCGATTCAATTTATGGTTTTTTTTAATTTCGGATTTATAGAAGTAGTTTGTTTTTAATTTTTTCCCTGTTGCATGTGTATGATATGTTTATAGAGATTGTTATTTTGGATCTATCTGCATCTGTCTTCTTTTTGCTCTTTCATTTTCCCTCCACCAAGTTATGGTATATAACTGTTCTTACCCCAAGTGAATTATTAATGGTAGGTATTCTTACTCTTCTTTGTTAATATGTATTTGTTGTTCATTTTCTTTAGCATGTAGTATTTATTGTGTGGTTAATAATTTTTTGTTATTATCGTTTATTATTTTGTTATAATTTATCGCTGCATTATGTTTGCAAATTTGTTTTTCAATTCTAGATCTTATATTTAGTTATTTACTTAATATCCAGTAATTTCTGATTATATGTTATCGTACTTTGTACAGTATGAAAGTAGTTTTAATATGATATAATATGTCAATACTTTTGGTTTAGAGTTATACGGGTGCCGTAGGAATTTTTTAATGATATTTTCATAGATTCACACAGTTTGGATGGCGAATAGCTCTCTTGTCTCTTTTGTCAGATGGTGATTTTGGACTTGGGAACAATACTAGTGTTTTTGGCCTTACTAATTGACCAGAATTAATGACAGTTAGGGATGATTTAAATTACAAATGACTTCTTTAAATTCATCTCATAATATTGTGAAGTCATATCACCAACATGTGAATGATACAGCAACGCAGCTTATGGAAGAAAAAGAAATATACATATTTTTACCCTACAAAGTTTTCCTAGGGCATAACGTCTATCAAGTTATATAATAGTTTAAAGGTTCTTTTTTAAAGAAAATTCTTAAATGAACGTTTATCTGCTCTTGATTACTACACTTTTTGCTACTCGGTCTATATATATACATCATTGATTTATTGCATTTTAACTATTTTAAATGATAGTCAATTGTAGTCAATTGCAGTGACAGGAGGTTTATATTACTAATTTGATTTAGTCATTGTTAGTAAAAAAAATTGTGGCACATGTACAAAATAGTGATATTTTTTACAACTTACTTCTGTGGCTCCCTTATATTCTCTCTCCTAAACATCTGCGGCCTAAATAGTACTATAGAATGATACATGCTTATAAATTTTAAATCAGCTAGTTTTGCTTAATATTTTTATGCGTTTTGTCAGCGTCAAGCTGAAAGGATCAAGCGTGAAAAAGCACAAGCAAGAAGAGGAGACGATATAGATCCTCAAGTTAAACCTGATCATATAGTGCCTGTTACTCGGTACAAGGGTTCACGCCTGGCTTCTGGTGCTTCCCCTTCCCCATTTCAACAAATGGAGTCTTCCAGGTCTTGTAATCCACCATTTTCAAGAAAAGTCAGAGAAAATGGGAAAACAACTCCAGAAATATCTCGAACTTCAGTTCGTATGCAAAAGGTTGCACGCACATCAACAGAAGGTGCAACTATTGGAGGAGCAATTGTTGAGGCTGAGAGCAGTCTTGAAGTAGAAGTAAATATGTCATAGCCATTGATTGAACTTAAACGTTCAGAAAGATGTTTTAGATTGTTTTTGTTGATTTTCACGCACTCTTGTTTTCCTTCATGTTTTTAACAATAGATGACTGAAAACAAAGAGGAACTGAAAACAAAGCTGAAAGGAGTGTTACGTGACAAATCTGATCTTTTCAACGCTGAAAATCCAGAAGAGGACAAGGTCTGATTCGATACGTGTATGCCTTTACTTCTTAGCATATAAATCATTCTCTACTTAAGCTAGACTAGCAATATCATCAAAAATACGTATACACATTGTTATTTTGAGCCCATTTTTTTTTTTTGAAATGCTGTTGCTGGGCACCTTTTTTTTAAATTCATTAGTTTTTCTTATGTATTCCTGCTGTATGTTAACTGTGCTTGATCGTTGTTTCATTCATTTTCAGGACAAACTCTGACTTGTGAGTCCAGAATGTTCTTATTTCCATAGGATATACCTGATTGAGATTGTTCTTTACTATGCCTGTTTTATGTGGCCCTTTTTGTGGAGTTCTTGCCTTTTGGACGTTAATATGTGTTGAAATCTGAACTTAATTGTATCCAATACCCAGTCCTTAATATATAGGAGTAAGCAATACAGGAGGGGTAAATACAGAATGTGTAAATATGGAAAATAATACATATTTTAATTTCATTTCTCCAACACTCCCTCAAGTTGGGCATGTGATATCTGTCATGCCTAACTTGCTCATAATTTTTCCATAAGAAATCAGACTCAATCCCTTAGTGAGCACGTCAGCCAGTTGTTGATCGGAAGGAATGAATGTACTCACAATTCCCCTCACTATGTTTTCTTTGATGAAGTACATGTCAACTTCCACATGTTTAATGTGATCATGTTGGATAAAATTGTGTGCAATACTGATGGCTGTCTTGTTGTCACAATAAATTCTGATTGGGCCCCTGCTTTCAATCCCAAGATCCCTCATAATAGACTGAATCCACAGTCCTTCACAAATTTCATGTGCATTGCTCTGAACTTTGCTTCAACAGACCTAGCAACCACGTGTTGTTTTTTGCTTCTTCAGGTCACCAGATTGCCACGAACCAGACAACAATACCCAGACGTCGACCTCCGGTCATCAACGGATCCTGCCCAATCTGCGTTTATGTAGACTTCTATTGTCAACTCTTTACCAGGTGAGAACATGACACCCCTTCCTGGAGAGGACTTGAGGTATCATAAGATCCTGTGAGCAACATCCAAGTGGAGAGACCTCGGTGAATGCATGTATTGACTGATAACCCCAACCGCGTATGAGATGTTTGGACGAGTATGGGATAAATAGATAAGACTCTCCACTAGTCGTTAGAATTCAGTGATGTTATCAACAACTTCCACGTTGTCTCTTCCTAGCTTATGGTTTGCCTTAATATGGGTGTCTGCGGGTCTACACCCACTCATCCCTGATGTCTCTAGCAAGTCGATGATATACTTTCTCTTAGAAATGAAGATAGCTTGCCTACATATGGAAATTTCAGTACTCAGAAAGTACTTTAGATTTCCAAGGTCTTTTACCTTGAATTCCCTTGCTAGTCTTGCCTTTAAATTTTTAATCTCCTCCATGTCATCCCCTGTTACTTATAACAATAACATCCAGATACTCGATAAGAGTGGTCAATTTACCTTGCCAGTACTTTATAAATAAGGTGTGGTCGGCATTGCTCTGTGTAACCAAAAGTCATCATGGCTCTATGGAATCTCCCAAACTAGGCTCGAGGAGACTGTTTTAATCCGTATAGAGCTTTCTTCAACCTGCAAATCATTCCTCCCGACCCTTCTAGAGCAAGACCAGGAGGTAGGGACATGTAGACTTCTTTCTCTAAATCCCCATGGAGGAAGACATTCTTCACTGCTAACTGACTGTGGTTCCAACCTTTGCACGATGCACACGAGAGCAAAATTCTAATGGATTTCATCTTTGTTACAGGAGCAAAGGTTTCCTGATAGTCGATCCCAGCTGTCTGAATATAGCCTCTAGCTACCAATCTTGCCTTGTATCGTTCAACAAGTCCTTGGGAGTTTTGCTTCACAGAGAAGACCTACTTACACCCAACCACAGTCTTCCCTTGAGGAAGGTGCACCAGATCCCACGTACAATTCTTTTCAAGAGCCATCATGTTACGACGTCGTATCCGCTTTAGCACACAACCTTGCAGGAGTCACGGGAGCGCGTATGGAAGCCGCCATGATATCCTTCTTGTAATATTAATTAAATATTATTTTATGTTTAGTGTCATGTGAGCCCCCCTCCCTATATAAGGAGGAGGTATGAGGAGTGTTTCTTTATCTTTTGGTTATTAGGGTTTTGGCTCTCATTTGAGAGAGGGGTCTTAGGAGGAACCAGCCTCCTAGATCTTGGTCGGAGTTCGCTCCAGATTGTATCCGTTTTTCCTGTTTAATGCAAGCATGTCTCGTCTTTTGTTCGATGAGGCATCAATGGTCCGACCTGCCTCCCCCGCCCGCTCGTTCCACGTCGTCGGGGATCAAGCCACGCAGGACACATTCCAAGCCCTGGAGCACCGCCTCAACGTTCGGGACAGTCTCCTTGCATCCATGCTCGCAAGTGCGCAACGTCTTGTGACCCTTTGGGGCCCTCCCACGCTGCTGCCTCCGCCTTCCACAACACCCTCGCACAGCCTGCCGCCTGGGATGTCGACTGTTCGCCGCTCTCCGCACTTCCTGTTGCTGTCATCGACACACTTCACCAACGTTGGGGCATCCCGACCCTTACCGTGCCGGAATCACCGGATCCGCGTCTTCCTCGGCCGAATCGGCTTCCTCCTCTCTGGGTGCTGCTTCCAAACATACATCACATGCTAGACGATGCCCTCTAGCCGGCACCCACCTCTTCGAACTCACGCATCGTGCTTCGTCTCCGTCGCCAACACCAGCGCTGCGCCCCCCACCACCGCCGCGGCCCTTCTCCTTCCCACCTGTCGATGCACACCATCGCAAGCCGTCTCGGCAATGGCGACCGCTGGCAGCTTTTCCCTTCCCCGCTGGCGTCGATGCGACAGAGCTGTCGTTTCCCTTCCCCGCTGGCGTCGATGCAGCTCCCACCGCCCTGCCTAACACGCTACGCAGGGGCTCCTTTCTCCCAACCATCGAGCCACGCAACCGCTAGCAACTTTTCTCTCCTCTTTCCTACGCCAACTTCCCTGCTCTCGGGCCCCACATTAAGCGGCCCCCTCCCAATTTATTTTTTGTCTCTTCCTCACTTATCTTTTCCCCTTTGCCCCATCACATCCCACTTTTCACCTCAATCCGTCCTTTTTTCTTCACCCACTGCGACACCCTCTTTTATTTTTTCAAGATGACGTATCACCTCCGCCTAAACCCTCCGCTGCCCCCACAAAACAATATACCTCATCTTCTATCACCCTCTCTCATTGTATCCTTTACATCGAGCAACTACAAATTATATGTGCCTCCCATTGTTAAAGACCCCGACAAATTTTGTAATCTTGACCTTGGGGACAAGGTCAATTTTCAAGGGTGGCATATTGTTACGACGTCACATCCGCTTGAGCACACCACCTTGCAGGAGTCACGGGAGCGCGTATGGACGCCGCCATGATATCCTTCTTGTAATATTAATTAAATATTATTTTATGTTTAGTGTCATGTGAGCCCCCCTCCCTATATAAGGAGAAGATATGGGGAGTGTTTCTTTATCTTTTGGTTATTAGGGTTTTGGCTCTCATTTGAGAGAGGGGTCTTAGGAGGCACCAACCTCGTAGATCTTGGCCAGAGTTCGCTCCGGAATGTATCCGTTTTTCCCGTTTAATGCAAGCATGTCTCGTCTTTTGTTCGGTGACGCATCACATCATTTCCTTAAGCATTGCTTCCTGCTCAAGAGCTTCCTGACAAGAAGAGGGGATGGATATGGAAGACAGAGAGGTGACAAATGCTCTATGCGAAGGAGACGTAAGTCACAAAGTGAGATAAATGATGTTGGGTAGAAGTACAATTACCTCCCTGAGTACCAGAAGATGGATTTGGTGTTGGACTAGGTATCATGGGCGAAGCCTGTGTATTTGTGCCCCTACGTCTCCGAGCATAAACCCGCAAAGGAGGAGGTTATATCACCGAACCATTAGGAGTAGGAGGACTAGGTCCAAGAGGCTGAAATGAGGGAGAAATTGGTAGAGGAAGAGAAGGGGAGCTCACTTCCATAAAGGACCCCCTGAAGTGAGTCCCCCTAATAAGCTTCGGATTCCCGAAACGTGAGATTCATAGTGACAAATGTCCTTTTGGCCACATGATCTAAGCATTTATAATCTTTTTTGGGTTGCAGAATACCCAATAAAGACACACCGCAGAGCACGATAGTCAAGTTTGGATTTGTGATGCACATGAACGAAGCACACATATCCAAAGTTACGAGGAGAAATTTGAGTAGGAGTAACATGAAGGGTGTCGAGAGGAGTTTTATGTCCAAGGACACAGGTAGGCATGCGATTAATGAGGTAAGCGGTGGTAAGAACCGCATCTCCCTAATAATATTTAGGAAGGTGAATCTTAAGTAAGAGACACTGAATGAACTCAAGAAGGTGGCGATTCTTGCGCTCAGCTATGCCATTCTGAGTAGGGGTGTAGACACAGGAGGTTTGGTGGATGATGTTAGTTATGGATGTTGTCAAATCACCTAGAGGGGGGGGGGGGGGGGGGGGGTGAATAGGTATTTTAAATTTTTTTTTTCTGTTGAATCTTTCTCTACGAGTATCCTAGTGTATGAATTTAGAAATTAACAGCACAACACAGAAAGCACTCAAAGATTTTATAGTGGTTCCTTAAGACAGAGTGTCTTGAGTAGTCCACTGTCCCTCTGCGCCTATCTAGCAGTGTGCTAGAGTTGGCAAACTCCACCAAATCTCAGGCCCGCAAGCCCTACAATTTCAGGCCCTCAAGGCCTACAAATTCAGCCCCTCAAGGCCTACAAATTCAGCCCCTCAAGGCCTACAACTCAGCCCCTCAAGGCCTACAACTCAGGCCCTCAAGCCCTACAAAGCTCCGCCCCTCAAGACCTACAAAGCTCAACACCTCAAGGCCTATAGTACTCAGGCCCTCAAGCCCTACAATCTCAGATCTGAAAACAGATCCTACAGCTCAGGCCCGCATGCCCTACAGAAAACGATTTGAGAAAAACTACTTAGCCGGATGAAGATCGGCTTCTTGAACTTAAAGAGAATGCTTTTGAAAGATTCCTCTTCTGTCTCTTCTTTAATCTGGAATACTTCTTATCAGCCGGTGTTGCTTGACTGAAACTTGTGCCGGATGAAGATTGACTTCTTGGATCTGAAGAAAATGCTTCTGATCTTTTCTTGGACAGCACAGATTCTTCTTCAATCCTTTCTTCACTCTGGAACAATACTTATCAGCCGATGCCGCTGGACTGAAACTTGGAGAACGCTTGATGAGGAAGTTTTGTTCTCTGGTTCTTGTTCCTTCTTCACGCAACCTTACTGTTCTATTGATTTGTGCATTTTCTCTGCATTTCTTGCTGTAGCGAATTAGGGCAGATACATATCTCTTTTATAAGACTGAGGAGTTGGCTAACGGTCTCCTGGGATGTACTATAAGTGTCAGAGACCCATTCCTTAACGACACGCGTTGATTGGACCATCACGCGGTGACATTAAATGCTGACAGCGCGATTTGAAATGTCTTGATCTGTCTCGACGATATTTGCAACATCTCGAAGACAGAACTTGTCGTTACGCGGATCCATCTTGGACTTGGACAACACACGCTGATTGGACCATCGCGCGGTGGCATTCAATGCAGAATGTCTTGATCTGTCTCGACGATATTTGCAACATCTCGACGACAGAACTTGCCGTTACGACAATCCATCTTGGACTCGGACAAATCTTCAAGTCTTTTTCAATCTTCTTTAGACAATGATATCATTGATATCTCGAAGATACAAGATATCACAGCTGCACTTGCACTTACGACGACATAAAGTCATCTTAAACGTGTCGTCGTAATCTTGTTGTCAACTTGCTGTCTTCTCGACGATGTCGTTGAGACCATACCGTCATTCCGACGATGTCGTCGAAACCATACTGTCATATCGACGATGTCGTCGAAATCATGTTGTCATTTCGACGATCTTGTCTTGATCATTCTGACGACAAGCAGTTCTTCTTCCATAAGCTGTCTTCAATAGTTCTCCCTTAGCTTTTTCGATGACAAGGCTTCTTTTATGACGTTGTCGTCGACAAAGCCGAATACTTTGACTTAGCTCTTCTTAGACTTTACCGCGATGTCGTCGTGTGATTCCGGTTGATACGACGATACTGGACTTAGATCGATTCTTCTTATTCTTACGACGATATCGTCGTGTGTACTTTGATGTCATAACGATATCGTCATAATGTCCATACTATTTCGACGATAATTGACATGATCCTTCTGCATAACTCTGAGTATCATCTCGACGATATACACGTTCTTATTCGACGATATGTCCAGTCCTTCTCGACCATATTAGGCTTAGTTAGATTAGAGAAGTACTGGACATATGACTTAATCTCTGCAAACATAAACTAAGTATACCATCAAATACATAGTGCTTTTATCATTGACCTGAACACTTCTTCAAATCAGGAACATTACTGGGCACTGTTCCCAACAGATGATGCTCAGGTCACTGAGGTAGCTCTCAAACTAGTGTCAATGTACTCACGACCATTGTCGCTACCCAAGATTTTAATGGTAACATTGAATTGGGTAGCAATCATTTTATGGAAGTGTTGAAAGAGTAGAAATACGTCATTTTTGTTTTTATCAAGTAAACCCAAGTGCAACAAGAAAAACAATCTATGAAAGTAACAAACCTGTAACAACCAGAAATAGACGCAACTGGGCTAGGGCCCCAAACATCAGTATGAATGGTGGCAAAAGACACAGTACTAGGTAGTGAAACATGAGGCAGAGAAGCACGACGATGTTTACTGAGTTCACCCATCACCATTAAAAGCATTAAGCTAAAGATTTGACATATTAGGAAGTAAAAATTTTATAGTAGAAATAGACAGATGTCCTAGGCGACAGTGATAAGAATCCAAATCAGAAGACTTATCCGCATGAAGAGCCTTTGATAGGGCAACAAAGCTTGAGTGATTAGAGTTGGAGGGGTCAAACACGTAGAGGCCTTCACACAGTCTACCGGAGACGATCACCGTCCCCGACTTCAGATCCTTAAAGATAAAAAAAGTGGGGAAAAAGTCACGAAACAATTCATAGAGTTAATCAAGTGACTAATAGAGAAGATTTCAAGTAAACTGTAGAACATGAAGAATAAAAGATAGAGTAAGGGAGGTGCAGGGCATGGATAATTTCTCTGCAATATGGCTGAAGGACCCATCGATACTGCTCATTTTGTCCCTACCAGATAGAGGGGTGTAGGACACAAAACCTATAGCAGACCCAGTCATGTGGTATGTGGCTCCAGAGTCAATGATCCACTGAGAAGAGCGACGAGTGGTGGCAGAATGAGTACCTGGAAGGCCTTGTTGAGCATAAGAAGATGAGGATGAACTGGATGTCTCAGAAGGTGGGCCATACATCAAGCGACGGAAAGCCTGCATTTCTTCAGCAGAAAGAGCAGGAGGAACACCGGTAGGATCTGGGAAACTATGGAGGGAAGAGCCCTCCATGACATCTTAGATGCACAAATCGAGATGGAGGTGGTCGACCCTGAGAACGTCCATAGCCACGAACTCCTCAAGCAGCAGGACCTCCTCTTGGAGGAGGAAAGCCGTGAAGCTTGAAACATGTGTCCCGAGTATGACAGATCTTCCCTGCAATAATCACATACCAGATGGTCCTTATCCGTGGACTTTGTCCTAGTGTCGCGGCCTCGCGGGTTGGACGACCATCATGGTTGAACTGAATGACAAGAGCTGAGCCCTCAGAGACAGAGTCTGGAAGTAAAGTCTGCTTGAGATCAAATTCTTGCCGCACAAGACTGTAAACCTCTGATAGAGAGGGGGAGGGGGAACATTCAAGAATTCGAACACTAAGAGGATCAAAATCACGATGCAAGCCATGAAGGAATTCAAAAATCCTGCTGTGTTCTTCCCTAGCCCGAACCATCACTTCATGTTCGGGAGACATACGAGTAAGCGAATTGGAGTAATCATATTCCTGATCAAGTTGGGTAAATTCCAAGTAGTAGGCGGAGTGAGGAAGATCGCCCTATCTTAGAAGAAATATTCGTCGCCGCAGTTGAAAAATCTGAGTGGCATTCCCCCGATATGAATAGGTGACCTCAACACGCTTCTAGATGTCAGCAGCTATTTCCAAGAATGAATAGATTTTGGCAATGGTTTCCAGCATAGAGTTAAGAAGCCATGATATCACTAAGGAGTTTTCAGACTCCCATTGCAACCAATTTGATGATGCTAGTATGGGTTCCCTTGTGGTGCCACTGACATATCCAAACATACGACGGTTCTTTAGGTCAAGAGTGATGGAGCGAGCCCACATGAGATAGTTAGTTCCATCCAATTTCATGGTGGTTATTTGAGGGGTGGCGTGGTCATGATTGACACGGCTATGGCCCATAGAGGACATTGGAGTAGAAGAGACGCCTTCACTGGAGGACGTATGCGGAGAATCAACACTCTCAGACATTGCAAACCAAGAATAGAAATCAAATACGCTCAAATTAAGGGTAGGAGACAGGGGCCAGATTTTTTCTCATAGAAAGAGAGGAAAACGAAGTCGATCCCGACAATGAAATCATCCAAGAAAACCAAATCAGGTATTGGAATGAGGAGGAACCATCCCCTCAAAAATCAGAAGAATCGGATGCCATAAACAAGGCAGTCAAACCCCCATGTGCCTAGCGTCCCTTGATGTCAAACGGCGCAAGCGACGGGCTGGGAGCAGGAGACGGGTTGGCGGAAGCGCTGGGAACGAAGGAGTGATGAGCTGCCGGGATGCTGGGAGCGGAACAGATCGCGAACGAGTGAGCGCTTTGAGTGGAACGAGCGTCAGGGTCGGCTGGATTTAGGTTTTCTATGATACCTTGTTGAAATCAGAACTTAATTGTATTCAATACGTAGACTCCTTAATATATTGGAGTAAGCAATACAAGTGGGGTAAATACGAAAGGTGTAAATATGGAAAATAATACATTTTAATTTCATTTCTCCAACAATATGCTAATATTGTATCTTCTTCTATAATGTTTTTGATACTAACTGTATTCATTTTTTTCTGTTTTAGGTTAAACTAGGTGAGCCAGGTTGGAAAGAAAGATACTATGATGAAAAATTTTCTGCAAAAAGTCCTGAAGAAATTGAATCTGTTAGAAGAGATGTTGTAAGTTTTTTTAATCGCATCAGATTTCTTGTCTGTTACATAACATGCTAGTATTTCTCTGCCTTAACTCTTTAAAATGGTATTTATGCTAATTTGTTCGATTTCTCTCATTTTGCCTACAAATTATGTGCTTGCATATTTTATTCAGCAGCAGTCCAAGCATCTGTAGTTTCGTCATTTTTCCCGTACTTCAGTTATTTAATCGTGTCTGATTTTTTTTCCTGTCACATGCTAGTATAAAAATCGCTGTTTTCAATTGTTTCTTATGGTCAAACGTGTTAAGGTTATTGTGATTTTACTTGAGTATTGACATGCTCTAGCATCATCCCAGCTTCATGCTTATTCTGTGGCATATGTGAAGGATAATTCATCTGTATGCTTGTTGAGAAGGCATACCATCGTTGATCTTTTTTCGCTCATGTTCTTATTATTTATTCCTTTGTCTTGTCTTGATTTTATTTTCTTAAAATTTTACTTTTATTAGTGTTGGCTGACCTGATTCCAGCGGCTTCGTATTGCGTGAGACCGCCCCATGTGCGGATTATCCGTAGTGGACCGTATTGTTGATTAGTCCCACCTTGCCTACCACACATCACCCGCCTGTGTTTATAAGCCCCGCCCCACTCCTTCTATCACTTCAAGGTTTTTGAGATGGAAGTGTGGGTGATGGCGCGCAACGCCCGACACATCTATTCTCGCAGGAGGCGGTGATCCGCTACTCGTTCGGACGATCCGAGTCCGCGGTTGCGTCCGGGTGATCGTTTCAAGTCGATTTGATATATTACTTTGTATGTTTTGAGTTGTATTTGACGCCCGATCGGCCCAGATAATATGAGCCGTCCGATTCGGGTGCCCTAAATTGTTTTAAATATAAATAATGCAGGATTCGGTCATTGTGGGGATCGAAGGTTTTGCAGTTTTGGGCAGCCGTCGGTCACGGCTCTTGGTGCGACGCCAAAGCCTCTCCCCCTCCTCCCTCTTGGTGTGGCGCCAAAGGTGAACCCTTCCTTGCCCTTCCGCCTAGCAACCCACTGCTTTTCCCCGAGCCGCAGCCTGCCCCTCCCCGACCAGTTTCTCGCACTCAAGCCTCCCACCTGCCATTCTAGGATCCGCCGCTGAAATCTTCCAGGTTTCCATCCCAGGAGAACTCACGTTGCAGCCCTATCACTCCCATATTCCCTTCCCAGAATCCATGCCTAATCCCCTCCAGTGAATCACATCAAACCCCTCCAAAAATATCTCATCCTCTAGACTTCATTAAACCCAATGAATCCCTCCAGAAACCTTCATCCAACAAATCCCCATCAACCTCTCAGGTAGACTCTTCCATTAAATCCAGCAAACCCTCCCCTGTTGACTCTCCACATCACCCTCCTAGAGTCCCTCCAGAAACTCACAGCTCCTCCCAGACTCCATTCATCCAAGACCCTCCCCAACCCCAATCTCCTCTCCAAAAACCCACCCTCCCCTTCCTCCATTCGAGTCTCACCAACCCCAGAACCGCCGACCGATACCTCCCGAGATCGTAGCAAGACTGGATGCGGGTCAACCGTCATTTGTCGCCACATGCACGCTTAAGTTGTCCTTTTGAGTTATTATTTTCTATTCTTGTAAATTTTGCATCATATTTGCAGTGGATGTTTTTATTATATATTTTAGTGCTGGACTATGTGTGACTTGCAGGGCTTATTCCGGACGCGCTTAAATTATTTGAACCTCGATTGCTTTCGAACAAAGCTTATTTCTCTTAAATCAAAAATTGTCAATGCTTGTGCCTCTGTTAGTATTATAGTAATCAATTATTGTTGCTAATTTTGTGCATACCGTCCTTTGCATTCACATCACATCACATTGCTTTTAGGTTCGCAATTTTTTTGTCCGCCCCGAGTCGACCTGCCACTGCATCAAATTGGTGTCAGAGCCCAAGGTTTGGGCCACACTTATAAACGTAGTGGTAGGCCTTATAGAGTCTTTAGGATCATTTATGACTAGTTATCCTCGTCGTTCGTCTCCTCTATTTGGGGATCCCGAGTCTTCCTATATCCGATCCCATAGAGCCCTTTTATAGCAACCCTCATGTTATTATGATGATTATTATCGCTCGTCGCACACCACTCCTAGAGATCATGTCAACCCCTCATCGCGATTCCATTATGCTAGAGACGATCACCACGATGAGAGATCCTCACGGTATCATCATTACACCTCCCTAAGACTTTATGATGGTAGAGTTGAATATAGTTCAGGCGTTGCTATGCATCCCCTCTTTTTGAGGAACCTGTGTCTGAATATATGCGACCGCCACCGCACTTTAGTAAGGATCACATCCACCCACGAGCACGGTCTGATTATGTTAGGAACGACCATCTAGATGACCCTCAGGAGCCCTGTTTGCCCGAAAATCCGCGACCTCTCCTCTCCAGCCAGAATGACCCTTCCCAGCGGTCTCAGTTTTCGGAGACCGCCCAGATCGCCAGCCTCCACTGGTTTTCTCGCCTAAGGCCCGACGGTCAGGATACGTTGAGACCGGCAAACCGGGCGGTCTGATCCTTTTTTCTCTTCTTTTTGCTATTAGCACCCCTTACCACTGCCCCGACTCTCCTGTATCCTGGGCATCCCGTAATTTTTGGATCTGCCCGTTTGGGCAGCCTGCACGTCTATAAATAGAGGGGTAGGGGTACTTGAAAAGGGACTTTTGACTTCGAGGATCCAACTTACAACTTGTTTAAGCGGTCTCGAATTCTGTCACTTTTCTACCTCTTCCTCTGGCCTGTTCTAGACTTCCATCCTGTAACCTCTCTTGAGATTAACTAAAACAATTTTTCCCGTCAGAGGTCTCTCATCTGGCATCTTCCGTCTCAAATAACCTGCACTTCACAGTTTTCCCTATCCTTTTCTAGTGTGAGTTTTGGAGGTACAATTTTTGTCTCAACAGAACGAACACGCGACCTTCAGATCCGAAGTGTCCATGTGAAATCAGTAGACTTTTGGAGATGTCAGACCGTGATGGTCAGACCGGTCAGTTCGTCGGCGGTCTCACTTCTTCAGCGAGTGCGACCTCTTTAGAAGCTCTTGAGCTTCGAATGGATCTCCACCCCGCTCAAGCCTGCCGAGAGGCTGCTCAAGCCTGTCAGGAGACCGCTCGACAAATTGAGTCGATGAATCAATTGCTGTTCGAGCACTCCAAGAGATTGTTGCCTCAAGCCGATCAGGTCGCGACCCCTAATCGGTTAGCCGCCGGCCAGCCTCTAGACCGCGTGACCCCTCAGCCCGCTGCTCCCTTGCGGTCTCAAGGTGAGGAGTTCGCTGCCCGTCAAGCTTTTTTCAGGGGAGCAACCCAGGGGTCTCCAGCTCGATCCCTAAATTTCCAGGAGGATTATGTTTATCCTCCAGCCCCCGCTGCTGCCCCTCTTGTTCCTTCAGGTGTTTATGAGGCAGAAGAGCCCTCTCCTTTTTCTGATAGGATCCGTTGGGAGCCAACTCCCCATGGCGTTAGAGAACCAAGGATGCCTATGTTTACTCAGGATAGTGATCCCAGTTCTCATCTCCAAGCCTTTGAATCCGCAGTCGCTCTGAGAACTCTCTCAGATGCGATGAGGTGCTAGTTGTTGATCACCTCTCTTGATGGGCAGGCAAGGGAGTGGTTTTATAATTTACCTCCCCAGTTCATCTCTTGCTTCATAGTTCTGAAGCATGAGCTTCTTCTGGGGTTCGCTACCTCAAAGAAGAGGAAGAGTGGTCCCGCGGCCCTCTTCAAGATCAAGCAAAATGAAAACGAGACTACAGCCCGCTTCATCGACCGTTTTCAAAGAGAGATTCTGGGAATAAGGGATGTTGATCCCTCGTTATATCTGGTTGCCTTGATAAATGGTTTGCAGGAGGGACCTCTCAAGTTTGAGGTCACAACCAGAGAGCCGAGCTCTTACCAGAAACTAATCAGCATCGTGAATAGGTTCATATAAGGGGAAGTAAACAACCCCGTCTATGTTTCCAATTTAACATGCAAGGCAGTTCAAAAAGGCTCTGCAGGTTTTCCTCCAGCCCCTCCATCGTCAAAGACGCCACGTCAAGAATTCCAACCTCCAGCTCAGAGAGGAAGGAATTTCCGTCACCATCATCCTTTCCAGGGACATCAACAGTTTCAGCCCCAAGTGCCCTTATTACCAGCTCCAGTCACCCCAGCTCCCCAGCAGGTTCCAATTCATCAAATTCACTTTGTTCAGCCTCCTTCCCCGCTCCCTCAACATTCTTATAATGATTCTCAAGAATCATTTACCGAGCTCAATATTCCAATGAGTGAGGTAGTCCAAATCCTCCAGAAGCAACCTTTTTACAAAAGGCCTGCTCCCATGCAATCCGACCCCAAATTCAGGAATCCCTCTCTCTACTATGAGCATCATAGAGAGAAAGGACATCTGACAGAGAACTGTAGAGCTCTCCGCATGTTGGTGGAGAAGCTCGTGAAGGAGGGTAAGTTGCAGGAGTTAGTTCAGAAAGCAGATCCTTCCAAGGCCTCCACTTCCAAGAATAAGAAAGTGGTTGAAGTTAATTGGGAATGTGAAGAGGTTGACGACGTTGGCCATCTCGGCAATGTCGGTTATCCTAGTGAATGCGTGGATGCAAACGATGAAGGAACTTTAGGTTACCTTTTTTACATTCATGGAGGAGCAGGGCTAGAATCTTTAAAGAAGGCTAGTATGGCAAGAGTCTTCAGATCAGAGGTCGCAGCTACCTCTTCCTCTGCTCCAACCCGTGGAACGGTCACTTTCGGGCAAGAAGATCTTTCGCCTACTGCCAACCTTTTCAACGACGCAGTTGTTATAAAGGCCGTCATTGAAAATTATACAGTGGAAAATATTTTGATCGACACTGGGAGCTCAGTAAATCTTCTCTTCAAACCAGCTTTCGAGGCCCTGAAGACCGGGAAGACTCTTCTTTCCACCGAAGGGCCGCTCTATGGTTTCTTCGGAGAGAAGAAGGAAGTGGAAGGAAACGTCACTCTCTCAGTGACGCTTCGAGGCATTACAAAGCTAGTCAATTTCATAGTCGTTGAAGCTCCGAGCAGCTACAAAACAAATTTTGGGAGGCCAATCCTGAATGAGTATCAAGCGGTGGTTTCCACTTACCACCTCGCAGTTAAGTTTGCCTTGAATGATAAACAATACCGGATCAAGAGCGATCCGAGGAAAGCTCGGGAATGCTATGTTAAATCAGTTAATATGACTGAATCTTTTTCCCCTCAGGTAGCTGAGACCTCTTCAGCTCCTCAAGTTCCCAATCCTGATAAAGCTGAAGAAGAGGTTGTAGAAGCAGCAGCAAGAGATGGAGTTCGCTTGGAACCTGCCCAAGCAACTCAAGTTATGTCTGTCAGCAATGAAGATAAGAGTAGAGCACTCTCAATCAATGCGGATTTGCCTGAAGCTGAGAAGGATCAACTCATCTCCTGCCTCCTGCGGAATCTTGATATATTCGCTTGGTCAGCGGATGATATGCCTGGAGTTGATTCGGACGTCGCTTGCCACCATCTCAATATTGATCCAGCTTTTACCCCTGTCAAGCAGAAGAAGAGAGCGGTTGCTGTGACCCTAGCTCAACCAATCCTAGAGGAGGTGGAAAAGCTTCTCAAGGCTAATTTTGTTAAGGAAATTCAATACCCAGAGTGGGTATCAAATGTTGTAATGGTGAAAAAAGCTGGAGGGAAATGGAGAATGTGTGTGGACTTTACCAAACTTAATAAAGTTTGCCCTAAAGATTGCTACCCCTTGCCTCTGATAAATTTTTTAGTTGATTCCGCGGTAGGGTACTCTTGCATGAGTTTTTTAGATGCATTCTCTTGTTATCATCAAATAAGAATGCATAAGCCTGTTTCTGCTATCTTGTATTGCCTTTCGGGCTAAAAAATGCTGGTGCCACTTATCAGAAAATGATTCACCGTTTTTAAAACTCAAAAAGGAAGGAATTTAGAAGTTTATGTTGATGACCTAATAAAAAACAATTTTTTCTCAGCTCATCTTAACGACTTGAATGAAACATTCGCAACTCTTCGAACCTTCAACATGAGGTTGAACCCTTTGAAATGCGTTTTTGGAGCTAGCAAAGGAAAGTTTCTTGGCCATCTCATTACTCCGAGAGGGCTAGAGCCAAATCCCGATAAGGTGAAAGCTATCGTAGAAATATCACCTCCCAAGACCCCTAAGGAAGTGCAGCAGCTGGGCGGGAGGATGGCAGGCTTGAGCCGTTTCATCTCCCGCTCATGGGATAAGAGCGCTCCATTCTTTAAAACTCTCCGTGGAGGAGCTAAGTTTGAATGGACAAAGGAGTGTGATGATGCGTTTGACCTGCTCAAAAAGCAGTTAACGTTTACCCCTTTACTTCAAAGCCCGAGAGAGGGAGAAGATCTCTTTTTGTATCTTGGACTCGGTTCTAATGCTATCAGCTCTGTGCTGGTAAGAGAAGAAAA
This sequence comes from Dactylorhiza incarnata, assembly GCA_033032865.1. Lineage (NCBI taxonomy): Eukaryota > Viridiplantae > Streptophyta > Magnoliopsida > Asparagales > Orchidaceae > Dactylorhiza > Dactylorhiza incarnata. The sequence goes on from JAWHQI010000029.1 coordinate 11,859,582, forward strand.
GAAAAAGCAATATCCGGTTTACTATGTGAGTAATGTCTTGAAGGATGCGGAAGTTCGGTACCCGATCCTTGAAAAGTTGGCTTTAATGCTTGTGGTCTCAGCGCGAAGGTTAAGGCCTTATTTTCAAGCTCATTCTGTTCAGGTCGTCACTGATCTCCCGTTGAAGAATGTGTTGGAAAAGCCAGAACATTCAGGTAGATTGGCGAAGTGGGCAATAGAACTCAGTGAGTTCGATATCTCCTACATTCCTAGAGTGGCGATCAAAGCTCAAGTGTTAGCATATTTTATGATTGATGCAAAGGAAGTTAGTTCAGAAAAAGAGGTTGGAAAATCTTTGGCATGAACGATCTACGTGGATGGAGCTTTTGGGAGAAATTCATCGGGAGCTGGAGTTGTGTTAATTAATCCCAATGGGGTTAGATTGGATTAAGCTCTCAAGTTTCACTTCCCAACAACAAACAATCAGGCAGAGTATGAAGCCTTGCTCGCCAGTCTTAGATTTGCAAGAGAGCTAGGGATCGGGATGTCCAAGTTAAAACTGATTCTCTGGTGATGTCGTCTCAAGTGAATGGAACCTATGAAACTAGAGATTCTATTTTAAAGCAATATCAAATGCTGGTGAAGATTGAGATAAGAAAGTTCAAAAGCTTCACTATTCAACACATTCCAAGGAAGGAGAACATGGAAGCTGACGAGTTAGCCAAATTCGGTCTCCTCTCAGGAGGAACTACTTCAGAATTGTTTCACCCAGCCATTGAAGAAGGAGACATCATGTTGATTGATCAACGACCATCCTGGATGGATCCTCTTGTTCTTTATCTCTAAAGTGGAGAATTTCATCCGACGGTAAAAGATAAAAAGCGATTTTTGTTAAAGACAACTTATTATCTTGTTGCAGGAATCCTCTACAAGAAAACATTTCTCTCCCCGTTGGCAAGATGTGTCTCTGAAGAGGAAATTCCTATTATTCTTCGAGAAGTTCATTCAGGAGAGTGTGGAAGTCACTCAGGAGCTAGAACCTTGGAAAAGAGGATTCTGAGACAAGGTTATTTCTGGCCTCAAATGAGGAAAGACGCAGAGAAGTTCGCAAAGAAGTGCGTTCAATGCCAAAAATTTGCTCCTCTTCAGCATCAACCGGCTCAGCAACTCAAGTCGATAACAACTCCATGGCCGTTGGCAGTTTGGGGGATGGATTTGATTGAGCCTTTTCCCTTGGCTAGTGGTCAGCGCAGGTTTATTCTAGTGATGATCGATTATTTCAGCAAGTGGATCGAAGCAAAGACGTTGGCTAAAACTACTACTCAAGTGGTGAGAAATTTTATCTGGGGGAGATAGTATGTAGGCATGGAATTCCCATGACAATTATCACAGATAATGGTCCACAATTCAACAACTCAAATCTTATAAATTTTTGTAATCAAATCGGCACTGAGATGCGATTTGCTTCCGTGCATCATCCTCGAAGTAATGGTCAGGTAGAAGCCGCCAATAAACTCATAATCAACCTTTTGAAGAAGAAAGTTGAAAATCTCAGAGGCAATTGGGCAGAGCAATTACCTTCAGTATTGTGGGCTCTGAGGACGACTCCAACCTCAGCTACCGGGGAAACTCCCTTCAAGCTATCTCTCCAAGGGTATTACTATCTCAACAACATCAAGGTAGCTGGATGGAAGGAAATGATGAAGAGTTGAGATGCAGTCTTGATCTCATTGAGCTAAAAGATACAACAATCATCAGACAAGAAGAAGTAAAAAGGAGAATGTCCAAATATTTTGACAAAAATGTTCGAGTTAAAGAGTTTGTTGTTGGTGATCTCATCCTCAAGAAGGTTGTTGCATCAACAAGATCTGACTCGGTTGGAAAGCTAAACCCAAATTGGACAGGGCCATTTAATGTCAAAGAAGTGCTCAAGAATGAAGCTTATCGTCTCCAAACTTATGAAGGGGAAGATCTATCTCACACTTGGAGTGGAAATGATCGCAAGCGTTACTTTTCTTAAAAACATGTATTCTTTCCTTCATTATTGCAAGTACTATGATGTAGTTGTAACCTCTTGCGTTACATATATCGGAAAGGAAGTATGAAGGATATATTGACTGATTATCAAAGGCTAAAGAACCTACCAAATGAGATATCAACCGATCTTACTTGCGGCTGGCGATATGAAGACCACAGAGCAAACCCTAAACCCGAAAACAGGATCATTTATAACTTTTCTAATATCAGCTCATATTGATCGGCCTGGCGATATGAAGACCACAGAGCTACCTTCTATAACGACCTAAAAGCTATGAGATCGCTGGTTATCTACTGTGAAAGGGCCGTTTCTTCTAAATATCATTCAAGGAAGCGGCAGTCTATATTATTGAAGATCGCATCTCTTATTCTTGCCAGAGGTTGTTCGGAATCAGTATTTGTGGATTATAATCTTTTATCTCTGCAGATCTTGAAAGCTGAGATCACCATATGACAAGCGATCTAATACAGTTGTGTTATAATGGAACTCGCACTATTTTTCATCATCCCTCAAGTGGTTTAATATATATGAGACCGTTATTATTGATTATCATATGCTCTTAACCATTATGCAACATTTCCCTTACATAGTTGTTTATTCAAACTCAACGATGACCTAATGCATTGAGATCGAATGCTACTTCTATCTCGTACATTCTAGACCGCTGAGACGAAGATTATTGCTGAGATAATTATCGCTGAGATGCATGAGACCGCAAATGATGAAAATCAGTCCGCTCGCAAAAAGAAAGTGATCGACATGAACACAGGTAAATAATATAAACATTCATCCACAAAAGAAAAAAGGTATGTCAAATTTCTATTTATATATCATAGTTGGGTTACATTGATCGACCGGTCTCAATACCGTTGACCGCATAAGAAAAACGAACAGTTACAAAATCTATTTGCTTTTTGATCTCTTCGTAGACCGCTCATCTGATGAAGTGCTAGTTTCCTCTGAAGATTCTTCTGAATTCCCGGGAGAGATTTTAGAGCCAGAACTTGAGCCCGCAGCAGAGCTTATATCATCACCTTCAACGTACTGGCTTCCGCTCGCTTCATCTCCCTCAATATCAACATCTTCTCCTTCTTCAGCAGTGATCTCACCTGAAGTGATCGACTGTTCATTTATAACTCTTGCTGCGTCGGGGAAGAGATCAACGAATTTAACATCTTTAAACTCATCAGTGAGAGCGCCGCGAGCGCGAAGCTCTGAGATCGTCTGCTCTGCGGTCTCTTTCACATGATGCATTATTGCATTCTGGAAGTCTTGATTCTCTGCATCATATGCAACTCTCTTTGATTGCTGCAAGAGAGAAAATGGTCAAATCGTGCGGTCACAAGAAAGTAAAAAGGGAAACTTCAAGTAAAATAGCTTTACATTTAACTCTTCCTGCAGACGTTCGATATCTCTCAGGGCACCTCGCAGAGATCGCCATATGTGGTGGTTTAAGACCGCGCTCCTAGCGGTCGCCTGCGTCCAGACATCAGAGAGCAAGTCGGTCTCAATGCTATAGGCCTCCCTGGCGTTGCTTTTTCCATAAAGAGCGGCAGTGACCGCGAAGGCATGGCGCGTCAGCTTTCCACCCCAGGGAGGGAGATCGGTTGAAACTTTCACATTTTTTTCCTTTCGCGCCCCACTTGAGAAGGGGCTTTCCTTTGGTATCCTTCATCTTCTTCGAAAAGCCGAGCAAAGGAAATGGTTCGCTGGCGGTCTCAGATTCACCACCGAACCCCGCGATCTCGCGTTCGCGGTCTTGCTTCTTCCTTTGCTCCCTTTGGGTAAATATTTCAGCTGGCGCCACAGGTTCAGCCGTGGGAACGATGAAGGCCTCTAAAAAGAAAACAGTTAGGAAAAATAGAAAAAGAAGTTATGCTGAGATCGCAGGAGACCGCAAGTGAAACTGCTTACTCTCTTCTGGATAGACCGCAACGATTTGAGGCCAGATCGCCAGATAATGAATAAGATCGAGACGCTTGCCCGCCAGGAAGGCCAAGATCTCAAGCTCGCCTTCTGAGAAAAACTTCAATTTTCTGAAAACCTTTTCCGCCCGCGGAGATGGTTGGCTGTTGACCGCCAAGATCGCCCTCAAAAACTAAGTATCTCTCGGTCCAGAAAGGGACCTTGTTGGGGAGATTCAAGACTTTTATTCCAGTACACGAAAAATACACTAACCCTTTAAATTCTTCTTTTTTCTGCCCCTCTTTCAGCGACTTCACGGTGAAGGTCGCGCGGAAGAGAGCCATGGAAAATTTGATTCTCTCCGATCTCAAGTAATTTACAAAAACGTTCATGAGACCGATGGACTTGGGAGGCGAGCACAAAACCATAGTATTCCATCACTTCCAGAATTTCCCAAGGAAGAGGAAACTTCAGACCATATTCAAAGTGATCGATGGGGATAATATACTTATTCTCTTCCTCAAAACTTAATCCTTCATCCTCCGTTGGCAGTCTCACCACGATCTGATTTTGTAACATATGCTTCGCTGGAAAAGCCAAGTATTCATCCTTTGAAAGCCTAGAAGGCTTGTAATCGGCAGTTAGGAAAAATTCGACAGTTAGGAAAATTTCAGCAGAAGAAGCTCGGACGGACACCATTATCAGAGTTCGCTGAGATCGGTGTTTCGGGCGCATTCAAAAAAAGCATAGAATGAAGAAGTTAAAGTCAGCTATTTATAAGGAAGGAAGGGCGATATCGTAATCATTACGTATTATGAGACCGCCCAGGAAGTGCACCGGACCGCTGAACCTGCTCGAGAATCAAAATACAACATACAATAGCTTCGATCTCAAAGAATAGAGATCGCAATAATCATCTAATAAGCAACACAGAAATCACAGAAATAAGCAAGAGATCGGCATCGCAACAATTAAAGAGATCGCATAAAATGAAAGTCAAATTGTCACAATATATATTACAAAGCCAAATTGTTCATAATTGATTGTCTCAAAGACCGCCTGAAATTCAAAATAAAATTTATCTCCTCGGCTGACGTTTTCTTCCTATGAAGGCCGCGACATATTGCATTTCGTTAACAGGGGACAGAGCGGTCGCCAAGCTTTGATTTGCTCACATTGCAGCGCGATGAATTTTAGCGACCTCCCTGCCTACCTGCTCCATAGGGATGATAACCATGATTTCTGAGGTCGGCCTTTCTACTGGGTGACCGCCAGAAGTCCCTGGCTTCATCATCATGGGAGCAGAGCCAACTCTAAGAGAAGCGACCTCAGCGGCCAGCGCAACGGATTTCCCTTTGTAATAATCAGCATCTCGCTCTGCCCGCCGAAGCGCCCTGGTAAGGTCGGCAACCTTCAGTTCGCTTTCCTCGCGGACTTGTTTTCCTTGGCTCACAGCTTCTCTTCAAAATCAGCGGTCAACACCCGGAGCTAATCCTCGAGAGCCCGCTCCCGAGCTCGCATTGTTCTGACATCCTCAAACATAGGCTTTTGGACATCAGCGAGCTGAGGAGGAAAAATCAGCGTTTGCTGATTGATTTCTCCCTCTTCAGGAGTTGCGTCGGTCTCATCAACATCTGCGGACAGAAACGAAGAACAATTAGTCTAGCCTCGAACAAATCAAAAATGAAAGAGCTCGCGCAAGAGGAAATACTCGAAAAGAAATCAAGACCGCTGTTGCGTAAGTTATTTTCAATATCTTTTGTGACCGCAGGGTCCGCAGTCAGCTAAAGGCGGTATGACCCCCTAAAACGCTCAAGGTTCATCCTTTCCAATTCCCTATTCTGCGACCTCTCTCCCTCTTTTCGCCTTCTTTTTAATTCGGCATTGCTAACGAGGATGTCATATGTTTCAATAATGGCGATCTCACGCCGCTCTTTTGGAGACCTAGGTCGAGGAGCAGGTAGTGGAAAGAATTCAAGTGGTCTCACGGCTGGCTCCGCCTTACCAGTTCGCAGGGCGATGACCGCTGTGGCACGATCTGCCGCTGCTTTATCCAGCTGAGCATCCAGGTCGGCATAGGTAATTTTCAGACCACTGGTCAGTGCGGTCTTCTCTTTTTTAATCTTCCGAATTCTTTCTACCTCCCCTCCTCCCTCCTCGATGGCCTTCTTCTTCTTCTTCTTCTTCTTCTTCTTCTTATTTTTCTTCTCCTTTTTCTTTTTCTGCGGCGATCTGCATCGACCTTTCTTCTTCTTTTTTCTTATCAGCAGCAATCTGTGCTGCTTTCGCCTCCTCTTCCTTTTTCTTCTCGGCAGCGATCTGTGATGCCCTCTTTTCCTCCTCTTCCTTCTGTTCAGCAGCGATCTACATCGCTTTATCCTCCTCCTCTTTCTTTTCCTTCTCTTCCCTCTCTTTCCTCTCCGCCTCAGCTCTTTTCCTGAACGCCTCTTCCGCGATCTTCCTGTTTTGCTCCTCGGCGGCCTCTCGAAGGCTCTCAGTCTCGAAAGGATCGACCACCTGCGAGATCGGGCGAGCAAGGCCATTAGAAGAGTCACAGTCCAGATAAGCAATCAACTCTGGGTCCGCCCCCCCCAGAAGAAAGGGAGACCGCAGAGGAAAAAGGAAGGTCGTTTTGTCTCCTTACCATCTCAGAAGCCTTTTCAGGAAGTGACAGGTTTACATTTTCAGAGAGTGAGACCGCCCCTTTTTCGGTCATAGCTTTACTCTCTTCGTTCTTTCTTTTCTTGCTAACTTTGTCGGAAGGACTTGTGTTTTTTCTTTTTGTTCCAGTCACAGCTTCATGCTTGTTCGCGATTTGCTGCCTTAATTTACCAGCCGAGGACGCCTGTTCTTGCAGACGAGTTTTTATAATATCAGTAGACGCGGTTTCTCCGGCTTGTTTGCCTGAGAGCTTCCTCAGATTTATGACAGTCAAAAGTAATACACACATCTGGAAGTTCAAGCACAGGGGGTCCAAAAGAAGTGGCCGTCAAGTCTGCACTTTTTGAGGTCGTCAAGACCGCGTCCCCTGGCAGTACAATTGGCTGTTTTCAGGAGCGCTGGCGATCCCATTCGCCGCTTCCACCTTTACAATCTCTCTGGAAGGTTTGACCGCTAACGTCTTCTTGGAGCTGGCGGTCTCCTTCTTCTTCGCTTTCGGCGAAGACGCCTTGGGAGATCGCTTAGAGATCCGGTCCAGAATGCTTACCATCTCAACTTTTGTTTCAGACTCAAAAGTGGTGACCGCTTAAAAAGCTAGCTCACAATTATTTCCAGAAACTTCTGGACCCTGGAGCCCTCAAGCCGTATTTATAGATTCCCTCACATTTATGGCGGTCGCAGTCTCAGCGGTCAAAGTAAACATTTCCGAAGTTCCAGCGAAACTTGAAAATGTGCGGGGATCATGTTTGCCTGGAAATCTGTGACCTCTCCTCTCCAGCCAGAATGACCCTTCCTAGCGGTCTCAGTTTTCGGAGACCGCCCAGATCGCCAGCCTCCACTGGTTTTCTCGCCTAAGGCTCGACGGTCAGGATACGTTGAGACCGGCAAACCGGGCGGTCTGATCTTTTTTTCTCTCTTTTTTGCTATTAGCACCCCTTACCACTGCCCCGACTCTCCTGTATCCTGGGCAGCACGTAATTTTTGGATCTGCCTGTTTGGGCAGCTTCCATGTCTATAAATAGAGGGGTAGGGGTACTTGAAAAGGGTCTTTTGGCTTCGAGGCTCCAACCTACAACTTGTGTAAGCGGTCTCGAATTCTGTCACTTTTCTACCTCTTCCTTTGGCCTGTTCTAGACTTCCATCCCGTAACCTCTCTTGAGATTAACTAAAACAGTTTTTCCCGTCAGAGGTCTCTTCTCTGGCATCTTCCGTCTCAAGTAACCTGCAATTCACAGTTTTCCCTATCCTTTTCTAGTGTGAGTTTTGGAGGTACAATTTTTATATCAACAAGCCCTATAGAGGTCACCATCCCCAGGTTCACATCACACGTCAAGACCCTCCCAGTGTCCCGCAAATAGAGATACCTGAGGCCGAATTTCAGCGGTTAGTTCTTAACCAGCTTGATCGCTTATATGCTCATTTTGATCACATGAAATCTGCCTTAGGAAGAATCAATAGGAGAACGCCTAGGGAGTTAGATCAAGTCATCGATGCGTCTAGTAGTGCTCCCACTAACATGAGAGGCCCAACACCTGTTTTTGATTCATCTTGTCTGGATAAGACTCAGTTCCCACTTGATTTTGGAGTCGAGTCCGATCATGACTATTTGATATAGGTGTGGAGTGATACTAGTATGGCTAGTGAGCGTGGTCACGAGAGTGAGGACGAGCGGCCCATCGACACTATGATGGTATATCAATCCTCCGCATCTCAGACCTAGTGTCACCTTCTACTAAATATCCAGTTCTCGACATTATACCGATTGAGCTACACTTGAGTATGGGCTCTTCCCACTCTTCCCATAGCGTTGTCTCGAGTCACATCACGACTGAGAGCCGAGGGCATAGTGTCGATCTCTTAGTGGTTGCCTCACCTGAAAGTGGAGGTTAGATCTTAAGTTACTCTAGAGGGGGGGTGAATAGAGTATTAAAACTTTTCCTTAGTTTTTATAGCGGAATTAAAATAGTATTAACCGAAAAGATGCCCTGTCACCGAGAGTTAACTTTTGAAGGGAGTTATAACCCTGTACAAGATGGGAAGGAAAAAGTTTATAGTGTTCTTCTCTGTCAAGATGCTGAGAGAAGACTCTAGTGGATGTTGTTGTAAAGCTCCCCCTGTCAGATTGAAGTGTTTGACAGAAGATGAAGAAGCTTTCTCTTGAAAACTAAGATCTCCTGTAGCAGATTGATCTGGAAGAACAGGTTCTTCAGATTGCTTGTTGCTCTTTTAGAAGATCTGAATTTGCAGCAGATTCTGAGTGAATGCTCTTGAGGATAATGTTCTTAGAAGTTTTTGTTTGCTGCTTGTAGAAGAAGAAGATGAAGAAAAATACTTTCTGAGATGTCTATCTGTATCTTCTTCTTCTTCTTTTTCTATATATATATATATATATATCCTTTTTATTCTGTAATAGAACGACGTTTGAATTCTGTCGACTCAAACGATTTTGGCAGGTCCTTTTATTTTTGACTGTGAAAAGATTCCTTTTCATTAAATGTCAACGACTATTGCTGTCTTGGAAAAAGGAAAGAAGGGAATATATTAACTGAGTTTAATATCCTTTCTTATCTGTCAGAATATGTCCAAAGGATATTAAATAGATCCGTTATATTCGTCGTTTTGCTGTTAGGATAGATAGAATATAGTTGATAACAAATCTGGGCTTCAATAAATGATCTGTCGAACGCTGGATATAATCTGTCGAGCGCTGTCCAGAGGATGTTGAACGCTGGCTGGAAAACGTCGAGCGCTGTCCAGAATATGTTGAACGCTGGCTGGAAAATGTCGAGCGCTGTCCAGAATATGTTGAACGCTGGCTGGAAAATGTCGAGCGCTGTCAAGAAAAACTGTCGAACACTGGGAGCCATCTGTCGAGCACTGTTAGCCATTTGTCGAACACTGATCAGAGAATGTCGAGTGCTGGAACTGGCTGTAATACTTCAGTCTGCTGAGAACAATTTGTCGAACGATGCTAGACATTCGTCGAACGCCACTTGCCATTTGTCGAACGCTGCTAGCCATTTGTTGAGCGCTGGGAACCTTAGATTTAATCTTAAGTTCTAGCTAATTTATCAGCCTACAGACTTGACCCTTAAACTATACAATGGGGTCAACTGATCCTAATCAGTACATAGTGATCCTAGCCCAAAACAGTAAAAGGGTTGTTCCAACAATCTCCCCCTATTTGGGTTAGGATACTATTTGACAAGAAAAATTAAATAGATACAGCAGAAAGTATAAGCAACAGAGCAACAATGAAATGAAATATATCTGATAGATTAAAATAGATCATCAGATAAGATAAAAATAAATGCTCTGAGTTTAGAAACTTTACATTCATAACCAAGCAATTTATTTAAGGCTTTTTGTCCTGAGAAGGTGGCTTGAATATGATTTTCCTGTTGGGGTCTTCTGATTTCTTTTTGCTGATAAACAAATCTTGAGCACCAATGATTTTCTGTTCTTTGACATGAGGGATAAATGCTTCTGGGTGCATATCAATATATTCCTCAGTATTGAATGCTTTAACTGTTTTGTATTTTTCAAGTTCTTTTCTTCTGTATTCTGACATGGTTGAGAAACTTGAGAAGTCTTTGCCTTCTGCTTTAGCCTTTTTAATCTGTGCATATGCAATTGTTTCTTTCAGTCTTGCCATCTGACAGATTTTCTCTTCTTCTGGATCTGGAAAGTAATAAATATCTTCTGAATCATTTTTGTCTTGAGTGACCTTTTGAGGTACTCTATCTCTGTGAAGAGATCCATCAAAAATGTGAAGTTTGTATTCTGAAGATATTTGAGAAGAAGAAAATGTTTGACTTCTTTAAAAGATAGGAGCTAATTTCTTAGAGGAAGGAGCACTGGCTGATCCAGAGGCTTGAGAACCACTAGAACTACCAGGTCTCCTTGAATGTTGAGAGCTTGGCTTCTGAGAGGAAGATGATACACCTGCTGATCCTGTTGCACCAGCTGCTGGAGGAGGAGGAGGAGGATGATTGTGCTTGACTGGTTTGTCAGGGATGTAGCCAGTCTTCTTGAATTTCTTCCTCCTATTGTTCTCATTTCTGGAGAGCTTCATCCAGTGAGGAGTTTTCTCATCAAGAGGAACATTATACAAAATGTACAGAGGAATGTCATTATTTGGATTTGGGGGCTTGGGAGCAGCCTTTGACTTAGCTGTTCTTTTCTTTCTTTTCTTTGAAAGTGTATCATCAGAATAACTGTTGTCATCATCATCATCATCATAGTCAGAGGATGAGATTGGCTTATTGTATAGATCATCAATTCTCTTGATTGCTTCACGAGCCTTTAATCTTTCTTCTTCAGCTTTGTCAAACTCTGCATCTGCTTCTCTCCAGATTTCATCAAAGCTTGGCATTGGTTCTTCATTCCATACAGAAATTGGAGGTGAAGAAGTAATTTGTGGGGCTGTTGTATCATCAAGGAATTCTGCAAGATCATCTTCATATTCTGCAGAATGATCCTTTATTTGAATGTCTTGAACAGTGGATGAAGGAATAGAGGATATGTAATTTTGTATGATATCAGAATGAGTTTTCTGAGGAAGGCAAATCAGAGCCTTTGATAGATCCTCTATGTATACCTTTGGTGATACCCTTGAAGTATATGTGACATCAAATTTTGATAATAAGCTATATAGATCACAGGATGGATGAATGCATATATTATTTATTTCTTCTATAACTTGTGTAACTTCTGTATCAATTATATCTGTATCAAGAATTGTAACTTCTGTATCTTCTTCTGGAGTTTCTTCTGTTTCTAGAGCTTCTTCATAGGAAATCTCCCCCTGCCTAGCTTCAGGAAAGCCTGAATCTAGGCCCCTAGTAGAAGGGACAGCAGTGGAGGAGGGAAGAGAAGCTATCTTAGTAGATAAAGTAGAAAGTGCCTGAAGAACTGGAGCAAGTTTTGCATCCAGGAGCTGACTCATTTTAGGAAGGATAAGATCAAAAACTTGATCAGCAATAGAGGAGAGGTTGAGGGATGGATAATCTGGTGGATGGCTAGTGGATGGTTGTGAAGTGGATGGAGATGATATTGGAGGAATGATATTGCTGATGTTGGTGGTATGTGTGTGAATGTCTAGATGGATTGGACTAGGAGAATGAATAGGTGAATGATATTCATTGTGTATTGGAGAGGGAGGTGTGGTAGGTAGTGGTTCTGAAGATAGGGGTGGAGGTGGAGCATCACTGATGTGGGCAGTTGAGAGTGGAATATCATTGATGGGTGATATTGCAGTTGAAGGAGGGGATGAAGAATGAGAATGTGCAGGAGATTGTTGAGCAGGTGGAGAGAGGATATGAGAGGAAGGAGGAACTGAGGAAGGATCTTCTAGAAGGGTAGAGGGAGTGACTTGATCAGTCCTTGTGTCCTCAGAAGCTTTCCTTTTTCTGGAGGCCTCAGCTCCTGTATTCTTCTTGGGAATCACTCTATCCCATTTAGCAAAGAGTGCTGAGGTCAGCCTCTTGCTGGCATTTATTGTTACTTTTGGTGACACCAGAAGCTCTGGATGCCTTTCCTGCAGAAAAATTCCTAAAATTCTTCCAAAGCATACATTCTCTGTAGAGTTTTTCTTTTTAATTAGGTCAAAAAGAATAGTCAACTTCTCCATTAAGACCACCATTAACAGAAATTGGTGCCTACTGATATAGTCATGCCCAGAAGTCTTGCTCAGCAAGACTTTTCCAACAATATCTACTAAGAACTTGTAGTCCTGAGACAGATTCTTTTTCAGAATGTGGCCAGGGTTTCCAGTCAAATGGCCCATTTTGACTAAAGCTTCATCAAATTCATTTGAGCTTATGTCTAACTCATCTTCACCATTTTCAAGACCAAAGATTTCAGAAAGGATGGTGGGAGAGAGAGAGAGACATGATGACCTGAGATTGTTCCCGACAAGCTTTCATCGACTGGTTTTGCAGTGAAAACCCATTCTTTTATCTCTGCAACAGCTATCTTCTGCCTGGTGCTTAGAAGCTTCCTTAGTTGTTGTTCATCCAGCATTTGAAGAATATCCTTGAAGATTTGGTCTGACTGTGCAAACGAGTCCATGTCAATGTCAAAACTTGCGTCAAACTTCATTAGGTGCAGAGAGGCCTGAGGAATCGTCATTGTTCCTGCAAAGAAAGTTGAAGATCAAGTGCAGAGGGGAACTGGAGGGAAAGACGATTTCTGTAGGCGCAAAGCTTAGAATAAGATAAAATAAGTGTTATATAGTCGAGAAAATAGGGAGGAGAATTCGAGGAGCGATGTTCGGCAAAACCTAATTTAAATCTGAAGTCGAACCGACTTTAAAATTTTGTCGGACAGTGAAAAAAAAAATCTTTTTCGTCGACCGCCGTTCGACAAACGAGATTTTCTTCACTGACTCTGAATATGAAGGTTTTTGTCGGCCATCATTCGACGAATAAAAATTTGTCGTTCTTCGTTCGACAAAAATTTTGGATGAGATAGAAAGTATAATTTTCAACAAATTGAGTCTCCATCTATCATTCCCAGTTGATTCATAAAGAAGATATGTTTCTTTTCATCCAAGGGTTTGGTGAAAATATCTGCTCTTTGTAAATCAGTGGAGATGAACTGTAGGCAAATTTTATTTTTATCCACATTATCTCTGATAAAGTTGTGCCTTATTTCTATGTGTTTAGTCCTACTATGGAGAACTGGATTTTGTGCTATAGATATTGCACTAGTATTGTCACAAAATATAATTGATTGATTTAAGTTGATACCATAGTCTAGAAGTTGATTTTGTATCCACAGTATCTGTGAGCAGCAACTGCCTGCAGCAATGTATTCTGCCTCAGCTGTTGATGTGGACACAGATGTCTGCTTCTTACAAAACCAAGACACAAGCCTATCACCAAGAAACTGACAAGTTCCTGATGTGCTTTTTCTGTCTACTCTGCATCCAGCATAATCTGAGTCTGAGAATCCAGTTAACTCAAATTCAGATGCTGTTGGATACCAGAGACCTAGATTAGGACAACCCTTTATATATCTTAAAATTCTTTTTAATAAAGATAGATGAGATTCTTTAGGGTTAACTTAAATCTAGCACAAATACAAGTAGCAAACATTATATCAGACCTACTAGCTGTCAAATAGAGTAATGAGCCAACAATTGCTCTATACACCTTCTGATCAACAGGTTTCCCTGATTCATCAGCATTAATGACAGCATTAGAAGCCATGGGTGTTTTCATGGGAGAGGAATCAGACATTCCAAACCTTTTTACTAATTCCTTAGCATACTTGGATTGTGAAATGAAAATTCCTGATGAGGTTTGCTTCACTTGAAGACCAAGGAAGTATGATAATTCACCCATGCTACTCATTTCAAATTTAGATTGCATAAGTTTAGAGAACTTTTTGCATAAATTTGAATCAGTAGAGCCAAAAATAATATCATCTACATATATTTGGACTAGCAATGTTTGATTTTTATGTATTCTGAAAAATAAGGTTTTGTCTACTAGGCCTCTACAGAACTTGTTTTCCAATAGAAAATTAGCTAAGGTCTCATACCATGCCCTGGGAGTTTGTTTGAGACCATAGAGAGCTTTATTAAGCTTGAATACATAAGAAGAGTGAGTTGGAGAGATGAAACCTGGTGGTTGTTCCACATAGACTTCTTCCCCTATATCTCCATTTAGGAATGCACTTTTTACATCCATTTGATATACCTTAAATTGTTTGTATGCAGCAAATGCTAAAAATATTCTGATAGCTTCAAGTCTTGCCACAGGTGCAAATGTTTGATCATAGTCTATGCCTTCTTCCTGTGAATATCCTTGAGCTACTAGCCTTGCTTTATTTCTCACAATATTTCCTTGATCATCAAGTTTGTTCCTAAAGACCCACTTGGTGCCAATGACTGGATGGCCTCTTGGTCTTGGAACCAAATCCCAAACTTTGTTTCTTTCAAACTGGTTGAGTTCCTCTTGCATTGCAAGAATCCAATTTGGATCTTGTTCTGCATCTTTTATGGTTTGAGGTTCAACTTGTGATAGAAATTAAGTATGCATCTGATTTTGGTGTAGTTGATGTCTTGTCTGAACACCTGCTGAAATATCACCAATCACTTGTGAAATTGGGTGATCTCTAACTGTGATGTGATCAACAGTTGGAGTTAATTCTGCAGTGGTATTTATTTGGGGATTTTGTTCAGTAATTGTATCCTGTGGAGGATGTTCTGCTGTTGCTTGATTCTGATAATCAACAAGATCTGGATGATCTTCTTCTTCACTATCTTCAAGGTTTTGAGCTAATGGTTGCATTGAATCTCCTGACTGTAGATTTAGTTCATTAAGCTCTTCACATAGAGCTGGTACCTGCAAAGCATTCTTGGTAGAAGAGTTCTTCTCCTTGTAAGACATGTTAGTTTCATCAAAGGAAACATGCATGGATTCTTCTATCTTAAGAGTGGATTTGTTAAATACCCTATATGCTTTGCTAACTATTGAATATCCTAAGAAAATTCCTTCTTCAGATTTTGGTTCAAATTTTCTAAGATATTTCTTATCATTGTTATGAACAAAACATTTACAATCAAAAATTCTGAAATAGTCAATTTTAGGTTTCTTCCCTTTAAGTAATTCATAAGGAGTTTTACCCTTAAGTTTGTGTATCAAACTTCTATTCAGAACATAGTTTGCTGTGCTAACAGCTTCTGCCCAAAAGGATAGTGGCAAATTAGCATCTGCAAGCAATGTCCTTGCTGATTCAATTAGGGTTCTATTTTTCCTTTCAACTACCCCATTCTGTTGAGGAGTTCTAGGAGCTGAGAAGCAATGCCTGATACCTTCCTTCTCACAGAATTCTTGCATAAGAAGAGACTCAAACTCAGTGTCATGATCACTTCTGATCAATGCAACTACAGTAGAGTATTCAATATGTATGCTCTTAAGAAAGTCTGTAAGAACTTTAAAGTTATCTGACTTTTCTCTCAAAAAGAATACCCAAGTGAATCTAGAGAAGTCATCTACAATAACTAGAGTGTAAGACTTCCCTCCTAAACTCTTTATTGCTATAGGTCCAAAAAGGTCCATATGTAGCAAAAATAAGATTCTAGGTGAATCACTTTTAGATAAGGATTTAAAACTGTTTTTGGTTTGCTTACCTAGCTGGCATGCCCTACATAAACCTTCTTTCTTATATGATCCTGATGGTAGAACTCTAACAAGATTATCTTTAGATAGTTTGGCAATTGTTCTAAGATTTACATGCCCTAATCTTTTATGCCATAATTCACTAGGTTTGCTTAGCTCATTAAACAGGCAAATTTTTGATTTAGAGGAATTGAAATTTACTAAATGTATATTACCCTGTCTAATACCTGATAAAACAATGACATTATCAGATGACTTGATAATGCATTCTGATTTATTAAAGGTTACCTGATAACCTTCATCACATAACTGACTTATGCTGATGAGGTTGTGCTTCAGACCCTTTACATAGGTGACTTCCTTGAATGTTACTGCTCCAACCTTGATTTGACCAATGCCTTTGGTTTGACCATTGTTGGAGTCTCCAAAGATCACTTTGGGTCCAAGCTGTGCCTTGTAATTTTTCAGATTGGCCTTGTTTCCTGTCATGTGCTTTGAGCTGCCACTGTCCAAGTACCATTTTTGATTTAATCTTGGATGGCCGTGTACCTGCAAAGACAAAAACATAAACTAGTTGTTTTTGACCCAGACTACCTTGGGTCCTTTTGTGTTACCACAAAATTCAGAAATAAATGACATTTCAGGCTGGTCCTTATAGCCTTGTGGATGATATCTCCTTGGAGGTATTATCCATTCAGTGAAAGGATTTTTAGTTTGTTTGGAATTAAGATTTCTAGTATTTCCTGTATAGTATCTGTTCGACAAATTTGGATAAATTGGTCGACTATTGTTCATCTGATAACTATACTGAAAATCTGTTTTCAGACTTCGTCGAGCTCCGTTCGACAAATTTGAACCTTTTTGTCGATCTCCGTTCGACGAATTCTTTTGAATTCTTTTATCCTTAACAGACTTGCTTGAAATATCTTTATCTCTTTTTGCAGCTTCTTTGCCTTTAACAGAAATAAATTTTATAGGTGAGGAGAGGATATTTCTCTTAATCAGAGATGGCTCACTTGATGAGGCACCCAAGCCCAGTTTGCTATTATTAAGTCTAGCATTGACTGTGCTTGTGATGTCCATCAGTTTGATACTTCTCCCATTTAGGGATTCTTCAAATTTCTTGGCCTCAGAAAGTTTATTCTCAATGAGAACAATGTGTTCTCTGGAGGCAGCCAGATCTTTCTTAAGATTTGCATTTTCTTCACTCATCTTTTTCATTTCAGCTAACTTACATCTGAGTGAGATTATTTCTTTCTCAGAGTTGAGTAAGTCTGAGCAAAGGACTTTGAATCCAGCCTTGAATTCATCTGAAGTAAAATCAAAACCAGACATTACCTGATCTGCATCATTTTCTTCTTCTGATTCTGAATTTTCTTCATCAGATTTGTTGGCTGAGGCATTGATTGCCATCATGCAGAAGTTCTTTTCTTCTTCATCATCACTGGAGCCTGATGAAGATTCATATTGTGACTCACAGTCTGAGTCATAAATTGCCAGTAGACATTGGCTATTCTCTTTTGTTTCTTCTTCATCAGAAGAACCAGATGAAGATTCTGATTCAGATTCTGTTTCACTCCAGGATGTTGCTACAAATCCTCTTCCCTTCTTTTTGTGTGAGTGGGAGGAAGATTTGCTAGAACCTTTCCTTTCTTCCTTTTCTCCTTTTCTCTCCTTTCTGTCCTTTTTGTTTTGATTCTCTGGACATTCAGGAGCAATATGTCCTGGCTTCCTGCAACCAAAACATATAATTTCATTAGAGTGATTTTTGTCATACCTTGGCTTGTCATAGCTTCTGGATGACTTCTTCTTGAAATCTTTCTTAGCCATATTATAGAATCTTTTGGCTATGAAGCTCATCAACTCCTCTTTGGTAGGAGTTGGTCCTTCTTCTTCTGCAGCCTTGAAGGCTATGCTTTTCTCCTTCTTGAGTGCTGGGGATGAGGTGGATTCTTCAGCTTCCCTACTTTTGACGAGCTGCTCATAAGATTTGAGCTTGCCCAACAAGACTTCAGTGGTGATCTCATTTAGGCTTCTGGCTTCTTTGATTGGCCAGATTCTGGAGTCCCATGTGCTGGGAAAGCACATAAGAATTTTGTCATTGATCTCTGTGAGTGAGATCACTTTGTCCAGAGACTTCAGCTCATTTATTATGAGGCTGAGCCTATTGTACATATCAGCAACATTTTCTGATTCTCCCTTCTTGAAGTTCTCATATTGAGAGATCAGGTGAGATCTTCTATCTTTCCTTTCATCTGCTGAGCCTGCCACCATGTTGTTGAGAGATTCCCAGATTTCTTTTGCTGAGGTGCACTCAACTACTTTCTGGAATATGTCATCTGACATAGTTAGGGCCAGAATGTTCATGGCCTTTGCATCTGCATTTCTCTGCTTCTTCTGAGCCTCAGTCCACTCAGGAGGTGGAACAACAGTGTTGTCTGTTGTTGCAGTAGTGCTGGTTGTTGCTGTAGGTGCTGGAGGTCCTGTAAGAATAACATTGAAAATCTCCTCATCAATAGAGTTCATATAAAGCCTAATCCTTGCTTTCCATAGTGCAAACTTATTGAGATTGCACATAGGAGGTCTTGTGCTAGAATATTCCTTGTTTTGTGCCATGTGTTTTGAATGATATAAAATTCTTAGATAAAGAAGCTCTTAGACAAATTAAGATCTGGTTGATCTTTGTGATTCAGATGTTAGTCTGTAAAGAATCAACCTCCCTCTGATACCAATTGAAAGTGAAGGTTAGATCTTAAGTTACTCTAGAGGGGGGGTGAATAGAGTATTAAAACTTTTCCTTAGTTTTTATAGCGGAATTAAAATAGTATTATATATAAGTGTAAGCTGTGTGAGAATTATATAAACAGAAAAATTAAGTAAATGTAATCACAAAACAAACAGCACAAGCACAGAAAATAATCAAACACAGAAGACACAAGGAGCTATAGTAGTTCCCCAATAAATCTGGGTACGTCTACTCTTCTACCACCTTTGGTAGGAATCCACTAGGAGATTGTTGATAAGGTGCCCTCACACCAGGTGAGCTGTTGATAAGGTGCTCTAACCAAACTGCAGGTTTTTGAAAAGATGCCCTGTCACCGAGAGTTAACTTTTGAAGGGAGTTATAACCCTGTACAAGATGGGAAGGAAAAAGTTTATAGTGTTCTTCTCTGTCAAGATGCTGAGAGAAGACTCTAGTGGATGTTGTTGTAAAGCTCCCCCTGTCAGATTGAAGTGTTTGACAGAAGATGAAGAAGCTTTCTCTTGAAAACTAAGATCTCCTGTAGCAGATTGATCTGGAAGAACAGGTTCTTCAGATTGCTTGTTGCTCTTTTAGAAGATCTGAATTTGCAGCAGATTCTGAGTGAATGCTCTTGAGGATAATGTTCTTAGAAGTTTTTGTTTGCTGCTTGTAGAAGAAGAAGATGAAGAAATATACTTTCTGAGATGTCTATCTGTATCTTCTTCTTCTTCTTTTTCTATATATATATATATCCTTTTTATTCTGTAATAGAACGACGTTTGAATTCTGTCGACTCAAACGATTTTGGCAGGTCCTTTTATTTTTGACTGTGAAAAGATTCCTTTTCATTAAATGTCAATGGCTATTGCTGTCTTGGAAAAAGGAAAGAAGGGAATATATTAACTGAGTTTAATATCCTTCCTTATCTGTCAGAATATGTCCAAAGGATATTAAATAGATCCGTTATATTCGTCGTTTTGCTGTTAGGATAGATAGAATATAGTTGATAACAAATATGGGCTTCAATAAATGATCTGTCGAACGCTGGATATAATCTGTCGAGCGCTGTCCAGAGGATGTTGAACGCTGGCTGGAAAACGTCGAGCGTTGTCCAGAATATGTTGAACGCTGGCTGGAAAATGTCGAGCGCTGTCCAGAATATGTTGAACGCTGGCTGGAAAATGTCGAGCGCTGTCAAGAAAAACTGTCGAACACTGGGAGCCATCTGTCGAGCACTGCTAGCCATTTGTCGAACACTGATCAGAGAATGTCGAGTGCTGGAACTGGCTGTAATACTTCAGTCTGCTGAGAACAATTTGTCGAACGATGCTAGACATTCGTCGAACGCCACTTGCCATTTGTCGAACGCTGCTAGCCATTTGTTGAGCGCTGGGAACCTTAGATTTAATCTTAAGTTCTAGCTAATTTATCAGCCTACAGACTTGACCCTTAAACTATACAATGGGGTCAACTGATCCTAATCAGTACATAGTGATCCTAGCCCAAAACAGTAAAAGGGTTGTTCCAACATCACCCATTTTTGGGAACACCACACCTTTCGATATCACTCATTTGGAGGATCATGACCATATTGATGGATGCTTTGATGAACCCCCTAACAAACCTCCTGATGAGTCACCTCTCCCATGTGAGGGCAAGGGGCTAGCATTGACTTTATTGTGGGTGTCTTGCTCCCATAGACACTACCGTTATTGTTGCCTTCCTCTTGGAGGGCCATCTATCCATTATTGACCTCCTCGGGATTAAGTCCCCGAGAAGCTCATTTGATGAGTTTCTCCTCCCAAAAGGCATTCACTCTAGTTTGCATGGTTTGTGTCATCACGCGCGCGATAAATTTTCGTTTATACCTCCTGGTGAGCCACCTGACTGGCTTTATCATTTGAGAGGTACCCATCACACCTGTGCGTCGTGCTCCTTTGTCACCATCCACGACGTTCCTACGGGTGATGGCGTCATTCACGCCGAATTTTTCTGTCGACCACCCAGGGAGCCTCCTGATCGGCCGCCCCATGTTATAGATATCCAAGTCATTGTCAGGCTTTCCCTCAGGAAGTGTGTCGTGCTTCATTTACATCATTCACATCATTTGCAGAAGTCTGTTGAGTTGTTTATTTATCATTTGCATGTGCTACATGAGTCGGTACGTAAGAAAATTGCATCCAGAAATGATTATTAAAAAAATCGAGCAGACCAACACAGGAGAGAACAAATCTTTAATGCAGGAGAACAAGTGATGATTCACATTCGACTTGAGAGGGTCCCGCAAGGACCAGCAAAGAAATTAAGCGCTCGCTGAATGGTCCCATACACATTCGTGCGTCGGATCGGTACGAACGCATATGAGATTGACATCCCTCATGGTATGGGCATCAGCCGAGTATTCAACGTAGAAGATTTGACTTCTTACTATGAGGAGCGCGTGTATGTGGACCCTTTCTCCACACCCATACCTCAACCTTTTCCTCCTTTGGTCCCTACGAGTCCCTCTCTGTCCCCATCTGAGGAGCCGCTCCATGAGGGTCACCCTGCACCATCGACGGTTCCACCGATCCAACAGTCAGACAGAGATACATTACAGTCAGAGTCACTTACTCATTCCGGCGACATACTTCAAATCATTGGTCACGACTTCTACACCGCAGGCAGGTGAGATATTGTGCATTATCTTGTTCGTTGGAGCGGTCGCCCGCTATTTGATGCTACATGGATTTCTTTAGAGGAGCTTGAGTGGCTCGCCCCGCAGCTACACCGAGAGTACTACCATATTCACTCACTGGAGATGAGTGCTTTCAAGTTGGGGGAAGTTGATGGCGCGCAACGCACGACACAGATCTATTCCCACAGGAGGCGGTGATTCGCTTCTCGTCGGACGATCCGAATCCGCGGTTGCATCCAGATGATCGTTCCGAGTCGATTTGATATATTACTTTGTATGTTTTGAGTTGTATTTGACTTCTGGTCGGCCCGGAAAATATGAGCCGTCCGATTCGGGTGCCCTAAATTGTTTTAAGTATAAATAATGCAGGATTCGGTCATTGTGGGCTTCAAAGTTTTTTGTTTTTGTTTTGGGCAGCCATCGGTCACGGCTCTTGGTGCGACGCCAAAGGTGAACCCTTCCGGCTAACAACCCGCTGCATTTCCCCAAGCCGCACGCTCCCCCCCCCCCCCCCCCCCCCCCCCCGGACCAGTTTCTCGCACGCAAGTCTCCCATCCGCTATTCCAGGATCCGCCGCTGAAATCTTCCAGGTTTCTATCCCAGGACAACTCACGTTGCAGCCCTATCACTCCCATATTCCCTTCCCAGAACCCACGCCTAATCCCCTCCAGTGAATCACGATCAATCCCCTCCAAAAATATCTCATCCGACTCTTCATTGAACCCAATGAATCCCCATTAACCTCTCATGAAAACTCTTCCATTAAATCCAGCAAACCCTCCCCTGTTGACTCTTCATGTCTCCCAGACTCCATTCAGCCAAGATCCTCGCCAACCCCAATCTCCACTCAATAAAACCCACCCTCCCCTTCCTCCACCCGAGTCCACCAGCCCCAGAACCGCCGACCGATACCTCCCGAGATCGCAGCAAGCCTGGATGCCCGCAATCAACCGTCATTTGTCGCCGCATGCACGTGTAAGATGTCCTTTTGAGTTATTATTTTGTAAACTTAGCACCATATTTGTAGTGGATGTTTTTATTATATGTTTTAGCACTGGACTACATGTGACCTGCAGTGCTTATTCCGCACATGCTTAATTATTTGCACCTCGGTTGCTTTCGATTGCTTGTTTCTTTTAAATCCAAAAAGTGTCAATGCTTGTGCCTCTATTAGTATTATAGTAATCAATTATTATTGCTAATTTTGTGCGGACCGTCCTTTGCATTCACATCACATTGCATTTAGGTTCACACTTTGTTTGTCCTCCCCGAGTCGACCTGCCACTGTATCAGTGGGTTTCTTAGATGGTATCACAGTGCTGATTTGATCTGCTGCAGAGGCGTGTTTGCTAACTTGATTCCAGTGGGTCCGCGTCGTATGGGTTCACCCTTAATCGTCGAAGTAACAATTTTCTCATGACAATATCAGCGATATAGTATATCCTTGGTATCTTGAAAACCATAATACAAAACAACATTTTGCTCTTATATGACAGTGTGATTGTTTTTTTCCCTCTTCACCGACATATTGGGTGAAATCTACAATAGTGATATAAATCAACAAAAGATGTAGCTTTTACTAATACTCGCTACACTCTTAAAAGACTCAGAAATAAGTGTTGACATGGACTTATCTAGTCTCAGCTTAAAATCTATCTGAATCAGTAATTTTGGCTTGTGACTTTGCTCATTGGATCTATTCTTTTTCGCTGCATGCTGAACTGTTAGCTAAACTATCATACCTCTTATGCTTGTTTTCAAAACATGTGCAAACATTCTTCTACGTATTTTCACACTTTAGTTTTTTTATTGCAAAATTTTATCCATTTTTTCACATCAAATTTCATTCTACAAGGATGGTGGGTAAGTTAATAAAAAGAAGGGATGAAGAAGAGATAATAAAGAGTTGATAATGGGAGAGAAAGCTACTCAAGTTTCATTTATTAACTCTCAATCAATAATCTAAACCAAGCTGTAAGGTTCTAAGTACAGCAATAGAAACCTTATGGATAATGATACAATTAATAAATTAACTAAAGCAACACTAGATTCAACAACACAAATTTAGAGCACAATCTGCACATGATTAGAAATTTAATTTCATTTAGTGTCACAAAGCATTCCATGATAGGCAACTCTGCAACAATTAATACGAAACAAAATAGCAAAATAATTGTTGATGCGAAGCCAACTTTGTAAACTGAAAAACAAATACAACTAAATTTTCCTCGGGAAGTAAATTGCGTACTCTAACTAGGCAGGGGCGAACCCAAAATTGAAGAAAGATATCACCAAGTATAAAAGTGGGAGGTAAGATGGGGTGGAAGGTCCAATGGAGGTCGTGAGACTCCTCGTGCAAATAGTGTATGGGCGGCGACGGCTCACAAGGTGGACGGTGCGGTTATGTGGTAGTGAAGATAGGATGACGTAGAAATCCGTGGTGAAACGAAGTAAGAGATAACATAGAACAAGTGGAGGAGAGGGAAATTGGAAGAGGTAAGGCGACTTGGACATCCAAAGGCAGCTGCTCCATCGGAAAAGTTAGGATTTTTTTTCTGAAATTGTTTCTTCCCCTTACTGAATGTCTGACAAACACTTTAGTCCCGCAGACAGAGGAAGATAGGAGGAGTTCATGGCATATCCACATTAATACATGCTTTTTCTATTGAAGAATTGATTGATTGATTTCGAAAAAACACTTTTTCCCCTTCCCTTTGTTTCTTTCAGTTTTTAACAATTTTTTTCTACTACTATTTTTTGTTCTCCTTTTTGTCTTAAACATATTAGTTTTTGTAACAGAATTCTTTTTTATATTTTTAATAGAATTATTTTAAAATGATTTTTATATAAGAAAAGTTCAAATGAGATTTGAAGAGGTGTAAGCTCAAAATTATGGTCATGGATCAAAAGAGTACTAGGAGAATGAATTTGGCTCTATCCAACTAAATCAAACGATTACGTCTCCGACTAACCTAGAGTAAAAGTATGTCTTGATAATCACATCATAGGGAATACACCACGATTCCAATAATTAAAAATGCATGATAATAAATGTGTAAAATACGTTTATGAAATAACCGAAATTGTCTAACCTAAATAAAAGAAAAGAAAATGCATGTGTATAGTAGACTGGGCGATGTGTGTATATGTGATGCGGAGCAGAGGCGAGGATGAGCTTTGGGCCCATTCGGGGTTGATTTGACAACTTTTCATATATGACGTGCCCGGATCGACGATCGGACTCCGCAGATGTGTTCGGATTCACGCTGCGAATCAATTTGATATATTATTTCACTATTTTGCATTTTATTTTGATGTATTTAGGTGTCCCCACCTCCGGCCAATCATTGCCGTCGATGGTGGGATGCCCTAATCCTCCTTTTATTATAAATAGATGGTTTGTGGGCTGATTGAGGCATTGCAGATTTTTGAGAAGTTTATTCCCGGAATTCCGCGATCCCGCCACGGTGCCGACTCCGTGGAACCCTAGGTGACGACTCCTAGGCTTGTATCTCCCTCCCCAAGGTACCCCCTAACCCTAGACTCCGTCTTACCCCTCCGAAACCCTCATTCGCAACCCCTACAACCCCCAAACAACCAGCCTAACTGTTGTCCAGAAACCACTATTTCCATTCCCTTCTACTATTCAAAAATGAAATTTACTATTCTTAACCTATAGTTCTTTCCCCCTGAACCACCGCTAGCCCCTCATTTCCATCCCGTAGAGCCACCAGCAGCCCCCTCCCTGCCGCCAGCCTCCAACAGCCCCTCATCTCTGCCGCCAACTTCCAGCCACATCCCCTTCCTGCCGCCAGCCACATCTCCCTTCCAACAGCCCCCTTCGCGTGGATCCACCTCATTTTCCCTCTATATTCCTAGATCAGTCCAGATCTAGGGTTTTTCACTCCCGATACGTTATCTCCATCCTCATATATCACCCCCATACGTCGGATCCGCTCTCATACATCGGATCTATCAACTCCACCGCCCGGATCTATTCCCTAGTGACCGGATCTATTCATTTCCGGTCCGATCTCACCATTCTCCGCCAAGGACAACCGCCATCATTTCCATGCCTTCGGTTACACCTCAGATCGTCGTCCACGCATCTCCGGCTCCGAATTCTTCAGTGCCTCGGTCAGCCCACTATTTGGTGAGATTTCGTTGTACTGGATTATTATTTTCAACATTTTTATATTGGATTGGATCACTATATTAGTTTGGATATCTTGTATTGTGGTGGTCTGTTCGATAATTAACATGATTTGCAGGATTTATTCTCCGTACGCTCTTGCTTTGGCTCTCCACGCGGAGGAAAGCCTAAGCTTGTTTGCCCTAATAAAATATTCTGTCTTGTCTTGAATTATCTGCGTGGGATGTTGTTATTATTTATTATCTAATTTGTGACTAATCTGTCGGGCTTTGCTTAGCATGTAGGGTTAGGTCATGGTTTATCCGCCGCCTATAGATTCGTCATGCGTCAATATGTCTGCATCATTTCCTCTCGTGTGGGAGGATCTCATCCTCTGGCGAGAAAGCCTCATTGATATGCTGGAATATGTCAGGCGACAACTCGATAACTTCTCAGACTCAATCCATGAACTATTTGTCAGCGGTTGTCCTCTCCATTGTACTAAGAACCACCGTTGATGTACCTTTGTCGAGTCTGAGTGGTATCGATATCCACCATGTCATCAATCTTGGCAGTCTCTATTTGCTTTGTAGGTGTAAATGGTAGTGTCTCTAAGTCCACCTCATATGTCATGGCTTCTGTATAAGTTGTCAGGTCGACAATGTTGAACACAGAGGAAGTGACTACTGTAGGTGGGAAATCTCACAAGTAAGCATTAATCCTCAATCTACTAAGTATATGAAATGGATCAAACGTTTTCATGCTGAACTTGTTGTAAGCACCAACTGATAATCTCTGTCGTCAAAAGTATGTCATCATCATATCTCCCTCCTGAAAATGTTGCTCTCCTATGCTCTCCAGTAGCTATCATGTACCGTGTTTGAGATACAATGTCTCTCAAGTACTTCCCTCTGGACCTTTAGGATCTGGTCGCTAAGCTCACTAGCATGTGCACTAATCTTATTCTGTAAGGATAAATGGGTCATATCAAGTAGGTGAAGTATAGGTTGACCATGAATGAATTCAAAGGGGAGGGGGTCCAGTGGAACGGTTCACATGATTATTGTAGGCAAATTTGGCTTGTGACAATATGAAATCCACCCGTTGAGTTCTCTCCCGCAAGACATCTAAGTTACCTGGACTCCTATTGACTATTTCAGTTTTGCCCATTAGTCCAGGGATGATATGTGCAAACTGAACTTTACTTTCTAAATTGACTTTGTTGAATCTAGTGTCTTAAAAAACTTGGAGAACTCTGAAAATACAAATATTACCTAAAGTTGTATTAACATCTAATAAAGCTGTAAGCATGTCTTCAATAATGAAAATATGTATTGATCAAACAATCATCAATAAATTTATCAATAAATAAGGACAAGTGAACTGCAATTCATCATGTGTCACTTAAGATTTTTCAACGAACGAATGAAAATGCTTACCTTAATATCTGAATGTAATCTTATATGGTAGGATCTACTTAACATCTTGAAGTAGACGTGGGACTGGTGCAAGTGCTGACACTGGTGCTATTGGTGGAGATGCAGAAACTCCATTTGGAGAGATACCTATACGATATTATGGAAGCTCGAAACTACCTCTATGAAGTATCAAATCCTGGACATTGAAGTCAAACTAATGTTCATGTTAACATGCAAATCAGTAGTATATGAAATTTTGTCCATACTTTTTATTTGTTTTACTTGGATACGTTGCTTATGCTCGCAGTTAAATTTATTTTGTGCGGAGCATTCATCGTGAATATACACTAAAAGACTATCGTCTATGATGACAATTTATTTTGATCGAATAGTATTTATATTCCTCTTGTACGAAGATACACAAGGGGAGTTAAAAATACTCTAATTTGAAGTGTTATGTTGAAGATACTCGTCTTGTGTCACTCATGAGTCATCCAAAAAGATAGATAACCCAACCAACAAACAAATAACAGTGCTTCATCTTACGATCCCAATGTAATCTCATCTGATAGGATCTGCCCGACATCTGGATGTGTTGGAATTTTTTGAAGTACTGAAACAAATTCTGTTGGTGGAGTAATCACCTTCATTATATTTTCAAAAGTTCTTTCAATCATCCGGCGTAAATTTTTTTTTCATCTTGGAAAACAAATGGTCTAAATATAATGTTGCAATTTATGTACTCGAGCATAAAAATTTTAATCAAAAAGCAAAATATGCATGCATGTGTCAAAAGAGATGTATAGGCTTCTTAGATTGTGAATCATAAGGAGTTCAAAGGAGATTATATTATAGAGCGCACTGTATTTGAGAGGTTATTTTTATATTGTCCTTGAAAGTAAAGATAAACAGCGTATATATAGTCATCAACTACGAAGCACGGATACTTAAAAATGCTTCGCGTATCGGCTCGAACGCGTATCGGATACGGGAAACGCCCGGAAACGCGTTTCCGAAACATAGGAAACACAATATTTAAATTAAATAAAAAAAATTAATTGGGAAAAGCGTATCCCCCATGCGGGATACGCGTTTCCCGCTATTTTATTCACGACGTCAGGCGCGCAGTCACGCCTCATATTAAATGGTGGCTAACTCTTAGAAATAATTTCTTCTCTTTACAAAATCATTTTATTAATTTAATGCTAAATAAGATCTTGTTTATGTGAAGAGTTTGATGATCACATTACATATTATGATATTAGTTCTCAATGTGTACTTGTAGGCCCAATCTTGACCCTTGAGTAATCTGTGTTGATAATAAATAAATCAAACTAAAATGTATGTACTTGTAGGCACTATAAATAATGTTTGTGCTTTTGGATACCTCAAGGAATAGATTGCATGAGCTATTCTTCATATTTTCTCTTCCTGTGATATCCAATACCTTCTCCTAGCCTAATCTTTCTCATTGTGCCTAAACAACATGATTGTGCACCAATTATTCTTTATTAAATGTACTGACTGAGATGGTACCTTAGTTTGTTAATTATATTTTTTTATATTAATTAATACTTATATTAAAATACAACAACAACAACAGAACCCATATAGTCCCCAATCATTGGGGGTATGGGCGGGGGAAGATTGGAAACAGACCTAACCTTTGGCACTATGCACAAAGTGGCTTCTCTCAGAGGAGAAAGACCTAACCTTTGACAATAAATGCACAAAGTGGCTGCTCACAGAGTACCACTGAAATAGTGGCCCCCTATACAGTTGCGTTTGCTGCGGAATCATGCCCTCAAATCAAAGCCAAAGACATCAGAGAGGGCAGACCCAAGAATCCATTTTGATTTATGTGCACATACCCATGCTTCCTTCATTCAGCATCCAGAGCATTGGTGAAGCACAAATACTTATATTAAAATAATTAAAAAAAATTTAAAAACGTTTCCCGTATCCGTATTTTTTTATAAATCACGTTTCCCGTACCCGTTTCGTATCGTATCCGGTATCCCGTTTCCGTCCCCGTGCTACATAGGTCATCAACATGTTAAAAGTATATTAGTTCAATGCGGCAACTTCTTTTCTGATTTATCTACAATGATTAGGTGATGTTAAAATTTGTCTTTTTGTCAGTTATAATTCTGCACTATTTCAAACTTCAGTCTAGCTTCCTCTCTATTTCATTTCTCCTGGTTCTGGGAAGTTCTTGGTTTTTCAGTGAATGAGCATGAATCTGTATCCATGCCTAGAATACAATACCTAGTTTTTTGTTATGCATGCATTATTGTGATGCTTTTTTAGTTCTTTCATTGTGTTTTTCCTGTTTCTCAAGTTAAGTTTTATGAATTTGTTTGGATTGGTGAAAGTAAAATAAACGAAGTGGGATTTCAACACTTTGTTGATTGATTATGGATCTACAAATATTGATTTAATCTTTTGAACCTTTTTTAATTTCCTTTCTCTACTATGAATCTTTATGCAATTGTTGCATGAACCTTTAGTTTAAATTTGTCTATAGCTATGCATTTTTAGTATATAGTACATTCCATAAATTTTTTTAATGAATTTATTAGGTCGTCCGATACACAGAAGGATTGTGTTGGGTAATGCATTATTACTATGAAGGCGTTTGCTCATGGAATTGGTATGTATTATAAGTAATTACTTCAATATCAAATTTTCTTACTCCTTTCTACTAAATTCTTGATTTGAATTATTAATTGATGGCTGTGGTTCTTTTATTGGTGTACCGTACTTATTAAAGAAATATGTACCCGTATCATGCTTATTAAAAATATATGTAATACCATTTCTTGCTAAATTTCAGGATAATTATCTCTATTTGTACACACTGATATACATCTAAATGAAGAAAAATACATAAAGATGACATTATTTTTTAATAATAAATATCTAAATCATGTCAATTCATGTGCTCATGATCTGAGATTGTGATATGTGAGATAGGGTTCGATGGTTGTTAAAAAATATGTTTGCGCTCTCCTTAAGTTGATGCATGTATATCTTCCATTCCCAACTTGCTGTATTTTGAAATCTTCTTGTATGCCCAAATCTCACGACCCAAGGACAACTCAACTCGAGTCAAAGCAACCTGGTCAGTACATCCAAGTCGTCAACCCAAAGAACTTGCAGAGCCTACCAAGGAGGACATGGGCGAGACCCCCTGGATGATGGGCGAGTTATCCTATAGGGAAGTGTGGGTGATTTGATATCAGATCTCCATGAAACCTACTGTGGGGTGAGTGAAAAGCTAGGTCATATAGGCGTGACCTATAAACACCACTTTCCTTGTATGCTTCTTAGGCGAACAGTACATGTAAACATTATAATTATGGGTAGGAGTAGAGGGAAAGTGACTTTTTGCGAGTCTTAAAAAATCCTTCTCTCTCACGACCATTAAGGTTTGGATTTTTTGAGGGGGACTCCTATGTTGAGAAGGGTCCTCCAAATATAAAGTATTTTACACTAGTCTCTTCATCCTTTGTCATTGTTGCCACTCATTAATGGTGTGCCTAGTGACACACTACAGATATTTTGGCTTCTAGTGAACCCTAGAAAGTTGAAGCTTAAACACTTCTTATTGTTAATCATTTGTAAATAAGATTAGCTAATTAATATTTAGTTGGCGTGTGTGAGTACTAATTTATCCATTTTCCGATTTCTCTTTTATGAACGGTTAAAATTAACAACAATAACAACAACAACACTCAAGCCTTTATCCCACCATAGTGGGGTCGGCTATATGGATCCTTTGTCGCCATTGCGCCCTATCTTTAATCATAGCCTCACTAATACCTAAGTACATCATATCTTTCCTTATAGTTTCATTCCAAGTCTTTTTTGGTCTACCCATTCCCCGTTTAACATGTCTAGTGATTAAACTCTCACAACGCCTAACAGGTGCCTCTAATGGTCTCATATGTACATTTCCGAACCATCTTAAACGAGCTTCTCGCATCTTCTCTACAATTGGCGCCACTCCTGTCTTATCCCTAATACATTCATTCCTATTTTTATCCAGTCTCGTGTGACCACACATCCACCTAAGCATTCTCATCTTCGCAACTCCCGTTTTTTGCTCATGTACACCATTCACTGACCAACACTCAAAACTGTAGATCATTGCCAACTGACCAACACTCAAAACTGTAGATCATTGCCGTCCTAATTGTAGTATGGTAAAACTTTCCTTTAAGTTTTAATGGTACTTTACGATCACATAAGATCCAAGACGCGCCTCTCCACTTCAACCATCCTACTTGGATTCTATGTATCACATCTTTATCTACACTTCCATTATTTTGAGTTATCGATCCCAGATATTTAAAGCACTCACTGCGGGAAATATCTTGGTCACCCAATTTAAATGGCGGAGTCATCCGACCTTCTTGCACTACAGTTTTGTGATAAGCCCATCTTTTGCATGTATAATGTTGGGCTATCTGTTGTACTATATCTGTTTTTAATGAAATAAAAATATTTTAATTGCCCTGCACTTTTCTTTTGTACTCTATCATGGTATTTTTAATCGCTGAATGTTTCTACCTGACGCCTCTGATGATTAAATGATAAAAGATAATGAATATGTTAAATTGTAGCGGTAACCGATTAATGGGTCCGTTACAGTTGGTCCTTTCATCTCAGGGCTACATTGACCTACAACATACAACATTTGTTGAAAGGATATGCAATATAGAGCATCGAAAGGGATGCCCATCTCGTATGCCCACCTAGCAACGACCTCATCCAAGCTACTCTGTAACCTAGTACTTTTCATCAACTTACTAGTTTGTGTTGCTGCAATGGTTGCTTCAGCTTTTACTCTGACATCAGTTGGAACATGAGGGCATGACTTTACAGTTCCCTTAATCCCCGTCAAATGATGTTTGAACCTTGTTATGCCCCCATTTACGACTTGTTTGTCGTAACTGCAACGAATTCTATTGGTATCCGTTGTAACCACTTTCTGTTCAAATGCCCAAAAAACATCTCTATCGGCGAGCAATGACGCACCGAGGGCTTTACTAGAAGCTTGAGAGGAATCCATTTTATGATTCAACAACAAACAAATAATGTGAATGAATCAATGGACGGAATAACAAATTAAAACCAAAACACAGAGAGCTAAAATCCAAAATTAATATAATGATATAAATAAAATAATTGCAACATCAGTAATATTTTGTTGGTACATAACCCAAAAATTCTACAATTCTTAGAACATCAGTAACATGGATTTTTAAGCACAAAAATAATAAGCACCACCATGCCATGGTCTCACCAGTTCAAAAATCCACTCAAAATCATCTATTCATCATTCATTAATGATTAATTAATAATCATATATTCATATTTCACCAATCACCATTCACAATAATCAATACTTAAGTATGCATAAATCTCGCACAAAGAAGCACCACATGCATCATATGGTGCAAAATCCTGTAAAATTTTGGATTGTTTACATATGATTTTCATGAATCATGATTACATCATTTGTTGCAACAACAATAGCTAGAAAACCCCGTCCAAATTTAATGTTATAAGTCAATACAACAACTGATTTAATGCTAGGGCAGCAATATAAGTTTATAATAACATAACCCCGTCCAGAACACTACAATCCTGCAGCTAACCAATTATATAATGCTAGGGCACGAGCTTTTGAAGTAATACTAGAAAAAATGCCAGAAAAAATGCCAGAAAAAATACCAGATTAATCCTGATAGCTACCAGGCAGAAGTAATGCTGATAGATTAATCCTGATAGCTACCAGATAGATGCAATGGTTTAGAAGTAATGCCACTAACAGATAGACTTGTATAAGTAATGCCAGAAAAATAGAAAATGATGGCATAAAAATTGAGAGAGTAGAAGTAAAGAAGAAGAAGCTACTAGATAGAATGAAATGCCAAAATGTCCGAAAAATTGCCAGAAAAAATCCTGAAATGCCAGAAAAAATGAAAACAATGTCACGATAACTGACAACAATGCCAAAAAAAGAGAAAACCCAGATAAAAGCGAAAGCTAGGGCAGGGAATGCTCACAGTGTTGTATTGTAAGAGAAGAAGCTAGGGCATTGTAGCAGACTGACAGAGATAGAAGCGTAGACGCTAGGGAAGAGGAAGAACCGTCGAAACAATGGCAGAATCGAAACGAGTCACTGTCGACCACACAGCCAGAGCACCCAAAGGGAGAAAACGAGAGTCATGAGAGTGTCGTTCGTGTAATATTATTAAACGGGCGGTATTTTAACATTTTTTTTAATTTAAAACATACTGCGATATATCAATTGTCGATATCTCACCCGAGATAGATATCGCCCGATATTTCGTGATAATTTACAAAGCAGAAATTCTCTCCAAATATCGATTTCGTTGCGTTTTGCACCCAAAACCTTCACGTTGGGCGACATGTGGACATGTCGGCTGACATCTACAACACTGATCCTGATCATAAAATCTATGTGTTCTGTGTAATATTCATCTACTGTATACATGTTTGTGTATACACTGATCCTTCGTCGTTGTTTTTGTAATTTTCGAGTCAAGACAATTTGCTAGTGCATATTTATGGGGAAAAAAGAAGGATTTTAGTCTGGACTTTAGCTTACATCATCATATTGACATTGTTCGAATGCCTTCAAATTTTAATGATTTTTATATATCATAATAAAAGATTCATGATTTTTTAAATCATACATGTTTTTTTTTGTCGATTTACTAGTCATTGGCTGGTGTGGTTACTAGATATATTAGTTTGTTTATTAATTTCATAAGCTCGGTTAATCATAAAGATTTATATTTTGGTATGCAGAGCCAGGTTCTTAGAAGTGCTTGCTTTTTTTTTGCTTTATTGTGTTTCAACACATGTAGCCCTGTTTCAACACATGTACTAGTCAGGTTAGCTGTAGGGTTTCTACATAAGAGCATATTTTTTAAAATATTTTAGTGAGATTGAGTTCTTTTGTTAAGGATGTAGTAAGAAGAGCTAATAATGTACGAGCTTTGGATGCCATAGGTTGTAGGTTTTTGTTGTCTTACCTTGAACAACGTTGAACATTTTTGTTTAAATATTTTTGCAGTGTCTATATTAATGATCGCATAAAAAATAAACTCCTCTCCCCTTCCTCCCTTTTCAGGTTTTACCCCTATCACTATGCACCGTTTGCTTCTGATCTCAAGGGACTGACCCAGTTCAATATAGAATTCAGACTCGGCGCTCCTTTCAAGCCGTTTGATCAGCTTATGGGGGTGTTTCCAGCTGCAAGGTATTTTTTTCTTTTTTTACCCCCATACTGAATCTGTGGTCTTTCTTGCAAAACTAAGTTGTCGGCTGTTTGCAGTGCCCATGCTCTTCCGTTGCATTACAGGCAATTGATGTCTGATCCAAAGTCACCCATTATTGATTTTTATCCCTCAGGTTCTATTTTATTTAAAGTGTCTCCCCGCCACCCTCCTTTTTTTGCTGTCAAATAAGATTCACGTTTTTTTACTTTCATCTACTAGATTTTGAGGTTGACATGAACGGGAAGAGATATGCTTGGCAGGTCAGTTTGCTTTCCAGTATGGTTATGCTTATTAGAAAGTATTGTCCAATCCTTTATATTAATTTCTTGAGTTTGCTATTCTATGTTGTGAAGGGTGTTGCTAAGCTTCCTTTTATCGATGAACATCGCTTACTCGCTCAAATTGAGAATGTACGACATACCTTAACGGTATGTACCTTAATTCTCGTACACACGTTGGCTGCTGCATAATGCATTTATGGGGATGATAAACCTTAACTTACTTCTACACAGGAGGATGAAATCCGGAGGAATAGCGTGATGTTTGAATTGCTTTTCGTTAATGTATCTCATCCTCTTTCCCCTTATATATTCTCTCTTAGCAACCAACATGGGCAACTGTCAGAAAAAGAACATGCTCAAGTAAAGGAAAAAATTGATCCTGTTGCCAGGCATGTGTTATGATCCTCAATATACTCAATTTAAAGATGTTCCGTAACTGACATTTTAATCTACATTTAGTTTTTTGCTAGATTAATCTTTCTACCTTCAGTAAATTTAATGCTGCGAACAATCCATCCCCCTCCTCACCGCCTTCTTAGTAGCTTCCCATTGAAATCCATCATTTTGTCTCTCACATCAATGCTCACCTATGAAGCACCGATACTTCCTTGAGGGCCACGTACCCGTACCAGATACATATCCGGTACCGGTACGTCCCCGGTACTTGGCGAATTCACCTTTTACTCTAATTAGATATACTTGGACTTGGTAGATCGTTCTGCTTATTGTGATAGGAGTATGTTTTTCTAAAGTAAACAAAAGACTTTTGCGTGTCTTTTAGAAAAGAAAAAATTATGACTCATAAATACAACTAACGGTGTTTATTTATTGTAGTAATAAAATGCGTTACAGATTTAAATATCTTTTTTTCGTTAAAACTATAGAGAATTTAATTTAAATTTTATTATTTTATTTTTTTTACTATATATTTAAGGATTAGGTGTTGCAAATTGGTATTTAAAAAAATTTGACTATATACTGCGTGTGTATTTTATACAAGGTAATTTTAATTATGGCGTACCCCAAACGCACCTGTATCTTTATCTTTAAATTTTCTCGTGTCGACATACCGAATACATAGTGTACCCAGTACTCGTACCCGTACCAGTGCTTCATAGGTGCTCACCAACAACCTTCTCTACTTGCGAGGTGGTTATAGGTGAGCAGAATAAGGAAGCAAGATGGAAGTAGAATTAGGAAGGTTTTTAATGAATTAGCGGAAATAAAGATTTCAAATAAGCTAGATTGTTTTGGAAGAGGGGTGTGTGGCACCATGAGAGGGCTGAATAGTAAAAAATTGATGAAGAAAAAGAAGAAGAAGGATGGTGTGCCCTGGTGGCCAACATCTTTACAGCATCAGTAAAAAGTTGCTTTCAAAAAACTAATTTCTGGAGTCACTAAAACAGAAACCTCTGTAGAAAGTGAATGAAGTGCATTTGGAGGCTGTGTTTCAAAATTTAATTTCCACACAAGAACTTCCACGTTACTGAGTGAAGTGCACTAAAAACAGAAAATTCTGTAGAAATTTAATTTCCATGGCTTTCAAAATTTTGAACTTTTTTGTCAGAACTTCCATACAAAAGCATGAGTATGTTGAAATTTCTCATCATGGAGCTGATGTTAGCCATATCCAGTCACCAACATTTGGTTAACTATGCCATTTCCCTCCACTTGTCGATTTTCCTAATTACTATAGTCATCCGGGAACTTCTATTCTTTGGTGTCATCTTTCATCTTAATTGCATCTCTTTCTAGCATTCTGATTTATCATTAGGCCTTCTGCATGATTTGTTTTTTAATTCGATTTTTGAAGTGGTGTTAAACTTCATTGCTATGACTGAGGGTGTTGTCCCTTGCACATCTTAAGGTGCTGATGGGGAATTTATTGCGCTCTTTGTTTCATTTCTATTGCAGTGGTGGGATGAACGGATATCTGTCTCTTTGTGGTGGGGATCCCTGCCCTCCAGTATTCAGGTCACCCATTAAAGGATTGGAAGATATAATGGACAATGGAGTCATGTGAGTAGTTTTCCTAGTCCTATCCAACATCTCACTACTATGATCCCCATATTTATGATTTTTTTTTTTGCTCAGTTGTGCCATATACAAACTTCCAGATGCTCACAAACACATTACTCGACCACCAGCAGGTGTTGCATTCCCTAAGAAGGTATTCTCTTTGTTCCTCGATGTTGACATATGCTAGGATTGCACTTTTTATACTTAGCTGTATGAAGTATATACTTTTCCACGAATTTGCAAAACTGTTCATATGACTTCAGCTATCAGAAAACTCCTTGCGCCATTATTTATGCAGATTGTTAAAAAAGCCAAAAATGACCATCTGTGGATCTTTATTATCCTCCAAATATCGAGTCATTCGAATGAAATTTTCCGTAGATTTTCTCCATATCTTAAGGAAAATAGAGCGATGGTGATGTCTAAGTTTTGAGAATTCACTTGGCTTTGTCTGCTACTTTTCAGTTGGATCCTGTGATTTTGACTTCTAAGATGCATTTCACATCGATAACTTTCTTAGAAAATGATTATCGGTAGATCAATTTTTGGTATTTAGACGCATGTCACTAAATTTGATTATTTTTATTTTTCATCAAAACCAGCGGAAACTTAGCAAAGTATTTATAGATGTAGTGGTTCTTGAGCTGACAGACTGTCTGAATATTATTCCTTATGTTTCCAGACATGTAAGTGCAAGTTGTCTTGAGTTTGATGACCGTCTTTCTCAAACCCATTCTCCCTTGGTTGCAGACTGTTAACATTGGCGATTTGAAACCTCCACCTGTTCTGTGGCATCAAGATAATGCTGGCAGGAGACCGCTTGAAAATGGAAGGTATAGACTAATGAACTGTGACAATAATATACCCGTTGCCTGCTTTATTAACTCGACACCAGAGGTTTCTAATCCACATATCTATCCAGGCAAAACCCTCCAGGATCTTTCTCCGGCAGGCAACTTGGCGAGGCAGCTCATCGGCTAGTCGTAAACAGCTTACAAGTACCGATGGGACGCCCACGCCATGACAATGCTGAGGCGTGGAGCTCCCATCCTCCATCATACAGTGCTCGCTCGCTGTCATACGCAGACGGAAGGCATAACCCGTCCGAAGCGGAGCAGCACTTCGCCAGTCAATCACAGACCTACATTGCCGCCGAACGCTGCGTAGAGACCAGCTCCAGCCAGCGTTATGCCTCTCCAGCAACGAATTACCATTATGCGGGCCCCGCCAACCATCAGGTTGAGAGAAATGAATATGGTAATAACAGGCATTATGATTCCCAGCAGCACACTGGTCGAAACATGCACTGGGAAAGGCGGCCTCCTGCGCAAAGCTATGCGCAGTATGACGCCAGACATGCCCAGCCGCCCATTCCCGGAGTCTTTCCCTCCGGTGCAGGATATAGGGATGGCTACGTCGGTTTCCATGCGCAACAACCCTTGGATCCTCATTATGATGCGAGGAGGGGGCCCACGTATCCTGCATCTTATGGGCGAACAAACAGCAACCCTCCACGGGGGGCTAATAGGTATGGTTTACTTGATAGAGGGTTGAGCAGACGGCCTCCGCCCGGCTATGGCCATTACTAGATAGCCCCATGAAGGATGGATATTCGAGCAGTGCAGGTATTTTTCGATCATTCATTTTCGACGCTGTGTATGTTGTTATTTTTCTGGGGTTATCTCGAGAGATGCTATTGGTCAACTCACGTAGAAACATCGGTGCCGACATCACTGTATTGTAGCGTTCCCAATTCATTGAGATTGTCCTAATTTGTGGGAGCAGGTCCCTAGTTGACCAATATTTAAAAAATCAATTTGGTAGTATGAATATGAGAAGAGCTTTAGGCTGAGAAGCTGCAGCTCCCTAGTTGACCAGATAAAACATTTCCATGTAAAATTGTATCAGTAATATTCTATAACCTTCCAATTTGACCTTTCATAAACTTGCTTATTTTCGGCATTGCAACATTTTACTTGAACTTCTGCGCTTGTGCTGAACCATTATGTGATATTTCTGATGCATCATCCATAATGAATATTTTTTGTTTCTCCTGCCAACCTTTACTTCGTTCCCAGTTTCAAGTTGCTTTACGGTTTTTAATTCTTCCCTACTGTCAGATTCACTTTGGATGCACGCTATTGTTTTTAAAAGTCGTTGGTAGAATCATTTTGATCTTCCTGAGAGAAATGTGGCCTTCAATTGCCGACTTTTCATAATTCTAGTAACTGTGAATGATTAGTGTGAGCGTGTATGTGATTGAAAAGACTAGAGTTTGATTAAATTTGATGCGAGTGATATCTTCTAGAGTATAAGGTAGAAGTCGTTTTCATTAGAAGAGAATATATGCACAATGAATTAGAAAAATTGATTCTAACAAGCATATGCTCTGTTGAAGACATGCGACTTGCGTCCAGATTCTCTATGGCATAATTCGTCCGACCAGTTGCAGCAGTTGGTTCGGGCCATGTTCACTTAAAGTCAGAAATTGATATATGTAGGTTTAGTTCTAAATTCTCAAAATCTAGATGGAGTTCTTGCACAAATATAGGCTCTGTTTGGGGCGGCTTCCAAGCTCCGCTACCTCTGCTACCAAATGGGGGTTCCTACCGGAGGTGGGGAAGCGGGATTGGAGACGGGGAGTCGTAGCTCTTTTTGTGAAGGCTGCGGGAGCAACTGCTCGCGCGCGTGTTTTTTTCGCTCAGGGAGTATTTTTTGCCCGGACGCGCCTTTTTTTTGCTCAGGAGTGCGGATTTTCGACCGAGAGCGAGTTTTTTGCCAGGGCGAGTTTTTTTCGCCTGGGCAAGCGTTTTTTTTGCACTTGCGTGCGTTTTTCGCTCGGCAGCACATTTTTTGCCCTTTGCGCATTTTTCGCCTGGGAGCACTTTTTTCGCCCGAGCACGCATTTCTTGCCACAACGCTCATTTTTTCTCCCTGGTGAGCGTTTTTCTTCTGGGCTCATTTTTCGTGAGGGTGCTCATTTTTCGCCCGGGCGTGCACTTTTTTGCTCGGGCGCGCATTTTTTGCCTGTGCGCATGTTTTTTGCCAATGCGTGTCTTGTTCGCTTGGATGCACATTTTTTGCATGAGCGCTCATTTTTTGCCCCAGCGCGCATTTTTTGGCCCGTGCGCGTGTTTTTCGTATTAGCGCGCATAATTCTAAGATTGAATTTTATTTAACAAACGAACAACGAAATTGATCAATTACACAATATTCTTCAATTCTGTTTATTAGGCGAACACTGTAATTAAAGTTAGACTAATTTCAATTTCTTTTAAGGAATTGAAATTGATCTCAATTCCAATATCCAATTTCAATTTCATCCAAATAAATGGTATCTAAGAGAAAAGAAGCCTGTGAAAACTTTGGTATTCAATAGTTTGTATTTTTAACTTCCTAGGTGCCCGAGAGGGCGCCGTTTTAGATTATGGCATTGAATTGGTAGGGCACAAATGTAAGCCGCTCGAAGAGATGAATCTAATGGGTCCGGTTTCACGTGACTCTTAGCAAGTTTGACCGTCATGCTCAGTTATCCATAATGAATGCGAGGGCAGCGATCTCTGGCGACCCCTCAGCTGCCAAAATGGCCTAAGAAGAGCGCCCCAACTCCCCCGTGCTAGTCGGCGCCCCTTTTTCGTCTCCATAATTGATACCAAACTTTGAAAGCATGTATCTCCATGACTACTTGATGAAATGTCAATCTAAAATATACATTGGATTGCACTCGAATAACTGTAATAGATAGGCTATTTAATCAAAGATTTTGGAAGTTAAGGCGGCGTGACAATTTCACTGAACTTTCCACAGGTAACTGTTGGAGCTCTAAATCTCTAATCAAGAATTTGTCACCACCAACGAACACGTAGTGATGAGAAGAATCTTGAAGTTTTCACCGAGTTTCGACAAGTTTTATGTTTTGGGTGTGGTGGCTGCCACCATTGGCAGCCTTGGCTCTGGTGAGCCTGACCAGGCTGCCCTGATTTGCTCGGGGGGGGGGGGGGTCAAAAAATTTCAACCAACATGAACTAGGCGTCATTATTGGTCTGCCAATTGCTTATGTATGCGCCTTATGCATGGAAAAAAAATCCAACGAGTGTCATCATACACCTAAAGGGAGGGTAATTTGGAGGAAGAATATCAATTCATCTGTCTTGTGCATATGACATCGAAAAATATCCAACAAGTGCATTTTAGTGCCATGCATTCGAACGCTCCGCTCACTAGAATGCCCATGCGCATTGCTCAACGTAATGCGCATGGGCATTAGGGTAGAGCACCCCAGATGGTTCTCCCCCTTAACCATTGCAGTATCTTTGGCTGAGATCCCAGGTTGGAACTCCCCCTCAATTGGATCACTGTCCAGAATTGGACTTCTCCTCTCTTCAGCTACCATTATGTTAGCAGGTTCAGCTTCCTTCTCTGGGATATCTTGATGCAGGGACATCTCCCCATGTTGCACATAGGCTCTTGTTGATCTCTTGAGTTATAGCTTCTGCATCTTCTAAAGCTCAATCTCCCCTTAATTAAATATCTCTTTTTTGTAGAGGACTTCTCTTTGAACTACTTTTCTTTATCTCTCCCTTCTCCATAGCCTTTGGTCACCCCTTTTTCTGAACCTCCTAATATGACTATTGGTCCATTCTCTACAGGGGTGATGTTTCTTAAATATCTCCTTACTCCAGTCATGTGCCTGGAGCAACCACTGTCCAAATACCAAATGGGAGATTTGTTGGCATTTGGACATACTTGTAAGAAAAATTACTTACCCATAGACACCCAATTTGATTTGGGTCCTTGGTTCCTATTAGGGGGATAAACTGGGACACCACACATCTGAGTGGTTTGCACTCTCTTTGCATTAGGCCCTGTTGGGTTGAACCAACAGTCCAAGACAAAGTGACCCACTTTCCCACAATACCAACACTCATACCTGTTGTATCTTCTCTTCTGCCTCACCATATGAGTAGGATGGCAATGTTGGTGGGCGGGAGTGAAGACACCTGGCCTAACAGGACTTGGGTGAACCTCACAGGTGTGAGTATGAAGTGGAGCTGGTCTCACCACCTTTTGGTTCACCTTCTTGGGAACAGACTTGGTAGGAGCAGTTGTTCCCTTGTTTTTGAGTGCTGTGGCTCCAAGTCCATAGACAAGGACACCTGGATTCTTCATCTGATTCTCCTCATGGGGTGCTTTAAAAGCAATTAGCCCAAAGCCTGCTCTTCTATTTGGGATAGAGGACTTACTGCCACTTACTGAGCAGACATTGGTCAAATGACCATATGAAGATTCCTGGTCAAAGGGGTTTGATGCCAACAACACCTTCTTTAAAGAGGGTTGCTCTTCAGAGGATTTACCCTTGACTGTCTCACTATTGAATCCTACACCAGCTCTAAATGGTGCAGAAAAATTATCAATAATGGGAAGGACAGTCTTGGGTTTTGAAAAGCTAGCAACAATCTTCTTTTCAGCCAACATCATTTCCTCAAGGTCCTTGATGACCTTGTTCTTCTGAGCCAGTTCACCATTCTTGAGGTTTGTGACTTCCTTGAATCTATCCACTTCCTTGCTCATAGTAGTCGGCTTCTTAGTTGTATCCTGGAGATCAAAGTGGGTATATCTCAAGGAATCCAACTCCTTAGTTTGAACTTTGAGGATTTTCTTGCTTTTCTTGAAAGCTTTCCACAAAGCTATATATTGTTGTATCAGTTCAGATTCAACCTCATGTATGGATATTGAGGATGTGTTGTTGGCATCAGACTCACTTTCATCATCATGCAAAGAATCTGCCACTGATTCAGAATCAAAAGCAAATAGGGGAGCTCTGATTTGTACATTCCCAGGAGAGACATTGTCATCCTAGATTTCTTCATCTATGGCCATAAGGCCAATAAGTGCTTCCTCTTCAATTTCTGAAGAGCTTGAATCAGAATCACTCAGGGTTCTGATCTTCTTTGCTATAAACCCTTTTTCAGGTTTCTTCTTGTCCCTTGACCTTCTTCTGTCTTCATGGTTCTTTGATTCTCTTTTCTTGGTAGGGAAATCAACACTCATGTGACCTGCTTTATTGCAAGAATAACAAACAGTGTTAGTTAAATCAAATTTACTAGGTTTTGATTTGCACCTGCCCTCCCTTGAGGATTTAGATCTGTCATGTTGACTAGATCTTCTAGAGCTTGATGAAGATGGTCTGTAGTTGTCTCTTCTCCTTCTATAGATCAGTTTTTTGAACTGCTTAGATAGGGAGGCCATCTCTTTGTTAGTGTTATCAGATTCTGATATGCTGACATCATAAGCTCCACTGCTTTCAGATCTATCATGGTGTGTAGGACTCTTGTCCATGGACCTCCTCATGCTCTCAGCCTTGAGAGCTACTGATATTTCTCTGGTGCTCTCCCTTAAGCTTTCTTCTTCAGCTTTTCTGGTGTTAAGCTGAAGCTCATGTGAAAGCAACTTCCCATAAATGTTCTTTGGCTCCATGTTTCCCAGATGACCCATTAATCTAATTGCACAAATTTTGATGTCCCATTCCTTAGAGAGGGATCTAAGGAACTTATCATTCATATCTGAATTTGTGAATTCTCTTCCATAGTTCTTCAGCCCATTGACTATCTTGAAAAATCTCTCATAGCAGCTAGAGATATTTTCATTCTTGTCTTGCTTGAAGGCCT
This sequence comes from Dactylorhiza incarnata, assembly GCA_033032865.1. Taxonomy (NCBI): domain Eukaryota; kingdom Viridiplantae; phylum Streptophyta; class Magnoliopsida; order Asparagales; family Orchidaceae; genus Dactylorhiza; species Dactylorhiza incarnata. The sequence goes on from JAWHQI010000029.1 coordinate 11,902,553, forward strand.
CACAATCCTGATTCAGAAGGGATTTCCTGTCATCCCTTACTTTCTCTGTCCCCTCCATGTAGACAACCAGGGAGACCCACATCTCATTGACAGTTTTGCAGTAAATAAGATTTTGGAGGGTTGAGTCATCAATTGCACTAACAATAATGTTATGTGCCCTCTTATCCAGACTTACAAGTGCAAGCTCATCCTTGCTCATATCAACATATTTCTTTGGCACCTGTTGAGTAGGATCACTGGTAGAAGCAGTCATGGGGGTGAAGGGACCCTCTTGAACAGTTACATACACCCTGGGATCAGCAGCTTCCATGAAGAGTCTTACCCTTTCTTTCCAAATAGGAAAGTTCTCTTTGGTGCAGGTTGGAAGCTTCATGGATCTCATATCTCTGTGTTGATCACCTCCAGCCATAATGAATAGTTCCTTGATCTAGATCTGACTGTTAAGTCACTTTTTGATAAACCTGTCTCTGATACCACTTGTTAGTTATGGAACTATCACCTAGAGGGGGGGATATGTGATATGACTGTTTTTGAATTTATGCACAAGAACTATACAATTTTATCACAACACAACAATAGACCACAGAAACAAAACACACAAGAACATCAGATCTATAGTGGTTCCTCAAGACAGAGTGTCTTGAGTAGTCCACTTCCCTCTGCAAACTCCGCCAAAACTCAGGCCCGTAAGCCCTACAATCTCAGGCCCTCAAGCCTTACAACTCAGGCCCTCAAGGCCTACAAACTCAGTCCCTCAAGGCCTACAAACTCAAACCCTCAAGGCCTACAAACTCATCCCCTCAAGGCTTAGAAAGCTTAGCCCCTGAAGCCCTACAACCTCAGGCCCGCAAGCCCTACAGAAAGAGAATATGAAAACTTCTTAGCCGGATGAGGATCGACTTCTTAGACTTGAAGAGAATGCTTTGATGATTTCTTGGATATCACGGATTCTTCTTCAATCACTTCTTCAATCTGTAACACTTCTTATCAGTCGATGTAGCTTGACTAGAACTTGGAGAACACTTGATGAAGATCGAGTTGTTTTCTAGTTCTTGTTCCTCTTTTACGCAGCTTTACTGTTCTATTGATTCGTGCATTATTCTCTGTGTTTCTTGTTGTTTCTTACTTGTTCGAATTAGTGCAGACACTTATCCCTTTTATAAGACTGAGGAGCCGACTAACGGTCTCCTAGGATGTCATATAAGTGTCAGGAGCCCATTCCATAACGACACACACTGATTGGACCACCAGACGGCGGCATTAAATGCAGACAACGCGATTTGAAATGTCTTGATCCGTCTCGATGATATTTTCAACGTCTCGACGACAGAACTTGCCGCTACGACGATCCAACATGGACTGGACAAATCTTCAAGTGTACTTCAAACTTCTTTAGACAATGATAACTCGACGATACAAGATATCATAGTTGCACTTGCACTTACGACGGTGTCGTCGTAATCTTGTTATCAACTTGCGATCTTCTCAACGGTGCCATTGAGACAATTCTGTCTTCTCGACGGTGTCGTCGAAACTGTTGTCTTTTCGACGGTGCCGTGGAGACTATTTTGTCTTCTCCACGGCGTCGTCGAAACCATTCTGTCTTCTCGACGGTGTCGTAAAAACCATACTGTCTTCTCGACGATGTCATCGAAAGCATCCTGTCATATCGACGATCTTGTCTTGATCATTCTGACGACAAGCAATTCTTATTCCTTAAGCTGTCTTCACGAGTTCTCCCTTAGCCCTCTCGACGACGATATCGTCGACACTCCCGAGCACTTTTACTTAGGTATTCAGAGAGCTTCCTTTCTTGTTTTGACAAGATCTCTTCACGACGATGTCGTCGACAAAGCCGAATACTTTGACTTAGCTCTTCTTAGACTTTACATCAATGTGGTCGTGTGATTCTGGTTGACACGACGATACTGGACTTTGTTCGATTCTTCTTATTCTTACGACGATATCATCGTATATACTTTTATGTCACAACGATGTCATCAGAATGTCCATATTATCTCGACGATAGCAGATATGAACTTTCTGCTTAACTCTGAGTATCATCTCGATGATGTCTGAGTGTTTATTCGACGATAAGTCCAGTCCTTCTCGATGATTTTGGACTTAGCGATTTTTTAATCTCTGCACATGTAAACTAAGCAGACCATCAAATACATATTGTTTTTATCATTGACCTGTGCACTTCTTCAAATCAAGAATATTGCTGGGCACTGTTTCCAACAATTTTCTTGTGGTCTTTGATGATGGAGGCCCTATTTATCACATGCAAACTGTATTGACAGCCTCTGCCCAGAAGTATTCTGGTAAAGAGGAGTCACTCAACATTGTCCTACTATCCTCTATTAAAGTTGTTGGAGCATGCGTTCCGCACTCGTCCGGTTTGAGAATAACAAATCCCGAATGTATTTGATCCTATATTTGATTAATGGTGTGCAGATAACAGGTGCAAGAATAACATGTTTTCAATTGGAGAAAAATAATGTTTTTCCAGAAATTGGAGCTATCGGATTTCCGACAGCGCACGATTTCTTCCGTTTTCTGATCTCTACTCGACGGTTTAGAGCTATCGGATTTCTGACAGCAGTAACGGATTTCCGACAGTGCACGATCTTCCCGTAACTCTAAGACGTGCAGCAGTTATGCAAGCTAACAGATAGCCGATAGTGCTATCGGATATCCGACAGCCCACGTCTCAACCACGACCTCCACTTTGCACAGAAACTTCGAATTAGTGGGACACGTGGCAGTCTCTGGAGATATCAGATTCTGGCGATACCTAGCTAACGGATGGCGACAGCTCTCTTTTATTAAAAGGGTTCAGAACTTCGTGGATTTCAAGTTTTCAGACCTTCAAGCCTTCTTCCTGAGTGTTATCGTCCAGAGAGCTCCAGAGAACCAAAATCCCCATCCTTGAAGAAGAAAACAGAGAGCGAAGCCGAAGATTGTACGCGCGTTCCAAGGAGATTTTCTCAAGGATTCTTCGCTGCTTTGGTCCAGAAATTTTAAAGGGGGTTTTTATTTTGTATTTCATTTATATTTACATTCATCTTGTAATCGTTGTAGAAATCGTCGTCTTGCGTGCGACGTCTAAGTCCTTGCGTGGCTTACGGGAAAATCGCTTCCTTGTGCGGAGCGTCCAAGTCCTTGCGTGGCTTGGTAGGAAATCGTGGGCTTGTGTGCTACGTCTAGATCTTGGGAAGATCTAGAGGATAGGCTTGGGCTTGGTCTAGGGAGAGACAAGTGATAGCCTTCCGATCCTTGGGAGAAGGATTGGTAAACAAAAATTGTCAAAAGTTTATTATCTTATTTATGCCTTGATCTTAAGCATTGTTAAGATCATTTTTATTGTATGAGAATTTCATGATTAAAATATTATGCCTTTTCTTTAATTGCAAATTTGGTTGCTTAATCTTTAACTTAGAAATTTGTGTTTGATCTAATTTAAAAATTTCATAGTTTGTAAATTTTTATAAGTGATTTTTAGAAAAGCAAAATTTGTTTTGAAAATTCTTAAGTAAAAATTCATATTTTAAAAAAGCCCTTATTCATCCCCCCCCCCCCCCCCCCTCTAAGGGCGCCACAAGATCCAACACGTGGTATCAGAGGTAGGTTAATTCCTTATAAGGTTTAACCACCTAGAATTATGGCGCACCATGATCATGCATTTTCCGAGGGGCAAGGAATAACTAGACCACCATTATTTACGGGTTCCGATTATAATTATTGGAAAACTAGGATGAGGTGCTTTTTAATATCATTAGATATTGAAGTATGGAATATGGTTAAAACAAATTATACTCATCCTACTTTTACAATTGGTGATATTGTCATGGAGAAACCCAAAGATAAATGGGATGACCAGGACAAATTAAAATGCAAAAATAATGTAAAAGCAATGAACGCATTATTTTGTGCTCTTGATAAAACTGAATTTAATAGAACCTGCGCATGTCAAATTGCATATGAAATTTGGAATTTATTGGAAATTACTCATGAAGGTACCTCGCAGGTGAAGGACTCAAAGCTTTTCCAATTGGAGTCAGAATTCGAAAAGTTCAGGATGGAGGTAGATGAGGATGTGGATACCATGTACACAAGATTCACTAAGATAGTAAATGACTCAAAAGTTTTAGGAAAAAATTTCTCAAATGGTGATTTGGTAAGAAAACTTCTTAGATCTCTCCCCCCTAAATTCAATCCCAAAGTGATGGCTATTTCTGAATCTCATGATCTTAAAGCTCTTAATATTGAAAGCCTGATTGGGAACTTGAAAACTCATGAAGTTGAATTGAAAATTCAACAACAAGAGTATATGGAGCCAAAGAAGAAGGGATTGACTCTAAGATCTAAGAAGGAGAAAAGTAGTGATTCTGAGGAGGAAGAAGAAGATGAGGAAAGTTTATTTGTTAGAAAGTTTAGAAAATTTATGAAAAATCCAGAGAGGAGGAATTCATTTAAGAAGTATTTTAAGAAGGAGACGTTTAGGAAGAAAAAAGGAAAGGAAGACGATGAGGAGGAAGAGAGACCGCCACCGGAGTGCTATCACTGCAAGAAGTTAGGACACATCCGAAGCAAGTGTCCAAAGTACTTGAAAGAACTTAAAGAAAAGAAGCACAAAGGGAAGAAGAAGGTGCTGAAGGCGGAAACATGGGATGATACTACTTCTGAGGATGCAAGCAGTTCAAGCTCAAGAAAAAAAGAGGAGGCCAACATGTGCTTAATGGGAAAGAGCGTCATATCTGATGACGAATGCAGTGTCCAAAGTGACACTGAGGTAACTCCTCCAACCTACGATGAATTATTTTCTGAATTTTTAAAGACTTGCAAATTTTTTGAAAAGAGTTTAAAAGATAATGATCTTCTTAAATCTGAAAATAAAATTTTGCTTAACGAAAACAAAAAATTGTTAAATGAAATTAAGACTATTGGAAAAGGAAAAATTTCTTGCCAAGAGTGTGATCACTTTTTGGGAAGAATTAAAGAACTTGAAGAATCTCTTTCCAAATCTCATTCTACAATAAAAACTCTTACTAAAAAGAATGAGATTTTAGAGAGAGATCTGAAATCTTCAATTTCCAAAGTCCATGAGGGAAAGAAATTTTTTGAACGTAGATGTGTAAATCTAGTATCCGAGAATACAGAAATGAGAAACCAGATTCATGACTTAACGCTAGCCATGAAAAAATTTGGAATGGGCCGAAGATCACTGGATATGATCTTAGGATACCAATGCCATGGATCTGGAAGGTTTGGACTCGGATACACGTCAGGAAGCTATCGCCTGGCTATAACCACTGTCGCCGGCGACAGCGAAAAGTCCAGAAAATCTATTTTTAAAAATTTTGAAGTTAATAAATTGTCTAATACTGCATCCTCATCCAGTAAAAGTCCAGAAAAGTTATACTCTTCTCAATACATTACATGTGCCAAATGCAATAGATTTGGTCACACTACGGACTCTTGCTGGAGGAAAGGAAAAAGTAAAATTAAACAAATCTGGGTGCCTAAGGCTTCTACCTATACTATGGGTGGAACCACTTGGGTAACAAGATCTTTACTCACCTCTTCTTTCTAGGTGTGTTGGCAGGCTAAGGACAAAGAAGACGTGTGGTACTTGGACTCAGGTTGTTCAAAGCACATGACGGGCAATAAAGAGAAGTTCCTTAGCCTGGAGATGAAAAAAGGAGGAGTTGTTACATTCGAAGATAATGGAAAAGGAAAAATCATCGGCATCGGAGTTGTGGGTAACAAATTTTTTTCAATTTCAAATGTTTTATTTGTAGAAGGATTAAAACATAATTTGATTTATATTAGTCAATTATGTGATAAGGGTTTAGATGTTTTATTTGAATCTTCTACAAATTTGTGCAAAATTATTAATTCTAAAACAAATGAAATTGTTTTTACCGCACCTAGATGTCATAATGTATATATGATTAAATTTCTTGATTTTTCAAATTCTACTTTAAAATGTTTTTTTATCAAAAAATGATGAATTAGAATTATGGCATAGGCGACTTGGACATACTAGTGCCAAGTTAATTACAAAACTTTCAAAAGATAAATTAATTAAATGTTTACCATTGTTAAATGGAAATTTATCTTCTTCATTATGTGTGCCTTGCCAAAAAGGAAAATTTTCAAAATCATCTTTCAAAAGTAAAAATATTATTTCTACCACTAGGCCACTTCAATTAATACATATGGATTTATTTGGGCCAATTGGAATTTCTAGCTTAGGAGGTAGAAAATATACATTTGTATTGATTGATGATTATTCTCGTTTTTGTTGGACTTTATTTCTAACCTCCAAATCCGATGCATTTTCAGAATTTTCAAAATTGTGTTTGCGTATTCAAAATGAATTTGAGTTAAAAATTAAACGCATACGATCGGATCATGGAGGAGAATTTGAAAATGAAAAGTTTATTTCTTTTTGTACGGAGTTAGGAATTAAACACGAATTTTCCGCTCCACGCACACCACAGCAAAATGGTGTAATGGAGAGGAAAAATAGAACTCTTCAAGAGTTAGCCCGTACGATGCTATCTGAGTTTAAATTACCAAAATCTTTTTGGGCTGAAGCCGTTAGTACGACATGTTATGTAATTAATAGAGTAATGCTTCGGCCTATTTTAAAATTAACTCCTTTTGAATTAATTTTTAGTAAAAAACCAAATGTTTCTTATTTCAAAGTTTTTGGTTGTAAATGTTTTATTTTGAATTCTAAAGATTCCTTAGGAAAATTTGATGAAAAATGTGATGAAGGTATTTTTATTGGCTATTCTTCAACTAGTAAAGCTTATAGGATTTTTAATAAAAGAACAAAAATAGTTGAAGAATCTATTCATGTTAGGTTTGATGAGTTTGTTTCATGTGTAGAAATGAAAATCACAGGAAAAGAAGATGAACCCCTTCCTTCGGTGGAGAATGATGATGAAGAACTTGGAGAAAATGAAGAAGAAAAAGAAGAAGAAAGAGAAGGAGAAAGAGAAGAAGATAGAGAAGAAGAAGAAAGAGAAGAATATGTGCCTCCAAGTGAATTGAGATTTTCAATGGATCATCCAAAGGAGCTTATCATTGGAGATCCGCAAAAAGGGGTTAGTACTCGTTCATCGTTACATGTTTTATTTTCAAACCTTTGCTTTGTCTCTGAAATAGAACCAAAAGATGTTTCCACCGCTTTAAATGATGAATTTTGGTTTTTAGCTATGAATGAAGAACTTAATAAATTTGAACATAATAAGGTTTGGAATCTTGTAGAACAACCCAAAAATCATCCTGTAGTTGGAGTTAAGTGGATTTTTAAAAATAAACTGGATAGTGAATCTAGAATTGTTAGAAATAAAGCCAGATTAGTTGCAAAAGGTTATGCACAGGGGTAGATTTTGATGAAATGTTTGCACCCGTAGCAAGATTAGAAGCGGTGAGGATTTTTCTTGCATTTGCTTCTTTTAAAAGCTTTAAATTATATCAAATGGATGTCAAAACCGCATTTTTAAACGGGTATATAAAAGAAGATGTTTATGTAGAACCCCCTGGCTTTATAAATGAGAAATATCCAAATTATGTTTATAAATTAGATAAAGCGCTTTATGGATTAAAACAAGCGCCTCGTGCTTGGTATGATCGATTAACTCAATATTTGTTAAACCACGATTATAAAATAGGAAGTGCCGATTCTACACTCTTCATTAAGCAAATTGATCATGATTTAGTTATTTTGCAAATTTATGTTGATGATATTATTTTTGGAGCCACTAATGAAGAGTTGTGTAATGAAGTAGATCAAATTATGAAAAATGAATTTGAAATGAGCATGGTAGGAGAACTTTCATATTTTCTAGGTTTTCAAATTACACAAAAACATGATGGTATTTTTATATGTCAATCCAAATATATTCATGATATGTTAAAATGATTTGGATTTGAAAATCCTAAGCATGCAAACACTCCTATGAGTGCTTCACTAAAATTAGGAAAGATGAAAGTGGAGTTTCAATTGACCAAACCCTTTATAAAAGCATGATAGGATCTTTATTATATTTAACAGCATCTAGACCTGATATTATGTTTGTCGTTTGTTTATGTGCTAGATTTCAGGCTAATCCTAAATAGTTACATTTAAAAGCGGTGAAACGCATCTTTCGATATCTTATAGGAACATCTAAATTAGGATTATGGTATCCTCATAATGATTCCTTTATTTTACATGGCTTTTTGGATTCAGATTATGCGAGATGTTCTTTAGATAGAAAAAGCACTAGTGGCACTTGTCATTTTATCGGCCCTTCACTTATTTCATGGTCGAGTAGGAAACAGAATTCTGTTGCCCTCTCTACTACCGAGGCCAAATATATTGCACTAGGTAGTTGTTGTGCCCAAGCTCTTTGGATGTCACAAACATTAAAAGACTTTGGCATGCAACAAAGTAGTGTAGAATTAAAGTGTGATAATAAAAATGTTATAGACTTAACTAATAATCTCGTATTTCATTCAAGATCTAAACACATTGATGTGAGACATCATTTTATTAGAGATCGTATTAAGAATAACCACATTAAAATTTCATTTATAGGCACGGATAATCAACTAGCGGATATATTCACTAAATCGTTACCGGATTCCCGTTTTTCTATGCTTAGGCTAGAATTGGGAATCCTAGACATTTCACACTGATTATATCACTACTTATTATCTATAAAATTAAAAACATCACAATAGCCTTACATTTTAAAAGAAAAAAAAAACTAAATCTTAACATAGACATTCACCAACATTTAACATGTCCAAATATTAAAAATTATTACAGAACTTTAATAAAAGGGTACTTAAAATGTCTCATAAAAGAAATTCACAAAATTAGAGAGAGATCTGGGCTGGGCAGCTGTCGGATGGCGACAGTAGGATGTCGGATGGCGATAGCTCCCATAAGTCTTTTTCAATCCGAATCCTCCTCATTTCGACTGCCTGCTCCACTGCTTTCTGGAAGATCATAATCTGATCTCCTTACCACTGTCTTCTTCCGTCGAGCCTGACTAACTGATTGGCGACGCGGCTCCTCCTCCGTAGGCACTTCCCATTCCGCGGCTTCAGCAGGCGTAGGTTTTAATTTTAGTCCCTTAACAAGGAACTTCATGAACTTCTGCATCCGTGTCCGATCCTTCTTCACCTCCACTTTGTGTTCCTCAAAAGACCTTCTATGCTCTTGAAAATCATCTATATGTCTATCCAACTTTGTTTGGAAAGAGTCGAGTGCCTCCCGCATAGACCCTCCACGTGAAATAGGAGGCTCTCTCATTTCCGTAGTAGGCGGCTTCCGTTGATTTTTCTTACTCTTTATACACGTCGTTTGATATATATCCGGGACACAATCTCCAACATAAAACTTTGATCTATCCATGTGTATTTCTTGAATAGAATATGCTGGATAATCGCACCCAACGGGAGGGTGTGTGCCTTTTTCCACTCAGGATTTTTGAGGCGGAATGTATAACGAATCATAGACAAAAGAAGATCGGCCACATCAAATAATTCGTTCTCCACTATATAATAAGTCACAAGACTAAGTTGAGTCGTAATACTATGAGTATCACCGGACTTCAACATAATCGTGTGCCTTAGTATATCTTGAACAAGACGAGCATCGTCTGTCAATGTCGTCATAGTGGTTATAAGGTTCTTTGTAGAATTTCCATGCAAAGACATGTTCATTAAAGTCCAATCTCTCTCTAGTCTATAATTCTCCACTATGTCCAAAACATTCTCACTTTCCATTATTCCAAATTCACTTCTTAAATCAATGAGAGTGATCTCCACATATTGGCCTTGAATTTTGGATCTAACTCCTCCATTCAAATCAGTATATGAAGGGTCCTCAAGATGATTATAAAATTCTCGTACTAAAAAGGAGGAGAAGATATCTTGGATAATGACCGAAAGTATACCTGCCTCAGCAAGCATATAATAGACACGTTCATGTCGGGGGAGATCAAATTCCACAACTTTTGAAATTCCAATTTGGGCTTTCTCTATGTCCGGATAACTTTGATAAGACGAGTGAGCGTCTCCTGACTCACTCCTTCGCGATCTCCAACTGGATGACATATCTGCATGAGAGATAAGAAAATTTTAAAAAAAAGGGAACCTGTCGGATATCCGATACCCCTCTCGGTTAATATCCGATAGCTAAAAATTATGCTTTCGAAAATTTCATCTCACAAATATTCTTCCTATCACAAATTCACATATTTTTTCTTCACAAACAGACATCACAAGATCCAACATCTATATAATTTTGACAAATCAAAACTTTGGTGAAAATACTATTCATCATCTTCTTCCTATAAAAACAAAATTCAAAGTTCTAATCTTTTTTTTATATATCACCATCACAAGATCTAAACCCTCTTTTGAACACCAAGATCTAAAATGTCTAGATCTCCTAAAATGATTCTTCACAAAAACTCAATGAAAACAAAGAGGAATATCAAAATCAAGATCTACATTTTTTTTTCTCTTCACAAAAACTCCATGAAAACCAAGATCTAAAATGTCTAGATCTACATTTTTTTCTTCACAAAAACTCAATGAAAACCAAGAGGAATATCAAAATCACAAAAAATTGAAAACTTTTAAACAAAACTTTAAAAATCAAAGTTCCTCACCATAGATCTGAAGGTTTTCGGCGACCTGGAGCTCTAAATCTCAAAAAAATTCCTAAAAGTGAAGTGAGGCGTCGGTGGAAAGACGAAACGATTCCTTTTATCTTTTTAGAGGTGTCGGATGGCGACATCTAGCTGTCGGAAATCCGACAGCTCCCAAAAATTGACCTCTATTCTTCTCTAGCTATTTTCATTCCATGTTTCTCTAAATGTTCATATGAGAATTTTATAATATTGCATAAATGATTTTTCATGTGTTATGTTTCGTATAAATAGCTTAACACATGATTATGATGTTCAATCTTAAGTTATCATTGTAATGACACTTTTATTTAGGAATTAAGAATTGTTTTCGCATGCCTCTAAGTATAAGAAATTTTTTATCTATGACAATGAGCAATCACAAACAATTACTTTGCAATTACATGTTAATAAAATTTATTTTATACATACATCATGATTGCTCGAACATAACAAAATACATTTCATAAATGTTACCTTCAACTTTGCTACTTTGCACTTATTCAAATTATACCATTTTTTGCATGCAAGTGAATTCGGAGATTTTTTACATACATAAATATTCAAAAAAATCAAATGCAAAACATATGTTTTGCCAAAAATTCTGAAAGAAATAAATTAAAAAATTGAAAAGGATCCTCCACCAAGCACTACTTAGCCTCCTGATAAGTCTTAATGAGCATTGTGAGGTTAAGCACCTTGGAAAGAATTGTAAAGTGTCTTGTTATGCAAAAACAAAATGGTCCTTTTATATACTTGCAAAGTTTCTATAAGTTCATAAGTTTGGCTTTATGTATATTTATGTTATGTTTAACAATTCCATGATCATGTATATTTTAAATATATTCATATGTATTCTTTCTCAAAGTATCACTACTACACTTCATTGTTATTTATAAAATTTCTTCTTATGAGAATTGGACCGAAATGATTCATATTCACTCTGCTAATGTGTCTTTCTCTGATAATTGAACTTGAATCTCATAATGGTTAAGTATTTTGCTTTATGTATATTGATAACAGATAACTAGAATGCTTGGCCTCCTCTCTAAGGTTTCCTATCTTGATATCATATCACTTACAAAGCTTCCGCTAGTGTACTCCAACTTTCCCTATATTCTTTCTTATTTTTCTTCCATATCTCTATGATACTATTTCCTCGTCTCTATTCATTACTTTTGATAATATCAAAGGGGGAGAAGATAATAGGAAATCACTTAAATCACTTAATTAATACAGGGAGCATACATGTAGGGGGAGTTTATATGTCGGGGGAGAATATTTTTAGAATGAGCTAATATTAAGGGGGAGATCATATTAAGGGGGAGATCATGGAGATCATATGTTCACACTTGTAGACACATAATATACTTTTCAATATCTCTATAGGATTTATTCGATTTCTTTTTATAAGGATTTGTTATTATCAAAAGGGGGAGATTGTTGGAGCATGCGTTTCGCACTCGTCCGGTTTGAGAATAACAAATCTCAAATGTATTTGATCCTATATTTGATTAATGGTGTGCAGATAACAGGTGCAAGAATAACATGTTTTCAATTGGAGCAAAATAATGTTTTTCCAGAAATTGGAGCTATCGGATTTCCGATAGCAGTATCGGATTTCCGACAACGCACGATTTTTTCCGTTTTCCGATCTCTACTCGACGGATTAGAGCTATCGGATTTCCGACAACAGTAACGGATTTCCGACAGTGCACGATCTTCCCGTAATTCTAAGACGTGCAGCAGTTATGCAAGCTAACGGATATCTGATAGTGCTATCGGATATCCGACAGCCCACGTCTCAACAACGACCTCTACTTTGCGCAGAAACTTCGAATTAGTGGGACACGTGGCAGCCTCTGGAGATATCAGATTCTGGCGATACCTAGCTAACGGACGACGACAGCTCTCTTTTATTAAAAGGGTTCAGAACTTCATGGATTTCAAGTTTTCAGACCTTCAAGCCTTCTTCCATAAAATTAAACCACCGGGTCTTAGGCCCAGAACCGCCGTTTTGCGGTGACACCCTCGCTCGGGAAGGTCGCCACTACAAAACGCCGATCCTGCCGGCCAATTCGATCACAAGAAAAGTAAGGTTTAAATGAAATAACAAACTAAGTCCACATCACATAAAATTAAACCATCAAGAGATGTCCACATACATAACTGAATAGAAAGATACGATAACAAGGGCTTCTGCCCGATTACAAAATAGCCTCACTACAAAGGTCACTCGTGGAAGCAAATCAACTAAAACAAACACTCACGGATCCTTTCATCTGTGCTCCTGAGCTAGACTGCCCCGCCTCCATTTGCACCGGCCTCTGGTGCTGCCCCGTCGCCGCAGTCTCCTAAAATGATAAGGTCCACCGACCGTCAGTCAAAATGACTCAGCCAATTCCCCACCCCTCCCCCCAAGGCTCTTAGGCACCGTATGGGGAGGAGGAAGCGGAGGACAAACAAGGGGTAATACAAAAGCAGATGACAAGGTGAATTCTACACTACACAGGTATATATATATAAATGAAGCAGGAAATAGAAAGCAGCATAGTAAAATAATATAATGAACAGTAAGTAGTAAGTGTAGTGGTAAGTAAATATCATAAAATTAACCTTTGATTTATAGGAATGCCCATACAAACCTATAGACCAAGGGGTCGTTTAGCAGGGCCTATCGTATAAAAAGTCCCATACCAATTTATACGATAGGTGACAGGGGTTGAATGATATGTTTATGCCATGACATGCAGAGTATGTTATTATGCAATGGTCATACAGGTGCAACTCACTCACTACGACTCTATGCGCATAGACCTTTAGTTCCCCCTTTTTGGAGCTAGCAAGACTCCCAGGATACCCCCGTAGTGGCAAACGGAAGCGGTGGGTTGGGCCTCGCCTACCTCTAGGTTGGTATATGCACTACCTAACCTAGACCTATCGTACGCCTCCGCAAAACCCGCGGAGCGCCTGCGTACTCTTACTGACTGGACCGCCAGACTTTTATGGCTAAGTGTAAATACCACACTTGCCGAGCCCAAGTATCAACGTCGGTGCAACGATCGCCAACACAAAGGACCCACCATCTTATGCACATGTAACTTAACTTCCAACAACTCCGAGCTACAAGCTCCCCGGGCTAACCCGCCCGTCACCAATAAACATTTCAGAATCACAAGTTCACTGGACTAAACCGGCTAGACTCCTATAAGTAAACCTTCATAATACATTACCCAAATTAAACCTAGGTGCTCTAGGACGCTAACGGGAAAAGACGATCTTTCGTCAATCCAGGACGACCTACCGCAAGGGTGGCTCCCCACCACCCTAGGACTCACCAAACCCTAATTACACCAGGGATCCTCACATAATTACATGACTACCAATTAAGCCTCACATCTCCAACCAAGACCACCAGTTTGACCCTTAATCCCCAAAGTTGTCAAAATGCTAAACGCAAACCACCCTCAACGTTTTGATGCTCATGAAGGGAGGTACACTAAATAATCAACTCTATGACCCAATGGATTTATTGGGGGTCCATTCTACTTATTTAAGATCAAATCCAGAGTTTCATAATTTTTCCCATAATATTAATATTTAAAACAATTTTTCCAAAGGGCAATTTCCTAAGGTTTGAGCTACAAGTGTACCTTTCTGACTTCCAATGCCTACCCCAATTTTTACATAAATCAAGAGTACCTAATAATCAGTGGATATGAATTTTTTAGGAAAAACCAGCCAGATTTACTATTTTTAAAAATTCCAAAATTCATTTATTTCCAATAAATTCCAAAGGAGGTACCCTCATATGATCTCCAAACCCTATGCAACTTAATACAGAGGTGATGCATACCAAAATATTCAGTCCTACAAAGTTTGACCTTGTTCCGCAGAGGGTATATTTGCAATTTCCACAGAGGATATATTTGCAATTAATTCCAAATTGAATAGAGGTACCAAAAATATTAATCCATAAATTATGAGGAAACTACTGTGGGTTCATGTTGGTAAGAAATGTCATCCAGCAAAGTTTCATGCAATTACAGAAATCTAACACCCTAAAATTAATCATTCCAAAAATTGCCAACAATATGAATAATTACAATTTGAACCTCCAAAAGTTTTCTAATGGTTCTAACAGAATCTTCCAGGGATTAATAACACTAAAACTAAGTTGGTGACAGAAGATGGTTAATCACTAAGTATTATTTCTCCCTAAATCCCAAAACCCTAAATATTTACAAATCTACCCAAGGCTTTATTACCTAGGTTTGGCAACTCCAAACCCCACCAATTTCTCACAGTAGCATTCCCTGGTTACCAAGATCATCTCCCCAAAATTTCAAGTCAAACCATTAAGGTTTGACCCCTCTTCCTTCATTGGCCTCTAATTGCACCCCTTTAGGGTTTAACCTAGGGTTAAGGTCCAAACTTCTCCAAATCCACCCAAACTTCTTGTGAGGGTTTTATAACACTCTTAGAACTCAGAGAAGGCTATTACACTTCTCTCCATGGGCAAACATTCCTATGTCCTTCACAAATCCTAAAGGGCCTCCTAAGGTTAGCCACTAGGGTTTAAGGGCACACTAAGCCTTAACTCATCCAAAATTGCTCCTTGGGGTGTCCCATACATCCCAAGTCAGTGACCAAGGTCACCCCTTCCAATTAGTGGGAGGAAACCCCTCCACACTCAAAAATTAGCTTAAGTACATTTTTGCCCTAATCATAACCCTTAAGCAAACAAATGGCCAAGGGAACTCCCTACTTTGCCCAAGTCCAAGTTACTCACTACACTGGTCAGAGGTCAGTGAAATGACCACCCATGATCCTACCAACATTTGGTGAGGAGTGGGGTTCTATTGGGTACCTAATTGGGGTGCTAATAGCATTTAGCCCCTTTTTGATTTACTAGGGTAAAACTCCTCCAATGGCCACCAAATTTGGACCAAAGGTTGGCATGGGGGAGGGTGATGTGCACCCCAAATATGAAGCCATTTGGATTTGTGGAAGAGTGGGGGCACTCACCCAAAGTTTTGCCTAAACCTAGGGGCCTAAGGTTGTCTTGGTGAATTACCCCACCAAATCATCTCCATAAATTATGAGATTTTAACCAGGGACCCTATTTACACTCAAGGACCACCCATCCATGTTTGGAAGGATTTTGAGGTGTTTAGGGCACCTAATTAGGTTACACAAGGATTATTGAACTTTTCCAAAAATTATAGGGAAAAGTTCTCCAATCAATCTGATTTTTGGACATGTCCTACATATGTATAAGAGTAGCCTACCCCCCAAATTTCAAGTCATTTGGAGTTCTGGATTGGTGTGGGCATCAAAAATAAACTCTGGTTAGCCTTATGGACAGACCTCACCAAAATGAGTGTTGTGCCCTAACTAGGAATCCAAATCGAGTGATCTCAATTTTGGATTAAACTAGACATCAGGGGCTCCAACTTTGATGTTGGACAATTTTTCCCTAGGAGCCTCTAAGTATTTTTAAAAGAATTTACTAATCACTGCATTTTAATCACAGAAAAATAGGAATTATAACTATGGGGCGCACGAATCTTGGCGCAGATCCAACCGCGCCCGGTCATCTTCCCCGATAGCCAACGGCTAGGATCTTCCGCGCCCGGGCTGCCTTGATTGATGATTTCCCGGCCACCTGAGCGCCGCCCCGGCCGACCAACGCCACCACCTCCGTTGAGGTGGTGGCCAACGATGAGCGGTGTTTGCTCGGCCGGAGGTGGCCGGAATCACGATTTGGAAGAGGAAGCCCAACCCGATCGATGGGAGGCTTGCCTGGCTTGATTCCCGACAAATTGGCCACGAAACGAGCCGCCGACGATTGGGTTCTAATCCTCAGGAGTCAGGGAAGGGAATCATACCTGCTGATGAGCTTGCCGTCGCGTTGTCCTTGAGTACACCATGGGAGCTCGGGGTGGTTGCGACGCCATGCCGATTCCGGCCTGCAGCACATGATTTCCTCTGAAATCTTGGTGGTTTCTCTCCTCTCCGGCTTCTGAAGGTGATGGGGGGGGGGGGGGTCGAATGAAGGCAATGGTGGCTTTAACCACCATTGCCATTAATGGCCCCTTCGAATTCCTCCCAAGGCCGGCCCCCATTCATTCCCCCTGCCTTAATCCCCCTTGGAAACTGCTGGAAACTCCTTGTAATCGGCAGAGGAGATGATTGGAAGAGTTAATGGGGGATGCCAAGGGGTGAATCTTCTTAATGGCCATGAATGGCATCTTTCTCTCACCTCAAAAATGGGGAAACCTCCATTTTCTCTCTCCTAAACATCATGGCCGGTTTCTATACTCTCTCCTGAGTTTAATGGTAGTCTACGTGGGCTGGTTGACCAACCAAATGAGTTAGCCCAATAGGATTGGGTTAGGTTTGAGAGATTTGACCTAAATTGGGCAATTTTGACTTTTAGTCAAATTGGCCAATTGGGTGACTCTAGGATGGGGCTTTTGGGTCCATTGGGTTCCAAATTAAGTTTAGAAACTATTGGTGGGGTCAATTTGGTCATATGGGTCTTAGTTGACCCAATCTAAGCTGATTTGACTAAAATAGGCTAAATTGACTTTGGTCAAATTGAGTCCTAGGGTTGACTTGGTCATGGGGCTTTTTGGTCCACTGGGTCCCCTATGATATGATAACACTATGGGTAGGGTCAATTTAATATGGTGATGGTTAATTAGGGTACTTTGCAAAGAATTGCCATTTTGACCTAAAAAGGGCATTTGGTCAATTTGCACCCCTGGGGGTCCCATGATGGGGCTTTTAGGTCTACTAGGCATCTTATGGTATTCTAGACCTAGATGTGTGATCAATTTGACATGGTGAAGGTTGATTGGCTCTAAATAGGCTACTTTGACCAATTTGGGGGTTTAGGTTGACTTTGGTCAATTTGGCCTCTTAGGTTGACCCCAATGGGCCCTTGGTGCCCTAAGGGGGCCCCTAAAGGGTTAGGGATACTATGGTGGGGTCAAAAGGTCAAGTTGAGGCCCTAAAGTCCAACCCTAAGCTTGGTAAATGGAAATTGCTATTTGCAGACCAAGGTGGTTTCCTCCTTCTTTCCTAAGCTCTCAAGGTCAAATGGCTCTCCCTATGGTTTTGTCATGACCTAGTCATGACAAAACCAACTTAGGGGTCTAGAAGTTTGAGGGATGTTACAAATCCCAATACATAAAAAAAAATTTCGTCCTCGAAATTCAGACAAGCCTGTGGGGTTTCTACTAAAAGAAAAAGTAACATCCCGGAAAAAGTAAATTGTACCTGTCGTAAAAAGCTGCGGATATTTTTGCTGCATCAAGTCCAGTGGCTCCCAAGTGTGCTCTTCCTGTCCATGATTCCTCCACAGGACCTTGACCAGCGGAACCTTCTTGCGCCGCAAGACTCGTAGCTCTGTGTCGTCTATCCGAACCGGCTCCAGGTGAATCAATCGATCTGTAGCTACTGGCCCCTCTGAAGTAGACACCTGCTGCTCAGGCCGAAGTAAAGCCTTCCTAAGTGAGGAGACGTGGAATACGTCATGCAGTCCCTCCAAATCCGGTGGTAGCTCCAGTCTGTAAGCCAAGGGGCCGATCCGCTCCAGGATCCTATAGGGCCCCATAAACCTCGAACTGAGCTTCTTCCGCCCGCGAACCCTCGAGACTCCGTGCATCAGACGTATCTTCAAGAAAACCCGGTCTCCCACCTGGAACTCCACCATACGATGAAGTGCATCGTAATACTTGGCCTGCCTGCTCTGGGCCTCCAGCATCCTATCTCGAATCAACCTCACCTGGGCCTCCGTGTCCTCCACGAACTCTGAGCCAAGAGCCTTGGGATCCTCATCCTGAATCCAAGACAATGGTGTCCTGCACCTCCGTCCATATAATGCCTCATATGGTGCTCTGCCTATACTAGCCTGGTGACTGTTGTTGTACGAGAACTCGACTAACGGCAACAGTCTCTCCCATGGCTCCCCGCGGTCTAGAATGCAAAGGCGCAAAAGATTCTCCAGGGTCCGATTGGTGCGCTCCGTTTGCCCGTCAGTCTGGGGGTGAAAAGCTGTACTGAAGGTCAACCGGGTGCCTAGGTAGGCCTGCACCGCTCTCCACTCCCTCGACATAAAACATCCATCTCGGTCAGACACGATCGTCCTTGACACACCATGATATCGGACAAACTGCTCCACAAACTTCCTTACCAAAACCCTAACCGAATCATCCTTCCTGATCGGAATGAACCTGGCCACCTTCGTCAATCTATCGACGATCACCCAAATCGAGTCATTTCACGCACGAGATCGGGGAAGACCGTGAATAAAATCCATCGCTATATCGTCGAACTTCCATTCCGGCACCGGAAGTGGTTGCAACAATCCTGCTGGGTTCCGGCACTCCGCCTTCACAAGCTGGCAAGTCTCGCAGTGGGTCACAAAGTAAACGATGTCTCTCTTCATACCTGGCCAGTACATGGTCTTCTTCAAGTCCACCGTCATCTTGGTAATACCCGGGTGCATTGAATACCTACTGCAGTGAGCCTCTGTAATAATATCCTCCCGAATCTGATCTCCTGCCGGTATATACACTCGACCCCTAAAACTCAACAGGTCGTCCTTCAGCGAATAATCTCCGGCTGAGCCTGCCTCCAAGGCTCTGAATATCGGCTCCAGCTTGGCATCCTGCCTCTGCCCTTCCCTGATGCGGTCTCGAATGTCGTAAGTAGCACCAGTCGCCGCTAAGTATTCCTCGTACAGCTCCGGATCATCCTCAGATACTAGGGAGATCTGCATATTCTCGAACATCTGCACTAACTCCATGGCCATCAACTTAGACTCCGCTCCTGACGTAGTAGCTCTCCAGCTCAACGCGTCTGCTACTACGTTCGCCTTTCCTGGGTGGTAATGCATCGTGTACTGGTAGTCTGATAAGAATTCCACCCACCGCCTCTGCCGGATATTCAGCTCCTTCTGCGTATCTATATACTTCAGATTTTTGTGATCTGAGAATATGTCGCAGTGGATACCATAAAGGTAGTGCCGCCAGATCTTGAGAGCGAATACGACCGCTCCCATCTCCAAGTCATGCACTGGGTAATTCCGCTCGTGATTCTTCAACTGACGGGAGGCGTAAGCTATCACATGCCCGTTCTGCATCAGAACGACACCCATCCCCTGATACGACGCATCCGTATACACTTGAAATCCTTCCTTCCCCGACGGAAGGGCAAGGATGGGAGCCGAAGTAAGCCGACCTTTCAGCTCCTGGAAAGCTGTCTCACACTGCGGCGTCCAAGTAAAAACAGCATCCTTCCTTGTCAGGGAAGTAAGCGGGAGGGCTATCTGAGAAAACCCCTGAACGAACTTCCGGTAGTAGCCGGCAAGTCCCAAGAAACTCCTCACGTCGGTGGCCGTCTTCAGCGGCGGCCAATCCCGTACTGCCTGAATCTTTGCTGGATCCACTGCTAAGCCCGCTCCACTGATGATATGACCCAGGAAGGCCACCTCCTTCAACCAGAACTGACATTTGCTGAACTTCGCATACAACTGATGCTCCCGAAGCTTCTCCAAGGTTAGTGCCAAACGCCGTGCATGCTCCTCCTCCGTCCTTGAGTAGATGAGGATGTCGTTGATGAATACAATGACAAAGATGTCGAGGTAAGGCTCGAACACCCAGTTCATCAGGCTCATAAATGCTGATGGTGCATTTGTGAGTCCGAACGGCATCACAGTGAACTCGTACAATCCGTATCGGCTGCTGAAAGCCGTCTTCGGGATGTCCTCCTCCTGGATCCTCAGCTGATAATACCCCGACCTCAATTCCAGCTTCGAGAAACAGTGGGCTCCCTCTAGCTGGTCGAAGAGCTCGTCTATCCTTGGCAGAGGGTACGTGTTCTGCACCGTCAGCCTATTCAGTGCTCTGTAGTCGATGCACAATCTGAGCGTCCCGTCCTTCTTCTTCACGAATAACACCGGAGCTCCCCAAGGTGAGGAACTCGGCCTAACGAACCCAGCTTCCACCAGCTCCTGCAGCTGGCTCCGAAACTCTACCAACTCCTTCAGGGCCATCCGATAAGGAGCTTTGGACACCGGCTTTGCCCCTGGCACCAGCTGAATCTGAAAATCCTTCTCGCGGTGCGGTGGCAGCCCAGGAAGCTTCTCCGGAAATACATCAGCGAAATCTCGTACCACCGGGATACTTGACACTGAGTCCTTGACTTCAGTCGCCTCAAAGAGCACCTGATAAACCTCGTCTCCCTGCAGGTGGGCCTTGACGGCCTGAATAGATGATAAGAAGAGACGGGGGTGGGTTGAGTACCTTTGAATGTCACATCACCGTCTCCATGCTCTAGCATGATCCGCCTTGACGGACAGTCAATCCTTGCCTGGTTCTCATACAACCAACTCATGCCCAGGATCAGGTCGTAGTCTTTCATCTTCAGCACAGTTGCCGGGGCCTCGAACAGTCTTCCTCCAATCTCCAGACTCATAATGCACGTTGCGTTTGTTAGAACCTCCGATCCGTCCGGAAACCGCACCCTCCTATAGTCGCTTTTGGAGTGCTGGACTTGGTCCAGGTCCTCGATAAACTTAGCCGAGACGAACGAGTGCGAGGCACCCGTATCGAACAAGGTAAAAGCAGGTTTGCCAAAAACGGATACTAAACCTGAAGGTTTTGATGTTTGATTCAATGCTAAGGTAAGGCTAAAACTTAAAAAGGCATTAACATTTAAATGAAAATACAACAAAGTACCTGCGATGACCCTTGCTGGGTCCTGGGGCCTGGCCAAGTCTAGGGCATAAGCCTGCTCCCTGTACTGTCTCCGATCGTTGCCCTGAAATCCACGACCTCGACCACGTCCTCGGCCCCCGAGATGTTGACCCCGTGGTGCTGCCTGAAATGCTGGTGGAGCATTCCTCTGGGGGCAGTTCCTCTTGATGTGGCCGACCTGGTGGCAGTGAAAGCACTCCGGAGGTGGCCCACCTCCTCCAATCCTTGGCATCTCCCTCATCTGCATAGGCTGAGGAGCCAGCACTACCGGCTCCATTTGCACCTGCCTCACCTCCTGACGGGGTCGGACCTCCGTCCTTCCTTCTCCAGCGTCTCGGCCTCTCGGCTGATCCCTTCTGCTACTTCTTCCCTGATCCTCCATTGGTCTCTTTCTCCCACGAACAACTTGCTGGTCTCCCTCCAGCTTCTTGGCCATCTCCAGGATCTTCGTCATGCTGCCGTCGGAGACGAAGAGGAGGGCCTGCCTCATCTCATCACGAAGGCCCTTATAGAACCTCTTTGCATATCCCGCATCATCCAGCTGGTAAGATACCGCAAACCGGGACAGGTGGGTAAACTCCTGGTGGTACTCCAGCAGTGACCTACTCCCCTGCCGCAACTACAGAAACCTATCCTCCAGATCATCTCTTGCCGACTGCGGCACAAAATGCTCTAGCAGCGCCGCCTTGAAATCCTCCCATGCAACATCTGCTGCCTCCAGTCCCGGATAAGCTGTAGCCAGGAACCTCTTCCACCACCTCTTGGCATGGGATTCCAAGCATGAATCCACCAGTGGCACCTCCATATCTACCGGGCACTGGATTCCCGTCAGCATCTCTTGCATAATATCCACCCACTCCTCAGTTCTTACGGCAGTCTCCGTCCCGATGTATGCTGGTGGGGAGAGACCCAGAAAGATGCTCAGCCAGTTGGCCCCGGGGTTTTGCTGGGGAGCCGGTGCCTGCTGTGCCCTGAACGTCTCCAAAATGGCAGTCAGTGTCTGCCCCAACTCCGTCTGCTGAAACGGGGTAGGAGCCGGGGGTGGGACGACGTCCGGAGTCGGTGGAACTCCATGCTGCGGTGTAGGTTCCGCCGCCGGCTACATAAGAAAGATTGCACTCGTAAGGGACTTAGCTAAGGAAAATTCAGTTATAAGTGGATCTTTTCATGTGATTTCCCTTATGGGCACACCATTGCTTCCGCTGCTAGTTTGTCCGCAAACTAAGCTCGCGCGGGGTGGCCCAGGGTTTGTGGACTTCTTTTCATTGGATCGAGGTTTCCTCTGATACCACTTGTAAGACCCCATTTTTTTGTTGCAAAAACCACCGGGTCTTAGGCCCAGAACCGCCGTTTTGCGGTGACACCCTCGCTCGGGAAGGTCGCCACTACAAAACGCCGATCCTGCCGGCCAATTCGATCACAAGAAAAGTAAGGTTTAAATGAAATAACAAACTAAGTCCACATCACATAAAATTAAACCATCAAGAGATGTCCACATACATAACTGAATAGAAAGATACGATAACAAGGGCTTCTGCCCGATTACAAAATAGCCTCACTACAAAGGTCACTCGTGGAAGCAAATCAACTAAAACAAACACTCACGGATCCTGTCATTTGTGCTCCTGAGCTAGACTGCCCCGCCTCCATTTGCACCGGCCTCTGGTGCTGCCCCGTCGCCGCGGTCTCCTAAAATGATAAGGTCCACCGACCGTCAGTCAAAATGACTCAGCCAATTCCCCACCCCTCCCCCCAAGGCTCCTAGGCACCGTATGGAGAGGAGGAAGCGGAGGACAAACAAGGGGTAATACAAAAGCAGATGACAAGGTGAATTCTACACTACACAGGTATATATATATATATATATTTATATATAAATGAAGCAGGAAATAGAAAGCAGCATAGTAAAAGAATATAATGAACAGTAAGCAGTAAGTGTAGTGGTAAGTAAATATCATAAAATTAACCTTTGATTTATAGGAATGCCCATACAAACCTATAGACCAAGAGGTCGTTTAGCAGGGCCTATCGTATAAAAAGTCCCATACCAATTTATACGATAGGTGACAGGGGTTGAATGATATGTTTATGCCATGACATGCAGAGTATGTTATTATGCAATGGTCATACAGGTGCAACTCACTCACTACGACTCTATGCACATAGACCTTTAGTTCACCCTTTTTGGAGCTAGCAAGACTCCCAGGATACCCCCGTAGTGGCAAACAGAAGCGGTGGGTTGGGCCTCGCCCACCTCTAGGTTGGTATATGCACTACCTAACCTAGACCTATCGTACGCCTCCGCAAAACCCGCGGAGCGCCTGCGTACTCTTACTGACTGGACCGCCAGACTTTTATGGCTAAGTGTAAATACCACACTTGCCGAGCCCAAGTATCAACGTCGGTGCAACGATCGCCAACACAAAGGACCCACCACCTTATGCACATGCAACTTAACTTCCAACAACTCCGAGCTACAAGCTCCCCGGGCTAACCCGCCCGTCACCAATAAACATTTCAGAATCACAAGTTCACCGGACTAAACCGGCTAGACTCCTATAAGTAAACCTTCATAATACCTTACCCAAATTAAACCTAGGTGCTCTAGGACGCTAACGGGAAAAGACGATCTTTCGTCAATCCAGGACGATCTACCGCAAGGGTGGCTCCCCACCACCCTAGGACTCACCAAACCCTAATTACACCAGGGATCCTCACATAATTACATGACTACCAATTAAGCCTAACATCTCCAACCAAGACCACCAGTTTGACCCTTAATCCCCAAAGTTGCCAAAATGCTAAACGCAGACCACCCTCAACGTTTTGATGCTCATGAAGGGAGGTACACTAAATAATCAACTCTATGACCCAATGGATTTATTGGGGGTCCATGCTACTTATTTAAGATCAAATCCAGAGTTTCATAATTTTTCCCATAATATTAATATTTAAAACAATTTTTCCAAAGGACAATTTCCTAAGGTTTGAGCTACAAGTGTACTTTTCTGACTTCCAATGCCTACCCCAATTTTTACATAAATCAAGAGTACCTAATAATCAGTGGATATGAATTTTTAGGAAAAACCAGCCAGATTTACTATTTTTAAAAATTCCAAAATTCATTTATTTCCAATAAATTCCAAAGGAGGTACCCTCATATGATCTCCAAACCCTATGAAAATTAATACAGAGGTGATGCATACCAAAATATTCAGTTCTACAAAGTTTGACCTTGTTCCACAGAGGGTATATTTGCAATTTCCACAGAGAATATATTTGCAATTAATTCCAAATTGAACTAGAGGTACCAAAATTTTTATCCATAAATTATGAGGAAAATACTGTGGGTTCATGTTGGTATGAAATGTCATCCAACAAAGTTTCATGCAATTACAGAAATCTAACACCCTAAAATTAATCATTCCAAAAATTGCCAACAATATGAATAATTACAATTTGAAACTCCAAAAGTTTTCTAATGGTTCTAACAGAATCTTCTAGGGATTAATAACACTAAAACTAAGTTGGTGACAGAAGATGGTTAATCACTAAGTATTATTTCTCCCTAAATCTCAAAACCCTAAATATTTACAAATCTACCCAAGGATTTATTACCTAGGTTTGGCAACTCCAAACCCCACCAATTTCTCACAGTAGCATTCTCTGGTTACCAAGATCATCTCCCCAAAATTTCAAGTCAAACCATTAAGTGATTTTGGCGATACCTAGCCGATTTATTCGATTTCTTTTTATAAGGATTTGTTATTATCAAAAGGGGGAGATTGTTGGAGCATGCGTTCCGCACTCGTCCGGTTTAAGAATAACAAATCCCGAATGTATTTGATCCTATATTTGATTAATGGTGTGCAGATAACAGGTGCAAGAATAACATGTTTTCAATTGGAGCAAAATAATGTTTTTCCAGAAATTGGAGCTATCGGATTTCCGATAGCAGTATCGGATTTCCGACAGCGCACGATTTTTTCCATTTTCCGATCTCTACTCGACGGTTTAGAGCTATCGGATTTCCGACAGCAGTAACAGATTTCCGACAGTGCATGATCTTCCCGTAACTCTAAGACGTGCAGCAGTTATGCAAGCTAACAGATATCCGATAGTGCTATCGGATATCCGACAGCCCACGTCTCAACCACGACCTCCACTTTGCGCAGAAACTTCGAATTAGTGGGACACGTGGCAGCCTCTGGAGATATCAGATTCTGGCGATACCTAGCTAACGGACGACGACAACTCTCTTTTATTAAAAGGGTTCAGAACTTCCTGGATTTCAAGTTTTCAGACCTTCAAGCCTTCTTCCTGAGTGTTATCGTCCAGAGAGCTCCAAAGAACGAAAATCCCCATCCTTGAACAAAGAAAAGAGAGAGCGAAGCCGAAGATTGTACACGCGTTCCAAGGAGATTTTCTCAAGGATTCTTCGCTGCTTTGGTCCAGAAATTTTAAAGGGGGTTTTTATTTTGTATTTCATTTATATTTACATTCATCTTGTAATCGTTGTAGAAATCGTCGTCTTGCGTGCGACGTCTAAGTCCTTGCGTGGCTTAGGGGAAAATCGCTTCCTTGTGCGGAGCGTCCAAGTCCTTGCGTGGCTTGGTAGGAAATCGTGGCCTTGTGTGCTACGTCTAGATCTTGGGAAGATCTAGAGGACAGGCTTGGGCTTGGTCTAGGGAGAGACAAGTGATAGCCTTCCGATCCTTGGGAGAAGGATTGGTAAACAAAATTTGTCAAAAGTTTATTATCTTATTTATGCCTTGATCTTAAGCATTGTTAAGATCATTTTTATTGTATGAGAATTTCTTGATTAAAATATTATGTCTTTTCTTTAATTGCAAATTTGGTTGCTTAATCTTTAACTTAGAAATTTGTGTTTGATCTAATTTAAAAATTTCGTAGTTTGTAAATTTTTATAAGTGATTTTTAGAAAAGCAAAATTTGTTTTGAAAATTCTTAAGTAAAATTCATATTTTAAAAAAGCCCTTTTTCACCCCCCCCCCCTCTAAGGGCGCCACAAGATCCAACAAAAGTTATATTTTTCCTCTATGCAACTCCAATCTGTTGAGGAGTTCTAGGTGAGGAAAATTCTTGGGAGATACCCAACTCTTGGCAAAATTTTGTCATGACCCCTGACTGAAATTTTGTACCATGGTCACTTCTGAATTTGACTACAGTGCAACTCATCTCATTTTGGATCTGCCTGACAATGTTCTTCAAGATATCTAAGATAAGTATTAGCTAGTTCAACGAACACGGAAGCATTCTGAGCGCACAACGAACGCGAGAGCATTCCGAGCGTGTAACAAACTCAAGAAATGGGAGGCCGCGTCCCCAAGGGGAAAACGAGCTCTGACCGTACCCGTCGAGGAGGTGTTAGTTTCGGCCGCATCCCTCACAAGGCAGGAGGGGGGCATGGCGGCACCCCTATGAGGGGGTGTGACTTGGCTGTACCCCTCACTATGGGGGGCGGTTAGGCCGCACCACGTGTTTACCCGGAAAACCGCTTCTCGGGTTGGATCATTCTCGGACCGGGCGAACTGCTGGGTCAGGCCGCTGGTTTCCAGGATCAGTGGCTCTCAGTTCAAGGTAAAGCAGGCCGGGTGGTCTGATGTCATTTCGGACCGCCACCAAGATTAAAGGTAGTCAAGAGCCAAGGCAATAAGGCTATCCGCGGTCTCAAGTAGGAGACCGTCCGGGTTGAGACATAGAAATTCAAGGTTCAAGCCCAGGAAACAAGCCGCGGTCTCAGATCGGAGACCATCCAGGTCACATCATGAAGATCAGCCAAGCCATGTCCAGAAGGCGGACCGCGGTCTCAAGCCGGAGACCGCTCGATCCGTATCATTGACTTGGTCATGGTATCTTCAGCCTCAGGTCAGACGGGTCGGAAGGGCAAGCCGCCAAGCCGCGCGGCTTCTTTCTTTTTCTTCTTTGTGAATCCCGTCACCACCTGCCCATTTCTCCTGTACCCGGGCAGGTGGTTATTCTATCCCTGCCCATTCGGGCAGGCCCCCGAGCCCATAAATAGGGGGTGGCACTGTTCACAAGACACGCGCACTCGAATCCAGGAGCTCGCTTGTTTGAGCTGCGGTCTCGAGTTTCCCGTCTTGCGGACTGTCTGACCGACCGGCTTCTCTTTTCCTACATTTATAACCGCTGTAACCGCCTCATTTTAATCAAAGGAAAGCCCGTCGCAGGAGTGGCATTTTCCGCGGCGGGCGAAGTCCGGCCTCGACCGCTGCTAGCGGTCCGAATTCTCTAACCAAATAGTAACTGATAATCCGCAACCCTCGATTTCCTTCGGAGGCGCACTTTTGAATCGAACAGAAACACGTGACCTTCAGATCGCAGACTGTCAATGGAATCTTTGGTTTAGAATGTCAGACCGCCAGTTCCCTCCAAGAGACCGCTCCGACCACAGCGACGATTCTTTATGGGAGGCTCTGGGGAAAACAAAGAGAGACGCCGACCAGGCCCAGAAAGCAACCGATCAGCGTCTGGACGCGATCAGTCAAGCTTTAACTCTGTTAACCGAGCGGTTAGCCCCCCAGCAGGCCGCGGTTAACCGTGCAGTAACTCCTGTTCTACCTCCTCTGCCGCCATTTCCACTACCACAAGTCGCTCATTCCCAGCCACCACCAGAAGGTTCTGCGGCTCGACCGAACTTCTATCAAGAGGCCGCGCGCTGTATGCCGGCTCGAGTCCTCGACTTCCAAGGGGCGGCTTCTCAGGTTGCCTACCAATCCTACCCGCCTGAGGTCGCCGCCTACCAATCCTACCCGGCTGGAGTCCCTGTCCGCTCCTATCAGGCGTCTTGTCCGCAAATGACCGCAACTGAGGTAGCTCGTCACTCTGCTTTCCCTCTGTACGAAGATACCGAGGAAAGTTCTCCCTTTACGGACGAGATCCGAGGAGAGCCGGCCCCAAATAACTTTCGAGAACCACGCCTGTCAACATATAATGGGGAGTCCGATCCGGCAATTCATCTCCAAGCATTTGAATCGGCTGTTGCTCTGAGGACCATCACCGACGCAACTAAGTGTAAGCTCCTGGTAACGTCCTTTGATGAACAAGCCCGAGAATGATTTTACGGATTGCATCCTCGATCCATCAGATGTTTTGCGGAATTGCGTAGAGAGTTCCTGCTTCGATTCTCTACCTCTAAAAAGAGGAAGAATGGTCCGGCAGCCCTATTTGAGATTCGGCAGCAAGAAAACGAAACGTGGGCCCGTTTCGTCGACCGTTTCCAAAGGGAGTAATGGAGGTACAAAACGTCGATCCGGAATTATACAGGGTCGCTCTGATGCACGGCCTTAGGGAGGGGCCGTTGAAATTTGAAGCTCAAATCAGGGAACCAAAGACCTATCAAGAGATGATTAGTCTTGCTAATAAGTTTATCAGAGGGGAAAAGACTAATCCTAGTTATGTTGCCAAGTTGCTCAGCGACAATGATAGTTTAATTCCGCATCAACCCATCAGCCACGTTATAATCACTCATCCCGGCCTGACTTCGAACCTCGGGCTCAGAGAGGAAGAAATATTAAGCCTAAGCAACCATTCTTTGGCCATCAACGGTTTCAAGATCAGAAACCGCCGTTGGCCATCACACCCGCTCAACCCCTTGGGGCTCCACAAGCAATGCCGGTATATCTGCCGCAATATATCGCACAACCACCCCCAACTATTCTGTCCATCCGATATGATGAATCACATGAATCATTCACCCCTCTTAACGTCAGCATGAACGAGGTTGTTCAGATTCTCCAAAAAAGGCCCGACTTCAAGAGACCTCCACCTTTGAAATCGGAAGTTCGCAATCGAAATCCGAACTTCTATTGTGAGTATCACAAAGAGGAAGGGCACCAGACTGAGGATTGCCGGGCCCTCCGGTGGTTGATAGAAAAACTCCTGAAAGAAGGGAAGCTCCGAGGGTTGATCAGGCAAGAAACCCCGGTTGAACCACGAACCGAGAAGAAGAAGGAAGCGGTCGAAGTGACCTGGGAGTGTGCTGACGTAGAAGAGGCAGGTTGCTATGGGGATATACATCCCGCCACCGAATGTATAGAAGTAAATGATGTTGGCCCCCTTGGCAACATCTATTGTATCCATGGAGGAGCAGGACCAGCATCCTCTCGGAAATCCAGCATCGGGAGAATCTCCAAGCAGGAAGTAGCAGCCGCCTCCACTTCTGCTCCAGAAAGGTCGGTCGTCACTTTCGGCCAAGAAGATCTTCCCCCAAATGCAAATCCTTTCGACGATGCAGTAGTGATAAAGGCAGTCATCGAGAACTACACCGTACATAAAATTCTGATTGATACTGGTAGCTCGGTTAATCTCATTTTCCGCCAAACATTTGAAGCCCTTAAGACTGGAAAGTCTTTGCTCTCCACAGAAGGGCCCCTCTACGGCTTCTCAGGAGAAAAGAAAGAAGTGGAGGGGTGCGTGAAGCTTTTGGTGTCGCTGGGAGGCATAACGAAGCTGATAAACTTCGTAGTAGTGGAAGCCCCGAGCAGCTACTGTGCAATCTTCGGAAGACCAATCCTGAATGCTTACAAAGCAATAGTATCCACTTTTCATTTGGCCTTAAAATTCGCTGCCGATGGGCGTCAATATCGGGTCCGAAGTGATCCAAAGGTTGCTCGTGAATGTTATGTGAAAACAATTAATATGATCACCGAGGCACCACTTCCCAAGGTTCAGGATGACTTCCATGAGGTATCCAAACTCCCTGAGGAGGCAGAGGAAAGCGCAGAGCGAAAAGGGACTTATCTGGAACCTGCCCAGGAGACCCAAGAGATCCCCATTGCTGAATAGGAAGGGAAGAAGCTGATCATCAACGCCGAGCTATCAGAAGAAGAGAAGGTTCAGTTGATCTCCTGCCTGTTGGAGAATCTGGACATCTTCGCCTGGTCAGCAGAAGATATGCCTGGAGTAGATCCAGATGTTGCGTGCCATCACCTCAACATCTCTCCTGAATTCAAGCCAGTCCAACAGAAGAAGAGGGAGGTAGCAACCAAACTGGCGGTACCCATCAAAGAAGAAGTTGCGAAGCTTCTTAAAGCCAATTTCATTTCTGAAATCCAATACCCCACTTGGATGTCAAATGTAGTAATGGTGAAAAAATCTGGGGGAAAATGGCGCATGTGTGTAGATTTTACAAAGCTCAATAAAGCATGCCCCAAAGATTGTTATCCCTTGCCTCGGATAGATGTTCTAGTAGATTCCGCGGTGGGATATAATTTCATGAGCTTTCTAGATGCATTTTCTGGTTACCACCAGATTAAGATGCATAAACCCGATATCCCACATACGTCCTTCATTACCAACGACGGGTGTTATTGTTATCTTGTCATGCCTTTCGGGCTCAAAAATGCGGGTGCGACATATCAAAGAATGATGGACACGGTTTTCAAAAAGCAGAAAGGAAGAAATCTTGAAGTATACGTTGATGATCTTCTTCTAAAAAGTAAAACTTTTTTAATCCATCTGAAAGACCTCGTAGAGACGTTCGCTACTCTACGGAGGTTCAAATTAAAACTAAATCCACTGAAATGTGTGTTCGGGGCAAATAAAGGGAAATTTCTTGGACATCTTCTCACCCCTGATGGCCTCGCGCCAAATCCAGATAAAGTAAAGGCCATCCTAGATATGACCCATCCTCATAATCATAAAGAGGTGCATCAACTTGAGGGGAGGTTGGCAGGACTAAGCCGGTTCATTTCCAAGTCAGGAGATAAGAGCGCTCCATTCTTCAAAACTCTCAGGGGAGGATCTAAGTTTGAATGGAATGAAGAGTGCGATAGTGCTTTCGAACAGTTGAAAAAGCAGTTAACCTCAACCCCTCTTCTCCAAAGCCCTCGCGATGGGGAAACATTATTCTTATACTTGGGAGTGGGTCCAGATGCAATAAGCTCTGTCCTCGTTCGGGAGGAGAAAAAGAAGCAATTTCCGATATACTACGTCAGCCACATCCTCAAAGATGCGGAAACTAGATATTCAATTCTGGAAAAATTAGCCTTGGCTTTGGTCATGTCGTCACGAAGGCTCCGCCCCTACTTTCGGGCTCATCCTATCCAGGTGGTCTCGGATCATCCACTAAGAAGTATCCTGGAAAAGCCAGATCATTCAGGAAGATTGGCCAAATGGGCGATCGAGCTCAGTGAATTCGAAATATTATACATTCCCAGAACGGCAATAAAGGCACAAGTACTGGCAGATTTCTTGGTGGACACGATGAAGTCTAATCTAGAGCGAGTAGAGGAATCTCCTTTTGCCTGGATCATTTATGTAGATGGAGCTTCAGGAAGAAACTCCGTGGGAGCCGGAGTAGTTCTTATCAGTCCAAACGACATCAAACTTGAGCAAGCAATCAAATTCTTCTTTCCAGTGACGAACAACCAGGCTGAATACGAAGCACTCTTAGCCGGGCTAAGACTCGCAAAAGAGCTTGGGATAGAGCATGTTCATGTAAAAACTGATTCTCTGGTAATGGCTTCACAAGTTCTAGGGAATTACGAGACAAGAGAACCGATGCTGAGAAGGTATCTATTGCTAGCTAAGGAAGAGATCGGGAAATTCAAATCCTTCATCATCGAGCACATTCCAAGGACACAAAATGAAGAGGCAGACGAGTTGTCGAAGTTTGGTCTTCCATCAGGAGGGGTGACCTCGGAACTTTTTCATCCGGCCACAGAGAAAGAGGAGCTCATGCAGATCGATCGGAATCCTTCCTGGAAGGACCCTTATGAATTATTTCTGTCAAGAGGGGAGTTTCATCAATCGATCAAGGACAAAAGTAGATTCAGGAGAAAGG
Organism: Dactylorhiza incarnata; assembly: GCA_033032865.1. Taxonomy (NCBI): domain Eukaryota; kingdom Viridiplantae; phylum Streptophyta; class Magnoliopsida; order Asparagales; family Orchidaceae; genus Dactylorhiza; species Dactylorhiza incarnata. The sequence continues at coordinate 11,934,856 of JAWHQI010000029.1, forward strand.
AGGCCTACTACTACTTAATAGCAGGAGTTTTGTATAGAAAAACTTTGATTTCTCCCTCAGCACGGTGTGTTTCAGAAGAAGAGATCCTGATCATACTTCAGGAAGTTCATTCTGGGGAATGCGGTAGCCATTCACGGGCAAAAACCTTAGAGAAAAGGATCATGCGGCAAGGATATTTCTGGCCAACTATGAGAAAGGATGCTGAAGCATTTGCCAAGCGCTGTGTACAATGTCAGAACTTTGCTCCTCTTCAACATCTGCCCGCTCAATCGCTTAGGTCAATAACTGCACCCTGGCCCTTCGCGGTTTGGGGGATGGATCTAGTCGGACCCTTTCCAATGGCTAGCGGCCAGCGCCGCTTTATCATAGTAATGATCGACTATTTCAGTAAGTGGATTGAGGCAAAAGCATTGACAAAAACTACTACTCAAATTATCAAAAATTTCATCTGGGGAGAAATAGTCTGCCGACACGGAATCCCGCTGGCAATTGTCACTGATAATGGACCGCAATTCAATAATCCTGAGATGGTAAACTTTTGCGATCAAGTTGGAATAGATCTTCGGTTCTCCTCAGTACATCATCCAAGGACCAATGGTCAAGTAGAAGCTGCAAATAGGCGAATTCAGCAACTCCTGATGAAAAGAGTTTTGAATCAAAAAGGAAATTGGGCAGACCAACTTCCCTCCATCCTTTGGACTCTTCGCACTACCCCATCTTCAGCTACAGGGGAGACACCATTCAAATTATCTCATGGCTCGGAGGATGTTGTTCCCGTAGAGTTTGAGGTGGTCACTCCAAGAGTTGTGTATGCAAAAAAGGGAGGAGAAGCATGGGTAGAATACAACGATGAGGCCATCAGGTATAGTCTGGATCTGATCGAAGAACTTCAGGACGAGGCGACAATCAGGCAGGAAGAAGCTAAGAGGAGGATGGCAAAATATTTTGACAAAAATATTAGGGTAAAGCAGTTTGTAGTTGGGGATTTGGTGTTGAAAAAGGTAGATGCTGCGGCCAGATCTGGTAATGTTGGAAAGCTGAATCCCAACTGGGCAGGGCCTTTTATTATCAAAGAGGTATTAAAGAATGGGGCCTACCGTCTCCAAACCAGCGAAGGAGAAGACATCTCACACACCTGGAGCGGTGACTATCTTAAACGATTTTATCCTTAAAATATCTCTTTCATTCTTTACATTTCTTGATATTAAATGAAAGGTCCTATACTGACACTTCTCCTTGTCCAAATGGTGCTCTGCATTATTAATATATATGTATATACGTATCTCACTCCCTGAACCTCTGAGATATCGCCAAATTCTGCTCGAACCCCCTCGGATTGTAGTCATAGCGTAAAACCCACCAAGACCATGTGATGCGGGGAGTTTTCGCACACGTGTAGTGGTAGCTTGCCAATTCCGCTGCGGTGGTCTTCAGAACTTTGGATCCTAGCCGATATCTGACACACCCCTGCATCAAGGGAGGTCTAGGTGATTGTCAGCTCTATCATGCCCCGAAAGGGATATAGTTACAGCTTTGATGATCTTTCTGAGGAAAGCAATGTTCGCCGCCGAGGCCCACCTGCTCGACTGATCATCATAGCCTGTGACCATCGAATACTCTTAGGTACTCTCGAAACGGTGCCTAGCTGGGCCAACAACTGAGTTGATCTCTCTGAGGAAAGCAATGTTCGCCGCCGAGGCCCACCTGCCCAATTGATCAACTCGGCTTGTAACCCTAGGCAAGAGAGCAGATGAGTCGCTTACAGCTCTTATGACCACTTGAGGAAAGCAATGTTCGCCGCCGAGGCCCACTTGGTCATCTGAGTCTGTACATGTTTTTTTCTTTTTTCTTTTTTCTCCCTACATCTCTTATGACCACTTGAGGAAAGCAATGTTCGCCGCCGAGGCCCACCTGCCCACTTGGTCATCTGAGCCTGTAGATTGTTCATCTTCCCTACAGGAAGGCATTCACCTCTGGTGGTTTTTTATAAACCATTCGAGAAAAATATTATTAGAACAGGTGCAGGTGTTCGTCTACCCTAATAAGGGGTTGTGATATTAAGACCAGGCGGTCTGCACTTTTAAGACCGAGCGGTCTGATTGAGTGTAAGTTTGGGTATTTCTGGATTTAATTATATGATTGCCCGGGTTCTGTTCTAACCGGGCGGGTTTATCCATCTTTTATAAGTTGGATATTTCTGGATTTAATTATATGATTGCCCGGGTTCTGTTCTAACCGGGCGGGTTTATCCATCTTTTATAAGTTGGATATTTCTGGAGCTAATTATATGATTGCCCGGGTTCTGTTCTAACCGGGCGGGTTTATCCATCTTTTATAAGTTGGATATTTCTGGAGCTAATTATATGATTGCCCGGGTTGCGTTCTAACCGGGCGGGTTTATCCATCTTTTATAAGTTGGATATTTCTGGATTTAATTATATGATTGCCCGGGTTCTGTTCTAACCGGGCGGGTTTATCCATCTTTTATAAGTTGGATATTTCTGGAGCTAATTATATGATTGCCCGGGTTGCGTTCTAACCGGGCGGGTTTATCAATCTTTTATAAGTTGGATATTTTTGGATTTAATTATATGATTGCCCGGGTTCCGTTCTAACCGGGCGGGTTTATCCATCTTTTATAAGTTGGATATTTCTGGAGCTAATTATATGATTGTCCGGGTTGCGTTCTAACCGGGTGGGTTTATCCATCTCTCCATTCTATTAAATTGGATATTTCTGGATCTGGATATATTGCCCGGGTTGTATTCTAGCCGGGCGGACCTATCCATCTTTTACAAATTGGATATTTCAAGAGCTAATTATATGATTGCCCGAGTTGCATTCTAACCGGGCAGGTTTACCTATCTCTCTATCCTATTAAATCAGATATTTCTTGATCTGAATATATTGCCCGGGTTGTATTCTAACCGGGTGGGTACTATCTATCTTTTATAATTAATTAAGCTGGATATTTCTAAATCTAAATATATGATCGCCCGGATTATGCTTCTAACCGATCGGCGGGCTGAGCCGTTTCTTAGTAAAAGTTATCTCTAGATACAGTTGATTACTCATCAGGGGTTGAATTCAAACCGCTCAAAGTTGTTATTCATTATCTATATCAGCAAGGATAAGGTATCTCTGACTGATAAAAAACCGCCCGGTCTGAATTGCAGTCGCACGAGTCTATCCGTTATGGATCATATTATCGGATATCAGATATTCGGAGGTCTAAATGAGTAACCGCACGGGATGAATATAAATCGTCCAAAAATCATCAAAATTATCACTTATACTCAGATCTGGATAACCGCACGGCTAGATCATAAAAAACAAAAAGTAAAAAGAAAGAAAAGAGACAAGACATCAGTCACAAGTAAGTAACAATGGAAGAACAATTAAACAGGTAAAATTTCTATTCATTCTTCAAAATGTGTTAACAAAATATTATCCGTCCGGCTAACAAAAAGAGACCGACGGTTACACAAAAAATAAAGTCAAGACAAGGGCATTAGTCTGCCGACTTCTTCTTCTTCTTCTTGACAGGAGAACTCGAGTCCACACCATCAACATCAACGTCGGGCGAATAACCTTCACTTGACGTGGAAGAAGAATCTGATGAGTCACTACCACTAGACCGCCTGGTCTTACTAGCGGAGCCAGTTGTTCCAGAGGACAAGCTGTCCACATCATCATCATCATCGCCGGCATCATCATCCGCGTCGACCTCCTCAGCGGCTCCACCACTTCCATCACCTCCTTGATGAAGTACAATCTCCCTGCCCGCATCGGCTTCAGCCTCCTCGCCCACCTTGGCTTTTCCTTTCTGCCTTCGGCTGATCTCATCAAGTTGGACCTTCAAAGCAGGGAAGAGGTCGGAGAAAGTAGTACCCCCGAATCCTTCGCACAGACCGCCCCGGTCTTCCATAAGACCCAAAGCTTTATTGATCCCTTGGGCCACATGAGGCAACACCTCGTCTTGGAAGGCCGGGTTGGTCATCTCATATTGTTTCTACAAGAAAGGAAAAATAAATTAGGTCGCTCGGTCTGAACAAAAGAAGCCGCGTCATCATTTGTCAAACTCACCGCCACGACTTCTTGAAGCCGCGCATTCTCTTCTTGAAGCCGCACATTCTCCGTGACCTGCTCCTCGTATTTCTTCTCCAGATATTTCTGGACAGAAACCAACCGCTTGTACGACAAGGCCATGAAGTGATTGGTCGCGAACCCCCATGCGCCGGCTTGCGCCGCTAGCCGGGGAAGCTCTTCTTCCGGAGTTTTCTTCAGCTTCTTCAAAGTCTTTCGACCATACATAGCGGCCCCGGCGGCTAGCGCATGGCGGTTAATCTTGTCACTTCCCCATGGAGGAAGTGCAGTGGATACCCGGATGCGGCTCCCATCGCTATGCCAGTGGACAGTCTGGTTGCCCTGCAGGTCGGGCGGGTTTCCGCAGGAACGAAGAAGTTCGTATTCATTAGGAGAAGCCGGGCCCTCTTCCTCTGATGATGGCGACCTGTTTCGCCGCTGCCTTTTTTCTCTCTGGGTCAAAACCGGGCCGGCCGGAGTGACCGGCTTGTTCGCATGGACGATGTGGGCAGCTGCAAGGTAAAATCAGAAGTTTAAATAAAGCAGTCCGCGCGGTCATATGCAAGCGGTCTAGAGGAACTTACTATGCTCGGGGAGGACGTCCTCTAGCTCCGAGAACAGCGGGATGTAATGATTGATGTCCAACCGCTCATTCTCAAGAAACGTGAAGGTGTCCATCTCGATCTTTCCAACCTGGGGGATCTGGAAAGTCTCTTCCCCCCGAACTTGCGGGTTGGTTTGCAACAGCCCGAAGTTGCCTTCGAGCATTACGAACCGCTCCGACCAGTCCGAGACCTTGTTCGCCAGGTTAACGATCTTCAGTCCGTGGCAGCCAAAGTAGAGGTGCCCCCTGAAAGTTGAAGTCCCCACGTCGGAGACAGCCCGCACCGAGAAAAATTTCCTAAACAGATCAAGGGAAAAACTGGTTCGCTCGAACCGCAGGTATGAAATAAAACTATATATGGAAGCGATGGAGTTCGGTGGAAGCTGGCTGGGTACAACCCCGTAATGGTCGAAAATGGCTATGACTTCAAGTGGCAGCGGAAATTTGAAGCCATATTCAAAGTGGTCGACCGGAACGGCTATTTGGTGTGGATTGGAAGAGTTGATCCGCTCATCGCGCAAAGGAAGCCGCGCGAGCAGATTACTCCCTGCCATGTGTTTTGCAACGAATTCGTCTAGTTCGCTCTGAGTGAGACGGCACTCTGGATGGTCCGCCGAGTGAAAAGCCAAGGCCGCGTCTGCTCGGACGGCCTTAACCTTAACAGGCCGCTGCGACTTGTTCTTAGATCGCGCCATTTGAAATCGTGAAAATGACTTCGAAAAAGTCCCTACTTATAGATTTTGACGATCTGCAAATAGTAAAAATATGTCGCGGCTATACATTCTAACCGCGCGGTCAACAGCCTGCATGGTCAGATTTATCAGAAAAAAAAAAGAACCAAAGACATTCAAGAAATCAGGAGCAAGCATACATCACAGATCGCGCGACCTGTAATTAGTTCGGATAAAACACAGAAGATCTAAACAGAACACAAACACAGCGGCTAAGCAAGAACCCGCACGGGTTATTCAAATAAAAGACATAAAGTAAAAAGAAGCATTGTCTAAACAGAGGCCGAAATCAACAAGCCGCATTCATAATACAAAATTGTTCTAAAAAGCCGTTCACGGCTGGCGGTGTTCTGGGGAGACATCCTCTCTATGCAGTCGCGCGACCTGGTCCCTGGTGGTGTTCAGAAGGGAGTAAATCTGGCTGGTATGATAATGGATGTGGTTGATTATGCTATGAAGCCGCCCGGCATCCCTTTCAATCCGCGTAGCGGCGATCATACGGGGGGTGGCGGTGGCTTCATCAATCATTGGATCAGCCGCCCGAACCTGTGGAAGATTTGAGCCTGCCCCAATAGTTGGGCGGCTAGCAACCTGCATCCCATCATTCATACTTCGCCGGCCCGAAGCGACTTCTCTAGTTAACCGCAGGAATTTATCCTGATAATATCTCGAGTCATCCTCGGACTTGGCAGACGCTATCTTCTCCTTCTCGAGCTGGGCGGTCAGAGTAGCGACTTGCGCCACCTTAGCTTTCTTCTCGGCCTCCACTGCAGCTCGCGCGGCCTCCGCTGCAGATCGCGCGGTCTCAAGCTGAATCTCGAGGCTCTTCTCCCTCTCAGTCCTGGATCACCTGTCGACCTCCATCTGCGCCTTCAGCGCCTCTTCAGCCTTCTTCCTTGCCATTCGCTCGGCCTCCAGAGCGGTCCGAGTGGCGGCCTCCTGGTCTTCCACCTCCTTCAAACGAGCCCTCAGATTTGCTAGATCCTCCTCGAGATGCTCGAACAATTGCGGCCCTTCTTGCGAAGTCGTCGCACAGGTTGATATCGGGGGAACTAATGGAGGCAGGCTGGCCTCAAGGTCGCCCGGCTTCGCAATCTGATCCTCGCTATCTGCAAGAAGCCGCGTGGTTATAAAAAGCAAGAGCATGCAACGCCATATATATACAAAAATGAACATAAATATAAGATCAATGCCTGGGCGCACAGGCCGCTTAAACTGTTCCGGGTCCATCCTCCGTCGTTGCTCACGCCAGAGTCTCTCCGTACTCTGCCTAGCGGAAGAGGACCGGGCCGCTAAGGGAAAAAAGCTCGGCGGTGGGTTCAGTAATTTATTGCGACGAGGCCGCGGAATGAAGAAGCAGATAGCTTTATAATCCGTGGAGCGCTTACCTGGCGCAAAAGGATCAGGCCGCAGCGGCTTGTTTAAAGACCGTTCCGCCCCTTCCTTCTTCACCATCATTATCTCCTCCCCGGTCATCACCGGGGGACCTCCGCCCGCACTTTCAACACTTCTTCGAGTTCCCTCGCTTTCTCTTCAACCTCCAAGGCGGTCCGGGCAGCAGCTTCTCGCTCTTCGGCCTCTGTCTGAGCGGTCTCTTCAGGCTGGGCTGTGTTATCTGTAACAGAGGCAGTTCGCTTTGAAGCCACCGGGCTGTCAAGAAGCTTATCTCGCCCCATCAGCTCATCCATATCCTGAAAGATTCCATTAAGTGATAAGCTACTCGCCGAGTCCGGAAACAGGCCGCCCGATTTCGCATCAGGGGTAGCCGGCGAGTCATTTACCTTAACAGATGGGGGAGTCGCTAGGCCGAGCTCCTCTTTTAGTCGCGGATTGGTCTGGAGGCGAGACTCGGCCGATTTCTTAAAAGCCGCCCTTTCCTTGGAGGCCAGCCTCTTCACCTTCTTGGTTATTTGGTCGGTCACTGACCCGGACTTTTTTCTCTTCTTCTCTTTCTTACCCAGAGCTGGACTAACTTCTTTGGAGGGGCTGAGATAGTCGTCCACGGATAGAGGGGTACTCAGTTCGCCCGGCCTCGGAGAGTTAACCGCCTCCTCCCCCAAATCTTTAACTAGCAAGTGAGGATTTCCGGACGGAGTGATTTCCATGCCAAACGAGTCGGACCCGCCGACTTTCTTTAAAGGGCCGCCGGAGTCAACTTTTCTAGAAGGGGCAGCCTCCCCTTTGTTCAGTGGGCTGACGGCCTCTTGGCCAGGGTCTTTGAGAGGAATCAGCGAATCGCTAGGGGGAGGCCCCGAATGCTCAGCTGCAGGCTCTGCCGGAGTCTTGGAGATTGTTGAGTCCACATCGGCCTTGAAACTATCCGCCGCGGTTTTCTCAGACCGCTCCCTCTTTTTCCGGTCTTTCCGGTTCTGCTTTTCCTTGTCCTTCCTCGATTTCTCCGTTGATTCGCGCCTCTTGCCTTCCTCCTTCTTCTGATCGCCGGCAGGGACCACGCGGTCTAACATGGTGTCTAGGAAGTCCATCGTTGAAGAGTTACCGGTCTTAAAAACTCTAACCGCAAATAGCGAGTAATATCCCGTGATTTCAGAAAAAACTCTGCAGAATGAGTTCTCTGGCTCTCTTATAGAATTCAGGGCAAGTCGGAAGCGGCCTCCCGGCTAAAGCTAATATTTTCGAAATTCTCTTGGGATTTGAAAATATGCGGGGATTATGTTTACCCGGAAAACCGCTTCTCGGGTTGGATCATTCTCGGACCGGGCGAACTGCTGGGTCAGGCCGCTGGTTTCCAGGATCAGTGGCTCTCAGTTCAGGGTAAAGCAGGCCAGGTGGTCTGATGTCATTTCGGACCGCCCCCAAGATTGAAGGTAGTCAAGAGCCAAGGCAATAAGGCTATCCGCGGTCTCAAGTAGGAGACCGTCCGGGTTGAGACATAGAAACTCAAGGTTCAAGCCCAGGAAACAAGCCGCGGTCTCAGATCGGAGACCATCCAGGTCACATCATGAAGATCAGCACAAGCCATGTCCAGAAGGCGGACCGCGGTCTCAAGCCGGAGACCGCTCGATCCGTATCATTGACTTGGTCACGGTATCTTCAGCCTCAGGTCAGACGGGTCGGAAGGGCAAGCCGCCAAGCCGCGCGGCTTCTTTCTTTTTCTTCTTTGTGAATCCCGTCACCGCCTGCCCGTTTCTCCTGTACCCGGGCAGGTGGTTATTCTATCCCTGCCCATTCGGGCAGGCCCCCGAGCCTATAAATAGGGGGCGGCACTGTTCACAAGACACGCACACTCGAATCCAGGAGCTCGCTTGTTTGAGCTGCGGTCTCGAGTTTCCCGTCTTGCGGACTGTCTGACCGGCCAGCTTCTCTTTTCCTACATTTATAACCGCTGTAACCGCCTCATTTTAATCAAAGGAAAGCCCGTCGCAGGAGTGGCATTTGCCGCGGCGGGCGAAGTCCGGCCTCGACCGCTGCTAGCGGTCCGAATTCTCTAACCAAATAGTAACTGATAATCCGCAACCCTCGATTTCCTTCGGAGGCGCACTTTTGAATCGAACACCACGCACTATGGGGGGCGCGGTAAGGCCACACCCCCCACTATGGGGAGTGCGGGTTGACCGCACCCCACCAAGGTGGGGAGCGGGCTACCTGCACCCCACTAGTGGGGTGCTGGCTAACTGCTCCCCAATAGTGGGGTGCGGTCTTGACTGTGTCATAGGTTGGCTAACTGCTCCCCAATAGTGGAGAAATCCATCGCACGCCACTGCTCCCCACTATTGCGTGCGATGGATTTCTCCACTCCCATGATCATAGGTTGGACTTTGATCCTACTACCTCCACTTTCTAATAATGGAATTTCTACTAATTGCATCCCACAGGACCTCTATCCATTTATGAGGTGCATAACAGAAAGCTTGGTAAGTATTAGCCCGTTCAAAATATCTAAAACAAGTAAATAATTTTACAATCACTAGATAAAAAGTTATTGAAATGGGCCAAGGTTATTTTATATTTTTCTTGGTGTTACATAAAGAGATTAATTAAGTTTCTACTAAGAAAATATAAAATAATTTCTTCGCATTTCACTAGAAAAATCACAATAGTTACCTCTGCACTTCCCAAATCAGACCAAAGGCGAAGAATCAACTCAGCTTGAGAAAATAGTAGAGATATTTTTTCATCGTACAGAAGAGCAATGCTCTTTCTATTTCCTTCATTTCCTAACAGAAAATGTAGGTGGACTAAAACCACACAAACTCCCGTGCTTATTATACCATTCTCTAGATACTCTTTTGCTTTTGGAGGACACTCACATCTGAACCATTGAGCTTCTACTAAAAAAGCACGAAGCAATGACCACTCGCTCGATAACAAGTAAATTCTCACAATTCAAAATATATTTTTTTTAACAAATTGTTCCAAAAGGAATTAATGTCAATAACGGCTCATAACGAAACTCACTAATTTTTTAAGGGTACATTCTTATGGAAGAGATTAAGTTTAAAGAATTAGTTTACAATTAAATAACAGTACATGTAAAAATTGACATTGAGTTTTAATCCAATTTGTTGTTTGGCCGCATTATAATATTCTATCACGGAAATTGACATTAGTTACTTTTATTTTGTTCGTATAGAAGACATTGGTTTTCAAGAATAGAAATAATCGAATTTTTTTCACCCGTGCACGCGTTGTTCACCCAATCACGCATTTTTCGGCAGCAAGCGAATTTTAGCATGGACACACGTTTTTTCAGTCAGAACGAGAATTTTTCACCCAGGGGTGCATTTTTTGCCGGATCGCACGTTTCAGCCAGAAGAGAATTTTTAGTCCGGGCACACGTTTTCGGCCCGAACGCGAATTTTCTGCCCAGGGGCACGTTTTTGCCCGGGGCATGATTTTCGGCTCTGACGCGAATTTTTTGCATGACCGCATGTTCTACGCCAGGTCGTGCGTTTTTCGACCTGGGGGCAGTTTTTTTGCCCTGGCGAGCGCTTCTCGCCCGGGAACACATTTTTTGCACTGGAGCTTGTTTTTGCCTCCGGTGCGAATTTTTCGCCGGGGAGCGAATTTTTAACCCCGGAGCGTGTTTTTCGGCCCGAACGCGAATTTTTCTTCCGGGCGCGCGTATTTTGGCCAGGGTGCGAATTTTTCGACTGAGTGCACGTATTCCACCAGGGTGCGCATTTTTCACTCGAGTGCTCATTTTTTGTCCCGGGCGTGATTTTTTTGCCGAGACGCGAGTTTTTTTACCCTGACAAGCGTTTTTCTTTCGAGTGCGCGTTTTTTTGCCAAGACACGAATTTTTCGTGAATGCGCACATTTATCAGCTCAGTCGCGTGTTTTTCGCACGTGCGCCCATTTTCCCCCTGGGCGCACATTTTTCGGCTCAGACGCAAGTTTTTTACTCAGACACACATTTTTCGCTTCCGAGCCAAAAAACCCACTTCAGACGAAAAACACGCGCCCAGGCATAAAAATCGTACTTGGGCGAAAAGCTCACATCCGGGCCGAAAAACCCGCTCTTAGGCAAAAATTGTGCGACCGAGCGAAAAACACGCGTCGGGGACGATAAACACGCGCCCGGGCAAAAAACTTGGGCCCAGGCAGAGAAATTGCGTTCAGGCAAAAAAAAAATGCATTCGGGCCGAAAATCGCACTCCTGGGCTGAAAAACACGTGGTCGACGAAAAATGCGGGCATAACCGAAAAACACGTGCCCAGACGAAAAATTCTCATATGAGCCGAAAAACTCACTTTCGGGCAAAAAACGAGCGTACGGTCGAAAAATACACGTATGGGGAAAAAGCGCGCACACGGGCCGAAAAATGCTTGCTCGGGCGAAAAATGCTTCCAGGGTGAAAAATTCATGTCTGGGCCGAAAAATGCGCTCCGGAGTGAAAAAGCGCGAGCCCGATGAAAAATGCGCGTTCGGGCCAAAAACGGGCTCGCGGGCTCAAAATTCACGTACGGGCAAAAAAATCACGTCTGACCTGAAAATTGAGCGCTAGGGTTAAAAACCTACATCCCTGGCGAAAACACGCACTCATACGAAAATGCGGGCCTAGGAGAAAAAAGCGAGCCAAGATCAAAAACATGTTCCCAGGATATATCTCGCCCGGGGAAAAAACACACGCGCAAAAATGCCCGCCTACGCAAAAATGCCCACGAGCTCGAAATCACTCAATTTTGTAGAAAACTCATGCGCTCAGGTAAGAATTGACGATTTGTTTTTTTAGTTAAAAGTCAAATTCATAGGTTTTCGCTTCAAAGCTAATATCCGCGTAAATTTAGTCGCGCCGAACATGAGAATTGAATTTCTAATCCACAATATCAATTCCAGAAAGTCAATTCCGTCCAAACGAACAAACCTAAGTGAATATCTGGGATTAAACCCATGTTCTTTAATAATCAGAACTGAAATCTCATTTGTGGTGTCCTAGAAGCATGCAAGCAAAACTTTATATAGGCCGGAAGTGAATCCAATATTAATTGTGAATTATCCCATCTACATTAATTAATTAGCATCATAATTATTAAGTAATAAAAAAATATCAGGTATGGGGATGTGGGGATCCAGTGATCAGCATAAATTACCTTTCTAGTGATCAGCATAAATTACCTATTCTCTTCATGGAGAAGTACGGATCAGGCAAGACTGCCATCGATCACATAGACCATTTCATCGTTTTGTGGCTCGGGCAAAAAATGTGATGTTAGGTGCAAAATGCGTGCCAGAGCAAAAAACGGGCGTCCGGGTCGAAATAAACACTGTTTGGCGAAAAATGTGCGCCACGACAAAAAACATGTTCCCGCACGGAAAACGCGCTTCAGGGCGAAAACGCGTGCCCGAGCGAAAAACACGCGCCCGGGCGAAAAACGCGCCCCCAGGGGAAAAACGCGCGCCCGGGCGAAAAATGCGCGCCGGGGAGAAAAATGCGCGCCCGGACGAAAAACGCGCGGCCCGGACGAAAAACGCGCGCCCGACGAAAAACGCGCGCCCTGACGAAAAACACGCGCCCGCCTGAAAAATGCGCTCCCGGGCCAAAAACGTGCGCCCGACTGAAAAACGCGCGCCCCGGCAAAAAACGCGCGCCCCGACAAAAAATGCGTACCCGGACGAAAAATGCGCGCCCGGGTGAAAAATTCGCGTCCGACTGAAAAACGCGCGCCCGGGCGGAAAAAATGCGCGCTCAGTCGAAAAACCCGCGCCCGGGAGAAAAATGCGCGCCCAGGTGAAAAACGCGAGCCCGGGCGAAAAATGCGCGCCGGACGAAAAACGCGCGCCCGGGCGAAAATGTTCGCGCGGATGGAAAAATTCGCGTCTGGCTGTAAATTGCGCGCCCGGGCGGGAAAACGTGCGCCCGACCGAAAAACATTAGCGTTGGTCAAAAAACGTCTGCCCGGGTCGAAAAACGTGCGCTCGACAAAAAAAACGTGTTCTCGGGCAAAAAACGCGCGCCCGAGTGAAAAATAGAGCGCCGAGAAGAAAAATGCACGAAAGGCCGAAAAACACCGGGCCGGCCGAAAAAACGCCCGCCTGGGAGAAAAATACGCGCTGGGTCGCGCTCGAGCGAAAAATCGCGCTCCCGGGCGAAAAAGCTTCTGCCTGGGCGAAAAATGAACGTCCGGTCGAAAAACATGCGCCCGACCGAAAAACGCGTGCCCGGCCGAAAAACACACCCTGCAGGAAAACGCACGCTCGGGCGAAAAACGCGCGCGTAGGTCGAAAAACTCTGGCAAAAACACTCGATTATGCGGAAAACTCATTTGCGGAGATAGAAATTGACGATTTGATTTTTTAGTTCATAATCAAAGCCATGAGTTTTCATATGAAAGTCAATATCTGCATAAATTCTGTTGCGCTGAACATTAGAATTGGATTTCTAATCGTCAATGCCAATTCTAGAAAGCCAATTCCGTCCAAACGAGCGGACCTAAGGGTCCGTTCGTTTTCGACGGAATTGAGCTCCTGAAATTGGAATTGAAGGAATAATTTCAATTTTGTCGTTCGTTTGCGCGCTTGACGTTGGAATTGAAATTTTAATGAATTCCGTGGAATTCATTTTGAACTAAACACAATTCTTTTCAATCTATATAAGAATTTGATAATTTCGGCCGAGACTTTTTTTTCGTCCGAGCGCACGATTTTCGCCCGGGCGCGTATTTTTCGCCGAGGCGTGAATTTTTCGTCCGGGTGCACATTTTTCGCCCGTGCATGCGTTTTTTGCCCAGGCGCGCGTTTTTGTCGCCGTACGTGCGTTTTTTGCCCGAGCGCGCGTTTTTGTCGCCGTGCACGCGTTTTTATAATCCGGCGCGTGTTTGTTGTCTGGGTGCGCGTTTGCCGTCGGGCACAATTTTTTTGCCAGAGCGAGATTTTTTCGCCCGACAGCGAAAATTTTGCTTAGGGGCAATTTTTTCGCACGGGCGCGAGTTTTTCGCCAGGGCGACATTTTTTCGCCCGGGTGCGAATTTTTCGCTCGACGGCGAATTTCTCCAGGGGGAGATTTTTTCGCCCGGGCGCGATTTTTTCGCCCGGGTGCGATTTTTTCACCCGGGCACGATTTTTTCACCGGTGCGCGATTTTTTCTCCCGGACGCGATTTTTTCCCCGGAGAGCGTTTTTTCACCCGGACGCGATTTTTTCGCCCGGGCGCGAATTTTTCTCCCAGAGGAGAGTTTTTCGCCACGGTGCAATTTTTTCGCTCAAGCGCGATTTTTTGTCAGGGAGCGATTTTTTACTCGCGCGCAATTTTTTCGCCCGGACGCAATTTTTTCGCCCGGACAAGATTTTTTTGGCCGGGAGCGATTTTTTTGCCCGGGCGAGATTTTTTCGCCCGACGAGATTTTTTCGCTCGGGGGCAATTTTTTCGGGCGCAATTTTTTTACCGGAGAGCGAATTTTGGCCGGGACGTGCTTTTATCGCCTGTGAGAGCTTTTTTCGGCCAGGCGGGTGGAAAAATCGCATCCGGGAAAAAAAATTGCGCTCGGGCAAAAACATCGTGCCCGGGACAAAAAATCGCGCACGGGCGAAAAAATGTGCCCGGGCAAAAAATGCGCGCCCGGGCGAAAAAATCACGGTTGGGCAAAAAAATTGCGCCCGGGCGAAAAAAATCATTCTCGGGCGAAAAAATCGCCCCCTGGCGAAAACATCGTCGTCATGACATACATTTGTTTATGATATATGTGATAAATATTAGCTTCTTCGTAATATTTTTCAATTCTTAAATTGAATTTTATTTAACAAACGAACAAAAGTATTGATTAATTTCACAATATTCAACAATATTGTTTATTAGGCGAACGTTGGAATTGGAATTAGTCACCAATATTTAATTCCACAATATTCATTAATATTCAATTCCAATATCGAATTCCAATTCCGTCCAAACGAACGGACCCTAAGTGAATCTCTGGGATTAAACCCATGCTTTTTCATAATCCGAACTGCAATCTCATTTGTGGTGTTGTAGAAGCATGCAAGCGAAATTTCATATAGGTCGGAAGTGAATCCAATATTAATTGTGAATTATCCCATCTACATTAATTAATTAGCATCATAATTATTAAGTAATAAAAAAATATCAGGTATGGGGATGTAGGGATCACGTGATCAGCATAAATTACCTTCCGACAGCCTGGGTCAAAAGAATAAGTTCTTCGAGCGTGTCGAGAAGATCAAAAATTTCAACAATGATATAAACAAGCGCAATCCCATTTGAGAGCCCTATTCTCTTCATGGAGAACTACGACTCAAGCAAGACGCCCATTGACCACACGGACCATTTCATTGGTTGGTCACAAAAATCTTGTGGTTGCTAAGATAATTCCAATTGCTCCCACCACCTAGCATGAAGTATCAAAGACCAACATGTCACTCCAATGAAAATAACAAAAAATTAAATAAAATATCTAATTATTTGAATTGTTTAACATCCAAACCTTAACACTTGGTCGTTTGGTAGAAAGATTGCACCTTGCTGAAATTTTTCCACAAAAATAACTTCTTCACTTTGGTTTTCAAGCTTGAATCTTGCACGGTGGATGACTTATAAGGAAGCTGAAATGATGTGCAGACGTTCTTCCTGCAGGTCTCCTTCGATTGCTTAAATTTGAGTAGCTGAGGAGGGGAGCAAAATAGAGTCTCTAACATGTACTGGATATTTAGCCTCATAGTTAGCGAACTATGAGGCTTGGACAAAAAATCTCTACGATAGAGAAATAATATTTTCTACGATGCTTGTCCCACTACACTCGGACATGAGGAACCAACCCTCTTCCATCTCAAAACTCTCGTTTCAGAGTCCATGATCAGTACTGGCCTGAGAGATATAGACCGATAAAGTTCTACCGGTCCAGTAGTCTCCTGGATAATATGCTTAAAACATAGTAACACACGTCTAAAGGAAGAGACGTCCAACACATAATGTAACTCACTTAGCTCCGAAGGTGCTCCAACCTGTAGGAAACTTCCCCAAATCCATTCAGTGACTATGTATGGGACCATATATCTCGAACTCAGCTTTTGCCGAAGGAGGAGCTGAGATACACCGTGTTGAGGGTGGATCTTCAAATAAACCTTGTCGCCTACTCACTTAACAAGCCAATGTCAAGTGTCATAGTACTTGGCATGTCAGATCTGAGTGTGTACTATTTGCCCAGAAGCCCGCGACCTCATCCTGCCGGTCAGAATTTCCATTCCAGGCGTTCTCGCATTTCTGAGACCGCTTGCCTCTTCCTCGGCAAATTCCTCTAAGGCTTAAGCGATCAGCTGCCAGTGAGATCGCGTGATCGTGCGGTCTGGTTTTTCTTTCTTTCTTTCTATTTGTGCACCCCCTTGTATCTACTCTCCACTGCCCCAGTTCTCCTGTATCCTGGGCAGCCCGTAATTTTTTGGGCATGCCCGTTTGGGCAAGCCCCCGTGTCTATAAATAGTGGGTAGGGGTACCAGAAAATGGACTTTTGCTTCGAGCCTTGAGCTTGCAACCTATGCAAGCGGTCTCAAATTTTGTCTCTTTTCTACCTCTTACCCTTACCTGTTTTGGACCCCCTCTGTAATCTTTTTCAGAGATCAATCAAAGCAGTTTTTACCTCAGAGATATCTTCTCTAACATCCTTCACCCCAAGTAACCGACACTCCACAGTCTCCCACCATCTCTTTTGAATGTGAGTTTTGGAGGTTCAATTTTTGTGCCAACATAATGAACACGCGACCTTCAGATCGGAGTGTTTAGGTGAATCAACGGAGTGGCAAAATGTCAGACCGCGAGATCCTTTCCAGTCGGCTCGCCAGCGGGGAGCCTTCAAGCTGCGCGAACTCCTTGGAAGCCCTTGAGCTTCGCGTCGAGCTCCACCTCACTCAAGCTCGCCGAGAGGCCTCCCAGGCTCGGCAGAAGGCCGCTCAGATTTGGTAGGAGACTGCTCAGGCTCGACAAGAGGCTACCCAAGCTCGCCAGGAGACCGCTAGACAGTTTGAGTCCATGAACCAGATGATGTTCGCTCTCTCCCAGAGGCTGATGCCTTAGGCCGATCAGGTCACCACCCCTGATACTCTAGCTGGCGGTTGCGCTTCTGACCGCGCAACCCCTTTGCGGTCTCAGGTAGAAGAGTTCGCAGATCGTACGAATTTCTTCAGAGCAGCAGCTCATAGAGTTCTAGACCGAGTGTTGAACTTTTAGGAGGAGTATGCCTATCCTCCAGCCTCTACTACTGCCTCCCCTTTTGCTCCTTCCGATGTTGATGAAGCAGAGGAGCCTTCCCCTTTTACTGATAGAGTTCGTTGGGAGCCAATTTCCAACAGATTCAGAGAACTCCGTCTACCAATATTTTCTGGAGAGTGTGACCCAGTCTCTCATCTCCAAGATTTTGAATCTACCGTCGCTATAAGAACTCTCTCAGATGCGATGAGGTGTAAGCTTCTGATCACCTCTTTAGACGGGCAAGCACGAGAGTGGTTTTACAAACTACCTCCTCAGTCCATCACCTGCTTTGTCGTTCTGAGGCGAGAGCTTCTTTTGAGGTTTGCTACCTCGAAGAAAAGGAAGAGTGATCCTGCAGCCCTCTTCCGAATCAGGTAGAAAGAAAGTGAGACCTTTACTCGCTTTGTGGATCGTTTTCAAAGGGAGATCCTTGGGATAAGCGATGTTGATCCCTCTCTTTATATGGTAGCCTTGATGAATGATCTCCAGGAAGGTCCTCTAAAATTTGAGGTCACCACCAGAGAGCCTAACTCTTATCAAGAGCTGATCAGTATAGCCAACCGATTCATAGAAGGCGAAAATCAGCAACCCCAACTATGTTTCCAATTTGACTTCCGAGCCGGTCAGAAGGGCTCTGCTGGTTTAATTCCTTCTCAGCAGTCGACGAAACCTCCTAGCCAAGAGTTCCAACCTCCAGCTCAATAGGGGAAGAACTGCCACCACCATCTTCCATATCAAAGTCATCAGTAGTTCCAGCCAAAGGGACCTTTGTTGCTAAATCCAGCAGCTCGAACCTCTCAGCCGACACCTGTTCATCAGGTTCAGATTTGCCAGCCATCTCTCCTATCCTCTTCTCATCCTCATTTTGATGACTCTCAAGAGTCTTTCACCGAGCTCAGCATGTCCATGAGTGAGGTCATTCAAGTGCTCCGAAAGCAACCTTTCTATAAAAGGTCTGCTCCATTGCATTCAGACCCTAAGTCTAGAAATCCCACCATCTACTGTGAACATCATAGGTAGAGGGGGCATCTGGTAGAGAATTGCCGAGCTCTCCGCATGTTAGTGGAGAAGCTCCTAAAGGAAGAAAATTTGTAGAACATAGTCCTGAAGACTGATTATGCTAAATCCTTAATTGCAAAGAATAAGCAAGTTGCAGAAGCTCATTGGGAATGCGAGGAGGTGGACGACGTTGGTCACCTTGGCCACATACGTTATCTGAATGAATGCATAGAAGAAAATGACGAAGGTGCCTTTGGCAACCTCTTCTGCATTTATGGAGGAGCAGGGCTTGAGTCTTCTCAGAAGGCTAGCCTTGCAAAAGTCTACCGTTCAAAGGTAGCTGCTACCTCTTCTTCTGCTCCAGTATGAGGAATGGTCACTTTCGGGCAAGATGACCTTCCCCCCACTGCCAACCCTTTCAATGACGTTGTCATCATCAAGGCAATGATAGAGAACTATACAGTAGAGAATATCCTGATTGATACTCGAAGTTCAGTAAATCTCCTATTCACGCCAGCTTTTAAGGCCCTGAAGACTGGAAAGACACATCTTTCCACCGAAGGGCCACTATATGGTTTTTCTGGAGAAAAGAAGGAGGTGGAAGGAAATGTTACTCTCTCAGTAACACATGGAGGGATCACCAAGATAGTTCAGTTTGTAGTCATTGAAGCTCCGAGTAGCTACAACGTAATCTTTGGAAGGCCAGTCCTCAATGAATAGCTGGCAGTGGTCTCTACCTTCCATGTAGCTATGAAGTTTGCCCTGAACGAAAAGCAGTATCGGATCATGAGTGATCCAAAGAAGGCCCGTTGCTATGTGAATATGATCAACGTGAACAAATCTTTTCCTCCTATGATAACTAAGAGTTCTTCAACTCTTCAAGTATCCAATCAAGCCAAAGCCGCATAAGAAACAACGAAAGAAGATATCATAGAGGGAGCTCGTTTGGAACCTGCCCAAGCGACTCGAAATTTTCCTATTGATGAAGAAGATAAGAGCAAGAAGCTCTTTATTAATGTGGAGCTATCAAGAGAAGACAAAAGCCAGCTTATGTCCTGCCTGATGAAGAATTTGGATGTCTTTGCCTGGTCAGCAGATGACATGCCAGGAGGCAATCCTGATGTCGCTTGTCATCACTTCAACATTGATCCAAGCTTCATCCCAATCAAGCAAAAAAGAGGGTGGTGGAGGTGACTCTTGCTTAGCCCATCAGAGAGGAGGTGGAGAAACTACTCAAAGCCAAATTCATTCAAGAAATTCAGTACCCCGATTGGGTATCTAATGTTGTAATGGTGAAAAAAGATGTTGGGAAGTGGCGTATGTGTGTAGATTTTACTAAGCTCAATAAAACATGCCCTAAAGATTATTACCATTTGCCTTAGATAGATTCTTTAGTTGATTCTGTGGTAGGGTATTCATGCATGAACTTCTTAGATGCATTCTCTGGCTATCATCAAATTTGAATGCATAAGCCTGACATCCCACATACCTTATTCATCACCAATGACAGATGTTTCTGTTATCTTGTAATGCCTTTCAAGCTAAAGAATGTTGGATCCACTTATAAAAAAATGATGGACACCGTTATTAAAAATAAAAAAGGAAGGAATCTAGAGGTCTATGTCGATGACCTCCTAATAAAAAGTAAATCTTTCTCTACCCATATCAATGATCTCCCCGAGACGTTTGCAACTCTCCGAACCTTTAACATGAGGTTGAATCCATTAAAATGTGTCTTCAGAGCAAGTAAGGGAAAGTTTCTTGGCCATCTACTCACTCCGAAGGGATTAGAACTAAATCATTATAAGGTTAATGCAATTTTGGATATGAACCTCCAAGGTCATCCAAAGAAGTTCAGCAGTTAGGCGGGAGGATGGCAGACCTAAGTCATTTCATATCTCGTTCAGGAGATAAAAGTGCTCCGTTTTTGAAGACTCTCTGTGGAGGAGCTAAGTTTGAATGGACAAACGAGTGTAATGATGCATTCAATCAACTTAAAAATCAATCAACATCAACTCATTTGCTTCAAAGCCCGCGAGAAGGAGAAGACCTTTTCTTGTATCTTGGAGTCGGATCTGACGCAATCAGTTCAGTATTGGTCAGAGAAGAGAAAATAAGCCGTTTCCAGTTTATTATGTCAACAAGATTTTGAATGATGTAGAAACTCGTTATCCGATTCTTGAAAAATTAGCATTGATGCTTGTTACCTCAGCTCAGAGATTACGTCCCTACTTTCAAGCCCATTCCATTCAAGACATGACAGACCTTCCGTTGAACAATGTGTAGAAAAGTCAGAGCATTTAGGGAGATTAGCTAAATGGGCAATTGAGCTTAGTGAATTTGACATTTCCTATATACGGGTAGCAATCAAAGCTCAAGTATTGGCAGATTTCATGATTGATGCAATATAAGTTATTTTAGAGAATGAGGCCAGAACACCCCTTGCTTGGACAATCTTCATTGATGGATCTTCATGAAGGAACTCATCAGGAGCAGGAGTTGTATTAATTAACCCAAATGGGGTTAGGCTGGATCAGGCTCTGTATTTTAATTTTCCAACTACAAATAATCAAGCCGAGTATGAGGCATTACTTGCAGGTCTCTGATTTGCAAGAGAGCTAGGAATTGAAGATGTACAAGTTAAAACCGATTCTCTAGTGATGGCGTCTCAAGTAAATGAAACTTTCGAGACCAAAGATCATATTATGAAACAATACTAATGTAAGACCCCCTTTTTTTCAACTCCGGGGTCTTATGCCCAGAACCGCCATTTTGCGGTGACACCCTCACTCGGGAAGGTCACCACTACAAAACGTCAATCCTGTCGGCCTTATCGATCACAGAAAAAGTAAGAGTAATAAACTTGAGAAGACAAGTCTACATCACATAAATAGTAAATCATCACAAGAGATGTCCACATAAACATAACTGAATCAAAGACTGAAATAACAAGGGACCCTGCCCGATACATCAATTCCTCACTACATAAACACTCGCAGAAGCAAATCAACTAGTACTAACACTCACGGATCCCGACACTGGTGCTCGTGTGCTAGACTGCCCCGTCTCCATCTGCACCTGCCAAGTATGAATATGAACATGAAGTGTAAGGTATTCTCAAGACATGTTCCTCATAAAATTAAGATAAATCTATCATGCCAAAATAATAGTAAATAATGAATATCACAATTTTACATTTAGGAAATGTCCTATATTTTTAATATTTATCTTCTATCCAAACTTGAAGATTTATGAAGGAACTACCAAAAATACTTGTGCCAAAATTATAGAAAATTTACCAGATCTTTATTATGTCCAGAAAAACTTAATTACAGAGTTTCACAATTTATGGGAATCGTTTACTCACTGAAATAATTAATCCAAATAATTCCTAATTTGCACATGTTGTGAAATAGCCTACTGATAACAATTTCCAAAAATTCTATAAAAATTCAAAGAGCTTTCTAGTGCTCTGAAATGTCCTATTACCAAGTTGCACATTTTACCAGAGAGTTTTGGACCCTTAATTATATTTCTTAAGATTGAGACAAAATGGGTGCCTTGAGAATGAAATACTAGATAAATCATTAAATAAATTAAACAAAAATTACCAGGGGTCAATATTATGATTATAAAGGCACCACCAGGATTTAATCTTCATCCAGGATTATTTGTGCATGTAAATATCTATTACAAGAAGTTTACCTAAAGGGGTTATGACCTAATTTAGGGGGGATAAGTCCTCCTAAAATTCTCTCAAAATTTTCTAGGGCATAAATACATCCCATGAACTTATCCACCAAGTTCCATGACCATACAAGAACATTTGACCCCATGTCCTTCACAAGGTTCAAGAGCAACCCTAAGGTTAAAACTAGGGTCTTAGGGCATATCCACCTCTACACCACCCCATCTTACTCATGAAGGTGTTTTAGGTGATCCTAAACCAGTGGCCAAGGTTTCAACTCATGGTGATGAGTTCTGAACACCATACCCCAAGATAAACACCATGCCCTAACTTTGACCCAATTTGACCTAACCTGGGTTGACAATTTACCCAACAAAATTAGTTCCAATTGGGCTGAGATTTTTACCAGGGTCATGTGATAACACTAAAAAGTACCCACCAAAATTTGGATGGCATTGGAGGTCATTTGACCCAATAATTAATTAATATTTAATTTATGAAACTATTACAAACACCATAGAAAAAGGTTCTCCTAAAATTCCTATCTTTAGGTATGATGTGTGGGTAGGTGTAAAAAGCCTATGTTTCAATTTTCAAGTCCATCCCATAACCCAATCAAAAGTTATTCAAGATATGGTGGCTGTCCTACACTAGGGACCAGTCCCACAAAAATAAACCTACAGGGAGCTACAAAACTCCTTTTGGGCTGAAATCAATTTTAAAATAAACTAGACTCCAAGGGCTATAACTTTGCTGTTGACCACTTTTTCATTTGAGGGGTTCTAGTATTTTTAGTAATTAAAATGAAATACTGCACGAAGTATGACAAAATGTGTTGGAACAAGTCTCTGAGTTCGACGAAATATGATCTGCGTTCAACGAACTATGTTCTGCGTTGGACGAAAGCCGTGCTTCAGTGTGCTCGACAAAATTCGATATCCATTCGATGAACTAATCTAGTTCGACGAATTAATTCAGTTTGGCGAATCAACTCCGTTCGACGAACTCCTTGTTCAGTTCGTCGAACTCAACTGTCAGTTCGATGAACTCGAGAGGGTGTTTGACAAATGAATTCCATTCAACGAACTCCGGGTTCATTTCGACGAACTTGACTATTATTTCAGAGAATTAATTCCGTTCGACGAACTCCGGGTTCAGTTCGACGAACTCAACCATCAGTTCGACGAACTCAAAATTTCTTCTACTCCCTACGATGAATTAATGAAATAAGGTTATAACCTAATCATTTACTCTGGATTCAGTTCGCTGAATTAATTCCGTTCGACGAATTAATTCCAAAATGAAATAACATTATAACATATAACATAATCACGTAAATTTGTGAATAACTGATCACGTCAAATCCAACGGCTCGCGGTCATCGTCCCCGAGGGATGGACGTCGCGCGACATCCCGTCCTGGGCTTCCTTGCGGGATGATTTCCTGGCCACCTGTGCCGCTTCCCGGCCAGCCAATGCCACCACCACCTCCGTTGAGGTGGTGGCCGACGATAGGGGGTGGATGGCCGGCCGGAGGTGGTCGGAATCGGGGTTTTGAGGAGGGGAAAGAGAGCTGGAAACGAGCCCTTTCGGAAGAACGATTCGAGCCCAATTGAGCTCGGATCAAGCCCCAAATTATGAAAAGATCTAGCACTAAGGGAGAGGAGGCGGATCGGACCTGTGTGGGGGCTTGGTGGTGCGTATTCCGGCGAGTTGCCATGGCCGAAGGTGGAGCTTTCGGCGCCATGTCGATCCTAGCTTCTGGTGCTCGATTTCTTCGGGGGAAGAGGGGGTTTCACTCCTTTCCAACCTCTGAAGATGTTAAAGGGGTCAATTGAGGCTAAGGGGGAGGAGTTACTCGGTTTTCCATTAATGGCCATTAGTGAAGGTTTCAGTTACACTTGGGGGACTGAATCTGGGCATCAATGTGGCCGGGGAAGGGTTGAAAACTTCTCTCCCCAAGGGGAGATGAATAGTGCCATTATTGGAGGAGATGGAAGGTTTCCGCTTCCTCTCCATTAACTCCCCCTTCCTTCTCTCTCTTTCAAATTAGGCTCTCTCTCTCTCCTGGCCGACTCTCTTCAAATTGGATGGCCAACTAAGCAGCATTCAATCCCCATGAGGTGGTGGACCCCACCAATTGGGTCTAGCTCAAGTGGGTTGGATATAATTTGGGGGAATTGGGTTATTTTGACCTAATTTAGTACAAAGTTGACTTTGGTCAAATTGACCAATTGGTTTGACCCCAATGGGTGGCTTAGGATCCAATGGCCTCCCTTAAGGGTTAGGAAGGTCTAGGTAGGGTCAAGTTGGCAAGGTGAGGGTGAATTACCCCTTAATATGACACTTTTGACCAAATTAGGGCTAGGGTTGACTTAGGGTAAATTGGCCAATTTAGAGGTCCCATGATGGGGCTTTTTGGTCCATTAGGTTCCTAATAACCCTATAAGGGTAGGGTTAAGGTCAATTTAGCATGGTGGAGGCCAATTGCCTCTAATTGAGTGAGTTTGACCAATTTAGAGTTAAGGTTGACTTTAGCCAAATTGGCCTCTTTGGTTGACCCCAATGGGTCCCTAGTGCTCCAAGGAGACCCCTAATGGATTTGGGATACTATGGTGGAGTCAAGGTTCAAGGAAAGGCCCTAAAATCCAACCCTAGGCTAGGTATATGAAAACTGCTATATGCAGACCACTGAGATTTCTCCTTCTCATCCAAGCTCACATGCTCTTAAGCTCTTCCTTTGGTTTTGTCATGACCTAGTCATGACAAAACGAACTTAGGGGGTCTAGTTGTTTGGGGGATGTTACAAATCCCAATACATAAAAATAAAAATTTCATCCTCGAAATTCAGGTTAAGCCTGTGGGGTTTCTACTACAAGCAAGAACATGTAACATCCCAGAAAAATTAAATTATACCTGTCGTAAAGAGCTCCGGGTACTTTTGCTGCATCAGGTCCAGTGGTTCCCAAGTATACTCCTCTTGCCCATGATTCCTCCATAGGACCTTGACCAGCGAACCTTCTTGCATCGCAAGAATCGCAACTCCGTGTCGTCTATCCGAACTGGCTCCAGGTGAATCGACCGATCAGTAGCTACTAGCCCCTCCGTAGTAGATATCTGCTGCTCTGGCCGTAGTAGAGCCCTCCTAAGCTAGGAGACGTGGAAAACCTCGTGCAGTCCCTCTAACTCCGGCGGTAGCTCCAGTCTGTAAGTCAGGGGACCGATCCGCTCCAGGATCCTGTAAGGCCCCATATATCTCAGACTGAGCTTCTTCCACCCGCGAACCCGCGAGACTCCATGCATCAGACGTATCTTCAAGTAGACCCGATCTCCCACCTGGAAATCTACCATACGATGATGCGCATCATAATACTTGGCCTGCCTGCTCTGGGCCTCCAGCATCCTATCTCGAATCAGTCTCACCCGAGCCTTCGTGTCCTCCACGAAAAGCCAAGTGCCTTGGGATCCTCATCCTGAATCCAAGACAATGGTGTCCTGCACCTCCGTCCGTATAAAGCCTCGTAAGGTGCCCTGCCTATGCTAGCCTGGTGACTGTTGTTGTTGTATGAGAACTCGACTAATGGTAATAGTCTCTCCCATGGCTCCCCGCGGTCCAGAATGCAAAGGCGTAGAAGATCCTCTAGGGTCTGGTTGGTATGCTCCATTTGCCCTTCTGTCTGGGGGTGGAAAGTTGTACTAAAAGTCAACTGGGTTCCCAGGTAGGCCTGCACTGCTCTCCACTCCCTCGACATAAATCGTCCATCTCGATCCGACACGATTGTCCTCGACACACCATGGTATCAGACAAACTACTCTACGAACCTCTACACCAAAACACCGACTGAATTGTCCTTCCTGATTGGAATGAACCTGGCCACCTTCGTCAATCTGTCGACGATCACCCAAATCGAGTCATTTCCCACACGAGATTGGGGGAAGACTGTGTATAAAGTCCATAGCGATGTCGTCGAACTTCCACTCCGGTACCGGGAGTGGCTGCAATAATCCTGCTAGATTTCGGCACTCCGCCTTCACGAGTTGGCAAGACTCGCAGTGGGTCACAAAGTAGGTGATATCCTTCTTCATACCCGGCCAGTACATAGTCCTCTTCAGATCCGCTGTCATCTTAGTGATACCCGGGTGCACAGAGTATCTACTACAGTGAGCCTCTGTCATAATGTCCTCCAGAATCTGGCTCCCTGCCGGTATATACACTCAGCCTCTAAAACTCAACAGGCCATCCTTCAACGAATAGTCTCCAGCTGAGCCTGCCTCCAAGGCTCTGAAAATCGGCTCTAGCTTGGCATCCTGCCTCTGCCCATCCCTGATGCGGTCTCGAATGTCGTAAGTGGTATTCATTGCCGCTAAATACTCCTCGTATAGCTCTGGATCGTCCCCGGATACTAAGGAGATCTGCATGTCTTCAAACATCCTTACTAGCTCCATGGCCATCAGCTTGGGCTCCGCTCTTGACGCGGTAGCTCTCCTGCTCAGAGCATCTGCTACTACATTCGCCTTCCCTGGGTGGTAATGTATCGTGTACTGGTAGTCTGATAAAAACTCCACCCATCGCCTCTGCCGGATGTTGAGCTCCTTCTGCGTATCTACGTACTTCAGATTCTTGTGATCTGAGAATATGTCGCAGTGGACACCATAGAGATAGTGTCGCCAGATCTTGAGAGCGAATACAACTGTTCCCATCTCCAAGTCATGCACCGGGTAATTCCGCTCGTGATTCTTCAACTGGCGGGAGGCGTATGCTATCACGTGCCCATTCTGCATCAGAACGGCACCCATCCCCTGATAAGACGCATCCGTGTACACCTAAAATCCTTCCCTCCTCGATGGAAGGGTCGGGATGGGGGCCGTAGTAAGTCGACCCTTCAGCTCCTAGAAGGCTGCCTCACACTGTGGTGTCCATGTGAAAGCAACATCCTTTTTCGTCAGAGATGTCAGCGGGAGGGCTATCTGTGGAAACCCCTGCACAAACTTCCGGTAGTAGCCGGCAAGTCCCAAGAAACTCCTCACGTCGGTGGCCGTCTTCAATGGCGGCCAATCCCGTACTGCCTGGATCTTTGCTGGGTCCACTGCTAGACTAGCTCGATTGATGATATGGCCTAGGAAGGCCACTTCCTTCAGCCAAAACTGGCACTTGCTGAACTTGGCATACAGACGGTGCTCCCGAAGCTTCTCCAATGTCAGAGCCAAATGCCGTGCATGTTCCCCCTCCATCCTCGAGTAGATGAGGATGCCGTCAATGAACACAATGACAAAGATGTCGAGATAAGGCTTGAACACCCGGTTCATCAAACTCATAAATGCTGATGGTGCATTTGTGAGTCCGAATGGAATCACAGTGAACTCATATAATCCATATCGGCTGCTGAAAGCTGTCTTCGGGATATCCTCCTCCTGGATCCACAGCTGCTAATACCCTGATCTCAAATCCAGCTTCGAGAAGAAGTGGGCTCCCTCCATCTGGTCAAACAGCTCGTCGATCCTTGGTAACGGGTACGTATTCCAAACTTCAGCCGGTTCAGAGCTCTGTAGTCGATGCACAATCTGAGCGTCCCATCCTTCTTCTTCACGAACAACACCGGATCTCCCCAAGGTGAGGAACTCGACCTAACGAACCCATCTTCCACCAGCTCCTGCAGCTGGCTCCGAAACTCCACTAGCTCCTTCGGGGCCATCCGGTAGGGGGTCCTAGATACCGGCTTAGCCCCCGACACCAGTTGGATTTGGAAATCCTTCTCACAGTGCGGAGGGAGTCCAGGTAGCTTCTCCAAAAATACGTCGGCAAAATCCCGCACGACCGGTATATTTGACACAGAGTCTTTGACTTTCGTCGCCTCGAAGAGCACTTGATATACCTCGTCTCCCTGCAGGTGGGCCTTGACGGCCTGAACTGATGATAAAAAGATACGAGAGGCGGATTTAGTACCTTCGATCACTACTTCACCATCTTCATGCTTTAGAATGATCCTCCTTGCCGGACAGTCAATTCTTGCATGGTTCCCGTGCAGCCAGGTCATGACTAAGATCAGATCGAAGTCCTTCATCTTCAAAAGCATCGCCGACGCTTCGAACAACTTCCCTCCAATCTCCACATTCATGTTGCACTTTGCATTTGTTAAAACTTCTGATTCATCCGGGAATCACACATTCCTATAGATGCCCTCGAAGTGTTGCACTTGGCACAGATCGTCTACGAACTCTTCCGAGACGAACGAGTGAGAGGCAACCGTATCGAATAAAGTGTATGCGGGCTTGCCGCAGACGAGTACTTTACCTGGGTGGATTTTGTTTGTTTGGTTTAATGCTAAGGTAAATCTAAGGTTTACTATGTACTAATGAATCATAAAATAAAAGGCATCAAACGTACTTGTAATGACCCTTGCCGGGTCCCGGGGCTGTGCTAGGTCCAGGGCGTACATCTGCTCTTTGTTCTGCCTCCGATCTCCGCCCTGAAATCCACGGCCTCGTCCACGTCCCCGGCCCCCGAAATGCTGGGCCTGAGGGGCAGCATGTAGTGCTGGTGGTGCATTCCTCTGAGGGCAGTTTCTCCTGATATGGCCGGTCTGATGAAAGTGGTAGCACTCTGGAGGTGGCCCACCTCCTCCAATTCTTGGCATCTCCCGCATCTATAGAGGTTGAGGAGCCAACACAACCAACTCTTTCTGCTCCTGCCTCTCCTCCTGGCGGGGTCGGACCTCCGTCCTTCTTTCCCCAGCATCTCGACCTCTCGGCTGGTCCCTTCTGCCTCCTCGTCCCTGTTCTTCTGCCGGCCTCTTCCTTGCTCAAACAAGGTACTGGTCGACTTCTAGCTTCTTGGCCATCTCCAAGATCTTAATCATACTACCGTCGGAGACGAAGAGGAGGGCCTGCCTCAGCTCATCACGAAGGCCCTTGTAGAACCTCTTTGCGTATCCTGCGTCGTCCAGCTGATACGAAACCGCAAATCGGGATAGGTGGGTAAACTCCCAGTGATACTCTAGAACTGTCCTGCTCCCCTGCCTCAACTGCAGAAATCTGTCTTCCAGCTTGTCTCTTGCAGACTGCGGCACAAAATGCTCCAGCAGTGCCGCCTTGAACTCATCCTAAGAAACATCCGCAGCCTCCAGTCCCGCATATGCTGTGTCCAGGAACCTCTTCCACCATCTCTTTGCACGTGACTCTAAGCATGAGACCACCAGTGGCACCTCCATATCTGCCGTGCACTGAATCCCTGTCAGCATCTCCTCCATGATGTCCACCCACTCCTCAGTCCTCACAACTGTCTCCATCCCAAGGTATGATGGGGGGGGGGGGGGGAGACCTCGAAAGATGCTCAGCCAGTTGGCCCCAGGGTTTTACTGAGGAGCCGGTGCCTGCTGTGCCCTGAATGTCTCCAGAATAGTAGTCAGTGTTTGTCCCATCTCCGTCTGCTGAAACGGAGTAGGAGCTGGTGGTGGTGGGACGACGTTTGGAGTCTGTGGAACTCCATGCCGCGGTGTTGGGTTCATCGCGGTCTACACAAGAAATTACACTCGTAAGGGACTTAACTAGAGAATATGATAGTTTATATAGGTGTAGTCAATAATACCTAGAGGGGGGGGGGGTGAATAGGTTTTACTTATTTTCTTTGTTTAAACCTAATGTTTCTAGCTGCAGAAAACACAAGCACAGAAAACACACAAGGATTTATAGAGGTTCCTCAAGACAGGGTGTCTTGAGTAGTCCTCTTTCCCCCTTCACCTTTCCAACAATGAGTTAGACAAGGCCACAAACTCCAATCTCGGCTCTTTGAGCTTACACCACAAGTTCCTCAGAACTTCTCAGATCAACAGTGATCCTACCTCAGGCACAGCAGTCCTACACTCAGGCTCAACAGCCCTACCCCTCAGGCTCAACAACCCTACACCTCAGGCTCAACAACCCTACACCTCAGGCTCAACAGCCCTACACCTCAGGCTCAACAGCCCTACACCTCAGGCACAGCAGCCCTACAGCTCAGAGTTATGAAACTCCTACCACTCAAAAATCCCACAGATTTCCTACCTCAGACCTATCAAGAAGTCCTACCACTCAAGCTGTCAACACAGCTTTACTCACAGGCTCAACAACCTTTTACTCAGGCAACAATGCCTTACAAAGATATAATAGAGTTTGAGCTAGATACAAAAGACAAAAGGTTTTACCTTGGGTCTTCTGAATCCTTTCTTCAGATTTGAAAACAACAGCTTCAGATTTGGATCACCTTGATCTTCTCCTTCAACAAAGCAGAAGATCAACTTGCCCTTCTTGAGTTTGTACAGGAAGAGCTAACTAATCTCCCTTGGAAGATTAACTTCAGCTGCAGAGAACGACTTCAACTGGCTGAAACGAGAGTGCTCGATTGCGGCGTACATCAAAAGCTTTCTTAATAGAACAGTACTTGTTGTTGTGCCCTAGCTTCTTCTTTTATACCCTCAGAAGGCTTCAATGGCTATATCGATCCTCCTGACATAGTATGTGGCAGATCTGACTTGCTTTTCCCTCTCAATTGTCGTTTGCGCCAAAAGCAGATCCCGTCAGCACATTTGGATCTGTCTCCGCGGTTGGGCTGAGACGGCATCCACTCTCAGCGGTTGGGCTGTGACAGCTTCCAGTCTCAGCGACAGCTCCAGTCCCCTTCTCAGCGGTTGCTCCAGTCTCCTTCTCAGTGGATCCGCTGAGATGGCTCCTCGTCTCAGCGGTTCTGACCCATCGTCTCAGCGGTTATGCTGAGACAGATCTTCATCTCCTTGTAGATGATTTCTTCTTATCTAAGGCCATGTTTGGCCCTTCCTTTTGAGACACCTGTGCCTGTATATCCTACACAAGTATAGCTTTGTTAAATACAATATTTCCTTAGCATTGGGAGTGATGCCTCTTCAAATCAAGGTAATATTGAGGGCAATATTCTCAACAATCTCCCCCTATTTGAAAAAGGCAGAACTTCCCAATGCTAAGGTCCATTAACAATAAGAATCTTATCATAGAAAAAAATGATCTTATAGAGCAATTATCTGTGAAACATAGGACCTAACACCCTAGTCATGTGCACTGGCCCTTTCTCCAGCATTGGTACTGGCCCTATGCATTGGTACTAGCCCTATCTCCCCCTTTCTGGTTTCTTCATCCTTAACCTGCTATGGATAGAGGGACAACATCTATAGATCCCTTTGGATCAACCTATAGGCTAACCTATACAGTCTGAGCATTTGCCAACTTCTCCTCAACCTGAGCAAGGAATTTACTCCCCCTCAATTGGAGTGCTATTTTCTATAATAGCTGATCCATTTTAATTTGAACATGCCATTTAAGGTACTGAATACTAAAGGTAATAAGTACATAATACATATATCAATAGTAACAAACACAATATTATGATCAGAATATGAAATTTCATTTCATTGTAAATGTTCAGTACAAAAAAAGATTCAACTTATAGTTGTACATTCAATCCTTAAAAAAAAATTCAAGGCTGGTTCTTCTAAGAGAGACCCTAGGAAGAGATTTCTCCATCTGTAGACTTTCTTTTCCTAGCTTCAGCAGCAGCCTTGATCTGCTCCTTTACTTTGAAGTACAAAAGTGGCTTGGGAAGATATCTGGAAGGAATTCTTAAAGGAGTTTCCCTTCTTACCATGTTTTCTTTGAGAATCCTTTCCCTTAAAGATTCCCTTTCAAGGTGTTTGATCCACTCAGCAGCTGAATAGACATGGTCAATGTCCTTCATTGGATTTTCATGGCTCACCCAGGTATTGACAACAATTGTGTCCAACTCCAGATTGTTATCTTCGTGGAGTGGATCCTCTAATCTTTCCATTCTTTTCTGTGCCATGTATTCTTTAGCAGTTTGAATACCCTCTACCCTTCTCCTCTTTGCTACTCTCTCATCAGTAATCAGATTTGATTGACTTTGGAAGTCAAAGTCTTCATTTCTACTAGGGTTCAAGATTGGCAGATTCAAAGCAATTCTTGTTCCTTGCAGCACTTTTAAGCTTGAGTCCCATTGAGTATCAGTGACCTGTCTGACCATGGTAAGGATATTTTCTTGAATAGCACTGGAGACATTGTTGACCACTTCCACCATTTGCTTGCTGGCTTCTTCTTGATTGGAGAGAATTAGTTTGTGGGAGGACTCCATGTTGTTATACAGCTGTATGTGAGCTCCTTTCATCTTAGCATGTAGATTGAGTATCTTCTCCTCCCCTTCTTTGCTATGTTCCACTATTTTCTTCTCAATTTCAGAGTGTTGATCCAATATGGATTGAGAGAGAATCTGAAAGGTGCTGTCCACATCATCCAAAATGCATTCCTTTGCCTTGTCAATGTGGGACTTGACTTGGCTGCTTGATGTGTTGACCACTTGTGCCATTCTGACAACAGCTTTTTCCCAGACATTCTCATTTTTGTAGAGGTGATTCTTTACATATGTGATGTCCTTTGTGGAATCCCCTTGATGGTCTGCAATATCCTTCAGAACTGTGTGCTGGGCAGCAACAGTATTTTTGGCCATTTCAAACCATCTTGTCATCTGCAGAAGGATATGATCTGATGCAGTTTTGACATCATTAACTTGGGCATTCAGTCCAGTTCTCACTTCAGCCACTCTTGACTCCATTCTTTGCTCACTGGCCTGGATCTCCTGAGTCAATGCAGCTCTTGTTGTATGCAATTCATTCCTTATCTGGGTAGATACATCATGAACCTTTTCAGCAACAATCTCTTTCATAGACAACATCTGTCCCTCAATCATTGTTTGTATTGAGTTTATCAGGTCAGATGTGTCCAGAACTGCAACTGGCCTTTCCTGGGGAAATTCCTTTTCAAACATCTCTTCAGCTCCACTTTGAGCATTAGCCCTCCCATCATCAGGGATCTGCTCCCCCTCAAATGGGGCATTAGGTGTACCTTGTAGATTTGGAGGGATTGATTCCTGTTCATGTTCTCCCCCACTAGCATACCCACCTCCTCCTTCATAGGCAGGGCTATGCTCCCCCTCTCTTGGGGCATCCATCGGAGAAGAATTTTGTCTAAGGTCACCTGAAAAGTGATTGATGAGTTAGACACCTAGACTATACTATTGATAGAAAAGAGAGGCCTAACTGAAATCCTAATTTACCAGGGATAGGTGAATTGGGAACTTCATCTTCAGCTAGATGAACAGCTGGATCAGCATTCATCTGGGTTGGCTCAGGATTGGGCACAACACTTCCTTGGGGCTCCTCATCTCTTCTTGTCCTGAGGACATCTTCATTATCTATGTTCATTTGGTTGCTGCCAGATCTAAGATCAGACCCATGACTATCTTCATTTTCAGACCCATTTGACTTTGAGGATGAGTCTGATTTGTGCTGAGATGAATCTTTCTTCTTTTCCTTTGTCACAGATGGCTGGCTCATAGGGAGCACTCTGGAGAATCTATCCAGAGTCTTAATGTCCATTCTTTTCAGATAATGGAGATTTGAGCCCTTGGAGTTTGCAAAGGTCTCTGAATGACTATTCTGTAGGTACAGAGATAGTATTCTTCCCATATTGGGGGCTTATAGAGATTCCTTTATCCTTTGAAAGATAACTTCTCCCCATGAGGTTCTCTTGGACAGGATTATCCTAGTCATTAATTCAAACATGAACTGTGAGACAGTGTTATGTGATCCAGGCTTGCATTGGATAGCTTTGCCTACTATATCAGACAACAGCTTCCCCTGTTGATTGAAGAATTTCCTCCTTAGACAGCTGGTCTTAGTATCACTGTATCCTGTCCACTTTAGGGCAGTCCTCTTATCCTTTTCAGATATTTCCTCCTCTTCAGTTTTACTACATGGAGTTAATTTCAGCCCCTTCTCCAATCTCTTAGCTGTAATCTTTATCTTCTCACTTCCTATCTTGGACTTCAGGATGGTTTTGGAAGGAGATAATTTGACATTGTTGAACCATTCCAGAACTTCAGTTCTGAGAATGCAGCACAGTTCAGACAGCATGTGCTCCAGTCCTTGAGCTTCCAATAGAT
This sequence comes from Dactylorhiza incarnata, assembly GCA_033032865.1. NCBI lineage: Eukaryota > Viridiplantae > Streptophyta > Magnoliopsida > Asparagales > Orchidaceae > Dactylorhiza > Dactylorhiza incarnata. The sequence continues at coordinate 11,968,631 of JAWHQI010000029.1, forward strand.
GAATCACGTGTCTTATGTCTTCTGAGGCATGAGAAAATCCATCTCTTACTATTTCATAGCCCTCCAGGAGATCTTTTGAGCTCTTTGGCGCCATGGAATCAGAAAATCGAGGCGCTGAGACGGGAGAGAAGATGAATCGTCTCGACGGCTAAGGGTTTGGCTTTGTGGTGTGGTTTTAGGTTACAGTGTGTCTATTTATAGAATTTTAGTTTCGTTTTTAATAACCCTAGGCTTTTTAGACTTAATTACCTTATTGTATTAAGGAGTTTTTGGGTTAAATATCATATTTCATTTTGAACATACCCCGTCTCAGCGGTTCAGCTGAGACGGAGACCTAGGCCGCTGGGATAGTAAAATGACAACCGCTGGGATAGTTTGCTCGTCTCAGCGGTTCAGCTGAGACAATGAACTGTCAACCGCTGGGATAGTTTCCTCATCTCAGCGGTTCAGCTGGGATTTTTCTCAGCTGATTCAGCTGAACATACTCCTGCATTTTAACTGATCATAGGGTTTAGACCTAATGTAGATATTTTGGCTTAAGATGGGTCCTAGTCATGTCACTAAGTTGTAGTGTACAGTAATGTAAAGTTTGATAATTCACCATTTATAATCAACAATAGTGACAGCAATTACTCATACATTTAGGACTATTCTATACTAAGCATGCCAAGATCAAATTTGAAAGCATTGAATTTAGATTCATCTAGTGGCTTTGTAAAGATATCATCTAGTTGTTTGTCAGTGGGGACAAATTCAAGACAGATATCTTTACTTTCTACATGTTCAAAAATAGAATGATATCTAATCTCTATATGCTTAGTCCTGCTATGAGAGACAGGATTTTTAGCAATAGATATTGCACTGGATGAATCACAATACAAAGGAGATTCCCTTACCTTTAGGTTGTAATCCTCCAACTGATGCTGTGTCCAAAGGAGTTGTGCACAACAGCTACCTGCAGCAATGTATTCAGACTCAGCTGTGGATATTGCCACACTGGTTTGTTTCTTGCTGCTCCAAGATATCAATCTTCTCCCTAGGAACTGACAAGTACCACGTGAACTCTTCCTGTCTTCTTTGCAACCTGCAAAATCTGCATCTGAAAAGCCTATTAGTTCAAAGTCATTATTCTTAGGGTACCAAAGGCCAAGATGCAAGCTGCCCTTAAGGTATCTCAATATCCTCTTCACAGAGGTGTAGTGAGATTCCTTAGGACAGTCTTGATACCTAGCACAAACACATGTAGCATAAATAATGTCTGGCCTACTAGCAGTCAAGTATAATAGGGATCCAATGATGCATCTGTACATAGACTCATCAAAGGCCTTTCCCTTTTCATCCTTGTCTAATGATACATTAGACCCCATGGGTGTTCTCATGGTGGAGGCTGATTCCATTCCAAATTTCTTGATGAGCTCCTTAGTGTACTTGGTCTGGGAGATGAAAATTCCATCATCAGACTGTTTCACTTGGAGCCCAAGGAAATATTTGAGCTCACCCATACTGCTCATTTCAAACTCCCGCTGCATTAGATTTGCAAATCTCTCGCAGAGGTTGTCATCAGTAGACCCAAAGATTATGTCATCAACATAAATTTGGACTAAGAAACACTTGCCCCTTGTTTCCCTAAGAAACAATGTGCTATTAATCTTTCCCCTCATGAACTTGTTCTTGAGGAGAAAGTTGGACAAAGTCTCATACCAAGCTCTTGGAGCTTGCTTGAGACCATATAGTGCTTTCCTAAGAAGATAAACATGAGAAGTTAGGGTTGGATGCACAAAACCTGAAGGTTGTTCAACATATACCTCTTCCTTCAAGTCTCCATTGAGGAAGGCTGATTTGACATCCATCTGGTAGACTTTGAACCCCTTGTGGGCAGCATAGGCAAGGAATAGCCTAATTGCTTCCAACCTTGCAACTGGTGCAAAGGTTTGATCAAAGTCTATACCTTCCTCTTGCCTGTATCCTTTGGCTACTAATCTGGCCTTGTTCTTGATGATTGTACCATTCTCATCAAGCTTGTTCCTGTATACCCATTTAGTGCCAATCACATTGTGTCCCTGAGGTCTTGGCACCAGCTTCCATACTTTGCATCTCTTGAATTGTAGGAGCTCTTCTTGCATTGCTTCAATCCAGAAGGTGTCTTGATTGGCCTCTTCAAACTTCTTGGGCTCCATTTGAGAAAGGAAGCTCAAGAATAGTGCTTCATTATGAGCTTTGCTTCTAGTCAATATGCCTTGGGTATGATCTCCAATTATTAGATCTCTTGGATGATCTCTCAGGTGCCTTGTAGCAGCAGGAAGAGGGTCCTCTGGTGGCTGTGTTTGTTCCACTGGTTCAGCTATTACTTCATCTTGTACCTCTTCTTCTTCAGGAATTGCAGCAGCTGTCTGTGTGTTGCTGCTGCTGGGCTTGTCTTGGACAGTCAGCTCATGCATCCCTTCTTCATTTCCTGTCACAATAGAAGAACTAGACCATTCTTTGTAGAGAAGGCTGGTCTCATCAAATATAACATGCATAGATTCTTCCACAACATGGGTTTTCTTGTTATAAACCCTATAAGCTCTACTTTGTGAGCTATATCCAACAAGAACCCCACATTGCATTTTTCTGCAAACTTTGTTAATTGAGATTTTCCATTATTTAGAATGTAGCATTTGCAACCAAAGATTCTAAAGTAGGAAATTGAAGGTTGTTTGCCTTTCAGAATCTCATAAGGGGTTTTTCCAAGGACCTTATTGATGGAGGCTCTATTGAGAACATAACAGGTTGTATTGACTGCCTCAGCCCAGAAGTATTCTGGGAGTGAGGGGTCACTAAGCAATGTTCTCCCAGCTTCTATCAAGGTCCTATTGCTCCTCTCAGCCACACCATTTTGCTGTGGAGTCCTTGGGGAGGAGAACTCTTGGGTGATACCAAATTCTTGACAAAATTTTGTCATAGCTTCAGATTGAAATTCTGTGCCATGGTCAGTTCTTGTCCTGACCACAGTACATTGTAGATCATTCTGAATGGCCTTGACATAATTTATAAAGACATGTAAGGTATCTGACTTCTTCTTAAGGAAGAATACCCATGTATACTTTGAATGATCATCTACAATTACCAAAGTATACAACTTCCCACCTAGGCTCTGAATTGGCAAAGGACCAAACAAGTCCATGTGCAATAGGTATAAACACCTTTAAGTATCCTTGGAGCCAATACTTTTAAAGGTGGTCCTAGTTTGCTTACCTATTTGGCAAGCATGACAGGGACCACTTTTAACACATTTTAGATTAGGACTATTTCTAACATGGTTTTTAGAAAATAATCTATACATTATCTTATAGTTAATGTGGGCAAGTCTCTTGTGCCATTGGAAATAGAGAGACTCACTTTCATTAGCTACAAGACATACAGAGGAGATATAATAATTGCAAATGAAGTCTAAGCAATAAACATTCCCACTCCTAGTGCCTGAGAGAATGGTCTCCAAGTCTTTAGACTTTTTGATCAAGCACTTGTCATTGTGGAATTCAATGACATAGCCTAAGTCACATAGTTGGCTTATGCTTACAAGGTTGTGTTGCAACCCTTCAACATAAGCTACCCTTGTAATTGAGACTATGTCATTTTAAATCATACCATATCCTTTGGTGACTCCTTTTTCAGATCCACCAAAGATAACTTTGGGTCCATTCTTCACTGGATGGTAATCCTTTAGAAGATTCTTAGTTCCTGTCATGTGCCTTGAGAACCCACTGTCCAAGTACCATATTTGGTTGAGACTGGTACTTGAACTAACCTGCAACACAAAATTTAATGTACCTTAGGACCCCAACTGACTTTGGGTCCTAGGTTCATGTTAACACCATAGGGAATATTCCTAGAGAGGGCTGGTTTGGCTTGAGGTTCAGTCCTTGCCTTTGGCACATTGGGGTTGTGCCAACAATCAATTGCAAAGTGTCCCACCTTGCCACAGCACCAACAATCATGAATATTGTATCTCCTTTTCTGAACAGTTTTTTGAATTGGTACAGCACTTTGTACATGTTCAACAGAAGGGATATCAACATTCTTCCTATTTCTTTCAGCAATAATCTGACTGAAGGATAATCTGTGGACAGTCTTGCTGCTCTTTGTTCTGATGGCCTCAGTTTGCATTGACTTGGCAGTCATACAAGATCTGATGGAATCAGACACTGGGCAGCAGGTCTTGTCAACAGATTTGACAGCAGTCTTGCTTTTTGCTGAAGCAGATTTGGAAGAGCTTGCTTCCATGTTCTTGACTGAAGGTGCTGAGACACCAAACACAAATGGTCCAGGTTGAACCATTTGTATTTCCTCATGTGGAGCTTTCATTGCACTCAATCCCATGCCCTTTCTATTTCCATAGCTGTGAGCATTCTTGCTCAAGTTATAGGAACTTCCATTTAGTAAGTGACCATGAATACTTTCTTGGTCATACTTGTTTGAGGGCATCAAGACCTTCACAAAGGAGGTCTTAGATTCTTTTGAGTCCTTGACCTTTCCCTTAGTGTTGCTAGTAGCTGCCTCTTTTTTGAAACCAACACCTCTTATGTCCTGGGAGTTGAAGGTATCAATATTAGGCAGCACTGTCTTGGGCTTGGAGAACTTAGCCACCAACATCCTCTCCTTGAGAAGCTTTTCTTCAAGATCCTTAATGATCTTGTTCTTGTGGCTTATGGTGCCCACATGGATGATTGACATTCCTCTTAGCTTGCCAATCTCCTTGCTCACTAGAGCTAGCTGGGTAGCATGCTCAATGCACTCAGATTTTGATTGCTTTAGGGAAGCAATTTCTTGGGCTTGCCTCTTGGCTAGCTTTTTGCTCTTTTTCAGAGCTTCCAGGAGTGCACCATATTCATCAATCAATTGATTGACATCCTCCTCAGAATATGATTCACCTCCAACTTTATATGGAGGAGATTTAGATTCTGGACCTGTTTCATAATAAGAAGAAGAAGAAATGCAGTGTATCAATACCTGCTCATGTTCTGAATTGCTGTGGCTGTCCTCATCTTCAGTTATAGCCATCAGCCCATGGTCATCAAGAGTGACCTCATCCTCCTCTTCATCACTATCTGAATGTGATAGAGGGGCCCTGATTCCTATCCTGGTAGCAGGATAGTCTTCTTCCTCCTGATCAGCAAACAGCCCCAAGTAGGCTTCCTCCTCACTATCTGAAGATGAAGATGAAGATTCAGATTCACTCCAGCTCTTGCCTTTCTTAGCTAGGAAGGATTTTTCTCCCTTCCTCTCCTTCTGGTGATAAGGCTTCTTGTCACCTCTCTCCTTTCTCTTGACTGGGCAGTCAGCAATGACATGTCCATGCTTACTACAGCAATAGCAAATTATGTTAGTTGAAACATGTTTACTAGTTTTAGAGTCATACTTGTCCCCTTTGGGATGTTGCCTCTCAGATCTGTAATGATCCTTCTTGGGATGGGAAGAGCAGGAAGGTTTGTTCTTCCATTGTTTCCTCTTGATCATCTTCTTGAACTGCCTTGTGAAGGCAGCAAACTCCTCATCAGAAGAGGAGCTGTCTGATTTGCTGCTCTCAGATTTCTCAGATTCAGCAGCCTTTCTTGGAGGTGACTGCACTCTAACCTTATTCCTCTTAGAGCTTTCAGCCTTGAGAGCAACAGATCTCTCCTTTGTGTGAGCCCTGGAGGAAGAGTCCTCCTCCTTTCTTGCAGAAAGCTGCATCTCATATGAGAGCAGTTTCCCAAACAGTGTATGAGTGGGGGTTTCTCCAAGTCTTGCCCCTTCCCTGATTGCACAGATTTTAGTGTCCCATTCTCTAGTTAGAGATATAAGGAACTTGTCATTAAGTTCATAATCTGTGAACACCCTTCCATAGGTTCTTAGTTCATTTACAATCCTAAAGAACCTTTCATAGCACATGGAGATATTCTCCTGGCTCAGCTGTCTGAAGGCTTCATACTCCTGATTGAGGAGTGACTTTCTATCATCCCTTACTTCAGCTGTTCCCTCCATATAGACAACCAATGTGTCCCACATTTCCGTGGTAGTTTGGCAGTGTACCAAGTTCTGAAATGTAGTGTCATCAATGGCATTTACTATTATGTTTTGGGCTCTCTTGTCCATATTGTACAATGCTATCTCATCATTGGTCAGTTCAGAGAATACCTTAAGTACTTTTCTGGTAGGGTCAATAGTGGAGACTTTCTCAAAGGTATAAGGACCATTTTTGACAGTCAAAAAGACCCTTGGGTCTGAGGCATCCATGAATAGCCTTACCCTTTGCTTCCATATCCCAAAGTTTTCTTTGGAGCATATGGGCAACTTCATTGACCCCAACTCCTTCTTCATTCCACTGTTGGCCATTTGATTTCAGATTTGACTACTCCTTTATAGGATCTAATCAGACTGTTAAGTCTTTTTGATCAACCTCCCTCTGATACGACTTGATAGTTTATATAGGTGTAGTCAATAATACCTAGAGGTGGGGGGGGGGGGGGGGGTGAATAGGTTTTACTTATTTTTTTTTGTTTAAACCTAATGTTTCTAGCTGCAGAAAACACAAGCACAGAAAACACACAAGGATGTATAGAGATTCCTCAAGACAGGGTGTCTTGAGTAGTCCTCTTTCCCCCTTCACCTTTCTAACAATGAGTTAGACAAGGCCACAAACTCCAATCTCGGCTCCTTGAGCTTACACCACAAGTTCCTCAGAACTTCTCAGATCAACAGTGATCCTACCTCAGGCACATCATCCCTACACTCAGGCTCAACAGCCCTACCCCTCAGGCTCAACAACCCTACACCTCAGGCTTCAACGGCTATATCGATCCTCCTGACACAGTATGGGGCATATCTGACTTGCTTTTCCCTCTCAATTGTCGTTTGCGCCAAAAGCAGATCCCGTCAGCACATTTGGATCTGTCTCAGCGGTTGGGCTGAGACGGCATCCAGTCTCAGCGGTTGGGCTGAGACAGCTTCCAGTCTCAGCGGCAGCTCCAGTCCCCTTCTCAGCGGTTGCTCCAGTCTCCTTCTCAGTGGATCCACTGAGACGGCTCCTCGTCTCAGCGGTTCTGACCCATCGTCTCAGCGGTTATGCTGAGACAGATCTTCATCTCCTTGTAGATGATTTCTTCTTATCTAAGGCCATGTTTGGCCCTTCCTTTTGAGACACCTGTGCCTGTATATCCTACACAAGTATAGCTTTGTTAAATATAATATGTCCTTAGCATTGGGAGTGATGCCTCTTCAAATCAAGGTAATATTGAGGGCAATATTCCCAATAGAATATTCAGTTAGAATTGGACTTTTCATGTGATTTCCCTTCTGGGCACACCATTGCTTCCGCTGCTAGTTTGTCCTCAAACTAAGCTCGCGCGGGGTGGCCCAGGGTTGTGGTCTTCTTTTCTTTTCTCCGGATCGAGGTTTGCTTTGATACCACTTTCTAAGACCCCTTTTTTCAACTCCGGGGTCTTATGCCCAGAACTGCCATTTTGCGGTGACACCCTCACTCGAGAAGGTCGCCACTACAAAACGCCGATCCTGCCGGCCTTATCGATCACAAAAAAAGTAAGAGTAATAAACTTGAGAAGACAAGTCCACATCACATAAATAGTAAATCATCACAAGAGATGTCCACATAAACATAACTGAAATCAAAGACTGAAATAACAAGGGCTCCTGCCCGATACATCAAATCCTCACTACATAAACACTCGCGGAAGCAAATCAACTAGTAGTAACACTCACGGATCCCAACACTGGTGCTCCTGTGCTAGACTGCCCCGCCTCCATCTGCACCTGCCTCTGGTGCTGCTCCATCTCCGTGGTCTCCTAAAATGATAAGGTCCACCGACCGTTAGTCAAAAAGACTAAGCCAATCCCCCACCCCTCCCCCGGTGACTCCTAGGCACCGTGCGGGAAGGATAAAGCGGAGGACAACAAGGGGTGTAAATAATAGCAGGTGACAGGGGTACAAGGAGTGTTTCTAAACTACACATGTATATATATATATAATTGAAGCAGTAAAAGAGCATAGTAAGAGCACGTAAAGAATAAGTAAAGTGCAGTAAATAAAGACATGTATATAATAGAAGAGTAACCATTGATCTATAGGAATGCTCACACAAATCTATAGACCAAGGGGTCGTTTAGCAAGGCCTATCGTATAAGAAGTCCCATAACCGACTTATACGATAGGGGTAGGGGTTGAAATGCAATGTTTATGCCATGACATGCAAGGTATGCTGTTAAGTGTTATGTTCACACAAGTGCAACTCACACACTACGACTCTATGCACACAGACCTTTAGTTCCCCCTTTTTGGAGCTAGCAAGACTCCCAGGATACTCCCGTAGTGGCAAACGTAAGCGGTGGGTTTGGCCTTGCCCACCTCTAGGTTGGTATTTGCACTACCTAACCTAGACCTAACGTAATCCTCGACGCTAAGAAGACAACAACGGAGCTCCTGCGTACTCTTACTGGTTAGACCACCAGACTTGTCTTGGTAAAAGGGTTATCCACTCTTACCGAGCCCTAACATTAATGTCGGTGCAACGATCATCAACACTAAGGAACCACCACCTTGTGCATACGCAAACATGTTTACCATCTATCTCCGAGCCATAAGCTCACCAACTAATCCTCCCATCACGACAAACATTACTGAGCCACAAGCTCACCAGATTAACTAGTCTACTGCTACAACCACCAAGCCTACCGCTCGTAAGACCTGTAACACCCCAAAGATCGTGGTTCAGCGAGGTAGGCGGAATGGTGGTGTTGCGCTCGGGATAGGCTCAAGATTCCAGATCAGGTCCATGCGCACGACCATTGTCCTCTTAGTGCACGACCAGTGAGCGTGCGCCAATGATCGTGCGTAACCCGCAAAGAATCGGAGTTCTGTCTCGGCTTATGCGCACGACCATTGTCCTCTTCGCGCACGACCAGTGATCGTGCGCCAGCGATCATGCGTTAATTCAGAAGAGAATCGAGTTCTATCTCGGACAGTGCGCACGACCATTTCCCTCTTCACGCACGACCAGTGATCGTGCGTCAGCGATCGTGCACCCTGTTTATTCTGTTCCACAATTTTGAGCGGAGAAGAAGATCGGACCGTCCAAATCTTCTGGGATTTGATCCAACGGCTAGGTTTAGTTGCGGGAGACCTTTAGGGCTGATGAGAGGGGGTTAAACCTCATATTCTCTAAGTCATTCTCTCTCCAAACCCTAGAGAAAGAAGGAGGAGCCAAGGAAGAAGAAGGGAGATTCCGCCATTGACGGAGCTCCGGAGCTCCATTTCGCGAACCGTTTCCAGATCTGGAGAGTGCAGCCCGGTGCGGTCATTTCCCTCCGTCTAGAATCTCGGATCCATGGCGAAAAAGAACGCTCCTAGGGTAACGATTTCTTCTCCCGTTGTTTGGACTTGTATTTTGTCCTCTCCTTCGTTTCTCTATGCTTGCATGAGGGATCCCTTTCACCAAATGGGTGAAGTGTAGGATTCCCTCAAGTTCTCCGGAACTCCGGGTCGATTGTGTCCGTCCCCAGCATATTGCATGTAGAAAATCCGGTAGTCGTGCGGATTTAGGCATTTTGTGTGAAGCCTATTCGTGGCCGTGAGCCCGAATCGGTGATGCTTGGATTGCGACGTTGCATTTAGGTTAAGCCTAGAATGCGTGCCGGAGAATGACTCCGTGAAATCGTCTATAATAGTGCGGGATTTAAGTGTAGGCGTCTTGTGAAGATCCTAATGAAAGCCCCATGCTTTGAGATTGGATGAAGGCAAACCTTCACCGCGAAATTTATGCGGAGCGTATTATACCTCCCCTTTTGAGTATTTGTGAAGCCTAGATCCTTGTGAAGGGATTAGGTGCGTAGCTTATATTTGTGTAGCACTTGAAGGTGCTAAACCCTTACGGGCTGAGCGAAGCCGTACCCGCGTCGTGCGACAGATCGCGACGATTAGAGCACGGGCAAAGCTAAACCGAACCCGTTTCCATGCAGATCGGTAAGAGGTCCCTACCTCATGTAGCCGTGTGATCATGGGAGAGGTCGTGGAAGGTGGTTTACCTAGACCGACCAAAAGCTCTTTTTCCCACATAAGGCGATGGCCCTTATGGTGGAGTGTTTGTGGAATTGATGTTGTTAGCCTCATGCGGTTGTTTAGGCGGTTGCGGGGAACCTTCGGGTGAACCCAACCAACATCATGTGCATACCTAGGTCCCCTCCTTTTTGATGCTCAACCTAGAAGATTGAATGTGCTTGAAACCTCACCTTGTGTAGTTTCACTTTCTTTATTTTAGTACTTGTGCTAGTATGGCTTGCTTGCAGGGTAGAATCTCCGCCACCCCGGGAAAGGGGTGGGGTAGTTATAATTTGGTCAGCTGTGCTGACCGTTACCTTGTTTGCCACCGCTTGGTGGAATGTTCTTATGCAGGTGCAGGTGAGCCTAGCGGGAAATAGCGGGCGGTGGCCCCTTTTGCTGAGTTGGCCCTTGAAGGCCAGCCTCCTTTTTAGCTTTCTCATGTATTGCCGGCCTGCGTGCCGATGTATGTTTTGGAGATTTTAGTACATTTGCTAAATGTAAGGCCTTAAGGCCATAACTCTCTCTCTTGGTTACATTCCTATGATAGTGGACAATTCTAATGGAAATGTTAAATCTTTATGCTTCCGCTAGTGTTCAGTATACTCTGTTGTAGTTTCTTTCTGTTTATCACTTTTTAACTCCTATCTAGTGTGGTTAGTATGGAGTGGGGTCCCGGCCAGACCTACTGTTATATTATTCGTACTGGCAGGGTGTTACAATTTGGTATCGGACTTAAGGCGTCGATCCGTAGTTTAGCGAATTCAGGACGAATTCCTTTTAAGGGGTGGTGCGCACGGGTTGTACATTCACCTAAAACGACAAAAACTAATAAGAATGTCCACTTAGGAATGAAAAGAAAACATACTTGTTTGCGGAACCTGAGCGTTCCATGATTGATGTTTGATATGTTTTGGGTCACTAAATTGTGCTTTGCATGATTATAGGTGACTAGAAGTGCTGCGGGGCAGTCTCGACCCCGTAACACCGCTGAAAGTAGTGGGTCGGCTGAAGTGCCAGCGACCACTCCTTCTGCTGAAATGATCAAATTAGTCGCAGAAGCGGTCTTCGCGATGATCAACGCTCAACCCCAAAGGCTGGTCCAGCCTGCAACTCCTACTCCGGATGTGGCCCCTGAGGCTGTTGCTGCAGTGGAACCTGCGGTAGCGCCGAGGGTGGAACCTCAAGTTGCGCAAGTAGTTGCGGGGCGAGCGCGTGACCAGCAATTAAAGCATTTCCTGAGCTTTAATCTTCCTACCTTCTCGGGATCTGAGTCCCCAACGGAGGCAGAAGACTGGTTG